>CM060689.1:123667295-125093545 GCA_030686995.1 Artemisia argyi | reverse complement strand
CACTGAAATCTATAGTTTATATGAAAGATGTAAACTTTAGAGTCTTATAGGCTTATACTTAATTCATATGTTAAATGCATAAAGCTTACACTAAAGAGAAGTCTTATGTTTCTTTTATCCATGAATGTCAAATTTCAGGAACCTCAGCTACAGAAGCGAACGTTTCTCCTACCTCAGTTACTGCACTTATACGAGCAGGTTTGTGCAAGGGTTGTTGTTTCTGTATCTTGCAAATTTTTTTATCCCTGTGTTTATTGAGTGATCCAAATACGACGTCAAAAGCCTTCTTGCTAAGCATCTAAACTAATTGTCATTGCAGGTGTGTCACAGTACCGGGCTAGTCCTCCAGGAGCAAATGCTACAGAAAAAATAGCAGGGCAACAATCAATGTCTCTACAAAGACGTGCTACGCAAACATCATCAATAAGAAATTCTCGTGCAGGTTGGTAGCATGCAATAACTTAATCAAAATATTTTTCCCGATTGTCGAACCAGCAAATCTGAAGTTTTCTCAACTGCAGTGGATGGGCAAACAAGTGTGGAAATCAATGTTCTTCAAGGGGAAAGAGAGTTTGTTCACGACAATAAATCTCTAGGAAGTTTTAGACTTGATGGTATACTGGCTGCACAACATGGGATTGAGGTTAAATTTGATATTGATGCCAATGGTATCCTCTCGGTCTCAGCTGTGGACAAAAGGGCTGTAAAGAAGCAAGACATCACAATTACTGTTGCTAGCACATTGCTTTCAGATGACACTCTTTATAATTTGTGTTGGTGTTTGGATCTACTATATGAAATGATTACAAAAACTTTTATCTTACCCGAATGTCATGAATTCAAATTCCATATCATATTTGAGGAGTTTGCTAATGGTAATTGTTTTGAATTCCATATTGTATTTAAAAGATTATAGATTATAAATCATAAATGTGACTTTAATGTGAATCTGACTGATCGTGCAGAAAAAGTTTGTAACTTCAGTTAATTTTCTTAGATGGGTTGATAATGTCGTTAAGATTATTGTTTTAGTTACGTTTGTTTGAATTATTTTGTTTGTTTCTTTATGCAGGATTTTGTGAAGGTTGTGCCTTTGAAGGAGATTTTCCACGTACAAATTCAGCAACGTTTAATGAATGCTCGATTGATCCATGGTTTAAGCAAATATACAGTGCTCCAACTATGCAAGGTACATATACTTTTCGGCCACCCATCATATGATAATTGTAGTACAATTCACACAACCTTTGCAAATCATCATTCTCTTTACATATTTTTTGATGTTCTTCTAATAGTAATTTGATGGTCTTTTTAAATACTGATGATTTACATGACTGCAACACATAATGCCCTTTAGATAGCATAGAGGCTGAGCGTCTCTATTGTCAGAACTAAAATAGTGTAAATAAGAAAAGGAAAAAGTTCCCAGGCTCACACTAATGTATGTACATACTAATGCAATCCGAAGGCAGTAGCTAAGTCGTGGTTTAAAATTTTCAATGGAGATCCAAGTTGGAACCCCGTAGGTTTAAGTCCAAGAAAAACGATACCAAGGAGGATAAGTATGGATTCTTATCAGTTTATTGTTAAATTATATTATAGTTATTGTAATTTATATGTTATTTATACTATTACCGTTCACCTGCAAAAGTTATATATTAGAATCCTACCTGTAAGGAATTATTGATGATTCTACTGACAGATACTGCTGACAGGTTCCTGCGGAAGGCTTAGTGACTTTTTGCTGATGAGTGGTTCCTGCGGACGACCATAGATCCTACGGATAGAGTTTAACCGTGGATATAACTTAAGTATTTTAGGACAAGATATGTAGAATATCTTTTATTGGTTTATTAGTATTCGTTTCTTGTAAGAAAGGTTAGGGTTTCCACTAGTATATAACGAACCCTAGGTCATTGTAATAGTAACAAGTTTCTAGTACAAAGTTTTATTAATATTATCGATCCATAGAGGATCAAGTTTAGTATACGTTCGTTTTTTATATTCCGCATAATTACAAATTCACAAAGATTATCTAACTTAGTCTAGCTAGTGATTACATTAGTTGGCTAACGATCTATTGGCTCGTGATCTATCAAGATATAGATCCCTACAAGTGGTATCAGAGCCACTAGATACTCTCTGTAACCTCAACACAATCACATAACTATTCATTCAGTACCAATGGGAGACAAACCAGGCGGTGATGTTGCTCTCTCAGAAGCAGGCTCTCTTACTCAACAACTACAACATGTGGCCTTCTCCAACAGCAATGCAAAACTTCCTTTTCTTAGGAAGGATGAGTATGAGATCTGGGCCATGAAGATGCAGAACTGGATTGCAAGTGTTGATTATAACCTCTGAAATGTTATACTCAATGGCTGTCGTCCTAAAAAGCAAAGTGTTGATGCTAATGGCAAAGTTACAATTTTGGAACCTGTTTCTGCTGAAGAAATTCTTGCTATTCAAAGGGAGAATAAAGCAAGAACCATATTGCTGCAGGCAACCCCTGATGACCACATGGGAGATTTTCATTCCATGACTGATCCAAGAGAAATCTGGTGGGCCATAAAAACTAGATTTGGAGGGAATGAAGAATCAAAGAGGATGAGAAAGAGTATGTTGAAGATGGAGTTCCAAGAATTCAAGATTACTGAAGAGGAAGGTCTCCACAAAGGTTATGACAGGTTTCAGAAGATTCTGAGTCACTTGAATCAACTTCTAGCCAGACCTGACAATGAAGAAGTGAACTCTAGGTTTTTAAGAGCCTTACCTCCCTCATGGTCTCAAGTGAGTATATCACTAAAAACCAAAGGTGGCTTGGACTACCTCAACTTTGATCACTTGTACAACAAACTCAGAGCTTTGGAAGGTGACATAAAGGGATTCTCTCCATATGCAACTACTCCTTCACAATCTGCATTTGTTAGTTCTAACTCAAACTACATGCCACATACCTATGCAAGTCCATCCCCAACATCACAGGTTTACTCAAGTCCATCCACTCCAAGCCAAAGTCTTCCAATGACCACATTATCTTTTTCAAGTGCTAATCCAATAACTCATCCAAAGATTAGCAATGTGATGGAAGATGTACTTCATTCATTTGTTGCTGAAGTTGATAAACAGCAACAAATAGCTTATGAAGACTTTGAGCAAATTGATGAACTTGCTTTGGAAGAATTGGACCTAAAGTGGCAAATGGCTATGCTCTCTCTCAAGGTTTGAAGATTTGAGCAGAAGGTTGGTAAAAAGCTCAATGTTGAAGGAAGAGATGCAGCTAGGTTTGATAGAAGGAAGGTGAAGTGTTATGCTTGTGGAGAAATTGGTCACTTTGCAAGAGAATGCTCAGCCAAGAAGGGTGAAGCCAGTACCAGGTATTCAGCATACAAGAAGAAAGAAGTGGAAGCTGGAGAATCAAAGGCCTTGATCAATGCTATTGATACTAGTGTGGACTGGAATGAGCATGATGATGATACAAGCAGTTCTCCTCAAATCTCCTGCATGGCTAGTTGTGATGATAGCTTTGGTCTCATGGGAATCTCTCCTCAGGAACATCCTCTTCTTAATAAAGACTTAGGTATTGTTGATAGTGGCTGTTCAAGAAACATGTCTAGAAATGAAGAGAAACTGCATGACTTTGTGCCTATTAATGGAGGCATTGTGAGGTTTGGAAGTGGAGTAGCAAGGATTACTGGCAAAGGAACCATTAGAACTCCAAAGGTGGATTTTGAGAATGTCTACTTTGTAAAGGAGCTACAAGGATTCAATTTGTTCTCAGTCTCACAAATTTGTGACAAAAAGCTTCCTGTGCTTTTCACTGAAGATGGTTGTTTCATTCTTTCACCTGAATTCCAAATGCCTGATGACAATCTTGTATTACTTAAGGCTCCTCGAAACCATAATCTTTATACCTTTGACTTGAATGATGTCAAGCCAGAAGGTGATCTTACATGCTTGGTGGCTAAAGCATCCTTGGATGAATCTACAAAATGGCATAGGAGGATGGCACATGTTAATTTTAAAGTCATCAACAAACTTGCTAAGGATGGATTGGTTCATGGACTTCCTTCCAAGATCTTCACCAATGAGCATAATTGTGTCGCTTGTAACAAGGGAAAGCAACACAAAGCTTCTTATAAGACCATTACTACTGTGAGCACAATCTCAGAACCATTGCAGCTGCTTCACATGGATCTCTTTAGTCCTACATCCATCAGGAGTATTAATCATAAGTACTTCTATTTGGTGATCACTGATGCTTTCAGCAGATTCAGTTGGACATTTTTCTTGGTAACTAAAGATCAAACCTTTCAGGCACTCAAAGAATTCATGGCTCTAGCTGAAAATCAACTTAACAAGAAGATTAAAAGTATAACATGTGACAATGGGACAGAGTTCAAGAATGCCAATCTCATTGAACTTTGTGGTTTAAAGGGTATTAAAAGAGACTATAGCACTCCTAGGACTCCACAACAGAATGGAGTTGCTGAAAGGAAGAATAGGACCCTTATAGAGGCTGCAAGATCTATGCTTGCTAACTCTAAGCTTCCCACTATGTTTTGGACTGAGGCAGTTGGTACTGCCTGTTATGTATTGAATAGGGTGTTGATCACTAGACCTCACAATAAGACACCCTATGAACTATTGACAGGGAAAAAGCCTACCATTGAACACTTGAAACCTTTTGGTTGTCAGGTGACCATTCTTAATACAAGTGATCACCTAGGCAAATTTGAAGCAAAAGCTGCTGAAGGATATATTGTTGGTTATTCAGCTCATAGCAAGGCTTATAGGGTCTATAATTTAGCTGCAAAGAAGATTGAAGAAACTCTCAACCTGAAATTTCTGGAGGATAATGTAAATGTTCAGGGCAAGGGTCATGCATGGTTTTTTGACCTTGATTACCTTACTGATTATTTGGGGTATACTAGACACACATCTAACCCATCTGCAGGTATACAAGTGTCATCTTCTAACAATGCAGGTACACTAAAGGATGATTCAGACAGTGATTCAGAATGTGATGAACCCACTATTGTTGTAACAACTTTACCACTCAAGATAGCAGATCCTCCTACTAAAGAAGCCTCTGATGCCAAATCTGCTGATGATGTGGAAAACTCAACTTATGCAGAAGATCTTGCTAGACTCAAAAAGCAAGAACATGCAGCTGCTGAGGAAGCTAAAAGACTTGGTCTTGAATTTGCTCAGGACACTGAAGCTCTCTTAAAACAAGCTGCTATTGAAGCTAGCAGAAAACCTAATTCTGCTGATGCACCAGCTGATGCAGCTGTTGATTCTGCTGATGGAGATTCTGCTGAAGGAAATTCTGCTGCAGTCCCTGTTACCACTGAAGTTTCCACAAGTCTAGATGAACCTTATGGCAGGTTTCCTACTCCCTCAGATCTTGCTAATGTTGAGCAAAGTGCTGGCATTTTTCAATCAGCTTCTTATGATGAAGACTTTGCTCCTACTTTAACCAATCTTGATACCTCCATTGATGTTAATCCTGTTACAATTAAAAGGATCAACACCATACATCCACAAGATAATATACTTGGTGATCCAAATGCTATGGTACTCACTAGGAGTGCCATTAAGAATACCAAGTTTGGGCAATGTGCATTTTTGACTTATGTATCCACCCAGAAGAGAGACAACCACACAGATCAGAAGCATTGTCTATTTGCTTGTTTCTTGTCTCAAGTTGAACCCACAAGCATTAAACAGGCTTTGAGTGAGCCTAGCTGGGTTGAACCTATGCAGGAAGAGATGCAACAATTCAAGAATCAAGATGTTTGGGTACTTGTTGATCTGCCTGCAGGGAAGATTGCAATTGGGACCAAGTGGATCTTAAAATGCAAGAGGGATGCCAGAGGTATTATGGTAAGAAATAAAGCAAGATTAGTGGCTCAAGGTTTCAGACAAGAAGAAGGGATTGACTACACTGAGGTCTTTGCACCTGTTGCTAGGGTTGAGGCCATTAGACTGTTTTTAGCCTTTGCCTCATATATGGGGTTTAAGGTCTATCAGATGGATGTCAAGAGTGCATTTCTCTATGGCAAAATAGAAGAGGAGGTGTATGTTACTCAACCACAGGGCTTTGAAGACCCCCATCATCCTAAAAAGGTATACAAAGTTGTCAAGGCTCTTTATGGACTTCACCAAGCACCAAGAGCATGGTATGCTAGATTGTCTACATTTCTTTTGGAGCATGGATACAGAAGCGGAGCTATTGATAAGACTCTCTTTATCAAGAAAAACTCCAGGGATATCATTCTAGTATAGGTCTATGTGGATGACATCATCTTTGGGTCCACAAAGGAAGCATGGTGCAGGGATTTTGAAGATTTGATGAAAGGTGAATTTCAAATGAGTGCAATAGGGGAATTAACCTTTTTCTTAGGGCTGCAAGTCAAACAACATCCTGAAGGGATCTTTATTCATCAGGAGAAGTATGTTAAAGATATTTTGAAAAAATTTGACTTTGACCTTTTGAGGACTGCTACCACTCCATATGAACCACCCAAGCTTAAGAATCCAAATGAGCAAGATGAGGTTGTGAATGTTCATCTTTATAGGTCCATGATTGGATCACTCATGTATCTCACAGCTTCAAGGCCTGACATTACCTTTGCTGTCAGTGCCTGTTCAAGACATCAAGTCACTCCACTGACTTCCCATCTAAATGCTGTGAAGAAAATTTTTAAGTACATCAAGGGCCAACCCAAACTAGGCCTTTGGTACCCAAGGGATTCACCATTTGTGTTGGAAGCTTACATTGATAGTGATTATGCTGGAGCTAATTTGGATAGGAAATCCACAACAGGAGGTTGCCAATTTCTTGGAAGAAGACTCATCTCTTGGCAGTGCAAGAAACAAACCATTGTGGCTACTTCTACTACTGAAGCAGAATATGTGGCTGCTGCCAATTGCTGTGGTCAGGTACTTTGGATTCAAAATCAGATGTTGGATTATGGGTTTAACTTTATGAACACTAAAATCTACATTGACAATCAAAGTACTATTTCTATTGTTAAAAATCCTGTTTTTCATCAGAGAACCAAACACATAGAAATTAGGCACCACTTTATCAGAGATGCAAATGAGAAGCATCTAATTCAAGTGCTTAAAATCCATACTGATGATAATGTGGCTGATTTGTTAACAAAAGCTTTTGATGGACCTAGGTTTAATCACCTAGTTGTCAACATTGGGATGGTTAACCCTTAAATGCTATGTTTGAGGGGAGGCATAAGCCTCAGGGGAGGCATATGCCTCAGGTGAGGATTGTACATGTTGTATTTATATAGATTACTATGTTTACTAGAATTATGTTTACTAACTTTGTTTTGCAGGTTTTTACTAATCTTGTATATTATTCTTTGTTGTGTTTTTGTGTTTTGTGTGAATGTCTGGTTTCAGGTCGTGTTTCTGCTGATGTTCAATGGTCTACATTCAGTGGAATAAGATGTAAAGACATAAAAGTAAATTTTATTCATAAGTGGCAAGCTTGATACATCAAGATCAGTCATCAGAAGAAACACAGAATACATAAAACATCAACAACATAACCACCACCACATCCCTAAACCACAACTCCCTACTCCATTTTTCTCTTCTCTTTACCCAAGTTCTTTGGGTCTGGCATCTTCTTGTGGATTCCTCTGGATTGCATGTCCTTGTTCCAGAGTTTGGGAGCTACAAGACCTAGCACCACCTTCAATGGATCTTTCTTTCTACTTGAGGACTGTGGCTCTTCAGGGACATAAATTCTTCTCATATCTGCACAGACTCTTTCCATTTTACTAGTTAAGAATGCAGTGACAGGAGTGAAATCAGGGACAACCATAGCTAGAGGAGCTGGTGTTTCCTCAGCTTCAGTGGTTTCTTCTGATGAGGTTGGAGATGGACATAACTCTGAGGGACCTAAATTTAAGTAGTAGTATGATCTTTGGATCTGAGGTATGTCAAAGGTAGAGTCTAATGAATCAGAAGAGATTTCAATGACATTGGGGGATGGCTTCATGTTTTTAATGTGTGAAAGACTTTGGGATATGTTATTTGTGGAATGGTGAGTTGCTAATGACTTGAAGACTTCTTTTAAAGACTTGATTTGAGTTTACTGGGAGTTAATGTAAGTTAATGGGAGGTAGTTGGGTCAGTAGCAATTACTAAGTGTGCAAGTTGTCCACTTAATTGGATACTTCGGATGAAAGTCAATGGTTTGACCAACATGTTGCTGATACTAGTTATCTGGTTGTTAAGTGTGTTCCTGCTGATGGCTTATTCAAGTTCAATTTATTCAGGGGAATGATGTTGAAGAGTCCTTGCCACTGAGGACAGGGCAAACCTAAAACAATCTTTCTGGTCTTTGGCAATGGGGAATTTACTTGTCTTCTTCTTGGACGAGAGGACTGAGGCTTATCAGAGGTTGTAGGGGTGTAAAGTTCATCATTCTCATCATCCTCTTCATCAGAAGATGTAAAGAAGATGAGAGACTCATTAGGATTGGGAAATCTGTTTGCCCTCTCCAATTCATTCCACCTTCTCTCCATCTCTCTCTGGTACTCTGGATCATCGATTTCAGAAGGGTATGGTGGAAGATCTTCTGATGATGAACTAGGGGCAGGGACATCATGTTTCTTCTTCTTGGCTTGTTCTTTTGTGAGACCACGGGGAAGTGTTGGCATTCTGAGTGGAGGTGGACATGTTAGTGAATCAGAAGTATTTGATGAGTCAGAAGAAAGGTTGATGATGGATTGATTGGAAGCCATGGATGTATTATTAATTGGAGATATGATAATTAGGGATTTGATTTGAAGTGGAGAGAGTTGGGGATAATTAGCCTTTATTTATAAGATTACCCAACCGCGTGTCTTTATTACCATTAATGCGAGGCAGTTTGGAGATAATTAAAGGTTCTTTGAAATTTGATTTGAGAGATCTTTTTCAAAGATATTTGGTTTCCACTGACGGGTAGGTTCTACTGATAGATTCTGCGGATGGTTCTGTTGACCGTAGTCAACCTTTTGACTATTTTCTGCGGATTGACCATTTGCTTTCAGCCGTTTGATTTGGTTTCTTCGGATGAGTCAGTTAATTGGGATTTGCCTTAGTTGATTATTGGTCAAAGATTTCTTTCCAATAATTTATATCAGTTTCATTCCACGTTTGGTAACTTCTATAATTAACCAAGACGTGCATATCCCACTCCCAAATTAACTAATTCCCTCTCGTTATATAATTTCAAAAACCACTTCAACATATTTCAGAACACCCAACCCTAATTTCTTATTCTCAATCAATGGCTGAATTATATTTCAAAGGAGATCATAACAAACATGCCTTTCTTGGTCGTGGTAAAAATGATGAAGATTATGTGGGTATGATGGAATTTCTTCAAAGGTCCAAGATTTGTTTTGCTCTGCTCCAATACCCTAGTATAATTCACGAGTCTCTTGTTGTACAATTTTGGGAAACAGCAAGAACAAGGACTGTTGAAGATGGACCAACAGAGATTGTTGCTGTCATAGATGGGGAAGAATATGTGGTTACTGAGTCATTGGTCAGGACCAAGCTACAGTTGGATGATGAAGGAAGGGTGACTGAGTTGCCTAAGAGTGAGATACTTAGAGGGCTTCAGGCTGCTTGTTATACTGGTGATGGGAAAGTATGGTACAAGAATCTGTTTTGTCCAAAATGGAGGTTTTTGACCCACACCTTACTTCAGTGCATGGGTTCTAAGTCTGGTGAATGGGACCAATTCTCTACAGACATTGCTCTTGCCATTGTGTCTCTCTCAGGGAAGAACATTTAACTTTTCTAGGTATATCTTTAATGCTATGCTTGAAAATGTTAAGGATACCAAACTTAAATATTTATTGTATCCTAGGTTTCTTCAAATCATTTTAGAAATTGAGACCAATGACCCCACTCACATGCCTGTTAAGGGTTTATCTAAAAAGTTGTTTAAACAAATGAAAATTAAATTTATTGGTGAACAAAGACCCTTACTTCCAGCCATGTTGCCTGATGGCCATGCTCCTGATGGAGTAGCTGCTGATGCCCCGGTGGGCAATCCCCCTGATGGAGATGCAGCTGATGTAGCTGCTGGTGGTCAGGATTCCCCTGATGCTCAAGCACCAGAGGATTCTCCTGATCGAACTGAAGATGCTCCTGATGCAAATGCTTCAGTTGCTTCTAATGTTCATCCTCCACTCTCTCTGAGGCTACCCACACCTGTACATTCACCAATGGATATCAATTCTCCTGAGCATGAGTTCAATGAGAATTTAGGCTTTGACCAACCTGTAAACTCACCATAATTTACAAGACTTCCTTCACTCAGTCCTTTGAGACCTCACTTTGAGGATCATGTACATGTAGATGTAGATGTAGATGTAAATTTAGATAATTCTACTCACAGGACCAATGATGCTTCCAATACCACAGATATCCCTGTTGGTGGAGCTGAAGGTCCTGTTACTCTCACTTCTATATCAGCTTTGTTGAACAGGTATGTATTTAGGGTGGACAAATTGGAGAATGATCTTAACTTCACCAAAAAGAATCTTAGCAGTGTTGTTCTGACTCTAATTGGAAGAGTTAAGAAGTTGGAGGGTAAGCTGAAGCAAAGAAAGAGACAAGGTGTGGTGTATGACTCAGATGAGAATTCTACTAAAGCATCTGACAACATTGATTTGGAAGGCCTTGAACTTCTTGCTGCTACCACTTTGGAGAGTGTTCAGAAGAGTGCTGACATTAGACCTGAACCATCTGTTGCTCCAACTGCTGATGTTGCTCATGCTACTGATGTAAGTGTTCCCAAGGAATCCAGAGAACAGAAGTATGCTGATGTTGCTCATTATGTCAGAAGGAAGCATTCTGCTGATAAGAAGTCTGCTGATTCTCTTAACAAGAAGACTTCTGCTGATGTTTCTAGAAAGGAATCTTTTCCTACTCCTTTGCCAGAAGTGGGCATTTATGGTCCATCAGTAGATATTCCAGCTGATCTTGCTCATGATTCTCCTGATAAGACTTTTGTCCCTCCTAAGAAGCAAGATAAAGGAAAGTCTATTTTGATTGATCAAGACATTCCTTCTAGAGTCAAATCCAAGGAGGAACTTGCTTATGAAAAAATTAGTGAGAATGTTGCTGCACATTTGCAAGCTAAAGAGGATGCTGCAGTTACTAAAGTTCAGTTGGATTTGAAAGCCTCAGAGGCATTGGCTAGGAAAATTCAAGATGATTTGGATAAGATGGGACCACAATTCACTACTACCTTGCCTGCTGAAAGAAAGAAGGAGCTTGATGAAATAGCTAAGAATCTTACTGTTGAACAATGGGAGAATTTGGCTGAACAGGCTGCTTCCAAGCCTAATTTGGGTAAATCTGAGCTTGGAGTTGATAATCCTGCTTTTGTTCAGATGATGGTTGAAAGAGGAAGATTGAAGAGACAACAGGAGGCAGAGATTAAAGCTAAGTATCAAAAGGAAAGACCTTGGACAAAGAATGAAATCAAGAAATATATGAGGAACTTTGTGAAGAATCAGGGATGTTCTATGTTTGGGTCAGGCTGGACTCAAAAGAGGGTCTGGGGATTTACAGATAAGCAGCTGACCTACTACTATGACAAGATTATTTCCAATCTTCATTCTTCTGGTATACATGTCCAAGATGTGTTGGAGTTTAGAGGAAGACTTTTGGATGAGCCTCAAGCTAAGAAAGCTAAGCTTCATGATACTGCTAGTCAACCTGCTGAATCTATTGGGTCTGTTCATGGTGGTCAGGAGAATGTGCACCTTCCTTCAGTTTTGCCTCAGAAGAATGATATTCCTGATGCTCAGAATGATGACACTCTTGATGCTCAGATGGATGCTACTCCTACTGGTTCTCATCATGATACTGCTGAATCTCATCCTGATACCACTGAAGCTCCACATGATGTTACCAATGATACTTCAGAAGATACTCCAATTGAAGTACCTGATGATGATGATTCTGCAGATGTTCCTGCTGATACTTCCAATCAAGTGCCTAAACAAGAACATGATGATGGTCCTTCTATTCCTGTTACTGGTACTAGGAGAAAGACTAAAGCTATCAAGAGGAAGGCTCCAACAGATATTCCTTTAGAGGATAGTACTACTTTCCTTGATTATGCTTCTGATGATGGTCAAGACCCTGTTGTATGGGAGAAAATTGTGAAGTGGGAACTTGTTGACTCTGAGCTTGGTCAAGGAAAAGTGAATGTCATAACTAGACAAGATGGAACTACCAAGACATTCTTATTTCTAAGCCAGATTTTACATATGGTGGATAAACAAGATCTTCTCTCACTTTATGATTGGGTTACCAAGTACTATCATACTCATTCCCCTGATGACATTGGAATGTATTTGATGGGTGATTTGCAGATTTTGTGTGATTCTTATAAAGGTAATTCTGGTGTAAGGTTTCAAGTATGGAAAGGTCAAAAGACATGGGTGGTTGATTATTGGAAGTTCTTTCCACTACCTAATGTTCACATGATTGTTACAACCACTGGTAAGACCTTATATTGCTGGGCTGATGTTCTCTACCCAATCACAAAGGAAGTTATGAATCTCATGCTGGAGACAAAGCTATCTGTTCCTTTGGATATAACTGAAAATGATCTTCATCTTGCTGAACAATTGGTGAGGTTCATCAGAAGAAGTATTTTGACTAAGAAGGAGTTAGCAACCAAGCATGGCATTCAAATGGATTCATATCTGCAATGAGCTGATCTTGGTATTGTATTTTGTTGTATATTGTTTATTTTTAGTTTAGTAAAAAAAATAAAAAAAATAATAAAATAAAAAATAAAAAAAGAAAAACAACTAACATATTTGTATAGTTTTGTGTTTGTTGTATGCAGGTTTGGTGTTGATTATTATCACACTCTTTCTGGTCATCAACTTGCCTGATGTTGACTATTCCATCAAAAAGTTGGCTAGTCCAAAGGGTACAACTTTGGTAAAGACACATCAAATCTATTGATAGCTGTAATGGTTTGCTCAAAATCATAGGGTTTTCAACTCACCCATGCTTTGTTGCTGAGTAGTTGAAATGGTTGTCAATTGACCATGGATTTTTCCTTTATGGATTCCAAATAATTGACTAGCCCACATGTATATGGCTTGTGGTAAAGGCAGTGGAAAACCATATTCGGTATTCGATTGACCAAGATGACTATTCATCAATAATTGACTAGTCCTGAGCAAACGGCTACAGGTAAAGACATATCAAATCCGTTTATAGCTGATGATTTGCTAAAAATCATGTGGTTATCAGTGTACCTTTGAACACTTGGCTACTCCAGTAGTGATGGATATTGGTAAAGCGACATCAAATCCATTATTTTCAATGATTCACCTCTCATAGGAGTTAACACACCTGGATGTGATGAGAATAGTATGCAACTTATATGTTTTGATGTACATTTAGTCCTGTGTTGCTGTAAAGAATGGTGCTTTTCAAATGTTTGCTGATCATAGAGATTTTGCTTCGGAAGATTCTTTCCTGCTGATGTTTATTCTCAATCCTCTGGTTTGTACTATTGGCGATCTATCAAGTTTAGTATACGTTTGTTTTTTATATTCCGCATAATTTCAAATTCACAGAGATTATCTAACTTAGTCTAGCTAGTGATTACATTAGTTGGCTAACGATCTATTGGCTTGTGATCTATCAAGATATAGATCCCTACACTACTCATAGTAGAAACATTGTGTAGGTCCATACAACTTCATCATATTTTCAATATGGATAACGATAATGGAGCAGAAGAGACGGCGAGACTAATTGACAGAAAGGTAAAATTTGAAGTTTAATATGTTATATAGTTTGATTGAATAGTAGAATGCTGTTTGAGTGCTAATCCACGAGGCCGAATGACAATGACTGAGGTTTTGGTTATGTGCATTGATTGTCATAAAAACGTTGTTAAGGTATGAACAATGAACTATAACTACCCTTTAGCTGTTTTTGGCTCTTTTGTTACTCTTTAGCTGACATATACATGGTTGGTATAAATAAATAGCTGAAAAATACTTGAGGCAGTTCGTGTGATCATAATAATCGGACACGCACATTAACCATATGCAATTGACACTGCAAGAAAAAGGTGTTTTTAGGACGAACTTTTTTGGAACAACCAAAAAAGCATGCCAAATACTTGTATTTGGTACTGTTTTGGTAATCGTGCCAAAAAGGTAAGTATTAGGAACCACCATTAATAAAAACCGTACCAAACAAGCATTCAGCACGGGAAATGAATTGGTACCAAATACAAATTTGGCACGGGATACAAAAGTGTGCCGAATGCCCATTTAAAATGCTAGATTCTCAATCGTACCAAATACCTCACTCATGGCACCCCAAAGTTAAATTGTCCCAAGAACCGTGCCAAATACTATTTAGCACGGTTTCAACCCGACCCAAATGTATTTGGCACCCTCATATTTAGGACGGAGCCAAAAGTGTGCCAAAGCCGTGCCAAATAGCATTTGGCACAGCTTTTTGAGTATTTGGCACAGTTTTGCCCCCTCCCAAATACCCATTTTTCTTGTAGTGTAAACCAGCAACATTTGTTTCTGTTGAACGAATAAGGACATGTCAGCGTCTACGCATCTTATGTAGCCGTGATTACACTATCGAATTGCACAACATGCAAAGCAAACCATGAATTTCCCTAAACATTATTTGTTGGCTGTAGCAGGTGCTAAAGGAAAACCAAAAAACGTACCTACATCCCATTGTAACAGAACCAGACATGGCCGCCAAACTCCTCAAAGTAAGTGCAATTTTCCGGAAATTGCTAAGCGTAACATACGTACATCAGTTTAAATTATTATTCGTTTGTGGATTGTCTGCATGATTTCAGGTACGTAAAAAAATAACTAATTTGCCCTATGCTCATGATCGATGATTAATTTAAACATAATCGTGTAGGATTAGTGACTGTATTGTTGCATTGTTTAAGGATAAAAATGCCATATGATTAATTCAGAGAGAGACTTAAGGTACACGTAAACAACACTCTCTTTTAAATGGTCCGAAACAACACTTGCGACAATTTCTTTTCCTTACCTCTAAATTCATAGTTTTTTAATATTTTCTAAGCTAATAAAACCTTTTTTCTGCTGTTTTTAATGGATTTCAGTTCATTATGTGGGGAGTTTGGTTAATGGGACTACGCTTATATCCACTAGAGGTAAAGGAGAACCCTTCACCTTCAAGGCCGGACAAGGTTAGTTTACTTCTTCAGGATAAGGATTAATTTCTTTGAAACTGCATATTTTGAAAGATGATTGTCTGGTATTTCTATTTGGTGAATACAATTATCTGGATGTTTTGAGTTCCTTTTAAAACAAAGATTAGGTAAACACATCCAAAAGTGTATAGTTGTAGAACACTGAATTATCTGATTCTAAATACTTCATATCGCAATATTTATATTCAAATTGTAATGTCAAACACTTATAATGTTGATATCATCTGTGGTTCTTTTGACATTACCAGATGAGATATGTTGTGGTTTCAATGAGGGAATTCTTACCATGAAGAAAGGGGAGATATCATTGCTTACATTGCCTCCTGATCTATTATTTGGGGCTCTTGGCATAGATGGGGTCCCTCCAAATTCCATTATTCAGTTTGAAATCGAGTTCATCTCATGGATCAAAATAGTAGATGTCTATAAAGATGGTGGCATTCTTAAGAGAGTAGTGAAGAAGGAGGAACATACACAGGACAACCTAGCGATTTGGATGAGGTTATAGGTAGTCTTCTAAACTCCTTTGTTTTTTGTTGTTCTAATTTTATTTATGCTCTCAATTAAGGGTGGTTTGGATAAACATATTGTATTTTTGATCATCTGAATATTCAAGGGTAACATATTATTACTACTTTTTTTATCCTTTTGCTCTAATTTCACAAAATGTTTATCTTTTCACTTAATTATGTCCTTATCCTTTCAAAGGAAGGATATAATTTGAAGATCCTAAGGTAAAAGCCTACTTTATTGATGAGGCGAAAAATGAACCACTTTTAGGGGGTCATTTAAGCCCGGAATTGAATTTATTTGATCAAATATTGCCCTAAATCATTCCTTTTGTGATATTAGGTACTTTGGGAGAGAAATCTGGAAAAGGAAGCAATTCGGACATTTTTGGAGCATAAAAGTGAAGAATACGCCAAAGTCTTAATTTTCCTTGCTGGGAACAGTAGGTGACGGCGTCAAGAAGGAAATTCTGACGGCGTCAAGAGTAATTTTCATGACGGCCCAGTACAGAATTGAAGGCGTCACGAGGTAGAGCGTCAAGAGTAAAATACGTGACGGCCTGGAAAATGTTATAAAGTGACGGCGTCAAAAGTAGATCAAGGCAGTCAGAGAATTCTTTTGGCGGCGAGATGACGGCGTCACCAATTTGGTCTTGACGCCGTCAGCCTCAATTTCCTATATATAGTTTTCTAATTTTCATTCATAAAAAGAGAGAAGTTTTGGAGAAACCCTAAAGCCGAACTTAGTAAGAATTTTACAGGTTTTTCAAGGGTTCTCAGCCCTTGAACCCTTTCATGTGTAATTGAGATAAGTATTCTTTTAATTCAATCAATATGTCTATGTGTTGGTTGTCTATATCTTGTTCTTGTCTTAATTTCATCATGCTAGGGTAGATCTATCTTGTGTTTGCTTGGATCTAATGAAACCTAGATGTTAATTATGTGTTGATTACTTGTTTATGGTTGTATTGGATGAATGATTTCGATGTTAGGCTTTAGAAAACTGGCAGATCTCCAATTGGTAAGATGCTTGAACGTCTTAGGAAACATGAACTGACGTGCACTAGGTTTTATTGGTTGTATTTAATGCATGAGTAAATTCTAATGATCCCATGTTAGGAGCTTTTTAGCCGGCTCGACAAAGGAGTGAAGTAGGCACTCATAGGATTGGGGAATTAAGTGCGCCACCCCATGAATGGTATTAAGGAATACAATCCGTCATCCACGCAACTATAACAAGTAATTAACGTGTAAAAGATATCTAGGGAGTAGTGAAATCTAAGTAAACACAACTTCTGCACTTATTGCTCACAACCTTAGTTTAATTTAGTTTATTTTCATTTCTTGTATTTTATTTTGATTGCATCTTTAGTATTGGGTTAGTTGATTAGCAACTAATTCCGCCCGGGGAATAGTTATTGTCTAGGTTAGAATTTCTTTTTATTAGGTCTACTTGCTAGATTCCTTTCTAGTTAGATTTTATTTTTATTTTTAGTTTTGTTTAGTCTATCTTTTTCTTTGTGTCTTTGTTTGTAAAAACCTTTCCATTGACTATTTCGTTAGCCATTATGGAGAACGCGAATCCACCAAGTCCGACACTAGAGTTTTACCAGAAAAAATATAATTACACTAGTTTGGATATAACAAGATGGAGGAATGAAATGAGGAGGACGGGATTTTATATTGATTTTATTGAGTACCTTGAGAAAAGAGGCCAAGTGCATAATGCTTTTAAAGAATTCACCTTAGGAGCTCCATCAACCCCTCAAAATGCCTCACTTAGTGAAACCTATACACCATATGAGCCTTCACCTAGGATAGTTTCGTATGAGCCACCTAGCTGCATGTCATGGTTAGGCCCTACAATAATACAGGATGAACACATAGGTGACCTTGAAGTGATGGAGGATGTAGCCGAACTTGATCACATTGATAAAAAAGACCTAGGTTTTATGATCGATGATGATGAATCTCAAGAAACAGATGATGAATCTTTTGGGCAATTTGTATATAGTAGTCATAATATTGAGGATGATCCTTATGATTCGGACATAGAAGTTGAGATGCCTAGAGAAGTACATGAGATACTTGGGAAAATGTTGGGGTTAGATTATAATAAAACACATGTTGAGGATATAGGTGATTTTGACACAAGGAATGATGAAGTAAATAACATGAGCCCACAAAGTACCCCACAAGTCCTACCATCATTTGAGGCACACATACCACTCGTGACTTACCCGGAAGAATTAGAAGAGACTATAGGAACCCCAGTAAAGGTAGAACCCTTGGATCAAGCACAACTAGAGAATATAGATTTTAACACTTGTAGTGATGACCTTTCTTTTAGTTCTAAGGAAGTTCCTAGTTTTGATGAACCGGAGCCTCAACCAAAACCGTTACCTAATCTTCCATCCTTGGATGTGAATTTAGGAATTGAGATAGGTTCCGATCCACCCATCAAACCATATAGTCCGGGTAGTCTTAGGATTAAGGTAGTGGACTCTAAACCTTGTTGAGAGGAAACCAATATAGGAGTGGAAAATGACCTTACATGCTTACATCACCCATTTATGAGTGATCATAAAAAAAATTATGGGTTTAAACCGGGTTTATTAGGTCAAGATGAATCCCCAACTAGTAATCTCTTGAAGTTGATTGAAAATGATCCTTTTCTTGGAGAAAATATTAATCCACCCATTAACCCGATTGAATTAGGTAAGGTTATGATGATAGGAGCACACCCCTTTGAGCATATAATTCATCCACCACTCTTTCCTCATGAGGCATACTATTACCAAGTTGGTGTGTATCGCTACTATCACCCACACTTAATCCTAAGTGTAGGGAAAACCTCTCTTATTTCTGTTAAATAAGGGTAGAGTCAGGCTCGTGACTCAAACAAAAACAAGCGCTTCTTGGGAGGCAACCCATGTTTTGTGTGTTTTTATTTGTTTGTTTGTTTGTTTGTTTGTTTGATTTTATTTATTTCCGTATGCATGTTTCATTTTTATTGTTTGTGGCTCATGTTTCAAAGTAAATTGTGAAAATGCTTTATTTTGTTTTTAACTTCGTCTTAATTGCATATAAAGGTATTTTGCAAAAGATAAGTGTAAGGGAGATCCAAATTTGTTTATAAGAACGAAATTGAGCATGAACCACAACAATAATAAATGGACATGTGTATTAGTACTTGTTAGAGTCAAATGCTTGTATCGAGTTATAATGAAGTTTTGCAGGATTTTCCAGGAAGTAGGACCAAGTTTTTCCAGAAATTTTCCGGAAACTTAACATAAGAATTTCTGCAGATCACTTCTGACGGCGTCACGAGATTACTCTTGACGGCGTCACGTGTAAAAATCTGGAAATTTTACCGGTTTTGTTTTTCTAACGGAGTCTTATGGTTTTTGTGAATTATTAAGTTTTATAATCTCCAGGAAATCTGCAAACTTCATTCCACAAGCATTATATCTTATTTTGTTTTCTAGGATTTAGTAACTTATATAGGTTGCCGCCGATTTTATGCGAGGTTGTCTTGTCTATTTTCTCAGGATTCACAGGTTATGTATGACAAGAAGATGATTTATATTCTGGAAGGGAAGCTTTGATTGTTCATTTTCTTGGAGGAAGATTTAACCTGGCCACCTTATTATCCATACCGAGCGAATCAGGGGAGTATTTGATTTCATTCTTTTTACTTTTTCACTTTTACATTCTTTACTTGAACATTGGGGACAATGTTCATCTTAAGTGTAAGGGGAGGGTAAAATGATGATACCTTACATGTACACTTTCGCTTGAGTTTGTTTTGTTTAATGGTAGATGTGTAATAAAACTATGAGAAATACTTGTTAGTGCAATTTTAGCGCCAAATTTAAAATTTTTTACAACATTTAGGAGTGAAACTTTAGCCATAGCAAGCGTCTCATGGATAGGAGATTGTATGACTAGCACATAACCGTACTTTCAGAAAAATTTTCCACCCAAATATGTGAGGTTCACCTTTAGATTTGATAGGAAAAGCATTTATTATTAGTGCTTATGAGTGTACCGGTAGCATTTAGATTCTAGAACTTGCGTTAGTGATGCATCCCGAGACCGCTAGTGAGACTACATTCGTATAGTAGGATTTACTACATGATAAGAGGCATTAGGATCACCCTTGTGTTAAACTCGTATCATAATTACTTGACCATTTAAGTCATATTATTTGGCTAGTTAAGTCAACTAATTTTTCCCACACCTTAGCGTTGTACTCATTTTTAGTACACGAAACCCCTAGTACACACCTCCGAGCCTATCTTTTCGTTTCTAACTTTAAGCATTTTACTTAAAGGAAGAATTTGTTACACCCCACTTAAATGTACAACCAAATCGCCTTAGCCTTCCGTGTATGCGCTCATTTTTAGTGCAGTATTGTTATTTGTTAAACCCTAAGTTAACTATCTAATTGATTACATGGTTGCTAAGTCGAATCATATCCTTGTACATATTGTTTTGGGACGATTGGGACTCATGGGTAAAGTACTTATTTATGGAGTAATGGGGAAGAACATCATTTTATTATCCCCATATGTACGTTAATCTTAAAAGTGCTCCAAGTGTTTTGATTTTCTTAATTCGAGTCATTAGATTAGTTTATTGTAAAATATGTAAAAATTCAAGTGTAAGGGGAACATTCATTCCCTATGATGTATTATTTTGGATGGTAGGGTAAGAGTGTATGCAAAAAAAAAAAAAAAAAAAAAAAATCATGAAAAAAAAAATAGAAAAAGAAAAAGAGAAAAAACATACGGACTACCATCCCTTTTCATTCTATGTTCATTTTATGTTTTTGTTATTTTTCATTTATTAGCTTAAGTCGAGTCTAGTCTTGGCTTAGCAACGCCATATTGTACATGTAATTAACCAAGATTGTTAGCTCGCCACCAGTAAAAACTTCCTTTATCCAACAAAACCGGGTATTTCATATCCCTACACCTAATGTTACAACCCTTTAAAAGACCTCTTTGATAGTTTATCCTAGGTGCTTACGCCATGTGGTGGAGGTTTGATCCTTTCCCAAGCCTATGGTAATCTATTTTGCTATGACAGGTAGTGAGAGATATCTTCCGTTTCCATATTGTAATTTATACTTTATTACACCCGAGAGATGTGAGTATCTAAACACTATTTGTGAGGTGCTAGTGTATGACCTCCGTGCTTGTCTTTGGTCTTTAGTGGAACGATTATTTGTTGTAATTACTTTTATATTAGTATTAAATGACCCCTAACTCGTATTTTGATTAAAATAAAAGCGCATTTGCTTGAGGACAAGCAAATCTCAAGTGTAAGGGTATATGATGAGGCGAAAAATGAACCACTTTTAGGGGGTCATTTAAGCCCGGAATTCAATTTATTTGATCAAATATTGCCCTAAATCGTTCCTTTTGTGATTTTAGGTACTTTGGGAGAGAAATATGGAAAAGGAAGCAATTCAGACGTTTTTGGAGCATAAAAGTGATGAAAACGCCAAAGTCTTAATTTTCCTTGCTGGGAACAGTAGGTGACGGCGTCAAGAAGGAAATTCTGATGGCGTCAAGAGTAATTTTCATGACGGCCCAGTACAGAATTGAAGGCGTCACGAGGTAGAGCGTCAAGAGTAAAATACGTGACGGCCTGGAAAATGTTATAACGTGACGACATCAAAAGTAGATCAAGGCAGTCCGAGAATTCTTTTGGCGGCGAGATGACGACGTCACCAATTTGGTCTTGACGCCGTCAGCCTCAATTTCCTATATATAGTTTTCTAATTTTCATTCATAAAAAGAGAGAAGTTTTGGAGAAACCCTAAGGCCGAACTTAGTAAGAATTTTACAGGTTTTTCAAGGGTTCTCAGCCCTTGAACCCTTTCATGTGTAATTGAGATAAGTATTCTTTTAATTCAATCAATATGTCTATATGTTGGTTGTCTATATCTTGTTCGTGTCTTAATTCCATCATGCTAGGCTAGATCTATCTTGTGTTTTCTTGGATCTAATGAAACCTAGATGTTAATTATTTGTTGATTACTTGTTTATGGTTGTATTGGATGAATGATTTCAATGTTAGGCTTAAGAAAACTGGCAGATCTCCAATTGGTAACATGCTTGAACGTCTTAGGAAACATGAACTGACGTGCACTAGGTTTTATTGGTTGTATTTAATGCATGAGTAAATTCTAATGATCCCATGTTAGGAGCTTCTTAGCCGGCTCGACATAGGAGTGAAGTAGGCACTCATAGGATTGGGGAATTAAGTGCGCCACCCCATGAATGGTATTAAGGAATACAATCCGTCATCCACGCAACTATAACAAGTAATTAACATGTAAAAGATATCTAGGGAGTAGTGAAATCTAAGTAAACACAACTTCTCCACTTATTGCTCACAACCTTAGTTTAATTTAGTTTATTTTCATTTCTTGTATTTTATTTTGATTGCATCTTTAGTATTGGGTTAGTTGATTAGCAACTAATTCCGCCCAAATCCTTCAAACCCCGAGATTTTTACTTGCTTTCTAAAAATTATAAAAATACAAAAATAATCATCCCTCATCTTTAGAACTAGTATTTAGGTTTTCTAATCCTAGCGACACTATTCCTAGCTGAACGATCAATCCCCCGGTACTTGTCACTATACTATACTACAACGATCAGGTACACTGCCTGGTGGGGGTTGTAAGCTTCTCAAGATCCCTTGAGAGGTAAAGCCTGGTGCGATTCCCACGTATCATTTATCATCCCTTCTAATAAAGAAATGCAACAAAAACATATGTGACGATTTTGACCCATTGACTTATAAATGGGTTGATACGATTGTGCTTTATCTTAGATGGATTGGATTAAACATAAGGGACATTAGGGTTGTTAAAATGCATTTGGACCAAAAAAAATGTTTGCTAGTGAATCCAACCCTTAAGGCTTGTCTTAAATGACCCATCCAACCATGTTTCAACTATAAAACTACTCAAAGGTCATACTTAATCTTTAAGGGCTTGTGGCTTCAACAACTTTTTTAGTGTCTGTAAACTTTTAATTTGAGCATGGTTATAAGAATCAAAAGAGATGACATAACTATATAGCTACTGGTCAGTGGTTTAATAAATGAACCCATAAATTATGTTAAGATCTTGTTGACTATTTTTCCTATATATGTCATGGCATTACAATGTCATCCAAATCTATATATATTGGCTTTTTAACAAATATATATAGGTTGGTGAGCATTGAATTGTACCTGAATGGATTTATCTTAATGGTTCAACGGGTGTGATTATATGGCTAAATAGCCACTGGCTCCACCAGCGATGAGTGGTAATTTAAAAACATTTATGGCATGGGCTGATCAAGTAAGGCATTTCAAGGTATTGATTTTGACCAAATGGTTTAGTATCACATATGTTTTTTAAGGTTAATCGATGCATATATGAGATTTTGCACTGATTGCTTTTTTTGCTATCTGAATAGGTTATGGCGAATGCATATACACCTAATGATACCTTATCAGCCAGAAATAATGGTGCTCAAGGGATCGACATTTGTAATATTTTTCATTTCTGAATGTCAAAATCACACATATTGCTATGATTTAAAAGCATTCGTACCTTTTAGATTATTTTCAGTTTTTTGCTTTTGATGAGAGGATACAATCTGTAATGAAAATGATCATGTTCGTCACTCTTGAGCAGAGAAAAGCGGCTCTTGACTTGCAACTGTCTTACCAACGATCCGACTTTGAAGGTATTTTCCAAGCAATGGATGGTAGGTTTTATGACTTTATAGCATTTTACATACCTAATCCTATCTCATTTCCAATTTTATTTAATTTAATCAAATATTATAGGACTTCCAGTGACAATCCGTCTTCTAGACCTTCCACTACACGAATTTCAACCCGAAGGTGATCCAGAACAAATTATGGGTAAGCTGACTACGAATACGGGTATGACTAAGGATGAAATATATTCAAGGATCGAGAAGCTACCAGAAGTAAACCCAATGTTTTGTTTCTGTGGCTATAGGTATGTTCTTCTACATGTATAATGTTTTCCTTTAGTAATATCCAGATGCGAAAGTAACAGAGTAGGCCAACAGGCAATAACATCTACAAGCTTAAAGCCATACTTGAAGTTATTCGCTGACCATAGTTCAGAACTCATAATTATATCCTTTTCCAATGTGAAACATATTTTTATAAACTCACTCACGTGAATTCTGGAAGTCTATTTGGGATTGCATATATTAAACTGCCCAACATATAAGTTGGTAACAACTTGCTTACCTGCAGCATAAAAAAGAGCAAATCATGTCAGTATTTTTCTTCCTTTTTTCCAGTTATACAAATGTGCCCATATCAACTGATCTCATGACCCGTCTTCAAATTTTTAGTGACTTTATAAAAGCGACTAGACTCGGTTGAAAGGGTACCCTAGCATTGGAAGGGATACCAATAGTCGTGAAAACTAAACCATGGGACGACAAAGTGTTGGGAATTATATTAACAGTTACCACGGCTAGTAAGAAGATTACAACTACTGAAGAATGCACTAGCAGTGGAAACTAATTACCACTGCTAGTACATATTATTACCACTGCTGTTAGGATAACTATTAGGAAACTTGTATAGATAAATATAGAATAGATCTTGTGTATACCTTATTCTATTATTATTATTATACGTATCTTGTAGAAGAGGACTCCTTGTGCTATAAAAGGAGGTCCTAGGTTAAGGTTAGAGATATATGTTTTTCTAGAGCTTCAAGGTTGTAACCATAGTGATACAAAGATCACTTGTATTATTATTATTAATAATATTGGAGCTAACAGTTTGATTCATACAGTATTCTCATTCATATACAATTGCTTTTCACTCACAATCAAACTTCTAAGTATTACTAAGTAGATTCCGCATACTTAGTGCATAACTCAAAGTATCATTCTAACACAGATCAAGGTGTTTAGATCCATCAAGTTGTATCAGAGACAGGTTTTGATACTTTGATTTAGAAGACCCCAAGTTCACTCAGAAGATTCAATGGAGACAGAGACCAGTCAGTCCAACATTGCTGCTAAGCTTCCTAAGCTTAAGTTGAATGACTATGAGATGTGGAGGCTAATGATCGAACAATTCTTTATGGTGCAAGACTATGCACTCTGGGAGATCATTATGTTTGGAAATTCTTTCAAACCTGGTACTACCTCACAAACAATTGATGGAAAGGTAGTACAAAAGATCAACACTGGACTAGTAACAAATGATGAAAGACTTCAGATGAAGAATGATCTGAAGGCCAGAGGTTTGCTGTTGATGACCCTTCCCAGTGATCAAATTCTAGCATTCAGCAAGTACAAGACTGCACAGACTTTGTTTGAGGAGATCTGCAATGTTTTTGGTGGTAATGACTCCACCAAGAAGACACAGAAGACCTTGTTGAAACAGACTTATGAAAACTTTGGTTCAACAAGTAATGAATCTATTGACAACATCGTCACAAGGCTTCTAAAGATTGTTACTCAACTCACAGTGTTTGGAATTGAGGTGGAAATGGAAGACCTCAATTTAAAATTCTTAAGAAGTTTACCCTCTGAGTTTGGTACAAATGTTGCTATGTGGGAAGACAAGCCAGAACTGGAGACTATGAAGCTGAATGATTTGTACAATAACTTTAAAGTTATTGAACAGAGGTTGAAGAAGGCTGGCAAACTAAGTTCAGGATCAAGGAATTTGGCACTTATATCATCATCTATTGATGATAGTTCAGATGAAGAGAGTGACAGTGATGATGATCATGCTAACATTGTTGTTTCCACTGGCAGTGGAGGAGTTTCCACTGCTAGTTCAAAAAGACAGATTGCTGGTCTTAGTATTCTAATTTTTATGCCTTTCTGTCAAGTCAGATGAATGGTTCAATTCTCACATATGAAGACTTGGATCAAATTGATGAGGATGACATGGAAGAGATGGACATTAAATGGCAGGTTGCATTACTAAGCTTAAAGGCAAAGAAGTTCTGGAGAAAGACTGGTAGGAAGATCACTATAAATGGCAATGAAACTGTAGGTTTTGATAAGAAGAAGGTGGAGTGCTACAACTGTCATAAGAAGGGGCACTTTGCAAGAGAATGCAGGAAACCAAAGAAGCCTGATAACAGGTCAACTTGGTATAAGCAGGACAAGAAGAAAGAACCTACAACTGAAGAACCAAAGGTACTTTTGGCCATTGATGGAGTGAGCTATGATTGGAGCTATATGGCTGAGGATGAAGAAGATGGTTCAGAGTCTGCAATGATTACTACAGAGCTTGCACTTATGGCTTTTTCAGACTCTGAGGTACAAATTAATAGTGCTTGTTCTAAAACTTGTAAGGCTTTAAAAGATTATGAGAAACTTAAAGAACAATATGATGATCAATTGCTAGAGTTAAATCAAACTAATTATAACTTAGCAAATCATAAAAGAGGTCTTGCTGTTTTAGAAAATCAGTTAGAGTATTACAGAGCCAATGAATCTAAGTTCAATGATGATATTGTTGTTTTGAAAAGAGACTTAGATTATCAGATAGCTGTGAATGAGGCTCTTAGGGAAGAGTTAGAGAAGGTTAAAAGGGCCAATGAAAATATACAGATAACTTGTAATACACTAGATCATCAATCCAAGTGTATTGACAAAATTTGGGAGGCCCAAGTTGTAAATAAAGCCAAATCAGGAGTAGGATATAAATCAGTTCCACCACCTCTAAGAGGTGTTCCATCACCTCCTGGTATTGACTTAGCACACACAGGATTAGAAGAGTTCCAGGAACCAACCATGACCTATGGCCCAAAATTTGTTAAAGAAGTTGCTATTTAAAAGGTTCAGGTTGAGGTTGATACATTTGATAGTGCTAGTGACTCATCTCTTAAAGATGAAAGTTTGAATGTTGAGTCTAAAACTAGTGTTCCTAAGAGTGTTCATATGGAAGTTAAAAGGAGTATTCCTAAAGTTGTCAAAGAGAAGCCTAGGAAACAAGCTAATTACTCTAGGCCCACTACTAGATATGCAGAGATGTACAGAAGTAGGTCAACAACTCCTAGGGGGAACAAGAGGAGTTGGAATCATGTTAAATCTAGACAATTTGGTAGTGACTTTGTGTTTAGCAACAAACCTTGTTACATTGTGGTAGTTTTGAACATCTTCATTATAATTGTAACTATCACATGGATAGAATGGAAGTGTTTGGGAATACCAGGGTGAATGGAAATAATACTAATAACTTTACTCACCCTAATCCACTAAGCAAGATGATTCCCAGGTCTATTTTGCTTAACTCTGGCATCAAAACTCTTTCCACTGCTAAACCAGCAGTTGCCACTTCCAGAAATATAAACAGAGTTTACCCTAAGTCCCCTGTTAAGAGTGCAAAACCTATTACAACTTTTGTTAAATCTGCACAAACAGGGAAAAAGACCTATTTTGAAAAGAAAGTTTACTATAACCACAAGTGGATACCTAAAGGAACTATCACCTTAAACAATCCCAATGGTGTATCAATGACCTTTGACAGATATAATTATATTTATACACGAGGCAAATCCAAGTCATTTGTGGCTTGGGTCCCCAAAAGGAACTAATTCCTTTATTTTATGTGCAGGAACATTCAAAGCCTAAAGAAGACCAAGGATAATCAGACAGTGGATGTTCCAGGCACATGACTGGCAATAAGTCCTATCTTTCAGATTTCAAACCTTATGATGGATAATTTGTCAGCTTTAGAGGTGGTATTGGTGGAAAGGTTTCTGGCAAAGGAACAATCAAGGCTGGAAACTTAGACTTTGAGAACGTGTATTATGTGAAAGAACACAAGTACAATCTTTTCAGTGTGTCACAGATGTGTGACAAGAAACATAGAGTTCTATTCATAGAAGATGAATGCTATATCTTATCTAAGGATTATAAGCTCCCTGATGAAAGTGATATTTTGCTTAAAATCCCTAGAAAAGGTAATCTATATAGCATAGACATGAAGAACATAGTGGCTAAAGATCGATGCTTTGGCACAGAAGACTTGGTCATGTTAACTTCAAAACCATTAACAAGATTGTGAAAGATGGTCCAGTCAGAGGTTTACCAGAGAAGAGATTTGAAAATGACCAAACATGTGTTGCATGTCTTAAAGGTAAGCAACACAGAGCTTCATGCAAGACCAAAGCATATAATTCAATTGATCATCCACTTTACATGCTGCATATGGACTTGTTTGGTCCTACATCTGTGAGCAGCATAAATTTGAAGAAGTATTGTCTTGTTGTGACTGATGATTTTAGTAGATTTACATGGGTTTTCTTTTTAAGAACCAAGGATGAAACCACATGAATCCTTAAGACTTTCATCACTGTAGTAGAAAACCAAGTTGATAAGAAGATCAAGATCACCAGGTGTGACAATGGGACAGATTTCAAGAATAAAGTTATGGATGATTTCTGAAGAGACAAAGGTATTAAGAGAGAATTTAGTGTTGCAAGAACTCCTCAACAAAATGGAGTTGCTGAAAGAAGAAACAGAACACTAATTGAGGCTGCTAGAACCATGATAGCTGATTCAAAGCTACCAGTGACTTTTTGGGCTGAAGAAGTTAACACTGCTTGTTACATACAGAATAGGGTTTTAGTAGTGAAGACAAAGAACAAGACACCTTATGAGCTATTCAGAGGAAGACCCCCAATTTTGGATTTTATGAGGCCATTTGGATGTCATGTCACAATTTTCAATACCATTGATCATCTGGGAAAGTTTGAAGAAAAGTCAGATGAAGGCTTCTTTGTTGGATATTCTATGGTTAGCAAGGCTTTCATAGTCTATAACTTAAGAAGAAAGAAGATTGAAGAGAATTTGCATGTTGAGTTTCTTGAAAATAAAACTAACATGGCAGGTTCAGGACCAAAATGGTTATTTGATCTTGAAAAATTGTCAAATACAATGAATTATGTACCTATTACCTCAAGTACATGAGACAATAATCTTGAAGAGATAGAAGAATTCATTGATGAAGATGAATCTTGCAAAGATGATGAAGATGATAAACATCAAATTGTTATGCCACTTTGGGACTTTGTTGACAATAATGAAGACTCACAACCTTCAAAGAATTTAGAAAAGGAAAGTGATGCAAATGTTGTGAACTTTGATGTCCTGAATAAAGAAATTCCTGCTAGCAGTGGTAATTCAATTCCCACTGCTACAACAGAAGTTTCCACTGATGGTCCAATTGTGGAAAATTCATCTCAGGAATCACCCAGTGATGATGTTGAGATCCCTAACATGCCAACAACATATGATATTCCTAGCACATCACAGACTTCAATTCACAAAGTGCATCCACTTGAAAATGTAATTGGTGAGCTACAATCAGGTGTGAAGACAAGAAGGCAGACAAAGAAAGATGATGCTCATGGGTTCATTAGTGAAGTTTATGAGTCCAAGAAGCACAAGAACAAGAATGAATGTTTGTTTTTCTGTTTTCTATCACAAGTGGAGCCTAAAAATGTTTATAAGGCTTTAGAAGAATCTAGCTGGGTTGAAGCAATGCAAGAGGAGTTGTTGCAGTTCAAACTTCAAAAGGTTTGGGTTCTTTGTGATTTGCCTGATGGTATGAAGGTGATTGGTACTAAGTGGGTTTTCAAAAATAAGAAAGATGAAAGAGGTACTGTTATCAGGAACAAAGCTAGATTGGTTGCTCAAGGATACACTCAAGAGGAGGGTATTGACTATGAAGAAGTTTTTGCTCCTGTTGCAAGAATTGAGGCTATTAGGTTGTTTTTAGCCTATGCATCCTTTATGGGTTTTACTGTCTATCAAATGGATGTAAAGAGTGCCTTTCTGTATGGAAAGATTGATGAGGAGGTCTATGTCTCACAACCTCCAGGCTTTGAAGATCCTCAACACCCTAATAAAGTGTATAAAGTGGTTAAGGCTCTTTATGGCTTACATCAAGCTCCAAGGAAGTGGTATGAAACCTTAGCTACTTATCTCCTGAACAATGGGTTTCATAGAGGGAAGATTGATCAAACTTTGTTCATCAAGAAAGACAAGGGTGATATTCTTCTTGTTCAAGTATATGTTGATGATATCATCTTTGGATCTACTAGACAAGAGATGTGCAAAGAGTTTGAAAAGCTGATGAAAGATGAATTTCAAATGAGTTCTATGGGAGAACTTACTTTCTTTTTGAGGCTGCAAGTACAACAAAGTAAAGATGGCATCTTTATCAGTCAAGACAAATATGTGACTGAAATTATAAGAAAGTGTCACTTTAGTGATGCAAAACCTTCAAATATCCCTACTGATAAGACTACTCATCTATTGTTGAAGAATGCTAGTGGAGCAGATGTTGATGTGCACACCTACAGATCTATGATTAGTTCCCTGATGTATATTACTTCATCAAGACCAGTGATTGAGCCTAAACCACCTAACTTATATTGACCAAGGAATGGTCAACAAAGTCAAATAGCCTAGATCAATGCTCCGCGGAATATAGTGGTTTCCCCGGGTCGTTATGTCCCGACGAGGTGTGAATTGTAATCAAAACGGTTCTGTGATCGGGTGAATTTGGATGAAATGGGTATAAGTGAGTTGTGATGATTACACTAAGGAAATACGGATGAGAACGATGTAAACAAACTATATTAACAATAACGCGAAACCTAATTAACCTAAAACGTAAACTGAAAACTTAAAATCAGAAATTGCTTATACGTAAGCAGAAAAATAAGCCAAACGGCTTAAATAGAAGCTATCACTTTATTTATGTTTTTGGTTTTTCTTGTTTTACAAACTACTTTTAATAACGAAACATAAACTTAAAAAACGCAAAAGTTATTTAAATAAAACGCGAGTTAAAATTAAAATAAACACGAGTGCGCGAAATAAAAAGTGAAAATTGAGCTACGCTAACCCTACGGACATGAAAATAATATTTTTACGAACCTAATGATAAAAGAAAATTTTAGAAAAAAGAAAATTATTTTTTTGACTTTTTAATTATTTATTACTAATTAAAAACTATTTAAATACTAATAAATCTAATTTAAATTACAAAAATTCTAAATGAACAGTAATAAATATAAAAATTTTCCTAAAAATAGTTAATACTATTATTGAGCTATGAAAAATATAAAAGTCCTAACAAGCTTATTAATAAGCTGAAAATCAGCTTATTAACTTATATAAGCTAAAAAGAACAAGGGTACTATAAAAGGAATTAGGGGAATCTAAAACACTAACAATCACATGGCCCAGATGGTGCTTGGTATTGGTCTGGTTTTGACCAGAGTTGACCAAGAGATTACTAGTTCGAATCTGGCTTGCTACACTTTTTTACAAATGATTTTTATTTTTGATTTTTCCTTTACAAAAACATTTAGACACTAAAAATAGAAAACTTTTGAAAAGACAAACTTTATAAATCATCCAAATAAGCCCTAAAGGAGCTTAATGGCTTAACAGTTAAGCATTTATCTAAAAATGGAAATTTTAAAACTAGAAAAGCTATTGATAAGCTACAAGCTAACCACCAAAGTAAAAGTAAATTTGAAACAAACTAGAAACACTGAAAATAAGTTGGAAAGTGCAAAGGGGCAAACTGAAAAGCTTAAAATAAGTAAATAAGCAATTTCACAACTACTAGACAAGAAACAGCCCTGCAGGCTTGATTGTGGGTCACATGAGCTTCTCAGATAAGCTTGACAGACCCAGAGAACCCTTGAATCTTCAAGCTGGGCACAAGGACTTTCTAAAAAGTCCAAAGATTCAAGCTAAAGCCTAAGGGGCAGCTCACTAGGAGCTTATGAACCTGGGTGGTGAAGCTGGTGTAGGAGAGCAGGCCAGGGCAAGGGGGTCTACCAGCAGGCTTAATGGGGCATAAGCTATCAATAAGCTTTAACCTATCTGAACCAAGGAACTAAATAAGCCATAAACAGATGAAAAGTACTTAGATTAAGCATGAACAAATAAGAAAACAGAATAAGAAGTACAATTAAGCAGCATGAGCAATTCCAGGTACTCTAAACCACAAGCAGACCTAGGGGGGAAACTTGCAGGCATGGGCAAGCTTATCAAATAAGCTCACTGACCTAAAAGGAATTTGGAAACAACAAGCTAGACCACTGAGCTTTCCACAAAGCCCAAGATCACAAACTAAATCTCACTCATAAGCTCAGAAAGAGCTTATGAAAATGAGCTTATAGCTCACTGATGTGATGTTCATCAGTTGGGTGGGGCTATGTTGGGAACCCAAAAAAAACAACTATATAAACTCACAAATGAGAGATAAGCACAAGGACATGCAGAAGCTACAGTGGAATTACCAAATCGACAACAAACCTATTCTAAACTTAACTGATTCTCAAATTAAGGTCAAGAAAAAAATAAGCTCAGTTGAGCTGCTGATCTGAACAGCAAACATGGGCAACAATAGGCAAGAATAAGTCCAAACAAGTTGAGGAGATAAGCTAGTGAAGCCAGACAAAGCATAAAACAAATAAGCTGTCCAATCATGCATTCCAAATCAACAAGAAACAAGAAGAATGCTCAAAAACTGAGCAAGTTATGGGCTAATAAAAAAATGGGTCAAACTAGTGTAACTGGGTGCAGGGGAGCAGATGGCTCAACAGCCAACTTTGGACTTGATTTCACCCTTGCAAATGATTTTCAAAATCAAATTTTCTTTTTGATTTGAATACACAAGCTGTCAAAGAACACTAAACAACAAGATTTATCTATCTCTCATCTCTTATGAATCCTACAATTGGCCTAGAAATCTGTACCAATTTTCCAGATGTGCAATTTGACTTTTTCCAAATTTAATCCTTAATTGACTTTTGTGAGAATTGAAAGGTCCTAGATTACTAACTAAGGTATGTTAAGCTACAATGCAACTAAATTAAGCAAGCTTACTAGAATCTAAGCCTAAAAATGGACTGTGTTATATTAAAATTACAACAGTGAATGCATTCTAAGAAATCTAAAGGATTGTTGACTATTTTCCACAAGACCTGATTATCTATTGCCTATTGTGAGCTAATGATATAATATAAGTGTGTTTCAACTACCTTTTACCACTGAAAAGCATAAGGACTTAGTTAAACCAATGAATCCAAACACTCTTTAATAACCTAAATTACACTATACCTATGACTTTTAGATTTAACCTACTGATCTAATGATTAACACAGATACATAAACTAATATTGCAACTAAATAAACAACAAAATCACCATGAGAACAACAAAAAACACACCCTGCAGTTTTCACTAAACTCAAACAGTAGAACACACAACTAATCTAAATAATGTAAAAGGACAATTTAAGCAATTGAACAACTAACATAAGCTCTGCTGAGTAGGTTAAATCTATATATAAAACAAAACGGAAACAAAACTAATCAATGCAAGATAAAAAAAAGGCTTACTTGACTAAATTGGCTATGAAATACTACTAAGGCAGATGACATAAGCTCTCAAGAGGCATGATCAAACTTCTGTGGACTTATGAGAATGGCTTATTCAGCTTATATATCTTATTTCTCTTCCATATTTGACCATAGTTAACTTTTTGGAAATTTTTAGCTAAAGCCTATTTAGACCTTCATAAGCCTAAGAAAGCTTATAACTAACTGTAATGGGGCTTAAGAAACAGTTACTCACAACTTTTATATTAACATGATGATTTCACCAATACTTTAAGTAAAAACTGAATTCAGATTAAGAAGTTTTAACATTTCATTAATTGAGCTTTGAAACACAACAATGGAGTTCAAGAAATAATAAAACTGGAATTACAATTTAAAATGATAAGTTAAACTAATTTTACATAAACTAGAAATTTCACTACTACTACTCTAGCTACTACTAATAAAAACTAAAAAACTAACTGCCATGCTCCATCTCTCTCTTCTTCCTTTTATACTACCTATTTAGGGTTTCTTGATGTATTCTTGTCTTTTCCCATCACTCATATCCACCATTGGATGAACTATCTTCAATCTTGGCCCTTGAGCTCTTTTTGGCGGGAAAAAGAAGACTACACCATTTGGCAGCTAGTAGTTTGGCAGGGAGCATGTTTTGTTATTATATGGTGGAAAGGTAGTGTAGGGGGTGGAGTGTTGGTGAATGGAGTATAGGGGTGAATGATGGTGTTTGGTTTAGGTTGCAGGCTAGGAGCAGGGCAAGGGGGAGGGATAAGTTGAGGGGGTGGTGTTGTTTGACTTTTAGGGTTGACTGTGGGAAGTATAATAATCGGGGGTAATGGATTTTAGGGAGTGGGCCAGTTATTGAAGTGGGCTAGGGGTAAGCTGAGTGGGCTGGGGTTTTAGTGGTGTTTGTTGGATCAGTTTAATAAAAAGGGTGGAGGTTTGTTTGTTTAGTTTAGGCTTATGAAACCACAAGGACTAATTTTGTAACAAGCTGAAAATCCAGGGTCCTGAATGGTAATTATTCCAAAGTACTCATAGGGACCATATATGCCAGGTGTGATAAACCAAAGAACCATAAATGTGATATTGCCATTTCAAACTACCCGGGGACTAATTATGCCAAAATTCAAAGTGTAGGGACCAAACTTGCAATTTTCCTCAAACTTTCCACCCAAGTACCTTTCTTGCCAAAATAAGTAACCAAGGGACCAAAAGTGACAGTTTCCAAAATTTGAGATCCCGGGGACCATTTATGTCAATTTTTGAAACTCCAGGGACCAAACTGTAAATTTCCAAAACTTTTGAGATTTTTCACCAAAGGACTAAATATGACAACTTATGATTGTAAAAGGACCTTTGGTGATAATTTTCCAAATTTTGAATATCCAGGGACTAGTTTTGTAATTTTATGAAAGTTGAGGGACTGAAACTGCCAATTTTGCAAACTTTGTGCGTTTTTCATTTGTTTTTGCTTATTTTGCATCTAAAACATATAAAACACAATTTTGAAATATTTTTGGTATTTTGATGCATTACTGAGTGTTTTTGTATGTTTTGCAGTTCAGAATTGACCAAAAATGATGAGTGTTTGAGCACTCATCAATCCCCCACACTAAACTATTGCTAGTCCCTAGCAATAACTGTTTTGAAAACTTGATGGATTTTAAACTCTTTACCAAAAGCCATCACTTCTGGAGTAGCCAGGTGTAAGAACTGTGGCACACCTGATAACCGTGTGATTTTGAGCAAACCACCAGCTGTCAACGGATTTGAGTAGTCTTTACCAAAAGCCGTTTACTTCTGGACTAGCCAGCTCTTGATGGAATAGTCAACATCTTGGTGAGCTGATTACCAATTATGGATTTTCCACGGCCTTTACCACAAGCCATAATCTTGCGGGCTAGCCAACTCATTTGTTTTCGGGGAGTTGAGGAACCATACAATTTTGGGCAAATTGCCAGCCGTCAACGGATTTGATATGTCTTTACCAAGAGCCGTTTGCTCCTGGACTAGCCAATCCCTTTTGTCGGTTAGACAAGGCGGACTGATTACCACAAAAATTTTTGAAGCACTAGTGAAAAAATTTTAAAATTTTTGAATTTTTGGCAAAAACGGGGGTATTATATAGTAAAATGTGGTAAAATTCGCTAGAATAGCGAAATACCCCCCCACACTTATCATGAATATTGTCCTCAATATTCAAAATTCCGGCTATTATGCCGACATTTTGAACGTAAAAGGGCAACATTACAAGCTAAGCGTGGAAAACACCATTTTGTTTTTCACTCTTGTAACCATAGCATGGGGGACTCCCCCACACTTAGGGTGAAAACCCTATATGCATGCTACTGTTTTTGTTTACCGAGTCGCTAGCTTGACTCGACCCCGAATTCATTTGTCCTTGGGGAAGCATGATGTGGAAGAGACGATCTCAATCGGACTTTCATTCAAGATGTTTGGACAAACATATGAAGCACGTGAAAGTTCCACACCGATGAGATAAGTATCCGGCTCAAGATAATGATACATGAAAATGCCGGGATCAAAGATGGTGTCTTCATTCCCGAAGGAGTGAAGAACAAGAGAAGTCACCCTGTAGGTGAAGAAAAGGAAGAAAACCATGATGCAAATCATGATTTGATATTCTTCCTCGAAAGGGGGCTCCGTAGCCTGAGTTTGGATTTCAAAGGGTAAGCTCGTAAACATCCCGGGAGGGTGGGTGGGAATTAGCAAATCCTCATAATTGAGTGCATCTCCCCCCGGGCTATCAAACTCCGGAGGAGTCATGACATGATGAGTGAGTTCACCGGAGAACTCCTCATGAAGAGAATCATTCACAAGATGTGAATTTGTGAACTCATGTTCCATTGTGGACTCATCGCAATCCTCGTCAAAGATTGGATTGTTAGAAATCAAAGTGAATTCAGATTCGAATTCAAATAGAGGATTGGTGAGAGTCGTATTGAATGTTTCGGGAACAAAGAGATTATCATTCTCTATTGGACTGCTGGGATCAGAAGTGAGTGACGGATCATGATATAGGAGACTTTCAATTTCTCCCAGATCGGCTTGGAAATCAAGGAGACCATCATCACTTTCAAATGAAAGTGGATCGATGTGAGTAAGTTCATCAGCGAACTCCTCAAGAAGATGATCAGCATCAATTTGTGGAACTGATGCCTCAACATACTCGATGTCTCCATAAGATGTGCAATCATCGCTAAAATCTGAGAAAGTCTCAAATTGATCTTTAGGACACTCAATGGGTGAAGGAATATCGCACATAAGATCAAAAGTCCCCTGTGACTCTCTCGGGATTTGGACAAGGATCTCAACACTAGACTTTATTAATTCGTCCGATTCCATATTAGGAACAGTGCTAAGATGCTCATCCCCCATGTTTAGAGAGTGAGTGTGAACTTTGGGTGTGATAACAACAGACTGAGGGAGATGAGAGGAGCTAACATTCATGGAATTTTCAAGTTCCATTTGTTCAACGGCTAGTAATTTCCCCGTCTCATTATTTTCTCCCTGATTTACAATGGGAGGAATCACAAGTGATGAATCTGACGAACCCTTATAAAATTGAAGGATATCAAGGATGTCTTCAATATCACTATCATCATCACAGTCTAGAAGAGCAGCTTGACGAAATTTGGCACGTGTTATAGCTGCTTGTTCTAAGACAAGTAATTCCTCCATACTCAATTCGTTTCCAGCCTCTCGTTCTTCAGCAAGTAATTCTGCCATAGATTTCTTACGAGAGTCTTGAAACGGTGTAGTAACCAACTCCTCCTTAAGTTCTTTTAAAATATCAAGAGCCTTTAGTAAAAGGTCTTGCTCGGTTTCTTGAGGAGCTGTGTGAATCATATCGTACTGTGGAGGTGTGTCTGAAAACGAATAGTCGTAATTGTTACAAGGAAATGGATTCCTTGTTTGACAATCCGAGCTAGAGTGTGGACCTCCACAGTAATCACAACAGTAAAACTGATGTGGCTGTGGGTTGTATGTGCTAGAATTACAATTGCTATCAGGAGACTGCTCATAGACAAGCGTGTTTCCCGATTGACAATCATAACTGTAGTGTGAACCACCACAGTACTCACAACAGTAAAACTATTGAAACTGATGGTGTGGTAACTGATGGAATGAATCAGTTGTGTCATGGTAGGAATAGGGATTCTGGTTATGGACAGACCCGTTTCCCGACTCTACCATGCCACAGCTGGGGCAATTGCCATCATTATGAGGATTACCACACCACTGGCAAACCAGAAAGTGTGGATGAGACATAGAAAGAATCAAATGTGTATAGAGGGTGAGGAAATGAGAATCAAAAGGGTAGGAGGGTTAAGAAGGATATTTTTGGTGTTTTTGGAAAACATTTTGTACAAATGAGAAAGAAAATATTTTTGTGTTTTTTGTGTTCGTTGAAAACTTGATTTAAAAAGTTTTCGTGAACGGTTTTGTTTTGAAAATTGGAAAATATGAACAAGGGATGGATAAATGTACAATGGAACGAATTCCAAAGACACTAATCAGAAAAACCGTTTAGATAAACGCGCACAACCTCCCCGGCAGCGGCGCCAAAAGTTGATTGAGCCTAAACCACCTAACTTATATTGACCAAGGAATGGTCAACAAAGTCAAATAGCCTAGATCAATGCTCCGCGGAATATAGTGGTTTCCCCGGGTCGTTATGTCCCGACGAGGTGTGAATTGTAATCAAAACGGTTCTGTGATCGGGTGAATTTGGATGAAATGGGTATAAGTGAGTTGTGATGATTACACTAAGGAAATACGGATGAGAACGATGTAAACAAACTATATTAACAATAATGCGAAACCTAATTAACCTAAAACGTAAACTGAAAACTTAAAATCAGAAATTGCTTATACGTAAGCAGAAAAATAAGCCAAACGGCTTAAATAGAAGCTATCACTTTATTTATGTTTTTGGTTTTTCTTGTTTTACAAACTACTTTTAATAACGAAACATAAACTTAAAAAACGCAAAAGTTATTTAAATAAAACGCGAGTTAAAATTAAAATAAACGCGAGTGCGCAAAATAAAAAGTGAAAATTGAGCAACGCTAACCCTATGGACATGAAAATAATATTTTTACGAACCTAATGATAAAAGAAAATTTTAGAAAAAAGAAAATTATTTTTTTGACTTTTTAATTATTTATTACTAATTAAAAACTATTTAAATACTAATAAATCTAATTTAAATTACAAAAATTCTAAATGAACAGTAATAAATATAAAAATTTTCCTAAAAATAGTTAATACTATTATTGAGCTATGAAAAATATAAAAGTCCTAACAAGCTTATTAATAAGCTGAAAATCAGCTTATTAACTTATATAAGCTAAAAAGAACAAGGGTACTATAAAAGGAATTAGGGGAATCTAAAATACTAACAATCACATGGCCCAGATGGTGCTTGGTATTGGTCTGGTTTTGACCAGAGTTGACCAAGAGATTACTAGTTCGAATCTGGCTTGCTACACTTTTTTACAAATGATTTTTATTTTTGATTTTTCCTTTACAAAAACATTTAGACACTAAAAATAGAAAACTTTTGAAAAGACAAACTTTATAAATCATCCAAATAAGCCCTAAAGGAGCTTAATGGCTTAACAGTTAAGCATTTATCTAAAAATGGAAATTTTAAAACTAGAAAAGCTACTGATAAGCTACAAGCTAACCACCAAAGTAAAAGTAAATTTGAAACAAACTAGAAACACTGAAAATAAGTTGGAAAGTGCAAAGGGGCAAACTGAAAAGCTTAAAATAAGTAAATAAGCAATTTCACAACTACTAGACAAGAAACAGCCCTGCAGGCTTGATTGTGGGTCACATGGGCTTCTCAGATAAGCTTGACAGACCCAGAGAACCCTTGAATCTTCAAGCTGGGCACAAGGACTTTCTAAAAAGTCCAAAGATTCAAGCTAAAGCCTAAGGGGCAGCTCACTAGGAGCTTATGAACCTGGGTGGTGAAGCTGGTGTAGGAGAGCAGGCCAGGGCAAGGGGGTCTACCAGCAGGCTTAATGGGGCATAAGCTATCAATAAGCTTTAACCTATCTGAACCAAGGAACTAAATAAGCCATAAACAGATGAAAAGTACTTAGATTAAGCATGAACAAATAAGAAAACAGAATAAGAAGTACAATTAAGCAGCATGAGCAATTCCAGGTACTCTAAACCACAAGCAGACCTAGGGGGGAAACTTGCAGGCATGGGCAAGCTTATCAAATAAGCTCACTGACCTAAAAGGAATTTGGAAACAACAAGCTAGACCACTGAGCTTTCCACAAAGCCCAAGATCACAAACTAAATCTCACTCATAAGCTCAGAAAGAGCTTATGAAAATGAGCTTATAGCTCACTGATGTGATGTTCATCAGTTGGGTGGGGCTATGTTGGGAACCCAAAAAAAACAACTATATAAACTCACAAATGAGAGATAAGCACAAGGACATGCAGAAGCTACAGTGGAATTACCAAATCGACAACAAACCTATTCTAAACTTAACTGATTCTCAAATTAAGGTCAAGAAAAAAATAAGCTCAGTTGAGCTGCTGATCTGAACAGCAAACATGGGCAACAATAGGCAAGAATAAGTCCAAACAAGTTGAGGAGATAAGCTAGTGAAGCCAGACAAAGCATAAAACAAATAAGCTGTCCAATCATGCATTCCAAATCAACAAGAAACAAGAAGAATGCTCAAAAACTGAGCAAGTTATGGGCTAATAAAAAAATGGGTCAAAATAGTGTAACTGGGTGCAGGGGAGCAGATGGCTCAACAGCCAACTTTGGACTTGATTTCACCCTTGCAAATGATTTTCAAAATCAAATTTTCTTTTTGATTTGAATACACAAGCTGTCAAAGAACACTAAACAACAAGATTTATCTATCTCTCATCTCTTATGAATCCTACAATTGGCCTAGAAATCTGTACCAATTTTCCAGATGTGCAATTTGACTTTTTCCAAATTTAATCCTTAATTGACTTTTGTGAGAATTGAAAGGTCCTAGATTACTAACTAAGCTATGTTAAGCTACAATGCAACTAAATTAAGCAAGCTTACTAGAATCTAAGCCTAAAAATGGATTGTGCTATATTAAAATTACAACAGTGAATGCATTCTAAGAAATCTAAAGGATTGTTGACTATTTTCCACAAGACCTGATTATCTATTGCCTATTGTGAGCTAATGATATAATATAAGTGTGTTTCAACTACCTTTTACCACTGAAAAGCATAAGGACTTAGTTAAACCAATGAATCCAAACACTCTTTAATAACCTAAATTACACTATACCTATGACTTTTAGATTTAACCTACTGATCTAATGATTAACACAGATACATAAACTAATATTGCAACTAAATAAACAACAAAATCACCATGAGAACAACAAAAAACACACCCTGCAGTTTTCACTAAACTCAAACAGTAGAACACACAACTAATCTAAATAATGTAAAAGGACAATTTAAGCAATTGAACAACTAACATAAGCTCTGCTGAGTAGGTTAAATCTATATATAAAACAAAACAGAAACGAAACTAATCAATGCAAGATAAAAAAAGGCTTACTTGACTAAATTGGCTATGAAATACTACTAAGGCAGATGACATAAGCTCTCAAGAGGCATGATCAAACTTTTGTGGACTTATGAGAATGGCTTATTCAGCTTATATATCTTATTTCTCTTCCATATTTGACCACAGTTAACTTTTTGGAAATTTTTAGCTAAAGCCTATTTAGACCTTCATAAGCCTAAGAAAGCTTATAACTAACTGTAATGGGGCTTAAGAAACAGTTACTCACAACTTTTATATTAACATGATGATTTCACCAATACTTTAAGTAAAAACTGAATTCAGATTAAGAAGTTTTAACATTTCATTAACTGAGCTTTGAAACACAACAATGGAGTTCAAGAAATAATAAAACTGGAATTATAATTTTAAATGATAAGTTAAACTAATTTTACATAAACTAGAAATTTCACTACTACTACTCTAGCTACTACTAATAAAAACTAAAAAACTAGCTGCCATGCTCCATCTCTCTCTTCTTCCTTTTACACTACCCATTTAGGGTTTCTTGATGTATTCTTGTCTTTTCCCATCACTCATATCCACCATTGGATGAACTATCTTCAATCTTGGCCCTTGAGCTCTTTTTGGCGGGAAAAAGAAGACTACACCATTTGGCAGCTAGTAGTTTGGCAGGGAGCATGTTTTGTTATTATATGGTGGAAAGGTAGTGTAGGGGGTGGAGTGTTGGTGAATGGAGTATAGGGGTGAATGATGGTGTTTGGTTTAGGTTGCAGGCTAGGAGCAGGGCAAGGGGGAGGGATAAGGTGAGGGGGTGGTGTTGTTTGACTTTTAGGGTTGACTGTGGGAAGTATAATAATCGGGGGTAATGGATTTTAGGGAGTGTGCCGGTTATTGAAGTGGGCTAGGGGTAGGCTGAGTGGGCTGGGGTTTTAGTGGTGTTTGTTGGATCAGTTTAATAAAAAGGGTGGAGGTTTGTTTGTTTAGTTTAGGCTTATGAAACCACAAGGACTAATTTTGTAACAAGCTGAAAATCCAGGGTCCTGAATGGTAATTATTCCAAAGTACTCATAGGGACCATATATGCCAGGTGTGATAAACCAAAGAACCATAAATGTGATTTTGCCATTTCAAACCACCCGGGGACTAATTATGCCAAAATTCAAAGTGTAGGGACCAAACTTGCAATTTTCCTCAAACTTTCCACCCAAGTACCTTTCTTGCCAAAATAAGTAACCAAGGGACCAAAAGTGACAATTTCCAAAATTTGAGATCCCGGGGACCATTTATGTCAATTTTTGAAACTCCAGGGACCAAACTGTAAATTTCCAAAACTTTTGAGATTTTTCACCAAAGGACTAAATATGACAACTTATGATTGTAAAAGGACCTTTGGTGATAATTTTCCAAATTTTGAATATCCAGGGACTAGTTTTGTAATTTTATGAAAGTTGAGGGACTGAAACTGCCAATTTTGCAAACTTTGTGCGTTTTTCATTTGTTTTTGCTTATTTTGCATCTAAAACATATAAAACACAATTTTGAAATATTTTTGGTACTTTGATGCATTACTGAGTGTTTTTGTATGTTTTGCAGTTTAGAATTGACCAAAAATGATGAGTGTTTGAGCACTCATCAACCAGACACTATGTTTGTTGTATGTGCTTGTGCAAGATTTCAAGTTAGTCCAAAGACATCTCATATGACAGTAGTAGAGAAGATCTTTAGGTATTTGAAGACATATCCTAATCTAGGATTGTGGTATCCAAGAGAATCCCCTATGGAGTTGATTACATACTCAGATAGTGATTATGCTGGTGCAAGTTTGGATAGAAGGTCAACTACAGGAGGATGTCAATTTCTTGGGTGTAGATTGGTGTCATGGCATGCAAGAAGCAGACAATGGTGGCTACTTCAACCACTGAAGCAGAATATGTTGCTGCTGCTAGCTATTGTGCTCAGATCGTATGGCTTCAGAATCAATTGTTGGATTATGGGTACAATTTCATGAACACCATTATATATATAGACAATAGTAGTACCATATGCATTATTAAAAATCATGTGCAACACACTAAAACTAAACATATAGAAATTAGACATCATTTTATTAGAGAGTGTTTTGAGAAAAAGCTTATTAATGTTGTCAATATTCATACTGATAACAACTATGATGATTTGTTAACAAAAGGGCTTGATGTGGGTAGGTTTCAGTACTTGGTAACAGGTATTGGAATGTTAAACCCATAAATCTTTGATGTCTAATAAGTTTCAATGTTGCAGGATAGTTTTAAGGTACTAATATTGTTTGTATATGTTTGTATGGTTGTCTACTAACTTGTATGCTAAAGAATTTAAGCACAGTGGAAACCATGGTACAAATAGTGAAAAGATTTTCTCTCTCAGTGACAAAAGAAATGATAAAAGTACTTTTTAATTCATTCAAAAGGAAACAAAGTACAACCACTCAGAGAGCCAAGACACAAACATAACATCACACAACACAAGGGTTCACAACCTAACACCTAAACTTTCAGACATGCTACTCCATGGGCTTCTTTCCTTTACCCTCATAGTCTTGCTTGCCCTTAGAAGGTTTCTTTCTCTTGTCATCAAAAGAAAGTTGCTTCCTTGGACAGGCAAGGCCCAATACTTGCTTGGGTGGCTTTGGAAGTCTTGAAGGCTTCTCAATTGCAGGCCACTTCATGTGGACTATGGCTGACTCCAAAGGTGTAGTGAGGGTTTTGGAAGCTCCCTGGACAAGGTGTAGGTAGGATCATCATCATCAGAGGAAGAGCTTGAATAAAATTCTAGAGATGGAGCAGGAGCAGCTGAAATCTTCTTGTTAGGCTTCATGTTGGAAGATGTAGCTGTTGCAGCACTTGGAGGAAAATATCCACTCCATCCAGCTGAAAGTTCTTCTGAGTCAGAGCAGTAACTAATTTCCTTATCAGATGTGTCATCAGATGAGATGTAGATTAATGGAAACCAACTCATGATGATGTGTAGGGTTTGTGAAAGTGAAGATTAGTTTTGATGAAGACTAAAGTGTTTTGAGCCCCCTTTTATAAGCAAAGTCAAGGTCGAAGAATAATTAATGCAGCTTATTTACTCTTATCTGTTTTGGTAGGTTGGAGGAGTAAATTTGGATATTATCGGGTTGACTTTGGAAAAGATATTTTTATGAATAGTGACTTGGTCAAAAAGTTACTTTGGGTTAAATTATATTGGTTATGTTTGGTGTTTCCTACTTATGAAGAATGCAAACCAATATTGTTTGAGTAATTAGAGTTATAAGGTGTGTATCTCAGACACACAACAAATGGTTATTGATTCACCATGTCTAATCAACATAAGAATCAACTAGTCCAGAGCAAACGGCTACTGGTAAAGACTTCTCAAATCCGTTTATGGTTGATAGTTTACCAAAAACTATATGGTCATCAACTCACCATATTCCATGTGATAAAGAGTTGGCTAGTCCATCGCAAACGGCTCATGGTAAAGACATATCAAATCCGTTTATAGCTGATAGTTTGCTAAAAACTATGATTAGAGCAGCTAATTTTACATGTTTTACTTACCACTGCTCTTTGATATTTTGTGAAAATTTACCACTGCTAGTTCACAAGTTACCACTGCAAGAGTAATTTTTACCACTGGTGAACTAGCCGTTACAACTGTTGTGTCAGTAATCTTATTTTTAACTAGCCGTTGTAAAATAACCGTGTTTCCTTATTAATAGGGTAACTTTTTGTGAATTATCCACTTACCAATTTTAATTTATTCTTTTCCCAAAGATAAATTCTTTCTTAAGATAATTCACATTACGCATACTCCACAAAACCCTATTAGTATATATTTGTCATCATACGGCTTGATTCTTATTCACGATTACTAACACTTTTATCTTTCTTTCACAAAATTATGGCGATTCTTAACTTTGCTGAGGAGCACAACCAAGTGGCCTATTTACAAAAGTCAAAAGAAAAGAGTGGCCCTATTTTCCATCAGATTGTGGATTTTCTCAATACAACCCATATAAGGTATGCTTTAACTGTTAATCCCACAATCTATGTTTCTCATATCAAGCAGTTCTGGAACACTGTGGAGTCCATAACTATTGAACAGGGAGACACACAAGAATCTGTGGAAGCTCTTAGAGCCACAGTGGATGGGGTAACTATTGATGTTACTGAGTCATCCTTGAGGAGAATTCTCCAATTGGATGATCTCAATGGTATCATCACATTACCTAATTCAGAAATTTTCAAACATATTGCTTCCATAGGGTATGATACATCTGATCAAAAAGTTATTTTCAGAAAAGGATGTTTTTGTCCCCATTGGAGATTTTTAATACATACTCTTTTACATTGCCTAAGTCCTAAGAAAACCTCTTATGAGCAATTTGCATCAACCATAGCTTACTCTTTGGTTTGCTTGGCAACTGATAGGACTTTCAATTTTTCAAAGTTTATTTTTAATAATATGAAAGGCAATGTAAAGAGTTCATATAAATTTTTGATGTATCCAAGGTTTGTGCAAGCAGTGTTAAATGAATTTCAATTGCAGCCACACAAAAGAGTTTATCAAACCCTCTGTCTTAAGCCAAAAGTTTTTCAAAATATGTGTAAGGCTTCAGAACTTTGGAATGGAGAGGTTAAACCACCTTTTCCTGAAATGCTTTCAAAGATTTCACAGGTACATGGTGAAGATGCAACCATCCCAGTTGTATCTCATCACACACCCTCTATTGTTATTCCACCTATTCAACACACCCCTGCTGTTACTCATACATATGAGAGGAGGCACAAACAGCCACCTCCTCCCATCTCAACATTGCATGTTACTGAGCCTTTTGGTTTAGGAACAAGCAGTGGTGGTTCAAGGCTTCATTCTAGTCCAACTAGAGAAGAGCCTGAATCAATGCCCTATGATTCACCTCTCCCAACAGGTAACACAGTTGGAAGTGTTGAGGGCAGTGTGCAACCAAATGAATTGATGGCATTATGTACCAAATTAGTTACACAGGTTACAGCTCTGGAGAAAGATTTGGCAAAGACTAAGCAACAACATGCCACAGAGCTTAACCAGATGAAGACAGAGATTAAGAGGTTACAGGATGAAGTTGAGAGCCTAAAGAAGCACATATCTTCCATTCCACCTCATGATGATGACTCAACCTACTTTATTGAAGATTTGGGGAATTCTCCCAAACAGGGGAGGATTAGAACTGATGCAGAGTTTAAGGGGAGGAGATTAAATTTTGAACAAGATTTTGCTGAGTTTGATGATTTTGATAATGTTCAAGAGAAGGAAGATGAAGCTGTGGGAACTAAAGAGATTTTTGCTAAAGCAGTTGAAATTCATAAAGACACAGCGGAAACAAATAAAGATGTATTGGATGTTGCTGATGCAGAATTCCAAAGAAAAAGATTGGAAAAAGGAAAAGTTCATGTTGTTGATGAATCATCTGAGCAACAATCAAAGAAGATTTCAAAGAAAGTACAAGCTCAGATAGATTATGATGGAGAAATGGCAAAGAAATTAGAAGTAGTTGAAATTGAAAAGAAGAAAAAGCAAGAGGAGGAAGAGATTGCAAGTTTCATGGAAGCTAAGAGGTTGGATAAACTAGAAACAGTGATTGAAGAACCACTTTCTATTGTTCCACCAACCATACTACATGAGAAACCTCCAATGTTTACTTATGTACCTACAAAAGAAGAAATTGAGTTCATGATTGCAAATGACCCAGTGATTAGGAAGAAGGCAGTTGAACTCATTGCTAATACAACTTTAAATGAAGATCAAAGGTCTGCTCAATTGAAGGACTTCATTCAGATGAAGAATCAACAGGCTCTTGATGATATCATTGGCACAGTAATAAAGGGTCAAAAGAAACCTAGACAACCTACAAGGGCACAAATAATTGCTTAGATGAATACCTATTGTTGTCATGTTGGAAATTGGAAGATGGCACAGTTTAAAGGAATGACACATGATCAGGTTGAAGGAATTTACTACAGGGTTAAAAGACAGGATAGTCATTTCATCCCTATGGATAAAGAACCTAAATCTATGAAGTCAAAAAGGTCAGGTGTGAGTTTTGAATCCAAAGATGCTAAGAAATTGAAGACTCAGGTGTTATCTCAAGTAAAAGAAGGTGTCAGCAAGTTGACTGAAGAACAAGTTACGAATATGGTGTTTATTGAAACTGATGTGCTAAATGTAGAACCTTTAAAAACAAGATATCCAGTAGTTGGCTGGGAAATCTATTCTGATGATTTTGGTGTTGCATGGAAGATTATTAGAACTGGTAATGTCACAAGCATCTGCAGAGACTTTGAAGATGTTGTTAGATCTTGTGATAGAGAAGATCTGGATACTTTGTGGAGGATAATTCAAGATCAGTTCAAGAAAGATGAACTTGTTGATGTCAAAGCTCAAGAGTTGTGGGTTCACTTTAGAAGATTATGTGAACCTGACCCTAGTGACAGGTATTGGAGATTTGAAGCTCACAATATGAATACTCTATGGAAATTCTATGATTCAAGTGTTGTACATCATGTTTCTACCCAAGATGGAGTTGATGTATTTATGTTAGCTGAAAAAGAATATCCATTGAGAGCTGGTGTTCTCACTGTTATGATGTCAGTTAATCTCAGATGTTGGGAAAGAAGTGAAGTCAAAGAAGATTTGCTACAGAGAATTTATGCTCAAGATGTGAGAGCTGATAAGGAGTTAAGAAAAAGAAGATAAGTGTTTGGAAGAATTCCCATATCCTCATATCTGCTGACTACTTGAAGAAACTTATTGATTTACATGTTAATCATAAGTTTAGGGGAGGATTGTTGGGAATTATATTAACAGTTACCACGGCTAGTAAGAAGATTACAACTGCTGAAGAATGCACTAGCAGTGGAAACTAATTACCATTGCTAGTACATATTATTACCACTGCTGTTAGGATAACTATTAGGAAACTTGTATATATAAATATAGAATAGATCTTGTGTATATCTTATTCTATTATTATTATACGTATCTTGTAGAAGAGGACTCCTTGTGCTATAAAAGGAGGTCCTAGGTTAAGGTTAGTGATATATGTTTTTCTAGAGCCTCAAGGTTGTAACCATAGTGATACAAAGATCACTCGTATTATTATTATTAATAATATTGGAGCTAACAGTTTGATTCATATAGTATTCTCATTCATATACAATTGATTTTCACTCACAATCAAACTTCTAAGTATTACTAAGTAGATTCCGCATACTTAGTGGTATAACTCAAAGTATCATTCTAACACAGATCAAGGTGTTTAGATCCATCACAAAGAGAGATAGATCATGGAAGAAGAAGATGAATTTTCTCTTGAAGAACTTATGGGCGATTCAAGTGCTGAAAAGGATGAATAGTGAGTTAGAGAATGAGAAGATTATGTTGAGAAAAGATTTTGAGTTAACATAGTTTATGACTTAATTGTTTGTAATGGTGGTTTACTGTCGTGTAACTGAAGATCCTTTTGCATTGTGAAATTATAGAGATAGAAAATCTGACCTGTTCACTTACATCGATGGGTTGCTTTGTGTTTTACTTTATCTCATATGAGTAAACATAAATGATATTCATAAGTCTAGCATTATTGTAACTGGTCTGTAAATATGATGAGATGAAAAGTGTACCGCTTTTGGGGGGTCATTTAAGGCCAAAGTCGAGATTATTTGATCAAATATTTCTCTAAATCGTTCCTTTTGTCATTTTAGGTACTTTTGAGAGGAAATTTGCAAAAGGAAGTATTTTGGACGTTTTTGGAGCGAAAAAGTGAAGAAAACAACAAAGTCTCAAAATCTTGCTGGAAATTGTACCTGACGGCATCAAGGTTTACTAGTGACGACGTCAAGACTTGACAAAGAGGTGGATAAATCATGTTACACGTGATGCGCCAGAGAGTTTTCCAAAGGAGTCGTGACGGCGTCACCCTTTAGGGTCGCCAAGGCCGTCACGTATTCAAAGAGAGACGGCCAAGAGATCACAAAGAGTGATGGCGTCAGAAGTGGATCTAGGCAATAAGAGCATTATTTTGGCGGTGAGTTAACGGCGTCAGACCCTACTCTTGACGCCGTCAGATTGTAAAATCTATATATACTTGTCTAGTTTTCATTCATTGTGTGCAACTTTGAAGGGGGGAAAACCCTAGACGAATTTTACTGCAATTTTGAGGCTTTCAAACACTTGTTTCATAAATGCTTAGTTGAAGATAAGTCTTCCAACAATCATTCAATATGTCTATGTGTTGTTTGATTATATCTTACGCTTGTCTTTTCTTTAACATGCTAGGCTAGGTTTTCTTTGTGTTTGCTTAGATGTAATGAAACTTAGATATTGATTATTGGTTGGTTGTTTATTTATAATTGTTGTGGATGAATGATTTCGATGTTAGCCTTAAGAAAACTGGCAGACTTTCAATTGGTAACTTGCTTGAATGTCTTAAGAAATATGATCGGAGGTGTACTATGATATATTGGTTGTATTTAATGCATAGGTAACTACTAATGAGGCCATGTTAGGAGCTAGTTGTCGGCTCAACGTAGGAAGAGGTAGAAGCTTATAGAGTTAGGGAAGATCGTACATGGCCCTACGAATGGTATTAAGGAATATAACCCTTCATCCATGAAATTATAACAAACTAACCAACTGGTAAAAGATTGCTAGGGAGTAGTGAAATCTAAGTAAACACATATTCTCTTATTATTGTTTTCACCACATTTACGTTAAGTTCATTTTATTTAATTTTGATTTCATCTTTAGTTATTTGGGTTAGTTGATTAGCAACTAATTCCGCCCACTCCTTCAAAACCCGAGATTTTTACTTGCTTTCTTTAAAATATAAAAATACAAAAAGAATCAATCCCCTGGTACTTGCCACTATACTATACTACAACGGTCAGGTACACTGCCTGGTGGGGATAGCAAGCTTCTCAAGATCTCTTGAGAGGTAAAACCTTTTGCGAGGACGCAATTTCATGCATCAAGTTTTTGGCGCCATTGCCGCGGAATAATTATTGTCTAGGTTGAAATTTCTTTTTATTAGGTCTACTTGCTAGATTCCTTTCTAGTAAGATTTTTATTTTTATTCATAGGTCTTCTTTAGTCTATCTTTTTTGCTTTGTTTCCTTTGTTCGTAACCTTTACCATCCGCCATCATGGAAGGTGGTAATCTCTTTGATCCCATCAACCCACCACAACAAAACCATCCACAAAACCCACCACAACCAAACCAACCTCCTAGACCCCGAACTTTAGGAGAGTACTCCCGTCCTAGCTACCAAGGCTATCGAAACACCATTGAGCTCACTCAAGGAGCCAATGTGTCTCCCTTGCGATCCGACACCATCCGGTTGGAGCAAAGTGGATGTGCATTCCATGGACTTCGTTCCGAAGATCCTAATCAAAATCTCATGGATTTCCTCAAAATCGTTGATTCCATAGACCTTGATGTTGAAACTCGAGAGGCGATGATGAGACGAAAAATGAACCATTTTTAAGGGGTCATTTAAGCCCGAATTCGAATTTATTTGATCAAATATTGCCCTAAATCATTCCTTTTGTCATTTTAGGTACTTTTGGAGAGAAATATGGAAAAGGAAGCATTTTGGACGTTTTTGGAGCATAAAAGTGAAGAAAACGGCAAAGTCTTAATTTTCCTTGCTGGGAACAGTACCTGACAGCCTCACAAGTTCCTTAATGACGCCGTCATTCAGTAACAAAAGAGGTGGATGTGGACAATACACGTGACGGTCCAGAGAGTTTTGTGCATTGGAGATGACGGCATCACCAAAGGCCGTCACGTGTAAAATTAAAGAGTGATGGGCCAGAAGACTTCCTGAAGGCGTCACGTAGGCCGTCATGTGTTAACTTGTCACAACTTGTGCACGGAGTAGCTGATATTGTTTTGGTCATAACTTTTGCATACGAACTCGGATTTAGGTGATTCAAAAGCCCACGCAAAGAGGACAAATAGATCTACAATTTGGTGAAGAAAAGTTGGTCGTGATGCCATCAAGGTTGGTCTGACACCGTCACGATCGGGCCGGGCAGAAAATAGCCTATAAATATAACATCATAACTTCACTTTTTGTAAGCCCTAAACCCTAAAGTCGATTCCTGGGTTTAGGTGGGTGTTTTTCCAGCAACTTAGAGGGTTTCAATCACTCCATAAACATCTTGTAATGGTTTGCTGATTCTATCTTAATTATGTTTTCCATTATCATTGTTGTTTGCTCTTCTTTGATGATGATTTGCTAATTCACCTTGTGTCTACTTATGATTGTGTGAAACATGTATATAATTGATTAGATCTTATTGATTCTTTGTTGATGTTTGTGTCTATCTTCATCAATTAGGGTGTGACACTTCGATAGGTCTAGTTGATTTAGCTTATAATTATTGATTCCTATTGTCCCTTGTTTGGTTGATTGTATTCGATGTTAGGCTTAAGAAAACTGGCAGACTTCCATTGGTAACTTGCTTGAACGTCTTAAGAAACATGATCAGAGGTGTACTAAGATTTTTGGTTGTATTTAATGCGTAGGAGAATTCTAATGATCCCATGTTAGGAGCTTCTAACGGCTCGACATAGGAGTGAAGTAGGATCCTATAGAGTTAGGGAATATTGTACATGGCCCTACGACTAGTATTAAGGAATAAAACCCGTCAATTAAAACAAGGTGTGACAATTCAATAGGTAGAATTGGATAGCTAGCAAGGAGTAACATATCATGGGTAGACATGCTTCACTTCCCTTGTAGAACCCTTGTTTATTTTCTTACACGTTAGTTTAATTAGTAGCTTTTGGGTTAGTTGATTAGCAACTAATTCCGCCCCTTCTTCCAAAACCCGAGATTTTCACTTGCTTTTCATAAAATATAAAAACACAAAAAGAATCATCCTTCACATTTAGACCTAGTTAGATTAATTTCAATCCTAACGACACTATTCCTGAGTTGAACGATCAATCCCCCGGTACTTGTCACTATACTATACTACAATGATCAGGTACACTGCCTGGTAGGGGTTGTAAACTTCTCGAGATCCCTCGAGAGGTAAAGCCTGATGCGATTCCAACGTATCAAGTTTTTAGCGCCGCAGCCCGGGGAATAGTTATTGCTTAGGTTGGAATTTATTTTGATTAGGTCTACTCATTAGATTCCTTTTTAGAGAGGTTTTTATTTTCTTTTTATTAGCTTTCTTGTAGTCTATCTTTTTCTTTGTGCCCTTTGTTTGTAAAACCATTTTCACTTGTCACTATGGCAGATGAAATTCCATTTAGATCACTGACAATAGAGGAACAACTATATTTCACTAATAGATTTTGTTAGCATTAAAAATATGTATTATGAAGTGATGGTCATTCTCATATTGTAACTTTGTGTCGTTTGTTAAGATTAGTAATAGTTTAGTCATTGGGCCTTGGTCTTGGTAAGCTAATATGTTATTAGTTATGTTTCATAAGCCTTTATAATTCATGTAAACCAAGTCCAAGCCCAAGCCCATAGAAAAGCCTATGCATGGAACTATAAAAGGCACCTTACCTCTCATTTGTAAGGTGTGCTTGTGTGTGTTTTGTATGTGCCTCTTCTTAATAAAAGTTCTCTCATCTTTTCATCTCTTTCTATATACTTAACGCCATACATATCTATACCAAGTCACCATCTATACTTCATCTAGTTCTTATATTGGTATTAAAGTTGATATATCTAAGGTCCTACAAGTGGTATCAGAGCCTAACAATGATTTAGGAGTGTTTTTATCATGTTTTTTGTTAAAAAGTTGCATTTTTCATTCATTTGTGCACTTTTTCTTCAAAAAGTTTCGATTTTTTCAAGTTTTGGTGTTAAAGTTGTTGTTTTCATTGAAGCTTTAGTGATTCTAAGTGTTTTGGGAAAGATTTGATCAATAGAAACAAGTGGAAAAAGTGTTTTTTGGTGAAAAAATCGGATTTTTTGAAGTTTTTGGCAACCTTACGCGTAACTAGTACACAAGGACAAGCACTACCCCACTTTTTGGTAGAAATAGTACTGTTTATGCATAAGATTGAAGTCAAAACCCTTTTTCTACGCGTAACACCACTTCCTACGCGTAAGTTTAGGCTCAAAACCCTTTTCCTACGCATAAGTGAAGATCCTACGCGTAAGTTTGGCCTAAAACCCTTTTTCTACGCATTAGATTGAAATCCTACGCCTAAGTCTAAGATCCTACGCAAAAGTTTCTACGCAGAAGTTGTACTCAGTACTTCCCTGACTTGGATAAGTTTGTGGAATACTTCGACTTGGGATATCTTACTCACTTGGATAAGTGTGAAAGATTTGGTTACATACCTTACGCGTAACATAAATCTTACGCATAAACACATAGTTCACGCATAAACAACTATTTTTACGCTTAAGATTTTCTTACGCATATGATTACTGTTTACGCATAACTTTATGTTTTACGCTTAACATTTGCTTTACGCCTAAGATTCACTGTTTACGCATAAGTTTTTGGGTTTACGCGTAAGTTTTTGACTTTTGACAACCAAACTTCAAACGGCCATAACTTTTGAACCGTAACTCCGTTTTCGACGAATCAGCTGTCAAAACGACCGTGAGACCGAGAAGAAGAACACGTTGAATGATCTATTCAAGCCAAGCTTCGACGCCCAAATCCACTCCAAACGGAAGTTATTGAGGTTTTAAGGTTTAAGATCAAATTTTTCACCATAAAAACTTGCATCAACTTACACTAAACACAACTCCTACTTTGTTGAATCGATCCAAGAATCAACTTTATCAATCTACACTTCATCAATGGCTACTCAGCAAGATATTCATGCAGCTGGTGCGGAAAACCGACCTCCAATGCTTGAAAAAGGTGGATATCTCCCATGGACAAGCCGCATGCTTCGTTACATCAAAACAAAGCCTGATGGTAAATTAATGATCAACTCCATTACAAATGGTTCATTCAAGCCAAGACAGGTTCAAATTGAAGGTAATCCAAATACAACACCTCCTACTCAACCATTCGTGCGTGAACAAACAGAAGCAGATTACACAGAGGAAGACAAGAAGCAGATCGCCGCTGATGATATGGCAATGCATTTAATCCAACTTGGATTACCACGGGAGATCTTTCCTGTGGTCGACAGTTGTGAAACTGCTTATGCTATGTGGGAACGTGTTAGAAGGATATGTCATGGAACAGAGATTGGACAACAAGACGTTGAGAACAAACTTCTTACTGAATGGGAGAATTTTACATCCACTAAAGGTGAACAAATTGAATCATACTACACAAGGTTTTGCACTTTGATGAATGAGTTAATCAGAAACAAGTTGACACCTCGAACAATTGCAACAAACATCAAATTCATCAATAACCTTCCAGAAGAATGGGGTCGTTATGTTACAATTGTGAATCAAACAAAGGATTTACATAAGGTGAATTATGATCAACTCTATGATTTTCTGAAACAAAACTAAGCTGAGGCTAATGAAGTAAGGAAAGAAAGATTGGCAAAGAATCATGATCCTCTCGCATTAATTGCTACTACACCAACACCGCTACCAGTGAACACACAACAACCATCATCATCTTCCACTCACAACTACATGCAACCATCATACATTCAACAACCAACACCAGTATACCAACAACAGTTCTACCCACAGCAACAACAACATGTTATTCCACAACATCAATACCCACAATTCCAAGAACCAGAATTCACTGACAATGATGAAGCTTTTGCAGCATTGACCCAAGCGTTTGCTTTTCTGTCAAAGGCATTCCAAGGATGCTATTCTACACCAACAAACAACAACCAAAGGATTCCATCGAATACTCAAAACAGGCAGATCGCTCAGCCGAGTTTCCATATGGGCAACGGAGGCCAAATGGTTGGAGTTTATGGGAATCAGCAAGGATATGCTACTGGAATTAACATGGGGAATCAGAATATGCAGAATACAGGTTAGTTTGCAGGGAATCAGTATGGTCAGAATGCAGGGAATCAGTTGGGTCAGTTTGTTGGAAATCAGAGGGGTCAGAATGTTGGTAATCAGGCAATGGGTAATCAGAATAGAAATGTTGCAGCTCCAGTAGTTGGGAATTTGGGAAATGTGAACCAGGGTAATCCGGTAAAGTGTTTCAACTATCAGGGTGTAGGTCATATGGCAAGGAACTGTCCTACTAAGCCGAACAAGAAAGACACAACGTATTTGCAGAACGCATTACTGTTGGCACAAAAGAATGAGGCCGGGTTTCAGTTGAACGCAGAGGAGAATGACTTTATGGCTCTTATGGATGACATGGAAGATAGAGAGGATATCGATGCGAACTGCATATTTATGGCGAATCTTCAGGAAGCGAAGTATGACACGGATTCTGACACACTTCCTGTTTATGACACCAATGCACCATCTGAGGTACCAAATTTCAACACATGTCACAATAATGATATAGTTGATATGTCTCCTCATGAGGAACAACATTCTGAGAAGCTAGCACCCACTTATGATACATACCTGGACACGCCAAGTAGTAGCAATACTCATTCAGCAACTCCAGATGTGAATCATAATGGAGGCTTCGTTTCACAGCATGCTGAGAATGATGAGGAAACACGTGCTTTATTTGAATCATTATTGAATAATTGTCGTATTGAAATTGAGAATGTGAAAAAGGTCAATCGCGATGTTAAGGCCGCGAATGTTAAATTGACCACTGAGCTTGAGAGTTACAAGGAAAACGTTAAAGTTTTGAATTTCATAACAAAAGATTGTCTGAATTAGAAACTGGTTGTCAAAATTCCATTTCAAGGGAAAAACAATTGCAACTCAAGTTTGATACACTTGATGTTAATTCTTTCAAAAAGATAAAATCTTTAAACGCAGAAATTTCTGATTTACAAAACCAACTTTCTAAACAAAAATCAGCTTATACCAATCTTGATAAAGAAGGGGATGAGTTGAAAAAGGACTTTGCAAAGAAAGAAGACAAACTTTTGGCCGAAATCGTAGAGTCAGAACACATGAATGCTCATTTAGAAGAATTAGTGGTTAAGTCGGGTCAGTCAAGTCAAACAATGAAAATGATTTCAAATCAAACTAATCCGATTTACCATACGAAACATAAAGTGGCTCTTGGTAACAACACCCCCAGTAATCTCAAGAAAGCTCAGCAAGAACAGAATGTTTTGTATAATGGTAATGTGATTTACACCAAACATGATCCTCCCGTCGTTCGGGATTTTGTGCAAACGATAGAACATGTCGAAGAGAGCATAAATAAAATGAAACAAAAGGATTTAAAACCCATTGATTACAACAAATTGAAAAAACTTTCGGGAATTACTTTTGTTCCACAAAAAGAACCATCTGTGTTTTCCATAAAATGACCATTCTCAAAAATGTTTTCTAAGAAAGTAATTGCTTCCAAATCTCTTTCAAAAATAGAACAACTGTCTTCTAACAACACTTTTAATACAAGTGAGGCTAGAGACATTTTGGATGACGTTAAAAAGAGAATTCAAGAAATTCAAAATATTGTTGCTTCTAAAACTACAATCAATATTAACAACTGGCATTCCAGTTTTCATATTGAGCAGAAAAAAGTTTTTGAAAACGAAATTACTATCCCACTGAATAACATCAGTGCGAGGGTAATCCATTTTGAACAAGCTTTCTTAAAAGAAACAGCCGACTTTGTCAAGGACCATAAATCCCTGGTAAACGATGCTAATGAAACTCGTGAAAACATGAATGTTTTAGAAAACCTAAATGATTCTCTCTTCGAAGCTGTTATGACCACCGACATTATGTCCATCATTTTACAAACATATTATGTTCAAGACGATGAAAGACTGCGAGCTGAGACCTCCGCAATTGTTTCCAAATATGAAAATTCTCTTGTAAAACTTGAAAAAGAAAACATGTCATTTTTCAAAAAACTTGATCGAAAATCAGAGGAATGCAAGTATGACAAATTGTCGTATGAGCATGCCTACAAGGACATGAAAGAGCAAAATGATCTTTTGAGAGCTCAGCTTGTAAGTATAAAAGGGAAGGGTGTGGATACTAAGTTTGCAAAACCATCGACTTCGGAGACACCAAATGTTTCAAAAACGGTTGAAAAACCAAAAACGTCAATTTCACGGTTTGCTCCAAAAGTCGATGAGAAAAAGGATTTGTCAAAACCAGTCAATCCACAACCCTTGCCCAAGACAAAGGAAATGGAAAAGATTGTTGAAAAACGAAAATTGGCTGTTGAAAGAAACACAAATGTGAGAACACCTGGCTCTTCTAGGAATAGTACACCAAATGTGACTACAAAAACTGTTAAAGAGTCTGTTGGTTCTAATGATATGATTCATAATCACTATCTAGAAGAAGCTAGGAAAAGGCACAACTTCGAAAAGATGGAATGTTAGGTGCAAAACCTAGTGTGATGAATTATACAAGATTCCAAAGCACTGCTAGTAGTAGTAAACCATTACCTAGGAACTATCTACAAACTACTAGGGATTGGCTTGCATCTAAGAGTAGTGGCACAAAAAAGAATGCTAGGAACGTAGAATGCAACACACAGAATTCCAAAGTCTCATCTAACAACAAACAATTTCTCAAGAATGGTAAATCAAGTGTCATGACACAATCCACTAAGACACCAAATCGAAACAAACCCGTTGATAAGAAGCAAGCGATTAAGAAACCTAATAGGTGGATATCTAAAGAATGTAGTTTTCCAAGACTGAGACTTCCGCTGCATCTGATAAGAAAACTACATCTAGATCTTACCTAAGGTGGATTCCTACCGGGAAAGTTTTTAAAACAGTTGGTCTTAGATGGATTCCCACAGGAAAGATTTTTGATAGTTGCACCAAGACAAATAATAGTGATAATCTTCAGGATAAGGAAGTTGAAACCATTACAACCGTTGATATTCAACACCCGCTGAGTGATGATTCATGTACTTCTAACACTATTATTTGTGAAACCTCTTCGTCTTTGGTTGCAGGTGCTTCAACTATCTCAGAACCCACTTCATCAAAGGGTTCAAATTCTGTAAATTCTATAAAATCATTCTTTCAATCTTCTATTTTTGATTTTCCATTTCTTTTATAAAAACAAAAACAAAATACAAAAATATAAAATTTCAAAAAATACAAAAACAATATAAAATCAAAAAATCCAAAAATATTCTTCTCACGACATGTCTCTCGTATAAATCAATATTCTGTACGTTTCTAGAAATGTCATTCAACAATGATACGGACATGTACAGATGCTTGAGTGGGAGTTCTTTTTAATGTTTTTCTAAAACATGTCGTTTCTCAAAAAGTTTCTTCACAATGGCTTTCGTATACTTCAGTACGAAACCCGAACCCTAATGATGACTTCTGATTAATTTCAAATCAAGGACTCGTACGTTCAATGACGAAATCTTTTTCAAAAAGTTCGAGTCTAAACAAACGTAAAAGATTTCAAGCATAAACTCGTTTTCAAACAAAATTCTTGAGCACTTTTTCAAGATTGTTCAAAAGATTTCTCAAAATCTTTCAAATGAGTGCTCAAGATAACTCCCTCAAAACCCTTAATTAATTTTAAATATGCTATCATTAAGGGGGAGTACAAACATAAAATGTTCCAAATTCATGCAAAATCTGTCTTTCTCTCCAAAAAGCTTTTTATTAATCAGTTGATATCAAAAATATCACGCTATGCTATTTTTGAGGGGGAGAAGACATGATTAAAATGTGATCAAAGATGTTTAAAGATTGTGGCTGAATCTCAAAAGAGCTCAACTCAGATAGTACCAATGAATTGACGAAGCTTAAAATGTCAGTAATCGAAAAGACTTGTCCTGGACGGGTAATAATTTCAAGCTAGTCTAACTAGTGATGTAAGCGTGTCTCGAATAGGACTTGTCTGAGTAGAATGTACCATATCGAGAGACTTTCTTTGGACTTGACCAGGACGGGTAATAATTTCAAGCTAGTCTAACTAGTGATGTAAGCGTGTCTCGAATCGGTCATGTTCACTGAAAGTGGATCAATTCAAAAAGTGCAAACTCCTCATGCATGTGCAAATTTCTTAAAAATTCATGAGCACATGTGAAGGGGGAGTCCTTCAAAAGAAATGCAAAACTCTTGAAGTGTCAACAATGTGTTTTATTATCATAAACACTTTGAGAGATTTTTCATAAATGGTTTAATGGCAATTATAGGATAGTCATGGAGATATAAGGTGACTAAGGTTAGGAAAAACCGTCCTATGATCCGCCAGAGCCGGAGGGATCTACCCAAGGACAATTCCAATAGATTAGAATTAGAAGTCCTTAGGTATGATTGAAAAAGGAGAAAATGAGAAAGGAGAAAGAAGGGGTTGAAGAATTAAAAAGAAAAATTATGAAAAAGGGTGAAAAGAAATAGCCCTCCAAATGTTCAACCTTAGGGCAGACACCGGGTTCAATTCGTATGCTACTGGTTGTTACCAAGGTGACACCGGTATTGAAGATAAAGACGTCATGGACCCAGTGACGCACTGCACTAAACCTTCTTAACCACTCAAGTTCTCTTAAAAGAGCTTGTTACATTCTCACGGGGAACCGGTGTAATCTATCGACCTGTCTCTTAGAGATGGATGATATATTGAAGCAGGAGACCTCTCCCTAATCTCCGCATAGGAAACCAAATGTGCACTTATCGAGTCTAGAGCCCCGAGATTCATCAAAAGATCTCATAGGAACACATGATATTTCTACACTGGTTGTTCATCATTAAGGACGCCAGATGTAAACTTTAGAGTCCTACGCAGATCTTAGCAATCTGCCAGAACATTTATGAGAGGATTCACTTTTGTGATTCTCAATGATTGAATGGAAACTCCTGCCAGGGTCAACATCAAGCAGCCCTGACAGCAGGTCACTTCGGTAATTCTTTATGGGTTACGCTTAGTGTTCGCGGTGGTTTCAAACGGTCTACAGTCGTGGAGTGATCCCCAGCGACTCACCCAGTCATTGAGCTACTAAGTAGGTCTTGTAAGCTCTCTCGAGAGTATCTGACATGGGAACGGCCTTGGTATGGGTTAGAAGGAGTCTTCACACTATGCTGTTGACGATCTCTAATTCTTATCTGTAAGTACCGGTTGATTTATTCCTAACTGTTTACCTGCAGCTATACATCATCTCCATGGCGAAGGATTCCACATGCTCATACATGCATCTCGAAGTCAAAGGAAAGTTCTCACAAAGATCAAAGCAAAGAAAGGTTCAAAGAAAGATTCTACGCAATGTGAAAGAATCTACAAAAGTTAAGTGACAAAGATCTGTGTGTAAGAACGGGAACTACGAATGCATGTATTACAACGACTGAAGATGTATGAGCATGTTGGAATGGCAAACAACCACCACAGACGCAGAAGTGACGAAAGGCAGATAACTCCACATCACAAAAGAACAAAGAACGATGAAAAATCAGTTATCAAAGATCACAAAGCATGAAGGAATAAAGACTAATGACTATTCTACTACGACACACAATGGTCAACAACAAAGAACAAAGAAGACCTAATCACGTGGAGCATCATTCGAATGACCACCCCTTAGGGGGAGATTGTTAGCATTAAAAATATGTATTATGAAGTGATGGTCATTCTCATATTGTAACTTTGTGTCGTTTGTTAAGATTAGTAATATTTTAGTCATTGGGCCTTGGTCTTGGTAAGCTAATATGTTATTAGTTATGTTTCATAAGCCTTTATAATTCATGTAAACCAAGTCCAAGCCCAAGCCCATAGAAAAGCCTATGCATGGAACTATAAAAGGCACCTTACCTCTCATTTGTAAGGTGTGCTTGTGTGTGATTTGTATGTACCTCTTCTTAATAAAAGTTCTCTCATCTTTTCATCTCTTTCTATATACTTAACGCCATACATATCTATACCAAGTCACCATCTTTACTTCATCTAGTTCTTATATTGGTATTAAAGTTGATATATCTAAGGTCCTACAGATTTGCTTCCTATCATTCCAATGATTTTTTGTGTGATCTTTATGACATCCAAGAGGAGTTGGGGGTAAAGTTATATGGGTTTGATGAATTATATGCATGTGTGATTTCTATTAGACGATCATTATCAGGATCCATTCCTTTTAGTCAGACCCGCTGGATGAATTTTGAGAAAAGCTTTCTAACCATGACCCACAAGTTCAACGAATTGGTGGATTCGTATGAGCAAGATGACCTAGTTTCTAAGAACATGAACTTAGAATCAAACCAAGATTATGAGATGGTTAGTGTTGAACTACCTAGTTGCATGAGCGGGATAGATTTCACCAAAACATACGACACACATGAGGTTAGAGTTGAGCCACCTAGTTGCATGTCATGGTTAGGAACTACCATAATACAAGATGAGCACATAGGTGATATTGATGTGATGGAAGAGATAGTAGAAAATCCAAGCCCACTAAGTACCCCACAAGTCCTACCATCATTTGATGCGTACACACCGCCCGTGACTTACTCGGAAGAAGTAGAAGAGACTATAGGAACCCTAATTGAGGTAGAAACCTTGTACCAAGTACCACTAGAGGATATAGGTTTGAATACTTGTAATGATAACCTTACTCTTAGTTCTAAGGAATTTCCTAGTGTTGATGAATCGGAACCTCAATCATTACACAACTTTCCGTCCTTAGATTTATTTCTAGGAAACAAAAGAGGAACCGACCCACCCATCAACCAATATTATCCGGGTAGTTTTAGGATGAAGGATGCCATTCACTCACCCCCTTCACCTCACGTGGCATGTTTCTACCCTAAGGGTGTGTATCGCTACTTCCACCCACACTTAATCCTAAGTGTAGCCCCTATTTCCGTTAAATAAGGGTAGAGTCAGGCTCGTGACTCGAACAAAAACAAGCGCTTCTTGCGAGGCAACCCATGTTTTTAATTGTTTGATGTTTTTAATTTATTTGTTTGTTTATGTGTCAATACTTGTGGATATGTTTTATGAGTTCCTATTTTTAATTCATTCCACAAGTATCCTATCCTTTTATTATTTTGTTTTGTTTTGTTTCTAAGTCTGGAATTACATCTAGTTGTGATTTTTGTTCGGTTTGATGCTTTGGTTTTTGTGTTTGTTGATTACATGACAAGAAGATAATTTATATTTCTGGAGGGAAGCTTTCAACGTTCATCTTCTTGGAGGTAGATTTAACCCTGTTGTCATATTATCCACACCGAACGAATCAGGGGAGTATTAGTTTCTTTCATTCTTATTTATTTTTACATCTACATTTTTATCTAGAACATTGGGGACAATGTTCGGTTTAAGTGTAGGGATGGTATATTAGAAACTATAACTCCACTTGGTTTTTGTTTTGTTTGATAGTGAATGTGTAATAAAACTAAGAGAAATACTTGTTAGTGTAATTTTAGTGCCAAATTTAAAAATTTTTACAACATTTAGGAGTGAAACTTTAGCCTTAATAAGCGTCTCATGGATAGGAGTTGTATGACTAGCACAAAAACCATACCACTCAAAAATGTCCACCCCAAATATGTGAGGTTCGCCTTTAGATCTTTCGGAAAAAGCATTCATTGTTGGTGCTTATGAGTGTACCGGTAGTATTTAGATTCCAGAACTTGCTTTAGTGATGCATCCCGAGACTGCTAGTGAGACTACATTCGAGTAGTTAGGATTTACTACATGATAAGAGGCATTAGGATAACCCTTGTTTTACACCTGTAATATAATTACTTTGACTTCTTAGGTCAAGTAATTCTCCCACACCTTTGCGTTGTACTCATTTTTAGTACACGATACCCCTAGTACACCCCTCCGAGCCTATTTTTTTCATTTATAACTTTAAGCATCTTACTTAAAGATAGAATTTGTTAACAATCCACCTAAATGTACACCCAAATCGCCTTAGCCTTCCTTGTATGCACTCATCTTTAGTGCACTATTGTTAATTATTTAAACCCTTTGTTAGTTGTCTAATTGATTACATGGTTGCTAAGTCGAGTCATATCTTGTACATATTGTTTTGGGACGATTGGGACTCATGGGTAAAGTACTATTGTAATGAAGTAATGGGGATGACGTCAATTATTACCCCCATATGTGCGTTAATATTTAAAAGTACTCCAAATGTTTTGATTATCTTGATTCGAGTCATTAGAATAGTTGATTGTAAAGTATGTAAAAGCTCAAGTGTAGGGAGGAAGTGAGCTCCCTTTTGATGTACTATTTTGGATGGTAGAGTAAAAGTGTATTAAAAAAAATAGAAAAAGAAAAGAGAAAAACATACGGGCTACCATCCGTTTCTTTTATTTATGTTTAAGTCAAATAGTGTCTTGAAAAAAATCCAAAAAGAGTCGTATTTAGTTTAAGTTGAGTCGAGTCTTGGCTTAGCAACGCCTCATTGTACATGTAGTTAACTAAGACAATTGACTTGCCACCAGTAAAATATCCGTTTATCCAACAAAACCGTGTTTTTCATATCCCCTACACCTAACGTTATAACCCTTTAAAAGACCTTTTTGATAGTTTATCCTAGGTGCTTACGCCAAGTGGTGGAGGTTTGATCCTTTCCCAAGCCTATGGTAATCTATTTGCTATGACAGGTAGGGAGTGATATTTCTCCATTTCCAATTTTGACATATAAATTTACAACACTTGAGAGATGAGAGTATCCAAATACTTAATGTGAGGTGCTAGTGTATAATTTCCGTGCTTGTTTTGATTAAGGTGAAACGATCATTTGTTGTAATTACTTTTATATTAGTGATAAATGACCCCTAACTTGTATTTTTATTGGTGGAAAAGCTCATATGCTTGAGGACAAGCAAATCCCAAGTGTAGGGATATTTGATAAGACGAAAAATGAACCGTTTTTAAGGGGTCATTTAAGCCCGAATTCGAATTTATTTGATCAAATATTGCCCTAAATCGTTCCTTTTGTCATTTTAGGTACTTTTGAAGAGAAATATAGAAAAGGAAGCAATTTGGACGTTTTTGGAGCATAAAAGTGAAGAAAACGGCAAAGTCTTAATTTTCCTTGCTGGGAACAGTACCTGACGGCGTCACAAGTTCCTTAATGACGCCGTCATTCAGTAACAAAAGAGGTGGATGTGGACAATACACGTGACGGTCCAGAGATTTTTGTGCATTGGAGATAACGGCGTCACCGAAGGCCATCACGTGTAAAATTAAAGAGTGATGGCCCAGAAGACTTCCTGAAGGCGTCGCGTAGGCCATCACGTGTTAACATGTCACAACTTACGCGCGAAGTAGCTGATATTGTTTTGTTCATAACTTTTGCATACGAACTCGGATTTAGGTGATTCAAAAGCCCACGCGAAGAGGACGAAGAGATATAAAATTTGGTGAAGAAAAGTTGGTCGTGACACCGTCAAGGTTGGTTTGACGCCGTCACGATCGGGCTGGGCAGAAGATAGCCTATAAATATAACATCATAACTTCACTTTTTGTAAGTCCTAAACCCTAAGGTCGATTCCTGGGTTTAGGTGGGTGTTTTTCCAGCAACTTAGAGGGTTTCAATCACTCCATAAACATCTTGTAATGGTTTGTTGATTCTATCTTAATTATGTTTTCCAGTATCATTGTTGTTTGCTCTTCTTTGATGATGATTTGCTAATTCACCTTGTGTCTACTTATGATTGTGTGAAACTTGTATATAATTGATTAGATCTTATTGATTCCTTGTTGATGTTTATGTCTATCTTCATCAATTAGGGTGTGACACTTCAATAGGTCTAGTTGATTTAGCTTATAATTCTTGATTCCTATTGTCTCTTGTTTGGTTAATTGTATTCGATGTTAGGCTTAAGAAGACTGGCAGACTTCCATTGGTAACTTGCTTGAACGTCTTAAGAAATATGATCGGAGGTGTACTACGATTTTTGGTTGTATTCAATGCGTAGGAGAATTCTAGTGATCCCATGTTAGGAGCTTCTAACGGCTCGACATAGGTGTGAAGTAGGATCCTATAGAGTTAGAGAATATTGTACACGGCCCTACGACTAGTATTAAGGAATACAACCCGTCAATTAAAACAAGGTGTGACAATTCAATAGGTAGAATTGGATAGCTAGCAAGGAGTAACATATCATGGGTAGACATGCTTCACTTCCCTTGTAGAACCCTAGTTTATTTTCTTACACATTAGTTTAATTAGTAGCTTTTGGGTTAGTTGATTAGCAACTAATTCCGCCCCTTCTTCCAAAACCCAAGATTTTCACTTGCTTTTCATAAAATATAAAAACACAAAAAGAATCATCCTTCACCTTTAGACCTAGTTAGATTAATTTCAATCCTAACGACACTATTCCTGAGTTGAACGATCAATCCCCCGGTACTTGTCACTATACTATACTACAACGATCAGGTACACTGCCTGGTGGGGGTTGTAAACTTCTCGATCAGGTACACTGCCTGATGCGATTCCCACGTATAAGATGACCCGATTACGTCTCTTCCAATTCTCTCTACGTGACCAAGCTAGTCAATGGCTTGAGCGTTTACCCGCGGGATCCATCACCTCTTGGGATGATCTCACCATTCGTATCCTTGCTCAATTTTTCCCACCGGGGAGAACTACTAAGCTTAGAAATGACATCTTGATGTTCCAACAACGTCAAGGTGAAACTCTCTATGAAGCATGGACTCGTTTCAAGGACTTACTCCAAAAAGTCCCTCATCATGGCATAGATCTTTGGCTCCAAGTCCAAATTTTCTATGACCATATCGATCTCTCCACATGGCGAACCATTGACCAATCGACCGGTGACAAGCTTCGTGATCTAAGTGCGGAAGAATCATGGGAACTCATAGAAGATCTTGCTCTCTATGACAATGAAATTTGGAACGATCCCCGTGATTTGAACAAAACAGTCAAGGCAATATCTTTGCCTTCGAACAATTCAAGCACTCCCGACCGTAGGATCATGGAACTTGAAGACCAAGTCAAGTTTCTTATTAAATCTTACGAAGCTCCTAGATCTTCAAGCCAAGTGAACAAAATCACTTCTTCATGCAAATTATGTAGTGGTCCCCACGACACTCGTGATTGCATGGAACTCCCCGAACAAGCTTTTGCAGATTACGCATCCTCGCGTACCGACGGAGCGGGAGACAAGTGGTACACTTTCAAACCCGAGCAAAACCCTTATGGTGATTCATACAACCCCTCTTTGAAAAATCACCCGAACCTTAGGTGGAAACAAAGCCAAAACGCACCCCAAAACAATTCTTCCAATCCACTTAATCGTTACCAATCAAACGGTCCACCTTCTAACCGTACTTTCAACAACAATCCTTCCAACAACTATGGTAGTACCAATAATCTTGAAGGATTGATGTCCAAATTTATGGCATCTCAAGAAGCCCGCATAGCTAAGTTTGAATCCGCATTCAATCAAAACAAGCGGAGATGACCAATAAAATCGACAACTTGTTGAAAGCCCTCAACAACCAAGTGCTAACTACACCAAAGAAGGACACTAGGGACACTAGTAGCGGAACCCAAGTTAAGGACCCCTCATCATCTAAACACGTCCACTTTGTTAACGTAGTCACTATTAATCTAGTCAATAATAATAGGGAAGAAAGTGATATGGATGAGATTAAGGAAGTTGAGGATAAGAAGGAAGAGAAAGTTGAGGAAGTAGAAAATGTAGAGGAATACTTTGATAGGTGATTGGTCCTAAACGGTCAACTAAGTTTCTCAGGTAATGGTCAACCTAGTCAAACGTCTAAAACCAACTAACCAAGGAGTACAGTGTATTCCCGGGTCGTTATGTCCCAGCGAGGTAAGCAATTGTATTAAAAAACGTTTAAAGTGATCGGGTGATTTAACAGGAGGATCAGAAATTTGTTTTGAGTGATTATACCACGGGATTATGATTGAAAATAACTTATAAACACTATTGAAACAATTACTGATGATCAGATTATCTAGAAACGCAAGTTAACCTAAAAAAGCGCGTTTGAATTAAAAATAACGCGAACGCGCAAAAATAAAAGTGAAACGTGAGCAAATAAAGTCCTACGAGTGTGAAAATTATGTTTTTATGATCCTAATGACTTAAGAAAATTTTTAGAAAAAGAAAAATAATTTTTACACTATTTAATTAATTACTATTAATTAATTACTATTTTCTAATTACTTTTTAATTAACTAAATTACACTAATTATCAATTAATTATGAAAATTAACTAGAAAAATGAAAATTAAATTTAGAAAAATCCAAAATATTATAAAACTATTTTTAAAACAGAAAACCTAATTTTTCTACCTTTTAATTATTTAATATTAATTAAAACTATTTATTTAATTAATTTAAACTAAAAGTAATTATTAAAAATACCAAATGAACTAGGAAAAATTACTAAAATTATTTTAACTAAAAAGAAGCCTAAGAAAAATTTAAAAATGAAAATTGCTTATAAATAAGCAGAAAATAAGCCAAAATGGCTTAAATAGAAGCTATCACTTTCTTAATTTTTGGCTTTTTCCAAATTTTCTTTTACAAAACTGATTTAACACTGAAAATATGCAACTTTTGTAAAGGAACTTTAAATGAAACTCAGAAATAAGTGATGTGCATACAAATAAGCCAAACAATGAGCTTATAAGCTTGATTATGAAGGTTTGAAGCTCAAATAACTATCCAAGGACTCACACTAATAAAATAAGCTTTGAATAACTTAAAGGGACAGAAATGAAGCTAAAATGACAAGCAATACACACTGAATAAGCCAGATTAACAAATAAGCAATCTCAGATCCAATTCAGGCCAAACAGACCTTGAGGGCAATGTGCAGCCCTCTGTGGGGCCCACAAGGCTGACTTAAGGTGCAAAGTAAGCTTGGAGCTTGAAAAGCTGCTAGGAGAGCTTCTCAAAATGCCCAAGACCAAAGATTAATCTCAAGTTTTGAGGTTGTTTAGGTCTTGGGAAACTGGCTCAGCAGGCTGAGGTTCAAAATGATAAGCAGTGATCAAACAAGCTTAGAAGCAAACTCTTATGACCAATCACAAGTATAAACCAGCTTAATGCATTCAAACAGATAGAAACAACAACAAAGACAACAAATATCAACAACAACAAGGTTGATAGCAGAATGGAACCACAATGGCAGTCAACAAAATAAGTAGCAGCTAGGTGAGAACAAACAAGCTCAAATAAGCTAGTAAGCTTACAAGGCTCATGTAGACAAATCAACAATCATAAAAGCAATGAGTAACACAACAAAAATGATAAAAAAAACTTAATAATCAATAATTCCAAAAAAATCAAACACGCTCAGTGCATTCAGCAGCAATGGGCAGAATTGGGAGCTTTTAGAGTTAAATAAGCTCCCTAAATAAGCACTTGATGGAAAGTATTTGGTACATGCAACAATTTGGTCTATTAGGCTTCTCCAAACAAAAAATATCACACAAAAATCTCAACTAATGAACAAGTTGTGGTCTGAGAAAAGTGGATCAAAGTGGTGGTGCAGGGGAGGTTGCTTCGCCTGCAGGTTCAAAACAACTTATGCACAAGCTTAAATAAAATTTGTAAAAATAGAACAAGCATGAGTTTCTGTAGACAAGCTGGTGGTTAATAACCTCAACAATTTTCAAAAGCTAATTCCACTCACAAAAATCATATTAATTCATGCCATAACTGACTTTTTTAGGAAACTAGCAATTTGACTTTTCCACTTTAACCACCCAGTTGACTTTTTTGAGTTTTAAGCTGATCTAAATCACTTATTATGATGTTACAAGCTTATGTAAAACTATAATAAGCTATATCAACTACTTATGGACAGATTTGCATAATCATCAAACTTAAAATTCCCACAGTTAACAAAAAAAGTTGGATCAAAATGTTATTTGACTTTTTTGCTTTTTACCCTACCAATCTAAGGTTGCAAGAGACTGAGTTATGGTCAAGTATGAAATCCAAATGATTTTTACTCACTAAGATACACCATAGGACCCTTATACAAACAATGCCAAACACTCCTCTAAAAACTTGAATTGCAAATTTTAACTGCAACTCAATGATTCAAGATATGAATCTGATTTCTAAAGACCTAATCATGGTTAAATAACTAGAATGAACACAGAAACAATGGATTAACTACAATTACTACTGATTTCTACCTAAGCTAATTAGACAGCCAAGAAATTGAAATTTCACACAAAGATACTTTTGAAACCACAACCTAATTTAAGATCAAAAACAAGTTTAATAATAACTAATAAGCACACAGAATACTCAAATAAGCAGTATGGAAAGCTAATATATAGGAGAAATGTGAAATGGGCTCACAGTGTGCAATCTTGCCTCAAATCAGTGAACCAAGGACCATAATAAGTCACAACATACTCCTAACACCCCCCCCCCCCATGGGGTTCTAAACCTGCTCCTCAGCACATTCTTCATGTCTTCTTTCTTTTTATTTTTTTCTGTTTATTTTTATTTTTTTATATTTATAATTTTATGAGATTGGAAATGCAAAACACAAATTGAAATTCTGAAACAACACTTTGTATTAATACTAAAAAAGAGATTACAACTGATAATAGGATTGAGGTTCAAAAGTACAATGCTTGAAAAGAAATTACATTAAAAATATAACTAAAAAAAACTCCCCAGCTGCTCCACTCCCTCTTTCTCTTTTATAATGCCCAATTAGGGTTTCTTGGACCTTAGTGAGCATATCCCAGCATTAAAAACAACCATTGGATCACTATCTTTTAATCATGGCCGTTTCTTCATTTTGGCGCCAAAATGCTCTTGTCTGCTTCCTTGATTATTGAGGCCAGGGGGGAAGTTTTTGGATGTTAGTGTTTGGTTTGGAGTACCAAGGGGTGGGTTGAGTGTGCAGGTGGTGAAAGAGTAGGGGTGATGATGGGGTTGTTTGGCTGGTAGCAGGTGATGAGTGGGGGTGTTGAGATGGTGGGGGTTGACTGAGGTCAAAGAGGTGGAGGAGTATTATTATTTAAAACGGATAAGGGGTGGATTGGGCTATGAAGTGGGCCTGGATCAATTTTTTTTGGTTTAAGGTGGGTTGGATTAGGATAGTTTGGATTGGGATTAAATTGTTAAGGGTCCGGTTTGGTTTAAGAGTATAACAAGGACCAACTTTTTAAATTGGCTAAACTTGAGGGCTGATTATGACACTTTTCCAAACATAACTCAAGGGTCCAAATTTGCCATAGTGTAATAACCCAAGGACCATAAACAATATTTTCCACTTTTAAAATTCCCGGGGGCCAAATGTGACAAGTTGCCAAACTTCAAGGACCAAACATGTAATTTCCACAAACATTTTACCCAAGGACCATTTTTGACACATTTTGATTTTCCAAGGATAAAAATTATTATTTTTTCTTTCAAAATTATCCCACCAGGGACCAAATCTGCCAAATACTGAAACTCCAGGGACTTTTTATTGCAATTTTGGATTTTGAGGGGTAAAAGTGTAATTTTCTCAAACTTTTTCACCCAAGGACTTATTTTGATAATTTTTAACTTTTCTTTGCCTTGGGTTGACTTTTCTTTCATTTTAAACTTCCAGGGACTAGTTTTGCCAAATTTTGAAACTTGAGGGACTGGAACTGCCAATTGTGCAAACTTTGTTCATTTTTCATTTGTTTTTAAACATTTTGCATCTAAAACATATAAAACACACTTTTGGGATAAATTGTGTATTTTGATGCGTTTTTGGGTGTTTTTTGATGTTTTGGCAGTCCAGATACGATAAAAATGGTGAGTGTTTGAGCACTCATCAATCCCCTACACTAAGCTATTGCTAGTCCCTAGCAATCTTTTGAGAAAAACTTGACGGATTTGAAACTCTTTACCAAAAGCCATCACTTCTGGAGTAGCCAGGTGTAAGAACTGTGGCACACCTGATAACCGTGTGATTTTGAGCAAACCACCAGCTGTCAACGGATTTGATTAGTCTTTACCAAGAGCCGTTTGCTCCTGGACTAGCCAGCTCTTGATGGAATAGTCAACATCTTGGTGAGCTGATTACCAATTATGGATTTTCCACGGCCTTTACCACAAGCCATAATCTTGTGGGCTAGCCAACTCATTTGTTTTCGGGGAGTTGAGGAACCATACAATTTTGGGCAAATTGCAAGCCATAAACGGATTTGAGATGTCTTTACCAAGAGCCGTTTGCTCCTGGACTAGCCAATCCCTTTTGTCGTTTAGACAAGGCGGACTGATTACCACAAAAAATTTTGAACTTTAGTGAAAAAAATTTTGAAAAATTTTGGTCAAAAACGGGGGTATAAGATAGTAAAATGTGATAAAATTCGCTAGAATAGCGAAATTACCCCCCCCCCCCCCCCCCCCCCACACTTAGGATGAATATTGTCCTCAATATTCAAAATCCCGGCTATTATGCCGACATTTTGAACGTAAAAGGGCAACATTACAAACTAAGCGTGGAAAACACCATTTTGTAATTTTTTTTTCACTCTATATGTAACCATTGTAGGGTAACTCCCCCACACTTAGGGTGAAAACCCTATAAGCATCCGGCTCAAGGTAATGATACATGAAAATGCCGGGATCAAAGATGGTGTCTTCATTCCCGAAGGAGTGAAGAACAAGAGAAGTCACCCTGTAGGTGAAGAAAAGGAAGAAAACCATGATGAAAATCTTTATAAGATTTTCTTCCTCGAGATCAAGCTCCGTAGCCTGAGTTTGGATTTCAAGGGTTAAGCTCGTAAACATCCCGGGAGGGTGGGTGGGAATTTGCAAATTCTCATGATTGAGTGCATCTCCCCCCGGGCTATCATACTCCGGAGGAGTCATGATATGATGAGTGAGTTCACCGGAGAACTCCTCAAAGGTGAATGAATCATATTCGGGGGGAGAAGTTTGAGAATGAGAAGTGGTACTGCCACTAATCTTCTCTCCCATATGATCAAAAGTAAAGGCTTCAAACTCCGGAATAAGGTCATCGGAGAAAATGTCACTATCCTTAATGGGGATAGGAGATGAAATAGGTTTCTCTTTGAAAGCCTCGATTTTTGCAATGAGGAGACTGACATTCAATAATGTTGCACGAAGTGCTTCATCCTTGATTTCAGTGTCAGTCTCATCATTCACTTCTTCTAAGCTAACTAGCTCAGAAGGTAATCCTCCCACATGACTGATGTCTCCAGAAGATAAAGAATTTTCATCAGCATGTGAAGTACTAAGCTCGATGTTGGGATTAGAGTTTAAAAGATTTTCAGTTTCTCCCATATCGACTTCAAAATCAAGGAGACCATCATCACTTCCTAATGGAAGTGGATTGATGTGAGTAAGTTCATCTGTGAACTCCTCAATAAGAGGGTCAACATCCGAATGTGGCAATGGTGCCTCCTCATACTCAACTTCACCATAAGATGTACAATCATCATTAAAATCGGAGAAAGTCTCAAAATGATCTTTTGGATTTTCAGGGGGAGAAGGTAAATTACACACATGATCAAAAGTCCCCTGTGACTCTCCTGGGATTGGGACAAGGATCTCAACACTAGACTTTATGAATTCATCCGATTCCTTTTGAGGAACAGTGCTAAGATGCTCATCCCCCATATTAGGAGAGTGAGTGTGAACTTCAGGTGTGATATCAACAGACTGAGGGAGTTTAGAAGTACTAGCAGTTATGGAATCTTCAAGTTCCATTTGATCAACGGCTAATGACTTCGTCACATTATTTTCTCCCTGATTTTCAATGGAAGGAATTACAACTGATGACTCTGATAGATCTTTTTGAATAATAACAATGTTATCTTCATCATCATCACTGTCATCATCGTCATCATATAGAGCAGCGTAGCGAAGATTGGCACATATTTTAGCCGCTCTTTGCTCAGCAAGTAATTCTTCCATGCTCAATTCGTTTCTAGCATCTCGTTCTTCAGCAAGTAATTATGCCATTGATTTTTCACGAGATTCTTGAAACGATGTAGTGGCAAACTCCTCCTTAAGTTTTTGCAAAATTTAACGAGCCTCTAGTAAAAGGTCTTGCTCGGTATCATGAGGAGTTGCTTGGATCATTTGGTATTGTGGAGGTTGGTCTGAAAACGAATAGTCGTAATTGTTACAAGGAAATGGATTCCTTGTTTGACAATCCGAACTAAAGTGTGGACCTCCACAGTAATCACAACAGTAAAACTGAGGTGGCTGTGAGTCGTATGTGCTAGAGTCATAATTGTTATCAGGAAACTGCTCATAGACAAGCGTGTTGCCCGATTGACAATCAGAACTGTAGTGTGGGCCACCACAGTACTCACAACAGTTAAACTGTTGAGTCTGGTTCGGTGAGTTGTATGGATATTGGTCGTAACCAAAATTTTGATTATTTTGGCAATCAAAACCTTGGTGAGGACCTCCACAATATTCACACGAAAAGTTTGGTGTATTTTGATACGAATAATCATTGTGATTTGGATAGTATGATTCTTGCTCGTATGAATGTGATGGGTAATTGGAAAAATTTGGGGAGTCGTTGAATGAGTTCTGATTAGGATCATAAGAAAATGAATTCCTCGAACCACAAAACAAACAACTTCCGTCTCGAATATCATTACCACATTTTTCACATGTACACCAACGACATGGTAAACCGAAAAGTGGCTCACCACAACCAACACAAGGGATAAAATCCAGAGGTGGGACAAGTGGTGTGCTCTTAGAGCTAGCAATTTCCACCACTTCCGTTATGGTCTCGGGTTTTGGTTTTCGATAATCGTGAAGATTGGGCAAGTCGTTCTTTTCAGTCACTGCCCTAAGCTCAGTACGTTTGCTTGACAAACTTTTAACCGTAAACCGTGAAAGGTTAGGGTCAATTCTTGACGATTTAGGAGCAATTGTGAGCTTAGGTTTTTGGATAACCGTAGGTTGGACGTATTTAGCACTTCCATCGTCAGACGGAAGTACAGGGTCCTTTGTCACCTCGGTTTCATGATCTCTTTCCCTCACCGGAGAGGGAATAGGAATCGAATGTCCATCATAATCACAACGACATCTCGATATCTTTGACAAGGCCATAAGTTTTTCAATTTTGCTATTAAAGGCCCTTTGTTCAAAGAAATCGTCATCGAGAGATGCCATAAGAATCAATTACAGGACAAGTGGAAGAAGTTAGAATCAACAGGATAGAGAGTAAAGGGATGAAGAATCAAAAGGTAGGAGGGTAAAGATGGATATTTTTGGTATTTTTGATAAACATTTTGTACAAATGAGAAAGAAAATCTTTTTGGGTTTTTGTGTTCGTTGAAAACTAATTTTACAAAGTTTTCGGGAACCGTTTTTATGAAAATATACACAAGGATGGTAAATTTACAAAGAAGTGAATTCCAAAATCACTAATCTCTAAGAAACGTTTTAAACACGCAGCTGCCTCCCTGGCAGCGGCGCCAAATTTTGATTGGTCCTAAACGGTCAACTAAGTTTCCCAGGTAATGGTCAACCTAGTCAAACGTCTAAAACCAACTAACCAAGGAGTACAGTGTATTCCCGGGTCGTTATGTCCCAGCGAGGTAAGCAATTGTATTCAAAAACGTTTAAAGTGATCGGGTGATTTAACAGGAGGTTCAAAAATTTGTTTTGAGTGATTATACCACGGGATTATGATTGAAAATAACTTATAAACACTATTGAAACAATTACTGATGATCAGATTATCTAGAAACGCAAGTTAACCTAAAAATGCGCGTTTGAATTAAAAATAACGCGAACGCTCAAAAATAAAAGTGAAACGTGAGCAAATAAAGTCCTACGAACGTGAAAATTATGTTTTTATGATCCTAATGACTTAAGAAAGTTTTTAGAAAAAGAAAAATAATTTTTACACTATTTAATTAATTACTATTTTCTAATTACTTTTTAATTAACTAAATTACACTAATTATCAATTAATTATGAAAATTAACTAGAAAAATGAAAATTAAATTTAGAAAAATCTAAAATATTATAAAACTATTTTTAAAACAGAAAACCTAATTTTTCTACCTTTTAATTATTTAATATTAATTAAAACTAATTATTTAATTAATTTAAACTAAAAGTAATTATTAAAAATACCAAATGAACTAGGAAAAATATGGAAAAAATACTAAAATTATTTTAACTAAAAAGAAGCCTAAGAAAAATTTAAAAATGAAAATTGCTTATAAATAAGCAGAAAATAAGCCAAAATGGCTTAAATAGAAGCTATCACTTTCTTAATTTTTGGCTTTTTCCAAATTTTCTTTTACAAAACTGATTTAACACTGAAAATATGCAACTTTTGTAAAGGAACTTTAAATGAAACTTAGAAATAAGTGGTGTGCATACAAATAAGCCAAACAGTGAGCTTATAAGCTTGATTATGAAGGTTTGAAGCTCAAATAACTATCCAAGGACTCACACTAATAAAATAAGCTTTGAATAACTTAGAGGGACAGAAATGAAGCTAAAATGACAAGCAATACACACTGAATAAGCCAGATTAACAAATAAGCAATCTCATATCCAATTCAGGACAAACAGACCTTGAGGGCAATGTGCAGCCCACTGTGGGGCCCACAAGGCTGACTTAAGGTGCAAAGTAAGCTTGGAGCTTGAAAAGCTGCTAGGAGAGCTTCTCAAAATGCCCAAGACCAAAGATTAATCTCAAGTTTTGAGGTTGTTTAGGTCTTGGGAAACTGGCTCAGCAGGCTGAGGTTCAAAATGATAAGCAGTGATCAAACAAGCTTAGAAGCAAACTCTTATGACCAATCACAAGTATAAACCAGCTTAATGCATTCAAACAGATAGAAACAACAACAAAGACAACAAATATCAACAACAACAACAACAACAACAACAAGGTTGATAGCAGAATGGAACCACAATGGCAGTCAACAAAATAAGTAGCAGCTAGATGAGAACAAACAAGCTCAAATAAGCTAGTAAGCTTACAAGGCTCATGTAGACAAATCAACAATGATAAAAGCAATGAGTAACACAACAAAAATGATAAAAAAAAAACTTCTCCAAACAAAAAATATCACACAAAAATCTCAACTAATGAACAAGTTGTGGTCTGAGAAAAGTGGATCAAAGTGGTGGTGCAGGGGAGGTTGCTTCCCCTGCAGGTTCAAAACAGCTTATGCACAAGCTTAAATAAAATTTGTAAAAATAGAACAAGCATGAGTTTCTGTAGACAAGCTGGTGGTTAATAACCTCAACAATTTTCAAAAGCTAATTCCACTCACAAAAATCATATTAATTCATGCCATAACTGACTTTTTTAGGAAACTAGCAATTTGACTTTTCCACTTTAACCACCCAGTTGACTTTTTTGAGTTTTAAGCTGATCTAAATCACTTATTATGATGTTACAAGCTTATGTAAAACTATAATAAGCTATATCAACTACTTATGGACAGATTTGCATAATCATCAAACTTAAATTTCCCACAGTTAACAAAAAAAGTTGGATCAAAATGTTATTTGACTTTTTTGCTTTTTACCCTACCAATCTAAGGTTGCAAGAGACTGAGTTATGGTCAAGTATGAAATCCAAATGATTTTTACTCATTAAGATACACCATAGGACCCTTAAACAAACAATGCCAAACACTCCTCTAAAAACTTGAATTGCAAATTTTAACTGCAACTCAATGATTCAAGATATGAATCTGATTTCTAAAGACCTAATCATGGTTAAATAACTAGAATGAACACAGAAACAATGGATTAACTACAATTACTACTGATTTCTACCTAAGCTAATTAGACAGCCAAGAAATTGAAATTTCACACAAAGATACTTTTGAAACCACAACCTAATTTAAGATAAAAAAAAAAACAAGTTTAATAATAACTAATAAGCACACAGAATACTCAAATAAGCAGTATGGAAAGCTAATATATAGGAGAAATGTGAAATGGGCTCACAGTGTGCAATCTTGCCTCAAATCAGTGAACCAAGGACCATAATAAGTCACAACATACTCCTAACACCCCCCACGGGGTTCTAAACCTGCTCCTCAGCACATTCTTCATGTCTTCTTTCTTTTTATTTTTTTCTGTTTATTTTTTTTTTTATATTTATAATTTTATGAGATTGGAAATGCAAAACACAAATTGAAATTCTGAAACAACACTTTGTATTAATACTAAAAAAGAGATTACAACTGATAATAGGATTGAGGTTCAAAAGTACAATGCTTGAAAAGAAATTACATTAAAAATATAACTAAAAAAAAACTCCCCAGCTGCTCCACTCCCTCTTTCTCTTTTATAATGCCCAATTAGGGTTTCTTGGACCTTAGTGAGCATATCCCAACATTAAAAACAACCATTGGATCACTATCTTTTAATCATGGCCGTTTCTTCATTTTGGCGCCAAAATGCTCTTGTCTGCTTCCTTGATTATTGAGGCCAGGGGGGAAGTTTTTGGATGTTAGTGTTTGGTTTGGAGTACCAAGGGGTGGGTTGAGTGTGCAGGTGGTGAAAGAGTAGGGGTGATGATGGGGTTGTTTGGCTGGTAGCAGGTGATGAGTGGGGGTGTAGAGATGGTGGGGGTTGACTGAGGTCAAAGAGGTGGAGGAGTATTATTATTTAAAACGGATAAGGGGGTGGATTGGGCTATGAAGTGGGCCTGGATCAGTTTTTTTTGGTTTAAGGTGGGTTGGATTAGGATAGTTTGGATTGGGATTAAATTGTTAAGGGTCCGGTTTGGTTTAAGAGTATAACAAGGAACAACTTTGTAAATTGGCTAAACTTGAGGGCTGATTATGACACTTTTCCAAACTTAACTCAAGGGTCCAAATTTGCCATAGTGTAATAACCCAAGGACCATAAACAATATTTTCCACTTTTAAAATTCCAGGGGGCCAAATGTGCAAGTTGCCAAACTTCGGGGACCAAACATGTAATTTCCATAAACATTTTAACCAAGGACCATTTTTGACACATTTTGATTTTCCAAGGATAAAAATTATTATTTTTTCTTTCAAAATTATCCCACCAGGGACCAAATCTGCCAAATACTGAAACTCCAGGGACTTTTTATTGCAATTTTGGATTTTGAGGGGTAAAAGTGTAATTTTCTCAAACTTTTTCACCCAAGGACTTATTTTGATAATTTTTAACTTTTATTTGCCTTGGGTTGACTTTTCTTTCATTTTAAACTTCCAGGGACTAGTTTTGCCAAATTTTGAAACTTGAGGGACTGAAACTGCTAATTGTGCAAACTTTGTTCGGTTTTCATTTGTTTTTAAACATTTTGCATCTAAAACATATAAAACACACTTTTGGGATAAATTGTGTATTTTGATGCGTTTATGGGTGTTTTGGGATATTTTGGCAGTCCAGATACGATAAAAATGATGAGTATTTGAGCACTCATCAATAGGTTACCTACCAAGGAAGAATGGGAATACCATAAGGATCTATTCGATGACTCCAAGACACCATACGTCCTTGGTTCACCAATCATCAAAGCGGGTGATCCCTCTAACATCAACATACCATGCAACATTGGGCATGTGCATGTGTGGAAAGCCTACATTGACCTTAGATCTCCCATAAACATTATGACTAGGACCCATTACAATTGGGTAATGAAGAAGCAACTTGGACATAGGATGATTCCCAATACAAGTTGGATGAGTAACTTTGTGGGAAGAGTGAACGGATTGCATGTCTTTGTAGGAAACTTCACTTATGTTATCGATTTTGTGATTGTAAAATATATCTGTCCGGTAATAGATGGTTGCCTAAGTCAAGTTGTGTTCGAAAAGCCGTTTGTTGAGACTTCTAAGATGAATTATGACGAATCTTTAGGGATAGTTAGGTTCAAGAATGAGAACGATTAGATAGCTTACCAAATGCCCTATAAGATTGCACAATTTTGTCTTTTATCAAACATCGAAAAGGAACACAAGCAAGCGGTCTACTATAGGAATGATGAGGATAGACGTAGAGGAGTAGACTATGTTATGAATAGAATATTTGGTTTCTACAAGGAATGCTTGCAACTAGGTCCGAAATACAAAACTAAGATTGAGGATGACCTATAAACCGTGACCAATGACGAGGTTACGTAATAGCCCGTGACCTTGAGTCTAGCTACAAGACTCGCAAATAAACATAAGCGCTTCTTGGGAGGCAACCCAAGTTTTATTTGCTTTATTTGTTTGTTTTTTTTTTGTATGATTTTATTTGTTTCCGTATGCATTTTTTATTTTTATTGTTTGTGGATCATGTTTCATAATAAATTGTGAAAATGCTTTACCTTGTTGTTTGTCTTAACTTCATTATAAGGTATTGATTCGATGCTAAAGCAGTCAACTAAAGTCAACCATATATATGGTTAATATAGTCAAAAACCCTAGACCAATGGTTCTGGATAGTACAGTGCTTTCCCCGGGTCGTTATGTCCCGACGAGGTGTGATGGTATTTAAAACGGGTTTGTGATCGGGTGAATTTGAATAGGAAAGGGTATAAGTGAGAGATTGATTTTAAACTATGGAAATGTAAAAGAAAATAACTTAGACAAGCTATGGGAATGATTATGCAAAAGCAAATTACCTAGACACATTTAAAACCTAAACACACATACGTTTGATTTAAAGTTACGTGAACGTACAAAATAAAACGCGAGTTTTAAGAAATAAAATGCCTACGGTTATGAAAATTACATTTTTACAATCCTAATGATAAAAGAAAATTTTTGGAAAAAGAAAATTAATTTTTACACTATTTAATTATTTATTATTAATTAATGACTAATTATACTAAATTAAATTATTAAAAATACTAAAACAGTTAAGAAAAATCTGAAATTTTTACAGAAAATACTTTATGCTAACAGAAGCCTAAGAAGAAAATGAAAAGTCCTAAGTGCTTAATTATAAGCACTCTTAATAAGCTAACAGGGAACTATTGTTAATAACTAAAAAGAAAAGGTCTATGTTAAATATTAAACTTTGCATTTCATTACTAATTAAAGACCCTAGGGCGGATGGTTTGTTGTGTTGTACATATGTCTGTGTGATCTATAGGTCTGGGGTTCGAATCTGTCAAACCCATTTTTGCACTATTATTATATATTTTTTTTTCAAATTTTATTTAACAAACTAAATATACTAATGAAAACAAAACTATTTTATAACTACAACATTTTTTTTGAAAATCAACAATAAGCACAGAATAAGTAAAAACAATAAGCAGTTTAAACTAAGTTATACTAAGGCAACTAATAAGCTACTTTAAATCTATTAATAAGCTATACAAAGGGTGAAACTAACTAAAGGCAACTAAGGTGAACCTAAATAAGCTAAAGGGGCGTAATAAGCAGGCAAGGATAATAAGTTAAGAAAAAAAAACAAAGGCAAAATGGGGTTTTATGCTGAGGAAACAGCAGCCCAAGGGGTCTAATTTAAGGCCAAAAATAAGCTATTACAAATGAGCAAAAGGGACCAATAAGCTCACAAACCTAAGGGTTATCTACTAGAGAACAAGTCGAGCAAGTTTGGGCCAATTTTGAGCTTATATCAAGCTTGTAGGGAAGCTGATGTGGGCACGTTTGGACAACAGGGAACAGTGGCCAAAATAGTTAAAGGGGTGACCTAGGTGGCCAAAATAAGCAGTAAAAAAAATTCCTAAAAATAAATTAAAAATACTAGGGTAAGGACAGGCTGACAAATAAACCACGTATCAATTTTCAGGTCCTAATTCCTTGAAACGAGGAAATGAAAAATGACTCAATGAGGGCTGTTGGGACAAGCTTAACTGATAAAAATGCAAGGGTGAACAAGTTACTAGCAGGCTAAGTTTGGATACCAATTAAGCTAAATTTGAAAGATAAGCTCAAAAACATAAAATCTACACTACTAAAAATATGTGAAACAAATTTTAACCCTACACTCTAATCCTAACACACCTTAATCTAGAAATAAAAAAGGTAAAGGGACTGCTATTTACAGCAGTGTGCAACATGGGTAAAAAAAAGTGCGTTTGATGAGCAACCAATACCCTATAATGAGCTATTGTGAACTAGAAACAACCATTGATAGGCCTCAAAATGAATTCAACCTTGGCTACTTATGAGAAACAGTATTAAAGAAAAAAGAAATTTGAAAACTAGTTAAAAGCTTTTGAATGCAACTAAAAATGTTAAAGTCTACTTCTATTCAACTAACTACAGTATTCAGAAGTTAATTCAACTAATCTCAATGACCAAAAACTGTTTTCACTCCTAAGACCCTGTTGAGCCAAACAGTCCTCAAGCAAGACTGTTTTGATATTGCAAAGGGGATAAAGCAATTTTTCTTATAGAAACTTGAAGGGAGGTTGTAAAATTTCCTCAGATAACAACTAAGAACTACGAATGAACAATTCTAAAAACTAAAAAGCACCAAGAGAAATATTTTTTTTTTTTGAATGAGAATTAATTTTTCATTAAAAGAAATTGAGTTACAATAAAGAAAATGAATTAACAGCTGATTCCAAAGTACTAAAAATTAAATTGACAAGAAACTTAAATAGTCAAAATTCCTCTAAGAGATGAGAAATTGGACAAATTTTATCTATGTTGAGGCTGCTATTTAAAAGCCCTTTGCTAAGGTTACTTGATCCTTTCTTATCTTCTTCTGGATGTGTTTCCTTTGTGAGGCGTGTAGCAGGAAAAAGACGGGTGGGGTTTTATGTTTGGCAGTTAAAGAAAAGTGAGGGAGAAGGGTTTGACTGGGCGCTGGTCAAATAATAAAACGTGTTTTTATTATTTCAGAGTTTGGGCTTGGTTTGGATATGGATTGGGCCAAAGTGATGTAAGGGAGTGGATTGGATTAAATGGAGTGATAAGGTGGGCTGGTGAGGGTGTTGTAGTGTTGGGTTATTAGTAGATGGTGTTTGTTTGTTAAGCTTAAAATTCACAAGGACCATTCATGTATTTTCTAAAAAATTTGAGGGGTTGAAACCGCCAACCTGCCAAAGTATTACAAGGACCAATTTTTGTCATATTATAATTTCCACAAGGACCTTTGATGTGATTTTCCATTTTAAAACACCCAGAGACTATTTCTGCCAAAAGTGAAACTTCAGGGACCAAACCTGCAAACTTTCCAAAGTTTACACCCAAGGACCATATTTGATAACTTTTGACTTTAACATGCCTTGGGTTGACTTTTATTTCAAAACAATTATTCAGGCACTAGTTTTGACAATTTTTAAAAGTTGGGGGACTGAAACTGTCAATTGTGCAAACTTTGTTCATTTTTCATCTGTTTTTAAACATTTTGCATCTGAAACATATAAAACACGACCCCTGGGATATTTTTAGTATTTTGATGCCTTTTTGAGTGTTTTTAAATGTTTTGCAGCTAAGATTTGACCAAAAATGATGAGTGTTTGAGCACTCATCAATCCCCCACACTAAACTATTGCTAGTCCCTAGCAATCTTTTGTGAAAATTTATGGATTTGAAGTCTCTTTACCAACAGCCATTACTTCTGGAGTAGCCAAATGTTTTAGTTCAAGTAAGAACAATGGTACACTGATAACCATATGATTTTGAGCAAACCATAAGCTGTCAACGGATTTGATTTGTCTTTGCCAGAAGTCGTTTGCTTCTGTACTAGCCAAATCTTGATGGAACACAGTCATCATCTTGGTGAGTTGATTACCAATTATGGTTTTTCCACTGCCTTTACCACAAGCCAAAACCTTGCAGGCTAGCCAACTCTTTTACTTTTTAGGATATGGTGAGTTGAATACCATACAATTTTCGGCAAATTTTAAGCCATCAATGGATTTGAGTTATCTTTACCAAGAGCTGGTTGCTCCTGGATTAGCCAGTCCTTTTGTGGTTTAGACATGGTGGACTGATAACCACAAAAATTTTGAAATAAAATGAAATTTTTTTAAAATTTTGGCCAAAAATGGAGGTACTAGATGGTAAAAAGTGATCAAATGCGCTAGAATTCCCCCCCCCCCCCACACACACACTTAGAATTGAATATTTTCCTCAATATTCAAAGTCCCGGCTATTATGCCGACTCTTTGAACGTAAAAAGACAACATTACAAGCTAAATGTAGAAATACCATTTTTCACTTTATTCATCATCATTTTTTTATATATACATGGTAACAACAGCATGGGTAACTTCCCCACACTTAGGGTGAAAACCCCATATGCATGCTACTGTTTTTGTTTACCGAGTCGCTAGCTTGACTCGACCCCGAATTCATTGGTTCTTGGGGAAGTATCATGTGGAAGAGACAATCTCCATCGGACATTCATTCAAGATGTTTGGACAAACATTTGAAGCACGTGAAAGTTCCACACCGATGAGATAATTACCCGGCTTTCAGTAGTATAAACTATAAGCGGTGATGCCGGGTTCAAAGATAATGTCTTCATTCCCGAAAGAGTGAAGAACAATAGAAGTCACCCGGTAGGTGAAAAAGATAAAGAAAGTCATGATAAACATCTTGACTAACTCATCATCATCAGGAGGAGGATTCATGGATTCATCATCGTGAATCTCATCATTTAAGCTCATGTGATCAAGACATATCCCGGGTGTGTCTAGATCAAAGTAGAAGTTATCATACTCCGGTGGAGATATGATATGAGTGAGTTCACAGGAGAACTCCTCGAAGGGGAATGACTTATATTCGGGGAGAGAATTTTGAGAATGAGGAGTGGTATTGCCACTAATGTTCTCTCCCATATGATCAAAATTGAAGGCTTCAAATTCCGGTATAGAATCATCGAAAAAAATTTCACTATCCTTAATGGGGATAGGAGATGAAATGGGTTTTTCGTTGAAAGCCTCGATTTTAGAAATGAGGATACTGACATTCAATAATGCAGCCCGAAGAGCTTCATCTTTGATTTTAGTGTCAATCTCATCATTCTCTTCTTCTAAGCTGACTAGCTCAGAAGGTAATTCTTCCACATAACTGATGTCTCCACAAGATAACGAATCGTCATCATTAGAATCAGAGAATATCTCAACCTGATCAGTTGGAAAGACAAGAGGAGGAGGGATATCACACATATGATCAAAAATTCCCTGTGACTCTCTTGGGATTGGGACAAGGTTCTCAACACTAGAATTTATGAATTCGTCCGATTCCTTTTCAGGAACAGTGCTAAGATGCTCGTCCCCCATGATCAGAGAGTGAGTGGGAACTTCGGGTGTGATAACAACAGACTGAGGGACATGAGAAGGACTAGCATTCATGGATTGTACAAGTTCCATTTGTTCTTCTGCTAGTAATTCCTAAGTATTCTTTTCTCCCTGCGATTTTTGGATTGGTGGGATTTTAACTGATGTAATTGATTGGTGGTAAACAGTCAGAAATTATCAACCAAGTAATGGTCAACAAGTCAAACAGCCTAAACCAATACTCCGTGGAGTGTAGTGTCTCCCCGGGTCATTAGATCCCAACAAGGCGTGAAATCTGAAATAAGACGACTTTGAGATCAGGTGAAATGAACAGGAAAAGGGTTCAAGTGATTATACTACTGAAATATAAGTGAAAATAGCTTTGATAAGCTATATCAATTAATACGTGAAATCAGATAATCACAAATGCAAAGGAACTGGAAAACGCGTACGTTTAATATTTAAACGTAAACTTATGAAACAAAACGATTTTAACTAAAGTAGGGATTTGCATGCCTTAGGGGCTTAAATGAAAATTAAATTAACTTAAAATATTTATTTTATAATTATTAACTTATTTAAAAGTTAAGAAAACCTAAAAATGTAAAAAGAAATAAAAATGTACGTTTAAATTTAAATAAATGTAAAAGTATGAAGCAAAATGTGAATTCTGTCAAATATAACTCCCACAAATGTGAAAATTATATTTTTGGAATCCTAAAAGTAAAGAAAATTTATTGGAAATTTAAAATAATTTTTATAACTATTTAATTAATTATTATTATTTAATAACTATTTTTAATTATTTTATAATTCACTAATAAATAAGAAAATGTGAAATAAGCCTAGAAAAATAAAATTAAAACTTAGAAAAATCTAAAATATTATAAAACTTATTTTAGAACTAAAATTATATTTTTCACACTATTTATCTAATTATTATTAATTAATTACTTATTTAATTATTAATTAACTAATTAAACTGATTTAAATTATTACAAATACTAAAAAGACTTAAATAATTAAGAAAATTTTTATAAATCTAATTAACCATCACAGGAATCTAAAAAAAATTATAAAAAGTTGGTTTTATGTATTTCTAAACTAATTTACTAATTATTATTCTAATTATTAATTAATTGCCAATTAAACTAATTATATTATAAAAAATAGAAAATGAACAGTAGAAATTCTAGAAAAATTCCTAAAAATGTATTAACTTATATAAAAGCTAAGAAAATTATAAAAACTAGGTGTTACTTAATAAAATCTAATTTTGCTATTTAATTCTTTAATATTATTTAATAATTAATTAAACTAATATTAATTCTAAAAATCACTAAATGACAAAGGAAAAATCTGGAAAAATTTCTAAAAGTACTTTAATATAAAATAAAATTAATAAAAATATAAAAATGCAAGAGTGCTTATAAATAAGCTGAAAAGAAAATTAAAAAGATAATTTCTATTAAATAGAAGCTATCACTATAATTAAATTTGGCTTTTTCTAAATTTTCTTTTACAAAACTAATTTAATACTAAAATTAAGAGACTTTTGTAAAAACAACTAGTTTAGAATTCAAAAATAAGCACTGTGAGTGCTTATTTGCTTGATAGTTGACTTTAGTTTACCAAACTAGGAATTAAGCTCAAATGAGCTTATGTGGGGTCCACAAGGTTGGATTATGGTTCAAATTAGTTGGTTGGACTTGATTAAGCAAGAATCTACCAGATAAGCTCACAGGATAAGCCCATAAGCAATTTTTAAGCACTTGATTTCTTATTGAACACAGAAAAATGGGACAGAGATTATGGGTGAATTAAAGTGGGTCCCAGGGAGCTTAAGCTTAATAACTTGCTCAGAAATGGAAGATGGCTAGGAGGGGGGTTGAAGGAACCCAATTGGGGCCTGTGGGACCCACTGTGGTGGCCAGAAACAACCACCAAAGGTGGTGGTGGTGGTTGACTGATCTGTGCACAGGGGAGGTACTTCCCCTGCAAGTGACTTTGAGAGCCTGTATTTTGGGCACAAAAATTCACAAAAATGTAAAGGTTATTGGATTCCACAGATGAGGTGGGGGTTTGGAAGTCCTAAAAATTTCAAAGTCTGATTCCTCTCACAAAATTCTCTAAAATTCTTGCAAAATTTGACTTTTCTGAAAACTAGATTATTTGACTTTTTCACTTAAACTTGAAACTTGACTTTTGTGAACTTTGTTCCTAATTTACTAATTGATTATGATTAATTAAGTTAGTGAAAGGTGAAATTAAGCTAGAATAGCAACTTATGAGCAAATATGATGAAAATGACCAAGTATATCACAACAGATAGCAGACTGAGTGAGATTCAAAGTGATTTTGACTTTTTAACCAAGAAGTACTAGATGTAATTGTTTCACTGAGGTATTTAGGTCCTAAGAGGTGTACATCAAACAAGAACAGCAACTCATACAACTTCTAACACAGCTTAATCAGTTGATCCAAACAACCCTTAAACAAACTGATTTTGTGAATTCCAAAGCAAATCAATGATCCAGACTTCAACACTATTTCCAAACTTTTTATTATCATAATATAAGATCTTTTGAACATGGAATAACAACAATAACAGCTTTAAACAAAGAAATGACAAGTAGACCTATTTGACTGTGAATATGAAATTTTTAGCAACTATGATATTCAATGAACAAGCTAGTTATTTTAAGCTATATAATGAATAACAAGCATCAAATAAGCGTAAAAACACAAAGATATGAGCTTAAAGCTTACTCTACAGTAGATTACTAGAAATTGAGAAACAAGCTTACAAATGCAATCCAGCTGAAAAAACAAGAACCAAGGACACAAACAATCCTATAAGCTTCCTAAGAAGCAACTAACCCAAGGGCAATCCATGTTTTCCCTTGCTCCAGCCTTTCTTCATCATCTTCATTAATTTTTGATTTTTCACTATTTAATTGTATTATTTTTGTATTTTTGCTTTTTTGAGGCTACAACTAATTTTAGAGTTTCTAATAGCTTACAGAAGCTATCCGAGGAGTTTATGTGAGCTTAAGGGTCCATTACAACAACTATTAACAACATTTAAGTGATCATAAGATTTTGAGGTAAATTTAAGCATAAACTGAAAATTAAACTTGAGATTGAAATTGAAGCTTGAAAAGAGTTTAATACACACTAAAAACACTGAGTACAATGATTGAAAGCTAAATTTTACACTGGAATTGAAGAAATTAACTAGTCGACATTAATAAAGCTAAATTACACTAGATATCTTGCTACACTGCTTCTCCCTTGCTTTATACAGATATTTTGTGTCCTCCACTTGTTTCTGAGACTTTCCTATCACATTTTGACCCTTGAATATCTGTCTTTCATCTTAACCATTCAATTTATCTTTTTGGCGCCAAAAAGTCTTAAAGTAGCTAGGGGCAGTTTGGGGACAATTAAAACATCTTGGAAGGTTATGTTGCTGTAGGGGACAAGTTAGATAGGAGGTATGGAGCTGGGGGTGAGTTGGCAGCAAAACCAGAGGTGGGATGTAGTTTGGGTGAAAAAGAGGTGGAGAAGCATTTATGAGGGTTGTGAGCTAGTTGTGAGGTGGAAGGGATGTGAGGGGGGAGTAGGTGATGTGCTGGGGTGATGAGGTGGTGGTGGAAAACCACCTGGTTTTGGGTAAGTAGGGGTGGGGGAGGAAGGTGTATAGTGTTGGCGGTTTGTGGGAGGTCAAACGGGGTCAAACCCCGTTTTATTAATAAAAGGGTGTGTTGGGCTGGGTAAACTTGGGCCTGGGTAAAAGAGGGTAAAGGGGTTGGGCTGGTAAGGGTATTGGGTTTTGGTTTGTTTGTTTAATATTAAGGGTCCGGATGGTTTGTGGTATTTAAGGCCCAAGGACCAATATTGTAACATTTGAATTTAAAGGGGACTGAACATGTACACTTCCAATAGTTATCACAAGGACCAATTATGCCATTAATGAATAGTACAAGGTTTATTTTTAATATTTTTCCATTTTTAAAACCTTAAGGACTATTTTTGACATTTTTCACACTTGAGGGACTAAAGTTGTCATTTTGCAATTTTTAACTTTAAAGGACTAGTTTTGACAACTTATGAATCCCTAAGGACTTTTGATGATATTTAACATATTTTAAATTACCAGGGACTAGATTTGCCAATTTATGAAAGTTAGAGGACTGAAACTGTAAATTATGTGAACTTTGTTGTTTTTCATCAGTTTTCTATCCTTTTGCACTTGCAACTCATAAAAATACAATTTATTGACATTTCATATATTTTAAAGCATATCTGTATGTTTTCAGATGTTTTTGTAGCTTAAATGTGAACGAAATGATGAGTATTTAGATACTCATCAATCCCCCACACTAAACTATTGCTAGTCCCTAGCAATCTTTTGAGAAAATTTTAATGGACTTTTGTCTCTTTACCAAAAGCCATTACTTCTGGAGTAGCCAAATGTTTTAGTTCAAGTAAGAACTATGGTACACTGATAACCATGTGATTTTGAGCAAACCACAAGCTGTCAATGGATTTGTTTTGTCTTTACCAAAAGCCATTTGCTTCTAGACTAGCCAACTCTTGATGGACATAGTCAACATCTTGGTGAGCTGATTACCAATTATGGTTTTTCCACTGCCTTTACTACAAGTCATAATCTTGCGGGCTGGCCAACTCTTTCACTTTTTAGGATATGGCGAGTTGAGATACCATACAATTTTGGGCAAATTTTCAGCCATAAACGGATTTGAATTATCTTTACCAAGTGCCGTTTGCTCCTGAATTAGCCAGTTCTTATGTGGGTTAGACGTGGTGGACTGATAACCATTTATTGCATTTCTAAGTGTGAAAAAACTTTAAATCTTGATCAAATGAGGGTGCTTGATGGAACATGTGTTTGAATTCGTGAGAATCCCCCCCCCCCCCCCACACTTAGAAATGAATATTGCCCTCAATATTCAAAGCACCGGGTGTTAAACCAACACTTAGAACGTAAGAAGGAAATACTAATAACCTTTATTTTAGTCTATATACATGTTTTTTTTTTTTTTTTTTTTTTTTTTTTTTTTTTTTTTTTTTTTTTTTTGAGAATATATACATATATACAACATGTGGGGCATCTCCCCCACACTTGGGTAGTAGAAAGGAGAAAGAACACAGAAATATGGGTGAAAACCCATATTGAGCTACTGTTTTTGATTACCGAGTCGCTAGCTTGACTCGACCTTGAATTAAATTGTTCATGAGGAAGCTACTGTTTTTGATAACCGAGTCGCTAGCTTGACTCAACCCCGAATTTAATTGTCCTTGGGGAAAGTTTGGAGATCCGGGACAACCATGGATGGTATGTCCTCTCCAAAGTAGTGTTTTAAACGATGCCCATTCACTTTAAAATATAGACCGTCATTTTGAGATAACTCAACGGTACCATATGGATAAACCTTAGTGATAGTGAATGGGCTAGTCCAACGGGTTTTGAGTTTACCCGAGAAGATCTTTAATCTAGAATTAAAGAGAAGTACTCGATCACCAACGTTAAAAATGCGGTTCTTTATTTTTGAGTCATGAATCTTCTTTGTCTTTTCTTTATAGATCAAAGAGTTCTCGTAAGCTTGATCACGTAGTTCATTTAATTCATTCATTTGAACTTTTCGGTGATCACCCGCAGTTTTGAGGTCAAAGTTGGCATGTTTCAATGCCCAGTAGGCTTTGTGCTCAAGTTCCATCGGAAGATGACATGTCTTTCTGTACACAAGCTTGTAAGGCGCACACCCAATGGGTGTTTTATAAGCTGTACGAAAGGCCCATAGTGCGTCATCCAATTTATCCGACCAGGCAGCACGGTTTTCTCCTACAGTCCTCTCAAGTATCCTTTTGATACCACATTTTGAAACCTCCACTTGCCCACTTGTTTGTGGGTGATACGCGGTATAAAGACGGTGAGTTACACCACACTTTTGCATGCCTTTGTCAAATTTGTCATTGCAGAAATGCGTACCACGATCACTTATGATAGCACGTGGAGTTCCAAAACGGGCAAAAAGAGATTTCAGGAATTTTACAACAACTCGGGCATCATTTGTGGGTAAAGCTTTTGCTTCAACCCATTTTGACAAGTAGTCAACAGCCAGAAGTATGTATTTGTTTCCTCTAGATGATGGGAATGGCCCCATAAAGTCAATGCCCCAGATATCGAAGATCTCACAGACTTGAATAGCATTTTGTGGCATCTCATTTCTTTGTGAAATGTTTCCGTGACGTTGACAAGCCTCACAGGTTTTAATGAGATCCTGGGCATCCTTATAAATTGTGGGCCAGAAGAATTCGGAAACAAACAGCTTTTTGGCGGTGTAGTTGGGATTATGATGGCCCCCAGTGGGTCCAGCATGGCAAGCCTTGAGAATTTCAGTGGCTTCCTGCCCATAAACACACCGACGGATGACTTGATCCGCACAAATTTTGAATAAGTAGGGGTCATCCCAGAAGTAATGTTTGACATCCTTAAAGAATTTATTCTTCTGCTGGGTTGACATCCCTTTCACAACAAAGTTACCCGCATGGTAGTTTGCGAAGTCAGCAAACCATGGGGTAGTAGAATCTCCACGAAAAGCAACCGCATTGAGTGTTTTGAGAGGAAATGTTTCATTTATTTCCTTTTTCTCATACACATCTTGATGAGGGTTCTCTAATCGGGACAAATGATCAGCAGCCAGGTTCTCAGCTCCTTTTTTATCACGAATAATGATATCAAATTCCTGAAGGAGGAGAACCCAACGGAGCAATCTCGGCTTTGCATCTTGTTTTGCAAAGAGATATTTTAGAGCCGAGTGATCCGTATACACTACGCATTTTGTCAAGATTAGGTATGTCCGAAACTTTTCAAAAGCATACACCACGGCTAATAATTCTTTTTCCGTAGTGGTGTAATGAGTTTGAGCTTCGTTCATAGTTTTGCTTGCGTAGTGGATCGGCTGAAAGTCTTTTGTTTTGCGTTGCCCCAAGACTGCACCGATAGCAAAATCACTTGCAACGCACATGAGCTCGAAGGGTAAGTCCCAGTCGGGGGCAACAAGAATGGGTGCTTCAGTAAGCTTTTTCTTCAATGTTTCAAAAGCTTCGATGCACTCAGGTGAGAAGATAAAAGGAGCATCCTTCTCGAGGAGATGAGTCATTGGCCGGGAGATTTTAGAAAAATCTTGTATGAATCTACGATAGAAACCAGCATGACCCAAGAAGCTCCTAATACCTTTGACGGTAGTAGGGTGAGGCAATTTAGCAATGACATCAACCTTAGCTCTGTAAACCTCAATTCCATTCTTGGAAATCTTATGGCCGAGGACAATGCCCTCTTTGACCATAAAATGACTCTTTTCCCAATTTAGACATAGATTGGTGTCTTCACGCCTTTTCAGCATGTTTTCTAAATTGGTGAGACATGTTTGGAATGAATCCCCAATGACCGTGAAGTAATCCATAAAGACCTCCATTGTGTTACCGATCATGTCAGTGAATATGGCCATCATGCACCTTTGGAACGTACCTGGAGCATTACATAAGCCAAAAGGCATACATTTATAAGCAAAGGTTCCATAAGGGCGTGTAAAGGTAGTCTTTTCTTGATCTGATGGATCAATGGGGATTTGAAAGTATCCTGAGAAACCATCAAGGAAACAATAGTACTCGTTTCCTGCAAATCTCTCAAGCATCTGATCCATAAAGGGCAGCGGAAAGTGGTCTTTTCGGGTGGCGTCATTCAACATACGATAGTCAATGCAAACACGCCACCCGGTAACCAGCCGAGTTGGAATCAACTCATTTTCCTCATTAGTGACAACAGTAATGCCACCCTTTTTTCAGACGCAATGGATGGGACTAACCCACGGACTGTCAGAGATGGGGTAAATCAATCCTGCATCAAGAAGTTTGAGAACTTCTTGTTTAATGACATCATGGATTTTTGGATTCACCCGTATTTGATGTTGCACTGCGGGCTTGAAGTCATCCTCCATTAAGATTTTTTGTGTACAAAAATCTGGGTTAATACCCTTAATATCGGAGAGCTTCTAAGCAATTGCTTACTTGTGTGACTTCAAGACCTTTATGAGAGCAACCTTTTCCTCATTACTTAAACCTTTAGCAATAGTGACGGGTAATTTATCATTACCCTCCAAAAATGCGTATTCAAGATGAGGAGGTAAGTCCTTGAGCTCGACCTCAGGAAATTCATCGTTTTTATCAACCGATTTAATTTCCTCATTATGAAGTTCTACGGGAGGGAGTGGAGGAGAATTGTCCTGATTTAGCAATTTCTCAAGAAGAAGAATATCTCCCTCCAGATCAATCTCTGTGTTATCAATTCCCGCTGGAACTGAATCACTTCTGAGAAAAGCCTCGACCTCTTCAAAAATGAAATCACTTCCCTCAAACGGAGTGAAAGAAGGGGAAGAGTCGGAAATAATAGGTTGAGATGATGGAGTGGGATCCCCACTCACAGAATTATGAGAACACCCAAGAAATTCTTGAGAGTACTCCTCTGAAGCAATGTCTATGATGTCTATTTGGTTAACTGCTTCTGAATCATAATTTGAGGAGTACCTCGAGGTTTAATCGAGGTTAAATGTTACAGCTTCATTACCTACACGCAAGGTGATTTCTTGCTCAAATACATCGATAAGAGCACGGTCCGTTCTAAGGAATCCCCTCCCAACAATGAGAGGAACCCTTTGATCAGCATCGAAATCAACAACCACAAAGTCAACGGGGAGATGGAACTTTCCTACTTTCACAAACACGTCCTCGGCAATGCCAAGAGGACGAGATATCGATCGATCAGCAAGCTCTAGAGTCATGCAGGTAGGAGTAAGATCCGGAAGAGAAAGTTTCTTCCAAACTGAATAAGGCATTAGGTTGATGCTTGCACCAAGGTCAGCCAAGGCATAGCAATGAACCATTCCTGGAAATACACACGGTATTAGAAATTTTCCAGGGTCTCCAAGCTTCTCAGGAAGCTTCTTTAAAAGAACTGCTGAGCAGTTCTCATTTAATGGAGTCTTTGTCATTTCAAACAGTTTCTCCTTGTTGCTTAACAAGTGTTTGATTGTTGATGCAAACTTGGGCATCAGAATAATAGCATCCACGAAGCTAATGTCAAAATGCAAATCTTGGAAGATTTGAAAGAATTTATCCATCTGGTGACTAGCCTTTTCGCGAAGCTTTTACTCATTCAAACGTAAGGGGTAAGGAATAGAAGAGGTAGAAGGTTTGGATTTAGGGGTCTCAACTGGGATATCATGGGGTTCAAAAACAACTCTTGGTTTTGGTTTGGGTTTCGGGACAACATGAGGTGGGACGTCTTGGGTACCTCCATTATGAGTAGGAAGTACTTCGTCCTTATTTACCTCAGTTTCATTTTCCACTACCTTGGGAGAAAGAGAAGAAGGGGTAGTGGGAACAGTCGGTCCATCATATGAAACTCCGCTCCTGGTTGTGATCGCCTTTGCATCGCCCCTCGGGTTTGCGATCGTGTTGATCGGAAGTTTTCCAGAGCCCGAGGGTCGTTCATTTAAAGATTTCTTGATTTCAGAAATCTGGCTTACCAACAACCTGTTTGTCTCTTCTTGAGTTTTCATGAACTGCTTCATCAACTTATCAGATGATGATCGTGGAGCTGGGAGAATGGCTTGTGTTTGGTTGGGGAAATTTTGGACTCGGTTATTTTGATTATAACCTTGTTGTGGTTGAAACTTTCCCTGATTTGGATTACCATTTCCCTGAAAATGATTTCCCGGGTTGAAATTGTTTTTGTTAAAGTTTCCCTGGTTGTGGAAACCTTGATTCTGTCCAGGATTGAAATTCCCTTGGTTTTGATAACCTTGGTTCATTCGAGGTTTGTTCTGGTTTCGATTTTGCAAATTCTGGTTTTGGTTGAAACCGGGTGGTCCCACATGTGTGTTAGCAAGGTAACTTGGTTCCATTTGAGGACGGTATTGATTACCTCCCTGATTTGTAGTACCGGCTAAGGCTTTGGCTTCAAAAGGACTACCATCGGTGGCAATACAGTTGTAGTATGCATGTGGGCCACCACAAGTGACACAAACTTCCACTTTTTTCACTTCAGCATGTGAAGGGTTTTGTGTGAAAGTGACTTTCTTTTGGTTTGAGATAACCAAAGCTTGAATAGCGTCCGTGAGTTTGTCTATCTTAGCATCGGTGCTAGAAGTACTCACGGGAGATGAAGTAGAAGGACCAGCACTCACTTGGGAGTTATATGGCTTTGTGCGGACCTTGGACTTATTTTCAATGATTGCTAAAGCTTCTTTAGTGGTTTTGCTCAAAAAATTACCTCCCGCGGTGGAATTGAGAGAATCTTGGTCAGATTGACTCACACCATTATAGAAAGTGTCAATTTGCATTAATTCAGTGAAACCATGATGAGGACATCGACGAAGCAATTCTTTGAAACGATCTCATGCGTCACCAAACGATTCATCAAACCTTTGAGTAAATTTGATGATTTCATTTTTAAGACTTGTCGTTCTGGATGGGGGAAAAAATTCGTTTACAAATTTGGTAGCTAAATCCTCCCATGTTGCTATTGAACGAGGAGGTTGTTTTTCCAGCCAAATCCGGGCTGCCCCCTCAAGAGAAAATGGGAATAGAAGAAGCTTGATTGCTTCGGAAGGGATGTTCTTGTATTTGATGGTAGATGTAATCTTGTTAAACCATCGAATATGAGCATGAGGATCATCCCTCTCAAAACCATAAAATTGACTTGAGGTTACTAGATTTAGTAACCCGGTTTTGAGCTCAAAGTATTCAGCCACAATGGCTGGGACAACAATAGCATCTCCATACCCCTCGATGGGTGCTTGGAGAAGCTCATTCATCGGACGGTCTTCCACCATGATAACTGAGTTTGTGGCAACAGTACGTATCTCAGATACGGCTGTTGGAGCAGAACGTCTACGGTGTCTTTGAGGAATTCTGACAAGCTCACGAAAAGGGCTTGTTGACCTAGAAGAACGAGTGCGCATGTACTAGAGACGACTCTAAGAATCCTTAGAGTGACGGGAAATTAAAAATAGAAAAGAAAAATCTTTTTGGATTTTTGTTTTTATAAGAAAATATATAAATATGGACAAAGATGATATATAACAAATGAGTGATTAATTCAAACTCACAGATGCTTCAAAAGTCATTATACGCAGCACACCTCCCCAGCAGCGGCGCCATAAATTGATTGGTGGTAAACAGTCAGAAATTATCAACCAAGTAATGGTCAACAAGTCAAACAGCCTAAACCAATACTCCGTGGAGTGTAGTGTCTCCCCGGGTCGTTAGATCCCAACGAGGCGTGAAATCTGAAATAAGACGACTTTGAGATCAGGTGAAATGAACAGGAAAAGGGTTCAAGTGATTATACTACTGAAATATAAGTGAAAATAGCTTTGATAAGCTATATCAATTAATACGTGAAATTAGGGATGGCAAAAAAACCCGAACCCGACGGGGAAACCCGAAACCCGACATAATTGGGGCGGGGCGGGGCATGCTAATTGGGTTACGGGGCGGGTTTGGGGATTAAACGGGGATTTTAATCGGGTTTGGGGTGGGGAGTGGGGAATCCTCGCCCCGCCCCGCCCCACCCGATTAACATATACATATATACAAATATATCTACATATATAGTATTTTGTTAGTATTAACGTAATAAAAAATGTTACTCTAATATTGTTAGTTTTTTTAGATTTATAAGAATGCGTAATTGTGATTATAGAAACTCATTTAGTGTCATATTTTAAGTTTTCATTTTTTTTGTTGTATAATTTATCATTATTTATGTATAACATTATCATTGAAAATTTAATAAGGCTTGTTTCTAATTGATTATTAATAGGTTCGTTATTGCTAACGGTATAAAAATAACAATAAATGTAAAATGGTGCGGCTTTGGTCAAGAATTACACCCAAAGATGACGCCCCGATAAGATCCCCGATTAATACGGGGCGGGTTTGGGGGACCATCGCGCCCCAACGGGGCGCCCCGATTAGATCCCCGATGAGGATCGGGGCGGGTTTGGGGAGAACTTTGGTAATCGGGTTTGGGGATGGGGATGGCCGCCCCGCCCCGTTGCCATCCCTACGTGAAATCAGATAATCACAAATGCAAAGGAACTGGAAAACGCGTACGTTTAATATTTAAACGTAAACTTATGAAACAAAACGATTTTAACTAAAGTAGGGATTTGCATGCCTTAGGGGATTAAATGCAAATTAAATAAACTTAAAATATTTATTTTATAATTATTAACTTATTTAAAAGTTAAGAAAACCTAAAAATGTAAAAAGAAATAAAAATGTACGTTTAAATTTAAATAAACGTAAACGTATGAAACAAAACGTGAATTCTGTCAAATATAACTCCCACAAATGTGAAAATTATATTTTTGGAATCCTAAAAGTAAAGAAAATTTATTGGAAATTTAAAATAATTTTTATAACTATTTAATTAATTATTATTATTTAATAACTATTTTTATTTATTTAATAATTTACTAATAAATAAGAAAATGTGAAATAAGCCTAGAAAAATAAAATTAAAACTTAGAAAAATCTAAAATATTACAAAACTTATTTTGGAACTAAAATTATATTTTTCACACTATTTATCTAATTAGTATTAATAAATTACTTATTTAATTATTAATTAACTAATTAAACTGATTTAAATTATTACAAATACTAAAAAGACTTAAATAATTAAGAAGATTTTTATAAATCTAATTAACCATAACAGGAATCTGAAAAAATTATAAAAAGTTGGTTTTATGTATTTCTAAACTAATTTACTAATTATTAATTAATTACCAATTAAACTAATTATATTATTAAAAACAGAAAATGAACAGTATAAATTCTAGAAAAATTCCTAAAAATGTATTAACTTATATAAAAGCTAGGAAAATTATAAAAACTAGGTGTTACTAAAATCTAATTTTTCTATTTAATTCTTTAATATTATTTAATAATTAATTAAACTAATATTAATTCTAAAAATCACTAAATGACGAAGGAAAAATCTGGAAAAATTTTTAAAAGTACTTTAATATAAAAGAAAATTAATAAAAATATAAAAATGCAAGAGTGCTTATAAATAGCTGAAAAGAAAATTAAAAAGTTAATTTCTATTAAATAGAAGCTATCACTATAATTAAATTTGGCTTTTTCTAAATTTTCTTTTACAAAACTAATTTAATACTAAGATTAAGAGACTTTTGTAAAAAAAAAACTAGTTTAGAACTCAAAAATAAGCACTGTGAGTGCTTATTAGCTTGATAGTTGACTTTAGTTGACCAAACTAGGAATTAAGCACAAATGAGCTTATGTAGGGTCCACAAAGTTGGATTCTGGTTCAAATCAGCTGGTTGGACTTGATTAAGCAAGAATCTACCAGATAAGCTCACAGGATAAGCCCATAAGCAATTTTTAAGCACTTGATTTCTTATTGAACACAGAAAAATGGGACAGAGATTATGGGTGAATTAAAGTGGGTCCCTGGGAGCTTAAGCTTAATAACTTGCTCTGAAATGGAAGATGGCCAGGAGGGGGTTGAAGGAACCCAATTGGGGCCTGTGGGACCCACTGTGGTGGCCAGAAACAACCACCAAAGGTGGTGGTGGTGGTGGTGGACTGATATGTGCACAGGGGAGGTACTTCCCCTGCAAGTGACTTTGAGAGCCTGTATTTTGGGCCCAAAAAATCACAAAAATGTAAAGGTTGTAGGATTCCACAGATGAGGTGGGGGTTTGCAAGTCCTAAAAATTTCAAGGTCTGATTCCTCTCACAAAATTCTCTAAAATTCTTGCAAAATTTGGCTTTTCTGAAAGCTAGGTTATTTGACTTTTTCACTTAAACTTGAAACTTGACTTTTGTGAACTTTGGTCCTAATTTACTAACTGATTATGGTTAATTAAGCTAGTGAAAGGTGAAATTAAGCTAGAATAGCAACTTATGAGCAAATATGATGAAAATGACCAAGTATATCACAACAGATAGCAGACTGAGTGAGATTCAAAGTGATTTTGACTTTTTAACCAAGAAGTACTAGATGTAATTGTTTCACTGAGGTATTTAGGTCCTAAGAGGTGTACATCAAACAAGAACAACAACTCATACAACTTCTAACACAGCTTAATCAGTTGATCCAAGCAACCCTTAAACAAATTGATTTTGTGAATTCCAAAGCAAATCAATGATGTAGACTTCAACACTGTTTCCAAACTTTTTATTATCATAATATAAGATCTTTTGAACGTGGAATAACAACAATAACAGCTTTAAACCAAGAAATGACAAGTAGACCTATTTGACTGTGAATATGAAATTTTTAGCAACTATGATATTCAAAGAACAAGCTAGTTATTTTAAGCTATATTATGAATAACAAGCATCAAATAAGCGTAAAAACACAAAGATATGAGCTTAAAGCTTACTCTACAGTAGATTACTAGAAATTGAGAAACAAGCTTTGTCACACCCCCAAAATCGGGTCTAGCGGAAGCATACATGTAGCTGGGGTGTAACTCAATTGGTATTACAACACTAGTTCAAAAATAGTTTGCACTTGAATCATTTAGAATAAAATAGTTAAATCAAAATGTTGATTTTTACATTGTTAAAAGTAGTGCGGAAGTCGGCCATTAAAATAGTTAAAAACGATCCCCAAATGATTAAATCAGAGTCTTCTATGACCATGCCCTGCCCTGCCAAAACCTCCTGTAGCGTGCCATTACTGAAAACCTGAAAATACATGCTAAAGTGTCAACACAATGGTTGGTGAGTTCATAGAGTCTTGTGAAAAAGAATTGTAATGCATATGAATGAAGATTTCCCAGCAAAGGCATCGTAAATCCACTCAGTTACAAGTCCCGCCATAAGAGACTTGTAACCTGTGTGTTTATGACCCACTGCCAAATGTAATATGTATACGTGAACAAATGTAATACTTGTATCCAAATTCCATGATAAATATAGCAAACGGCTATATAAATAATTCAGTCCATGAGGCCATATGATAAATCAGTCAAGTGGGAAAATCTGTAATAAGGTTAATGCAAAGGCATCGTAATTCAGTCAAGTAGGGAAACAGCAATATTACGTTTGACATCACAGCCAAGTGGGGAGTACCACAATATTACGTTTGACATCACAGCCAAGTAGGGAATACCACAATACGTTTGACATCACAGCCAAGTGGGGAATACCACAATATTACGTTTGACATCACAGCCAAGTGGGAAATACCACAATATTACAATGAACATATGGGAACAATTTGATGAAGTCATGTAAACAAGGATGACAAATCCCATGAAATGCAGTAATCAACATACCAATGAAATGCAGGTAATCAAACATATGTATAGGTAAAGCTGAAAATGTTTGAGTAATCAACCATGTAAAGCAAGTAATGCGTTTAAGTAAAACGAGCATGTATTCTCCCCCAAAGAGTTTACAAAACAATTAAAAGAGTAGGGGCTATGACTCACCTGAAGCTGATGTTACTGTGATGAAGTGAAATGAACAACAATGAACGGTAAGCTGCCGCAACCTAATATGAATGATATGAACGATCTAATTTAGATCATGAAATGATGTTGAAAATGTCCATGCACATGTTTTCTATACCACTCTACTCTTTGAAAAATACTTGTTGTTATAAAAAATATACATTTCCAAGACTTAGGAAAAATATGGCTATTAGAAAAATAAAGCTAGTTGCAATATATATACTTATATATATATATATATATCGTATGTATCAATGTTCGTGTTGAAATCCTCGGGTTGAAATCCTTGAAATAACTCCTCGTAGTGATAAAATATACTTGTAATAACTAATACTTCATTAGTTATAAAATTGGGTACTTGGTTAATATTTCTAGAAAATCTAGAATTACTACGTAGTTTTAGTGTTAATATTTATAAAAGCTGTCAAAATGAAATAAGTTTTGCCGATATTCAAACGTGAATATCTTTGTCGTTATAAGCCCGTTTTACTTGTTATTTATATCCACGGTTACGTCTTAGTATGTAGTAATATATTTTGGAAAGCTTGGGTCCTCCGGGTTACATCTAAAGCCTCTTTTTGTCCGACGAAAAACGTCCAACAGCATGTATTTTTCCGGAAAATTGTTTTCGTCAATAAACTTGCAAAAATCATAACTTCTTCGTTATAAACTCTTTTTAATCCGTTCTTTCGCCTACGGATTCGTTTTTGAAAGTATTTTCTAAAAATTTTTCCAAAGTTTACTTTGTATTTACTGATTTTCCAGAATTTACCAAAATGGGACAGAATGTATATTTACTTGTTACAAATCCATTTCCTAGGTTCAAAACTAGTTTTTACTTCAACCAAATCTCTTGCAAACATCACAAATCTATACTAATCCTACCATACACCTTCTTAGGGTGTCATGGGTTCCTAATGACTAGTAATCAAGTTAATTTAACAAGGGAACACCTAAATCACAATCTAGGGTTTGTATGTTCAAAAAGTATACAAAAATAAAGTGGTATAACTAGTTTGTGCATAAAATTAAGCATGAATACCATAAGATACATAGGTTAATTAGATGAAAACATGAAAATAATTTTGAATACTCACTTTGAAATAATAGGTGATTAGATGATGAGAAATCTTGGATTACTTGTGTTTTTGTGTTATGATTCTTGATTAGGATGATGAAATGAACAACTTTGATGCTTTGTACTAAGAAAAATAATGGATTTTGGTTATGGATGGAGGTTGGGTCGTGGTTATGGTGATGAGGAAGAAGATGAGAGCCTTTTTGATCTTCAAATTTTATGTATGTTTTGTTTTTGTGGTTTATGTAATTTAGTAACAAGTTTTAATGTATTATAATCAAGCATAAATGCCAAGGGTTAAGAAGTGGTATAATTTTGCCTAATGAGGACTTTAGGGGCTGGTTTCAATGTATAAAAGAGTAGCCAAATCGGTTTTGATCACTTAGAAAATGTAGGGTAATATTAGTTGTAGTTTAGTGTAAGTATTAGTTATAATCGGGTACCGGGTTTTGCTAGAAATAAATGTTAACAAAGTTAACCGGGACTTAATAAGGTCATAAAAATGTTAAAAATGTGTTGGGTACAATTACTGAGTGTTCGGGTGATTATTGTTTAGTTTCCACGAAAACCATCGTAATATTCATAAGCTTACGTTATAAATAAAATAAATTTCCAAAATACTGGGTAAATGAATATTATAACTTTTATGATGATAAAATGGATATAAAAATATGTCGGAACCATTGTGTGAATATTTAGATATATTCGTCGTGTATAAACCGGGTGTTAACGTTTATTATAATTACCTATAAGGAAAACATTAAATGTATCAAATATATAAATTTGAAAATCCTAAGAGTGGTATAACATTTAAATGACCTACTGATGATGTGCAGACTGTCTCTAGTCCGTATGCAATGTCCTTACTGATAATGAAATGAATTCGCACCTAAACCAATACGGTTACGCGAATTTTAATACCCGTAAACTAAATTTACGATGAAATGTGTAATGCAAGTGAATAGTGAAAACTTTTCCGGCAATGAATAGTGTTTAGTGAATAGTGTTTTTCCAAAGTTCGGGAAATGACCTGAAATGGTGAGTTGTGACAAGCTTACAAATGCAATCCAGCTGAAAAAACAAGAACCAAGGACACAAACAATCCTATAAGCTTCCCAAGAAGCAACTAACCCAAGGGCAATCCATGTTTTCCCTTGCTCCATCCTTTCTTCATCATCTTCATTAATTTTTGATTTTTCACTATTTAATTGTATTATTTTTGTATTTTTGCTTTTTTGAGGCTACAACTAATTTTAGAGTTTCTAATAGCTTACAGAAGCTATCTGAGGAGCTTATGTGAGCTTAAGGGTCCATTACAACAACTATTAACAACATTTAAGTGATCATAAGATTTTGAGGTAAATTTAAGCATAAACTGAAAATTAAACTTGAGATTGAAATTGAAGCTTGAAAAGAGTTTAATACACACTAAAAACACTGAGTACAATGATTGAAAGGTAAATTTTACACTGGAATTGAAGAAATTAACTAGTCGACATTAATAAAGCTAAATTACACTAGATATCTTGCTACACTGCTTCTCCCTTGCTTTATACAGATATTTTGTGTCCTCCACTTGTTTCTGAGACTTTCCTATCACATTTTGACCCTTGAATATCTGTCTTTCATCTTAACCGTTCAATTTATCTTTTTGGCGCCAAAAAGTCTTAAAGTAGCTAGGGGCAGTTTGGGGACAATTAAAACATCTTGGAAGGTTATGTTGCTGTAGGGGACAAGTTAGATAGGAGGTATGGAGCTGGGGGTGAGTTGGCAGCAAAACCAGAGGTGGGATGTAGTTTGGGTGAAAAAGAGGTGGAGAAGCATTTATGAGGGTTGTGAGCTAGTTGTGAGGTGGAAGGGATGTGAGGGGGGAGTAGGTGATGTGCTGGGGTGATGAGGTGGTGGTGGAAAACCACCTGGTTTTGGGTAAGTAGGGGTGGGGGAGGAAGGTGTATAGTGTTGGCGGTTTGTGGGAGGTCAAACGGGGTCAAACCCCGTTTTATTAATAAAAGGGTGTGTTGGGCTGGGTAAACTTGGGCCTGGGTAAAAGAGGGTAAAGGGGTTGGGCTGGTAAGGGTATTGGGTTTTGGTTTGTTTGTTTAATATTAAGGGTCCGGATGGTTTGTGGTATTTAAGGCCCAAGGACCAATATTGTAACATTTGGATTTTTAGGGGACTGAACATGTACACTTCCAATAGTTATCACAAGGATCAATTATGCCATTAATGAATAGTACAAGGTTTATTTTTAATATTTTTCCATTTTTAAAACCTTAAGGACTATTTTTGACATTTTTCACACTTGAGGGACTAAAGTTGTCATTTTGTAATTTTTAACTTTAAAGGACTAGTTTTGACAACTTATGAATCCCTAAGGACCTTTGATGATATTTAAGATATTTTAAATTACCAGGGACTAGATTTGCTAATTTATGAAAGTTAGAGGACTGAAACTGTAAATTATGTGAACTTTGTTGTTTTTCATCAGTTTTCAATCCTTTTGCACTTGTAACTCATAAAAACACAATTTATTGATATTTCAAATATTTTAAAGCATATCTGTATGTTTTCAGATGTTTTTGTAGCTTAAATATGAACGAAATGATGAGTATTTAGATACTCATCAGTACTCGATGAATCTTTTTGAATAACAGCGTTATCTTCATCATCATCACTGTCATCATCGTCATCAAATAGAGCAGCATTGCGAAGATTGGCACGTATTTTAGCTGCTTGTTGCTCAGCCAGTAATTCTTCCATGCTTTTTCCAGAATCTCGTTCTTCAGCAAGTAATTCTGCCATAGTTTTCTCACGAGAATTTGGAATGAGTGGAAATTGTGGGGGTGTGGATTCGTCAAAACCGAAAGTATCAACACTAGAACGAGGATTAGGTTCATAGTAATTTTGACTCCTCGGTTGACATTGATAATTGTAATGAGGACCCCCACAATTTTCTAAAATTGGTGTATTTTGGAACGATGTGTCATTGAAATACGGTGCTTGCTCATAAGAGTTTTGAGGAGGATAATTGAAATTCTTTTGAGGATAATTGGAAAAGTTCGAATGATAATCGGAGGTGAATGTAGGTTCAACTATAGAAGCGTAACACATACAAAGTCCATGACTAAATCAACATCCCTTGCAAAAACACCGTCCACAAAGTGAGTCATCTCTTAAAGGATCTCCACAATAGAAGCAATTATTTTGAGCGAACAAAGATGTTTGAGGATGGTAGTTAGAAAAATTTTGCGAAGAATTGGGATTTAGTTCATAAACGAATGAATTCCTCGAACCACAAAACAAACAAGTTCCGTCCCGAATATCATTACCACATTGTTCACAAGTACACCAACGACATGGCAAACCAAAAAGCGGCTCACCACAACCGACACAAGGAATAAAATCCGTAGGTGGGACAAGTGGTGTGCTCTGAGAGCTAGGAATTTCCACCACTTCCGTTATGGTCTCTGGTTTTTGTTCTTGATAAACGTGAAGATTGGGCAAGTCGTTCTGTTTAGTCACTTCTTTTGCTTGACAAACTTTTAACCATAAATCGTGAAAGGTTAGGATCAATTCTTGATGGTTTGTCATTAATAGCGCGTATCACGGGCTGTGAAGGGTAGTTGGAAGAATTTGGTGAATCATTGAGAGAATTTGGATTTATGAACAAATTGCACGTAGTACGAAATCTGTTACTACAATTATTTCCACACTTCTCACAAATACACCGGAAACAACGATAGCCATTCTCAATCGGGCTTTTACAGTGAAAACACGTATAGCCGAGAGATGCCATGAGAATTATAGATGAGAGGGTTATAAGAAGGTAGAATCAAACGAATAGAGGGTCAAGAAGAATATTATTGGGTTTTTTTGTGTTTGTTGAAAACTTATTTAAAATGTTTTTGGTAATCGTTTTGAAAGACCAAATCATTTCCTCATAGATCACACAAAGTAATCCTTGAGTAATCTGATATGGTAAAATTCACGATTCGTTTTGTTTTTATGAAAATATGAAAATATGAACAAGGATGGTAAATATAAAATGAGCGTATATCCAGATTCACTAATCTTCAAACTGCTTAGAATACGCGCACAACCTCCCCGGTAGCGGCGCCATTTGATTCGATGCTAAAGCAGTCAACTAAAGTCAACCATATATATGGTCAATATAGTCAAATACCCTAGACCAATGCTTCCGGATAGTACAGTACTTTCACCGGGTCGTTATGTCCCGACGAGATGTGATGGTATTTAAAATGGGTTTATGATCGGGTGAATTTGAATAGGAAAGGGTATAAGTGAGAGACTGATTTTAAACTAAGGAAATGTAAAAGAAAATAGCTTAGACAAGCTATGGGAATGATTACGCAAAAGCAAATTACCTAGAAACGTTTAAAACCTAAACACGCGTACGTTTGATTTAAAGTTACGTAAACTTACAAAATAAAACTCGAGTTTTAAGAAATAAAAGGCCTACGGTTATGAAAATTACATTTTTACAATACTAATGATAAAATAAAATTTTTGGAAAAAGAAAATTAATTTTTACACTATTTAATTATTTATTATTAATTAATGACTAATTATACTAAATTAAATTATTAAAAATACTAAAACAGTTAAGAAAAATCTGAAATTTTTACAGAAAATACTTTATGCTAACAGAAGTTTAAGAAGAAAATGAAAAGTCCTAAGTGCTTAATTATAAGCACTCTTAATAAGCTAACAGGGAACTATTGTTAATAACTAAAAAGAAAAGGTCTATGTTAAATATTAAACTTTGCATTTCATTACTAATTAAAGACCCTAGGGCGGATGGTTTGTTGTGTTGTGCATGTGTCTGTGTGATCTATAGGTCAGGGGTTCGAATATGTCATACCCATTATTGCACTATTATTATATATTTTTTTTCAAATTTTATTTAACAAACTGAATATACTAATGAAAACAAAACTATTTTATAACTACAACATTTTTTTTGAAAATCAACAATAAGCACAGAATAAGTAAAAACAATAAGCAGTTTAAACTAAGTTATACTAAGGCAACTAACAAGCTACTTTAAATCTATTAAAAAGCTATACTAAGGGTGAACTAACTAAAGGCAACTAAGATGATCCTAAATAAGCTAAAGCGGCATAATAAGCAGGCAAGGATAATAAGTTAAGCAAAAAAAAAACAAAGGCAAAATGGGGTTTTATGTTGAGGAAACAGCAGCCCAAGGGGTCTAATTTAAGGCCAAAAATAAGCTATTACAAATGAGCAAAAGGGACCAATAAGCTCACAAACTTGAGGGTTATCTACCAGAGAACAAGTCGAGCAAGTTTGGGCCAATTTTGAGCTTATATCAAGCTTGTAAGGAAGCTGATGTGGGCACGTTTAGACAGCAGGAAACAGTGGCCAAAACAGTTAAAGGGGTGACTTAGGTGGCCAGAATAAGCAGTAAAAAAAATTCCTAAAAATAAATTAAAAATACTAGGGTAAGGACAGGCTGACAAATAAACCACGTATCAATTTTCAGGTCCTAATTCCTTGAAACGAAGAAATGAAAAATGCCTCAATGAGGGTTGTTGGGACAAACTTAACTGATAAAAATGCAAGGGTGAACAAGTTACTAGCAGGCTAAGTTTGGCAACCAATTAAGCTAAATTTGAAAGATAAGCTCAAAAACATAAAATCTACACTACTGAAAATATGTAAAACAAATTTTAACCCTACACTCTAATCCTAACACACGTTAATCTGGAAATAAAAAAGGTAAAGGGACTGCTATTTACAGCAGTGTGCAACATGGGTAAAAAAAAGTGCATTTGATGAGCAACTAATACCCTATAGTGAGCTACTGTGAACTAGAAACAACCACTGATAGGTCTCAAAATGAATTCAACCTAGGCTACTTATGAGAAACAGTATTAAAGAAAAAAGAAATTGGAAAACTAGTTAAAAGCTTTTGAACGCAATTGAAAATGTTAAAGTCTACTTCTATTCAACTAACTACAGTATTCTGAAGCTAATTCAACTAATCTCAATGACCAAAAACTGTTTTCACTCCTAAGACCCTGTTGAGCCAAACAGTCCTGAAGCAAGACTGTTTTGATATTGCAAAGGGGATAAAGCAATTTTTCTTACAGAAACTTGAAGGGAGGTTGTAAAATTTCCTCGGATAACAAATAAGATCTGTGAATGAACAATTCTAAAAACTAAAAAGCACCAAGAGATTTTTTTTTTTTTTTTTTTTTTTTGAATGAGAATTAACTTTTCATTAAAAGAAACTGAGTTACAATAAAGAAAATGAATTAACAGCTAATTCCAAACTACTAAAAATTAAATTGATTAGAAACTTAAATAGTCAAAATTCCTCTAAGACATGAGAAATTGGACAAATTTGAGTCTATGTTGAGGCTGCTATTTAAAAACCCTTTGCTAGGGTTACTTGATCCTTTCTTGTCTTCTTCTGGATGTGTTTCCTTTGTGAGACAAAGGAGCCTTGGAACTCACTTTGTGCTTCTTGGGATTAATTCCAACCATTGGATTGGTCTAGGAATCATCACAGCCCTTAATTCCACTTTTGGCGCCAAAGCTTCTTGTGGATTGCCAACTTGGCAGTGGTAGGTAGCATTGGTATCTTGTGAAAGCTTCTTGGAGAGGGAGATAGTGGGGGAAGCTTTTGAGGGGAGCAGTGGAGGCGTATAGCAGGAAAAAGAGGGGTGAGGTTTTATGTTTGGAGGTTAAAGAGAAGTGAGGGAGAAGGGTTTGACTGGGTGCTAGTCAAATAATAAAACGTGTTTTTATTATGTCAGAGTTTGGGCTTGGTTTGGATATGGATTGGGCCAAAGTGACGTAAGGGGAGTGTGTTGACATAAATTAATGCCTAAAAACATTATTAACATGTTATCAATATCTCTATGTTTTGATTATCACAAAATATAAACTCATAGAACTAAAACTTGTGACATAAACAAGTATTTAGTGATTAATATTTCTCTTTACATCCAAATCACTTAAGGTATGAATAAACAAAGTGTTTAGTGCAATTTATGATCAAAGGGGTATTTAATTAACTAATGCAAAGTTTATTTAATTATATAAACATATTATATATTTTTGAAAAACACTTTTGGTAATAAAGAAAAATGTTTTATTCATACTAAATATATGAATTCAAATTTTTAACCAAAAACAGTTAGTTTTTCACCAAATAAACTTTCCCCACTAAAAGACAAAGAATCTGGCCGTTTCAGCTGGGCGGCCCCCTTAATTATAAAGGGCGGTCCCCTTAATTTTAAGGGGGCCGGCCATGAATTAAGGGGACCGGCCACGCTCCTCTGTCAGATTCTTTTGCCTATAAATACCACCTTAAATCTGGATTTTTTTCTCACCTTTTGCACCCCAAAACTTTCTGTTCTAGATCTCATTTCTATTCTCCAAATCCTTTGATCATAAATACATAATCCTTTGGTTCAAAGTGATTCTTACATCATCCTCTCAAGTGCAAGAGAAGAATACTTCTATCCTCCAAGACAAGAAGTATTACAACTTGTTGTGACCTCCACATCCAAGTTGTTGGTGCATCATCAAGAATATCTACATATATCTTTGTGTAGTGTGTTGTGAATATTTGATTGTAGATAGTTGTGATTAGGAATATAGATAGTGTGATTGGCTAGTAGATTGTAGTGAAGATTATTGGTGTGTAGAAGATAGGCGTGAACTAGATTGTAGTGAAGACTATTGGTGTGTTGAAGATAGGTGTGTAGTTAGTTGGTGTGAAGTAGTTGTGAAGAAGGTGTGATTTCGTTGTGACGAAGCTTTGGTGTGTAAGTGGTGTGTATATTGGTGTGTAAGGTTTCTCCGCCATAAGGAGCTTGTTGACATAGTGAAGAAAACTCTCGAGTAGGTGACTCGAGGAGTGGAGTAGGGCAAGGAAGGTGTCCTTGTAGCCGAACCACTATAAATCCTTTGTCTCGCGGTTAGATCTTTCCATATCTTACTTATTATCTTGCTTATATCGTTATTACATTTGTAGACGTAGACGTATATATATAGTTGCTCATATAGTGCTAGTATTGATTTTACTTAAAGATCAAACGAAAGTTTCATTCACAAAACAAAGTTTTTAAAATCAAACTAAAAAGGTTACATACATATAATTGATCATTTCGATCAAGTATAGTTTTCATACAAAATATAACTAAGGATTATAAGATAAACGATTACGTACTTATCTCTTGTATATAGCTAGAATTGTTTATATTATGCATGTGTTGATTTCACATACTTAGCTTACATTATTATTATTGTTCATACTTAGATATACTTGTTCATATTGTTCAAGATTTGAGTTCACATAAGATTGAATCAAAGTTTTAAAAGCAAACAAGGTTTTAAAACTAAACCAAGTTTTCATAATAAAATTAAAAAGACGTAAAACTATTCAACCCCCCCTTCTAGTTTTCCACAATTGGTACCAGAGCCACGTCTAGCAAGATTTTTAAAATATATTGTATTTTAAAACTTGTAACGATCTATGGAATTTGAAAAATATTTAGAAGGGCAATCTATGCAAAGACCACCACTATTTGAAAGTGATGGATTTTTATATTGGAAAAATCGATTCGAAACTTATGTGAAATCAAAGGATCTAGATCTTTGGCATGTTATTACCTTTGGTGATTTTCCTCCTATTCAATATAATTTTGAAACTAAAAAGGATGAAATTGTATCTTTTGAAAAACAAAATGATGATTTGAAAAAGAAACTATCAAAAAATAATGAGGCTAAAATGGTTATTTATAATGCGTTACCACGCAAAGAATATGAAAGAATTTTTATGTGTAAAACCGCAAAAGAAATTTGGGATTCTTTACTAATCACTCACCAAGGTAATAGTCAAGTTAAAGAGAACAAAATAGATCTTCTTGTTCAACAATATGAACAATTTACAATTCCGGAGGAGGAATCAATAGATAATGCTTTTGCTAGGTTTAACACCATCATCACAAGTTTAAAAGCACTTGATGAGAATCTTTCTAGTAAGAATTTTGTTAGGAAATTTCTTAGGGCTCTTCATCCAAAATGGCGAGCTAAAGTTACGGCGATTGAAGAATCGAAGAACTTGTCAACTCTTCAACTTGATGAGTTGATCGGCAACCTGAAAGTCTACGAAGCAATAATAAAGAAAGACTTCGAGATGGTCAATGGAAAAAGAGAGCAAAGCAAGTCAATTGCGTTGAAAGCTAGGAAGGAATCTAGTAACGAGGATAGCTCAACCTCCGAAAGTGATGACGAAGAATATGCGATGGCCGTAAGAGACTTCAAGAAATTCTTCAAAAGGCGAGGAAGATTCGTTAGACAACCGCATGATGAAAGGAAAGCAAACCAAAGAAATAAAGATGACAAAAATGGCAAAAGTGATAGGAAGTGCTTCAAATGTGGTGATCCAAATCATCTCATCGGAAAATGTCCAATGATGTCAAGAAATCAAAAGGCGTTTGTTGGAGGAGCTTGGAGTGATAGCGATGACGATGAGAAAGAAATCACAAATGAGGAGAAATGTCTTATGGCTAAGACATCAAGCGAGGTACGTTCCGAAACCAAATACTTTAGTGACGAAAATTTATCATTAGACAAAAAAGACCTAGATAGTAAATATAATAGGTTATGCAAATTAGGTCAAAAGGTTATAGCTAAAAATAAGTCACTAAAACATATTAATAATCTATTAGAAAATGAAGTACTCGAATTAAAAATTAGACTACAACATATGGAAAAAGGAAAAGAAGTTTTTATAGAATGTAAAACATGCATAGAGGTTAATAATGAAAATGAAAAACTTAAAGATGAAATTTTCAAACTTGACAAGTTTAAAAATAGTAGTAACCCACTTAAGAAAATAATAAGTGCTCAAGAAACTTCGGGAGATAAAACCGGTCTAGGATTAACTTCAACTAATGTTTCAACTAGTGAAAATAAAAGTATAAAGTTTGAATGTGAATCTAGTAAACAAAAATCATTAGAATCAAATCCTAAGTATATACTTACAAAAGATAGAAAAATACCCATTGCGAATGATGAAAAAGTAAAAACTTTTTATAAACCATCCTTAAAGACCGAAGTAGGATCCTCTAAACCTAAATTAAGATCTAAAACTCCACCACCAAGAAAACCTAACAATCATCATCCAAGATCTAAAAAATCTCAACCTAGAAGAAATAAAAATAGACAATATTACAATAACACTAGAAATCAAATGTGGAACTATCAACCAAGTTACAATCCTTGGGAAATATTACTACAATACATGCATCCTTGCCAAATGTTAAATATGTTTGGACCAAACAACTTTGGACCAATGAGACAATGGGGACCAAGTGGCTAAATTGTCAATCTTGGAAGAAGTTGGAATATCATCTACAAATGTCTTCTATAAGTCAACATGATCACTTGAAGTGCTTGAAGATATTCCATTGAAGACTAAAAGGTACGCGTTTCTTTTAAGTTCATCACTATAATTTGCATGCTTAGATAAATGATTAGTTAGATTAATGCTTAGTACATAATTGCTTATATTCTTATAACCTAGAAACATCATTGGTTGACTTTCCTAGGAATAAGATAAAATTGTTCATTGCCGAACAAAATAGAAAATGGAAATCTTCTATATCCACTATTAGGAAACTCATGGTGATGAAGTGAAATGAGTTAAGTGGATCAATCGTTAATATAGAAGTAGGATTAGATCCCTCGCGTAAGAAAACTATGGATGAAACAAGCTCTCGTAGAATATGGCATTAAGATAGATAAGCGTGCAAAAACAAAGGAACTATAGATGTTAGGTTATACCCCGTTCAACCCTCTCGCATCTAACATATATACTTTAGTCATCACTTCCTTTAGGATCATAGGATTTGTAGAAACGATAGCATGAGATAATAGTAGGCTTGACCAATCCTCTTGAGCATGAGATCTTTAATAAACATCTTTTAAAATATATGATTAATGATATTTGTTGTCAAAATCTAATATCGTTAAAAATATGCAAAAACCTCATATTTTAGAAAATAGTTTTTCAAATAACTATCCCACTTTTAAATAAGATGTTTTCACTATATATATCCACAATTTTGTTTTGATCAAAACCAAAGATTGAGAAAATTTTCTTTATCCTTCATTAACACTTTTTGAAGTAAAACCGAATCTATTTTATTCAATTAACTCTCATATCTACATGAAAACCTACTTTCAAACATTGTTGAATAATGCTAAAAACGTCTCTTTAAATCATGCATGGTGATCTCATATTTGTCATATATATTTATATAAATGACACTTATAAGTGAACTAAATCAAATCAAGAGGACCATGGTTTGTCTATTAAGACTTTGTTTGTAACAAGTCTAGAAACCCATGTTATCATAATACACATTAGGATTAATCCTCCTAGTTATGTAGTTATGAAATACTTGATGTTGCTTATTGTTTCCTAGCTCTTATATTTTGCTTGCTAGATGAGTATGTTTGCATGATAGATGAAATTGCTTGATTACTTAATCTCCTTGGTTAACATGCTTTAGCTACATAATTGCCTACATAATTTGTCTATATTTAATTGCCTCAAAGAGTTGGACTTGTTTGAAACCAAAAACACAACCTTTCTGCAATTCACTACCAAAAACCCTTTTCTGGCAATCTGGGAATCACCAGATGGGCGGCCCCCTTAAATCATAAGGCGGCCCCCTTAATTATTAAGGGGACCGGCCTCCAATTAAGGGGACCGGCCATCTGATGATCAAAGGTGCTGTTTCCCTTTTCTACTTTTTAGCCCACTTCATCCTACACTTCCCAAAATTCACAAACTTATTCTATCCTCAACCTTCCATAAAAGTTTATCCATCCTTGATCCCACCAATCCTACATTATAAAACACTCTCATTCCTCTCAATCTCCACTCATCTCATCATTTCCTCTCCCATTAAACCAAAACCACCAAGAAACTTGTTTGGAGAAGAAAGCCTAACTTCCTTTAAAATTCCGTCAAACCAAATGAGGTTGTCAAACATCCAACACCAAATTCCTCCTATGTTTTCAAACATTACTTACCTAACACCTCACTCTCCTTCTCACCAACATTACATATCAAAAACCTTTACTACCCATATCCTTCTACATTACACTCAAACCTCATAATCTTTTCACAACTCAAGCGATGTTGTTCATATTTAACCAACACCTAAACCTCACTCTCACACAAATGATCCATTTAACAACAAATCATTCATTCGTGCTTCGACTAATGATCCTTCTTATGATGAGCATGCACAATCCCAAAACCATAATCCCAACCTCATTACCAACACTTTACATGTTGCTCATTCAACAAAAACACCATCCACTCATGAAGCATCTTTTCCACCCATATCATGTTTTCATGATTACCCAAGCTCAAACATGTCTCCACCACCAAGAGTATCACCACCACATCCTACAACTTCACATGCCATTCCTATGTTGCATGTTCAAACCCTCACCCAAGACAACTATCATGCTCCACCACCATCACCTTCCTCCGAACACTTGAAGTTCGTTGAGGCGCTAAAAGAAGCCCATGAGCTTAGTGCTCTTTTAGCCTTACATCTTGCTCAACGCAATTTGGATCCACCTTCATCTAGATCACCCTCATCACCACACAACATAAATCAACTTGAGAAGCATGTCAACAATTAACCTTGTTGCATCTTTCTCCTAAAAATGATTGCATTCGATGAACACTTCACTTGGATTGAATATCTTCTCACTAGATCACATCCAATACCCTCACTTGAACAACATCCAAAACCTCAATCAACCTCTTCCGCTACAAACTCTCCACCACCAAATTATCCAACATTCATGACCCGAACATATACCTCCATTAATCCAACAACCTCCATTAATCCAACAACCTCCATTAATCCAACAACCTTACCCTAACTCAACCATCCTCATTCCAAACACTCCATCATCAACCATCTAAGCATACCATATGCTTATGATTTTCACTTTCAAATACGAATCAACCAACCTTTGGTTGCAAGCAAGTCCAAGTGCTCTCTTAGGCAATATAGGACTATGTCTTTTCTTTTGTGTTATTTTTTCAAGCATATTGAATGTTGTAATGCTTTTCATTTCTATAATGCTTGAATGAATCTTTGTTTAGTTGCATAATTGTTGCCTTGCATATATGTGTATCTTGCTCTCTTAAAATATTTTTGTAGCAAAGATCTCCATAGCTCGTTCCCTTGGTGTTCTCAAATGAGGGGGAGCATACATCAAGGGGGAGCATTCTACCCGTTTAAACTTCCCTCGCGAAGCTTACTCGGCTTAACCTTTTTGATTTTACAAAAAGGGGGAGAAGAGAAATGTAAACTCTATAATACTTGTCTAAAAACAAGTTTTAGATATATTGAGTTTAAGGTTTTGTAATAATCAAAAAGGGGGAGATTGTTGACATAAATTAATGCCTAAAAACATTATTAACATGTTATCAATATCTCTATGTTTTGATTATCACAAAATATAAACTCATAGAACTAAAACTTGTGACATAAACAAGTATTTAGTGATTAATATTTCTCTTTACATCCAAATCACTTAAGGTATGAATAAACAAAGTGTTTAGTGCAATTTATGATCAAAGGGGTATTTAATTAACTAATGCAAAGTTTATTTAATTATATAAACATATTATATATTTTTGAAAAACACTTTTGGTAATAAAGAAAAATGTTTTATTCATACTAAATATATGAATTCAAATTTTTAACCAAAAACAGTTAGTTTTTCACCAAATAAACTTTCCCCACTAAAAGACAAAGAATCTGGCCGTTTCAGCTGGGCGGCCCCCTTAATTATAAAGGGCGGTCCCCTTAATTTTAAGGGGGCCGGCCATGAATTAAGGGGACCGGCCACGCTCCTCTGTCAGATTCTTTTGCCTATAAATACCACCTTAAACCTGGATTTTTTTCTCACCTTTTGCACCCCAAAACTTTCTGTTCTAGATCTCATTTCTATTCTCCAAATCCTTTGATCATAAATACATAATCCTTTGGTTCAAAGTGATTCTTACATCATCCTCTCAAGTGCAAGAGAAGAATACTTCTATCCTCCAAGACAAGAAGTATTACAACTTGTTGTGACCTCCACATCCAAGTTGTTGGTGCATCATCAAGAATATCTACATATATCTTTGTGTAGTGTGTTGTGAATATTTGATTGTAGATAGTTGTGATTAGGAATATAGATAGTGTGATTGGCTAGTAGATTGTAGTAAAGATTATTGGTGTGTAGAAGATAGGCGTGAACTAGATTGTAGTGAAGACTATTGGTGTGTTGAAGATAGGTGTGCAGTTAGTTGGTGTGAAGTAGTTGTGAAGAAGGTGTGATTTCGTTGTGACGAAGCTTTGGTGTGTAAGTGGTGTGTAAGGTTTAAGGAGCTTGTTGACATAGTGAAGAAAACTCTCGAGTAGGTGACTCGAGGAGTGGAGTAGGGCAAGGAAGGTGTCCTTGTAGCCGAACCACTATAAATCCTTTGTCTCGCGGTTAGATCTTTCCATATCTTACTTATTATCTTGCTTATATCGTTATTACATTTGTAGACGTAGACGTATATATATAGTTGCTCATATAGTGCTAGTATTGATTTTACTTAAAGATCAAACGAAAGTTTCATTCACAAAACAAAGTTTTTAAAATCAAACTAAAAAGGTTACATACATATAATTGATCATTTCGATCAAGTATAGTTTTCATACAAAATATAACTAAGGATTATAAGATAAACGATTACGTACTTATCTCTTGTATATAGCTAGAATTGTTTATATTATGCATGTGTTGATTTCACATACTTAGCTTACATTATTATTATTGTTCATACTTAGATATACTTGTTCATATTGTTCAAGATTTGAGTTCACATAAGATTGAATCAAAGTTTTAAAAGCAAACAAGGTTTTAAAACTAAACCAAGTTTTTATAATAAAATTAAAAAGACGTAAAACTATTCAACCCCCCTTCTAGTTTTCCACAGAGTGGATTGGATTAAATGGAGTGATAAGGTGGGCTGGTGAGGGTGTTGTGGTGTTGGGTTATTAGTAAAGGGTGTTTGTTTGTTAAGATTAAAATTCACAAGGACCATTCATGTATTTTCTGAAAATTTGAGGGGTTGAAACCGCCAACCTGCTAAAGTATTACAAGGACCAATTTTTGTCATATTATAATTTCCACAAGGACCTTTGATGTGATTTTCCATTTTAAAACACCCAGGGACTATTTCTGCCAAAAGTGAAACTTCAGGGACCAAACCTGCAAACTTTCCAAAGTTTTCACCCAAGGACCATATTTGATAACTTTTGACTTTAACATGCCTTGGGTTGACTTTTATTTCAAAACAATTATTTAGGGACTAGTTTTGACAATTTTTGAAAGTTGGGGGACTGAAACTGTCAATTGTGCAAACTTTGTTCGTTTTTCATCTGTTTTTAAACATTTTGCATCTGAAACATATAAAACACAACCCCTGGGATATTTTTAGTATTTTGATGCCTTTTTTAGTGTTTTTAAATGTTTTGCAGCTCAGATTTGACCAAAAATGATGAGTGTTTGAGCACTCAACAGGTATTTCAAAAAAGATAAGTGTAAGGGAAATTTAAATTTGTTTCTAAGAACGGAATTGAACATGAACTACAACAATATTAAATGAACGTGTATGTTAGTATTTGTTTGAGTCAAATGCTTGTATCGAGTCATAATGATGTTTTGCAGTAATTCCATGAATTAAGGCATGAGTTTTTCCCGAAATTTTCCGGAAACTTAATATAAGATTTCTGTAATAGCACTCTGACGACGTCAGGATCATAACCTGACGGCGTCAGGTGTAAAAATTCTGAAAATTTTTGCAAGTTTTGTTTTTCTACCGGAGTCTTAAGTTTTTGTTAATTCTTTAGTTTTATAAACTCCAGGAAATCTGCAAACATTCATTCCACAAGCATTATATCCTTATATATATATATAGATTGCCGCCGATTTTACGCGAGGTTTGCCTTGATTATTTTCTCAGGTTTAACAGGTTATATTGGACAAGAAGATGATTTATATTTCTGGAGGGAAGCTTTCAACATTCATTTTCTTGGAGGAGGATTTAACCATGTTATCCATTTATCCACACCGAACGAATTAGGGGAGTATTTGTTTCATTCTTTTACCTTCATTACTTTTACATCCTTTTTATTGAACATTGGGGACAATGTTCAACTTAAGTGTAAGGGGAGGGTAAATGATGATGCCTTAGAGAATACAATTGCACTTGAGTTTGTTTGTTCAATAGTAGGTGTGTAATTAAACTAAGAGAAATACTTGTTAGGGAAATTTTAGCGCCGAATTTAAAATTTTTTACAACATTTAGTAGTGAAGCTTTAGCCTTAATGAGCGTCTCATGGATAGGAGTTGTATAACTAGCACAAAAACTGTACCACTCAAAATTTTCCACCCCAAATATGTGAGGTTCACCTCTAGATTTGTTAGGAAAAGATGCTTATGAGTGTACCGGTAGTACTTAGATTCTAGAACTTGCGTTAGTGATGCATCCCGAGACAGCTAGTGAGACTACATTCGTGTAGTTAGGATTTACTACACGATAAGAGGCATTAGGATCACCCTTGTGTTTAAACCCGTATCATAATTACTTGACCAATAAATTCATAATTACTTGACAAGTAAAGTCAATTAATTCTCCTACACCTTTGCATTGTACTCATTTTTAGTACACGATACCCCTAGTACACCCCTCCGAGCCTATCTTTTCGTTTCTAAATTTAAGCATTTTATTTAAAGGAAGAATTTGTTTACAATCCACCCCAAATGTGCAACCATATCGGCTTAGCCTTCCTTGTATGCACTCATCTTTAGTGCATTATAGTTATTTGTTTAAACCCTTAGTTAATTGTCTAATTGGTTGCATGGTTGCTAAGTCGAATCATATCTTGTACATATTGTTTTGGGACGATTGGGACTCATGGGTAAAGTACTAGTGTTATGGAGTAATGGGGAAGAACATCATATATTACCCCCATATGTACGTTAATCTTAAAAAGTACTCCAAGTGTTTTGATTATCTTGATTCGAGTCATTAGAATAGTTAGTTGTAAAGTATACAAAAGATCAAGTGTAAAGGGAATGCAAATTCCCTATGATGTATTATTTTGGATGGTAGGGCAAGAGTGTATGAAAAAAAAATTCGAAAAATCATGAAAAAGAAAAAAAAAATAGAAAAAGAAAAAGAGAAAAAACATACGGACTACCATCCCGTTTCCTTTTATGTTTCCTTTTATATTTTTGATTAGTTTTTTATTAGCTTAAGTCGAGTCGAGTGTTGGCTTAGCAACGCCACATTGTACATGTAATTGACCAAGATGATTAACTCGCCACCAGTAAATATTGCCTTTATCCAACAAAACCGTGTTTATCGTATCCCTACACCTCACGTTATAACCATTTAAAAGACCTCTTTGATAGTCTATCCTAGGTGCTTACGCCAAGTGGTGGAGGTTTGATCCTTTCCCAAGCCTATGGTAATCTATTTGCTATGACAGGTAGTGAGAGATGTTTTCCATTTCCATATTGTGATAAATACTTTATTACACCCGAGAGATGTGAGTATCTAAACACTAATTGTGAGGTGCTAGTGTATAATTTCCGTGCTTTTTTTGGTTGAAGTGGAACGATTATTTGTTGCAATTACTTTTATATTACTGTTAAATGACCCCTAGCTTGTATCTTGATTAGAATATAAGCGCATTTGCATGAGGACAAGCAAATCTCAAGTGTAAGGGTATTTGATGAGACGAAAAGTGTACCGCTTTTGGGGGTCATTTAAGGCCAAAGTCGAGATTATTTGATCAAATATTGCCCTAAATCCTTCCTTTTGTCATTTTAGGTACTTTTGAGAGGAAATTTGCAAAAGGAAGCATTTTGGACGTTTTTGGAGCGAAAAAGTGAAGAAAACGACAAAGTCTCAAAATCATGCTGGAAATTGTACCTGACGGCGTCAAGGTTTACTAGTGACGGCGTCAAGACTTGACAAAGAGGTGGATAAATCAAGTTACACGTGACGCGCCAGAGAGTTTTCCAAAGGAGTCGTGACGGCGTCACCCTTTAGGGTCGCCAAGGCCGTCACGTATTATCACAAAGAGAGACGGCCCAGAGATCACAAAGAGTGACGACGTCAGAAGTGGATCTAGGCAATACGAGTATTATTTTGGCGGCGAGTTGACGGCGTCAGACCCTACTCTTGATGCCGTCAGATTATAAAATCTATATATACTTTTCTAGTTTTCATTCATTGTGTGCAACTTTGAAGGGAGAAAACCCTAGACGAATTTTACTGCAATTTTGAGGGTTTCAAACCCTTGTTTCATCCATGGTTAATTAAAGATAAGTCTTCCAACAATCATTCAATATGTCTATTTTTTGTTTGATTATATCTTACGTTTGTCTTCACTTTAACATGTTAGGCTAGGTTTTCTTTGTGTTTGCTTAGATGTAATGAAACTTAGATATTGATTATTGGTTGGTTGTTTGTTTATAATTGCTGTGGATGAATGATTTCGATGTTAGGCTTAAGAAAACTGGCAGACTTCCAATTGGTAACTTGCTTGAACGTCTTAAGAAACATGATCGGAGGTGTATTGCGATATATTGGTTGTATTTAATGCATAGGTAACTACGAATGAGGCCATGTTAGGAGCTAGTTAACATAGGAAGAGGTAGAAGTTTATAGAGTTAGGGAAGATCGTACACAGCCCTACGAATGGTATTAAGGAATATAACCCGTCATCCATGCAATTATAACAAACTAATCAACCGATAAAAGATAGCTAGGGAGTAGTGAAATCTAAGTAAATACATTTTCTCTTATTATTGTTTTCACCACATTTACTTTAAGTTCATTTTATTTTATTTTGATTGCATCTTTAGTTATTTGGGTTAGTTGATTAGCAACTAATTCCGCCCACTCCTTCAAAACCCGAGATTTTTACTTGCTTTCCTTAAAATATAAAAATATGAAAAGAATCATCCATCATCTCTAGACCTAGTTTAATTGAGTTTTAACCCTAGCGAACACTATTCTTTGAGTTGAATGATCAATCCCCTAGTATTTGCCACTATACTATACTACAACGGTCAGGTACACTGCCTGGTGGGGATTGCAAGCTTCTCAAGATCCCTTGAGAGATAAATCCTTTTGCGAGGGCGCAATTCCACGCATCAAACTACATCGATGGGTTGATTTGTGTTTCTATCCACCTGACTGCTTATACAACCATTCTTTTCCCACCTTCTTTATCTCCACCGTATTTGTACCTGGTCTGTAACTAAAGCAAAACCGTTCATATAGTCATAAACGATATATACTATATATACTATCCTTCTCTCGCTTTAGTGAAATATGCCAACGATAATTATCATTCATTCATTTTTCAGGAACGTCAAAAGTTGCGGTACGTTTATGTTTGTAAATCTTCTTGCGCCTAATTAAGCATTATGAATTGATGGATTGTCTATGTCGTGGAAAATACAAAGATGATTATACCAACTAATAACGTCAATATAAAAAAAGACTTATGCATAAAAAAATTAATACACATTTATAAAACCTACTGTCCAAATATTTTATCATTTATTTTGACCAGTAAAAATGAAATAGTCAAAATTTCGCCTAAGTAAACCTAAAAGTTTATATGTACAACCCTTTTTCTTTTAACATGTACACTTTCCGCCATTTTTACCATCCTTCTTTCATTATGGTGAGATATGCCAACGATAATTATAAATCATGTCCGCCCTTCAGGGCGGACTTATATGCCCGGAAGGGCTCAAAAATCGTGCCCGCCTATGTAATTCATTATATCAAGAATATGTTTTCCTTTCACAATGGCAAATTAATCAGAGTATTTTGTTTCGTGTAGGCGGCATGGCTTAAGAATTGGATCTGTATGTTAGCATAAATATGTTATGTGGAATAGTTCTTGGAGCCTTTGTATGTCTGTAGAAACAAATTATTGTTTATACCGAATGCCAGTACTTTATATATCTGAATATTGCTTATCGAAGCTTATTTTTAGTTCAGAAGACAGTACCCTTATGCAGGGCTCATGCCTAACCGACCCCCACTGAGTCACAGGTTATTACTTGAACCAGGGACCATGAATTATGTTGTACTCGAGACAAACCGTAAAAATACATTTTTGAAAACCGTGATTCCCAAGCTTTAAAGTATACTTGGGGAAAGAGATACACCTGAATGGATCACGGATAACGAGGCATTAGAAGCATTTGAAAATTTTGGTGCAAATTTGATAAAGATCGAAAAGAAGATTGGTGAGATGAATCTGGATGAGAGGTTGAGGAATAGGACTGGACCTGCTAAAATTTGATAAATACAAGGTAAATTCTGATAAATACCATGGCTCGGATCCTAAAGTTGGTAGGCGTACTCTTATTATGATTTTACCAAAACTTATTTTATGATAAAAGATAAAAAAAAAAAAAAAAAAAAAAAAAAAAAAAAAAAAAAAAGAAAGTACAACTTATATAATTCATTAATTGATTATGTAGTTTTTGCTATGAGATACGAGTATGAGATCAATTTTGCTAGGTTTTGTAGAAATAAATTAATGCACAACCTGGTAGATCACCAGTTATCCTCAATGACTCAAAGTTACCTGAACAGCTAAAGCATCAACCCAGGCCATCAGAACTTGAAGAAGTACTTCCGCTTGGAAAATTATGTCTATATCAACATTGCTCACTTCATGGTCATCATCATCATCACGAGCCCCCATAAATTCGGAATGGTCGAAGATTGTTGAAGAAAAGAAGCCAGCTTTAAAAAAACAAACCATATGAGCATGTGGCATATGATCCATCGGCATATGGTATATGGTCTTGCAATTGAATCCGGTGGTGACACAGTAGTTGAGACAGTTTTCGAGGAAAAGAAATCACATGCAAAAGGTATATAATTTATGCTCTAATTGAAACACACTATTATAATCACAAATTCAAACAAATATTGTATACATGGATGTGAAAAAACGGATAAAACCAATGGTGTTATGTTTGTGTTTATTATAAGATCCAATTCTTAGTGAATGCATTTAGATCCTCACAAGCTAACCTCTGTATCACAGATCTTCTACAAAAAATGGGCACGACAAAATGACGTATGGAGCATATGTTGACATAGATCCTCAACAAGAGGAAATTTCACTGAGAGCCTTTGTGAGTAACTACTTATTTCCTTAGTATTTTGTTTAACTTGTGTATCTTGACTTCTTACTTCAACTTCAATATATGTTTAATGTACCCCTAGCTCGACTTAGTGGTGTTCTTATAATCTCTTCACTGAATGACACCCGTATCTTCTTGCAGGTGCAGTTGATCCTTTATTCTAATTGTTAGAACAAGTAGAACTTCAGATTTTAAATGTCAAGGAAGAAGCTTTCAGCAGGAAAGACATACTTGAGAAGATCGAAAAGTGGTCAGCTACATGTGAAAAGGAGACCTAACTAGATGAGTACAACATGGTATATTCTTAATTCTTTTATATAAGTGTTTGATGAGTAGCTATTATTAAAATAATGATCACACGGCTTTGCAATCATTACAGGTCTTTAGTTGGCGTCCAAAAGATTAAAGCTATGTAAGTTTACAATTGAAGCTGTTGTTGGTGACACAATTGCGAATTCCACTACATATAAGGGAAGCACAATATGCTACGGCTTGAAAGAAAGTTGAAAGCGGTAATAAAAAATAATAAAATTTATTTATCGTTAATGCTCTAGATTCCGTAAAAATTGAGAACTTTCTAATTTTCAACTTCCTACAAAAGTTTCAGTTCTTTGATGTAGAGACTATTGTAAATGGTGGTGCAGAGAAAGATATTGGCATGGAGGGTGGAAGTGGTGATAAGATAAGGGGAGTTGAAGAAGAAAGAAACGCAAATTTTAGTCTAGAAACTATGTTTCTATGAAGTTAATTATGGAACTAAATTTTAGTCTAGAAACTATTTGCAATAGTAAAGTAAGACAAGTTTATATTGTAGCCCCATGACATACATTTTTTCCTTAAAAATATAACTTTAAAATGTTAATGTGTGTTATAGATAGGTATTTTTGAAAATGCATGATATATTTGTAATATTATTCATCAAAGTTCGTGGACTGTTAGTTCACTTAAAAGAGGAGGAATAATCACAAGTCATGCCCGCCATTGTTGATACAAAAATGTTAAATATGTAAATAGCCGCCGCCGACATTCTACAAATGAAGGCAAGTAAACCTAAAAGTTTTTATGTACGACCCTTTTTCTTTTAAAATGTACACTTTTCAACCATTTTTATCATCCTTCTTTCGCTATGGTGAAATATGCCAACGATAATTATAACTCATGTCCGCCCTTCAGGGCAGACTTACCTGCCCAACGGGCTCACAAAACATGCCCGCCTATTAGACGGGCCATGACCACTAGTATATATATATATATATATATATATATATATATATATATATATATATATATATATATATATATATATATATATATATATATGCTGATTACACGTGTGTTGCTAGATTTTATGTCTACAAATTCATCATACTCCCTGTGATTGACTGAACTTATTATATAATTAAAAGTACAGAAAGTAGTTAAGGACATGTAATGATTCTCATGATTTTGCAGCTGTTCCAAATAAGATAGGATGCCATAGGGGACATGTGATAAATACATAATTTATAAATTAAACTTTTGTTCCGCCCATCTCTATAGTCATTCTTGTCTCGTCATTCATTTTGTTGTATCGCATTTTGCACTTGTAAAGTGCGAATGCTGAGATAATCGCATAGACTACCACCAAAATGGTGATAGCCGCGTTGCGGCTATTTTCTTGTGTCTAGCTCAATGATGAGATCAAACGGTTGTACCGCCTCTGTTGTCCCGGAGGAGGCGGCGGTAAAACCACCTGGGCTAATATGAGGATGACTAGGAAAAGAAAACCCATGATTAACTTCATTTTTTTAGATATTGTGTATGTGTGTGAGTGGGTGTATGTGAGTGTTTTTTTTTGTGTGTGTATGTGTGTGTGTGTGTAACGTCTCTTATTTATACTGATTATGCATCTTGTACATAGTATCGATTTGAATACGTTTTGTAAATTACCTTACCATTCATATTTCGTTCTTTTGTAGATTAGAGATAGGGTGAGCACGGGACGGTTTGGGGTAGTTTCTTTGGCTAAAACCAAACCCTGCACCAAAAGTTAGGTTTGGTTTTTGGTTTTTTTGCGGTTCGGATTTTGGTTTTTTCGGTTTTCGGATATCCGAAATTTTAGTTGATAGTTTTATGTTAGACCTATTATTTTAGCTAGTTTCTTTAAATTCAGAAATCCGGAACTTCATATAAGAATTTTATATATCCGAATATCCAAATATCTATAATTTTCAAAAAAACTTTTATATTAGTTGCAAAACTGACATTTAATAAAACTCGACCTTTTAAATAAAACTAAACAAAGAAATCATACAATATAAGTTGAATATTTTGTCGTAAAATAATAAGATTACATAACATGTATATATAAAGACGAGATGTGCGAACATATATGAAATAAAGAAAACTAACTTCACCAATTTATTATAATTTTAACTAAATAAACACCTGTTACGAGTATCTAATTCCAGTTTTTGGACTTTGGTGATTACTTGTATCAAAACTAATACGTATACATTTTTTTATTAGTTCTATGAATATTAAAATGTGGAGGTTCGGTTTTTTCGGTTTGGGTTTTCATATAAAACAAAAAACCGAAAAACTTTGAGCTTTTCTAAAAACCAAAATTGCACTATCGGTTTAGAATTGGTTCGGTTCTTTTAGGGTGGTTTTTTTGTTTTTTAAGTTTCGATTTAGTTTTTCGGTTTTGTTGCCACTACAAAATTTTTGACGTATACTTACTGAAACTTTTCCCCACTAAAATTTTAAAAGTCACCAAAAAGTAAGAATTAAACAAAAAAATATAAAAGTAAAACATTGACATACACTCACTAAAATAAAAAATAAAACTTTTCCTCACTAAAATTGTTAAAAGTCACTAAAATTAAAAAATAAACAAAAAATATAAAAGTTACATCAATACCAAATGTTATCCTAAACGGTTTGCCTCCCATCTCCCAAACCGAATCCCGTTATCCACCACCACGATCCTAAATGTTATCCTAAATCATGGTTATCCACCACCACCATCCACCACCATCACCACTATCCACCACCGAAACCCTAAATCCGGTAACGTCGTCACCACTTCTGTCTCTATCCGGCCTTCTATTGCACTACCACTGTCGATATCCACCACCACCGTCGTTATCCTCCACCGCTGAAACCCTAACTCTGGCACCGGCGTCACCACTTCTGTCTCTATTCGGTCGTCACCACTTCTGTCTCTATCCGGTCGTCATTATCCTCACTGCTGAAACCCTAACTCAGGTATAATACCATTTCTGTTGATAGCTATTTAGAAGTGTTTTGATGCTAATTAATTAGAAAGTGTTAATAAGTGATATCTTTGCTATTGATAGTTGTTGTTATGTTTGTTTGGGTAGTTAAAATGTATAGCAGAGACTTCGTCTTAGGAACGAGTGTTGTATGGTTGCAAAAAAGTAATAGTATGCCACGTGTCTATTTGTAAGAATTAGCTAATTAATGTTTAGAAGGTGAGCTAATTCGTTTGATGTTTTGTAATGGTATTGCGGTATATATGTTGGAATGAATCTCAACTCGTAACTGGTTTGGCGGAGTTTGCTATTAGTTTGCATTTTGTTCTGTAAGGATATCTTGTGTGCAGCAAGGACATGGTAGAAGTCACCTAAAGTAATGTTAGACAAGTATTTGCCATTTTAGGTAGTTTGTGATAGAGAAGGAAAGTAGTAGTTTGGAACTGTTAGAGTTTAGTTGCGAGTATTGATTCAGGTTGTCGCCTATTTCACCTAGTTTCTAATATTCCAACTTTAGGTAATGACCTCTCTAGATCAGTGGCAATGGACTTAAGTTTGTTGCGAGTCTAAGAGTTAAAGTCATGACTTTTTAGTTCATTTAAAGGTTAAAGGGTTAGCGTGCCACTTGTAATCTGCACTTGGGTTCTTCACCATTAGTAATGACTAGAAAGCTTATTGTTGCTTAGTTTATCTCATGCTGTATTTCGTTCCAACCAAACAACACATATTAATAAATGTTGACAAGCAATTAATAGTTAGCTTCAGCCTTCAGGTGAGATTTTTTGAAAGAATAGCCAATTTGAATCTTGTCATTTTTTCTGTATAAGCCTTTTAACTCACCTTTTCTTTATATCAAGCTTTAAGTAGTGTTTTGGCTGTCAACGGTAAGTAGTTAGACATTTAAAAGCATATATCTTGACAGAGCACTTTACATCCTACTCCGTATTTTGCATGACATCTAAACTTGGAGGAGGATGATGTTAATGGTCATTGATGTATGCCCACAGCTTCTATAGAAGTACAGGGCATGTATAGCACAGCACACCAAATTTGAATGTCAATTTAAAGTTCAAAAGATATAATGCAATCAGTCATTACTCATAGGTTAACCGGGTTTTGAGTCCAGTATGCCAGGAATGTTGTAGATTTGGATCCTTCTATGTGTTATGAAACTTTGTTTGCCTTTTGTATCTCTTTATTAATTTTATGAGGTGTTGCTATTGCAATCAGTCCAATATGTCAAAATATATATCTCTTTCTAGAATGAAGGTGGTCATGTTTGTCTTCTTCTTATGCTAGTTAGTTTTCAAGGGAGGCATAGTATATATGCACATTGATCGGGATTTTTGAAGACTTGTTGCAAGTGAACTGGCACTTTTTCTTTCTAATATCTTTATTGCTATGCAATATTAGTTTGTAACGTTTATACAAAAACCTTATTCTATCTTTAAATGTAGTGTGCATGCTATTAGTTTTAATGGGTCTATTTAGTATGGGTCAATTTCAATGTCTGCATTTCCATCTGTGTCTTGTACTTGGCTCTCGAGCCTTGATTTTAGTCATAATTATCTCGTTGGTTTTAAGTGCACTCTAAGTTTTATTGTTTTTATGATTATGTGCAGACATTGAAGGGACTCAAGAAAGAGGATGTTTAGCTATTTAGGAAATTTGGAATTCAGTTTAAGGGGGTTTTGAAAATGCAGAACCTGCTGGGAATATAACTCTTGTCAAAGACGATTACTAGAGGTGACTATTTCAGTCCAGAGACAAATTGGGTTGCTTTATTTTATAATCAGTGAGTTTAGTATAAATTAGTTTGAATGGGTTAGTTTAGCATAAACAATTAGTACGGGTTAGTTTATAAACAGTTACATGTTTATACTAAAAGTGACCCATATCATGCTATTAGTTCTATGGTCCAGTTTAAATGGGTCGGTTTTATCGTTGATATGAAAGAGTTTTCCCGTGACCTGACAAAAAGTTCTATTGGTCACGCATGGTCGATTTTGAAATGTCACACTGTAACATTTATACGTGACTAAATGTACCAGAATAAAATAAACAGCCACACTTGATCCGACTTGTGTGACCACTTCGGAATTCTATTGTCACACATTTGAATATTTATGTGACTAGAGGAACTGGAAAAAAAAATTTGGATTATTTAGTCACTTTTAATTCGGGACGTGTGACAGATACAAATCAGCTCGAAACATTAGTCACACTATAGATATACATATGTGACAAATATATGTCACACAATTGAAAAGTGTGACCAAAATAGATATATGGTCACATGAGATAATTGTGTATGTGGCTAAATTATATAGTCAAGTTTGTCACACATTATTTAAACGTGACTGCTATTCTTTGTTGAATATTTAGCCACATAGCGTTTGAAATGTGTGACAACGGAAAAGTAAGTTTGAAGCGTTAGTCACGATATGCATTTAATAGTGACAAATATATGTCACACACTTGACGAGTGTGACCAAATGTCATATATGGTCACACTAAACCATAGAAACATGATTAAGTGTAACGAAAATTCGATACATATGGTCACGTAAGTTAATATGTGTGTCTAAAGTTTAGTGTGTGTTTGCTTGCCAAATCCTAATGTGTATAGTCACACTTAATTAAAGCACGATCATGTGACTATAGGCTTTACAATAGTCACACCATATCACAAATGTGTATCTAAATGATGTTTATGGCCACATATAAGGGTATTATATGTGACCAATACATTCAAAATAGTAACATTGTGAAATATTCATGTGACTATTATTTATAGCAAAGTGTGAAGTCATGAGTTATCATTAACCTTGATATTAGTCACATTGAGTTTTTGTGTGACTAAATCATAGTCATATATTGTCACACATTACTTAAGCGTAGTCACAATTCGATAAATATGGTCACACATTTCTGATAACTTATGTAATTTGATATTCACTTAATTGAGTTCAGTCTATTAGTCATGACTGCACATTGACTACTTTTTTAACCACTGTTTTTTCAACAAATTGTGCCTGAAATTGAGAATCTTTCATACCAAACACTATTTTTTTTCAACTCTGCACTATATAAAGGCATAACCACATACATGAAAACTGCATATACGAGACAACTGTAACAAAAATATGTAGGGTGTTTACTACTGCTAGTACATAGTTAATGCTGCTAGTACACAGTTTATCCTGCCAGAAGTTATAGTTTTGTATAATCTGGAATCCTTTAAAAGAGTATTCGCAAGTACGAACACATCAACAACAACAACAACATAAATCCTTTAAAAGAGTATTTGCAGCAAAACAAAAGCTTAAATAGGTTCTGCAGACAAAAATAAATCCCTAAACAGAGTGTTACAGCTTGAGAATGACACGTGCTTCACTTTGATTTTCGTATAACAATGCCTTCACAGTCGGTTCGATAGTAGGCATCTTTTGCTTGTGGATTTATTCACATCAATATGTTATCATTTTACTCGTGAATGACTGTACTAAATTCCTCATCGACATCGTCATACGTATCTTTGTAATTCTTGGTAGGTGTTTTAAAGAGAATAGACAATTTTTTATCTGCCTGGTCTTTCACATAAAACACTTGTCGTGCTTGTGAGGCTAATATGAACGGATCATTCTTATGGCCTAAATTATTCAGGTCTACCAATGTGTAACCAAGAGTATCGCGTTTGACCCCACCATGTTTTGAATTAACCCAATCACATTTGAAAAGAGGAATTTGCCTGAAACGGTAATCTAGTACCCATATCTCTTGTAAAATCCCAAAATAAAATGCTTTTCTTGTGGTTGCAACTTCTTTGGATATGTGAAGATCTACTGTAACAATTCACATTTTCAGGTTAACTTCTATTTCCGAAAATTCACTATTCATTTTTACTATTCACTTTCACTATTCACTCCCGAAATTTTTATTTCATATTCTTGATGAGTGCTTATTCACTCATCCTTTTTAGGCTTTATTTCAGACCAAAAATACCGAATACTAACCAAAAATGCCAAGAGAATGCATATTTTTGTATTTGTGTATGTGCAGGTACGGATATGAGAAAAATGAACGAAAACACAGCAAAACCGACGAAAAACGAGCACGAGAATGGAAAGTGTCAAAAGCCGGAGCCGGGGAAGTCAAATGGTCAAAGTCCAAGCTCAAAATGACAAAATCAACCTCAAAGATTCATCATGTTACAAGTTTAGTCTCTGAACAAAGTTTTGGGAAATTGGCAAAGTTAGTCCCTGCAGTTTCAGAGAATTACACAAATGGTCCCTTGGAATAATATTTAAAGAGTGGTCAAAGTCAATCCTCAACTATGTGAGAATGGCTAGAATTATCCTTGGGAAGTACTTTGGATAAATTACAGTTTCAGTCCCTATGATTTGTAAATTTACAATATTGGTCCTTGTTTGAAATTACTATCCTAAACAAGTAATAACAACCGGATCCAAAAGAACATAAACCCAAAAACCCCACTAAGCCCAAAACAAAGCCCATCACACCCTTTAACTTTTAACCCGGCCTGTTAATTACCCAGTCAACCCATACACCCCGGTCAACGAATAAATAAATAAATCTTCCCATTTTTATTACTCCCGCCCCCCAAATCCATTTTTACCCAGAAAAAACCTACTGTAGCAAGAACCCTAACTTTTACCCACACCCAATTACCCCACGTAAGTCATAATTACCCAATGATTAAGTTTCTAGAAGGTCAGGGAATGTCAGGAGTGATGGCAGAGGCACACACATGGACCAATAACATCACACACGGAGGATACATCTCTATCACATCAATCAATCAAGGGTCCAAAATGATTGGAAGCATCTAGAGCGTGATCAAGGGCTAAGAATACACTCAAAGAAACACAAAGTGACGCGAATTGATGACCTGGACATACCCAAGCTCTCCTCAGCTCTCCTATATATACCCCCTCCATTTCATTGTAATAGTGTGCCTCTTTTTAGTATTGTTATGCTTTCAATTTAATTTTTGTATTTGAAATCCTTTTATTAATGAAAAGTTAAATTCAGTTTTATTATTTACTTGTCTTAATTCTAGTTTGCTTTATTAACTGCTTATTGCTTAATTTCTGTTTTCAGCTTATTAATTCTTTTTCAATATTGCTTTTTGAATTCAGTATTACTTTTTAGTTTATTTACTTATTGTTATTTACAGTTTATATAAAAAAGAAAAAAAAAATAAAAAAGCAGAAAATACTAAAAAATTAAAAAAAAAATACAAAGTAGTTATAAAAACAAGCTTCAATAAGCTTGAGTTTTGTTAATTCAGTGTTCATATAAGCTTTTATAGCTTTTGTGATACTTACTTTGGCACCAAGTACTCAAATATCTCATAAGTTCAAATAGTCAACTGATTGGTCAACAGAGCTTATTGCAATAAGCAAAAGCTTATTTGGAATTAAAAGGTAGCTAACAAGGAGCTGTTAGCCTATCTAAAGATAGGCTGTGTGGGAGTCCCCCTCTGTTTGGCTGAGGGGGTTTGTAAGTTTTATTTTCATTTTTCGTCTTACTTTTGAATCAGTAGTATAAAAGTAGTATAGATCTGTGCTTATCTGTTTTTTTATAAATTGTTCAAATCTGATAATTAGTGAGTTTTAGTTGTTTGATTCATCTGTTTGGTTATTAGTTAATTGATTAAGTTGTGGTTTGAGGTTCATCATTTTCAACTGACATACATCATTTGGATCTGTTTTTTTTTTCTACATTGAATCTGAGATCTGTAATTGGTGATTGTATTTGCTGTGATTTGCTGGTACTCTGAGATTTGGTTCATATATTAGAGTTGGTTTGGATCAGTTTTTGGTTAAATCTGTGGTGGTATTTTTGGTTAAAACAGCTTGCAGGGGTGTTTGGCTTGATTGCATTTGTTGATTTAAGCTGCTGTGTAAGTCTGATTCATTGCATACTTAGCTCAGTTTTAGGGTATTATAAATAGTTACACTTAGGTTTAAGCCGTTTAGTAGTTAAAAGTCAAATTTGCATTATCTCATCACTTTTGCTTAACTGATAAGACTTTGTAGGTTATATAGCATTAGTGATAGTTGCATATTAATATTAGATTAGCTTAATTCAGGTTCATTACAGCTATTTATAACTTAATTTGATCAATGGGATTAATAGAATTTGGAATTAGTCAACTTAGGTTCATAAATAAAAAAGTCAAACTCAGCTTTTGGTCATAAGTTTGATAGCTTCTGTAGCTTTCAAAATTGTTTGGAAATACAATTGGTTTGCTGATTTTAGTAGCCTAGTAGTAGGTTAACAGGTATCAAAAAGAATTTTGAGGTTTTGGTTTCATTTGCTAATCTAAAAAGCTGTTTGGAGTGGCCTGTTTGACCATTACATACCCTGCACCTCAGTTTCCAACTACATTTCTTGGCTACTTTTAGGTTGACAAATTGGATTAGAAACCCTTAATTTTGGTTGATCTGAGATCTCTGGTGGTCAGTGTATAACTTGCACCTTTAAGTTTACATCCCTGAGCTTATTAGCCCTGCTTAATTGGCTTATCTATTGAGTAGATTGAGCTTAGGTTCTGTTTTCATAAGTAGGGCTGCAATTTTATTTCTTGAATCATTATCTGAGTTTTGTTGATCAGTAGAGTTAAATTGTGCTTGTAGTTGGTTTATACAAAGTTTGGTACCATTTGCTTATTCTTTTGAGCTTATTGCTTATTTCAAATTTAGCTTATTTGATCTATTGTTGCCATAACTTGTGCTTCTGAGCTTCATTTTGGTTCTCAACTGTTTCATTAAGCTTATTTGAGTTCAAAAATCACTTGGTATAAGTTTCAGGTCAATTAGTCAAGTTTTACTTATAAATAAGCACTTTCCAATAAGCAGTTTTGGTCTAATCAGCACTTCCAGTGCTTATTTTCAAATTTTTATATTTTTCCTAGATTCAGATTAGCATTTTAGAATTTTCCTGAAATTTTCAGATTTTTCCAAGTTCATTTGCTATTTTTCTTATTTAATTTTCAATTTTAATCATTTTTAATTACTTTTTAATTACCAAAAATTCCAAAAAAATCAGAAAAACCCCAGAAAAATCCAAAAAAATATTAGAAAATTATTTTTAGTTATTTTAGAATTTTTGAAATTTATTTTGCATTTTTCTCAATTTATTTACATTTTCTTTTAATTTTTAATTAGTTTAATTAGTTTTTAATTCATAAAAAATAAATAAAAAGTCAAAAAAAATATTTTTCTTTTTCTCAAAATTTTCTTTTATCATTTTTAATTTTTGAAAATTATTTCCAAGTTCGTAGGAGTAGCGTAGCTTAAAAGTCGCGTTTTATTTCGTACGTTAACGTTTATTTTCCGTTTTAGCTTACGTTTTTCGTTTCTATGTTACGTTTCTAGTTGCTTTACTTGAATTACGTGTTTAGTTAATTATTTGTGTTTCATTTACTATTTCATTAGTGTAATCTCATTCACATCACTTTTTACCACTTTTCACGACACGTTTTCCGAATCGGAAATTCGGAATTCTATTCACCCTTCACACGGAATACGACCTCGGGTTATCCGTATTTCTTTGCGGATCTCTTGAGCTTATATCTATACTATAATATTGATATTGTGTTTTACCACGAATCAATTTTTGGCGCCGTTGCCGGGAAAGGTTGAAGTGAATTTTTGAATATTCGTTTTTGAAAAATTGTGTTTTGATAAGCCTTCCTCTATTTTGTATATATTATATAAATATCGAAAAATCAAAAACACTTTTCCTAAAGTGTTTTCACAAAAATACCAAAAAAATAATAAAGTTACAGCCTCGACTCGATCGAAAGAAAGGGCGTTGTAAACCAAATAAGCTTCTCAATATAACTACGCGTGAAATTAGTTGCTAGACGGATTACTTTGATTCTACGACCGAATAAGCGGAAAATACGGAAGCTTTGACATTAAATTGCAAGCTGAAGAGAGATCCATTCTTCTCTCCCGTTCCGTCGCGAGTAGATTAAGGGAAACGTTTTACAATTAACGTAACGTTAGAAAAAGAAAAACAAAAGTATAAGTTTTTGAATTTTGCTTTATAAAAACAAAAACACAAAAAGATTTTCCTTTTCAAATTTGATTTTCCTTTTATTTTTCAAAAATTTGATTTTTGTGGTGTATGAACACACGTTCTACGTCTAAACAACTTGTTTCACCACTTTCAAATCCGGAAAGTTTGTTTCGTCACACACACCGAGTTCTATTTCCTAATACGGAGGAAATGAACCCGAACGAACAACACTTGGGACCCCCGCCGATGGGTGGTATCCAAAACAATGTGATCCTGCCGATGGGACCACAACCGGTTTACGATCAACGTACTATGCAAGAATTGCTCCAGTGTCCCACCGAGGGATACGGGGATGCAATTGTTTTACCACCAATCCTTTCCGATAATTTTGAGCTTAAAACTGGATTGATTCAACTTGTTACGTCAAAACAATTTCACGGTTTTGAGAGGGACGATCCTCACGCATACATCCGATGGTTTAATAAGTTAACTTCGACTTTGAAATTTAAGGATGTCCCTCACGATGCTATCAAATTGATGTTGTTCCCATTTTCACTCGAGGGTTCAGCCCGGATTTGGCTCGAAAAAGAACCCCCTCGATCAATTCATACATGGGAAGAACTCGTCTCGAAATTTGTTAATCATTTCTTTCCGCCGTCCAAAACGACTAATCTTAAGAATGATATAACTAATTTTCAACAACGTTTTGATGAGAACTTTGGTGAGGCTTGGGAATGCTTTAAGGATCTTCTTCGAAAATGTCCTCACCATGGTTTCTCCGAGTTACACCAAATCGACACGTTTTATAACGCTTTGACGCAAAACGATCAAGATTCTTTAAACGCAGCCGCCGGTGGCAATATCTTGAATCGTACGCCTAGGGATATTTTGACGATCATTGAGAACAAATCTAAGGTTCCGACTTCTCGTAACAAACCGAATGTTTCGAAAGTGACTTCTTTTACTCCTCCTTCACCTTCGTCGGTCCAATCATCGGAATTGGCCGAACTTACCGACGCTATCCGTTGTATGATGAAAGAGTTTAAGTCGCAGAACCAAAAACCCGAGCCCGTTAAAGCCGTTAATGAAAAATGTGTGATTTGTGGTGGACCGCATCCGTACTATGATTGTCAAGCCACCGATGGCCAAGTTTACAATGCTAACATAGCAGCCGTGAACTACAATCAAAACCAAGGTTTTCGTACTAACCAAACAAGTCCACCTGGGTTTCCACCCGTGCAAACTAATCAAAACCGTTATCCTCAAACTAACCAAGGTTATCAAAACCAAGGTTACAATCAAAACCGTGGAACTAATTATCAAGTCCCTCCACCACAACAAGTTTATCAACCACCGCAACCTTCTCCTGAGCTTGCTAATTACATAAAAACGAACGAAGTTAACCTTCGAGCAATGCAAAATCAAATCAACAATATGAGGGTGGAACTTAAGAAGGAAATCGACACAACCATGAGTCGTCAAACGAATGAGCTTAAGCAAATGATGAGCAGTTTTATACAAATGAATCAAGCATCGACGTCTGGTTCTCTTCCGAGCAACACAATTGCTAACCCGCGGGGTGATGCAAAAGCAATTACGACTAGGAGTGGTGTTGTAATCAATGGACCAACGGCTCCGACTACCCCTTCTTCTTCTTCGTCTCCCAAAGTAGTCGTCCGTGAAACCGAGGCGACAACGGATACGGGAATTCCTACTGATAATGGAAGGACCGAGAACATCCAACCTCCGGTGGTCCCGACGTCCAAAGGGAAAGATAAAGTTGTTTACGAATTTGAGAAAGAAACACCCGTCAAAACAAAATTACCTTATCCGTCACGCTTAAACGAACAAACGCACCGTGAGAGAGATAAAATTCAGATGGAAAAGTTTTACCAAGTTTTTCAAGAGCTACATTTTGACATAACTCTCGCGGATGCTATACTTTTGATGCCTAAATTTGCTTCAATGCTAAAAGGTCTTTTGAATAACAAAGAGAAATTGTTTGAAAAATCTCGAACCCAGATGAATGAGAATTGTTCGGCGGTTATCCTCATAAAGCTCCCCGAAAAGCTTGAAGACCCCGGTCGATTTCTCATTCCGTGTAATTTTCCTGGGATGGTTCAATGCTTCGCCTTGGCCGATCTTGGCGCTAGCATTAACCTAATGCCGTTATCCATTTGGAAAAAGTTGTCTTTGCCCAATTTGACTCCGACTTGTATGACCCTCGAGCTAGCCAACCGAACTACTTCCCGCCCGATGGGAATAGCCGAGGATGTCTTTGTTAATGTGGGAAAATTCCATTTCCCTGCCGATTTTGTCGTTGTTGATCTTGATGCTGATCCGCGGGTACCTCTCATTCTCGGGAGAGGTTTCCTAAGGACTGGCCGTGCTTTGATCGATGTTTTCGATGAAGAAATTACCTTACGCGTTGGTACCGAAGCCGTAACTTTTAACTTGGATCAAACCGCGAGGTACTCCTCCGAGTTTGACAAATATTCCGTTAACCGAATCGACGTTATCGACGAAGTTACGGAGGAGTACGCTCAAGAGTTACTTGGTTTTATCGAACATGCTTCGAGTGGCAATCCCACTCATTCTTCTGAACTGATAATTTCCGATCCTTCCCCTTCCCTTACTCCGTTTGAGGGAAGTGATTTCATCTTGGAAGAGATCGAGGCCTGTTGGGAATTATTCTATCAGTTACCACGGCTAGTGAAGAAGTTACAACTGCAAGAAGATTGTACTTGCAGTGGAAACTCATTACCACTGCAAGAACAAATATTACCACTGCTCACTTGTTAGCTGTTAGAGAAACGCGTATTGATAAATATAGAAAAGATTTTGTGTATATCTTATTCTATTAGTATTATACTTATCTTGTACAAGAGGACTCCTTGTTCTATAAAAGGAGATCCTAGATGATAACTTAGATATACGTTTTCTTAGAGCTTCAAGGTGTAACCCTAGTGATATCTCAGATCACTCGTATTATTATTATTAATAATATTGGAGCTAGTTGTTTTGTTATATTCATTGTTCACACATTAATCTGTTTCACTTACAATTAATCTTCTAAGTATCATTAAGTAGATTCCGCATACTTAGTGATATCACTCAAAGTATCATTATCAACACAAGTTCAAGGTGTACACGATCCAACAAGTGGTATCAGAGCAAGGCTTTGATATTTTGATTTAGAAGATCCTATGGCAGATTCAAAAGAAACAATGGAGACAGAAACAAGCCAATCAAACATTGCTGCAAAGCTTCCCAATCTTAAAATTAATGACTTTGAGATGTGGAGGCTTATGATTGAACAATTCTTTATGGTTCAAGACTACACATTATGGGAGATCATAACGTGTGGAAATTCATTCAAACCTGGTACAACTGTTGAGACAGTTGGTGGCAAGCCAGTAACAAAAGTAAATGCTGGTCCAGTTACAAATGATGAAAGAAACCAACTTAAGAATGATTTGAAGGCTAGAGGTTTGCTATTGATGGCTCTACCCAGAGAACAAGTCCAGGCTTTTACCAAATACAAGGATGCAAAGACCCTCTTTGATGAGATATGTGAAGTATTTGGTGGTAATGACTATACCAAGAAAACTCAAAAGACTTTACTGAAGCAGACCTATGAGAATTTTGGCTCATCAAGCAATGAATCTCTTGATAGCATATTCACAAGGCTACAAAAGATTGTAACTCAGCTGACTGCTTTTGGAATAGAGGTAGAAAAGGAAGACCTCAATCTTAAATTTTTAAGAAGTTTACCTGCTGAGTTTGATACAAATGTTGCTGTATGGGAGGACAAGTCAGATCTTGAGACAATGAAGCTTAATGATGTGTACAATAACTTCAAAGTTATTGAACAAAGACTTAAGAAAGCTGGCAAGTTAAAGACAAGTTCTGCAGGAGTTGCACTCATATCATCATCAGGTAATGACAGTTCTGATGATGAAAGTGACAGTGATGATGACAGTGGTAACATGATTGTTTCCACTGGTAATGGAAATGTTTCCACTAGGAGCTCAAAGAAGCAGATTGCAGGACTAAGTGATGCTACTTTCTATGCCTTTATATCCAGCCATGTGGGTGGTTCAATCCTCAGTCATGAGGACTTGGATCAAATTGATGAAGATGATATGGAGGAGATGGACATCAAATGGCAGGTAGCATTGCTCAGCTTAAGATCAAAGAAGTTCTGGAAGAAGACAGGGAGAAAGATTCATATAAGTGGAGATGAGATTGTAGGTTTTGATAAAAAGAAGGTGGAGTGCTATAACTGTCACAAGAAGGGGCACTTTGCAAGAGAATGCAGAAAACCAAGGAAATCTGACAATAAGTCCACTTGGTACAAGAAGGAAAAGGCCAAAGAACCTACAACAGAAGAGCCAAAGGTGCTATTGGCTATTGATGGAGTAAGCTTTGATTGGAGCTTTATGGGTCAGAATGGAGAAGATGATACAGAATCTGCAATGCTAGCCACTGAGCATGCACTCATGGCTTTCTCTGACTCTGAGGTATATACTGATAATGCTTGTTCTAAAAACTGTAAGGCTGCTAAAGAGTTAGAGGTTTCTAAAACACAATATGATGAACTGATGCTAGATTTACATCATACTAATTATAATTTTGCAAATCATAAAAGAGGTCTAGGTGTTTTAGAAAAGCAGATAGAGCATTATAGGGCTAATGAATCTAAGTTCAGAGATGATATTGCTGTTTTAAAAAGAGACTTAGATTTTTATCTTGAAGTAAATAAAGCTCTTAGGGAAGAGATTGAGAAAGTTAAAAAGGCTAGTGAGAATATTGAGATTACTAAGAAAACTCTAGACCATCAATCCAAGAGCATTGACAAAATTTGGGAAGCCCAAATTGTGAGCAAAGCTAAATCAGGTCTTGGATACAATACTGTTCCACCACCTCTAAGAGGTGTTCCAGCACCTCCTGGTATTGATCTTGCTCACACAGGCTTAGAAGAGTTTCAGGATCCACCCATGACCTATGGACCAAAATTTGTTAAACCAGTTGAAACTGAAAAGGTTCAGGTTGAGGTTGAGACTTTTGATAGTGCTAGTGACTCATCTCTTAAAGATGAATGTTTGAATGTTGAGTCTAAAACTAGTGTTACTGAAAATGTTAAAGTTGAGGAGTGTAAAAGCATTCCTGAAGAAGTTAAAGAGAAGCCTAGAACACAGTCAAATTTCACTAGGTCTACTACTAGGTATGCTGAAATGTACAGGGATAGGCCTAAATCTCCTAGAGGTAACATGAGAAGTTGGAATCATGTTAAAACTAGACAGTTTGGTAGTGACTTTGTGTTTTACAATAAGGCTTGTCACATATGTGGTAGCTTTGACCATTTAGCTAAAGACTGTACCTACCACATGGGAAGAAGGGAAGTTTTTACAAGGGTGAATGGATCAAATTCTAATAAAATGACTCACCCAAATCCCCTAAGCAAAATGGTTCCCAGGTCTGTTATGCTTAACACTGGCATTAAACATGTTTCCACTGCTAGACCAGCAGTTACCACTGCCAGAAGTAATAACAGAGTTTATCCTAAGTCCCCTGTTACTTCTTTTGTTAAATCTTACCAAACAGGGAAAAAGACTTATTTTGAAAGGAATGATCACAAGAACCAAATGTGGAGACCAAAATTTTCTAATCCAGCAGTTTCTACTGCTAGGCATGCAGTTACCACTGCAAGACCAATTGTTTCCACTGATGTTCAAAAGAAAAGGGTAAAATTGGGAAAAGCTGTTAAGGCCTCAGCTCGTTGGGAATGGAAACCAAAAGGAACAACAAACAATCCCAATGGTGTATCAATGACCTTTGATAGATATAATTATATTGATACACGAGGCAGATCCAAGTCATTTGTGGCTTGGGTCCCCAAAAGGTACTAATTTGTTTATGATGTGTGCAGGGACAGTCAAAGATTAATGTTTTCTATGAATGACTTGATGATATTTTCTGAGTTGAACTAATATGGTTTCAAGTTGTTTGATATATGTCTGCTCTGCAAATGTTCATGTAATTGCAAGATGTGTGTTACAGTCACCAAGAGATATAGCCAAGGAAGTGGTCTAATGAGCTGTATTTAGTCTCTATTGCAAACAAAATAATGCTGAAGGTCTTACATATTATGCTAATTATGAAGATCTTTTCATTTCAAGACATAAGATACAGCTTACATTCAAGGTTCCAATTGGATTACAAAGATCATTCCTAATACATTTGGCTACTTGTGTACTACTAGCTTCTATCTATTATTACATAATACTTGAGGCTATCACAAGTACAATGAAGAAGCTGAAGCTGAAAATGGAAAAAGAAGAGAAGGAAGACTGTGAAGATGCACAAGTACCAAAGTCAAGAAAATACTCACAAACTTTGGTCCTTGGCAACATTCATCAATCATTTACTTCTGCTTCTCCTTTCCCTTATGTGTGATTTGAGCTTTATTGCTCTGTCCAATGTGTTCTTGATGCAGAAGACAAGGTTCTGGAGCAGGAAGATCCACCATCAAGTTTGATGATGTTGGGAGAGATGGATCTCTCATACTTGATCTTGGTTGAGATCTCTCTGGTGTGGAAGGAGGAAGAAAGGTTGGTTCTTCATTATCTTCCTCTGAAGATTCTTCATCAGATGTCCAGATGAAGGGAGAGACAAGCTCAGCAGGATTTGTATTATGGCTTGATTCACCCTCTATGTATGCATTCCATTTCTTGTCTTCCACATCCCATCGGTTCTTTATTTCTTTCTCAAAATCAGAACCTCCAAGTCCCCATGGATATGGTGGTACTTCTTCTTCTGTTGTTGGAACAGAAGAGTGTTGATTAGAGGACTCAGGGTTTGCTGACATGATTTTTGAATGCAAATTGGTTTTTGAGATTTTGTTGTGGACTATTAGGGTTGAAAGATTGTTGGTGACTGAGATGTTGTGTTTGGAGGAGGTTAAATAAGCCAAGGTTAGGTGTTACAATAATTAATGAAGATTATTTACTTCCATCTGTTTTGGTTGGTTTGAGGAGTAACTGTGGTTTGACTTTTGAGAAGATATTTTGTGTATAGTAACTCAGTTAAAAAGTTACTTGGGTTAATATTTGTGAGTTAAGATGAGATTTATTTTGTGATGTTACATATCATTGGAGTAATAAGGTGTGTAATATTGACACACAACAAATGGTTATTGATTCACCATGTCTAACCCACATAAGAATCAGCTAGTCCATAAGCAAACGGCTCATGGTAAAGACTTATCAAATCCGTTGATAGCTGATAGTTTGCTAAAAACTATGATAAGAGCAGCACATTATACATATTTTACTTACCACTGCTCTTTGAAATTTTGTTGATTTTTACCACTGCAAGTTCATTGTTTCCACTGAAAGTGTAAATTTTACCACTGATGAACTAGCCGTTACAACTGTGTGTCAGTAATCGTATTTTTACTAGCCGTTACCAAAAATAAATGTCTTTCCTTATTAATAGGGTTAAAATTTTTTTTTTTTTGGAAATTATCTACTTACCAAATTGTATTTCTTCAAAAGATACATCTTTCTATAGATAATTATCCATCCGCGTTTTTCTCAAAACCTTATTAATATAAATTGATTTTATACGGCTTGCTTTTTACTCACGATTACTAACACTTTCATCTCTCAAATCACAAAATCATGGTGACTCTCAAGTTTGCAGATGAACACAACCAAGTGGCTTATCTACAAAAGTCAAACGTCAAGAGTGGACCTACTTTTCATCAGATTGTGGACTTTCTCAACTCAACTCATATAAGGTATGCCTTAACTATGAATCCCACAATCTTTGTTTCTCAAATCAAACAGTTTTGGAACTCTGCGGAGTCCATCACACTTGAACAGGGAGACATACATGAACCTGTGGAAGCTCTTAGAGCCACAGTTGATGGGGTAACTATTGATGTTACTGAGTCATCTTTGAGGAGAATTCTCCAATTAGATGATCTCAATGGTATCATCACATTACCTAATTCAGACATATTCCACTACATTGGTCTGATGGGGTATGATACATCTGATCAAAAAGTAACCTTTAAGAAAGGATGTTTTTGCCCCCATTGGAGATTTTTGATACACACTCTGTTGCATTGCCTAAGTCCTAAGAAAACTTCTTATGAACAATTTGGATCAACCATGGCTTACCCTTTAGTTTGCTTGGTTTCTGATAGGACTTTCAATTTTTCAAAGTTTATATTTAATAACATGAAAGGCAATGTAACAAGTTCATACAAATTTTTGATGTATCCAAGGTTTGTGCAAGCAGTGTTAAATGAATTTCAACTGCATAATCATAATAGGATTTATGACACTCCATATCTTAAGCCAAAAGTATTTCAAAACATGAGTAAGGCTTCAGATCTTTGGGATGGAATGACTCATCCTCTTTTACCAAACATGCTTGCAAAGATTTCACAACTACAGGGTGAAGATGCAACAATCCCAGTTGTATCCCATCACACACCCACTATTTCTGTTCAACAAATTCAACATTTTCCTGCTATAACTCACACATATGAAAGGAGGCAAAAACAGCCAACTCCTTCCATGACAACATTGCATGTTGCTGATCCTTATGGTTTAGGAACAAGCAGTGGTGGTTCAAGGCTTCAATCTAGTCCAACTAGAGAAGAGCCTGAATCAATGCCTTATGATTCACCTCTCCCAACAGGTAACACAGTTGGAAGTGATGAAGGCAGTGTGACACTAACTGAATTGATGGGATTATGTACCAAATTAACCAAACAGGTTCAAACTCTGGAGAAAGATCTGGCACTGACCAAAGTACAACATGCCACAGAGTTGAATCAATTGAAGACTGAGATTCAAAAGTTGCAGGCTGAAGTTGTGGATCTCAAGAAGAAAAGACATGTTCAAGTTGTGGTTTCTTCTCCATCATCCACTCATGATGGTATTTCTACAGGATCTGGTTATGATTTGGGAACTTCTTCCAAACAGGGGAGGAAATCAGATGCAGAACTTAAGGAGAGGAGTAAAAATTGGGATAAAGAGTTTACTGAGCTTCCTGATTCTGATGATGATCAAGTAAAAGTTGATGATGCTGAGCCTGAGGGGAGGAAATTGGGATTTGGAGACTTGGATACTGATGCAGGTTTTAATTTTGATGATTTAGTTGGAACTGCTCAACCAATTTCCACTGAGGTAGAACAAGTTTACACTGATCAACAACTTACCACTGTGAGTGAAATTATTCCCACTGCTAGTCAAGGTATTACCACTGCAGAGGAAGAAGCTGTCAGAAGAAGCTTAGTTAAAGGAAAGGCTATTGAAATTGCTTCAGATCAAGTGACAAGAAAGATTTCTGAGTTTGAACAAGCTCAGATTGACTATGATCATAAGTTAGCTGAACAACAACAAGCTGAAGAGTATGAAAGAATTAAAAAGATCAAGGAAGATGAAGTTGCTAGTTTCATGGAAGCAACAAGGTTGGATAAACTTGAAGCTGTTGTAGCAGAACCTATTTCAAGTATCTCTCCAACAATTATGTATGAGAAACCTTCAGAATTTTCATATGTGCTGTCAGATGAAGAAATTGAGCATATGATTAAGCATGATCCAGTTGTCAAGAAGAAAGCTATTGAGCTTGTTGCTAACAAGTCTTTAACTGAAGAACAAAGAACAGCTCAGTTGATTGATTTCATTCAAATGAAGAATCAACAAGCACTGGATGAAATTATTGGAAACTTCAGAAAAGGTCAAAAGAAACAAAGACAACCTACAAAGGCACAGATCATTCATGAGATGAAAGTATATTGCTGCCATGTTGGAACTTGGAAGATGGCTGACTTCAAAGGTATGTCTCATGAAAGAATTGAAGGTATCTACTACAGAGTTAAAAGGCAAGATAGTACCTTCAAACCTATTGATTTTGAAGAAGTTGAAAGATTTAAACTAAATAAAAGGAAAGCTTCAAAAGTTGAAGATCATGTCACTAAAAGAATGAAAGCTCCTCAAGAGAAAGAATCTCAATCTGAAAAATGTGCAGAAGATCCACTGAGTGAAATTATCATTGTTGAAGAAGAAGATTTCTATCCATATCATTCACAATCAGAACATCAAATTATTGATTGGGAAGTGTACACAGCAAAGAATTTTGCTCCCACTTGGAAAATTATCAGACTAGGAGGAGAATCTTCATCATTCATTCAGTTTGAAGATTTACTTAAAGCATGTGACAGAGATGATCTTGATACCCTTTGGAAGCTTGTAAATGAAAGATTCAAGGCTGATACTCTCAAGGATATGAAAGAAATGCAGCTCTGGGTTGACTTGAGAAGATTATATGAACCAGATCTTACTGATAAGTATTGGAAGTTTAATTCATCAAACTTGAATACTGCATGGAATTATTTTGATAAATGTGAGGTTCATCATGTTTCTACAACAAATAAAGTGGATGTGTTTATGTTTGCTGAGAAGGAATATCCACTTAAAGCTACAACTTTGTCTGCTATGTTGATGTCAAAGTTAAGAGTGAATGCAGATAATGAGAAGGTTAGAGCTTTGATTCAGAAGATTAAAGATCAAAGTGTAAGAGCTGATAAAGGATTAAGAAAAACAAGATAAGTGTTTGGAAGAATTCCCATATCCTCAGGTTTATTGTATACTTGAAGAAACTTATTGATTCACACATAAATCATAAGTTTAGGGGAGGATTGTTGGGAATTATTCTATCAGTTACCACGGCTAGTGAAGAAGTTACAACTGCAAGAAGATTGTACTTGCAGTGGAAACTCATTACCACTGCAAGAACAAATATTACCACTGCTCACTTGTTAGCTGTTAGAGAAACGCGTATTGATAAATATAGAAAAGATTTTGTGTGTATCTTATTCTATTAGTATTATACTTATCTTGTACAAGAGGACTCCTTGTTCTATAAAAGGAGATCCTAGATGATAACTTAGATATACGTTTTCTTAGAGCTTCAAGGTGTAACCCTAGTGATATCTCAGATCACTCGTATTATTATTATTAATAATATTGGAGCTAGTTGTTTTGTTATATTCATTGTTCACACATTAATCTGTTTCACTTACAATTAATCTTCTAAGTATCATTAAGTAGATTCCGCATACTTAGTGATATCACTCAAAGTATCATTATCAACACAAGTTCAAGGTGTACACGATCCAACAAGGCCTTTCTTGCTAATGATTCGATTTCACCGGAAATTGATCATTCTGATTGTGACCCGGAGGGGGATGTACTTTTGATTGAGAAATTGTTAAATGAAGATCCCAACCCGTCCCTCCCTCCGCTTGACCTTAAAATGGCCGACGTTAAAGAAGTTAAGCCGTCTACTGAGAATCCTCTGGAGCCCGAGCTCAAGGATTTACCTCCTCATCTAGAATACGCATTTTTGGAAGGAACCAACAAACTTCCCGTCATAATTTCAAAGGAACTTAAAGATGAGGAGAAGAAACGTCTCTTAGATGTGCTCAGGAAGCATAAGAGTGCCATCGCTTGGCAAATTTCTGATATTAAGGGTATCGACCCTCGTTTTTGCACGCATAAGATCTTACTTGAAGATAATTTCAAACCGTCCGTTCAGCAACAACGACGGGTTAACCCGAAAATTCATGAGGTTATTAAAAAGGAAGTTATCAAACTCCTCGATGCCGGAATGATTTATCCAATCTCGGATAGTTCTTGGGTTAGCCCGGTCCACTGCGTACCGAAAAAAGGTGGAATGACCGTCGTAACAAATGAAGATAATGAATTGATTCCGACACGTCTTGTTACCGGATGGAGAGTTTGTATTGATTATCGTAAATTGAATGATGCGACTCGTAAGGATCATTTCCCACTTCCATTTATGGATCAAATGCTAGAACGCCTAGCGGGAAATGAGTTCTATTGTTTTCTTGATGGATTTTCCGGCTATTTTCAAATACCAATTGACCCTCCGGACCAGGAAAAGACTACCTTTACTTGCCCTTATGGAACGTTTGCCTATCGTCGTATGCCTTTTGGCTTATGCAATGCTCCAGGAACGTTCCAAAGGTGTATGATGTCGATATTCTCGGATATGATCGAGAAAACCATGGAAGCTTTCATGGATGATTTCTCGGTCTATGGAGATTCTTTCACTTCGTGCCTCTCCCATTTAGAAAATATGCTGAAACGGTGTGAAGACACCAACTTGGTTCTAAATTGGGAGAAATGCCATTTCATGGTCAAAGAGGGCATTGTCCTCGGCCACAAGATTTCGAAATCTGGGATTGAGGTCGATAGAGCTAAAGTCGACGTGATTGCAAAATTACCTCATCCCACCACCGTTAAAGGAATTAGAAGTTTTTTAGGTTATGCCGGCTTTTACCGACGTTTCATTCAAGACTTTTCTAAGATAGCCCGGCCTCTGACACACTTGCTTGGAAAAGATGCTCCGTTTATCTTCTCGAATGAATGCATCGAAGCATTTAATGTTCTTAAAAAGAAGTTAACGGAGGCTCCCGTCTTAATTGCCCCCGACTGGGACTTGCCTTTTGAGCTAATGTGCGATGCTAGCGATTATGCCATTGGTGCAGTCCTGGGGCAACGCAAGTCTAAGCATTTTCAGCCGATACACTATGCTAGTAAAACTATGACCGACGCTCAATACCATTATACGACTACTGAGAAAGAAATGTTAGCCGTCATTTACGCTTTTGAAAAGTTTCGATCTTATTTGCTTTTGAAAAAATGCATAGTGTATACGGATCATTCGGCTCTTAAGTACCTTATGGCAAAGCAAGACGCTAAGCCACGCTTGATGCGGTGGGTTCTCCTCCTTCAAGAATTCAAAGTTGAAATTCGAGATAAAAAGGGAGCCGAGAACCTTGCTGCTGATCACTTATCACGTTTAGAGAATCCCCACCAAAGTGTTTTCGAGAAAAAGGAAATTAACGAAGCATTTCCTCTCAAGACACTGGGGAGTTTATCACATTGTGATTCTAGTACCCCATGGTTCGCCAACTTTGCGAATTACCATGCGGGGAATTTTATCCGTAAAGGGATGTCGTTCCAGCAGAAGAAAAAATTCTTCAAAGATGTTAAGCATTATTTCTGGGACGATCCCTATTTGTTTAAGATATGTGCGGATCAAGTGATCCGGCGGTGCGTTCACGGCAAAGAAGCCGCTGACATTCTTATGGCATGCCACAATGGACCCACGGGGGGACATCATGGTGCCAACTTCACCGCTAAGAAAGTTTTTGATTCCGGCTTCTACTGGCCGACGATTTACCGGGATGCTCATGAGTTAGTTAAATCATGTGATTCTTGCCAGCGTCAAGGAAAAATTTCTCAGAAGGACGAGATGCCTCAAAATGCTATCCAAGTCTGTGAAATTTTTGACGTCTGGGGTATCGATTTCATGGGTCCATTCCCGTCTTCTCGTGGTAACAAATATATACTCGTGGCCGTCGACTACTTGTCTAAATGGGTCGAAGCAAAGGCGCTACCCACCAATGACGCCCGAGTTGTAGTGAAATTTCTTAAAAGTCTCTTCGCCCGATTTGGTGCACCTCGTGCTATTATAAGCGATCGTGGGACCCATTTCTGTAACGACCAATTCGCTAAAGTTATGCTCAAATATGGTGTCACACATCGTCTTTCAACGGCATATCATCCACAGACGAGTGGTCAAGTTGAGGTCTCCAATCGTGGCTTGAAGCGTATTTTAGAAAGGACCGTAGGTGAACATCGTGCTTCTTGGGCCGATAAGTTAGATGATGCACTTTGGGCCTTCCGTACAGCTTACAAAACACCCATTGGGTGCACTCCTTACAAGCTGGTTTACGGGAAGGCCTGCCATTTGCCCTTTGAACTTGAGCACAAGGCCTACTGGGCCTTGAAACATGCTAATTTTGACCTTCAAACCGCAGGTGATCACCGTAAAGTTCAATTGAATGAATTAGTCGAGCTTCGTGATCAGGCCTATGAGAATTCTTTGATCTACAAAGAGAAGACAAAGAGGATTCACGATGCTAAAATTAAAGATCGCGTCTTCAATGTTGGTGACCGAGTCCTTCTTTTCAATTCTCGGTTAAAGATTTTCTCGGGCAAGTTAAAAACCCGTTGGTCTGGACCATTCACCATTACCCAAGTATTTCCTTATGGAACCGTTGAACTTGCTCAACCTAATGGTCCCAATTTTAAGGTGAATGGTCATCGTGTTAAACACTACTTTGGAGGGGACATACCACCCATGGTTGTCTCGGATCTCCAGACTTTCCCCACGGACGATTAAATTCGGGGATCGAGTCAAGCTCATGTGACTCGGTGAACAAAAACAAGCGCTTCGTGGGAGGCACCCCATGCTTATCCATTTTCATCTTCTTTATTTTCTATTTTCTTAAATAACGTGACGTGAGGGGGGCGACCCTTTCCAAACTCGTGTTTTCGTGGTTGTTTTTGAATGTTCAGGAATTTCCCCGAAGTTTGATGACTCTCGTGCTCGTGGTTTGTCGTTCTCTCCACTCGAGTCTCATCCTTCGCTGCTCTTTCGGAAATTCACCATATCCAAAATCTTATCGACTAACGTTTATCTCTTGGCATACTTAATAAACGGCCTTAGATTTTACGTAGGATTACCCGTACCCTTAAAACATTGAGGACAATGTTTCACTTTAGTCTGGGGGGGTGAATCTTCGATTCGATTTGACCTGTACCATCGTCTGAGCTGTTAACTTACGCAACTCCGTTTTTCACCAAAAATTTTAATTTTTGTCACCGCTTTATAATTCAAAAAAAAAAAAAAAAAAAAAAAAATGAAAAAAAATGAAAAATGAAAAAAATATATATGATATGAATAATAAGTTTTGACACCTTGTTTTGACTTTCCTACCGGCGAGAGTAGAAATAAATGTTCCGACTTGACCGGGCGTGTTGAGCCCTAGCTTGTCTCCCTTAACCAAAATAATCAAAAGATTATGGCTAAGCATCCGCGGATCTCATTATTTGGAATTTTAAATTTGCGGAGATCGAGGAATGATAGAGTTTATTTAGAAGTTTCGTGCTATACACGGATCGCATTACTGGGATTTAAAAAACCCACTAGAGGTACTTGTGGCCTACTTGTTCCCATCAGCAACGTCACCAATATATAAATAGATGTCTAGGATTAATTAAGGGTATACGGTTTGGGCAATACTTAGTTTTTTCTCGTTCCCAACAAAATCTCTGCATATTGGGGTTTGGTACACATAGGGGTACTGCCAGTGTTACGGTGAAATAGACTATTGCCTCTTGCCGGTTCGCAGCCGATGTTGTGATCTTAGTAAAGGCCGTAGGACTTGGGGTTTGGCATATAGTTATGAATATCAATAATAATAGTCCAAAGCCAAATAAAAAGGCAGAGGAATCCAAAGCTACAAAAAGCAGCGGATAGAAATCCAAAGTCATAATAAAGCTCTTACATCTTGGCGGCTCATAAACCGTTGACTGTAAAAGAATAAAGGACTAAGGACCAAAGTATTATTAAAGTGCTTATGATTATGCAAAAAATGCCAAGCTTCGACTCCGGGGGTTTCCCTAATAAAAAGCTTCCGTTTCGGGTATCAAACATGATATGTCTCGGTCGTAAATAAAAAGGGAGCCCCTACAAATCGTGTTAAATCAGAGACCTTCATGTGGACCCGATTTCTGTATGCAGGGGTTTTCGAGGGAAAGTTTGGAAACTACTTAGCGTTCAAATTTTGTGCTCTTATCGGACTAACAAATATCGAAACGAGAAAATATGAAGCAATTCATTTCTCACAAATTAAAATCTTTAGATACAACTTAGGACCTGGGGGCAAGAGGTAATACACAAGTAACTTTTGTGGGCAGTGTTAGCATCTAACTTCTGATAAACAATGATTTCGATTTTACGCTTAGTTTGGGAGCTTGTGAAAAATCAAGGATGACGATTTTTATCCGTACGGTCTCTTCTCTGTGAGAAGTGTTTCTACTCGTTGACCCTGAAAATTATCAACAGATAAGAATTGATAATGAAAGTCAAAGCAAACCGTCACCTATATAAAAATGAAAAAGTACAAAAATAGTTGTAGTTGTTGTTCATGAAAATCGGAAAACGGAGCGTTTTTGAGAATAAATGATTTTACTATCTCTTTTGAAAGTCATTGCTACTTTACAATGTCAGTAAAGAGAGGTTTTGAAAATTATTTATCTTTTAAGCGTGAGGTGATGACATTGCGTGAGGGCACGGCAATACCTTAGTCTGGGGGATTTTGATGAGTGCTTATTCACTCATCCTTTTTAGGCTTTATTTCAGACCAAAAATACCGAATACTAACCAAAAATGCCAAGAGAATGCATGTTTTTGTATTTGTGTATGTGCAGGTACGGATATGAGAAAAATGAACGAAAACACAGCAAAACCGACGAAAAACGAGCACGAGAATGGAAAGTGTCAAAAGCCGGAGCCGGGGAAGTCAAATGGTCAAAGTCCAAGCTCAAAATGACAAAATCAACCTCAAAGATTCATCATGTTACAAGTTTAGTCCCTGAACAAAGTTTTGAGAAATTGGCAAAGTTAGTCCCTGCAGTTTCAGAGAATTACATAAATGGTCCCTTGGAATAATATTTAAAGAGTGGTCAAAGTCAATCCTTAACTATGTGAGAATGGCAAGAATTATCCTTGGGAAGTACTTTGGATAAATTACAGTTTCAGTCCCTATGATTTGTAAATTTACAATATTGGTCCTTGTTTGAAATTACTATCCTATACAAGTAATAACAACCGGATCCAAAAGAACATAAACCCAAAAACCCCACTAAGCCCAAAACAAAGCCCATCACACCCTTTAACTTTTAACCCGGCCTGTTAATTACCCAGTCAACCCATACACCCCGGTCAACGAATAAATAAATAAATCTTCCCATTTTTATTACACCCGCCCCCCAAATCCATTTTTACCCAGAAAAAACCTACTGTAGCAAGAACCCTAACTTTTACCCACACCCAATTACCCCACATAAGTCATAATTACCCAATGATTAAGTTTCTAGAAGGTCAGGGAATGTCAGGAGTGATGGCAGAGGCACACACGTGGACCAATAACATCACACACGGAGGATACATCTCTATCACATCAATCAATCAAGGGTCCAAAATGATTGGAAGCATCTAGAGCGTGATCAAGGGCTAAGAATACACTCAAAGAAACACAAAGTGACGCGGATTGATGACCTGGACATACCCAAGCTCTCCTCAGCTCTCCTATATATACCCCCTCCATTTCATTGTAATAGTGTGCCTCTTTTTAGTATTGTTATGCTTTCAATTTATTTTTTGTATTTGAAATCCTTTTATTAATGAAAAGTTAAATTCAGTTTTATTATTTACTTGTCTTAATTCTAGTTTGCTTTATTAACTGCTTATTGCTTAATTTCTGTTTTCAGCTTATTAATTCTTTTTCAATATTGCTTTTTGAATTCAGTATTACTTATTAGTTTATTTACTTATTGTTATTTACAGTTTATATAAAAAAGAAAAAAAAAATAAAAAAGCAGAAAATACTAAAAAATTAAAAAAAAATACAAAGTAGTTATAAAAACAAGCTTCAATAAGCTTGAGTTTTGTTAATTCAGTGTTCATATAAGCTTTTATAGCTTTTGTGATACTTACTTTGGCACCAAGTACTCAAATATCTCATAAGTTCAAATAGTCAACTGATTGGTCAACAGAGCTTATTGCAATAAGCAAAAGCTTATTTGGAATTAAAAGGTAGCTAACAAGGAGCTGTTAGCCTATCTAAAGATAGGCTGTGTGGGAGACCCCCTCTGTTTGGCTGAGGGGGTTTGTAAGTTTTATTTTCATTTTTCGTCTTACTTTTGAATCAGTAGTATAAAAGTAGTATAGATCTGTGCTTATCTGTTTTTTATAAATTGTTCAAATCTGATAATTAGTGAGTTTTAGTTGTTTGATTCATCTGTTTGGTTATTAGTTAATTGATTAAGTTGTGGTTTGAGGTTCATCATTTTCAACTGACATACATCATTTGGATCTGTTTTTTTTTTCTACATTGAATCTGAGATCTGTAATTGGTGATTGTATTTGCTGTGATTTGCTGGTACTCTGAGATTTGGTTCATATATTAGAGTTGGTTTGGATCAGTTTTTGGTTAAATCTGTGGTGGTATTTTTGGTTAAAACAGCTTGCAGGGGTGTTTGGCTTGATTGCATTTGTTGATTTAAGCTGCTGTGTAAGTCTGATTCATTGCATACTTAGCTCAGTTTTAGGGTATTATAAATAGTTACACTTAGGTTTAAGCCGTTTAGTAGTTAAAAGTCAAATTTGCATTATCTCATCACTTTTGCTTAACTGATAAGACTTTGTAGGTTATATAGCATTAGTGATAGTTGCATATTAATATTAGATTAGCTTAATTCAGGTTCATTACAGCTATTTATAACTTAATTTGATCAATGGGATTAATAGAATTTGGAATTAGTCAACTTAGGTTCATAAATAAAAAAGTCAAACTCAGCTTTTGGTCATAAGTTTGATAGCTTCTGTAGCTTTCAAAATTGTTTGGAAATACAATTGGTTTGCTGATTTTAGTAGCCTAGTAGTAGGTTAACAGGTATCAAAAAGAATTTTGAGGTTTTGGTTTCATTTGCTAATCTAAAAAGCTGTTTGGAGTAGCCTGTTTGACCATTACATACCCTGCACCTCAGTTTCCAACTACATTTCTTGGCTGCTTTTAGGTTGACAAATTGGATTAGAAACCCTTAATTTTGGTTGATCTGAGATCTCTGGTGGTCAGTGTATAACTTGCACCTTTAAGTTTACATCCCTGAGCTTATTAGCCCTGCTTAATTGGCTTATCTATTGAGTAGATTGAGCTTAGGTTCTGTTTTCATAAGTAGGGCTGCAATTTTATTTCTTGAATCATTATCTGAGTTTTGTTGATCAGTAGAGTTAAATTGTGCTTGTAGTTGGTTTATACAAAGTTTGGTACCATTTGCTTATTCTTTTGAGCTTATTGCTTATTTCAAATTTAGCTTATTTGATCTATTGTTGCCATAACTTGTGCTTCTGAGCTTCATTTTGGTTCTCAACTGTTTCATTAAGCTTATTTGAGTTCAAAAATCACTTGGTATAAGTTTCAGGTCAATTAGTCAAGTTTTACTTATAAATAAGCACTTTCCAATAAGCAGTTTTGGTCTAATCAGCACTTCCAGTGCTTATTTTCAAATTTTTATATTTTTCCTAGATTCAGATTAGCATTTTAGAATTTTCCTGAAATTTTCAGATTTTTCCAAGTTCATTTGCTATTTTTCTTATTTAATTTTCAATTTTAATCATTTTTAATTACTTTTTAATTACCAAAAATTCCAAAAAAAATCAGAAAAACCCCAGAAAAATCCAAAAAAATATTAGAAAATTATTTTTAGTTATTTTAGAATTTTTGAAATTTATTTTGCATTTTTCTCAATTTATTTACATTTTCTTTTAATTTTTAATTAGTTTAATTAGTTTTTAATTCATAAAAAATAAATAAAAAGTCAAAAAAAATATTTTTCTTTTTCTCAAAATTTTCTTTTATCATTTTTAATTTTTGAAAATTATTTCCAAGTTCGTAGGAGTAGCGTAGCTTAAAAGTCGCGTTTTATTTCGTACGTTAACGTTTATTTTCCGTTTTAGCTTACGTTTTTCGTTTCTATGTTACGTTTCTAGTTGCTTTACTTGAATTACGTGTTTAGTTGATTATTTGTGTTTCATTTACTATTTCATTAGTGTAATCTCATTCACATCACTTTTTACCACTTTTCACGACACGTTTTCCGAATCGGAAATTTGGAATTCCATTCACCCTTCACACGGAATACGACCTCGGGTTATCCGTATTTCTTTGCGGATCTCTTGAGCTTATATCTATACTATAATATTGATATTGTGTTCTACCACGAATCAATTCTCGTAAGTTAAACTATTTTAATAATAATCCGAGAGTTTGACACTCGTCGGATCATTTCTGCAAAAATCACAAAACCGTGTCCGAGATTTACTTTTAGGTTTAAACGTCATTCCAGCATCCCGATATGTCCACAAAACACTATAAACAATAGAAATATGAATCTCTCTCATTTTACGACAATTCCAAAAGTTTCAGAATTCTACGTTTTCCAGTTCAGTGTTTTACGCAAATTACGCGTTTTAGACCCGCGTTTCCAGTTTTAACAGCGTTTAAGCAACCTGATAGAACTTGTCACTCATTAAATATGCTAAGATAGGTTATAATAATAGTTCTAACATTTTTATAAGTTTCATATTTTTAGAATACCCGATTTTAAGTTTCATGACTTTACGACTTACCGTTAGCGATTACCGGGACCAAAACTCACTCCGTAAGACAAGATAGAAAACTAGAACTCTTAACCTCCTTACTATTGCCCTAGGTGGCATTTTTGGCTAGTCACCATGAAAGATGGCTTAATCTTAACCATTGATCTCTAGGATGTTTACAAGTGTAAACTTAACCATGGTTAAATTCTAACCCAATATATGGTTAACTATTTTTCTCATCCTATAAATAGCCAACTAGAAATACATAGAAAACTTGCACCACACCTTCTTATAACCTTCACGTCCTAAAACCTAAGGCACTTTTCTTATATTTTGTAAGAAAGTTAACTAGTTTTTGAAAGAAAACTAGTGTTTGATCTTCAATCTTGGAGATTTTCAAAGAAAAATTGTTATAACTTTAAAGTCTCCAAAAAGACGTAGTTATAATCTTCAAATAGCTTCGTACTTTCAAGAAGGCGTCGTTATAATCTTTAAATAACCTCGGTTTATCAAAGATTGCAAAAAGAGAAGCTTGCTCAATCAAAGTCCTAATCCTTGTTCTTAACTTCCTTTCTTTAGAAAGCCAAAAGTTGTAAGAAACCCTATTACACTTTCTTGCTCAATATCATTTTCATGCTTATTATGTTTCTTTCATGCTATATATGGTCTTTGTATTATGTTCATGATGTATAAAAACTAGTAAAACAAGTTATGGTATATATATGTTAACTTATGTTATTTAAACAAGTAAACTAGTGAGTTTTATGGAGAACCACGACCAAAATAGTATAACTATGATATTTGACACTTACCTACTGTTAAAGAGGACTTAACAAGGAAAACATAGAAATTTGAATCACCCAAAACGAGTACCCGAGTCAAAAGTTATGACCATTTGAAATTACCAAAACTTTACGGCAAAACTGCCAAATGTTTCTGTGACAAAACATTAAACACGCAAAAAGAGGTTTTTTTGCTCCGTTTCATCAAAAAGTTAAATCATGAAAGTTGTCCGGAATCACGTTTTCTTCAAAAACTCCGGAGCACGTTTCCAGAAAACCAATAACGAATGAGATTTTCTTCAGTTTCTTAACAGCTATTTTATATACCAAAGTTACTATATAATAGTTATGGTTAACTAAGACCAAGAGGTCTAATGACCTAAAGCCAAGACCACAACCATGGCTAAAGCCAAGGTTGAGTCTCAAGACCATGGTAACAATGACCAAGGTGACGGCAAAGCCACGGCTAAAGACCATGTAACTTTTCGGATCAAAACTTATATATATTTTATCAAATACTACAATAGTAGGGAGCCTCATGTGAGGAGTTCATTAAGTAAGCCGTCGAGATGAGTTGTGGATTTACAAATTAAAGTGTCCTGGCTCCTCGAACGTTTACTCCATGACTTCTGAATTATGTCGGCCTGAACGGTAGTAAGAGATATACACCCTATACATGTTTCATAAACCATTTATATTCAAAGACTTACACTATATACTAAATACTACATCATGAACATTATGCAAGACATATATAGGCAATTCTTCATATTCTTAGACGTTACTCCAAACCTAAGTCGCAACGTTCTATTATAGGCTTCTCTTAGAGACTTTCGCGATTCGACTACCACTTTCATTTCTCATTACATAAGCTTAAGGTGAGTCATAGCCCCTACTCTTTTCATACTTGTTTTAAACTCTTTTGGGGAGATACATGCTTAAACTACTTGCTTTCACTTTATACTCTTAAACATGATGTGTAGTATTATTACGATATGTGCCTTAATGTGTTAACCTATTCTATGCGCTATATTCTTTAACCACTGTTTAACTCCTGGATGGAGCCGATGGAGAGGTATTGATAGTACTATCGGGCTGACGCCCCCACCATTGCCATATATTCCTGGCTTTGGGTGAATATAATCCAGCTTTGAAGCATTTGTGCTTATTCTTGTCATGAGGTTCAGTAGGCAGTGATACTTTACATTAAGCGTGCATATATCGTATACACATATATCGAAAGCATACTATATGTTAGCAGTGGGTTGTGAACACACAGGTTGCAAGTGTTGTTATGGGCGGGACTTGCAACTGAGTGGATTCACGATGCCTTTGCTGTGCGAATATTCTTTAAAGACTTTTCAACTGTTTTAAGACAAAATCTATGAACTCACCAACCATTGTGTTGACACTTTAGCATGTTTATCTCAGGTTAGTAAGGCGATAGCTAGTGCGTGGAACTTAGAGTCGAGCTGCATATTCTGAAGACTTACGCTTTTTATCATTTACCATTCAAAACATTTTTTATACATTTATGTATCATACTTTGAAATCTCATGTTTGTAACTTTGAATTCATTAATCGAATGGTAACTTTTGAAAACGTCTCATTTAGAGGTCGTTTTCTATAACTTGTACTTTGTATTATGAAGCAGCACCCCAGTGACATAGTCTTCCGCTGTGGTATTTTGGGGGTGTTACATCTACTTCCTCAACACTAACCCCACTGTTCTGGTAAACTATGACATCATTACTTTTCGTACGAAATGTATACCCGTTGATGTTATATGCCTCGTATTTCACTACGGTTGTGCGTTGGCCAAATGATATCCACCTCACAGTTTCTGATACTCTATCTTTGGATATCGCTAACTCTCTCTCAACCTGAATTTCATTACAAGTATATATTACCTTTAAATTGCAGGAACAACTCACTTATATTTATCAACAAACAAACAAGTAGTATACACAACATACGAGTAATTACCTCTTCGTGTAACCACTTAGCAAAAGATTTAGTGTGCTCATTCTCCAGCAATGCCATTTTTCTAACCGGGTATTTTGTTTTCAAAAATTGCTTGTGTCGGCTGAAACAAAATAATGTATTTGATTATTATATTTGATACAACATTTTAAGCAACGAAATAGACATGTGTTAGTAATACTTACTCGATATACGGCACAATTTCATCTGTATTCTGTATTACATACAAATGTGCTTTCTGAAAGACATCTCTGGTAAGTACATTTGATTTGCCGGCCGACAATGGCTTTCCATCCTCATTTGCATTGGTTACATGTTTATCAGGTGGAATACCAATAGTTTTCATGGTTTTATGATACTCGCTAAAAAACTCTATTGTTTCTTCCGCGATAGTCTCCTCGGCAATGCATCCCTCTGGTCTATTTCTGTTTCGCACATGTCCTTTAATAACCTTCATACATCTTTCGAAGGGATACATCCACCGAAAGCATACGGGACCACATAATTTTACCTCCCTAGTTAGGTGCACTGTCAAATGTATCATAATATCAAAAAATGAGGGAGGAAAGAACTTCTCGAGAAGGCACAGTGTCACAACAAGTTCTTGTTGCATCTTATCTAGTTCTTGCCAGATGATTTCTTTCCTACATATAGCTTTAAAGAAAAAGCAAAACCCGATAATAGCAAATCGTGTGGGTGGGTGCATGATTGAACGTATAGCAATGGGCAAAAACTCTTGCATTAGCATGTGATAGTCATGCGATTTAAGGCCAATGAGCTTCTTATCATTTTGGTTGACCAAACTAGAGAAATTTGAACAATAGCCTTGTGGTACCCTGATGTTGATTAACATTTCACAAAAGATGTCTTTTTCAGCATTCGTTAATGTGTAACCTGCTGGAGGTAGTGTTGTTTTGTTTGCTTCTTTCCTAGCAAACAACTCTTTTTTTAACCCCAACTCTTCCAGATCCAATCGAGCATTCATTCCATCTTTTGTCTTTCCAGGAACATTCAGCAAAGTTCGGACTAGACTCTCAGCAACATTCTTTTCTACATGCATGAAGTCAATACAATGTGGAACAACATTATGCCTCCAATATCTTAGCTTTCGATACCAAATGTTGAATTTTTTCCAATATGGTTCATTTACTTGGCTTGCACTACCCTCTGCTTCTGTTGTTTTCCTTTTCTGCATTGTAATCTTCCCACCACTACCTCTCATATCTTCTTGGTTATTCGAGGTGTTATTATTTGTTCGTTTTCCTTTTCCCCACTTATTTTCAATTAGTTGTACCTCGTTGTATATTTGTTTTCCAGTCAATGGAGTTGGAGCACACTGAAAATCTTCTTTTCCATTAAACACCGCCGTTTGCTTTCTAAACATATGGTTGTATGGTAGATATCGTCTGTGTCCAGCATAACTTTGCTTGGATGAGGTCACAGTGTGTATCTTTCCTACATACTACACAACCTTTGAATCCACTGTATGGGCAGCCACATGATGTACCAAGTGCAGGCTAATCATTTATCGTCCATAACACAGCGGCACACAGTTTAAACATATCTTTTGTACAAGCATCATATGTATCAACCCCATCCTCGAATAAGCTATGCATATCATTAACCAACGGTTCTAAAAATACATCAATATCATTTCCCGGGTATCCCGGTATCAATACCGAAAGCATAATAAACTTTCTTTTCATACACAACCATGGAGGAAGGTTGTATATGACAGATAAAACTGGCCATACACTGTGATGCCTAGTTCCTGAGTTGACGTCAACCCCATCAACCGATATTCCTAGCCGTAGATTTCTCGGATCTTCAACAAAGTGGGGGAATTGTTCATCTATGGTACGCCATGCCTGTGAATCTGCAGGGTGACATAAAACACTATCTGTTACCCTTCTTGTGGCGTGCCATCTTAGATCTTCTGAAATACTCTCTAACTTAAAGAGTCGTTGCAATCTTGGTATAATTGGAAAGTACCACATGACCTTTGCCAGAATGTTTTCATACACTTTACATGTCTTATTATCCACCTTCCATCTTGATATCCCACAAGTTGGAGAAACAGTCAACTCCTTGTTAGTCTTCCAGTAAAGAATGCAATTGTTGCTACATACATGTATCTTTTCGTATCCTGATCCCATCATTCTCATTAGTTTTTTAGCCTGATAAGTTTTTTCAACCATTTCGTTACCAGCACGTAGCATGTTTTTTATCAATCCTAGTAATTCAGTAAAGAACTTATTAGAAGCTCCATACTTACCCTTCAAGTTGAGTAGTTGAACTATTGCAGACAACTTTGTGAAGTTAGGACATCCTTTATAAAGTGGCTTTTCCGCATCTAATAATAGTTTTTGAAACTTGGCATGGTCAACCTCATCAAAATTTTCTTTCGTAGCATTAACCATTTCTACTGTTGCTGGGCCATCTGTTGGAATTTCTGAATGTGAATCCATGTCGAAATCCGTGTCGTCAACAAACTCTGTTTCTGCATTATCAGGTATTTGGGTTGTTGTTGCTTGCTCATCATTTTCTTCATGTTTATCCCATTTTCTGTATCTAAGATTAATCCCGTAGTAGAATAAATGGTACTCCACGTCATCCACTGTTTGCTCTATTTTGTTTAAACATGTGGTACACGGACATGGCATCTTAAGCTGTCGTACATTAACTCGTGGGTCGATGTTCTTCATCTTCTGAAAGTTGTGTAGTGCATACTTGATAAACACTGCTACTCCATCAATATATTGTTTGTTGATCCTACAAGTAGTCATCCAAGACTTGTCCATGCTATTATTGTTGAGGTCAAATGATAACGTATATATCCTACAAGTTACAAGTTAAACCAATATAAGCATATATGAAGATTTAGATTGATGAAGTTCCAATGTCAAGTCACAAGTGTCTAGCTAATTAATAAGCTAGGTTTACAATAAGAATTGCAACAACACAATGGAATGAATGTATTGGGCATCAATCTAATTAAGCTTCAAATGTCAAATATGAAAACGTGTATTAAGAAAAATGTGTAAATTACAACATGTTATCTTTATTGTGTTGTTTGTTAATTAAACGATTCGGCCAAAAACACGATAAGTTAACATACCAAAGAAACAAGAAACCAACAAATCCATAACAAATAAAATATACAATGAAAATAAATAATAAGTTAAAATTCCAACATAATGAATTCCTAATTCAAAAATGTACCTAATTTATATCTAAATGAACCTCCCTCCGTTGTTGATGGCCGGACCGACAAGTCATATGATGGATGGTGACTGGTGAATGGTGGCTGTGATGTGACTGGTGATTGGTGATTGGTGATTGGTGATTGGTGATTGGTGGCTGTGAGTGGTGATTGGTGAGAAATGTGGGTGGAGATGGAAATGGGTGGAGGGAGAATTCGAAATTTGGTGAAAAAAATATAGAGGGCTTTTCAAAAATTTTTGGGAGGACATACCAAAAAAGGGAGCCACAGGTATTTTATATTCCTCTTATAGACTATTTTTATATTCCTCCTATAGACTATTTTTTCATTTTGTTACAAAATCTAAACAACTAAACTATAGAAACTGACTAGGATGGAATTAGGAAGGGTGTTTGTTTAGTGGAAATGTAGCAAATAAGGGATATTTCTTCATGGTTGCCTAGATGTTAGCATGTAGTTGCTAAGTCTAGAAGAATGGTGGATATTGAATCAGCTAGTTTCGTGATTCGTGAATGATTGTGTAGAATGTATCTGTTATATTGTATCAGTCAAATAAGTGTGTTCAATTTGACTGCTTGTATAATCTTTGTAAGTTGCTGGTTCCTTAAATAATAAAATTCACTATTTCAGAAAGGAAAAAAAAGTGTAAAAACTGATATGGGCATTCCCAAGATCAGATACAAAGAAGAACATAAAATCCAAACCTCTACAGCAGTTGTAATCTCACAAAAGGTGAATTATATTACTTACCAAAAGTTTTTTTACCATATTAAAAATTGCTGATATGGGCATTCCCAAGATCGGACACAAAGAACAACATACAATCCAAACCTCTACAGCAGTAGAAACTTGATCTTGTTGTACCACCTTAGCCATTTCTTCAACATTACTAGTAGCATTAGTTTCTCCCAAAAGTGGGGTGAAAGTTTTATATGCAGACTGGCTTGAACCTTCGCAACATCTTCTGGCCAATCATGATCCATTGGGACGAGCATTTGCCAGGGATGAATGATTATAATTCTTGACAGAACTATAAATACATTAGTCGCCAACGAAGACTAGCCACAATGGAACATAATTGACCTGAAGAAATCTACAAAATTTCGTAGTACAGTTGTGCAATGTTATCACAACCTGAGTACTAACTAAACAAGCTACTTAAACACAAATAATCTATTTAACTTGCAAACATATCCATACATCAATTTCAAGCAACCCTTAATAATCCATCCGAACCCTTAATAATCCATCCCAAACACTCTATAACATCTATAGTAGACAATAAGAATCAAGCAACCCTTAATAATCCATCCGAACCACACAAAATATCATAACCTAGTCAACTTAAAAATCTTATTAGCATACAATTAAAAAACTAATACATGAATGACTTGATAAACACCCAAATGGATGTCTGTATTGATGATAAAACAATCAAGCTCTTATATAGAGCGTTTATTTTGATTATTTATTGCTTGATTTCATTTTTGTTACTTCATTTTGAAACCCCTAAATTTGCTGAAGATACATATTTCACCAATATGTGTTTCTTATGTGTGTAATATTTCAGAATGTGAGATATAAGGTAACTCAGTTGCTTATAAATAAAGTATATTTAAAATAAAAACACAAGATTATGACATAATTAAAAACCTAAATCATATTTATTACTATTAGATTAAGGAGGGTGATTACATGTACCAGTTCCTTCAAAACAACAACCAAAAACATAACAAGCTAAGGAACCACCAAACCTAACCAAAAAGACCCTACTTAAACAACCATTCAACTGGAGCTCTGATCATAATAATCCATATCGGCAATGGCTTCCTCCTTCTTGGATACCAGAGTACAAAGGTCAACCAAAATGGCCGAAAGGGACTCCAGCAAACGGCGCTCCATCACTTGAACCTCCTTAAGGGACTCATAACCATCAGCAGCAGCTTCTTCTTCATCAAAGTTAAGATCTAAAACCTCATCCATTCTCTCGGTGCGCTTATCAACTCATATCTGCAGCTCATCACGCTTCTCACCCAAACACTGGATCATTACTTCATTTAGAGGAATTTCTTGACTGAAGAGGAACTTGAGACATTTTGTGAAGTTTATCAGACCCACACAAATCTTTCAGTTCATCGAGATTAGGAGATCCAGACATGTTTTTAGATGATGATTTGATAATGGTTAAGTAAGAAATTGTGTTTTTTGATGATGATTTATGTGGCTAGGGATGAAACTAGATACAGTAATTAATTAATAATCTACTCTCCAAACATATATATGTGGCTGTGTAAACTAAATCATTGCAAAAAGTAATTACAGAGTACTAATTCAAAGTATTGAGTCTTCCCATGCTGTCTGTTCATGTTCTCATGCAAATCAATCAAATTACTATTTAAGTTTTTAATATGTAAGTGTTAATTAATGTATAATTTAGTCCAAATTATGACACTCTAGTAATTAAAGGTAATTTGTGCTTTATTTGATACAACATACAAATTCAAAATATGTATAACATGTTAAAAAGATTCTGATATATGAATAACTATATTATAAATGATCACTACATTTAATACTTATGATAAAGATGACTAAAAAAAGATGGTGGTGGAAGTTGCTGGTGGTGGTGGTGGTGGCGGCTGGTGGTGGTAGTGGTGGTGGCTGGTGGTGGTGGTGGTTGCTGGTGGTGGTGGTGGCTGGTGGTGGTAGTTGATGCGTGGGAATCGCACCTTGCTTTACCTCTCGAGGGATCTCGCGAGGCTTACAACCCCCACCAGGCAGTGTACCTGATCATTGTAGTATAGTATAGTGACAAGTACCGGGGGATTGATCGTTCAGCTTAGGAATAGTGTCGTTAGGATTAGAAAACCTAATTAATAGTTCTAGAGATGAGAGATGATTATTTTTGTGTTTTTATATTTTATGAAAGCAATTAAAATCTCGGGTTTTGGAGGAGTGGGCGGAATTAGTTGCTAATCAACTAACCCAAAGCTAAGATGCAATCAAAATAAAATAATAAAAATGAAATTAAACTAAATTAAACTAAGGTTGTGAGCAGTAATTGGAGAAATTGTGTTTACTTAGACTTCATTACTCCCTAGATATCTTTTACATGTTAATTACTTGTTACACTTGTATGAATGACGGGTTGTATTCCTTAATACCATTCGTGGGGTGGCATACATAACTCCCCAACTCTATGAGCTCTTATCTCCTCCTACACCATGACCCAGCACAACTATAGGGATTGTAAACAGTGGCTCATGCATTAAATACAACCAATAAAGACCTAGTACGCCTCGGTTCATGTTTCTTAAAACGTTCAAGCATGTTACCATTTGGAGATCTACCAGTTTTCTTAAGCCTAACATATAAATCATTCATTCAAAACAAGAATAGACAAGTAATCAACACATAATCAACATCTAGGTTTCATTAGATCTAAGCAAACACAAGAGAGATCTAGCCTAGCATAGTAGAATTGAGATAAGAACAAAAGATAAACAACCAACACATAGACATATTGATTGAATTGAAAGTACACTTATCTCAATTACAATGCAAGGTCTCAAGGGTTTGGAACCCTTGAAAAACCTGTGAAAGAGGCACCAAAATCGTCTTTAGGGTTTCACCAAAACTTCTCCTTTTTTAATGAAAAAACTAGAAAACTATATATAGGAAAATCGTTCTGACGGCGTCAAGAGTTAAATCTGACGCCGTCACCTCGCCGCCATAAACTTCCTCGGACGCCCTAGATCCACTTGTGACGGCCTATGTGACGCCGTCACCACCTTCGGTATTTTATTCTTGGCCACTTTGACGCCGTCACCTCTCCATCTGACGCCGTCACCAGCTACGATTTTTAATTCTTCATGTCTGACGCCGTCAAGCTTTTGGTCTTGACGCCGTCACCTTGTATCTTCAGCTTGGATTTTTGGTACTTTGTCGTTTTCTTCACTTTATGCTCCAAAAACGTCCAAAATAGCCTCTTTTCCAGAATTCACTCTCCAAACACCTAAAATCACACAAGGAACGATTTAGGGCAATATTTGATCAAATAAAGTCGGATTCGGGCTTAAATGACCCCCTAAAAACGGATCATTTTTCGCCTCATCATATACCCTTACACTTGAGATTTGCTTGTCCTCAAGCAAATGAGCTTTTATTCTACTCAAAAGACAAGTTAGGGGTCATTTAACACTAATATAAAAGTAATTACAACAAATAATCGTTCCACTAAAGACCAATAGACAAACACGGAGGTCATACACAAGCACCTCATAAATAGTGTTTAGATACTCACATCTCTCGGGTGTAATAAAGTAATATAACATTATGGAAATGGAAGATATCTCTCACTACCTGTCATAGCAAAATAGATTACCATAGGCTTGGGAAAGGATCAAACCTCCACCACATGGCGTAAGCACCTAGGATAAACTATCAAAGAGGTCTTTTAAAGGGTTATAACGTTAGGTGTAGGGATATGAATTACACGGTTTTGTTGGATAAAGGGAGTTTTACTGGTGGCGAGTTAACAATCTTAGTTAATTACATGTACAAGATGGCGTTGCTAAGCCAAGACTAGACTCGACTTAAGCTAATAAATAAAAAATAACAAAAACATAAAATGAACATAGAATAAAAACGGGATGGTAGTCCGTATGTTTTTTCACTTTTTTTTTTTTTTTTTTTTTTTTTTTTTTTTGCATACACTGTTACCCTACCATCCAAAATAATACATCATAGGGGTTGAGAATTCCCCTTACACTTGAATCTTTACATACTTTACATTTAACTAATCTAATGACTCGAATTAAGAAAATCAAAACACTTGGAGCATTTTTAAGATTAACGTACATATGGGGGTAATAATATGATGTTCTTCCCCATTACTCCATAAAATAAGTACTTACCCATGAGTCCCAATAGTCCCAAAACAATATGTACAATGATATGACTCGACTTAGCAACCATGTAATCAATTAGAAAGTTAACTTAGGGTTTAACAAATAACAATAATGCACTAAAAATGAGCGCATACACGGAAGGCTAAGGCGATTTGGTTGTACATTTAAGTGGGGTGTAACAAATTCTTCCTTTAAGTAAGATGCTTAAAGTTAGAAACGAAAAGATAGGCTCGGAGGGGTGTACTAGGGGTTTCGTGTACTAAAAATGAGTACAAAGCTAAGGGTGTGGGAAAAATTAGTTGACTTAACTAGCCAAGCAATATGACTTAAATGGTCAAGTAATCATGATACGGGTTTAACACAAGGGTGATCCTAATGCCTCTTATCATGTAGTAAATCCTACTACACGAATGTAGTCTCACTAGCGGTCTCGGGATGCATCACTAACGCAAGTTCTAGAATCTAAATGCTACCGGTACACTCATAAGCACTAATAGTAAATGCTTTTCCTATCAAATCTAAAGGCGAACCTCACATTTTTGGGTGGAAAATTTTTCTGAATATACAGTTATGTGCTAGTCATACAATCTCCTATCCATGAGACGCTTGCTATGGCTAAAGTTTCACTCCTAAATGTTGTAAAAAATTTTAAATTTGGCGCTAAAATTACACTAACAAGTATTTCTCGTAGTTTTATTACTCATCTACTATCAAACAAAACAAACTCAAGCGAAAGTGCATATGTAAGGTATCATCTTTTTACCCTCCCCTTACACTTAAGATGAACATTGTCCCCAATGTCCAAGTAAAGAATGTAAAAGTTAAGAAGTAAAGAGAATGAAATCAAATACTCCCCTGATTCGCTCGGTATGGATTTTAGTTGGCTAGGTTAAATCTTCTTCCAAGAAAACGAACAATCAAAGCTTCCCTTCCAGAATATAAATCATCTTCTTGTCACAAATAACCTGTAAATCCTGACAAAAGTAGACAAGGCAACCTCGCGTAAAATCGGCGGCATCCTATATAAGTTACTAAATCCTAGAAAACAAAGTAAGATATAATGCTTGTGGAATGAAGTTTGCAGATTTCCTGGAGATTATAAAACTTAATAATTCACAAAAACCATAAGACTCCGTTAGAAAAACAAAATCGGTAAAATTTCCAGATTTTTGACTCCTGACGCCGTCAAGAGCAATGCCCTGACGCCGTCAGAATGGACCTGCAGAAATTCTTATGTTAAGTTTCCGGAAAATTTCTAGAAAAACTTTGTCCTACTTCCTGGAAAATCCTGCAAAACTTCATTATGACTCAATACAAGCATTTGACTCTAACAAATACGAATATACATGTCCATTTAATATTGTGGAGAATCATGATCGGTTTGTTTCTTAAAAACATATTTGGGGTTTCCCCTTACACTTATCTTTTGCAAAAATACCTTTAGGTTGAAGTTAAGACTAGGCTAAACAACATAATAAAGTATTTCCACTTTTTAGTAAAGAAACATGATCAACCAATCAATAAAAATAAAACATGCATACGGAAGCAAATAACAATCAAACAAACAAAAATCACACAAAACATGGGTTGCCAAGATAAATAATCAAAAATTAAACGCTAATCATTCAAACATTAATTAAAAGAACAGAAATGGAAATTGTTCAAAGCCAACAAAGGCCGGATCCTAGACTATTACAACCAAATGTTTTAAATTATTCAACCAAAAATAAATTGTTCAAGAATTACAGACATCAAGATGGATCACTGAGGGGGAGGACCAAAACGATAATCATAGCCTGGTGGGAGGTGTCCAGTGTACCCATGGGGAGGGTAGTCAGTCTCTCGGCCTGGGAAGGGGTCAATCTGCAGGTGAGGCTCAAGCTGATCTCGGGTGGAGAGGTGCTGCATCTGGCGGACGGTATGATCATACATCCAGTCAAAGCGCTGGTCAGTAGCTGCTCGCCACGTGTCCATCTGACCCATCCAGACACCCTGGTGTGCCTGCCAGTCTCCCCGACTCATGTGTCGGTAGTAATCAGCCGTCCCCGCCTCATACTGATGCTGCTGGGGCACTCCCTCATCATCACCGTCGTCATCCTCATTATCAACCCCTATGTACCATATATAGGTACCATCCCCCACCTGCATCACAATCCTCATCTGCCTAAGGGATTTCACCCTCACTACCCTGCAGTTCCCACATTCGCTCAAGTACCCCATGATCTGAGGAGTAAGAAGACCATAGGAACGAGCCAACCGTGTGATGAACATCCCCCCATAAACCTTGTCGATATCCCTCTCACCCACACTGGTCTTCAAGTAACTGGCCACCCAAAACGGGATGTTGCAGTAGACATCCTCAGCAAAGATGGTGTACAAGTAGAATAAGTCCGAAGCAGTGATACGGTGAGTGATGCCCTGATGTGCAGACAAACCATATGTGAGGCACCTGTGAACTAGCCTAACAATGGGGTCCCTGATCGATGCAGCCCCAGTAGTCGACGTGTAGGCCCCATTCCCTATGGTGGGCCAGAAGGTAACACACCTCATCTCATTCCGCTGAGTCTCTCCATGTAACAGATTCAGCAGAAAAGCCCCATCAACCTCCTCACTGGTATATAGCCCCAGCCTCCAACCAAACTCAGCCACAGAACAAGACCTCAACTCGCCCCCTAGCCTAAAATATATCATGGTGCCCCCCATATCTCCCCTAGCCTCAGCCCGGTCAAAACGGAATGTCGCAAAGAATTCCCGTACTAACTCGCTAAATACCGTCTCCCTCAACCTAAACAGTCTCTCCCACTGCGGACCCGCGAATCCATCTGTGCGGATCCTCCCTACAAACTCATCCTCCAACCCACTCGTTCTCAGGAAATCCCAGTCAACCACTGCCCCAGTATCGATGTGGTGGTTACACAACTCCTCATACTTAGTACTAGTACCAACATCGCCAAACTCGCCCCAACTGTGCACTGATTCCTCATAATTGATCCCTTGAGATCTAGAAGAACTACCCTTTTGTTGGCGAGACCTTTTGCTCATTTTCCTGGAAAAAAAAAGTGTAGTGAATGGAAATGATTAGAACGCGAGATTTATATGAACTTTATGCAGTTAGACACATCTGACGCCGTCAAGAGCAATTTCTGACGCCGTCAGATGGACCAGAAATGGAGCCATGCAGACGCGAGGGAAAAAATCAATTTTCAAACTCTTAACCCATTACCCAAACGCTCCTTAAATCAGGAAACAGGGGTGGGGGGTCAAAAAAATCCGAGGCATGATGGGTTCTCCCTAAATTAATGCATGATTCGGGTGAGACAACATCGTCAAATGGTAACCCCACGATTACAAATCACCAATTGGATGGCATTACGATTTGCTAATGGTGGGTCAAGAATAGGGTTTCGGGCGAAAGGGGTTTTTCGAATTGACGGGTCCTAAGGATAATTAACCGAGAAAGGATGAAGAATACTTACTTACAAAGGAGAGATCGGAGGCGGAAGATGTCGAATTGGGGGTTTGAGAGTCGGAGTAGCAGCAGCACTTGGGTGAGATTTGTGGGGTATGGGTTGAAAGTGATTGGTTCTTGGGTTAATATTGCTGATCCATCGAGCTGACGGCATCAAGAGTTAAATCTGACGCCGTCAGATGCCCGTGTGGGGTGGGGTTTGGAATAGTTTTAAGTTTAGTCCCTGCTCTTTGCGTGAATAACTAAACGCGAGTAAAACCCATGAGTAGTTATTCCGTTAACGAGGTCCACCAGGGTCGAACGTCTCATTACTATCGCGGAAAGAGGTGAGGTAGTAGCTGGGGTCGGGTGGTGTCTTGGCAAAGTTGATCCTTATGCACGAGTTATTGGCGCGAGAGAAAAGATGTTGTTCAATGGGAGGTTTCAAATCAATGGTGTTTATGAGGTGTGGCCTCTTTACACCGGGTTTGAAACCAACAGAACGTTTTGTGGATGAGATCGGGAATGTGGTTCGCAAGCATCAAACGAAAATACAATTTATTCGCGAGCTTTTCTCCGTATGGGGGTGTTTATGAGAATGGGGGGTAGTCAGTGGTAAAGCTTTTGAGGAGAATCTCCAGCTGTCCTCCTGGTTAAATACCAAAGAGGTTGACACCTCGAAGACCTTTTCAATTTTTTTGGGTATAAAATTTTCTTTGATCTTTTCTTTGACCCTTGATATGAATTGGTCTGCGAAATTCATAAAGGCTTTGTGAGTGTTTTCCATGCGTGCCTCAAGGTGCTGGATTTGCCTTTCCTGATTATCCATGAAGGTCACCATTATTCCTTCGAATTCCTCTTGTCGTGAGCGTTCAGGAAAATTTTGGCTGATAGCCGTGTTCCTATGTGGGTTAGGGTTCCACATGGGTTCAGTAGCCAGTTTCTCAATACTCATCAGTTCTTTTATCTGTTTCTCGATGCTTCCCAACAATTGTTCTTGGGTGGCACATGCGTAGTCAAGCTTTGCCTTGCTCGGGAGCATCGGGTCCTCCCATCCTTCCTCTTCGTATTGTGCCAATTCCTCAAGAACTTTCCAGTATTCGTCAACGCTAAGTCTATCTAGCCTACCCTTGGCTGCGTAATCAATGGCTTTCCTTGTTTGATAGTCAACCTTACCATAAAAGATTTGGATCTGCAGCCATGGTTCGATCCCATGATGGGGAACTTTTCGGAGTAGGTCTTTATATCGACTCCATGCTTCATAAAAAGATTCATTTTGACGTTGTTGAAACATCAAGATGTCATTCCTAAGTTTAGTAGTTCTCCCCGGTGGGAAAAATTGAGCAAGGAAACGAGTGGTGAGATCATCCCATGTGGTGATGGATCCCGCGGGTAAACGCTCAAGCCATTGACTAGCTTGATCCCGTAGAGAGAATTGGAATAGGCGTAAACGGGTAGTCTCTCTAGTTTCAACACCTAGGTCTATGGAATCTACGATTTTGAGGAAGTCCTTAAGGTGTTGGTTTGGATCTTCGGAACGAAGTCCATGGAATGCACATCCGCTTTGCACTAACCGGATGGTGTCGGATCGCAAGGGGGTCACATTGGCTCCGGTGAGCTCAATGGTGTTTCGGTAGCCTTGGTGGCTAGGTCGGGAATACTCTCCTAAGGTTCGGGGCCTAAGGGGTTCTAATGGTGGGTTTTGTTGTGGTGGGATGATGGGTTCAAAGATGTTACCACCTTCCATGATGTCGGATGGTAAAGAGTTACGAACAAAAGGCACGAAGAAACAAGATAGACTAAAGAAGACCTAAAAATAAAAATAAAAATCTTACTAGAAAGGAATCTAGCAAGTAGACCTAATAAAAAGAAATTCTAACCTAGACAATAACTATTCCCCGGCAGCGGCGCCAAAAACTTGATGCGTGGGAATCGCACCTTGCTTTACCTCTCGAGGGATCTCGCGAGGCTTACAACCCCCACCAGGCAGTGTACCTGATCGTTGTAGTATAGTATAGTGACAAGTACTGGGGGATTGATCGTTCAGCTTAGGAATAGTGTCGCTAGGATTAGAAAACCTAATTAATAGTTCTAGAGATGAGAGATGATTATTTTTGTGTTTTTATATTTTATGAAAGCAATTAAAATCTCGGGTTTTGGAGGAGTGGGCGGAATTAGTTGCTAATCAACTAACCCAAAGCTAAGATGCAATCAAAATAAAATAATAAAAATGAAATTAAACTAAATTAAACTAAGGTTGTGAGCAGTAATTGGAGAAATTGTGTTTACTTAGACTTCATTACTCCCTAGATATCTTTTACATGTTAATTACTTGTTACACTTGTATGAATGACGGGTTGTATTCCTTAATACCATTCGTGGGGTGGCATACATAACTCCCCAACTCTATGAGCTCTTATCTCCTCCTACACCATGACCCAGCACAACTATAGGGATTGTAAACAGTGGCTCATGCATTAAATACAACCAATAAAGACCTAGTACGCCTCGGTTCATGTTTCTTAAGACGTTCAAGCATGTTACCATTTGGAGATCTGCCAGTTTTCTTAAGCCTAACATATAAATCATTCATTCAAAACAAGAATAGACAAGTAATCAACACATAATCAACATCTAGGTTTCATTAGATCTAAGCAAACACAAGAGAGATCTAGCCTAGCATAGTAGAATTGAGATAAGAACAAAAGATAAACAACCAACACATAGACATATTGATTGAATTGAAAGTACACTTATCTCAATTACAATGCAAGGTCTCAAGGGTTTGGAACCCTTGAAAAACCTGTGAAAGAGGCACCAAAATAGTCTTTAGGGTTTCACCAAAACTTCTCCTTTTTTAATGAAAAAACTAGAAAACTATATATAGGAAAATCGTTCTGACGGCGTCAAGAGTTAAATCTGACGCCGTCACCTCGCCGCCATAAACTTCCTCGGACGCCCTAGATCCACTTGTGACGGCCTATGTGACGCCGTCACCACCTTCGGTATTTTATTCTTGGCCACTTTGACGCCGTCACCTCTCCATCTGACGCCGTCACCAGCTACGATTTTTAATTCTTCATGTCTGACGCCGTCAAGCTTTTGGTCTTGACACCGTCACCTTGTATCTTCAGCTTGGATTTTTGGTACTTTGTCGTTTTCTTCACTTTATGCTCCAAAAACGTCCAAAATAGCCTCTTTTCCAGAATTCACTCTCCAAACACCTAAAATCACAAAAGGAACGATTTAGGGCAATATTTGATCAAATAAAGTCGGATTCGGGCTTAAATGACCCCCTAAAAACGGATCACTTTTCGCCTCATCAGTAGTGGCTAATGGTGGTGGCTGATGTTGGTGGTGGTGTTGGTGGCTGGTGGTGGTTGCTGGTGGTTGTGGTGGTGGTGGTGGTGGCTGGTTGTGGTGGTGGTGGTGGTTGCTTCTGGTGGTGGTGGCTGGTTGTGGTTGTGGTTGTGGTGGTGCTAGTGGTTTTGGCTGGTGGTGGTAGTGGCTGATGGTGGTATTGGTGGCTAGTGGTGGTTGCTGCTGGTGGTGGTAGTGGCTGATGGTGGTAGTGGTGGTGTTGGTGGCTGGTTGTGGTGGTGGTGGTGGTTGGTGATGCTGGTGGTGGTGGTTGGTTGTGATTGTGGTGGTGGTGGTTGTGGCTGGTGGTGGTAGTGGCTGATGGTGGTAGTGGTGGCTGATGGTGGTTGTTGGTGGTGGTGGCTGGTGGTTGTGGTGGTGGTGGTGGTGTTGGTGATGTTGGTGGTTGTGGTGGTGTTGGTGATGTTGGTAGTTGTGGTGGTGGTGGTGGTGGATGGTTGTGGTGGTGGTGGTTGATGCTGGTGGTGGTTGGTTGTGGTTGTGGTGGTGTCTGGTGGTGGTGGTGGTTGTGGCTGGTGGTGTTAGTGGCTAATGGTGGTGGTGGTGGCTGGTGGTTGCTGCTGGTGGTGGTGGCTGGTTGCGGTGGTGGTTGCTGCTGGTGGTGGCTAGTTGTGGTGGTGGTTGTGGCTGGTGGTGGTAGTGGCTAATGGTGGTGGTGGTGGCTGCTGGTGGTTGCTGCTGGTGGTGGTGGCTGGTGGTTGTGGTGGTGGTGTTGGTGATGCTGGTGGTGGTGGTTGGTGAAGCTGGTAGTGGTGGTTGGTTGTGATTGTGGTGGTGGTGGTGGTGGTTGTGGCTGGTGGTGGTAGTGGCTGATTGTGGTAGTGGTGGCTGGGGTGGTTGTTGCTGGTGTTGGTGGCTGGTGGTTGTGGTAGTGGTGGTGGTGTTGGTGATGTTGGTGGTTGTGGTGGTGGCTGGTTGTGGTGGTGGTGGTGGTGGTTGCTGCTGGTGGTGGCTGGTTATGGTTGTGGTGGTGTTTGGTGGTGGTGGTGGTTATGGCTGATAGTGGTAGTGGTTAATGGTGGTGGTGGTGGTTGCTGCTGCTGGTGGTGGCTGGTTGTGGTGGTTGCTGCTGGTGGTGGCTAGTTGTGGTTGTCGTGGTGTCTGGTGTGGTGGTGGTTGTGGCTGGTGGTGGTAGTGGCTAATGGTGGTGGTGGTGGATGGTGGCTGGTGGCTGGTGGTGGTTGCTGCTGGTGGTGGTGGCTGGTGGTTGTAGTGGTGGTGGTGGCTGGTTGTGGTGGTGGTGGTGGTGGTTGCTGCAGGCGGTGGCTAGTTGTGGTTGTGGTGGTGTCTGGTGTGGTGGTGGTGGTTGTGGCTGGTGATGGTAGTGGTTGATGGTGGTAGTGGTGGCTGGTGGTGGTTGCTGCTAGTGGTGGTGGTGGCTGGTGGTTGTGGTGGTGGTGGTGGTGGCTGGTGGTGGTTTGTTTTTACACGTTTTTTATGTGTTATGAACCGAATAAAAATATAACCGATTTAATGAAACCGAACTAATCCAACAACACGGTTTACACGTTTAGTCCCTTTTCATCAGTTCCATCCGTTTTTACCCAATTTTTTTTGTTTTTTACACGTTTTTGTGTTTAATTAATCACCCGAATAAAAATATATTCGATTTAATGTAACTGAAGTAATCTAACAACATGATTTACACGTTTAGTCCGTTTCCATCCGTTTTTACCCAATTTTGTTTGTTTTTTACACGTTTTTGTGTTTAATTAATCACCCGAATAAAAATATATCCGATTTAATGAAACTGAACTAATCTAACAACACGATTTACACGTTTAGTCCCGTTTTTATCCGTTTCCATCCGTTTTTACCCATTTTTGTTTGTTTTTACACGCTTTTTATGTGTTATGACCTGAATAAAAATATAACCGACTTAATGAAACCGAACTAATCCAACCACACGGTTTACACGTTTAGTCCCTTTCATCAGTTTCCATCCGTTTTTACCCATTTTTTTTTGTTTTTTACACGTTTTTGTGTTTAATTAATCACCCGAATAAAAATATATTCGATTTAATGTAATTGAAGTAATCTAACAACACGATTTACACGTTTAGTCCGTTTCCATCCGTTTTTACCCAATTTTGTTTGTTTTTTACACGTTTTTGTGTTTAATTAATCACCCGAATAAAAATATATCCGATTTAATGAAACTGAACTAATCTAACAACACGATTTACACGTTTAGTCCCGTTTTTACCCGTTTCCATCCGTTTTTACCCATTTTTGTTTGTTTTTACACGTTTTTTATGTGTTATGACCCGAATAAAAATATAACCGATTTAATGAAACCGAACTAATCCAACCACACAGTTTACACGTTTAGTCCCTTTTAATCAGTTTCCATCCGTTTTTACCCAATTTTGTATGTTTTTTACAGGTTTTTTTGTTTAATTAGTCACCCGAATAAAAATATATCCGATTTAATGAAACTGAACTAATCCAAGAACACGATTTTCACGTTTAGTCCTGTTTTTACCCGTTTCCATCTGTTTTTATCAACTTTTGTTTGTTTTTACACGTTTTTTATGTGTTATGACCCGAATAAAAATATAACTGATTTAATAAAACCGAACTAATCCAACAACACGGTTTACACGTTTAGTCCCTTTTCATCAGTTTCCATCCGTTTTTACCCAATTTTGTTTGTTTTTACACGTTTTTGTGTTTAATTAATCACCCGAATAAAAATATATCCGATTTAATGAAACTAAACTAATCCAACAACACGATTTACATCTTTAGTCCGTTTCCATCCGTTTTTACCCATTTTTGTTTGTTTTTACACATTTTTTATGTGTTATGACCCGAATAAAAATATAACCGATTTAATGAAACCGAACTAATCCAACAACAGGGTTTACACGTTTAGTCCATTTTCATCGGTTTCCATCTGTTTTTACCCATTTTTGTTTGCTTTTACACGTTTTTGTGTTTAATTAATCACCCGAATAAAAATATATCCGATTTAATGAAACTGAACTAATCCAACAACACGATTTACACGTTTAGTCCGTTTTCATACGTTTTTACCCTTTTTTGTTTGTTTTTACACGTTTTTTATGTGTTATGACCCAAATAAAAATATAACCGGTTTAATGAAACCGAACTAATCCAACATCATGATTTACACGTTTAGTCCCTTTTCATCCGTTTCCGTACGTTTTTACCCATTTTTGTTTGTTTTTACACGTTTTTTATGTGTTATGACTCGAATAAAAATATAACCGATTTAATGAAACTGAACTAATCCAACAACACGATTTACATGTTTAGTGCCTTTTCATCCGTTTCCATACGTTTTTACCCATTTTTGTTTGTTTTTACACGTTTTTTATGTGTTATGACCCGAATAAAAATATAACCGATTTAATGAAACTGAACTAATCCAACAAAACGATTTACACGTTTAGTCCATTTTCATCCGTTTCCATACGTTTTTACCTATTTTTGTTTGTTTTTACACGATTTTTATGTGTTATGACCCGAATAAAAATATAACTGATTTAATGAAACCGAACTAATCCAACAACACGATTTACACGTTTAGTCCCTTTCCATCCGTTTTTACCCATTTTTGTTTGTTTTTCACGTTTTTTATGTGTTATGACCCGAATACAAATATAACCGATTTAATAAAACCGAACTAATCCAACATCACGATTTACACGTTTAGTCCCTTTCCATCCGTTTTTACCCATTTTTGTTTGTTTTTACACGTTTTTTATGTGTTATGACCCGAATAAAAATATAACCGATTTGTTAGAAACTTTTGAAGTCTTTCTTTTATAACTTTGACCTTAAATATATTTATTTGTGTTGTATAATATTTGATGAAAATTATACTAATGAAAATACATTTAAATTAAAACACAATCCATCCATCTAAAAGTATTATATAACACAAGATAGAAAACTTAAGGTGAAAGTTGTAAAAGAAAGACTTAAAGAGTAAAACAACAACAATATTGGGACTTAGTATTTATCATCTTCTATGATTACTGTTTTAACTTTTAATTACTCTCCTCGGTATTCTGAAGAAGCCGCCCGACTAAATAATACTCATGATCTTGGAGAAAAGAAAATTAGTTTCTGTTCATAAGCGGAATTTTTTGAAAATAATTTAGAAGAATTTGGAGCTAAAATTTTGATACAAAATTTTTAGATCACCTAATTATATGGCATTTAACATAAACAACAACCCATATTCATGAAAATACCCTGTTTTGTCTCCTAATTAAACTAAACACTGCAACCAAAACACAAAAAACAAATCTTCAATCACCATTACTCTCCAAGCCAGAATCATTTTCTTGTACACATTGTTGCTCAAGAGTCGTCATGGAAATGGTTGAAAACATTGATACTGATATTTTGCTTCCAGATAATGAAGCTGGTGTTAACACAATACAGTATGAGGACGAAACATATTCTTCATCTGATGAAGAAAATGACAACCAATTAAATCGAAAACTATCAAATAGGGGCATAACCAGGCTAGCTAAGTTTCGCCTTCAATATGGCCATCCTGGTCAAATAAAGCACAAGGTAACCATCGATGCGTTGAATAAGGTTACAGGGTTAAACAGAGCACTGTTTGCGAGTTTTTTAGGAGATGTGGTTCGTGAGCACATAGGTTTGAAGGTTCTATCCTGGAAGAAGGTGGATAAAGAATCAAGACAAAAATTATGGGATGAAATCACGGTACATATATACTAATTTTTAGCCCAATATATAAGTTTAATTTATCAATTATCTACAACTAATTAAAAACATTGTGTTAATCTTTGCAGCGATATTTTGATGTTGACGTGACATTCAAAAAGGTGGTAATGAATCATCTTGGTCAACTGCTAAGGAATTACAGAATGAAACTCAGGGAAAATACATATTGCCCAACCTAGATACACGTGAGAAAATGAATGAAAGGCCGGAAAAGTATAGTACAATTATGACACAAGAATAATGGGTTGAGTTTGTAACCTACACGACCACCAATGAATACAAGGTTTTAATTATTCATCTTTATTTAAGTTTATATGTCATTTCATAATTTTTAGTTTGCAGCATTACCGCATATCTAAATGCCTTATGATTTTGTGTTTTTAGGAGAAATCAGATAAAGCTAAACTATCGCGTTCCAAAAATATTTATCATCATAAAATGGGACGAGGTGGATATGTTTATGTTAAAGAGAAAATGGTAAGGTTATACATACTGTTTGTTTTACTAATTGATCAGACTCGATTATCTTGGTTTAACTTTACATATATGTGTATGCACTTGATGTCCATTAGATCGAAAAAAAAAAAGAAATTGAAGCAGATGTTGAACCGCCGCGTAGTGTATTGTGGGTCAAAGGAAGGCAAAACAAAGACGGAGAATCTCCAGATGCTGAGATTAGTTCGGTGGCAGATAAACTTGTAAATTTGACTGCAAATTCTATTATTATGCTTATATACCAGCAGCATTAACTTTGTACTAGCCGTACTAACTTGTATACTAGCAGTACTAACTTTTAATACCAACAATTCCTATATTTTTTTGCAGAAAGAAGCTGATGAAAAGATCAAGGAAGGAACCTTGGATGTTTATGATGGCACTAATGCCATGACAGTTGTGTTTGGTAAGGAAAAGGGCGGTTATGCAAGAGGAGTGGGAAATGGAGTTACATATAAGAGGTCCTCAAACCAGAAAAGAAACTGATGAAAGAATTGAGTTACTTCAAACTCAACTTGATAATGAGAGAAGCGAGCGTCAAAAAAAAGATCTACTGCTCAAGAAACTGTCCACTGAGATGACAAAAAAAGATGACCAGGTCAAGAAATTGTCCGCTGAGATGGCAGATACAAAAGGAATGGTTTCTAACATGCTGAGTCTTTTGAGTTCACAAGGGATTCAGTTGGATATGGCATCTCGATTTCTATTAGACTCAGATGTAAGCTATTTTTTATGTTGTTAAGAATTTTATTTTCTAATGCTAACATCAATGTATTTCTTAATTTAATTTAATTATATTGCAGGTGACGACTCCAATGGCCATTAATAATATAGATATCAGCGCTAATGAGCATCAGGTGGTCAACGGAACTCAGTCCAGTGTTTGTGTACGTGCACATAATAAAGATGTGATAATTCAGAAGAAGCCTACTGGGATTGAAACTTTGGAACCGGTAATGGAAACAATGGTGAAGAGTAAAACATTATTACCCCCCTTTGATTTTTTAATTTTACCTACATGACTAATGTACCGTGTTTTATATATTGATGAGTGTGTAAATACTCATCATTTTTGTACCCATTTAGACTATAAAAATGGCCGAAAACACACAAATACGCCGAATTATATTGCAAATATCCTTGGATTGTGTTTTTATGTGTTTTAGGTACAAAAGGATTGAAAACGAGGTAAAAGTGGACAAAACCGAGCACAAAATTGGAAAGAGCAAAATTTATGAGTCACGGACGTTGGAGCAAAAGTTCAAAGTTCAAGGTTTCGAGCATTTTATTAAAGATTATTGAAACCCGAAAAAATAGACCCAGCTCAAGCTGACTTTTGACTCAAGCCGAACTAAGAGCACTAATATATATTATGTATTCCATTGTCCATTCATCCAACAAATGGAACAGTTGGCCCAAATTCACTACACACAACCCGGCCCAATCCAAAAAGATGTTAGCATTTATCATTACTAAACCGTACAAAGAGAAAGGAGCCGCACCACAACATCAGAGGTGGTAGAGATAGCTTATTTTTTTAGTAGTAGCAGTCATGTTTTAATATAGTTGTCAATCTATATTTACTCTTTTCATTTGAGGAAGATCATTGTATCTATACTACCTGTAAAGGAAAATGGTCAAAGTGGAAAAGTGAAAAAATGAAAAGTCAAGGAATGTGAAATGTTGAAATATTTTATTAAAGGAAATTATGAATTGCAATTAATGCTCTTATTAAAACACCCCATTACTTAAAAGTACAATGATTTATACACATTGTACAACCAATTAAAACAATTAATACAAATCACAAACCGGGTTGACCCGGGACGCTTCAAACCCGACGGGCTGAACCGGTTTAATTTGACCCGTTTTCGACCTAACCTAGCAAGCTGACCCGGTTTAAATTGACCAAATTTTCGACCGGGACGGTTCAACCGGTTGAACCACCCAGGTCGAACCGGGTTTCAAAACATTATGTTTAATTCCCAAATCTTAAAACTTTTATTATTTTTCATTTATAACCAATCAAAACAATTAATACAAATCATAAACCGGGTTGACCCGGGACGCTTCAAACCTGACGGGTTGAACCAGTTTAATTTGACCCATTCTTGACCCAACCTAGCAAGTTGACCCGGTTTAAATCAACTAAATTTTCGACTGGAACGGTTCAACCGGTTGAACCACCCGGGTCGAACCGAGTTTCATAATATTATGTTTAATTCTCAAATCTTCAAACTTTTATTATTTTTCATTTATAACCTATAAACTTTTTTTTTATCAATAAACTATCTGTATGTATAAAATTCCGTTGCTATTCACGGGTACTCGTCTAGTTTTTTTTTATGTGTCAATCTTAAATTGAGACCAAACATATCCCTTTCTTTTTATATATAGTCCGCAACTTTTTTTTTTTTTTTTTTTTTTTTTTTTTTTTTTTTTTTTAGGTATTAAAGACTTTTGATTTGTATTAATGTTTTCATTGACTAGCATTTAAGGCTTTTGTATTTTCTTTCCAATTTTTATGTAGCTTTGCTCACACACACTCCTTCATGACTACAAATTACTTATCCATCATTAATTAGTTTCTCATCATTAATTTTTAGCTAGTTTACATGTATTTTACTTTTGAATCATTAAATCTCCTTTTGTTTTGAATTTAAACATTTACGGTTTGATTTCCTAAAAGTTTATTTAATGCATTTTCTTTTTATAACCTTTTCAACTCAGTTTATCAAATTTGTCATCAATGTTTATTTCATTATTTATTAAATGAGTTTTGGTTTACAAGTATTTTTTTCCCTCTTTCTCTTATGCTTTTAAACTAGCTTTATTCCTGTCAACTCTTAGTAAATCTAGCTTCGATGCTTTGTGTTCTCTTTTCTTCTTAATATATAAAAGCTAGAAGTATTAGTGGTGAGTAGTGTATTGTTACCGAAGATAAGAATGTGATTAGTTGATGATTTGGGCTTTTGAACTTAGATATGGGTATAATCGATGGAGCTTTTGGATAGGTTTGAAGCTTATGATGGAATGATTATCTCGCCGTCTTTATATTTTTCATTTCATTTGGTTATCTCTAACCCTTTTATCTTTTTATTTTTAGTATGTTTATATATATTGTCATGTTTAGCTTAGTAGTTATTGTTGCTTGTAGTGTACTTTTTATTAGGGAAAATTTCATGTATATCCTTGAAAATTTCAAAAATTTCATATATATCATTTTTACTAGTTTTTTATGCATAAAGTACAATGCATTTAATGCATCAAAAGGATATATATGAAATTTATGAATTTTGCAAGGATATGACTGAAATTGCCCCTTTTTATTATGTGCGAGTAGTTTATATATGTTCGTTTAGAAATATGCTAATTATTATTGGATTATTGTTATTGTTAGCTTAGTAGTCATGAGTAGTGAGTAAACTTTTTATATACTTGTTCAGTAGATTATTTCGCTAATTAAGTGTGATTTTATAAAAGTTAGAAAAAATATTGGTTAGTAATTGTAAGTTACTTTCATTAAAATTTTGGTTGTTTGAGCGGGCAAAAGCCGCGAAAATAATTGGGTTTTAATTTAGATATTGATATCTCCTTGTGAAAAAATTGTTTTCAAAAGTAACTAACGTTGTGAGAAAATAATATTTGTAAGAGATATTAATTCATCAATAAAGGACTTAATTGAAATAATAAACCACACTTAAGGATCTTGATAATTTGCTTAACAAGTATATCTTTTTATTATATATTTTTTATTTGTTTGCTTAGTATAATATAGTTTATTATTTTAGTTGTTATCTTTTATCGTTAACTTTATATTATTTACTTGCTACAAGTTGTATTATTATCTTTGCTTTAATTATTTACTTTTAGGCCCGTTTTAAGTTTAGATTATGTTTTAGCGTAATTGTGATTTAAATGCTTTACGTGTTTGTTAATTTGAGTTATTTTGAATTGTTATTTGTTTAATTTAGTTTACAAATTCTAAATCTCTCTTTAAACCTCATTCAAAGCACCCGATCACGAACTTGAACCGATTCACCATTTCACACCTCGTCGGGACTTAACGACCCGGGAAAACACTATACTCTCACCGGAAAATGCGTGGTTTGACTCCTTTGACTATTTATTGGTTAAAGTTGACTTTCTACCGCGATCATTTTGGCGCCGCTGCCGGGGAGGCGTGAAGCCGTTTATCGATTCGAGTTTGCAGATTAGTGTTTGAAGACCCTTCTCCAGAAGTTATCGTCTTGTTTTTTTGTTAATATTCTTTTGTTTTTCCTAAATATAAAATCCCAAAAAGATTTTCTTTCTCAAAATTGGTTTTAAATTTTGTTTCCTTTATCATAGTTTGTTTTTCCGTTATAAAATCCCAAAAATAATCTTCGTTATCCTCTTAAATGTTTAATTCTTATCTTTTCACCCTCTCATTGTTTAATTCTCCACAATGATCGATTTTCCACCATCTCATCCCCATGATCCTCGGACCATGGAGGATTTCTATCGTCCGTCACTGATCGGTAGAGGAGGACCGATCACTCCGACATCAGTTCCTGGAACCGATTTCACATTGAAAAATCGTATGGTTCGACCGATCCAGCAATACTACCAATTTCACGGATTCCGAGATGAGGATGCAAACGAGCACCTAAACAAGTTCATATCTATCACTCAATCCATGAAAAAAATTGAGTTTCTCAAGATAGCATTCGTTTGAATCTATTTCCATTCTCTTTATCCTACCACGCTGAATCTTGGTTTTATACTCTTAAAACCCATTCAATTCATACTTGGGAAGAGATGTTCCTCAAGTTTCTTTCAAAATACTTTCCACGTTCTAAAACGGTGCAGCTTAGGAAAGACATTCTGAATTTCCGGCAGTTGCCCATCGAGTCAGTATTTGAAGCTTGGGAAAGATTCAAATCTTTGTTACGGAAATGTCCCGATCACCAAATTTTGCTTCTTGATCAAATTCTAACCTTTTATCATGGTATAAAGTCGATTAATCAAGACAAAATCATGTTGGCTGCCGGTGGTAATTTCATGCGGAAAACTCCACAAGAAGCTTACGATTTGATCGAGAATATGACACATCATCACTATCAGTGGGACGCTGAAGTTCAGTATGACTCTACCACTGATTTTAGTGCTCATCATTCTGATTACATTTCCGCAAAGATTGCACAAATTGAGGTCCTTGGCGATCATGAAAGTTATATAAGTCAATATTGCCAAGGACCATGTCATCCTAACACTATTTACTCTTCATACTCTTACGAGGATGAAAGTGATGAGGATGGACCTTTTGAAAAAGAGAATTCTAAGATCGATCCACTCATTAAGAAACCTGCAGATACCTTTTTAATGGGGGACAAGGAGGTCGAAATTAATCCTCTTAAGGAAATTGATGACCTTGTTCCAATCCCAAGGGTATCCGAGGAACCTTTCGATCTTCTTGATTCTACTTCACATATTTTTGACACGACTATCATGAATCCTTTGTTTGATTTTGATTCTAAGTTTACTTTCAAATCAGACAATCCTATCTTTGATATTCATAACGAGGAAAGTGATGAGTCCGATATGGAGACAGTAATGGACGAGGTGCAAATTTATAGCCCACGAAGTACCGCACAAGTCCCACCTCCATCTATCTACTCAGAGCCCGAGCTCAATGACGTAATTCATAAGAGTGATTATCTTCTCGAGGAGTTCTCCGGTGAACTCTCTCATGTCATAGCTCCTCCGGAGTATGATCATTTCCATTTTGATCTTGAGATAGATTTTAGTCTGGGGGGAGACATACTTATTAATGACAGCACCCCACCTCTCCCTCACGATGTTTTTGAAAATTTCCAAATGAGCTTTAACGATGAAATTCAAAACAATGAAATTGGAAAATTTGATTTTGAAAATGATGAATTGATTTTAATTGTGATTAAAATCTTTATCCTGTTCATCACATTTGATGTGACTTCTCCTCTTCTTCACTCCTTCGGGAGTGAGGATACCATCTTTGACCCCGGCACCACCGCATATCGTTTTTATTTCTTATAAATTGGGGTATCTCATCGGTGTGGAACTTTCCTATGCTTCATTGTTTATACAAACATCTTGAATGAAAGTCTGATGGAGATTGTCTCTTCCACATGTTGCTTCCCCAAGAACCAATGAATTCGGGGTCGAGTCAAGCTATTGACTCGGTAAACAAAAACATTAGCACAACATGGGTTTTCACCCATATTTCTGTCTTCTTTCTTATTTCTAACACTAAGTGTGGGGGAGTTGCCCCTGCTGTTATTACCATGTAAAAAGAATTATATATATATATATATATATATATATATATATATATATATATATATATATATATACATATATATATATATACATATATATATATATATATATACATATATATATATATATATATATATATATATATATATATATGTATATATATATATATGTATATATATATATATATATATATATATATATATATATATATATACATATATATATATATATATACATATATATATATATACATATATATATATATATACATATATATATATATATACAAATATATATATATATATATATACATATATATATATACATATATATATATATATATACATATATATATATATACATATATATGTATATATATATACATATATATGTATATATATATATATGTATATATATATGTATACATATATATATATATATATATGTATATATATATATATATACATATATATATATATATATATATATGTATATATATAAATATATATATATATATATATATATATATATATATATATATATATATATATATATATATATATATATATATATATATATATATATATATATAAATGGTGTTCGCACATTTAGCTAGTAATATTGCCTTTTTACGTTCATAGAGTCGGCATAATAGCCGGGACTTTGAATATTGAGGACAATATTCAATTCTAAGTGTGTGTGTGTGTGGGGGGGGGGGGGGGGAATTCTAGCGAATTTTATCACATTTTACCTTCTAGTACCCCCATTTTTTGCCCAAAAAAAATAAAAATAAATTAAAAAAAATTAGTGGAAGTGCTTTGCACTAACACAACAAATGGTTATCAGTCCACCATGTCTAACCCACATAAGGACTGGCTAATCCAGGAGTAAACGGCTCTTGGTAAATGTAACACCCCCAATTCATGGATGTAGCGGAATTCAAACTGGGTGTTACTCGACGGCACAATAGTCACAATAATAGAAAACTAACTCCAATTGAGTCGTTTTAAAAGATTTATCATTCAAATTGTATAAATATCAGAGATTACAAAATGAGGTCCCAGATGGTTCCATGTTTAAAATTTACATTAAATGAGTTTTTGAATGATAATAAAATTTATAGCCCTCTTGAGTATCCGTGCCCTTCCGTGCCATCCTTGATCGTCATGAACCTGAAATACATGCTTGAGAGGTCAACACAAAGGTTGAGTGATATTCAAAGAGTTTGTTTAATGTTTGAACACAATATGTTGGTAGTGTGAGCTATAGACTCACACCAATGTTTGGAAAACAAAGATGGGCCACGTTGTTATACGCCCGGAACAGTTATTATCAAATACTAAGCTTATGACACCAAAACGTTAACGGGTACCAATATCAATCGGTGGAGTTATCCCGGTAGGTACTTTGCCGTCATACCTAATGTCTCAAATATTAATGCATTTGTTTGAACTTAGTCAATACAAATGGGATTCGTCAATCCCAATAGGCCTATTCACAATATTCGCGCTCACTATTTCTAGTGATTAAATGGTTCATAATAAGGGATCTCGGTTTGGCAAGGATGGTACTTAGTGATAATAAAACAATCAGGCAAGCATACAATTTAAAAAAACATTGTGCTCGGTTAAAAATAGCATGTATTCCCCCCAAGGGTTTGTAAAACATTGAAGTAATGTAAAGTGGGGCTATGAACTCACCTTGAGTTGGATGATGTATAATGAGAATGATGGATATGCCGTAAGAACTTCTACGAGCAACCTAGAATAATTGTTGTAACTTAGGTTTGGAATAATGTCTAAGGAAACATAAACATGCCAATATATATCTTGCACTTAGTCCATGATGTGGTATGATGTATAGTGTAAGTCTTTGAAAAGAAATGATTCATGAAACATGTATAGTTTATATATCGTTTACTACCGTTCGGGCCGACATAATTCAGAAGTCATGTTAGTAAACGTTCGAGGAGCCAGGACACTTTAATTCGTAAATCCACAACTCAATCTCGACGGCTTACGTAATGAACTCCTCACATGAGGCTCCCTACTATTGTAGTAGTTGATAAAGTATATATATAAGTTTTGATCCGAAAAGTTACATGTCCGATATTTGAATAAACTTAGGAAAGTTTATGATTACATGAAGATTGTTATTAGGGTAAGTTTCTTATAACTTATATGACAATTTCTTGTAATATCTCATGGTTCTTTAGATGAAGTAGATCCAAGTTGTATGTTTAAGTTATCGCCAACTCTTGTTCATGTATTTGCCTTGGTAAGTGTATATGGTCGTTAGCTCATGTTTTCGCCTTGGTATGTATATATGGTCTTAACTCATGTTTTCGCTTTGGTATGTATATATGGTCTTAACTCATGTTTTCGCCTTGGTATGTTTATATTGTCTTTAGCCATGGCTTTGCTATGACCTTTGGTCATTGTTCCATGGTCTTGAGACTCAACCTTGGCTCTAGCCATGGTTGTGGTCTTGAATCTAGGTCATAAGACCTCTTGGTCTTTATAAACCATAACCTATATATAATGACTTTGGTCTAAAAATGGGCTGTTAAGAATTTGAAGAAATTATCACCTATAAAAGCGTTTTCAGGGCTCGAGCTTCTATATGCCTGAACGAAAACATCGTTCCGGACAACTTTCGTGTTTTAACTTTTTGATGAATCGGACCAGAAGGGTGACTTTCAAAATGGCAGAATGCAAAACAGTAGGTATCGGCAGTTTCGGCGTTTTGGTTTTGCTAACTTCAAATGGTCATAACTTTTGACTCGAGTACTCGTTTTGGGTGATTCAAATTGCTATGTTTTTCTTGTTAAGTCCTATACTACAATATGTAATGATCCAATATCATAATTTTACCATTTCGATCAGGTCTTACCAAGAAAGTCACTAGTTTACTTGTTTTAATAACTTATCTTAACAATCAATTACAACAACTTGTTTTACTCATTCTTATACATCATGGACATGATCACAAGACAAAATATAGCATGAATGATATGTAAATAACATGAATATGATATTTAAGCAAGGAAGTGTATTAGAGTTGGCTTACAACTTTGGCTTTCAAAAAGGGAAACATGAACTAGGACAAGAACTATACCCTTCAAAAATATCCTTAGCTTCCAATATTTAACCACCCTTGCTAATATTTGTTAGACTTGATCTATTCCTTGTAAGAATCTTATATACTCAGCCCCTAATCACCTTGATCATCTTCAAGAAAACCCTAGGATTGATGATGAGATTATGGTGTTGTTTATGATGATTTATAGTATAAATGGAACTTGGAATCAACAAGGAACTTAAGGTTTAATTTATGATGGATGAAATTAGCAAATACAAGATCAAAATGGTAAAGAAAAGGTGTGTTTGGTCGTTGCTTATGATGAGAGAACAAAGAGATAAGTTTGGTCTTATAGCAAGGTGAGGAGGTTACTTAACAAGACTTGTCAAAGCTTACAAAGGAAGCTTGAACACTTGGTTGAATCCTAGGGCACTTTGCATGAGATCAAGACATACAAGGGTGTGACTCCCCCCCCCCCCCCTAGAGGCTGTTTGAATGAGATAAGGAGGGTGACTTGGTCTTTGGATGATATTATCTAACTTATGTAGCTAGTTTTTACTCCGGGAAATGTTAACCATAAATGATTAAGCCTCAAAACGTAAAACCGGGTATTGTAAAAATGTGGAACTTGAAAGTATGATTAAACATGTCAATATACTTCATAATAAAATATAAAATGAGTGGTAGGTTCCATTGGGGTGCTAAAACCCTGCTAAAAACTGGAAACACGGGTCTAAAACGCGTAATACGTAAAACGTACGAATATTGCGTAAAATTGAGAAAAGTAAAATGTTACTTTTCTAATATGATAATAATGATTTAAAATAACTTATAATGTCTAGACTGGGCTCAGTCTAGTGTCGGTTGGTATTAAATGTCTTTTAGACATCAAACCGTAAGCCTAAAAATTAAGGAATGACTTATAAAATCAAGGAATGATTTTTGGTCAAAGGAGGAGGGAAAAATATGTTGACTTTTTCTAATAAGTTGAAAACTCAAATTGTCTTAGAAATGCGGTGTAGGTATAGGCTAAGGTTACGGCTGAGTAAAAACGCTTAAAAACTGAAAATTCCAGTTTTTCATGGCCGAGGCTTATTTTGGTCATGTTTTTCACAGTCATGATTAATTCTCAAATAAATCATGAGTGTGTCAAACAATTTTCTGACGCGGGGTCACTTAACGCGGTCGGGTTTCGTTGTGCGTAGAATTTTTGAATGACGTTTTACCCTAAAACGTGTAATTCCTTATTAACTTTCACGAAAATGAGCTTATGAATGTCAAACTTTTAATTTGTCATGGAAATGATTTATCACTCGAGGCCAAGAAACAAAAATCAAGTTTCAGGAAAATTTCGGGAAAAATGAATAGTAAAGTGAATAGTGAAATTTTCCGGGAATAGTAATTAACCTGAAATTGCTAATTGTTACAGTCTCTACCCCTTACGGGGAACTTCGTCCCGAAGTTCTATGTGTTTCATATGTTGGAGTGGTGTCAATGAAAAGGTGTGTTTACTTATGAGGACTAGAGTCTGGGATTACCGGTGATGTAATTTGGTTTGTCATTTCAGTGTATGGTGTAGGATGAGGCTTACTTTTATGTAGAAAAGGTATGGTAATAGTCGAATATCAAAGGAAATTGATATAGCAGTCGAATATTAATATGAATTGAGATAGTAGTTGCAATCATAGCCTAGTGGGTAATCGGTTGTTGTACCTAGTGTTTATTGACTTTATACCTATGTTATTTCGGATACAAACAAGCCCACTTATTTATAATTCTTTATTTACATAGAGAGGCATCCCAAACAATGTAAGTAAAGGAATATAAACTTATGCTTCGGTGATTTACAATTTCTTTATTTAAATGAAAAGGCATCCCAATCCATTCAAATAATTATAAATCATCCTACTTAAGAATTCCCAACACAACATTCATACTTAGCCGGTGAGTTACAAGGTAGTGTATTATGAGATGATACTGGTGTTCCAAAAGTACAAGATGAATATTCAATTTTGTGAAGCTGATGAGGGTGCTTGTGGTGTAACTAAGGATGATTTGAGCTTTAAAAGTGCCTCAAGATTTGTTAATGAGCTTGTGTTTGTCACGGTTGTGAAGATAATGTTGTGATATGTTGATGAACAAAAGTGCGTAGTGTATGCTTAATGTTAATACTCTTAGGTATAGATGTTGAATTTGTTTTGAAAATCTTAAGAGATTTTAAAGATTTATGATGGAATGGTATCCTTAGGACCTAAACAGGATAGTACTTCTACAGGATGAAGAGAATAATTGATAACTATCCCAAGATAGTAGTTCAGATTATCTCATAAATGAAAAATTTCAAGAATGAATTTAGATCATACAAATAAGGTGTTAAGATCTTGCTGAGTGGTAAGGCACTATCGTGTCTCTAGATTGTTTTAATGTATTCTGGTGGTTTATCGAGTTCATGTAGGAAATCAATCTAAACATAACCCTAGTATGACTATTCTCAGTATTTGAAAAATTTAAGTCGAATATAGTTAGTCAGACTATATTCCACTGTCCCTAGGTTAAATATAGGTGACTAGTCTATATTTAGCCAAGGTTCGATAAAATTTTCAAATACCTAAATTAGGTATACTTTTGATATGTCCGTTGCTTTCGGGAAACTATCCACTAAACAAAGGCGATGTCAAACCCTTCAATTGCAAGTCCCGGCCATACAAGACTTGTAACGTATGTTTTCATATTCCATTGCATAGAAGATAGTACGGGTAGGTATGTGTGGAAAGGAAGTTTTAAGTAGTTCTAAAATAGAACATACTTGGCCAGGATCACGAATTTTTAATAATGAAGGTTTCATAAGAAAACTTTGATGAATGTAGAGCTGAACTTCAGCTTTTGTAGGTGACGGATTTGTTTGTCCTTTAAAAATCTCATATTTCTATTTAGAAATCGATAGATTGTGATGGGTTTTTGATGTCATATGAAATGATATTGATGATGTGATGGAATGATTCTAGAGACCATTGCGCAAAACACAATGTCTCGGAAGTAGGTTAGACCGATGTGATGAAATGATTCTAGAGACCATTGCGCAAAACACAATGTCTCGGAAGTAGGTTAGACCATTGTGCAATTCACAATGTCTCGGAAGTAGGTTAGACCATTGTGCAATTCACAATGTCTGGGAAGTAGGTTAAACTATTGTGTGACTCAAAACATTTGAGAAATGATTAAGACCATTGTATAATACAATGTCTTGGAAAATAGGAAAGACCATTGCAATCAGTTACAATGTCTTGGACATAAAATGTTGGAGTAGGGACATGATTGGGAGAATCTGGTTGTGTAGTAATGCCCTAGAATAGGCATACGCAAATATGTTTAGTCCATTGTTTAGATAAATGATTGAAAATAAACCGAGTTTATATATCAATATACTAATATGTTCATGTAGTATAAAATGCTTACGGGGAAATGCTCAATTATGTTTAGGGTACATATATTAATATGCAATTATGTTTGTGTAGCATAAAAATGTCTACGGGGAAATGCTCAAAATGGGTATATATGAATATACTAATATGTTTGTGTAACATAACATGCTTACTAAGTACATAATCGTCTGGAGGATAGAAGACACGAAGAGCGGAAGGCTATAAAAATGTTTTTGCTTGTATGTGTGGTTATAGTTTAGGTCTCAATTAGACCCGTTTCTCCATAACCATGGCTCTGATACCAATCTGTAACACCCCCAATTCATGGATGTAGCGGAATTCAAACTGGGTGTTACTCGACGGCACAATAGTCACAATAATAGAAAACGAACTCCAATTGAGTCGTTTTAAAAGATTTATCATTCAAATTGTATAAATATCAGAGATTACAAAATGAGGTCCCAGATGGTTCCATGTTTACAATTTACATTAAATGAGTTTTTGAATGATAATAAAATTTATAGCCCTCTTGAGTATCCGTGCCCTTCCGTGCCATCCTTGATCGTCTTGAACCTGAAATACATGCTTGAGAGGTCAACACAAAGGTTGAGTGATATTCATAGAGTTTGTTTAATGTTTGAACACAATATGTTGGTAGTGTGAGCTATAGACTCACACCAATGTTTGGAAAACAAAGATGGGCCACGTTGTTATACGCCCGGAACAGTTATTATCAAATACTAAGCTTATGACACCAAAACGTTAACGGGTACCAATATCAATCGGTGGAGTTATCCCGGTAGGTACTTTTCCGTCATACCTAATGTCTCAAATATTAATGCATTTGTTTGAACTTAGTCAATACAAATGGGATTCGTTAATCCCAATAGGCCTATTCACAATATTCGCGCTCACTATTTCTAGTGATTAAATGGTTCATAATAAGGGATCTCGGTTTGGCAAGGATGGTACTTAGTGATAATAAAACAATCAGACAAGCATACAATTTAAAAAAACATTGTGCTCGGTTAAAAATAGCATGTATTCCCCCCAAGGGTTTGTAAAACATTGAAGTAATGTAAAGTGGGGCTATGAACTCACCTTGAGTTGGATGATGTATAATGAGAATGATGGATATACCGTAAGAACTTCTACGAGCAACCTAGAATAATTGTTGTAACTTAGGTTTGAAATAATGTCTAAGGAAACATAAACATGCCAATATATATCTTGCACTTAGTCCATGATGTGGTATGATGTATAGTGTAAGTCTTTGAAAAGAAATGATTCATGAAACATGTATAGTTTATATATCGTTTACTACCGTTCGGGCCGACATAATTCAGAAGTCATGTTAGTAAACGTTCGAGGAGCCAGGACACTTTAATTCGTAAATCCACAACTCAATCTCGACGGCTTACGTAATGAACTCCTCACATGAGGCTCCCTACTATTGTAGTAGTTGATAAAGTATATATATATAAGTTTTGATCCGAAAAGTTACATGTCCGATATTTGAATAAACTTAGGAAAGTTTATGATTACATGAAGATTGTTATTAGGGTAAGTTTCTTATAACTTATATGACAATTTCTTGTAATATCTCATGGTTCTTTAGATGAAGTAGATCCAAGTTGTATGTTTAAGTTATCGCCAACTCTTGTTCATGTATTTGCCTTGGTAAGTGTATATGGTCGTTAGCTCATGTTTTCGCCTTGGTATGTATATATGGTCTTAACTCATGTTTTCGCTTTGGTATGTATATATGGTCTTAACTCATGTTTTCGCCTTGGTATGTTTATATGGTCTTTAGCCATGGCTTTGCTATGACCTTTGGTCATTGTTCCATGGTCTTGAGACTCAACCTTGGCTCTAGCCATGGTTGTGGTCTTGAATCTAGGTCATAAGACCTCTTGGTCTTTATAAACCATAACCTATATATAATGACATTGGTCTAAAAATGGGCTGTTAAGAATTTGAAGAAATTATCACCTATAAAAGCGTTTTCAGGGCTCGAGCTTCTTTGTTCCTGAACGAAAACATCGTTCTGGACAACTTTCGTGTTTTAACTTTTTGATGAATCGGAACAGAAGGGTGACTTTCAAAATGGCAGAATGCAAAACAGTAGGTATCGGCAGTTTCGGCGTTTTTGTTTTGCTAACTTCAAATGGTCATAACTTTTGACTCGGGTACTCGTTTTGGGTGATTCAAATTGCTATGTTTTCCTTGTTAAGTCCTCTACTACAATATGTAATGATCCAATATCATAATTTTACCATTTTGATCACGTCTTACCAAGAAAGTCACTAGTTTACTTGTTTTAATAACTTATCTTAACAATCAATTACAACAACTTGTTTTACTCATTCTTATACATCATGGACATGATCACAAGACAAAATATAGCATGAATGATATGTAAATAACATGAATATGATATTTAAGCAAGGAAGTGTATTAGAGTTGGCTTACAACTTTGGCTTTGAAAAAGGGAAACATGAACTAGGACAAGAACTATACCCTTCAACAATATCCTTAGCTTCCAATATTTAACCACCCTTGCTAATATTTGTTAGACTTGATCTATTCCTTGTAAGAATCTTATATACTCAGCCCCTAATCACCTTGATCATCTTCAAGAAAACCCTAGGATTGATGATGAGATTATGGTGTTGTTTATGATGATTTATAGTATAAATGGAACTTGGAATCAACAAGGAACTTAAGGTTTAATTTATGATGGATGAAATTAGCAAATACAAGATCAAAATGGTAAAGAAAAGGTGTGTTTGGTCGTTGCTTATGATGAGAGAACAAAGAGATAAGTTTGGTCTTATAGCAAGGTGAGGAGGTTACTTAACAAGACTTGTCAAAGCTTACAAAGGAAGCTTGAACACTTGGTTGAATCCTAGGGCACTTTGCATGAGATCAAGACACACAAGGGTGTGACTCCCCCCCCCCCCAGAGGCTGTTTGAATGAGATAAGGAGGGTGACTTGGTCTTTGGATGATATTATCTAACTTATGTAGCTAGTTTTTACTCCGGGAAATGTTAACCGTAAATGATTAAGCCTCAAAACGTAAAACCGGGTATCGTAAAAATGTGGAACTTGAAAGTATGGTTAAACATGTCAATATACTTCATAATAAAATATAAAATGAGTGGTAGGTTCCATTGGGGTGCTAAAACCCTGCTAAAAACTGGAAACACGGGTCTAAAACGCGTAATACGTAAAACGTACGAATATTGCGTAAAATTGAGAAAAGTAAAATGTTACTTTTCTAATATGATAATAATGATTTAAAATGACTTATAATGTCTAGACTGGGCTCAGTCTAGTGTCGGTTGGTATTAAATGTCTTTTAGACATCAAACCGTAAGCCTAAAAATTAAGGAATGACTTATAAAATCAAGGATTGATTTTTGGTCAAAGGAGGAGGGAAAAATATGTTGACTTTTTCTAATAAGTTGAAAACTCAAATCGTCTTAGAAATGCGGTGTAGGTATAGGCTAAGGTTACGGCTGAGTAAAAACGCTTAAAAACTGAAAATTCCAGTTTTTCACGGCCGAGGCTTATTTTGGTCATGTTTTTCACAGTCATGATTAATTCTCAAATAAATCATGAGTGTGTCAAACATTTTTCTGATGCGGGGTCACTTAACGCGGTCGGGTTTCGTTGTGCGTAGAATTTTTGAATGACGTTTTACTTTAAAACGTGTAATTCCTTATTAACTTTCACGAAAATGAACTTATGAATGTCAAACTTTTAATTTGTCATGGAAATGATTTATCACTCGAGGCCAAGAAACAAAAATCAAGTTTCAGGAAAATTTCGGGAAAAATGAATAGTAAAGTGAATAGTGAAATTTTCCGGGAATAGTAATTAACCTGAAATTGCTAATTGTTACAGTAAAGATATCTCAAATCCGTTTATGGCTGACAATTTGCCAGAAATTGTATGGTATTCAATTCACCATATCTTTGATAGTGAAGAGTTGGCTAGCCCACAAGGTTATGGCTTGTGGTAAAGGCAGTGGAAAACCATAATTGGTAATCAACTCACCAAGATGGTGATTGTATTCCATCAAAGAGTTGGCTAGTCCAGAAGCAAACGACTTCTTGTAAAGACAAATCAAATCCGTTAACAGCTGATGGTTTGCTCAAAATCATATGGTTATCAGTGTACCATAGTTCTTACTTGAACTGAAACATTTTGCTACTCTAGAAGTAATGGCTTTTGGTAAAGAGATTTCAAATCCATTAAATTTTCATAAAAGATTGCTAGGGACTAGCAATAGTTTAGTGTGAGGGATTGATGAGTGTAAATACTCATCATTTTTGTACCCATTTAGACTATAAAAATGGCCGAAAACACACAAACACGCCGAATTATATTGCAAATATCCTTGGATTATGTTTTTATGTGTTTTAGGTACAAAAGGATTGAAAACGAGGCAAAAGTGGACAAAACCGAGCACAAAATTGGAAAGAGCAAACTTTATGAGTCATGGACGTTGGAGCAAAAGTTCAAAGTTCAAGGTTTCGAGCATTTTATTGAAGATTATTGAAACCAGAAAAAATAGACCCAGCTCAAGCTGACTTTTGACTCAAGCCGGACTAAGAGCACTAATATATATTATGTATTCCATTGTCCATTCATCCGGCAAATGGAACAGTTGGCCTAAATTCACTACACACAACCCGGCCCAATCCAAAAAGATGTTTGCACTTATCATTACTAAACCCTACAAAGAGAAAGGAGCCGTACCACAACATCGGAGGTGGTAGAGATAGCTTATTTTTTTTAGTAGTAGCAGTCATGTTTTAATATAGTTGTCAATCTATATTTACTTTTTTCATTTGAGGAAGATCATTGTATTTTTTTTTTATGTGTCAATCTTAAATTGAGACCAAACATATCCCTTTCTTTTTATATATAGTCCGCAACTTTTTTTTTTTTTTTTTTTTTTTTTTTATTTTTTTTTTTTTTATTATTAGGTATTAAAGACTTTTGATTTGTATTAATGTTTTCATTGACTAGCATTTAAGGCTTTTGTATTTTCTTTTCAATTTTTACGTAGCTTTGCTCACACACTCCTTCATGACTACAAATTACTTATCCATCATTAATTAGTTTCTCATCATTAATTTTTAGCTAGTTTACATGTATTTTACTTTTGAATCATTAAATCTCCTTTTGTTTTGCATTTAAATATTTACGGTTTGATTTTCTAAAAGTTTATTTAATGCATTTTCTTTTTATAACCTTTTCAACTCAGTTTATCAAATTTGCCATCAATGTTTATTTCATTATTTATTAAATGAGTTTTGGTTTACAAGTATTTTTTTTCCCTCTTTATCTTATGCTTTTAAACTACCTTTATTCCTGTCAATTGTTAGTAAATCTAGCTTCGATGCTTTGTGTTCTCTTTTCTTCTTAATATATAAAAGCTACTAGTATTAGTGATGAGTAGTGTATTGTTACCGAAGATAAGAAGGTGATTAGTTGATGATTTGGGCTTTTGAACTTAGATATGGGTATAATCGATGGAGCTTTTGGATGGGTTTGAAGCTTATGATGGAATGAGTCTCATCTCGCCGTCTTTATATTTTTCATCTCATTTGGTTATCTCTAACCCTTTTATCTTTTTATTTTTAGTATGTTTATATTTATTGTCATGTTTAGCTTAGTAGTTATTGTTGCTTGTAGTGTACTTTTTATTATGTGCGAGTAGTTTATATATGTCCGTTTAGAAATATGCTAATTATTGTTGGATTATTGTTATTCTTAGCTTAGTAGTCATGAGTAGTTAGTAAACTTTTTATATACTTGTTCAGTAGATTATTTCGCGAATTAAGTGTGATTTTATAAAAGTTAAAAAAAATATTGGTTAGTAATTGTAAATTACTTTCATTAAAATTTTTGTTGTTTCAGCGGGCAAAAGCCGCGAAAATAATTGGGTTTTAATTTAGATATTGATATCTCCTTGTGAAAAAATTGTTTTCAAAAGTAACTAACGTTGTGAGAAAATAATATTTGTAAGAGATATTAATTCGTCAATAAAGGATTTAATTGAAATAATAAACCACACTTAAGGATCTTGATAATTTGCTTAACAAGTATATCTTTTTATTATATATTTTTTATTTGTTTGCTTAGTATAATATAGTTTATTATTTTAGTTGTTATCTTTTATCGTTAACTTTATATTATTTACTTGCTACAAGTTGTATTATTATCTTTGCTTTAATTATTTACTTTTAGGCCCGTTTTAAGTTTAGATTACGTTTTAGCATAATTGTGATTTAAATGCTTTATGTGTTTGTTAGTTTGAGTTATTTTGAATTGTTATTTGCTTAATTTCGTTTACAAATTCCAAATCTTTCTTTAAACCTCATTCAAATCACCCGATCACGAACTTGAACCGATTCACCATTTCACACCTCGTCGGGACTTAACGACTCGGGAAAACACTATACTCTCACTGGAAAACGCGTGGTTTGACTCCTTTGACTATTTATTGGTTAAAGTTGACTTTCTACCGCGATCATATATACATATAGGAACGTGTTAAAAATGTTAAGAAAACACCAAAGACATGACAAAACGGGTCTGCAGATTTCCAATCGCAAGGAGATGCATCTCCAACAAAAGAACTACCAAAAGTATGTATTTCAACATGTTTCTTGTTATATATTTTTAAAATAATGTACCTTGTTTTATATATACGTATAGGAACCTGTTATAAATGTCGTACCTAAGAAAACTGGTAAGTCACGACGAAACGAGTCTGCAGCATGCATACCGGACATAGGGAATAATAGGTTAAAAAACAGTTAGGAAAGGCGTAGGTTGTTTCTTTGCATGGCCAAAGGATCAAGTTATTCTTGCTGATCATGAGGAGGTACATACATGTGTTTTTTCAACCTATATATATATATATATATATATATATATATATATATATATATATATATATATATATATATATATAAAATTCTTCATATTAAATTCAATGTTTGATACAAGCGTCTTTTGTTTACTACATGTTACACCACCAACTACGAAACCAAAAGTTAGTGAAAACATTCCTGGACCAAAACTACAACCGAAGCGCAAAAATTATGTCTCTAGTGCAGAAGTGCAAAAGCAAGCTAGGGGTCCGGGGAAGATTCAAAAGGTTTTAACTTATAGTAGTTGAGAATTTCGTTATATGCGACATTAAAATTCTATATATACTTTGTTCATATATATACATTCGAGTTTTATGGAATTTGAAATTGCTTTTTGTTTTTAATTCTGTTTTATTTATTTACTAGCAGTAGTAACTCAGATCCAGCAGTACTAACTTAGTACTAGCAATACTAACATCATTGGTTACTCTTTTATTTAATTCGATGTGTGACTAAATATTACCAAATGCCACTCAAATTAACAATTCATGTGACCATTGGATTAACATTAGTCACACAGAACTCACATGTCTGCATTTTAAACAGCTTATGTCACACTTATTAACAATTTTGGCCACTGTTTGCTTAATTGTATGTGACTAAATACCTAAAAAAACATGGTTTGTGTGACTAAATATTACAAAAGGCCACGCAAACATAAACTTCATGTGGCCATTGGATGATCAATAGTCACACAAAATACACATTTCTTTATTTTAAACAACATATGGTCACACTTATTAACGCTTTTGGCCACTGTTTGCTTAATTGTATGTGACTAAATACCTAAAAAAACATGGTTTGTGTGACTAAATATTACAAAAGGCCACGCAAACATAAACTTCATGTGGCCATTGGATGATCAATAGTCACACAAATTACACATTTCTTCATTTTAAACAGCATATGGTCACACTTATTAACGCTTTTTGCCACTGTTTGCTTAATTGTATGTGACTAAATACCCAAAATAAACATGCTTTATGTGACTAAATACTACAAAAGGCCACGCAAACATAAACTTCATGTGGACATTGGATGATCAATAGTCACACAAAATACACATTTCTTCACTTTAAACAGCATATGGTCACACTTATTAACACTTTTGGCCACTGTTTGCTTAATGGTATGTGACTAAATACCCAAAACAAACATGCTTTGTGTGACTAAATATTAGAAAAGGCCACGCAAACATAAACTTCATGTGGCTATTGGATGATCAATAGTCACACAAAATACACATTTCTTCACTTTAAACGGCATATGGTCACACTTATTCACACTTTTGGCCACTGCTTGCTTAATGGTATGTGACTAAATACCCAAAACAAACATGATTTGTGTTGTTGATCCCAGTTGAGCAAACGATCTTATATAGAAGTTGACTTGTATTAAACACTTAAGCTAGAATGCGGAATATAAAAGCTTAACTTAAGAAGAACAATTTAACTATCAACACTTCAATATTATTAATACGAGCACTCGACAATGCTGGGGTTTTACAACCTTGAAGTGTAAACGAAAAACTAAACAATACGTATGTAATCTAACCCTAGGATCCTCCTTTTATAGGCCAAAGAGTCCTACTAGGTTTACAATAACTTTCTATGCAAGATAAGAATATTCTAGACGTATATTATATACACACAATCTATTCTATAATTATCTACTTCGAATACATGCTTATCACATTAGCAGTAGATTCCTCTAGCAGTATTTTCCCTTAGCAGCACTTTTGACATCAGCAGCAGAATCATTTACCTTAGCAGCAGTTTCATTACAGCAGTAGTTTCACTCAACAGCAGAATCCAAAACCCAACAATCCTCTCCTAAACTTAATATTTATCACTAAATCATTAAGTTTCTTCAAAGCACAATCATACACCAGGAGGATGCTTCCAAACACTCAAATCTTGAGATGTCTGTTGACCAAGTATCTTCTTATACTTTGACAGCAAATTAAATGCCTGATCATCAGTATCATAGTCTTTCTGCAAGTTGAGTAATCCAGCACCATTAACCATCTGATTGACAGTATTCCTGTGGAGTTTGTTAGACTCCTTGAACCGTTTTGAGCACTAGGGTTCAACAATAACATAGACAATATGCAGCGGAATAATTAAAACAATATGTTATTGACACAAGGTTTTTCACCATCATCACCTCCAATTATTACTTGATCAGAATAATAACGTGTTACCTATTGTAACAAGGATCTAAGACACCTCAGACCTTAGAGGATACGAACTAACACTAACTAGTTCTAGGCGTTTATAGTTTACACGCCCTAGAACACACACACACACCTTTCTAGTCGACTACATTATGAAAGACATAATAAAACCTATACCCTATGTCTCTTTATATAGAGAGATATTAGGGTTTACAAAGAGATAAGAATAAAACTAAATACAGAATATTATCAAAATCGTTTCTTCATAATAGAATATTTCCTGTATCTTTATTCTTTGTAGCTTTCTCTCTTTGTCATCTTTAGCCCTTCTTGTTTCATTCTTTTATTTATTTTGTCACATCAAATCAAGGATCCCAACAATTCCAGTATCTTACCACTGGGTAATCCTTTTCAGCCAGCATATACAAAGTAATTGGTCCAATTTCCAAGACATGAACTCCAGAATCTTGAAAAAGTCTCCATTTTCTTACTTTATATCCTACTATCTCTGTCCATTCAGAATTATCCATTGAAGGTTCATACATAAGTTTCAGAGCTCTCCAGAGAACATTATTAGCCATAGTCTTAATGTAATCTATTTTCTCTGTTTCATACTTTTTACCATCAAACTTTTCAGCTCCAAACTTTGCCTTATATAGCTTCTACAAGTCATCAACATCCTCTCTATCAAAGTAATATAGCATCTGTTGAAATCTAAGAAACCTGTGAGTCTTTCCATCAGATCTCTCAACATCATGAAATGCTCCAATTTTAGTATCGTATCCTGTAGTTACTTTGATAATAGGATATTTGATTCCTATTGGTGTGGCATCAACTACTTCAGGTTCCTCCATCTTACCAACCATAGTGTGAACCTTCAATTGTTCCTTTAAATGCTCAGAAGGAATATGATCATAATCATTCTTGAACTCATCTCCTTCAGGCTTAGAACTGCTTTCTTCTCCTGTTTTTCTCTTCTTCTTTGCAAAGGATTTATGAACAACACCTTTTCTTTTACCACTTTGTACAGAAGAAGTTGTCTTATCTGCACTATCATCAAGCTGCTTAACATCATCTGCCTCTTGAACATGCTCTACTTCAGCCACTTTATCAGGTACCAACCTTTTATTCATCTGAGCAATATGTTCTAAATCTTCAGCACAACCCATAGGATAGAAGGTATCTGTTTGTCTCTTAGCTTGTTGATACAGATCAAAAACCTCTTGATCAAACTTAGGTTTTAACTGCACCAATTTCCATCCCTTCATATTCTTCAGGTACCTTTCTTGCTCTCTTCTTTGTTGTAATGGAGTTGGACCCCTGAGAACCCTTTTCTTTCTTCTAGTAGCAGCATCTTCTTTCTTTTTCTTAGCAGTGAACTCTCTTATCCATGATTGCACATCAAAATTTGGAACCTCCTTTTCTTCAATCTTAATCAGCTTGGAGAGTTCAATATCAGCATCTATTCTTATCTTCTCATCAACCCATTCCTCATACCTCCTTAAGTCTTCAGTTTCCTTTTCAACCCTTTCCTTTTCCTCCTGAACCAACTGTTGTTCTTCTTGATCAAGCAATTCTTGTTCTTTCAATGCAATAGTTGTATCATGTTCAACTTGTAATTCCTTGGGCCACCAATGAAAAGGTATCTCAGAGTAATCAATCCCCTTATACATTATCTTTGGATCTTCAACTTGCTTGCCCTTCCCTTTATCAGTAAAAGATGATGAAACAATCTTCTTTTGTTGAGCAGCAGGTTCTCTGATTACAACTCCTTTTAGAGGTATTCTTGGTGTAGATGATGTGATTGTGTTTGTTGGTTGTTGTAGTAGTGATTGAGTTGGTAGTGGTGTATGTTTTGAAGATGATTCAGATGGAACTTCCGTAGTCTTCTTACTTAACAAAACCATAGCCTCAGCAGCAGCATTGTCACTAGACCCAGCAGCAGAGTCTTGTGCATCAGCAGAATTGACCTTTCCACTAGCAGCAGGATCAGTAAAGTCCTTAGCAGTAGAGTCTTGAGCAGCAGCAAAGTCATCAATCTTGTTAGCAATAGCAGCATTTTCAAGTTATTTAACCATAGAATCACCCAAAGTCATTAAAGCTTCACCCATCAACCCTGTTGCCTTCACTAGTTGCTCAGGCTCCAAAGTCTTAAGTTTTTCCACCACATTTTCTTGAGTAGCAATCACCTTTTCCATTACAACCTCATTACCTGATTTGTCAGCAATCACAAAATTTTCAGCATCCTGAGGACTTTCCACTTCCATGTCCTCAACCTCTGGAACCTCCCCTGAAACCATTCCAGTATCCATATCCTGAGCACCATCAACTTTCTTCAAATTAGCCTCCCCTGAACCCATTATTTCTGCATTCCTCCCCTATTTGGAAGCATCCACTTCCAAATGAGTAGAGAGTTCAGGTGAACTTACAACTTGAGAAGTGCCCACTTTCTTCAATCTTTTCAAAGAGGTTGAAGATCTTGATTTCCTTAAGTTCTTAATCTGTTTTCGCAATTTGGTGATGAGCTTGGCTTGACCATCAACAACAGTAAAGAGACTAAGAACTTTATCTTCCAATGAAGTACACTTCACCTCCAAGTTGGTACAAGTAACCGTCAATTCCTGAATGAGTTTCATGGTAGTCTCGTCACTTCGACCTGTGTAACGTGGTCTGAGAGGTGAATCATGGACATTGTCATCATGTACAAGATTTTCCGTCAATTCATTGGTCATTGTCCTGTCCTCATAACTTCGACCTGTGTGACCTGGTCCGAGAGGTGAATCTTGGGACAGAAACTCAGTATCAAACCTAGTTTGATCATCTGAGCCCCCTATATTTTCCATTTGGCTAGGGTTACCATCCTGAGAATTAGATTCAGCAGAATCCTTTTCTCTAGATGTTGCCTTGGTTTGGGTCTTAATTATGTTATCACTGTCCTGCTTTGCTGCTAAGCTAGAAGCAGTAGTGACAGCCCTTGCCAACATGTCCCCTCCATCACCTTGGACAGCCTCATCTGGTACAGCCATACTAACACTATCCTGAGGTAGATCAGTGTTCTTTTTGGTTTTCCTATGGGTATAGTGTATTTTGGGTTGTGTAGCAGATGCAGTAAAATTGGGTGTGTGATGGGAATCAGTGGGATTTCCTGATCCTTCACCCTGAATATTTTGCACAAGTTGCACCATAGAAGGTGTAAGATTTGTATGTATGCCTGAAAAACCTTTTCCATGCTTAATCAAGAAAGTAAAAGTTTTAGAAACCAATTTGGGAGCATCATAAGTAGCAGTATATGATCTGAAATTGGTAAGTTGGTTTTCAATAAAGAGCTGGATAAATCTTGGATAAAGCAAATAAGAACCAGACTCTTTAACACTTTTAACAATCCCCTCCAAAATCATATTTGAAAAATTAAATGGATGTCCTTTGCTTAGGCATACCATAGCAGAAGCAATAGTAGTACTAAACTCATTCCACCCAGAAGTTTTAGGACTCAAACAATGAAGGAGAAGGTGTACCAAAAATTTGTATTGAGGACAGAGGAGAGCTTTTTGAAATTTCAAATTTGTATGTCTTCCCTCATACCCCAAAGCATTTAAACCTTCAAAAATAGCAGAATTGGCAAGACAAGTGGTCTCTGTTTCATCATCTAAGAGAAGAGTTTCCCTTATAGAAGATTCAGTTACACGAATCTTTTGACCATCTACTATAGCACTTACATATTTTTCCTCATTAATAGTTTTGACTGGAGTAGTAAGCCAAAACTGTTTGATGTAGGAAACAAATATTGTAGGATTCACAGTTAATGCATACCTAAGAGAAGTAGCATTCAAGAATTTTACCATGTCTGTGAAACCTTCAGGAACCAACTCTTCATCCAAAATAACCACGCAACTGTGCTGCTCTGCCCAGGTACGTGTACAATCCATGAATTAGGGTTTAGAGAAATTGGGGATAATTGACTTTGAGAATAAAGGAGTGTTAGGGTTTGTGAAAACTTCAATTTGGAGCTTGTAAAAACAAATTATGAAGATTAATTAGGTTTTAAACGGATTTGTAGAAGTGACACATTCCACCCTGTGGAAAACTAGAAGGGGGGGTTGAATAGTTTTATGTCTTTTTAATTTTATTATGAAAACTTAGTTTAGTTTTAAAACCTTGTTTGCTTTTAAAACTTTGATTCAATCTTATGTGAACTCAAATCTTGAACAACATGAACAACTATATCTAAGTATGAACAATAATAATATAAGCTAAGTATGTGAAATCAACACATGCACAATATAAACAATTATAGCTATATACGAGAGAGAAGTAAGTAATCGTTTATTTTATAATCCTTAGTTATATTTTGTATGAAAACTTTACTTGATCGAAATGATCAATTATATGTATGTTACCTTTTTAGTTTGATTGTAAAAACTTTGTTTTGAGAATGAAACTTTAGTTTGATCTTTAAGTAAAATCAATACTAGCACTATATGAGCAAACATATATATACGTCTACGTCTACAAAAGTAATAATGATATAAGCAAGATAATAAGTAAGATATGGAAAGATCTAACCGCGAGACAAAGGATTTATAGTGGTTCGGCTACAAGGACACCTTCCTTGCCCTACTCCACTCCTCGAGTCACCTACTCGAGAGTTTTCTTCACTATGTCAACAAGCTCTATTTTGGCGAAGAAAACCTTACACACCAATATACACACCACAACTTCGTCACAACTTATTCACACCTTCTACACAACTTCTTCACACCTAGTCACTACTAAATCACAACACTACTTCTTCACACCTAGTCACTACTTAATCACAACACTACTTCTTCACACCTATCTATCTTCACAACTATCTACTTCACAACAATCTTCTTCACAACTATCTACTACACACTCACTCTATCTACACACCTTGTTAATCTATCTTCTATCAAATATTCACAACTTGTTACACAAAGAAATAGATATAATGGATGATGCTCTAACAACTTGGATGTGGAGGTCACAACAAGTTGTAATACTTCTTCTCTTGAAGGATTGAAGTATTCTTCTCTTGCACTTGAAAGGTAGAGGTTTGGATCACTTTGAAACAAAGATTTAAGAATGTATGATCAAAGGATTTTAGAGAATAGAAATGAGATCTAGAACAGAAAGTTTTGGGGTGCAAAAGGTGAGAAAATTCTGTGGGATGAACCAGTATTTATAGGGGGAAAAATACTGTTTGGGAGCGTGGCCGGTCCCCTTAATTGGGTGCCGGTCCCCTTAATAATTAAGGGGACCGCCTAGTATAATTAAGGGGGCCGCCTAATAAAAAAATATTTTTTCTTCAGATTTTTTGTCTTTTTGTGAGGGAGGTTTTTCCTGAAGAATGTAGCCGTTTTTTGGGTTGAAATATGAATTCAAAATATTTATTTTGAATAAAACATTTCTTATAAATACAAAAATGTTTTGTATAAGTTTAAAAATGTTTGTCTCACTTTAATAAAATGTAAGGTTTGTAAAAATAAAAATTCCTTTGATCATAAAATGCATTAGACACTTTGTTTATTCATACTTTAAGTGATATGGATGCTAAAGCAAATATTTACGACTAAATACTTGTTTACGTCATAATTTGTCGTTCAATGAGTTTACGTTTTGTGATTATCAAAACATAGAGATATCGATATATGTTACTAATGTTTTTAGGCATTATTTATATCAACAATCTCCCCCTTTTAGATGATTACAAAACCTAAACTCATTAAGTCTAAAAATTAATTTTTTTTAGACAAGTACTTAGTGAGTTTATATTCACTTCTCCTCCTTTTTGTAGAATCAAAAAGGTTATGCCGGCTAGTTTCATAAATGAAGTTAGACGGGATGAAAGCTCCCCCTTGATGTGTGCTCCCCCTCGTTCGATGGCACCAAGGGATCGAGATATGGAATGCTCGCAAAAAAAATATTAGAAGCACAAGCATATATAGAAGAATATGCAATATACAAATAACAAGCATAGCAAACAAATATTAAGGATACATAACAATTAATTCAAAGAGATTATGTTAAAGATCCTAATTTGCCAAAGAGAGCCATCGGACTTGCTTGTAACAAAAGGTTGGTTGATTCGTATTTGAAAGTGAAAATCATAAGCATATAGTATGCTTAGATGGTTGATGATGGAGTGTTTGGAATGAAGATGGTTGAGTTAGGGTAAGGTTGTTGGATTAATGGAGGTATAGAGTTTGGTTGTGGAGAGTTTGTAGCGGAAGAGGTTGATTAAGGTTTTGGATGTTGTTCAAGTGAGGGTATTGGATGTGGTCTAGTGAGAAGATATTCAATCCAAGTGAAGTGTTCATTGAATGCAATGGTTTTTAGGAGAAAGATGCAACAAGGTCAATTGTTGACATGCTTCTCAAGTTGATTTATGTTGTGTGGTGATGAGGGTGATCTAGATGAAGGTGGATCCAAATTGCGTTGAGCAAGATGTAAGGCTAAAAGAGCACTAGGCTCATGGGATTCTTTTAGCGCCTCAACGAACATTAAGTGTTCAGAGGAAGGTGATGGTGGTGGAGCATGATAGTTGTCTTGGGTGAGGGTTTGAACATGCAACATAGGAATGGCATGTGAAGTTGTAGGATGTGGTGGTGATACTCTTGGAGGTGGAGACATGTTTGAGCTTGGGTAATCATGAAAACATGATATGGGTGGAAGAGATGCTTCATGAGTGGATGGTGTTTTTGTTGAATGAGCAACATGTAAAGTGTTGGTAATGAGGTTGGGATTATTGTTTTGGGATTGTGCATGCTCATCATAAGGAGCATTAGTGGAAGCACGAATGGATGATTTGTTGTTAAATGGATCATTTGTGTGAGAGTGAGGTTTAATTGTTGGTTGATTATGAACAACATCGCTTGAGTTGTGAAAAGATTATGAGGTTTGAGTGTAATGTAGAAGGATATGGGTGAGTAAAGGTTTTTGATATGTAATGTTGGTGAGAAGGAGAGTGAGGTGTTAGGTATGTAATGTTGAAGACATAGGAGGAATTTGGTGTTGGATCTTTGACAACATCATTTGGTTTGACGGGCTTTTAATGGAAGTTAGGCTTTCTTCTCCAAACGGGTTATTTGGTGGTTTTGGTTTAATGGGAGAGGTCATGAAGAGGTGAGTATAGATTGAGAGGAATGAGAGTGTTTAGAATGTAGGATTGGTGGGATTAAGGATGTATAAATTTTGATAGAAGGTTTAGGATAAAATAGGTTTATGAATTTTGGGAAGTGTAGGATAAAATGGGCTAAAAAGTAGAAAAAGGAAACAACACCTTCGACCATCAGATGGCCGGTCCCCTTAATTGGAGGCCGGTCCCCTTAATAATTAAGGGGACCGCCATATGATTTAAGGGGGCCGCCCATCTGGTGATTCCCAGATTGCCAGAAATGGGTTTTTGGTAGTGAATTGCAGAAAGGTTGTGTTTTTGGTTTCAAACAAGTCCAACTCTTTGAGGCAATTAAGCATATACTAATTATGTAGGCAATAATGTAGCCAAAGCATGTTAATCAAAGAGATTAAGTAAACAAGCTATTTCATCTTGCATGCAAACATACTCATCAAGCAAGTAAACTATAAGTGCTAGGAAACAATAAGCAACATCAAGTATTACATAACTTACATAACTAGGAGGATTAATCCTAATGTGTATCAATGAGCAATAAGTGGGTAGTTATGATAGCATGGATTTCTAGACTTGTTACAAACAAAGTCTTAATAAACAAACCATGGTCCTCTTGATTTGATTTAGTTCACTTATAAGTGTCATTTATATAAATATAGATGACAAATATGAGATCACCATGCATGATTTTAAAAGAGACGTTTTAGCATTATTCAACAATGTTTGAAAGTAGGTTTTCACTTAGATGTGAGATTTATTTGAATAAGATAGATTGGGTTTTTACTTCAAAATGTGTGAATGAACGGTAAAGGATATTTTCCCAATCTTTAGTTTTGATCAAAACAAAATTGTGGATATTGATAGTGAAAACATGTTATTTAAAAGTGGGATAGTTATTTGAAAAACTATTTTCCAAAATGTGAGGTTTTTTGCATATTTTTAGAGAAATTAGATTTTTGACAACAAATATCATAAATCAAATATTTAAAAAAAATATTTATTAAAGATCTCATGCTCAAGAGGATTGGTTAAGCCTATTATTATCTCATGCTATCGTTTCTACATATCCTATGATCCTAATGGAAATGAAGACGATAATATATATGTTAGATGCGAGAGTGTTGAATGGGGTATAACCTAACATCTATAGTTCCTTTGTTTTAGCACACTTATCTAACTTAATGCCATAGTCTACGAGAGCTTGTTTCATCCATAGTTTTCTTACGCGAGGGATCTAATCCTACTTCTATATTAACGATCGATCCACTTAACTCGTTTCACTTCATCACCATGAGTTTGCTAATAGTGGATATAGAAGATTTCCAATTTCTATTTTGTTCGGCAATGAACAATTTTATCTTATTCCTAGGAGAGTCAACCAATGATGTTTCTAGGTTATAAGAATATAAGCTATTATGTACATATATATGTATAGCTAAGCATTAATCTAGCTAATCATTTATCTAAGCATGCAAATTATAGCGTTGAACTTAAAAGAAACGCGTACCTTTTAGTCTTCAATGGAATATCTTCAAGCACTTCAAGTGACCATGTTGACTTATAGAAGTCATTAGTAGATGATATTCCAACTACTTCCAAGATTGACAGCTTAGCCACTTGGTCCCCATTGTCTCATTGGTCCAAAGTTGTTTGGTCCAAACATATTCAACATTTGGCTAGGATGCATGTATGGTGGTAATATTCCCCAAGGTTTGTAACTTGGTTGAAAATTCCACATTTGATGACTAGTATTATTATAGTTTTGTCTATTTTGGTTTTTTCTAGGTTGAGGTGTTTTAGATCGAGTATGAAGATTATTTGGTTTTCTTGGTGGTGGAGTTTTAGATCTTAATTTAGATTTAGAGGATCCTACTTCGGTCTTTAAGGATGGTTTATAAAAAGTTTTTACTTTTTCATCATACGCAATGGGTATTTTTCTATCTTTTGTAAGTATATACTTAGGTTTTGATTCTAATGATTTTTGTTTACTAGATTCACATTCAAATTTTATACTTTTATTTTCACTAGTTGAAACATTAGTTGAGGTTAATCCTAGACCGCTTTTATCTTCCGAAGTTTCTTGAACACTTATTATTTTCTTAAGTGGGTTACTACTATTTTTAAACTTGTCAAGTTTGAAAATTTCATCTTTAAGTTTTTCGTTTTCATTTTTAACCTCTATGCATGTTTTACATTCTATAAAAAACTTCTTTTCCTTTTTCCAAATGTTGTAATCTAATTTTTAATTCGAGAACTTCATTTTCTAATAGATTATTAATATGTTTTAGTGACTTATTTTTAGCTATAACATTTTGACCTAATTTGCATAACCTATTATATTCACTATCTAGGTCTTTTTCGTCTAATGATAAATTTTCGTCACTCAAGTATTCGGTTTCGGAACTTACCTCGCTTGATGTCTTAGCCATAAGACACTTCTCCTCATTTGTGATTTCTTTCTCATCGTCATCGCTATCACTCCAAGCTCCTCCAACAAACGCCTTTTGATTTTGATCTCTTGACATCATTGGACATTTTCTGATGAGATGATTTGGATCACCACATTTGAAGCACTTCCTATCACTTTTGCCATTTTTGTCATCTTTATTTCTTTGGTTTGCTTTCCTTTCATCATGCGGTTGTCTAACGAATCTTCCTCGCCTTTTGAAGAATCTCTTGAAGTCTCTTACGGCCATCGCATATTCTTCGTCATCACTTTCGGAGGTTGAGCTATCCTCGTTACTAGATTCCTTCCTAGCTTTCAACACAATTGACTTGCTTTGCTCTCTTTTTCCATTGACCATCTCGGAGTCTTTCTTTATTATTGCTTCGTAGACTTTCAGGTTGCCGATCAACTCATCAAATTGAAGAGTTGACAAGTTCTTCGATTCTTCAATCACCGTAACTTTAGCTCGCCATTTTGGATGAAGAGCCCTAAGAAATTTCCTTACAAAATTCTTACTAGAAAAATTCTCATCAAGTGTTTTTAAACTTGTGATGATAGTGTTAAACCTAGCAAAAGCATTATCTATTGATTCCTCCTCCGGAATCGTAAATTGTTCATATTGTTGAACAAGAAGATCTATTTTGTTATCTTTAACTTGACTATTACCTTGGTGGGTGATTAGTAAAGAATCCCAAATTTCTTTTGTGGTTTTACACATAAAAATTCTTTCATATTCTTTGCATGGTAACGCATTATAAATAACCATTTTAGCCTCATTATTTTTTGCTAGTTTCTTTTTCAAATCATCATTTTGTTTTTCAAAAGATACAATTTCATTCATTTTAGTTTCAAAAATATATTGAATAGGGGGAAAATCACCAAAGGTAATGACATGCCAAAGATCAAGATCTTTTGATTTCACATAAGTTTCGAATCTATTTTTCCAATAAAGAAAACCATCACTTTCAAATAGTGGTGGTCTTTGCATAGATTGCCCTTCTAAATATTTTTCAGATTCCATAGATCGTTTCAAGTTTTAAAATACAGTTTATTTTAAAAATCTTGTTTAACGTAGCTTTGATGCCAATTGTGGAAAACTAGAAGGGGGGGGGGGGTTGAATAGTTTTACGTCTTTTTAATTTTATTACGAAAACTTTATTTAGTTTTAAAACCTTGTTTGCTTTTAAAACTTTGATTCAATCTTATGTGAACTCAAATCTTTAACAACATGAACAACTATATATAAGTATGAACAATAATAATATAAGCTAAGTATGTGAAATCAACACATGCACAATATAAAAAATTATAGCTATATACGAGAGATAAGTAAGTAATCGTTTATTTTATAATCCTTAGTTATATTTTGTATGAAAACTTTACTTGATCGAAATGATCAATTATATGTATGTTACCTTTTTAGTTTGATTGTAAAAACTTTGTTTTGTGAATGAAACTTTCGTTTGATCTTTAAGTAAAATCAATACTAGCACTATATGAGCAAACATATATATACGTCTCCGTCTACAAAAGTAATAACGATATAAGCAAGATAATAAGTAAGATATGGAAAGATCTAACCGCGAGACAAAGGATTTATAGTGGTTCGGCTACAAGGACACCTTCCTTGCCCTACTCCACTCCTCGAGTCACCTACTCGAGAGTTTTCTTCACTATGTCAACAAGCTCCCTTTTGGCTAAGAAAACCTTACACACCAATATACACACCACAACTTCGTCACAACTTATTCACACCTTCTACACAACTTATTAACACCTAGTCACTACTTAATCACAACACTACTTCTTCACACCTAGTCACTACTTAATCACAACACTACTTCTTCACACCTATCTATCTTCACAACTATCTACTTCACAACAATCTTCTTCACAACTATCTACTACACACTCACTCTATCTACACACCTTGCTAATCTATCTTCTATCAAATATTCACAACTAGTTACACAATGAAATAGATATAATGGATGATGCTCTAACAACTTGGATGTGGAGGTCACAACAAGTTGTAATACTTCTTCTCTTGAAGGATTGAAGTATTCTTCTCTTGCACTTGAAAGGTAGAGGTTTGGATCACTTTGAAACAAAGATTTAAGAATGTATGATCAAAGGATTTTAGAGAATAGAAATGAGATCTAGAACAGAAAGTTTTGGGGTGCAAAAGGTGAGAAAATTCTGTGGGATGAACCAGTATTTATAGGGGGAAAAATACTGTTTGGGAGCGTGGCCGGTCCCCTTAATTGGGTGCCGGTCCCCTTAATAATTAAGGGGACCGCCTAGTATAATTAAGGGGGCCGCCTAATAAAAAAATATTTTTTCTTCAGATTTTTTGTCTTTTTGTGAGGGAGGTTTTTCCTGAAGAATGTAGCCGTTTTTTGGGTTGAAATATGAATTCAAAATATTTATTTTGAATAAAACATTTCTTATAAATACAAAAATGTTTTGTATAAGTTTAAAAATGTTTGTCCCACTATAATAAAATGTAAGGTTTGTAAAAATAAAAATTCCTTTGATCATAAAATGCATTAGACACTTTGTTTATTCATACCTTAAGTGATATGGATGCTAAAGCAAATATATACGACTAAATACTTGTTTACGTCATAATTTGTAGTTCAACGAGTTTACGTTTTGTGATTATCAAAACATAGAGATATCGATATATGTTAATAATGTTTTTAGGCATTATTTATATCAACACACCCTCTCACTTACAACCGTAGCAGTATAACCATATCATCCACAACTAGCAGCAGAATGGAACAACAAGCAGCAGAGTGAGTTGAAGCCAGCAGCAGAGTTGACTAATCAAACTTGGTCAAAAAGTCAAGAATTGTAACACCCCCAAAATACCGCAGCGGAAGACTGTGTCACTGGGGTGCTTGATGAGTGCTCAAACACTCATCATTTTTGGTCAAATCTGAACTGCAAAACATAAAAAAACACTCAGAAATGCATCAAAATATTGAAAATATTTTAAAATTGTGTTTTATATGTTTTAGATGCAAAATGAGCAAAAACAGACGAAAAACGTACAAAGTTTGCAAAATTGGCAGTTTCAGTCCCCCAAGTTTCAAAAATTGGCAAAAATAGTCCCTGAGCATTTATTTGGAAAGAAAAGTCACCAAAGGTCCTTTTGAAATCATAAGTTGTCATATTTAGTCCTTTGGTGAAAAATTGGAAAAGTTTTGGAAAATTACAAAATTAGTCCCTAGAGTTTCAAACATTGGCAGATTTGGTCCCTGGTGGGAATTTTTGGATGAAAAAATCAATTTTGGTCCTTGGGAATTCACATGTGTCAGTTTTAATCCCTAGATGAAAATTTTGAGGAAATTATATGTTTGGTCCCTGGACTTTTTAAAAATGACAATTTTGGTCCTTGTGAATTTCAAAATGAAAAATAAACATTTAAGGACCTTGTACTATTTAAACTTGGCAAATATAGTCCTTGGTGATACTTTGGGAATTCTACATTTTCAGTCCCTTGGTTTGGTGGAATTTCATTTGTGGTCCTTGCTTTTATTATAACAACAAACGGACCCTTAATAAAACTAAAACCCCAAAACCAAATACAACCCAAATCCATAAAAGCCCATCACCACAACCTCAGCCCACCAAAACCAGCCCACCCCTAAAATATAAACCACCCCGTTTTATCCCTTCCCCCAGTCAACCAAAGTCAACACCTCCACATCCCTCACAACTTGCAACCTGCCAAATCCCCTGCAACACACAATCATCCCCCCTCCTCCACCTCAGACCTCCCATATCTTGTCCCTCCTACTACCAATAACTCCAAAACGCATTAATTGTCCTTTAATCCCTCCAAGTTACCCAAGACTGCCAATTGGACTTTTCCCGCCAAAAGAAAATTAAACGACCATGATCAAAAGGAATTATCTAAGGGTCACAATTCAAAGTGGGAAAGAAGGAGAGAGACTCCAGGACTTATATAAATGAAGAAAAAGAAGTAAAAGAGTGGCAGTTAGTTAGTTAGTCAATGTAGTAGTAGAGTAATTAAGAAAAATTTAGTTTTTATGTTAATTGTAGTTTTATCTTTCTAGTTCAATTAATCTCAAGTTATTAAGTTATTTAAAAACTTTCCTGTAATCAGAATTTCAGTTAACTTGTAGCTTAAAACTTCATTAGTTTAGGTTTTTAAATCTCACTGGTCATTTTTTTTACCTTCACCCTTTTTGCTCATTGTTTAATGTAGACTGCTTAAAATGGGTTTATTCTTGCTTGTTTAATCATATTATAGCTAAATTAGTCCTTGTCTTTCTTTTTCCAAAGCTTAAACTCCATCTCCCTTTGAAAACTTATAACAGATTCCACATAAGGGGGTGTTTGGCTTATGTTTGTTCATGGCACTCCAGGGTGATTTACTGGTTAATTGTTGTTTCTCTTAGACACTTTAGGTTGTAGTAGGATATTAGATTCAATAAATTGGTAGGTTTAGCCCATAAAAGTCAAAATTACCATGTGATCCCCATTAACTGTCCACTGTTACACAGTTAGTAAGCATAACCCTTCAAAACCTTTCATAAGTTGTAAAAATAGTTTTATTTAGCCTTCTTATAGCTTAATACATCATATTCAGTCATTAAAGTAGGATCAAAATCCACATAAGTCAACTTATCAAGTTTTTTAGAAAAAGTCAATTGTGCATTTTCTCAGATTTTGCCAATATGGCATGATTTATTTTGAATTTTGTGTTAGGAGCTAACCCTTGAAACTTGTTTCTACTCAAAGCCTCCCACTTCATCTTCAAGATCCACCCTCGGTTTCATTTTTAAGAATTTTTATCTGGGCCCCACAGAGCTTGAAACACAACTGCATGGGGCATCACTCCCCTGCTGCAACAGCCAATACAACAGCCACCACCACTTTGGTGGTTGCCACAGCCCACCTCAGTGGGTCCCACAAGCTACAAATAGTTTCTTTCAACCCCCCTTCCTACCCCTCTTGAGGTTTTGACCTTTGGTTTGACCTCAAACCCTCTGGGACCCACCTGATTTAGCTCTTTATCTTTGTCCCATTTTCAGTTATGCACCAAGTAATCCAAGTGCTTATTGTTAGCTTAATTGCTTAATCTGTGGACCCCACTTGCATTTTCCAGCTCAAACATGTTCACTCAACTCTTTTGAACAAGAATCAACCATAGTGGGTCCCACTTAAGCCCATTTTAGCTTATTTCTTGCCTTGGTCAAACAAAGTCAACTGTCAAAGCTTTTATGCTCTCAAGTGCTTATTTTTTATTTATAAAAAAGTTGTTTTTACAAAAGTTTGTTGTTTTTAGGTGTAAATTAGTTTTCAAAAAGAAAAAGCAAGAAAAACCAATTTAATTTCAAGTGATAGTTTCTATTTAATGTAATTTAATTTTAATTTTCATTTTTAAATTTTTGTTAAGCACTTAGCTTTTTTATATTTTTATTAATTACCTTTTATATTAAAGTAATTTTAGTAAATTTCTCAGATTTTTATTTTATCATTTACTATTTATTAGAATTAATATTAGATTTATCAACAATTAAATAACAATTAAGTTTTAAATAGCATAATTAGTTTTTATAAAGCAACACCTAGTTTTTATATTTTTCCTAGCTTTTATATAATATAATATAATTTTAAGAATTTTTCTAGAATTTTTACTGTTCATTTGCTATTTTTCTAATTTAAATTAGTTTAATTAGGTAATTAATAAATAATTAATAATTAATTAATAGAAAAATCACAAAAAAAAACAAAAATACATATTTTTAGTTTTAAAATTTGTTTTTAGTTATTTTATAATTTTAGAAATTTTATTTTCACTTTTTTAGTATTTAATTAATATTATATTATATTTAAGTGTTTTAAATATTAAAAATTAGTATTAAATAGTATTTAATTAATAATAAATAATTAAATAGTGTAAAAAGTAATTTTCTTTTTCTAAAAATTTTATTTTACCCTTATGTTTGTAAAAAAGTCATTTTCACCCCCTGTGGGTTTTCGGATTTCAGTTTTCACGTTTTATTTTGTACGTTTACGTTATTTAAAACGTGAACGTACGCGTTTTTAGGTTTTAAACGTTTCTGGTTTTTCTACTTTTACAGTCTTGTCTATATAGCTTGTTTAAGCTATTTCTTCGTATATTCCTTAGTTCAAATCAATCACAATCCCCTTTCCCGTCCGGATTCACCCGATCACAGACCCGTTTGATAACCATCACACCTCGTCGGGACATAACGACTCGGGGAAACCCTATATTACACGGAGCATTGATTCTAGGCTCTTTGACTTTGTTGACCATTCCTTGGTAAATTTAGGTTGGTTGTTTAGCCTCAATCAGTGCTACTTCATAATACAAAGTACAAGTTATAGAAAACGACCTCTAAATGAGACGTTTTGAAAAGTTACCATTCGATTAATGAATTCAAAGTTACAAACATGAGATTCCAAAGTATGATACATAAATGTATACAAAATGTTTCGAATGATAAATGATAAAAGCGTAAGTCTTCAGAATATGCAGCTTGACTCTAAGTTCCACGCACTAGCTATCGCCTTACTAACCTGAGATAAACATGCTAAAGTGTCAACACAATGGTTGGTGAGTTCATAGAGTTTTTCTTAAAACAGTTGAAAAGTATTTAAAGAATATTCCCACAACAAAGGCATCGTGAATCCACTCAGTTACAAGTCCCGCCCATAACAACACTTGCAACCTGTGTGTTCACAACCCACTGCTAACATATAGTATGATTAAGACATGTATAAGTTCATCACAACAATTAAGCAATTAGTCGTGAGTCTCTACTTCATCTCCGAAGACCTCACTTGGGTATGCTGCTCACAAGGAAGGTAATAGCATTGGTTCTACTTCATCTCCGAAACCCAATGCATGTGTTATCCAAGGAGACTTTATGATGCTCACAAGGAAGGTAATAGCATTGGTTCTAATTCATCTCCGAAACCCAATGCATGTGTTATCACAAGGAGACTTACAAGTTTAGGTATAACGCAATCAAGTATAATGCAATCAAGTAAAATGCAATCAAGTATAATGCAATCAAGTATAAGACAATCAAGCATAAAACAATTAAGTATAAATGTTTTGAGTATTTGTACAAGTAAGCAAGTAGTTGAGCATGTATCTCCCCCAAAGAGTTAAAACAAGTATAAAAAGAGTAGGGGCTATGACTCACCTTGAACTAATGATATCAAAACGTATAACGGAATCGATGGATAAGCCAGAAAATCTCTACGCGCAACCTAGAATATGATGATATGTCTTAGGTTTGGAGTAATGTCTAAGAATGCGAAGAATTGTCAATATATGTCTTGCATATAGTTCATGATGTAGTACTTAGTATATAGTGTAAGTCGTTGAATAAAAATGGTTTATGAAACATGTATAGTTTGTATATCTCTTACTACCGTTCGGGCCGTCATAATTCAGAGGTCATGTAGTAAACGTTCGAGGAGCTAGGACACTTTAATTCGTAAATCCAGCAACTCGTCGATCCGTTTACCGAAATGGAACCCCTCACATGAAGTTCCCTAGTGTTGTAGTATTCAATTTGTAAAACATGTATAATAGTTATAATGATTTCGGTTTAGAAAGCCTTGAGGTCTTAGCCGTGGCCTTGCCGTGGCTTTGGTCATGGCTACCATGGTCTTGAGATCTCAACCTTGGCCTTAGCCATGGCTGTGGTCTCGGCTTTAAGGTCATTAGACCCCTTGGTTTTACTTAGCCATAACCAATAAATGGTCAATTGGGTATTAAAATGGGCTATTAAGAATTAGAAGAAAAATATCACTCATTATGCTTTTTCAGGGTTCGAGCTTCTCTAATCCTAAACGAAAACGTTGTTCCGGACAACTTTCGTGTTTTAACTTTTTGATGAATCAAACCAGAAGACCTCGAAAAAAATCCAAATTTTGATCAGAATGCTATTAGGGAGTTTCGGGTTTTTAGGTTCGCTAACTTCTTTTGGCCATAACTTTTGACTCGTGTACTCGTTTTAGGTGATTCAAATTGCTATGTTTTCCTTTTAAAACCCTCTTTAACAGTAGGTAAGTGTCTGATATCATGGTTACTCTATTTTGGTCGTGGTTCTCAATATAAGTCACTAGTTTCCTTGATTACTTAACATAAGTTAACATATAGTGTTCTTAACTTGTTTTAAAGATTTTTGTACATCATGAACACAATACAAAGACCATATATAGCATGAATGAAATATAATAAGCATGAAAATGATATTGAGCAAGAAAGTGTATTAGGGTTTCTTACAACTTTTGGCTTTCAAAAGAAAGGAAGTCAAGTATGAACTAGGACACTAAACCTGTAACAATTCGTAATTTCAGGTTAATTACTATTCCCGGAAAATTTACTATTCACTTTTACTATTCATTTTACTATTCACGTTTACTATTCATTTTTCCCGAAATTCTCCCGAAAGTTGATTTTTATTTCATATTCTCGAGTGATAAATCATTTCCATGACAAATTAGATGTTTGACATTCGTCAGATCAATTTCGTGAAAGTTATTAAGGAATTACACATTTTAGGGTAAAACGTCATTCAGAAATTCTACGCACAACGAAATTTGACCCCGTCAGGTGACCCCACATCAGAAAAATGTTTGACACACTCATGATTTATTTGAGAATAAAACATGACTGAGAAAAATATGACCAGAATAAACCTCGGCCGTGAAAAACTGGAATTTTCAGTTTTAAGCGTTTTTACTCAGCCGTAACCCTAGCCTATACCTGCACCGTGTTTCTAAGACGATTTGAGTTTTCAACTTATTATAATAAGTCAACATATTTTTCCCTCCTCCATTGACCAAAAATCATCCCTTGATTTTATAAGTCATTCCTTGATTTTTAGGTTTACGGTTTGATGTCTAAAAGACATTTAATACCAACCGACACTAGACTGAGCCCAGTATAGACATTATAAGTCATTTTAAATCATTTATATCGTATTAGAAAAGTAACATTTTACTTTTCTCAATTTTACGCAATATTCGTACATTTTACGTATTACGCGTTTTAGACCCGTGTTTCCAGTTTTAGCAGGGTTTTACCACCCAAATGGAACCTATCACCCATTTTATATTTTATTATGGGACATATGGACATGTCTAACAATACTTTAAAGTTTCATAATTTTACGACACCCGGTTTTACGTTTTGAGGCCTAATCATTTACGGTTGGCATTTCCCGGAGTCAAAACTCATCCTAATACTTAGGATAATACCAAGCCAAGCCAACTCATCCCCCCTAGCCATTGTGAACCGCCATTAGGGGGGGGGGGAGTCACGCCCTTGTGTGGCTTGATCTTGTATCAAGTGATCTAGGATGTATACATGTTTAATTTTTGCTAAAATATCCCAAGTTTTGTAGCCTCCTCATGAGCATATAAATACCCCCTCCCCTCCCTCTTGTTGCCGTCCATCTCACACCCCAAAACCATCTCACACTTAGTTAATTTACTCCTAGATGCATGCAAGATACAAGTGCTACTTCAAGATAGAAACCCTAGCTTAGTTTCTAGTAATCAAAACACTTCCAAACCCTAGAACTTTGGTGATTTCTCTTGAGTTTGAATCCACTCAAGTCACCTCAACTTTCATTACATCTCTTTCAAGAATACCAAGGGTAGAAAGATTGCATGAAGTGAAGTGGGTTGAAGCAAGTCTATCAAAGTCCTTTTCCTTACTTGCTAACTTCCTTTCATCTTTGAAAGCCAAAAGTTGTAAGCCTAAACCTAACATGCTTCTTGTTAATTAATCATGTTCATATCATTTACATGTTATTCTTGCTATATTATGTCTTGTATTAATGTCCATGGTGTATAAAAATGACTAAAACATGTTGTTGTAATTGATTGTTAAGATAAGTTACTAAAACAAGCAAACTAGTGACTTTCTTGGTAAGACCTGATCAAAATGGTAAAAATTTGATATTGGATTATTACATATTACAGTAGAGGACTTAACAAGGAAACCATAGCAACTTGAACCACCTAAAACGAGTATACGAGTCAAAAGTTACGCCCATTTGAAGTTACCAAAGATTTCCGGCAAAACTGCCTAAAATGTTTCTGTGACAGAACCTAAAACACGCAAAAAGAGGCCTTTCTGGTCCGTTTCATGAAAAAGTTAAAACACGAAAGTTGTCCGGAATCACGTTTTCGTTCAGGAAAAAGAAGCTCGAGCCTTGAAAACGCTTTCCGAGTGAGATATTTCTCAGTTTCTTAACAGCTATTTACATATTTATAAGACACTAGATTATGGTTATATTCTAAAAGGAACAAGAGGTCTTATGACCTATAATCAAGACCACCACCATGGCTAGAGCCAAGGTTGTGTCTCATGACCTTGGAACAAGGACCAAAGGTCATGGCTAGGCCATGACGAAATGACCATACAAGCTTACTTAGGCGAAAACATGAAACAAGGAATTGGCGAGAACTTGAACAAGCAATTTGAATCTACTTCACTTAAAAAGGAACCATGAGATATTACAAATAGAAAATGGTCATAAAAGACTTATGAAACTACCCCTAATAACAATCTTCATGTACAAATAAACTTTCCTAAGTTTATTCAAGTATCGGACATGTAACTTTTCGGATCAAAACTTATATCTATATATTTTATCAACTACTACAATAGTAGGGAGCCTCATGTGAGGAGTTCATTATGTAAGCCGTCAAGATGAGTTGTGGATTTACGAGTTAAAGTGTCCTGGCTCCTCGAACGCTTACTAACATGACTTCTGAATTATGTCGGCCCGAACGGTAGTAAACGATATACAAAACATACATGTTCATGAATCTTTTCTTTCAAAGACTTACAATATACATCATACCACATCATGGACTATAATGCAAGATATATATATATAGGCACTCCGTTATATTCTTTACTCAAATCCTAAGTCGCATCATTCTATTATAGGTTGCTCGTAGAAACCTACACGATCCAACCACTACCTTCATTATTTGCTATCCTACTTAAGGTGAGTTCATAGCCCCACTTTACATTACTTCAATGTTTTACAAACCCTTGGGGGGAATACATGCTACTTTTAAACCAAACACAATGCTTTGAAACTGTATGCTGCCTGATTGTTTTATTATTACTAAGTACCTACCTTGCCAATCCTAGGCCCCTATCATGAACCATTTAATCACTAGAATTAGTGAGCGCGAGTATTGTGAATAGGCCTATTGGGATTGACGAATCCCATTTGTTTGAGCTGATTAGTTCAAACGAATGCACTATATTTGAACATTAAGTATGACGGAAAAGTACTTACCGGGGCAACAAAACCGCCGATTGATATTGGTACCCGTTAACGTATTGGTTGCATGAGCTTAGTATATAATAATAACTGTTTTGTTTTCTAACATGAGTATGAGTCTAATTAACTCATACTACCAACATATTGTGTTCAACCGTTAAACAAACTCTATGAATTTCACTCAACCTTTGTGTTGACCTCTTAAGCATGTATTTCAGGTCTATGATAATCAAGAATGGAGCGGAAGGGCACGTACCGAAGGAAGAAGGCTATAAACTATTATGTCATTCGATAAAAACATCAAAGACTTTATATTGATGTATTTTGGAACATGGAACCTTTTGGGACCTTACTATGTAAACTCTGATATATTTGAATACTATGAATGACAACTCTTTTTATTACGACCCGGTTAGAGATCGTTTTCTATTATTATGACTGTTGTGCCGTCGAGTAACACCCAAGTTGAATTCCGCTGCATCATGAATTGGGGGTGTTACAGATTGGTACCAGAGCCATGGTTATAGAGAAACGGGTCAAAGTGAGACCTAAACTATAACTACAATAACAAGCAAAAAAACATTTTTTATAGCCTTCCGCTCTTCGTGCCTTCCATCCTCCAGAAGATTATGGACTTATTACACATGTTATGCTACATGAACATATTTGTATATTGTTATATGCACATTGCCATAGTTTGAGCATTTTCCATAAGCATTTGATTTATTTTGACATAGAAATACTAATTGTAGACATCATGTCCGCACCTCCATCTCCCGATCATCTTCCTGCTATGCCTGAGTATTTACCAATTCTTCCCGGACCTAATGATCCTTACTTTGAGGCAATTGACTACGACGATGAGGAAGAACCTTATGAGGATCTAGACAATGAAATAGATTCGGACGAAGATCCTGAAATGGATATGGACATAAACATCGATGATTACGAAGAGGATCCTGAAATGGATGTTGACATCGAAGGCATCGATGAGGAATCGGAGGAACAAATAGTGGTGCCACATCTATCACCATTAACATCTCCACCTCCTGTTTCACCAATTTCATCCGAATCTAACCGTACCACTCCAGCTCAAGTTCCGAAATCTACTTACCAAACCGGCGGAACATCTACATCTACACATATGTTCGTGAACTCAGCTCAATACGAAATCTACTCTTTGAAACAAGCTCTCAACCTAACCCAACTCAAAGTTCAAAGGATGGCAAGTCAAATGAACGACTATATATCCAAGGTAAATTCTGCCAGAATGGATGCCATGAATGCTCGAGACGACCTATATTGGTTTAAGCTTGACATGAGCTACGTGAAGAGTGACTCGACTCATGTTGGGGAAGTAGTCTTAAATCCTTTGACTGGCTTGGATAATGTCAAGGATAGACTCACTTTGGTTGAGAGGGCCCAAGAACAGGATGCGGTACAAATTCACAAACTACTTAACCGCCTAAATACCGCCGAAATCCGGTTAGATGTTGCAAACTTTGACAGGTATCAACTTAAGAATGATTTGTGTGGAATGCAAACTCAAATGAGTGCCATACAACAAAGGCTATACCAAAAGGATGTCAAAGAATACCGTCCAAATGAAAGTGTAGATGTGTTAGCAACACGCGGAAATAATAATCCGTCCGGACCACAACAACCTCCCAACCGACGTTAGACTAGTGTTATAGTACTAGTTATCTTTAGTACAACGTTGTAATTACTAACTGAAAGTATCAGTTAGTAAGTTTTGAATGAACTTGTAATAGGTTCGATTTTGTAAATCAATCAACGTTATATGAATAAAACTCTTGTTTTATATGTGGAAAACTAGAAGGGGGGGTTGAATAGTTTTACGTCCTTTTAAAATTTATAAACACAAGTTTGTTTTAAAAACTTCGATTCTAGTTTATGTGAATTCAATACTTGCACTATATGAACAATTGTATGATAACTAACTAACAAAACTAATATAGTAAAGGTAAATAAATAAGTAATGAGAAGAGTTAGAAAGATCAAACCACAACACAAGGATTTATAGTGGTTCGGCTACAAGGACACCTTCCTTGTTCCTACTCCACTCCCCGAGTCACCTACTTGAGAGTTTTCTTCACTATGTCAACAAACTCCCTTATGGCGGAGAAAACCGTACACACCAATTTACACACCAATCTTCACACCAATCTACACACCAATCTACACACCAATCTTCACACCAATCTACACATCAATCTACACACCAATCTTCACACCAATTTGCTACACACCAATCTTCACAACTATCCTACCTCACTACTAATCAACTTCTACTATCTACACAACTTCTATATCTTCTAAACAATTAATCACAAGCATAACACAATATTCACAAATGAATATATATACACTATACACAACTACTCTTCAACACTTCTTGAACTTGGTTGTAGAGAGTTCTTCTTTTGCACTTAGAATGAGAATGGATGATGAGGGATTGAATCACTTGAAACAAGGATTAATATACAAATGATCAAAGGGTTTTGGATGAGTTTTAGATGGTTATAGATCTGAAAATTTCGTGCAAAAGGTGGGGAAAAATTCCAGAATTAAGGTGGTATTTATAGGAGAAGAAATCTGACAGTTTCTGACAGGGGAGCGTGGCCGGTCCCCTTAAAGCATGGCCGGCCCCCTTAAAATTAAGGGGACCGCCCCTTATAATTAAGGGGGCCGCCCAACTGTAACGGCCAGAAAACTTGTCTTTTAGTGGGGAAAGTTTATTTGGTGAAAAACTAACTGATTTTGGTTAAATATTTGAAATCATATATTTAGTATGATTAAAACATTTTTCCTTATTACCAAAAGTGTTTTTCAAAAATATATAATAAGATTATATAATTAAATAAACTTTGTATTAGTTAATTAAATACCCCTTTGATCATGAGATGTATTAAGCACTTGTTTATCCATACCTTAAGTGATTAAGTTGGATATAATGATATAAACTAGCTTAATACTTGTTTACGTAGTAATCAAACGATTGACGAGTTTACATTTTGTGATTGTCAAAATATAGAGATATCGAAAAATATAAATAACGTTTTCATACATTATTTATGTCAACAATCTCCCCTTTTTTGATGATTACAAAATTTAAACTCATTAGTCGAAAATTAGTCTATATACAAGTATTAGAGTGAGTTTATATCACTTCTCCCCCTTTTTGTTAGCATCAAAAAGGTTATCCCGTGTTAATGGAAGCTCCCCCTTGATGTAAGCTCCCCCTCGTTTTGAGGCCAAAAGGAATCGAGATATGGATATCTTGCAAAAATATTTAGTAGCAAGCAACATATATATGTATATAGCGTGCAAAAGTATAAACTAAACATAACCATAACATTAATCAAGTGAAATTAATACATCAAGCATTACATCAACAAATGAAACAAGTAATGCTACAAACAAAAGCCTTAAAGGCTTACAATCATCACATAACAAATAAACCAAAGCTCAAACATAAGAGTCCTCTCTAGAGCTTGCCATCCAAAATGGTTTGAGGTACTTTTATTTGTAAGTCACCAAGCATGTTTAATTGGGAGGAATTGATGGTGAACATGGAGATGGTGATGGAGGAGGAGTGTTTGTTGATGGTGGTGGAGGGGTTGTGTTTATAGGTTGTGGATGCAACAAGTTCTCAATATGAGAAAACATGTATTGCATTTCATCTCTTAGTCCGAACACAATTGTTCGGTTGTGGATGCAACAAAGGCAAGTGTCACCATGAGCTTCAAGTAAGCTCCATGGGACGGGGTTATAGGTTGGTGGATTGATAGGGGATGATGAGAAATGTGCATCAAGAGGTGTTAATGGTGATAATGAGAGGGTTAATGCAAGGGTGGAGTGTTCATTGGTAGGTTGTGATGGTTGAACCATTGGTGGAGGAGATAAGTGGGTGTTTATGTAGTCATTAATGGATGAAGTGGATGGTATGGAGGAAGTAGAATTTCCATTTGTTGAGGGTGTTTTGGAGGGTGCATTTGGTGCACTAGGAGATGAACATTGAGGTTGTGGTGATGGGGTGGTGTTGTCTTCATTTGTAAGATCAATGAAGAGTTGTTTGGGTGGTATAATGACAAGTTTTTGTTTCTTGGCATTGTTTGAATGTGTGGTTCTTGGTGATGACATGATGATGGTTTATGAATGATGAGGATGATGAATTATGAATTAAACATGCATGGGGATTATATAGTGGGAAAACATGTTTAGAAGTGGAATTATTTTGAAATTGTAATGTTATATTCCAAAATCAGTTTGGTTTTTAAGAGTAATGATAGCTGGGACTAGCAAAAGGGATCACAGGATGCAAAAGAAAACAGTGTAAAAACTGTTTCAGATGGCCGGTCCCCTTAAATGGTGGCCGGTCCCCTTAATTTTAAGGGGGCCGCCCTTTATGATTTAAGGGGGCCGCCCATCTGACGACCCAGAAACCAAAAATTTTCAAAAATTTTCTGGAAAGATGTTATGTTCTGGTTTGAATGTGCAGCAAGCTCAATTTGGACATTTCACATTTGTTTTGGTTTATTAGAAAGCATACATGTCATATAGTTATATAAACATTAACTAATCATGCAAACACATATATAGATCAAGAGAAACATGCATAAAAATATCAAAGACAATCAAGTTATCATCCTAAACACATATTCAAATAACAAGTATTTCCGAATAAACTTCGGACAAATAGCACACAAGACATAAAAAATAAAACATTGTTTAACAAACATAATCCGACCATATCATTTCTTTTTCTTCCCGAAGATACCCTTCAAAGTCTTCCCAATAGATTTGAAGCCACCTCTAACTTCTTCGTGCAAGCTCTTTTGTCTTCTAAGCATCTCGGTAGTTCGTTCATGAAGCACTTCTTCAGTTTGATCACTTGGAGATGGAGTAGAATAGTTGGGATAGTCAAGATCCTCTAAATCGTCAACGAACTCAGAAAACGAAGGGGTACTAGCATCATGGATGTTTTCCTCCTCATCGTCATCATCTTGCCTTGAGGATGATCCATGAAAGCTATGACGACGAGGTTTACCCTTGTCACTTCGAGTTCGTCGAGCTTGTTTTAGAGCGAGAGTACGTAGAGTGGGGTAGATGGACTCATAAATACTATTGTCAAGATCGGGGTAGTACTCGATAACATGACGATAGATACGAGTAAGGAACATTCCATATGGAAGGTTGGCTTTGGGAGTTTTTCTAGCACACTCAATCCGTTTGATAAAGAAGTAGGCCAAATTGTACGGCTTTTCGACAGCTATACAATACAACATGTGAGCAAGGCTAGCCGGGAGATGGTCCCGGTGACCTCCAGTACCAAACGCATTCTCACGAATGAGTTCTTCCCAACGCTTCATGTGAGGGCTTAATTCTTTGAGGAGAAGTTGGTATGGAGAGATTTGAACATTTTTGGATTTTATTTTTCGACTTGTGGTGGCACGATCTATACCAAGGACTTGACGAATTTCGTCGGGATGAGGAATTTCGTCGAGATATGGACCGAAGGTTGGTCGATAGCGATTAAGAGATTCGAGGTCCCACTCGTTTGAGAAAACGGCTTGACCTCTAAATGGAATTTGGAGGATATGACCAAATTGTTCGAGAGTTAGGGTGATAAATTCATTTTGAATCATGAAAGAGATGGTGATGAAACCAAGATCATTGGTTTAGATGGTGACTTGGCTATAGAAATCCATAATGAAGCGAGGAATAATAGGTTCATTTATTTCATAAAGACAATTGAAGTTGATGCTTGAAAACAAGCGATTTATGTACTCGGATTGAGCAAAAGCAAGATCTACTACACGTCCCTCATGAATATTTCTATCTTCAATTTGACGATAGATAAGTCCAATGGAAGGAGATGTGGTAGGGAGTTGAGAAACTTTGGGAATGTAGTTTTTAGTGTGAGAAAGATCTTCGGTAGTTGCTTTGGGCATTTTCACCTAAACACATCAACAATACAAAAAGACCAAAATAAATATAAAGAAAGATAAAAGTATATGTTTATTGTTAAGGCTTATGTTGGAACGTAAACATACTTCGTCACTAATCCTAAGAAGTAGATTACCATGTTCCTTAATGTTGTTTTTAACTCGTTCTAGATATATTTTACGAAGTTTAATGGGTGGTTATGGACAAGTCCAAACGCCCTTTAAACATCTATATATATCATGAAAGTTGCTAGATTTACATTAGATTGTAAAACTAGCTATTTCTTGCGAGTTTCTTATGCATGTAATTTGTTTTTGAAAAAGATGGTTTGTATTTTTACTTAAAAATGTCATTTTTAGTAATAAACCAAACGCTTCCTTAACTAGTGACTTATAACTCAAGTGCGTCAATATACATATGAATTATATATCTTCACGAGTTCGATAAACAATTTTAAGGTTTATAATTATAACAAAGTTTTATAAAAATTATAATGACTATGTTTTGATATTATTTGGACATAATCCAAACACCCCTATATTGTGAACCAACATAGTTTTTCTTAGTCGAAAAAATGTAATTTCAAGTTTTACAAGTTACACAAGTATAATGTAATTAGTTTTAACATGTTTTCAAATCATTATTCAACAATAAGTTTACTAAAATTTTTGAAAAGGAGTGTATGAAATTTTTTAAAAATTTTCGACATGATAGTTTATAATAACTAGTTTCTAGTGTTAATCAATCATCCTAATCCTAGGTGAAGCATTTGGTAATGAAGTTTTAAGGCTTAATTCGAAATAAATTATGAAATTTGACGAATTTTATAAAACATGCATAATCATGAATATGATCAAATAAGATGAAATTAGATGAAATGTGTTATGAAAAGCTTACAATATGTAGTGGTGATTGTGTTAGATGAATTTGCCCTTTGCGAATTAACCCGAATTATGTGATTTGGAAGTGATTTGAGAGGTTTTTGGGTTTTGAATTTCGTCACAGCAGAGGCAGGGAAAGAGAGGGATGAAAAAGTGGAGTGTTTGGCAAAAGGAAGAAAGGGAAAAACGGGCTTGAGCTCTCAGAGGGCCGGTCCCCTTAAACATTAAGGGGGCCGCCCTTGTGATGGCTGCCGGTCCCCTTAAACATTAAGGGGGCCGCCCTTAAAAATTTGATATTTCAAGTTTTGGTTTCTGGAACAAACAAGAAAATATTTATATATATATATATACTAGATTTATATTTAATCAAAAATACGTTGAAGAGTATACGCACGAGAGGAATTACTTGACATTTTTACTTGACATTTTGTCAATAAAATTTTCTTGATCGTTTCGGATGAGATTCATCAAGTTGTCAAGCAAACGAGAAAGTTGTGTAAGGTTTATAAGTATACGTATATATATATTATATAGTATAGGCTTATAAGACGAGAACATAGGAGGGAGACGTATGCAACGGAAGCCGGGAGTTTGTTTCATCCATAGATTTTTCGACTCATCTCACTTCATCAGCATGAGTGTTGATTGAACATTAAAGTTCAATAAGGCAAATGGGGAAAAGAAATGTTCGTAAACGAACAATCTCTAGTTCTAGAAAATCAACAAATGAATTTCCTAGGTTATAAGATCCTAAATATAGCTAAGTATATATATATATATATATATATATATATATATATATATATATATATATATATATATATATATATATATATATATATATATATATATATATATGTATATTTAGATATAATATAGTTAAAAAAATTAATAAGACAAGTAAAATCACATGAATATAACACACTAAACTAAACATGCATTTCTAGACAAGGAACTTAAAAGGAAATGTGTACCTTTTGTCTTTAATGCGTTAATCTTCAAGGTCTTCAAGAAGTAAATCGGACAAGAGGTGACAATGAAAAGTTCCATGTTTGGATGGCGAATATTATTTACGTTGGTGCCCATTGTTTCATTTGTCCAAAGTTATTTGGTCCGAACATGTTTTGTATTTGACTTGGATGCATATAAGGTGGAAACATTCCCCACGGATTGAAGTTCCACATTTGTTGATTATAGTTAAAGTTTCGTCTATTATGGTTTGTTCTTGGTTGAGGTGTTTTAGGTCTAGGATAAGTATTATTTGGTTTCCTAGGTGGTGGAGTTTTAGATCTTGCTTTAGGTTTAGATGATCCAACTTCGGTTTTTAAAGATGGTTTATAAAATGGTTTTATTTCTTCATTACTAGCGATAAGTATTATTTTATTTTTTATGAGTAAATGTTTAGGATTAAGTATTGAAGGTTTTGGTTCATTTTCAAATTTAACGTTTTTAGCTCCACTTGTTGAAGATTCAGTTGAGTTAAATCCTAGTCCGGTTTTATCTCCTGATATTCTTTGAATACTTATAATTTTACTAAGTGAGTTACTACTATTTTCAAATTTATCAAGTTTGCAAATTTCATCCTTAAGTATGTTGTTTTCACTTTTAAGCTCTTGACATGTTTTACATTCTTCAACAATTTCTTTTCCTTTTTCAAGTTGATGTATTTTAATTTTTAGTTCAAGCACTTCATTTTCTAGTTGGTTGTTTATGTATTTTAGTGATTTATTTTTAGCCATAACTAGTTGTCCTATTTTACATAATCTATTGTATTCACTATCTAAATCTTTTTCATCTAATGATAGATTTTCATCACTAAAGTATTCGGATTCGGAACGTACCTCACTTGATGATTTTGCCATGAGACACTTTTCATCCTTTGTTGTTTCATTCTCATCTTCATCACTATCACTCCAAGCACCTCCAACGAATGCTCTTTGATTTTGATCTCTTGTCATCATTGGACATTTTCCAATGAGGTGATTCGGATCACCACACTTGAAACACTTTCTCTCATTCTTGCTATACTTGTCATCATTATTCTTTTGAGGTGTTCTTCTTTCATCGTGTGGTTGTCTAACGAATCTCCCTCGCCTTTTGAAGAATTTCTTGAAATCTCTTACGGCCATGGCATATTCTTCGTCATCACTATTGGAAGATGAGCAATCTTCGTTGTTAAATTCCTTTCTAGCTTTCAAGGCGATTGACTTGCTTTGTTCACGTTTTTCTTTAACCATTTCGGAGTCCTTCTTTATAATTGCTTCATAGACTTTCAAATTTCCAATTAATTCGTCAATTTGTAGCGTTGACAAATTCTTTGATTCTTCAATGGCCGTCACTTTAGCTCGCCATTTTGGGTGAAGAGCTCTAAGAAACTTCCTAACAAAATTCTTACTAGAAAAATTCTCATCAAGTGCTTTTAAACTTGTGATGATAGTGTTAAATCTAGCAAAAGCATTATCAATTGATTCCTCTTCCGGAATCGTGAATTGCTCATATTATTGAACAAGTAGATCTATTTTGTTATCTTTGACTTGATTATTACCGTGGTGAGTTATTAATAAAGAGTTCCAAATTTCTTTTGCGGTTTCACACATAAAGATCCTTTCGTACTCTTTACGTGGTAGCGCATTATAAATAACCATTTTTGCTTCATTATTTTTAGCAAGTTTTCTTTTTAAATCATCATTTTGTTTTTCAAAAGGTACGATTTCATCTTTCTTAGTTTCGGGGTTATTTTGAATAGGTAAAAAATCACCATTGGTAATAACATGCCAAAGATCTAGATCTTTTGATTTCACATAAGTTTCGAATCGATTTTTCCAATATAGAAATCCATCACTCTCAAATAGTGGTGGTCTTTGCATAGATTGCCCTTCTAAATATTTTTCAGATTCCATAGATCGTTACAAGTTTTAAAATACAATATATTTTAAAAATCTTGCTAGACGTGGCTCTGATACCAATTGTGGAAAACTAGAAGGGGGGGTTGAATAGTTTTACGTCCTTTTAAAATTTATAAACACAAGTTTGTTTTAAAAACTTCGATTCTAGTTTATGTGAATTCAATACTTGCACTATATGAACAATTGTATGATAACTAACTAACAAAACTAATATAGTAAAGGTAAATAAATAAGTAATGAGAAGAGTTAGAAAGATCAAACCACAACACAAGGATTTATAGTGGTTCGGCTACAAGGACACCTTCCTTGTTCCTACTCCACTCCCCGAGTCACCTACTCGAGAGTTTTCTTCACTATGTCAACAAACTCCCTTATGGCGGAGAAAACCGTACAAACCAATATACACACCAATTTACACACCAATCTTCACACCAATCTACACACCAATCTACACACAAATCTTCACACCAATCTACACAACAATCTACACACCAATCTTCACACCAATTTGCTACACACCAATCTTCACAACTATCCTACCTCACTACTAATCAACTTCTACTATCTACACAACTTCTATATCTTCTAAACAATTAATCACAAGCACAACACAATATTCACAAATGAATATATATACACTATACACAACTACTCTTCAACACTTCTTGAACTTGGTTGTAGAGAGTTCTTCTTTTGCACTTAGAATGAGAATGGATGATGAGGGATTGAATCACTTGAAACAAGGATTAATATACAAATGATCAAAGGGTTTTGGATGAGTTTTAGATGGTTATAGATCTGAAAATTTCGTGCAAAAGGTGGGGAAAAATTCCAGAATTAAGGTGGTATTTATAGGAGAAGAAATCTGACAGTTTCTGACAGGGGAGCGTGGCCGGTCCCCTTAAAGCATGGCCGGCCCCCTTAAAATTAAGGGGACCGCCCCTTATAATTAAGGGGGCCGCCCAACTGTAACGGCCAGAAAACTTGTCTTTTAGTGGGGAAAGTTTATTTGGTGAAAAACTAACTGATTTTGGTTAAATATTTGAAATCATATATTTAGTATGATTAAAACATTTTTCCTTATTACCAAAAGTGTTTTTCAAAAATATATAATAAGATTATATAATTAAATAAACTTTGTATTAGTTAATTAAATACCCCTTTGATCATGAGATGTATTAAGCACTTGTTTATCCATACCTTAAGTGATTAAGTTGGATATAATGATATAAACTAGCTTAATACTTGTTTACGTAGTAATCAAACGATTGACGAGTTTACATTTTGTGATTGTCAAAATATAGAGATATCGAAAAATATAAATAACGTTTTTATACATTATTTATGTCAACATTATATACTATCATGTGTTATGCTTTTAAGTTTCAAACATTATTATCCTATCATTCTTACCAAAAATTGTGCTCATCTCACAACTCTCTAATTACAACGTATCTTTTGAACAATAGAATCATGGCGCCAAAGAAAAAGACACCACCAACAATGACGCAAGCTGCCATCCGCAAACTGGTAAAGGACAGTGTCAATGCAGCACTTATCACGGAACGAGCAGCCGTAGCTGCAGCAGCTGCCGAAGCCGCCACAGCTGCTGGTGCTGCTGATGCTGCAGCAGCTGCTGATGCTGCAGCAGCCGCTGAAGCCGCCACTGCTGCGGAAGCTGCTATAGCTGCAGAAGCTGCAAGAATTGCCAGCCTTAACCTTGGAGGACCAAACTCAACTACCCCTCCGGTGACAAATGTTGCTACAGTACCAAAGGGTTGCTCGTTCATTTCCTACTTGAAATGTGAACCCATCAAATTCAAGGGTACTGAAGGAGCTGTAGGTCTGACCCGCTGGTTTGAAAAGGCGGAGTCAGTATTCTTGGTCAGTAAATGTACTGAGGGTGACAAAGTTCAGTATGCCACAAGTACTCTGTTGAATGAGGCATTATCCTGGTGGAACTCAATTGCTCAACCCATGGGCATTGAGAATGCCTATAAGATTACTTGGGCTAATTTGAAACAAATGATGATCAAGGAATACTGTCCTCGCAGTGAAATGCAAAAGTTGGAGGTTGAACTCTGGGATCATTCGGTTAGGGGAAATGATATCATAACCTATAACCGTCGATTCCAGGAATTGAGGATACTTTGTCCAACAATGGTTTCCACAAAGGAAAAATTGTTGGAAAGGTATATCTGGGGACTTCCATCAAGCATACAAGGGAATGTGACTTCGGCAAATCCCAAGGAACTTGATGAAGCTATGCGGATGTCCCGCAGCCTCATGCACCAAGTGGTACGAATGACAGAAACCCGCAAGAAAAACAACCTCAACACCAACAATGCCAGCAATACCAATAATCCCAACAACTCCAACTACCGTAACAACAACAACAACAACAACAACAACAACAACCAAACCCGAAACAACAACCATCACAATCAGCAGAACAAAAGACAGGAAGCCGCGACGGCTTATGTTGCTGCACCAGCCGGTGGTAAATATGTTGGTACTCTACCACAATGTACCAAGTGCAACTACCATCATGAAGGTCCCTGCCCAGCCAAATGCAACAAGTGCCAAAAGCCCGGACATCTTGCCAAGGATTGTAGGGGCAAGGGTATAGCTACTGGGGCTAACACACAGCCCATAGCTACATGTTTTGGGTGTGGTGAAAGGGGACACTTCAAAAACAATTGTCCTCGAAACCAAGGACCCCAAGGCGGAGGTGCTCGTGGTAGAGCCTATGTCATGGGAAATGGAGAACCACACCAAGACCCGAACGTGGTTACCGGTACGTTCTTACTCAATAATATTCCTGTTAAAGTCTTATTCAATTCTGGTGCTGATATGAGCTTTATATCTACTAGAATTGCGCCTTTACTTGATATTCCATCAATTACTTTAACCACTAGTTATAGTATTGAACTAGCTACCGGTGACTTAGTAAATACCAATACCGTAATTCCAAACTGTACCCTTAATCTCTTAGACCACCCCTTTAACATCAATCTTATGCCAATCGAACTCGGAAGTTTTGATGTTGTTATTGGCATGGATTGGTTGTCTAAACGTCAAGCTAACATTATTTGTGGTGAAAGAGTTGTGCACATTCCATGTGACAATGAAACTTTGATCATTCGTGGTGATCAAAGTGGAACTCGAATAAACATCATCTCATGTATCAAAACCATGAAGTACATTGAGAAAGGATGTTATGCTTTCTTAGCCCACGTAACCGAAAAGAAATCCGATGAAAAACGTCTCGAAGATGTTCCTATTGCCCGTGAGTTTCCTGAAGTCTTTCCAGAAGATTTACCTGGACTACTACCAAATCGTCAAATAGAGTTCAGAATTGATTTAATACCAGGAGCGGCGCCAGTTGCCCGCGCACCAAACCGGCTAGCACCTTCAGAGATGCAAGAGCTATCAAATCAATTACAAGAACTTTCGGACAAGGGATTTATTCGACCCAGTTCCTCACCTTGGGGAGCTCCAGTTTTGTTCGTGAAAAAGAAAGACGGGTCATTAAGAATGTGTATTGACTATCGTGAGCTAAACAAATTAACCATAAAGAACCGATACCCACTACCAAGAATTGATGACTTATTCGATCAATTACAAGGTTCAACCTACTACTCAAAAATTGACCTACGATCAGGTTACCATTAAGTTAGAGTTCGTGATGAAGACATTCCAAAAACAGCCTTTAGGACACGATATGGTCACCATGAATTCCAAGTGATGCCATTTGGGTTAACAAATGCACCGGCAGTATTCATGGATCTCATGAATCGGGTGTGTAAACCATATTTGGACAAATTCGTGATCGTATTGATAGACGACATTCTCATATATTCCAAAAACGAAGAGGAACACAAAGAGCACCTGAGAACAATTTTAGGACTACTCAAGGAAGAGAAATTGTATGCAAAGTTTTCCAAATGTGAATTTTGGATTCAATCAGTACAATTCCTTGGGCATGTGATTGACAAGACCGGTTTACATGTCGATCCCGCTAAAATTGAAGCTATCAAAAATTGGCCAACACCTACCACACCTACAGAAATTCGTCAATTTCTGGGTCTAGCCGGGTATTACCGAAGGTTTATTGAAGGATTTTCCTCAATAGCAAAGTCTTTGACTAAGCTAACTCAGAAAGACAAGAAATACGTGTGGAATGAAAACGAAGAAAAAGCTTTCCAAACCCTCAAACAGAAACTTTGTAGTGCTCCTATCCTAGCATTGCCAGATGGGATCGAAGATTTTGTAGTCTATTGTGATGCATCGCACCAAGGGTTAGGTGCCGTGTTGATGCAACGCGATAAGGTCATGGCTTATGCATCAAGACAACTCAAGGTTCATGAGGAAAATTACACCACTCATGACTTAGAGTTAGGAGCTGTGGTCTTTGCACTAAAAATCTGGAGACACTATCTATACGGTACTAGATGTACTGTGTACACCGATCATAAAAGTCTACAACACATTTTGAACCAAAAAGAACTAAACATGAGACAACGTCGTTGGTTGGAATTACTAAGTGATTATGACTGCGACATTCGTTACCACCCAGGAAAGGCAAACGTAGTAGCTGACGCCCTGAGCCGAAAGGAACGGGTTAAACCACTACGAGTCCGAGCCTTAGTTTTAACCATAAATTCAAACTTTCCTACTCAAATCCTTCACGCTCAAACTGAGGCGGTGAAACAAGAAGACATCCAAAAGGAAAAGTTGGATGGCATGATACAGAAGAAATTCGAAACCCGTTCAGATGGAACTCTATGCTTCCAAGGTCGAAGTTGGTTACCACTTTATGGTGGCCTACGAGACTTGATCATGCATGAATCACACAAGTCTAAATACTCCATACATCCAGGATCTGATAAGATGTATCATGATCTTAAGTTACTCTATTGGTGGCCGAACATGAAAGCCGACATTGCAACATACGTTAGCAAATGTCTTACATGCTCCAAAGTAAAAGCCGAACATCAAAAACCATCAGGTCCATTGCAACAACCAGAGATTCCTATGTGGAAATGGGAAAGAATTACTATGGACTTCATTACCAAGCTCCCAAACACATCAAGCGGTTATGACTCCATCTGGGTCATAGTTGATCGTCTCACAAAATCCGCACACTTTATACCAATCAAAGAGACTTACAAAATGGAACAACTAACCCGACTGTACGTCAAAGAAATAGTCTCAAGACATGGTGCACCAATATCCATCATATCCGACAGAGATGGTAGATTTACTTCCAATTTCTGGCAGTCACTCCAAGACGCCTTTGGAACAAATCTAGACATAAGTACAGCGTATCATCCTCAGACCGATGGTCAGAGTGAACGAACCATTCAAACACTTGAAGACATGCTTCGAGCTTGTATAATAGACTTTGGAAAAGGATGGGATACTCATTTACCATTAGTCGAATTTTCCTACAACAACAGCTATCATACAAGTATTAAAGCTGCTCCATTTGAAGCACTTTACGGTTGAAAGTGTCGTTCACCTGCTTGTTGGGCTGAAGTGGGAGAAGTTCAACTCACTGGACCAGAACTCATCCGTGAAACAATGGATAAGATTGTACAAATCAAAAATCGACTACAAGCCGCAAGAGATCGACAGAAAAGTTATGCCGACACACGACGCAGACCCCTAGAATTCCAAGTCGGAGATAGGGTTATGCTAAAAGTATCGCCTTGGAAAGGTTTGATACGATTCGGTAAATGAGGAAAACTAAACCCAAGATACATCGGACCATTCAAAATCCTAGCCAGGGTTGGCCCTGTGGCGTACAGACTTGAGCTTCCATCAGAACTCAGTAGTGTACATCCCACTTTCCATGTATCTAACCTAAAGAAATGCTTGTCGGATGAATCACTCGTGATTCCACTCGATGAAATTCAACTCAATGACGATCTTCAATTTATTGAGGAACCCGTAGAAATCATGGACCGAGAGGTCAAACAACTCAAGCAAAGCCGTATTCCAATTGTCAAAGTTCATTGGAACTCACGACGTGGTCCTGAATACACATGGGAACGAGAGGACCAGATACGTAAGAAATACCCACATCTTTTTACCAACGAAGCTTCTACTCCTAACGCAAATTGATCTCCGGGACGGAGCTCTCATATGGGGTGGAGACTGTAACAATTCGCAATTTCAGGTTAATTACTATTCTCGGAAAATTTACTATTCACTTTTACTATTCATTTTACTATTCACGTTTCCTATTCATTTTTCCCGAAATTCTCCTGAAAGTTGATTTTTATTTCATATTATCGAGTGATAAATCATTTCAATGGCAAATTAAATGTTTGACATTTGTCAGATCAATTTCGTGAAAGTTATTAAGGAATTACACGTTTTAGGGTAAAACGTCAATCAGAAATTCTACGCACAATGAAATTTGACCCCGTCAGGTGACCCCACATCAGAAAAATGTTTGACACACTCATGATTTATTTGAGAATAAAACATGACTGAGAAAAATATGACCAGAATAAACCTCGGCCGTGAAAAACAGGAATTTTCAGTTTTAAGCGTTTTTACTCAGCCGTAACCCTAGCCTATACCTGCACCGTGTTTCTAAGACGATTTGAGTTTTCAACTTATTATAATAATTCAACATATTTTTCCCTCCTCCATTGACCAAAAATCATCCCTTGATTTTATAAGTCATTCCTTGATTTTTAGGTTTACGGTTTGATGTCTAAAAGACATTTAATACCAACCGACACTAGACTGAGCCCAGTCTAGACATTATAAGTCATTTTAAATCATTTATATCATATTAGAAAAGTAACATTTTACTTTTCTTAATTTTACGCAATATTCGTACATTTTACGTATTACGCGTTTTAGACCCGTGTTTCCAGTTTTAGCAGGGTTTTACCACCCAAATGGAACCTATCACCCATTTTATATTTTATTATGGGACATATGGACATGTCTAACAATACTTTAAAGTTTCATAATTTTACGACACCCGGTTTTACGTTTTGAGGCCTAATCATTTACGGTTGGCATTTCCCGGAGTCAAAACTCATCCTAATACTTAGGATAATGCCAAGCCAACTCATCCCCCCTAGCCATTGTGAACCGCCATTAGGGGGGGGGGGGGGGAGTCACACCCTTGTGTGGCTTGATCTTGTATCAAGTGATCTAGGATGTATACATGTGTAATTTTTGCTAAAGTATCCCAAGTTTTGTAACCTCCTCATGAGCATATAAATACCCCCTCCCCTCCCTCTTGTTGCCGTCCATCTCACACCCCAAAACCATCTCACACTTAGTTAATTTACTCCTAGATGCATGCAAGATACAAGTGCTACTTCAAGATAGAAACCCTAGCTTAGTTTCTAGTAATCAAAACACTTCCAAACCCTAGAACTTTGGTGATTTCTCTTGAGTTTGAATCCACTCAAGTCACCTCAACTTTCATTACATCTCTTTCAAGAATACCAAGGGTAGAAAGATTGCATGAAGTGAAGTGGGTTGAAGCAAGTCTATCAAAGTCCTTTTCCTTACTTGCTAACTTCCTTTCATCTTTGAAAGCCAAAAGTTGTAAGCCTAAACCTAACATGCTTCTTGTTAATTAATCATTTTCATATCATTTACATGTTATTCTTGCTATATTATGTCTTGTATTAATGTCCATGGTGTATAAAAATGACTAAAACATGTTGTTGTAATTGATTGTTAAGATAAGTTACTAAAACAAGCAAACTAGTGACTTTCTTGGTAAGACCTGATCAAAATGGTAAAAATTTGATATTGGATTATTACATATTACAGTAGAGGACTTAACAAGGAAACCATAGCAACTTGAACCACCTAAAACGAGTATACGAGTTAAAAGTTACGCCCATTTGAAGTTACCAAAGATTTCCGGCAAAACTGCCTAAAATGTTTCTGTGACAGAACCTAAAACACGCAAAAAGAGGCCTTTCTGGTCCGTTTCATGAAAAAGTTAAAACACGAAAGTTGTCCGGAATCACGTTTTCATTTGGCAATAAAGAAGCTCGAGCCTTGAAAACGCTTTCCGAGTGAGATATTTCTCAGTTTCTTAACAGCTATTTACATATTTATAAGACACTAGATTATGGTTATATTCTAAAAGGAACAAGAGGTCTTATGACCTATAATCAAGACCACCACCATGGCTAGAGCCAAGGTTGTGTATCATGACCTTGGAACAAGGACCAAAGGTCATGGCTAGGCCATGGCGAAATGACCATACAAGCTTACTTAGGCGAAAACATGAAACAAGGAATTGGCGAGAACTTGAACAAGCAATTTGAATCTACTTCACTTAAAAAGGAACCATGAGATATTACAAAGAGAAAATGGTCATACAAGACTTATGAAACTACCCCTAATAACAATCTTCATGTACAAATAAACTTTGCTAAGTTTATTCAAGTATCGGACATGTAACTTTTCGGATCAAAACTTATATCTATATATTTTATCAACTACTACAATAGTAGGGAGCCTCATGTGAGGAGTTCATTATGTAAGCCGTCAAGATGAGTTGTGGATTTACGAGTTAAAGTGTCCTGTCTCCTCGAACGCTTACTAACATGACTTCTGAATTATGTCGGCCCGAACGGTAGTAAACGATATACAAAACATACATGTTCATGAATCTTTTCTTTCAAAGACTTACAATATACATCATACCACATCATGGACTATAATGCAAGATATATATATAGGCACTCCGTTATATTCTTTACTCAAATCCTAAGTCGCATCATTCTATTATAGGTTGCTCGTAGAAACCTACACGATCCAACCACTACCTTCATTATTTGCTATCCTACTTAAGGTGAGTTCATAGCCCCACTTTACATTACTTCAATGTTTTACAAACCCTTGGGGGGAATACATGCTACTTTTAAACTGAACACAATGCTTTGAAACTGTATGCTGCCTGATTGTTTTATTATTACTAAGTACCTACCTTGCCAATCCTAGGCCCCTATCATGAACCATTTAATCACTAGAATTAGTGAGCGCGAGTATTGTGAATAGGCCTATTGGGATTGACGAATCCCATTTGTTTGAGCTGATTAGTTCAAACGAATGCACTATATTTGAACATTAAGTATGACGGCAAAGTACTTACCGGGGCAACAAAACCACCGATTGATATTGGTACCCGTTAACGTATTGGTTGCATGAGCTTAGTATATAATAATAACTGTTTTGTTTTCTAACATGAGTATGAGTCTAATTAACTCATACTACCAACATATTGTGTTCAACCGTTAAACAAACTCTATGAATTTCACTCAACCTTTGTGTTGACCTCTTAAGCATGTATTTCAGGTCTATGATAATCAAGAATGGAGCGGAAGGGCACGTACCGAAGGAAGAAGGCTATAAACTATTATGTCATTCGATAAAAACATCAAAGACTTTATATTGATGTATTTTGGAACATGGAACCTTTTGGGACCTTACTATGTAAACTCTGATATATTTGAATAATATGAATGACAACTCTTTTTATTACGACCCGGTTAGAGATCGTTTTCTATTATTATGACTGTTGTGCCGTCGAGTAACACCCAAGTTGAATTCCGCTGCATCATGAATTGGGGGTGTTACAAAACCTATGCTTGCAAACCCTTCACCACAACTCTTGCAAACCCTTGCTAACCTTTACATAACCCTTGTGAAAAGCATTTAACCTCAGCCCCTAACATCTTGTGTAGCTCCTAATTCAACCATGGAATCACCAAACAAACTCTTGATTCATGTAGAGACTAACTATGCCTTCAACTTTGGTTTGTAACTTATAACTTAGAAATCAAAGGATCATGGTTTATGGATTTGTTGTTGGGCGTTTGGAATGAAGAGAAAGGAAAGGATTAGGCTTGTATTTATAGCATGAATAGGAGGTTAGGAAGGTGCCTAGGAAGTTTCCTTGAGGAGATTAGAGACTTAGGATATTTTCCAAGACTTAGTGGCCAAGTTTACTTGCAAAATGTTTAGCTTCCTATGTAAGCTTCCTATCCTAAACTTAGTGACCAAGAAAATGCCCCATGTGGCTTAAAATTTCGTTCAATGCCTATCTTGGATGACTAGATATGTATTTTGATAATATCTTGCTTTTATGGAGTGAGTTTTGTCCCGGTAATCGCTAACGGTAAGTCGTTAAGTCATGAAACTTAAAATCGGGTATCCTAAAAATATGAAACTAATAAATATGTTAGAACTTATTAATATAACCTATCTTAGCATATTTAATGAGTGATAAGTTCTATCGGGTTGCTTAAACGCTGTTAAAACTGGAAATCGTAAGCTAAAAACGCGTAATTCGCGTAAAACGCTGAACTGGAAAACGTGAAATTCTAAAACTTTTGGAATTGTCGTAAAATGAGAGAAAATCATATTTCTATTGTTTATAGTGTTTTATGGACATATCGGGATGCTGGAATGACGTTTAAACCTAAAAGTAAATCTCGGACACGGTTTCGTGATTTTTGCAGAAATGATCCGACGAGTGTCGAACTCTCGGATTATCATTAAAATAGTTTAACTTACGAGAATATGAAATAAAAATTTCGGGAGTGAATAGTGAAAGTGAATAGTAATAGTGAATAGTAAAAATGAATAGTAATCCGAAAATGTGAATTGTTACAAGAACCCTCAACAATAAATGCGCTTGATACTCCGTAATCCATATAAAAACGGACAAGATCTTTCCCTAATTCAACACGATTGATTGGTCCTAAACGGTCAACTTAAATTGACCAGGTGATGGTCAACCAAGTCAAACTGCCTAGAATCAATCTCCGTGGAAGTATAGGGTTTCCCCGGGTCGTTATGTCCCAGCGAGATGTGGATAATGATCAAACGGGCTTGTGATTGGGTGAATTTGGACAGAAAGGGGTTTGAGTGATTTGTATGATTACACTAAGATATTAGGAATGAAAATAACTTAGAAACACTATATAAACAATTACTGATGATCAGATATACTAAAAACGTAAGCTAAGTCTAAAAACGCGTTCGTATGATTTAATTCTACGTAGATGTACGAATAAAACGCGAGTTTTGTAAAATAAAATACCTACGGATATGAAAATTACATTTTTATAATCCTAATGATAAAAGAAAATTTTTAGAAAAAGAAAATTAATTTTTACACTATTTAATTATTTATTATTAATTAATTACTAATTAAAGATTTCCTAACTAATTTAAGTAATTTAAATTATTAAAAATGACAAACTAACTTAGAAAATTTAAGAAAAATTTTACAAATCTAATTAACCATTACAGGAATCCTAAAAAAATTATAAAAGTAATTTTACAACTAATTTTTAAGCTATTTATGAATTAATCACTTAATTATTATTTAAAGGCTAATTAAACTAAATTAAATGTAAAAATTAGCAAATGGAAAGTGAAAATTACGAATCTAATTTTTACAAATACTTAACAAATTATAGAAGCTAGGAAAATTAGAAAAAGTGATCCGAGATAAAAATTAAATACTAAAACTATTTTCTTTTTGATTTTTTAACTTAAACTCATTTAATTAAAATTAAATCTAGAAATTATCAAATTAATAGTGAAAATTATAAGAAAATTACTACGATTACTGAATATTATGTGGAACTTAGGAAAAATAAGAAAAGGTACTACTGTTTAATAAAAATTAACAAAACTATTTAATTTACTAATATTAATTAATAAATAATTAAACTAATATTAAATATGATAAATACTAAATGAAAAGGGGAAAATCTGAAATTATTCCTACAAATACTTTAATATACTAGGAATTTAAGAAAAATATAAAAACAGATAAGTACTTGACAAAAATTTAAAAAGAAAAATTAAAAAGCTAAATTATATTAAATAGAAGCTATCACTAGAAATTAAATTTGGCTTTTTCTGGTTTTTCTTTTTGGAAACTATTCAAATACCTAAAACAACAAACTTTTGAAAAGACAACAAAATCAGAGCTTAAAAATAAGCTGTTTGGACACTAAACCCTTAGATAGTTGACTTTCTTTGACCAAAGCTAGAAAATAGCTTGAATGACCAAGAGTGGGGTCCACAGTGATGGATTACGGTTTAAACTAGTTGAGTGGACAGATATAAGCAAGATTTAACAAGATAGAACCACTGATAAGCAAATAAGCATTCAAATAAGCAAATCCTTTAGTGTTTTCAGACAGGAAATGGGACATATTTGAAGACCCAAAATGAGTGGGGTCCACAAGGCTTAAAGCTCAAAAATTGATTGAAAGGGATTGGGGGCCAGCTGGTGAGTTCAAAGAACTAAAGAGGGGGGAGTGGGTCCCACTGTGGAGGGCTGTAGCAACCACCAAAGTGGTGGTGGTGGATGGGGGTCTGTTGCACAGGGCAAACAGAAAGCCCTACAGCCCGCTTTGAGGCCTCACACAAGCCAAAGAAAAAATGCTAAAATTAATATTTTTGTTGATTCCTAAAGTTGAGGTGGGGGGTAATGAGTTGTGAAAGGCATAAGTCCAGAATGCAAACACAAAAATCAAAAGAATTCCTTGAATTTTTGAGATTTTCAGCTAATGGTAAATTTGACTTTTTAAACTTTGCACCTACTTTGACTTTTGTTAACTTTGATTAACCCTTAATCACTGAAAATGAAGTTTAAAGCTAAGGTGACACCAAATTAAGCTAATGCAACAACTAATGCACTTAATTAAATGATTATGATATCTAAAAACATTGACAGTGAATCACAATTAAGCATACACAGAGATTTTGACTATTTGTACAATGAAACACTGACTTGTATGCTATGAACGTTCTAACATGATTCAATGCAACATACCTACACTAAGAACACCAACCCAAACCTACTACAACACATACACAACAGCAATGCCAAACACCCCTTAACAAGCTAACTGTGTATGAGATCTTAACTGTAATGGAGGTTTCTATATTGTATTACTGAATCAATCAACTGAGATAAGCTGTGTGGATCTATAAAAGCCAAGGTGATGCAGGGACTAACAAAATTACAAGCATACAACAGTTCAAGCATTCATATGACCAAATTTGAAATCTTAAGCAAATGTGAGAACCTTTTAATTGAATACAGAAAACCAGAAGCAATTCAACACTCATAAGCTAAACAAACATATAAGAACACAAGTTGTCACTTGATAAGCTAAATTACACAAGTTGTCACTTGGCAACAAAGTTCGACTTACAAAAGTGCTCTTCTCAAATATGGTTCAATCACCACTTAGATTTATCCTAAAGCTTACCCAAGCTCTAAACCACTGCATCACAGGTTCTTCTTTCCTTCTCTTTCTTCTTTCCTTCTTTATTTTCAACTACTTTGAGTATTTTGAGAATTTTAGCTAAGACTTAACTTGACAGGTTTCCATGCTTACAGAAGCTTATAAATTGCTTATATGAACCTAATGGATCCTTAAAGCAACATTTTAACACTATGGTACCAACAAGAGGATTTAATGAAAATGGGCATAAAATGTAATTAAACAAGAACACATAACTTTTGATTGAAATAACTTTAGAATTCGATACAACCTTTAAAAACTAAGGATTACAACTGGAATCAAAATAAAAACTATTGTACTAACTAGGCTACAATTATTCTAAAACTACTACTAAAAATCTACTACCACTGACTGCTTCTTTCTTTTTCTTTTTATACTCATCCACTAGGGTTTCTGAGAGTTCCATGTAGCTTTCCCATCAATCATTGTAGCCCTTGGATGAATAAGATTAATCTTGGCCGTTTAAAATTTCTTGCCGCCAAAACCCTTTTGGCTCTTTCTCTTGATACTTGATGCCAGGGGTGTTGATTTGGAGTGTAGCATTTGTTTGGAGATGCAAGGGGGGGGGGGGGTTGAGTGTGCAGGAGGGGGTAACAGGCTAGGGTGATGATGGTGTTACAGGTTTGAGTGGGGTGAGGTGGAAGGTGATGAGGTGGAGGGTTAAGGGCAGGGGTTTGACCCCGTTTTATTATTAAAAGGGTGAGATAGGTTAGGGTGGATGTTGGGCTGGTATAAGTTGGGCCAAATTTGTGGAGTGGGCTTGTGGGGTGTTGTAGTGGATTGGTGGGTTTATTAAAATACAAAGGGATCCGTTTGGTTTGTATAAAATTTAAGCACAAGGACCATTTTTGTAATTTTCGGATTTTTAGGGGTGTGAGCTGTAAATTTCCAAAAGTTAACATAAGGACCAATATTGCCAACTATGATAAACCAAAGGACCATAAATGTAATTTTTCCATTTCAAACCACCCGGGGACCAATTATGTAAATTTTGGATTTTGAGGGACCAAATGTGTAATTTTTTCAAACTTTTCACCCAAGGATCGTTTTTGATAATATTTTACTTTTAAATGCCTTGGGTTGACTTTTCTTTCATTTTAAAACTTCAGGGACTAGTTTTGTCAATTTATGAAACTTAAGGGACTGAAACTGCCAATTATGCAAACTTTGTTCATTTTTCATTTGTTTTTAAACATTTTGCATCTAAAACACATAAAACACAATTCCTGGAATAATTTCTGTATTTTGATGCATTTCTGAGTGTTTTTGGATGTTTTGGCAGTTCAGATACGATAAAAATGATGAGTATTTACACACTCATCAATCCCCACACTAAACTATTGCTAGTCCCTAGCAATCTTTTGAGAAAAACTTAATGGATTTGAATCTCTTTACCAAAAGCCATCACTTCTAGAGTAGCCAAATGTATCAGTTCAAGTAAGAACTATGGTCCACTTGATAACCATGTGATTTTGAGAAAACCACCAGCTTTCAGCGGATTTGATTTGTCTTTATGATGCGTGGGGTTTGCACCTGGATTTACCTCTCAAAGGATCTTGAGAAGCTTACAACCCCTACCAGGCAGTGTACCTGATCGATGTAGTATAGTATAATGACAAGTACCGGGGGATTGATTGTTCAGCTAGGAATAGTGTCGCTAGGATTAGAAAACCTAAAGACTAGGTCTAGAGATAAGGGATGATTCTTTTTGTATTTTTATATTTTTTAGAAAGAAAATTAAAATCTCGGGTTTGAAGGAGTTGGGCGGAATTAGTTTCTAGTCAACTAACCCAATACTAAAGATGCAATCAAAATAAAATACTAAAAATGAAAATAAACTATATTAAACTAAAGTTGTGAGCAATATATGGGAGAAATGTGTTTACTTAGATTTCACTACTCCCTAGATATCTTTTACACGTTAATTACTTGTTATAGTTGCGTGGATGATGGATTGTATTCCTTAATACCATTCATGGGGTGGCGTACTTACTTCCCCAATCCTATGTGCGCCTACTTCACTCCTATGTCGAGCCGGCTAAGAAGCTCCTAACATGGGATCATTAGAATTTACTCATGCATTAAATACAACCAATAAAACCTAGTACACATCGGTTCATGTTTCCTAAGACGTTCAAGCATGTTACACAATGGAGATCTGCCAGTTTTCTTAAGCCTAACATTGAAATCATTCATCCAATACAACCATAAACAAGTAATCAACACATAATTAACATCTAGGTTTCATTAGATCCAAGCAAACACAAGATAGATCTAGCCTAGCATGTTGAAATCAAGACAAGTAAAAGATATAGACAACCAACACATAGACAGATTGATTGAATTAAGAGAAGACTTATCTTATTAGAACATGAAAGGATTCAAGGGATGAAAACCCTTGAAAGTACTGTAAAATATGAGCTAGGGTTTACAAAGTTCGGCCCTAGTTTCTCCACACAAGTTCCTCTCCAATGAATGAAAAATTAGAAAACTATATATAGAGTTTAGAAGGTGACGGTGTCAAGAACAAATGTCTGACGCCGTCATCTCACCGCCAAATAGTTCCTCGGACTGCCTAGATCTGGGTCTGACGCCTTCATGTATTCTCCTTATGCTGGCCGTCACAAAATTAACTCTTGACGCCCTTCTTGTGCCGCCGTCAGGGTTGCACTGGGTCGTCACCACTTTTACTCTTCACGCCGTCATGGTTTTTCTCTTGACGCCGTCAGGTACTGTTCTCAGCATGGAAAATTAAGTCTTTGGCATTTTCTTCACTTTTATGCTCCAAAAATGTTCGAATTGCTTCCTTTTCCAGATTTCACTCCCAAAGTACCTAAAATCACAAAAGGAACGATTTAGGGTAATATTTGATCAAATAAATTCAATTCCGGGCTTAAATGTCCCCTAAAAGTGGTTCATTTTTCGCCTCATCATATACCCTTACACTTGAGATTTGTTTGTCCTCAAGCAAATGCGCTTTTATTCTAATCAAAATACAAGTTAGGGGTCATTTAACACTAATATAAAAGTAATTACAACAAATAATCGTTCCACTAAAGACCAAAGACAAGCACGGAGGTCATACACTAGCACCTCACAAATAGTGTTCAGATACTCACATCTCTCTGGTGTAATAAAGTATAAATTACAATATGGAAATGAAAACATCTCTCACTACCTGTCATAGAAAAATAGATTACCATAGGCTTGGGAAAGGATCAAACCTCCACCACATGGCGTAAGTACCTAGGATAAACTATCAAAAAGGTCTTTTAAAGGGTTGTAACGTTAGGTGTAGAGATATGAAATACACGGTTTTGTTGGATATAGGCAGTCTTTACTGGTGGCGAGTTAACAATCTTGGTTAATTACATGTACAAAATGCTGTTGCTAAGCCAAGACTCGACTCGACTTAAGCTAATAAATAAAAAATAACAAAAACATAAAATGAACATAGAATGAAACGGGATGGTAGTCCGTTTGTTTTTTTTCTTTTTTATTTCTTTTTTTTTTATTTTTTTATTATTATTATTTTTTTTTTGCATACATTCTTACCCTACCATCCAAAATAATACATCATAGGGAATGAAAATTCCCCTTACACTTGAATTTTTGCATACTTTACAATAAACTAATCTAATGACTCGAATTAAGAAAATCAAAACACTTGGAGTACTTTTAAGATTAACGTACATATGGGGGTAATAATTGATGCTCTTCCCCATTACTCCATAAAATAAGTACTTTACCCATGAGTCCCAATCGTCCCAAAACAATATGTACAAGGATATGACTCGACTTAGCAACCATGTAATCAATTAGATAATTTTGATATAAATAAATGACTAAAAACGTTATTCATATCTTTCGATATCTCTATGTTTTGATAATCACAAAACGAAAACTCATCAAACCAAAGATCTTGACATAAACAAGTATTTACATCTTTACCATCTAATCACTTAAGGTATGAATAAACAAAGTGTCTAATGTATTATAAGATCAAAGGAATACTTTTGTTAATCACTAGATATTTATAAAATGTAACACCCCCAAAATACCGCAGCGGAAGACTGTGTCACAGGGGTGCTACTTTATAATACAAAGTATAAGTTATAGAAAACAACCTCTAAATGAGACGTTTTGAAAAGTTACCATTTGATTAATGAATTCAAAGTTACAAACATGAGATTCCAAAGTATGATACATAAATGTATACAAAATGTTTTGAATGGTAAATGATTAAAGCGTAAGTCTTCAGAATATGCAGCTTGACTCTAAGTTCCACGCACTAGCTATCGCCTTACTAACCTGAGATAAACATGCTAAAGTGTCAACACAATGGTTGGTGAGTTCATAGAGTTTGTCTTAAAACAGTTGAAAAGTCTTTAAAGAATATTCGCACAGCAAAGGCATCGTGAATCCACTCAGTTGCAAGTCCCGCCCATAACAACACTTGCAACCTGTGTGTTCACAACCCACTGCTAACATATAGTATGATTTCGATATATGTGTATACGATATATGCACGCTTAATGTAAAGTATCACTGCCTACTGAACCTCATGACAAGAATAAGCACAAATGCTTCAAAGCTGGATTATATTCACCCAAGGCCAGGAATATATGGCAATGGTGGGGGCGTCAGCCCGATAGTACTATCAATACCACTCAGTTGCAAGTCTTTAAAGAATATTCGCACAGCAAAGGCATCGTGAATCCACTCAGTTGCAAGTCCCGCCCATAACAACACTTGCAACCTGTGTGTTCACAACCCACTGCTAACATATAGTATGATTTCGATATATGTGTATACGATATATGCACGCTTAATGTAAAGTATCACTGCCTACTGAACCTCATGACAAGAATAAGCACAAATGCTTCAAAGCTGGATTATATTCACCCAAGGCCAGGAATATATGGCAATGGTGGGGGCGTCAGCCCGATAGTACTATCAATACCACTCAGTTGCAAGTCTTTAAAGAATATTCGCACAGCAAAGGCATCGTGAATCCACTCAGTTGCAAGTCCCGCCCATAACAACACTTGCAACCTGTGTGTTCACAACCCACTGCTAACATATAGTATGATTTCGATATATGTGTATACGATATATGCACGCTTAATGTAAAGTATCACTGCCTACTGAACCTCATGACAAGAATAAGTACAAATGCTTCAAAGCTGGATTATATTCACCCAAGGCCAGGAATATATGGCAATGGTGGGGGCGTCAGCCCGATAGTACTATCAATACCTCTCCATCGGCTCCAGCCAGGAGTTAAATAGTGGTTAAAGAATATAGCGTATAGAATAGTTTAACACATTAAGGCACATATCGTAATAAAACTACACATCATGTTTAAGAGTATAAATGTATAGCATAGCATATGAGTAAAATTGTCTTTAGTAAAAGAGAAAGCAAGTAGTTTAAGCATGTATCTCCCCAAAAGAGTTTAAAACAAGTATGAAAAGAGTAGGGGCTATGACTCACCTTAAGTCTATGTAATGAGAAACGAAAGTGGTAGTTGAATCGCAAAAGTCTCTAAAACAGCCTATAATAGAACGTTGCGACTTAGGTTTGGAGTAACGTCTAAAATTACGAAGAATTGCCTATATATGTCTTGCATAATGTTCATGATATAGTACTTAGTATATAGTGTAAGTCTTTGAATATAAATGGTTTATGAAACATGTATAGGTTGTATATCTCTTACTACCGTTCGGGCCGACATAATTCAGAAGTCATGGAGTAAATGTTCGAGGAGCCAGGACACTTTAATTCGTAAATCCACAACTCATCTCGACGGCTTACTTAATGAACTCCTCACATGAAGCTCCCTACTATTGTAGTATTTGACAATATATATATAAGTTTTTGATTCGAAAAGTTACATGGTCTTTAGCCGTAGCTTTGCCGTGACCTTGGTCATTGTTACCATGGTCTTGAGACTCAACCTTGGCTTTAGCCATGGTTGTGGTCTTGGCTTTAGGTCATTAGACCTCTTGGTCTTAGTAAACCATAACTATTATATAGTGACTTTGGTATATATAAAATAGCTGTTAAGAAACTGAAGAAAATCTCAATCGTTATTGGTTTTCTGGAGACGTGCTCCTGTGTTTTTGAAGAAAACATGATTCCGGACAACTTTCGTGTTTTAACTTTTTCATGAAATGGACCAGAAGGGCCTCTTTTTGCGTGTTTTATATTCTGTCACAGAAAGTATTTGACAGTTTTGCCGTAAAGTTTTGGTAAATTTCAAATGGTCATAACTTTTGACTCGGGTACTCGTTTTGGGTGATTCAAATTGCTATGTTTTCCTTGTTAAGTCCTCTTTAATAGTAAGTAAGTGTCAAATATCATAGTTATACTATTTTGGTCGTGGTTCTCCATAAAAGTCACTAGTTTACTTGTTTAAATAACATAAGTTAATATATAGTTTTCATAACTTGTTTTACTAGTTTTTATACATCATGAACATAATACAAAGACCATATATAGCATGAAAGAAACATAATAAGCATGAAAATGATATTGAGCAAGAAAGTGTAATAGGATTTCTTACAACTTTTGGCTTTCTAAAGAAAGGAAGTCAAGTATGAAACTAGGACACTAAACCTATGCTTGCAAACCCTTCACCACAACTCTTGAAAACCCTTGCTATAACCCTTTTGAAAACCAATTAACTTTAGCCCCTAATCACCTTGTGTAGCTCCTAATTCAACCATGGAATCACCAAACAAACTTAAGAACTAGGTAGAGAATACTAAGACCTTGAACTTTGTAGTGTAACTTGTAGTTTGAAGATCAAAGGATCATGGTGCTAGGGATTTATGTGTGTGGCATTTTTAGTGATGAAGAAAGGAAGGAAATGAGTTTTCTTATCATAAAATGGAAGTATGTATAAGCTAGAATGAGGAGGTTACTAACTTAGGATATTTAGGAAGCTTAATGGCCAAGTTTAACATATGTATGCTTCTTAGGGCTTAAGGCATGAGATCATGACACACAAGGGATGAATCCCCCCCACCTAAGTCGGTTTGGAATGGATAACGGGGGTGAGGTGGTCTTTTGATGGTATTATCCTACTATTGAGCTAGTTTTGGACCCGTAAATTGCTAACCGTAAGTTGTTAAATCACGAAACGTAAAACCGGGTATCCTAAAATTATGAAACTTATAAATATGATAGAACTTATCAATATACTCCATAATAAAATATAAAATGAGTGGTAGGTTCTATTGGGGTTCTAAAACCCTGCTAAAACTGGAAACACGGGTCTAAAACGCGTAATACGTAAAACGTACGAAAGTTGCGTAAAATTGAGAAAAGTAAAATATAACTTTTCTAATAGGATAATAATGACTTAAAATGGCTTATAATGTCTAGGCTGGGCTCTGTCTAGTGTCGGTTGGTATTTAATGTCTTTAAACTTAAAACCGTAAGCCTAAAAATCAAGGAATGATTTATAAAATCAAGGAATGATTTTTTGTCAAAGGAGGAGAGAAAAATATGTTGACTTATTCCAAAAATATGAAAACTCAAATTGTCTTAGAAATACGGTGCAGGTATAGGCTAAGGTTACGGCTAAGTAAAAGTGCTTAAAGACGAGAATTCCTGTTTCTCACGGCCGAGGTTTATTTGGTCATATTTTTCTTAGTCATGATTAATTCTCTAATTAATCATGAGAGTACTAAATATTTTTCTGATGCGGGGTAAATTAACGCGGTCGAGTTTCGTTGTGCGTAGAATTTTTGAATGACGTTTTACCCTAAAACGTGTAATTCCTAAATAACTTTCACGAAAATGATCTAATGAGTGTCAAACTTTTAATTTGCTATGGAAATGATTTATCACTCGAGGCCATGAAACAAAAATCAAATTTCGGGAAAATGAATAGTAGAAGTGAATAGTAAAAATGAATAGTGAAATTTTCGGGAATAGAAGTTAACCTGAAAATGTGAATTGTTACAGTCTCTACCCCTTAAGTAGAACTTCGTCCCGAAATTCAGTTGATGTTAACTACTTACGGTGTGTCTAAAAGAATTCGGGATCTCTAATATAGTGGTGTTTACTCTGATTCGTCTAAGGTTCTGGTTAAGGAGTTGTATCGGCTACAATTAAGCCACTTATTTATAACACATTACTTACATAAAGAAGCGTCCAAATTTATGTAAGTAAGGTATCATAAACTTATGGTTCGGTGATTTACAATTTCTTTATTTAAATGAAGAGGCGTCCCAATTCATTTAAATAAGGAGATTCTAAATCATCCTACTTAAGAATTTCCGACACAAAATCCGCTTTCTGAGGCAGATAGTAAGATAATCAAGTCATCAAATCCCTAAAGCTAAGCAATAATATTATTTAACTCAAATCTTGTGTCTCATCAAGCAAGAACTGTCACAAGATCAAGTTAAATAATTAGTTATTACTGAGCTCCATGTTTTTAACGACTCGGCTAATCTCTGGGGTTCCTTATAATACTAAAGTCACATCATCTAACAGCGTGGAACTAAACCAACAACTACCAAAAAGCGTATGTGTATGTAGTGTGTGTAAGGCAAATAAAGAGGAGAGTCTTAACGTATATAGCAGTTATAGTCTAGGCACTAAATGCAACCTAGTTCTCTATAACCAAGTCTCTGATACCAATCTGTAACACCCCCAAAATACCGAAGCGGAAGACTGTGTCACAGGGGTGCTACTTCATAATACAAAGTACAAGTTATAGAAAACAACCTCTAAATGAGACGTTTTGAAAAGTTACCATTCGATTAATGAATTCAAAGTTACAAACATGAGATTCCAAAGTATGATACATAAATGTATACAAAATGTTTTGAATGGTAAATGATTAAAGCGTAAGTCTTCAGAATATGCAGCTTGACTCTAAGTTCCACGCACTAGCTATCGCCTTACTAACCTGAGATAAACATGCTAAAGTGTCAACACAATGGTTGGTGAGTTCATAGAGTTTGTCTTAAAACAGTTGAAAAGTCTTTAAAGAATATTCGCACAGCAAAGGCATCGTGAATCCACTCAGTTGCAAGTCCCGCCCATAACAACACTTGCAACCTGTGTGTTCACAACCCACTGCTAACATATAGTATGATTTCGATATATGTGTATACGATATATGCACGCTTAATGTAAAGTATCACTGCCTACTGAACCTCATGACAAGAATAAGCACAAATGCTTCAAAGCTGGATTATATTCACCCAAGGCCAGGAATATATGGCAATGGTGGGGGCGTCAGCCCGATAGTACTATCAATACCTCTCCATCGGCTCCAGCCAGGAGTTAAACAGTGGTTAAAGAATATAGCGTATAGAATAGCTTAACACATTAAGGCACATATCATAATAAAACTACACATCATGTTTAAGAGTATAAAAGTATAGCATAGCATATGAGTAAAATTGTCTTTAGTAAAAGAGAAAGCAAGTAGTTTAAGCATGTATCTCCCCAAACGAGTTTAAAACAAGTATGAAAAGAGTAGGGGCTATGACTCACCTTAAGTCTATGTAATGAGAAACAAAAGTGGTAGTTGAATCGCGAAAGTCTCTAAAACAGCCTATAATAGAACGTTGCGACTTAGGTTTGGAGTAACGTCTAAGAATACGAAGAATTGCCTATATATGTCTTGCATAATGTTCATGATGTTGTACTTAGTATATAGTGTAAGTCTTTGAATATAAATGGTTTATGAAACATGTATAGGTTGTATATCTCTTACTACCGTTCGGGCCAACATAATTCAGAAGTCATGGAGTAAACGTTCGAGGAGCCAGGACACTTTAATTCGTCAATCCACAACTCATCTCGACAGCTTACTTAATGAACTTCTCACATGAGGCTCCCTACTATTGTAGTATTTGACAACATATATATAAGTTTTTGATACGAAATGTTACATGGTCTTTAGCCGTGGCTTTTCTGTGACCTTGGTCATTGTTACCATGGTCTTGAGACTCAACCTTGGCTTTAGCCATGGTTGTGGTCTTGGCTTTAGGTCATTAGACCTCTTGGTCTTAGTAAACCATAACTATTATATAGTGACTTTGGTATATATAAAATAGCTGTTAAGAAACTGAAGAAAATCTCATTTGTTATTGGTTTTCTGGAGACGTGCACCTGAGTTTTTGAAGAAAACGTGATTCCGAACAACTTTCGTGCTTTAACTTTTTCATGAAACGGACCAGAAGGGCCTCTTTTTGCGTGTTTTATATTCTATCACAGAAAGTATTTGGCAGTTTTGCCGTAAAGTTTTGGTAAATTTCAAATGGTCATAACTTTTGACTCGGGTACTCGTTTTGGGTGATTCAAATTGCTATATTTTCCTTGTTAAGTCCTCTTTAATAGTAAGTAAGTGTAAAATATCATAGTTATACTATTTTGGTCGTGGTTCTCCATAAAATTCACTAGTTTACTTGTTTAAATAACATAAGTTAATATATAGTTTCCATAACTTGTTTTACTAGTTTTTATATATCATGAACATAATACAAAGACCATATATAGCATGAAAGAAACATAATAAGCATGAAAATGATATTAAGCAAGAAAGTGTAATAGGATTTCTTACAACTTTTGGCTTTCTAAAGAAAGGAAGTCAAGTATGAAACTAGGACACTAAACCTATGCTTGCAAACCCTTCACCACAACTCTTGAAAACCCTTGCTATAACCCGTTTGAAAACCAATTAACTTCATCCCCTAATCACCTTGTGTAGCTCCTAATTCAACCATGGAATCACCAAACAAACTTAAGAACTAGGTAGAGAATACTAAGACCTTGAACTTTGTAGTGTAACTTGTAGTTTGAAGATCAAAGGATCATGGTGCTAGGGATTTATGTGTGTGGCATTTTTAGTGATGAAGAAAGGAAGGAAATGAGTTTTCTTATCATGAAATGGAAGTATATATAAGCTAGAATGAGGAGGTTACTAACTTGGGATATTTAGGAAGCTTAATGGCCAAGTTTAACACATGTATGCTTCCTAGGGCTTAAGGCATGAGATCATGACACACAAGGGATGAATCCCCACCCCTAAGTCGGTTTGGAATGGATAAGGGGGGTGAGGTGGTCTTTTGATGGTATTATCCTACTATTGAGCTAGTTTTGGACCCATAAATTGCTAACCGTAAGTTGTTAAGTCACGAAACGTAAAACCGGGTATCCTAAATATATGAAACTTATAAATATGCTAGAACTTATCAATATACTCCATAATAAAATATAAAATGAGTGGTAGGTTTTATTGGGGTGCTAAAACCCTGCTAAAACTGGAAACACGGGTCTAAAACGCGTAATACGTAAAACGTACGAAAGTTGCGTAAAATTGAGAAAAGTAAAATGTAACTTTTCTAATAGAATAATAATGACTTAAAATGGCTTATAATGTCTAGGCTGGGCTCTGTCTAGTGTCGGTTGGTATTTAATGTCTTTAAACTTAAAACCGTAAGCCTAAAAATCAAGGAATGATTTTTGGTCAAAGGAGGAGGGAAAAATATGTTGACTTATTCAAAAAATGTGAAAACTCAAATTGTCTTAGAAACACAGTGCAGGTATAGGCTAAGGTTATGGCTAAGTAAAAGTGCTTAAAGACGAGAATTCCTGTTTCTCACGGCCGAGGTTTATTTGGTCATATTTTTCTTAGTCATGATTAATTCTCTAATTAATCATGAGAGTACTAAACATTTTTCTGATGCGGGGTAAATTAACGCGGTCGAGTTTCGTTGTGCGTAGAATTTTTGAATGTCGTTTTACCCTAAAACGTGTAATTCCTTAATAACTTTCACGAAAATGATCTGATGAGTGTCAAACTTTTAATTTGCTATGGAAATGATTTATCACTCGAGGCCATGAAACAAAAATCAAATTTTGGGAAAATTTCGGGAAAATGAATAGTTAAAGTGAATAGTAAAAATGAATAGTGAAATTTTCGAGAATAGAAGTTAACCTGAAAATGTGAATTGTTACATAAAATGTCACAAAATATTTTGTATCTTTTGTAAAACATTTTTGGCATTAAAAGAATATGTTTAATTCATTACAAATTTATGAATTCAAATTTTCAACCAAAAATGGCAAATCTAGTCCAGAAAAATTTCCCTCACAAAAGGACAAGAAAATCTAACGTTCAGGAGGGCGGCCCCCTTAATTTTACTAGACGGCCCCCTTAATCATTAAGGGGACCGCCCCCTAATTAAGGGGACCGGCACGCTCCAGAACAGTATTTTTTGGCCCTTTAAATATTAGATCATTCCACATATTTTTCTCACCTTTTTGCACCAAAAACTTTCTGATCTAAACATCCATTTCCTTCCTCTAAAAATCCTTTGATCTTTGTTTCAAAGTGATCCAAGCCTCAACACTCAAGTGCAAAGAGAAGAATACTTCTATTAGAAGTATTACAACTTAGTATCATCTTGCTATCTAAGTTGTTTGTTTATTTCATCTTGTTGATCCTTCATATTTTGGTGAATAAAGTGTATGTATTAGTTAGCTAGATTTAATTATAAAATCTAGAATTGTTGTAAGTGTGAAGTGGAACTTGAAGTGAAGAAGTAGTGTTGGATAGTAGTGGTGATAGGAGATAGTAGCAATAGAGATTAGTAGTGAAGAAATTAAAGCTTCCAAGTAGAGAAGACTAGAAGATATTAGTGGCTTGAAGTTGTGAAGATATTAGTGGCTTGAAGTTGTGAAGACATTAGAGCCTTGAAGTTGTGAAGACGTTAGTGCCTTGAAGTTGTGAAGTTGCAAGACATTGAAGTCGTGAAGAATTCGTGAAGGCGTGAAGATACTTGTGGTGTGAAGAAGTATAGAAGAAGTGAAAAGGTGTGAAGAAGGTGTGGTGTGATATTTGTTGTGAGATTGGTTCTAGCTACGATTAGAACTCGACATTTTGCTTTGTGTCGTAAATTGGTGTAAGCTTTTGGTGTGTACGGTTTTCTCCGCCATAAGGGAGGTTATTAACTTAGTGAAGAAAACTCTCGAGTTCGGTGCTCGGGGAGTAGAGTAGGGCAAGGAAGGTGTCCTTGTAGCCGAATCACTATAAATCCTTTGTCTCTCGGTTTGATCTTTCCATTTCTCACTCTTTGCTTGCTTACTTATTAGCTTTTCATACATTGTTATAATTGTGAGTTGTGCATATATTGATTTCACATATAGATCAAACTAGATTCCATTTACAACATTAATTGTACATTAATAAAATATAAATACATACAAATAATAAAACACGTATATATATATATATATATATATATATATATATATATATATATATATATATATATATATATATATATATATATATATATATATATATATAAATACAAACTTATATTTAAGTGAGATATATGAAATTATAATTTCTATTCAACACTTTAAATAAGTAGCGTCGATGTGATATATGTGAATTAATTTGTATCTATACTTTAGTTTCAAAGGTTTATACTATTAGCATCAATTCTTTAAAAGCAAACTTTTATTAAATGAAAAAGACGCAAAACTATTCAACCCCCTCCCCCCCCCCCTCCCGCCTTCTAGTTTTCCACAATTGGTATCAGAGCCAGGTCTAGCAAGATTTTTAAAATAGATTGTATTTTAAAACTTGTAACGATCTATGGAATTTGAAAAATATTTAGAAGGGGAATTTACGCAACAACCACCATTATTTGAAAATGATCATTTTCTTGAATGGAAAAATAAATTTGAAAATTATGTGAAATCAATAGATCTTGATCTTTGGCATATCATTTCAATTGGTGATCTTAAACCAACCAAAATGGATTTTGAAAATCAATATAATAATCTTCAAACCAAAATTGATAAAAATACTAAAGCCAAATTACTTATCTTCAAAACTCTACCAAGAAGTGAATATGAAAGATTATTTCTTTGTAAAACGGCAAATGATATTTGGAAATGTCTTTTAAAATTTTACCAAGAGAAATGTAAAACCAAAGATGATAAACTCGATATTGCACAAGAAATGGTTACTTTAGAAAGTTTAATAGATAAATATTTAGTTGAAATAAATACATGTACTACTAGTTCAAATGTGATCATTGAAGGTATCAATAACGAAGAATACATGAGCCAAATCCGAAGAAAGAGTGTTAATAAATCATGATGCAACAAGTACGAAGAAGACGATGATAATACGGCTTGTGAGAATATTCAAACAAATGAGAATACAAGTATTGATGGCAAGGACTACATGCCTCTCGATCTAAGCGAAACTACAAGTAAAACATGGAGCGACATGGACGATGGAATTGATCAACATATAGCATGTGAAGATTACACAACTACTAATAAGGTACAATCCGAAACCGAACATTTTTGCTATGATCTATTTATATTAGAATTTTCAAAATTGAAAAACAAATTCAAACATTTTTGCAACATTGACTCAAAAATGATTCCTAAAAATAAATCTTCAATATTCATTGAAAACAATTTTGAAAAGGAAATAATTTTAGAAGATAAAATGTCTAGACTTGAAAGCAATATTGAAATTGATCTTAAATGTAAATATTGTCAAGACTATAAACATGAAATTAAAATAGAAAATGAAAAAGCAAAAATATTAGCAAAATTTGAAAATAGCTCTAGATCTTTAAAATATTTACTTAACATTCAAAAGTCATTTTATGATAAAACCGGCTTAGGATTTACCGTAAATGATCCTTCAACAAATGAATCAAAACAAATAAAATTTGTTAAACCTAGTGGAAAAATTTAGAACTAATATTACTTAAGCTCACTATTTATCAATGTTGCAAAAATCGTGAATCGGTCCCGAGGCGGTCGGGGGCCGAGTTGCGATTTTTGACCGATTAATCGGCCGATTTTCTTGACTCGGCCGATTAATCGGCCGATTACCTTGTAATTTCCTACAAGTTCCAGGGCCGAGGCCGATTAATCGGCCGCCTCAGCCGATTTTTGCAACACTGCTATTTATCTCTCTAGTCAAGAAAGCCATTGTTTGTTGATTAAAACAAACTATTGATGAATTCTTATACTTCTCGACGACATCCTCATCATGTGCATTTAAATGCAATGGATGTTCTCAACTAACCAATTCGGACCCATGAGAATCTGGGTACCAAGCTCTTTATCGTGATTAGGTAATTAACGAACGAAGAGACTTTTAAGTTATGGATTGCTCACTTACTTTTGACGTCTATCACTATGGTTCACATTCTGCACATATTTTGCCTATGACGCTGTTGCGGTCATTTATTGTCTCGGCATTTTGTCCTTCACTTTTGGACTATTGTTTTTATGGTGTGTCCGTTACTATTTCAAGACAAAGGCTCCAAAGCACTATTTTTCTTAGTTTTCACGACTTTTGATGATTGGTGTGATCGATTAAGCAGTTCGGATCAAGCTCCCTTGATTTCTATTGCGTTGGAATGTTACTTTGCTACTTCGATATGCTTTAGGCTTACTTTTAAGATGTCTTCCATTTCTCTCATGCCCACTCTTAAAGAAAAGCTGGACCTGAGGTAAGTTTACTTTTCAAAAACTTGCCAATATTACATTATATTAAAGTATGCTTTAATTAGTATATGAATATGATTTAATTTATAAGTTGCCATGTTTTTAGATCATTAATACTAATACATGCATATATGATATTAGGATAATTAATCCTCCTGTTGTTAAATCTATTATCATGTTTCTTAGTCTTCATTTATATTGAAGATCTTCTATGATCTATAGTAGAATACTTACCATTTAAGTCATATGATCTTGCTAGTTGCATTAATAGATGAATTATGATTAAGACTTGTTAGTAACTTAATATTATGATGATCTTTGTTTCAAAGTGATCCAAGCCTCAACACTCAAGTGCAAAGAGAAGAATACTTCTATTAGAAGTATTACAACTTAGTATCATCTTGCTATCTAAGTTGTTTGTTATTTCATCTTGTTGATCCTTCATATTTTGGTGAATAAAGTGTATGTATTAGTTAGCTAGATTTAGTTATAAAATCTAGAATTGTTGTAAGTGTGAAGTGGAACTTGAAGTGAAGAAGTAGTGTTGGATAGTAGTGGTGATAAGAGATAGTAGCAATAGAGATTAGTAGTGAAGAAATTGAAGCTTCCAAGTAGAGAAGACTAGAAGATATTAGTGGCTTGAAGTTGTGAAGATATTAGTGGCTTGAAGTTGTGAAGACATTAGAGCCTTGAAGTTGTGAAGACGTTAGTGCCTTGAAGTTGTGAAGTTGCAAGACATTGAAGTCGTGAAGTATTTGTGAAGGCGTGAAGATACTTGTGGTGTGAAGAAGTATAGAAGAAGTGGAAAGGTGTGAAGAAGGTGTGGTGTGATATTTGTTGTGAGATTGGTTCTAGCTACGATTAGAACTCGACATTTTGCTTTGTGTTGTAAATTGGTGTAAGCTTTTGGTGTGTACGGTTTTCTCCGCCATAAGGGAGGTTATTGACTTAGTGAAGAAAACTCTCGAGTTCGGTGCTCGGGGAGTGGAGTAGGGCAAGGAAGGTGTCCTTGTAGCCGAATCACTATAAATCCTTTGTCTCTCGGTTTGATCTTTCCATCTCTCACTCTTTGCTTGCTTACTTATTAGCTTTTCATACATTGTTATAATTGTGAGTTGTGTATATATTGATTTCACATATAGATCAAACTAGATTCCATTTACAACATTAATAAAATATAAGTACATACAATTAATAAAACAATATATATATATATATATATATATATATATATATATATATATATATATATATATATATATATATAAATACAAACTTATATTTAAGTGAGATATATGAAATTATAATTTCTATTCAACACTTTAAATAAGTAGTGTCTATGTGATATATGTGAATTAATTTGTATCTATACTTTAGTTTCAAAGGTTTATACTATTAACATCAATTCTTTAAAAGCAAACTTTTATTAAACAAAAAAGACGCAAAACTATTCAACCACCCCCCCCCCCCCCCCCCGCCTTCTAGTTTTCCATAGATAATTAACTTAGGGTTTAACAAATAACAATAATGCACTAAAGATGAGTGCATACACGGAAGGCTAAGGCGATTTGGGTGTACATTTAAGTGGGGCGTAACAAATTCTTCCTTTAAGTAAGATGCTTAAAGTTAGAAACGAAAAGATAGGCTCGAAGGGGTGTACTAGGGGTTTCGTGTACTAAAAATGAGTACAACGCTAAGGGTGTGGGAAAAATTAATTGACTTAACTAGCCAAGTAATGTGACTTAAATGGTCAAGTAATTATAATACGGGTTTAACACAAGGGTGATCCTAATGCCTCTTATCATGTAGTAAATCCTACTACACGAACGTAGTCTCACTAGTGGTCTCGGGATACATCACTAACGCAAGTTCTAGAATCTAAATGCTACCGGTACACTCATAAGCACTAATAGTAAATGCTTTTCCTATCAAATCTAAAGGCGAACCTCACATATTTGGGTGGAAAATTTTTCTGAATAGTACGGTTTTGTGCTAGTCATACAATCTCCTATCCATGAGACGCTTGCTATGGCTAAAGTTTCACTCCTAAATGTTGTAAAAATTTTTAAATTTAGCGCTAAAATTGCACTAACAAGTATTTCTCATAGTTTTATTACATATCTACTATCAAACAAACAAACTCAAGCGAAAGTGTATTTGTAAGGTATCATCATTTTACCCTCCCCTTACACTTAGGATGAACATTGTCCCCAATGTTCAAGTAAAGAATGTAAAAGTGAAATAAGTAAAACAAATGAAATCAAATACTCCCCTGATTCGCTCGGTATGGATAATAGGGTGGTCAGGTTAGATCTTCCTCCAAGAAAATGAACAATCAAAGCTTCCCTTCCAGAATAATAATCATCTTCTTGTCATACATAACCTGTAAATCTTGAGAAAACAGACAAGGCAACCTCGCATAAAATCGGCGGCAATCTACATATACTAATAAATCCTAGAAAACAAAATAAGATATAATGCTTGTGGAATGATGTTTGCAGATTACCTGGAGATTATAAAACTAAAAATTCAACAAAAACTTTAAGACTCCATTAGAAAAACAAAACTGGTAAAATTTCCAGAATTTTACACGTGACGCCGTCAGGAGTTTCTTCCTGACGCCGTCAGAAGTGACCTGCAGAAATTCTTATGTTAAGTTTCCAGAAAATTTATGGAAAAACTTCGTCCTACTTCCTGGATAATCCTGTAAAACATCATTATGACTCGATATAAGCATTTGACTCTAACAAATACGAATATACATGTTCACTTAATATTATGGAGAATCATGATCGAGTTTGTTTCTTAAAAACATATTTGGGGTTTCCCCATACACTTATCTTTTGCGAAATACCTTTGGATGAAGTTAAGACTAAGCCAAACAACAAAGTAAAGTATTTTCACCATTTTAGTTTTGAAACATGATCTACCAACAATAAAAATAAAGCATGCATACGGAAGCAAATAACAATCAAACAAAAATAAATATCACACAAAACATGGGTTGCCTCCCAAGAAGTGCTTTTCTTTATTTAATGAGTCTTGTAGCTAGACTCAAGGTCATGGGTTACTATATAACACCCCAACCCGATAAGGGTAGAAGTATTACATTACAGTGACATATCAGAACAAACACAAGCATATGATTCATACATACAACGAAATTCAGGGTTACAAATGAAAATCTGAAAACTACAAGGTTACAAAACAATAAATACTATGTCTAATAAAGTGAAACTTCATCTAATCGTCTCTAGTCCAAAGCATAGTCTTCTAAGTCCAGTCACACTCTCTTCCCATAACCCAGCTTCCTACTAAAACCTGCCACAGGAAAAGGAAATGCGGCTGAGCTTAAAAAGCCCAGTGAACAGATACATATACAAAGCAATGAAAATGAAACAGAACTGAAATATAGTGCATTGGGAAAATAGATTAAGGACTAGATAAAATAGTAATAGAATAGAAAGAAGAAAGGATAGTCATCTACCACGAGCCCAGAAACATATCATATCATATAAGCCGTCAATACCATAATTCTTCATAATCATATAGAGGGGAGTCCTCTCAGATAATCAGATAATATGAGGGGTGTCCTCATTCTTCAAATGGGTGGAGTAGCGAACTCCCAGAAATTGTGAAAGGCATGTATAGCACACAGTACCAATCACCTCAAAGTCAACTCAAAGTCATAGTTAAATCCACTAAGCATACATATCTAGGATTGCAACCCATACGCCCCTTACTCAAAGTCAATCTCAAAGTCATATACTCAAAGTCATAATGGCCATAATAGTAATCATAAAAAGGGACGGCGTGAGAAATCACTCACCCACACATGAGTCATGCCAGTGGTGCATCACAGACATGCCTATGGTACTTCCATAGGTAGGGAAACATAAATGGCTCGGGTATCAAACTAAGAGTCAGGTCTCAAAGTCATGCAAAAGGTCATATAGCAAAGGTTTATCTCAAAGTCATCTCAAAATCATATCAGAAATAGTATTCAAGGTCCATTCAGAGTTCATCAGGTCAAGGTTCATATTCAAAAATCAATTCATGGTTCAGTTCAAAAGTCCATTTCAAAAGTTTCTATTAAAAGTCCAATTTAAATAATCTTTTAAAACAGTTTTCATAAAAATGGTCTTTCAAAATATAGGGTTCATGAAAGTGAAATAACCTTTCTTTTAAAAAGAATTTTAGCATCATTTATAAACATCTTTTCAAATCGGTTCTTCTCAAAACATTTCCATGGCATAATTAAAAGGTTTTCATAGCATGGTTTCATAACGGAGGTCATATCAGATGGGATCAACAGAGAAGGTTCAAGTAAAGGGGATCATAGCAATGGCATCAATTCGGGAACTAACAGATCAGAATATGAAAGAGATCATGAGAAACCTTTTGAGAAAGGTCAGAATATCTGTACCTTAAACCGCAAGTGCACACATGACAGAAACATAAAGGTCGAAAGCAAAATTCCTTCTTCAGCGAATCTACACGAATTAATGGTCGGCTTGTTATTAATAACTTATTCAATTCAGATTTTTCATTTTAGTCGGCTTTCCAGTTTTAGTAACTTTCCATATAAAGTGACTTTCCACTTTTAGCAGGTTTCCATAAATAGTAAGTTTCCACTTTTAGAAAGTTTCCATAATTAGAAAGTTGAATCATTATTAATGGAATCAAAGTATCTTTTAACATTTTTACACATTTGGTCCTTAGGGTTTCATAACTTTACATTTTAACCCTTTACTTTCCAAAATTACACTTTAAACCTTTTAGTATTCAAAGTTACACATTAAACCCTTAGCTTATCCATTTTACATAATGATCCCTTATTTTATCATGTTATACGAATATACCTTCAAGTATTCACAATTTACACTTTAAGTCCTTCAAGTTATCAAAGTTACATATTTAACCCTTTAATTTACAATTACAACTTTTAATTCTTAATAATTACATTTTAAGCCATTAATTTACCAAATTAGCACATAATCCCTTGAACACTTTTAAATACTCAAAACAGTTCCAAGTTTCTGAAAATTACCTTTTTAGTCCCTCTCTTTTAATTATTTTCAAAACAAACCCTAATTAGGTTTAAAGTACATTTTAATCCATTTAAATGCAAAACTTACACTTAGCACCCTTAGGTTATATTTTTGTCGAATAGTATACAGCTCAAATAAAGTTCCAGAATTAACCCTTAAGTTTTAAAGTTCACAAAACTCACCCAAAACATTTACATACAAATCGGTTTTCACAAAAAGAAGGAAAACCCTAACGAACCCTAAATCAAATCTTTACCTAATCATTAGTTCATCATTAATTTATATTTAACACAACAAGTAAACCCTAAATCACAAACCCTAGTTCACACGATTTATTTTTCCTTTTTCTTTTATTATAGCCGATTATTTACATGGTTCCAAAATAATTGTTTTAGGCCTTAACAATCCAATGTAACATTTTTCCCAGAATATTATGATTGTATAGAGTCTAAATAAAATAGGTTTCAAGCCTCAAAAATTCGGATTCAATTATTTAGGTTTTATACACGTTTTTAAGGTTTAATTCGCCAAAATGATGTCGAGCATGCATGGATAGATTAGAGCATTTTAGATGATGTTCATAGGGTGTAAGGGATCTGAGAAAAATACCAAACCAAGAATTGAACGTGTGGAGAGGGCTGTACGATTTATAGCATACGCGTATAGGCCAAATGATCCAAAAATCACCACGACTTCACCAATGATCTTCTAACCTTGAAACCAATTTTCGTGGGTCTTATATGATGTAAGTATCACAGGAAAAATGAGAAATAATTTTTATAGAGGCCGAATCAGGTGCAAACGAATTACCTTGTTTTTAGGGCTCGACAAAAGAAAACCAAGACCACGATCGTACCAAGCTTCAACAATTTGAAAGGGTATTTTTATAGGACCTCTTGGATGTTGTTTGATCACAGAAAAATGCTTAGGAATATTGTGAGTCGAATGGGGGCTGAGAGAATTGTTTGTGTTTTATTGAAATCGGTTTTAGGGTTTTTTTAAAAGAAAAGATATGGTTTGGCTTGTTAAAATGGAATGTCGTGTGATGAGAGGGTATGGAGGACCAGAATTTCGGCTATATTGGTTGACAAAATATTCTTGGTGATTATCTTCCTTATTTGCACAATTTAAATCAAAGTAAATCTCCTTAACATTCATTTTCTCTCATTCGGCCCTTGTAGGGGTATTTTGGTAATTTTCCACTTGTATAAATGTTAAATGTAATTGTTAAAATTATTTGGATACATAACTTGTGCATTGTTTGAAGTTTGGGTTTTATTTGGTACTTTAAAAAGCTTTTAATTAAATTTCAAACTGGTAAGGGCAATTTGGTCTTTTCACATGTTCTCAGATTTTAGGTGTTACATACTACGTGACCTAATCCCTTGAGATGATGTACCCCATGTAGCTGTGATCATTTCTATTGTGGTGGTAGTGCCTCAATCTGTCAATACTTGCGATCACTTCTCCTCCTACTCTACTTTTTAGGTTAGCCATCCCATCTTGGCTCATGCTCTTAATTGTGAAAGGCCCATACCACCAGGGACTCGGTTTATCAGGTGGTAACGTTATTTCCAAGTGTCTTAAGAGTACTAAGTTCCCTTCCTCGAATGGTACATGGCTTCTTGCTGGTTGATTGTGTTCGAACTCGACGTGAACTTCATTACTTTTGCTTCTTTCATGTTTAGCCTCTTTGTAGCTTTTGATTCTTGCCTCCCATGCAAGTATTTTCTCTTGAACACGAATGGGTGACGTGTCAATGTTGTTTTTGAGCTTTCTCCAACTCAAACTCTCGTGCCCACATCGCGGGGTCATGGGGAAGCTAATCTTTCTTTTTCCTGATTTAAGCTCAATTTTCCTGCCTTCATACTTAATGACAGCCCTAGCGGTGGTGAGGAATGGTGCCCCAAGGATTATTGGCATGCACCCATCTCCCTTATCATCGATGATCATAAAATCAACGGGGTACATGAATCCTGCGACATTAACTAACACATTTTCTGCGATTCCTTGGGGGTATACGTAAGAGTGTCCAGTGAGGGATAACCTAACAAGAGTGGGGGTTGGCATTTTTGACGTTAGTTGGATGTAAATAGTTAGGGGCATAAGATTTACTTTCGATCCTTGGTCGGCGAAAGCACTAAGATATTTCAAATCCCCGATGCTAGCTGGTATCTCAAAGTTCCCACACGCCATCTGCTTTGTAGCCACTTTTTGTACCAATAGTTTCTCGAATATTGGCCCCCCAGGTAACATATCATACTCATCTTTTTCCCTTCCTCCTTCTCAGAACCTTGTTTGGAAGGTTGGTTACACCCGTCACCCTTTATCCAATTTGTTATAGTGTTTTCGTCTATATCATGTTTCAGGTAGTAACTTAGAGATTGAGATTTTTGTGGCTCTTCTAAGGTTTGTTCAGTAGGGGTTTCTACCTTCTCATTATCCTTGTGGACAATTGCGATGGAATTAACAAATCGGGTGGTGGGGATGACGCTTTCTTTCCTTAGTACATCCTTTCAGGGGTTCTCTGGTTGGTATATTCTTCCATTAGGCTCATCATCTCATTCATTTTCTCTTGCATCTCCTCTTTTTGCTTATAAACTGCTTCCTCGAATCTAGCGAGCCGATCTGAATGAGTTGCCATGTATTCTCTCATTCTAGCTTCAAACTCCGGGCTAAGTTTCTCGGGAGGGGAATAAGGTGGGGCATAGTTTTGAAAAGTCTCGACATTCTCTCTAGAGGGTGACTCTGATAATGGTGTTGAAGTCGTTTTCGAGACAGAATTTGCAGTAGCCCGCCTAGGACTCAGGGGTCTCCTTTGCCTTTCCTCAAAATAGTCAACTTTTGCCTCGAGTTTGCATAGGAGTTCATCAGGGATTTCGGTAGTCCCTTCAGGTGTTGAGATTGCCTTGATGGCCGCTTTTATAGTATGATTAAACTCCCACATCTCTTGATTATCGGCGACAAGCTCTTCAATAATTGCCCAGGACTCCTCGGCGTTCTTATCACGCAATCTACCTCCCGCGGCCCTATCGATTGTACGTTTAGTGTGATAGTCAACATGGTCGTAGAAAATCTGAACTAATAACCAAAGGTTTATACCATGATGAGGGACCTTATGAAGGAGATCCTTAAAACGAGCCCATGCTTCATAGAAAGTTTCACCCTGATGTTGTTCAAACATCAAAATGTCATTTCTAAGCATCGCAGTCTTCCCCGGTGGGAAGAATTGGGTAAGGAAGCGATTGGTGAGATCATCCCATGTGGTGATGGATCCCGCGGGTAAAAGTTCAAGCCATTGGCTAGCTTGATCACATAGAGAGATTTGGAATAGGCGTAATCGGGTTGTCTCTCTAGTTGCAACATCTAGGTCTATGGAATCTACGATTTTAAGGAAGTCCTTGAGATGTTGATTTGGATCTTCGGAACGAAGTCCATGGAATGCACATCCGCTTTGCACCAACCGGATGGTGTCGGATCGCAAGGGGGTCACATTGGCTCCGGTGAGCTCAATAGTGTTTCGGTAGCCTTGGTGGCTAGGTCGAGAATACTCTCCTAGGGTTCGGGGCCTAAGAGGTTCTAGTGGTTGGTTTTGTTGTGGTGGGATGACGGGTTCAAAGATGTTCCCATCGTCCATGATGTCGGGTGGTGAAGAGTTACGAACAAAAACACGAAGAAATAAGATAGACTAAAGAGAACATAAAAATAAAAATAAAATCTTACTAGAAAGGAATCTAGCAAGTAGACCTAATAAAAAGAGATTCTAACCTAGACAATAACTATTCCCCAGGCTGCCAAAAACTTGATGCGTGGGGTTTGCACCAGGCTTTACCTCTCAAGGGATCTTGAGAAGCTTACAACCCCCACCAGGCAGTGTACCTGATCGATGTAGTATAGTATAATGACAAGTATCGGGGGATTGATAGTTCAGCTAGGAATAGTGTCACTAGGATTAGAAAACCTAAAGACTAGGTCTAGAGATGAGGGATGATTCCTTTTGTATTTTTATATTTTTTAGAAAGCAAATTAAAATCTCGGGTTTAAAGGAGTTGGGCGGAATTAGTTGCTAGTCAACTAACCCAATACTAAAGATGCAATCAAAATAAAATACTAAAAATAAAAATAAACTATATTAAACTAAAGTTATGAGCAATATATGGGAGAAATGTGTTTACTTAGATTTCACTACTCCCTAGATATCTTTTACACGTTAATTACTTGTTATAGTTGTGTGGATGACGGATTGTATTCCTTAATACCATTCATGGGGTGGCGTACTTACTTCCCCAATCCTATGAGCGCCTACTTCACTCCTATGTCGAGCCGGCTAAGAAGCTCCTAACATGGGATCATTAGAATTTACTCATGCATTAAATACAACCAATAAAACCTAGTACATATCGGTTCATGTTTCCTAAGACGTTCAAGCATGTTACACAATGGAGATCTGCCAGTTTTCTTAAGCCTAACATTGAAATCATTCATCCAATACAACTATAAACAAGTAATCAACAAATAATTAACATCTAGGTTTCGTTAGATCCAAGCAAACACAAGATAGATCTAGCCTAGCATGTTGAAATCAAGACAAGTAAAAGATATAGACAACCAACACATAGGCATATTGATTGAATTAAGAGAAGACTTATCTTATTAGAACATGAAAGGATTCAAGGGATGAAAACCCTTGAAAGTACTGTAAAATATGAGCTAGGGTTTACAAAGTTCAGCCCTAGTTTCTCCACACAAGTTCCTCTCCAATGAATGAAAAATTAGAAAACTATATATAGAGTTTAGAAGGTGACGGCGCCAAGAACAAATGTCTGACTCCGTCATCTCGCCGCCAAATAGTTCCTCGGACTGCCTAGATCTGGGTCTGACGCCGTCATGTATTCTCCTTATGCAGGCCGTCACAAAATTAACTCTTGACGCCCTTCTTGTGACGCCGTCAGGTTTGCACTGGGTCGTCACCACTTTTACTCTAGACGCCGTCATGGTTTTTCTCCTGACGCCGTCAGGTACTGTTCTCAGCATGGAAAATTAAGTCTTTGGCGTTTTCCTCACTTTTATGCTCCAAAAACGTTCGAATTGCTTCCTTTTCCAGATTTCACTCCCAAAGTACCTAAAATCACAAAAGGAACGATTTAGGGTAATATTTGATCAAATAAATTCAATTCCGGGCTTAAATGACCCCTTAAAAGTGGTTCATTTTTCGCCTCATCACTTTACCAAAAGCCGTTTGCTTCTGGACTAGCCAACTCTTGATGGAATAGTCAACATCTTGGTGAGCTGATTACCAATTATGGTTTTTCCACTGCCTTTACCACAAGCCATAATCTTGCGGGCTAACCAACTCTTTCACTTTTTAGGATATGGCGAGTTGATTTACCATACAATTTTGGGCAAATTGCAAGCCATAAATGGATTTGAGGTATCTTTACTAAGAGCCGTTTGCTCCTGGATTAGCCAATCCTTTTGTCGGTTAGACAAGGCGGACTGATAACCACAAAAATTTTGAAGCACAAGTGATTGTTTTTTTAATTTTTGCCAAAAACGGGGGTACTAGATGGTAAAATGTGATAAAATTCGCTAGAATTCCCCCCCCCCCCCCCCACTTAGAATTGAATATTGTCCTCAATATTCAAAGTCCCGGCTATTATGCCGACTCTTTGAACGTAAAAGGGCAACATTACAAGCTAAATGTGGAAACAGAATTTTGTTTTTCACTTTATTTGTAACCACAGTAGGGGTAATTCCCCCACACTTAGGGTGAAAACCCTATAAGCATGCTACTGTTTTTGTTTACCGAGTCGCTAGCTTGACTCGACCCCGAATTCATTTGTCTTTGGGGAAGCATGATGTGGAAGAAACAATCTCACTCGGACTTTCATTCAAGATGTTTGGACAAACATTTGAAGCACGTGAAAGTTCCACACCGATGAGATAAATAGACCCTGGCTTAAAATAGTATGAACTATAAGCGGTGATGCCGGGGTCAAAGATAATGTCTTCATTCCCGAAGGAGTGAAGAACAGGAGAAGTCACCCGGTAAGTGAAGAAGAGAAAGAAAGTCATGATAAACATCATGACTAACTCATCATCATCCTCAGGAAAATTCATAGATTCATCATCATGAATCTCATCATTTAAGCTCATGTGATCAAGACATATCCCGGGTGTGTCTAGATCAAAGTAGAAGTTATCATACTCCGGTGGAGATATGATATGAGTGAGTTCACAGGAGAACTCATCGAATGTGAATGAATCATATTCTGGATTGATGTGTGTGAGTTCACAGGAGAACTCATGGAAGGTAAATGATTCATAATCGGGGAGAGAATTATGAGAATGAGAAGTGGTACTGCCACTAATCTTCTCTCCCATAGGATCAAAAGTGATGGCTTCAAACTCCGGAATAGGATCATCGGAGAAAATATCACTATCCTTAATGAGGATAGGAGATGAAATAGGTTTCTCTTTGAAAGCCTCGATTTTTGAAATGAGGAGATCGACATTCAATAATGTTGCACGAAGTGCTTCATCCTTGATTTCAGTGTCAGTCTCATCATTCACTTCTTCTAAGCTGACTAGCTCAGAAGGTAATCCTTCCACATGACTGATGTCTCCCGAAGGTAAAGAATTTTCATCAGCATGTGAAATACTAAGCTCGATGTTGGGATTAGAGTTTAAAAGATTTTCAGTTTCTCCCATATCGGCTTCAAGGTCAAATAGATCATCATCACCTCCCAATGGAAGTAGATTGATGTGAGTAAGTTCATCTGTGAACTCCTCAATAAGAGGGTCAACATAAGAATGAGGCAGTGGTGCCTCTTCATACTCAACTTCTCCATAAGATGTACAATCATTATTAAAATCGGAGAAAGTCTCAAAATGATCTTTTGGATTTTCAGGGGGAGAAGGTAAATCACACATGATCAAAAGTTCCCTGTGACTCTCTTGGGATTGGGACAAGGTTCTCAACACTAGACTTTATGAATTCGTCCGATTCCATTTTAGGAACAGTGCTAAGATGCTCATCCCCCCCCCCTATATTCGGAGAGTGAGTGTGAACTTCGGGTGTGATATCAATAGACTGAGGGAGTTTAGAAGTACTAGCAGTTATGGAATTTTCAAGTTCCATTTGATCAACGGCTAGTGACTCTGTCACATTATTTTCTCCCTGATTATCCATGGTAGGAATCACAACTGATGAATCTGATGAATCTTTTTAAATAATGACAATGTTACCTTCATCATCATCACTGTTATCATCGTCATCATATAGAGCAGTATAGCGAAGATTGGTACGTATTTTAGCTGCTCTTTGCTCATCAAGTAATTCTTCCATGCTCATTTCGTTTCTAGCATCTCGTTCTTCAGCAAGTAATTCTGCGATGGATTTCTCACGAGAATCTTGAAATGATGTAGTAGCCAACCCCTCCTTAAATTCTTTCAATGCTTCAAGAGCCTTTAGACAAAGGTCTTGCTGAGTTTCATGAGGAGTTGCTTGAGTCAATTGGTACTGTGGAGCTTGGTCTTGAAACGAATAGTCGTAATTGTTGCAAGGAAATGGATTCCCTGTTTGACAATCCGAGCTAAAGTGAGGACCTCCACAGTATTCATAACAGTAAGACTGATGTGGCTGTGAGTCGTATGTGCAAGAGTCATAATTGTTATCAGGAAACTGCTCATAGACAAGCGTGTTGCCCGATTGACAATCAGAACTGTAGTGTGGGCCACCACAGTACTCACAACAGTAAAACTGTTTAGTCTGGTTTGGTGAATTGTATGGATATTGGTCATACCCAAAATTTTGACTATTTTGACAATCAAAACCTTGGTGAGGACCTCCACAATATTCACACGAAAAGTTTGGTGTATTTTGATACGAAGCACCATTGTGATTTGGATAATATGATTCTTGCTCGTATGAATGTGATGGGTAATTGGAAAAATTTGAAGAGTCGTTGAATGAGTTCTGATTAGGATCATAAGCAAATGAATTCCTCGAACACAAAACAAACAACTTCCGTCTTGAATATCATTACCACATTGTTCCCATGTACACTAACGACATGGTAAACCAAAAAGTGGCTCACCACAACCAACACAAGGAATAAAATACGAAGGTGGGACAAGTGGTGTGCTCTTAGAGCTAGGAATTTCCACCACTTCCGTTATGGTCTCGGGTTTTTGTTCTTGATAAATGTGAAGATTGGGCAAGTCGTTCTTTTCAGTCACTGCTCTAAGCTCTGTACGTTTGCTTGATGACCTAATAACCTTATATCGTGAAAGGTCAGGATTGATTCTTGAAAGTTTAGGAGCAATTGTGAGCTTAGATCTTTGGACAACCATAGGTTGGACGTAGTTAGCACTTCCATCGTCAGAGGGAAGTACAGGGTCCTTTGTTACCCCGGTTTCTTGTTCCATTTCACTCACCGGAGAGGGAATAGGAATCGATGGTCCATCATGATCAACACGACATCTCGACGTTTTTGACGAGGCCATAAGTTTTTCAATGTTGCTCTCAAAGGCCCATTGTTCAAAGAAATCGTCATCGAGAGATGCCATTAGAATCAATTACAGGACAAGTGGAAGAAGTTATAATCAAAAGGATAGAGGGTAAAGGGATGAAGAATCAAAAAGGTAGGAGGGTAAAGATGGATATTTTTGGTATTTTTGATAAACATTTTGTACAAATGAGAAAGAAAATCTTTTTGGGTTTTTTGTGTTCGTTGAAAACTAATTTTAAAAAGTTTTCGTGAACTGTTTTGTTTTTATGATAAGAAAATATGAACAAAGGATGGCAAATATACAATGAGTGTATATCCAGATTCACTAATCTGCAAAACCGTTTTAGAATACGCGCACGACCTCCCCGGCAGCGGTGCCAAATTTTGATTGGTCCTAAACGGGCAACTTAAATTGACCAGGTGATGGTCAACCAAGTCAAACTGCCTAGAATCAATCTTCGTGGAAGTATAGGGTTTCCCCGGGTCGTTATGTCCCAGCGAGGTGTGGATAGTGATCAAACGGGTTTGTGATCGGGTGAATTTGGACAGAAAGGGGTTTGAGTGATTTGTATGATTACACTAAGATATTAGGAATAAAAATAACTTAGAAACACTATATAAACAATTACTGATGATCAGATATACTAAAAACGTAAGCTAAGTCTAAAAACGCGTTCGTATGATTTAATTCTACATAGATGTACGAAATAAAACGCGAGTTTTGTAAAATAAAATACCTACGGATATGAAAATTACATTTTTATAATCCTAATGATAAAAGAAAATTTTTAGAAAAAGAAAAATAATTTTTACACTATTTAATTATTTATTATTAATTAATTATCAATTAAAGATTTCTAAACTAATTTAAGTAACTTAAATTATTAAAAATGACAAACTAACTTAGAAAATTTAAGAAAAATTTTACAAATCTAATTAACCATTACAGGAATCCTAAAAAAATTATAAAAGTAATTTTACAACTAATTTTTAAGCTATTTATGAATTAATCACTTAATTATTATTTAAAGGCTAATTAAACTAAATTAAATGTAAAAATTAGCAAATGGAAAGTGAAAATTACAAATCTAATTTTTACAAATACTTAACAACTTATAGAAGCTAGAAAAATTAGAAAAAGTGATCTGAGATAAAATTTAAATACTAAAACTATTTTCTTTTTGGTTTTTTAACTTAAACTCATTTAATTAAAATTAAATCTAGAAATTATCAAATGAATAGTGAAAATTATAAGAAAATTACTACTAGTACTAAATATTATGAAGAACTTAGGAAAAATAAGAAAAGGTACTACTGTTTAATAAAAATTAACAAAACTATTTAATTTACTAATATTAATTAATAAATAATTAAACTAATATTAAATATGATAAATACTGAATGAAAAGGGAAAAATCTGAAATTATTCCTACAAATACTTTAATATACTAGGAATTTAAGAAAAATATAAAAACAGATAAGTACTTGACAAAAATTTAAGAAGAAAAATTAAAAAGCTAAATTATATTAAATAGAAGCTATCACTAGAAATTAAATTTGGCTTTTCTAGTTTTTCTTTTTGGAAACTATTCAAATACCTAAAACAACAAACTTTTGAAAAGACAACAAAATCAGAGCTTAAAAATAAGATGTTTAGACACTAAACCCTTAGATAGTTGACTTTCTTTGACCAAACTAGAAAATAGCTTGAATGACCAAGAGTGGGGTCCACAGTGATGGATTACGGTTTAAACTAGTTGAGTGGACAGATATAAGCAAGATTTAACAAGATAGAACCACTGATAAGCAAATAAGCAAATCCTTTAGTGTTCTGAGACAGGAAATGGGACATATTTGAAGACCTAAAATGAGTGGGGTCCACAAGGCTTAAAGCTCAAAAATTGATTGAAAGGGATTGGGGGCCAGCTGGTGAGTTCAAAGAACCAAAGAGGGGGGAGTGGGTCCCACTGTGGAAGGATGTAGCAACCACCAAAGTGGTGGTGGTGGATGGGGGTCTGCTGCATAGGGCAAACAGAAAGCCTTGCAGCCCACTTTGAGGCCTCACACAAGCCAAAGAAAAAATGCTAAAATTAATATTTTGTTGATTCCTAAATTTGAGGTGGGGGGTAATGACTTGTGAAAGGCATAAGTCCAGAATGCAAACACAAAAATCAAAAGAATTCCTTGAATTTTTGAGATTTTCGGCTAATGGTAAATTTGACTTTTTAAACTTTGCACCTACTTTGACTTTTGTTAACTTTGATTAACCCTTAATCACTAAAAATGAAGTTTAAAGCGAAGGTGACACCAAATTAAGCTAATGCAACAACTAATGCACTTAATTGAATGATTATGATATCTAAAAACATTGACAGTGAATCACAATTAAGCATACACAGAGATTTTGACTATTTGTACAATGAAACACTGACTTGTATGCTATGAATGTTCTAACAGGATTCAATGCAACATACCTACACTAAGAACACCAACCCAAACCTACTACAACACATACACAACAGCAATGCCAAACACCCCTTAACAAGCTAACTGTGTATGAGATCTTAACTGTAATGGAGGTTTCTATATTGTATTACTGAATCAATCAACTGAGATAAGCTGTGTGGATCTATAAAAGCCAAGGTGATTGTAACAATTCGCAATTTCAGGTTAACTTTTATTCCCGAAAATTTCACTATTCACTTTTTACTATTCACTTTTCACTATTCATCTAAGAAATTTTTATTTCATATTCTCGTAAGTTAAACTATTTTAACGATAATCCGAGAGTTTGACGCTCGTCGGATCATTTCTGCAAAAATCACAAAGCCGTGTCCGAGATTTACTTTTAGGTTTAAACGTCCTTCTAGCATCCCGATATGTCCATAAAACATTATAAACAATAGAAATATGATTTTCTCTCATTTTAGGACAATTCCAAAAGTTTCGGAATTTTACGTTTTTCAGTTCAGCGTTTTACGCGAATTGCGCGTTTTAGACCCGTGTTTCCAGTTTTTAGCAGGGTTTTCGCACCCGATAGAACCTACCACTCATTTTATATTTTATTATGGACTATATTGACATGTTTGACCATACTTTCAAGTTTCATATTTTTAGGATACCCGGTTTTACGTTTCGTGGCCTAAAAACTTACGGTTAGCAATTTACGGAGTCAAAACTAGCTACATACTTAGGATATTACCATCCAAAGACCATGACTACTCATCTAGTCACCCTTATCCTCCTTGAACCGACTTAGGGGTGGTGGAGTCACCATGTGTGGTTAAATCTTGACCATTGATTCTTTAGATCATTACAAGTGTCTTAAACTAACCATGGTTAAATTCTAACCCAATATATGGTTAACTATTTTTCCTACCCTATAAATACCAAGCTAAAACACATATAAAACTTGCACCACACCTTCTTATAACCTTCAAGTCCTAAAACCTAAGGCACTTTTCTTATATTTTGTAAGAAAGTTAACTAGTTTTTGAAAGAAAACTAGTGTTTGATCTTCAATCTTGAAAATTTTCTAAGAAAAGTTGTTATAACTTTAAAGTCTCCAAAAAGACGTCGTTATAATCTTCAAATAGCTTTGGACTTCAAGAAGGCGTCGTTATAATCTTCAAATAACCTCGGTTTATCATAGATTGCAAAGGGTGAAGCTTAAGTCTATCAAAGTCCGTACCTTACTAGTTACTTACCTTTCTTTTTGAAAGCCTCAAGTTGTAAGCAAACCCTAACATACTCCTTGCTTAATTATCATTTTCATGCTTATTATGTTTCTTTCATGCTATATATGGTCTTTGTATTGTGTTCATGATGTTTAAAAATGAATAAAACAAGTATTGGTATACATATGTTAACTTATGACAAGCAAACAAGCAAACTAGTGATTTTTATGGAAAACCACGACCACAATAGTATAACTTTGATATTTGACACTTACTTACTGTTAAAGAGGACTTAACAAGGAAAACATAGCAATTTGAATCACCCAAAACGAGTATACGAGTCAAAAGTTATGACCATTTGAAGTTAGCGAAACCAAAACGGCAAATCTGCCTAAATTGCATTCTGATCAAATTATGATTTTGAAAGTCCCACTTCTGGTCCGATTCATCAAAAAGTTAAAACACGAAAGTTGTCCGGAACGACGTTTTCGTTCAGGAACAAAGAAGCTCGAGCCCTGAAAATGCTTTCTGAGTGATAAATTTCTTCAAATTCTTAACAGCCCATTTTTAGACCAAAGTTACTATATAATGATTATATTTAGATGAGACCAAGAGGTCTAATGACCTAAAGCCAAGACCACAACCATGGCTAAAGCCAAGGTTGAGTCTCAAGACCATGGTAACAATGACCAAGGTCACGGCAAAGCCACGGCTAAAGACCATATAACTATTAAAGATCAAAACTTATATATATGTTATCAAATACTACAATAGTAGGGAGCCTCATGTGAGGAGTTCATTGAGTAAGCCGTCGAGACGAGTTGTGGATTTACGAGTTAAAGTGTCCTGGCTCCTCGAACGTTTACTCCATGACTTCTGAATTATGTCGGCCCGAACGGTAGTAAGAGATTTACAACCTATACATGTTTCATAGACCACTTATATTCAACGACTTACACTATATACTAAGTACTACATCATGAACTATATGCAAGACATATATGGGCAATTCTTCGTATTCTTAGACGTTACTCCAAACCTAAGTCGCAACGTTCTATTATAGGCTGCTCTTAGAGACTTTCGCGATTCGACTACCACTTTCATTTCTCATTACATAGACTTAAGGTGAGTCATAGCCCCTACTCTTTTCGTACTTGTTTTAACTATTGGGGGGGATACATGCTCAACTACTTGTTTACTTGTACAAATACTCAAAATGTCTATACTTGACTGTGTTATACTTGATTGCTTACATACATGACTGCGTTATACTTAATTGCGTTATTCTATTTATTGACTAGTAGTTGTCTTTGGGAATTGACTCCCAGTTGTCTTTGGGAAGTGGCTCCCAGTTGTCTTTGGGAATTGACTCCCAGTTGTCTTTGGGAATTGGCTCCCAAAGTGAGGTCTTCGGAGATGAAGTATAGACTCACTTCTAATTGCTTAAATTGTCTTGATGAACTTATACATGTCTTATTCATACTATATATGTTAGCAGTGGGTTGTGAACACACAGGTTGCAAGTCTCTTATGGCGGGACTTGCAACTGAGTGGATTCACGATGCCTTTGCTGTGTGATCATTCTTTAAGGCTTTTTCAACTGTTTTAAGACAAACTCTATGAACTCACCAACCATTGTGTTGACACTTTAGCATGTTTATCTCAGGTTAGTAAGGCGATAGCTAGTGCATGGAACTTAGAGTCAAGCTGCATATTCTGAAGACTTACGCTTTTATCATTTATCATTCAATACATTTTGTATACATTTATGTATCATACTTTGGAATCTCATGTTTGTAACTTTGAATTCATTAATCGAATGGTAACTTTTCAAAACGTCTCATTTAGAGTTCGTTTTCTATAACTTGTACTTTGTATTATGAAGTAGCACCCCAGTGACACAGTCTTCTGCTGCGGTATTTTGGGGGTGTTACAGATTGGTACCAGAGCCTTGGTTATAGAGAACTAGGTTGCATTTAGTGCCTAGACTATAACTGCTATATACGTTGGGACCTTCCTCTTTATTTGCCTTACACACAATACATACACATGTGCTTTTTGGTTAGACGTTTGCTTAGTTCCACGCTGTTAGATGATGTGACTTTAGTATTATAAGGAGCCCCAGAGATTCGTCGAGTCATTAAAAACATGGAGCTCAGTAATAACTAATTAGTTAACTTGATCTTGTGACAGTTCTTGTTTGATTAGACACAAGATTTGAGTTAAATAATATTATTGCTTAGCTTTAGGGATTTGATGACTTGATTATCTTACTATCGGCCTCAGAAGGCGGATTTTGTGTCGGAAATTCTTAAGTAGGATGATTTAGAATCTCCTTATTTAAATGGATTGGGACGCCTCTTCAGTTAAATAAAGAAATTGTAAATCACCGAACCATAAGTTTATGAGACCTTACTTACATAAATTTGGACGCTTCTTTATGTAAGTAATGTGTTATAAATAAGTGGGCTTAATTGTAGCCGATACAACTCCTTAACCAGAATCTTAGACGAATCAGAGTAAACACGACTATTTTAGAGATCCTGAATTCTCTTAGACACACCGTAAGTAGTTATCATCAACTGAACTTCGGGACGAAGTTCTCCTTAAGGGGTAGAGACTGTAACAATTCGCAATTTCAGGTTAACTTTTATTCCCGAAAATTTCACTATTCACTTTTTACTATTCACTTTTCACTATTCATCTAAGAAATTTTTATTTCATATTCTCGTAAGTTAAACTATTTTAACGATAATCCGAGAGTTTGACGCTCGTCGGATCATTTCTGCAAAAATCACAAAGCCGTGTCCGAGATTTACTTTTAGGTTTAAACGTCCTTCTAGCATCCCGATATGTCCATAAAACATTATAAACAATAGAAATATGATTTTCTCTCATTTTAGGACAATTCCAAAAGTTTCGGAATTTTACGTTTTTCAGTTCAGCGTTTTACGCGAATTGCGCGTTTTAGACCCGTGTTTCCAGTTTTTAGCAGGGTTTTCGCACCCGATAGAACCTACCACTCATTTTATATTTTATTATGGACTATATTGACATGTTTGACCATACTTTCAAGTTTCATATTTTTAGGATACCCGGTTTTACGTTTCGTGGCCTAAAAACTTACGGTTAGCAATTTACGGAGTCAAAACTAGCTACATACTTAGGATATTACCATCCAAAGACCATGACTACTCATCTAGTCACCCTTATCCTCCTTGAACCGACTTAGGGGTGGTGGAGTCACCATGTGTGGTTAAATCTTGACCATTGATTCTTTAGATCATTACAAGTGTCTTAAACTAACCATGGTTAAATTCTAACCCAATATATGGTTAACTATTTTTCCTACCCTATAAATACCAAGCTAAAACACATATAAAACTTGCACCACACCTTCTTATAACCTTCAAGTCCTAAAACCTAAGGCACTTTTCTTATATTTTGTAAGAAAGTTAACTAGTTTTTGAAAGAAAACTAGTGTTTGATCTTCAATCTTGGAAATTTTCTAAGAAAAGTTGTTATAACTTTAAAGTCTCCAAAAAGACGTCGTTATAATCTTCAAATAGCTTTGGACTTCAAGAAGGCGTCGTTATAATCTTCAAATAACCTCGGTTTATCATAGATTGCAAAGGGTGAAGCTTAAGTCTATCAAAGTCCGTACCTTACTAGTTACTTACCTTTCTTTTTGAAAGCCTCAAGTTGTAAGCAAACCCTAACATACTCCTTGCTTAATTATCATTTTCATGCTTATTATGTTTCTTTCATGCTATATATGGTCTTTGTATTGTGTTCATGATGTTTAAAAATGAATAAAACAAGTATTGGTATACATATGTTAACTTATGACAAGCAAACAAGCAAACTAGTGATTTTTATGGAAAACCACGACCACAATAGTATAACTTTGATATTTGACACTTACTTACTGTTAAAGAGGACTTAACAAGGAAAACATAGCAATTTGAATCACCCAAAACGAGTATACGAGTCAAAAGTTATGACCATTTGAAGTTAGCGAAACCAAAACGGCAAATCTGCCTAAATTGCATTCTGATCAAATTATGATTTTGAAAGTCCCACTTCTGTTCCGATTCATCAAAAAGTTAAAACACGAAAGTTGTCCGGAACGACGTTTTCGTTCAGGAACAAAGAAGCTCGAGCCCTGAAAATGCTTTCTGAGTGATAAATTTCTTCAAATTCTTAACAGCCCATTTTTAGACCAAAGTTACTATATAATGATTATATTTAGATGAGACCAAGAGGTCTAATGACCTAAAGCCAAGACCACAACCATGGCTAAAGCCAAGGTTGAGTCTCAAGACCATGGTAATAATGACCAAGGTCACGGCAAAGCCACGGCTAAAGACCATATAACTATTAAAGATCAAAACTTATATATATGTTATCAAATACTACAATAGTAGGGAGCCTCATGTGAGGAGTTCATTGAGTAAGCCGTCGAGACGAGTTGTGGATTTACGAGTTAAAGTGTCCTGGCTCCTCGAACGTTTACTCCATGACTTCTGAATTATGTCGGCCCGAACGGTAGTAAGAGATTTACAACCTATACATGTTTCATAGACCACTTATATTCAACGACTTACACTATATACTAAGTACTACATCATGAACTATATGCAAGACATATATGGGCAATTCTTCGTATTCTTAGACGTTACTCCAAACCTAAGTCGCAACGTTCTATTATAGGCTGCTCTTAGAGACTTTCGCGATTCGACTACCACTTTCATTTCTCATTACATAGACTTAAGGTGAGTCATAGCCCCTACTCTTTTCGTACTTGTTTTAACTATTGGGGGGGATACATGCTCAACTACTTGTTTACTTGTACAAATACTCAAAATGTCTATACTTGACTGTGTTATACTTGATTGCTTACATACATGACTGCGTTATACTTAATTGCGTTATTCTATTTATTGACTAGTAGTTGTCTTTGGGAATTGACTCCCAGTTGTCTTTGGGAAGTGGCTCCCAGTTGTCTTTGGGAATTGACTCCCAGTTGTCTTTGGGAATTGGCTCCCAAAGTGAGGTCTTCGGAGATGAAGTATAGACTCACTTCTAATTGCTTAAATTGTCTTGATGAACTTATACATGTCTTATTCATACTATATATGTTAGCAGTGGGTTGTGAACACACAGGTTGCAAGTCTCTTATGGCGGGACTTGCAACTGAGTGGATTCACGATGCCTTTGCTGTGTGATCATTCTTTAAGGCTTTTTCAACTGTTTTAAGACAAACTCTATGAACTCACCAACCATTGTGTTGACACTTTAGCATGTTTATCTCAGGTTAGTAAGGCGATAGCTAGTGCATGGAACTTAGAGTCAAGCTGCATATTCTGAAGACTTACGCTTTTATCATTTATCATTCAATACATTTTGTATACATTTATGTATCATACTTTGGAATCTCATGTTTGTAACTTTGAATTCATTAATCGAATGGTAACTTTTCAAAACGTCTCATTTAGAGTTCGTTTTCTATAACTTGTACTTTGTATTATGAAGTAGCACCCCAGTGACACAGTCTTCCGCTGCGGTATTTTGGGGGTGTTACAGTGATGCAGGGACTAACAAAATTACAAGCATACAACAGTTCAAGCATTCATATGACCAAATTTGAAATCTTAAGCAAATGTGAGAACCTTTTAATTGAATACAGAAAACCAGAAGCAATTCAACACTCATAAGCTAAACAAACATATAAGAACACAAGTTGTCACTTGATAAGCTAAATTACACAGAAATAAATTAGACCACAGTTTACTCTAAGATTGGCAACAAAGTTGGACTTACAAAAGTGCTCTGCTCAAATATGGTTCAATCACCACTCAGATTTATCCTAAAGCTTACCCAAGCTCTAAACCACTGCATCACAGGTTCTTCTTTCCTTCTCTTTCTTCTTTCCTTCTTTATTTTTCAACTACTTTGAGTATTTTGAGAATTTTAGCTAAGACTTAACTTGACTGGTTTCCATGCTTACAGAAGCTTATAAATTGCTTATATGAACCTAATGGATCCTTAAAACAACATTTTAACACTATGGTACCAACAAGAGGAATTTAATGAAAATGGGCATAAAATGTAATTAAACAAGAACACTGAACTTTTGATTGAAATAACTTTAGAATTCGATACAACCTTTAAAAACTAAGGATTACAACTGGAATCAAAATAAAAACTATTGTACTAACTAAGCTACAATTATTCTAAAACTACTACTAAAAATCTACTACCACTGACTGCTTCTTTCTTTTTCTTTTTATACTCATCCACTAGGGTTTCTGAGAGTTCCCTGTAGCTTTCCTATCAATCATTGTAGCCCTTGGATGAATAAGATTAATCTTGGCCGTTTAAAATTTCTTGCCGCCAAAACCCTTTTGGCTCTTTCTCTTGATACTTGATGCCAGGGGTGTCGATTTGGAGTGTAGCATTTGTTTGGAGATGCAAGGGGGGGGGGGGTTGAGTGTGCAGGAGGGGGTAACAGGCTAGGGTGATGATGGTGTTGCAGGTTTGAGTGAGGTGAGGTGGAAGGTGGTGAGGTGGAGGGTCAAGGGCAGGGGTTTGACCCTGTTTTATTATTAAAAGGGTGAGATGGGTTAGGCTGGATGTTGGGCTGGTATAAGTTGGGCTAGATTTTTGGAGTGGGCTGGTGGGGTGTTGTAGTGGAATGGTGGGTTTATTAAAATACAAAGGGATCCGTTTGGTTTGTATAAAATTTAAGCACAAGGACCATTTTTGTAATTTTCGGATTTTTAGTGGTGTGAGCTGTAAATTTCCAAAAGTTAACATAAGGACCAATATTGCCAACTGTGATAAACCAAAGGACCATAAATGTAATTTTTCCATTTCAAACTACCCGGGGACCAATTATGTAAATTTTGGATTTTGAGGGACCAAATGTGTAATTTTCTCAAACTTTTCACCCAAGGATCGTTTTTGATAATATTTTACTTTTAAATGCCTTGGGTTGACTTTTCTTTCATTTTAAAACTTCAGGGACTAGTTTTGTCAATTTATGAAACTTGAGGGACTGAAACTGCCAATTATGTAAACTTTGTTCGTTTTTCATTTGTTTTTAAACATTTTGCATCTAAAACACATAAAACACAATTCCTGGAATAATTTCTGTATTTTGATGCATTTCTGAGTGTTTTTGGATGTTTTGGCAGTTCAGATACGATAAAAATGATGAGTATTTATACACTCATCAACGATCAAACCCTAATTACAATCAATAACCAAATTAAATCTCAATCACCCAAATCACAGCTCAAAAACTATGAAATCTTTCCCCGAAATTATCAACATATCATCCGATTCATCTTCTGAGGATGAAGCACCTTTTGAAACCTATGTACCTCCATTCCGTCCTCCTCACAACGGATGTAGAACCAAGGAACAAGCCCGCAAGATGAAGCACGATCTCCCTGTTTTCAAAGATCTTTTAAACTTGAATCAAACCCCAAGCACTTCTAGGGGTAAAGAGGTGATGTCCCCCAAGTCTCCATCGTCTTCAGAATCATCAGAAGACCCTGCTTGGATCCCTATTAGACCTCCATCTCCAATGGAGCTTGTTTCCCCCTTTCTCTGTACTTCATCTGATGAGGATGAGCCACACAACAATCCACCATCCACTCCTGAAAGACCACAATGTTCAAGACCAAGACCCAAGACATCATCCAAGGCAAGGAAGACAAACCCTCCTCTTCCTAAAGAAAGAAAGATTGTACTTGGGCTTCCATGCCCTAGACAGTGATGTTTGTAGTCTTTTAATTTCATTTTGTTGTGCAGCAGTCTTTTGTTGTTTCTGAATTGATGTGGATGTACTCTGTTTGGATGTTCTCTTTTGATGATCAAAGATAGTTGCTTATTTTCTATTTGTTAACTTGCAACTCATCAATTTGAGCTTTTCCTGCAAAATGTTAGTCCAAAACACCACAAAGCATACAAACATATATACTAGCAGTAGAGTAAAATAGCAGCAGAGTACATTCCAACTTAATCATAAGCTTCTTAAGAAGCAATAGAAACAGATTAACAAACAGCACAGAACCTTTACACACTTTACAAAAACAACAAGAGATAAGATTTTCAAAGATTTATCATACCAATGTTTGCAATTAAGAATTGAAATCTCCCCACATCAAAATGTTTAGTGAGAAGATCAGCAACATTGTTATCAGTATGAATTTTGACAATTTGAATTAACTTCTTTTCATAGCAATCCCTTATGAAATGATGTCTTATTTCAATATGTTTTGTTTTAGAATGAAAAATAGCATTTTTAATTATGCAAAGTGTGCTGTTGTTATCAATATGAATTTTGGTGTTCATGAAATTGTACCCATAGTCCAGTAGTTGATTTTGCATCCATAGCACTTGACCACAACAACTTGAAGCAGCCACGTACTCAGCTTTAGTTGTAGAATTTGCAACCACTGTCTGTTTCTTGCATTGCCATGACACCAATCTGTTTCCAAGAAATTGACAACCTCCAGTTGTAGATTTTCTATCCAAGCAAGCACCAGCATAGTCACTGTCTGAATATGCCACCAAATCAAAAGGTGAATCCTTAGGATACCATAGGCCCAATTTAGGTTGATGCCTTAGATACCTAAAAATCCTCTTCACTGCATTGAGATGTGATTCTTTGGGACATACTTGGAATCTTGCACAGGCACATACAGCAAACATAATATCAGGCCGTGATGTTGTAAGATACATCAATGAGCCAATCATGGATCTGTACAAGTGAACATCTACTTCTCTTCCATTTTCATCCTTCAACAAAGGTTTGTTGGTATCCATGGTTGTCTTAGCAGGCTTAGCATCTTCAAATCTAAACTTCTTCAAAATGTCATTGAGATACTTATCCTGACTAATAAATATGCCATCTTTCTTTTGTACCACTTGTAGTCCCAAGAAGAAGTTGAGTCCTCCCATTGAACTCATAGCAAACTTATCCTTCATAAGCGTCTCGAAATCAACACATATAGCCCTGTTTGTAGAACCAAAGATGATGTCATCTACATAGATTTGAACCAGCAAAATATCATCTTTTTGTCTTTTGAGAAACAAAGTCTTGTCAATCTTTCCTCTACTGAACCCAGAGTCTAACAAATATGTTGACAAGGTATCATATCAAGCTCTATGAGCTTGATGTAAACCATACATTGCTCTATTCACCTTGTAAACTTAATCAGGATAATCAGGATCCTCAAAACCAGGTGGTTGAGACACATAAACTTCTTCTGTAATGGTCCCATAAAGGAAAGCACTCTTTACATCCATCTGATACACCACAAAATCATTGAATGAAGCATAAGCCAAGAATAGTCTAATGGCTTCTATTCTTGCCACTGGTGCAAATACCTCATCATAGTCAAGTCCCTCTTCTTGTGTGTATCCTTGAGCTACTAACCTAGCTTTATTTCTAATGACTATTCCCCTTTCATCTCTTTTACATCTGAAAACCCATTTAGTGCCAATCACTCTTTTTCCATTTGGCAAATCAACCAAAGTCCATACCTCTTGTAGTTTAAATTGCAGAAGCTCATCTTGCATTGCTTCCACCCAACTTGCTTCTTGTAAGGCTTTGTAAGTGTTCTTGGGTTCAATTTGAGACAGAAAACAGGCAAACAAGCAATTTTGTAGATCTTTGTGACTGTTTCTTTGATGCAGAGATCTTGCAAAGAAACTTTGATGTTGAAGATCTTTGAGCTCTTTAGTCATTTTTCTTGTTTGTACAGATGATTGAGGATCACTGAGAATTTGTTCTTTTGGATGATCCTTGTGAACTCTTGTAGTAGTAGTGGGACTAACAGGAATGTTGATTTCCAAATTAGTATAATCAACTTCAGCTCCAAATAGTTTACCATCAAGAGCTTCATCATCTGTGTCATCATAGATATTCTCTAGAGGAGGCATATTTGGATCATCAGGATAGTTTGAATCATCAAAAGTTCTATCCTGAGTGTCCAATGAAGGAAACTGTGATGTAGAAGCAGAGTTAATAGGCTTGGCAGCAGAATTGATTGAAGCAGTAGTTGCTTGTTTTGCTCTACTGGTAGAGTCTTCTGAGTCAGCAGTAGAGTCTTCTTGCCTTGTAGGAGAGTCATCAACAACTTCTTTTGGAGCTTCATTGGGTATCTTTTCTGCATCAATAGGAGTTTCAACATCTGCTTCAGCTTCCTTAGGTTTCTCTGGAGTAACATCATCTTCTTGTATATCTTGATCTTTCTGTAAGGGTAAGAAAGTAGGACCAACCTTCAGTTTCTCAATCAAAACAATGTCTTCTTGTGGTTTGTTAGTGTCAACACTTGCAATAACAGGTACATAATTCATTGTCTTGGTCAGGATATCAACATTAAACATCCTCCCAGGTCCTTTTCCTTCAGCATTAGATGTGTTCTCACTAAACTTGATATGCAAATTCTCCTCCACATGATTGGTTCTCTTGTTATATACCCTGAAAGCTTTACTATGAATAGAGTAACCAACCAAGTAACCTTCATCAGCTTTCTCTTCAAACTTGCCTAACTGATCCTTAGTATTCAAAATAGTGACAGGACATCCAAATGGCTTGAGAAAATCAATCAATGGTTTCTTCCCATGAAAAAGCTCATATGGAGTTTTGTTGTGAGGCTTCACTACCTTACTCCTATTTTGCACAAAACATGCAGTGTTTACAGATTCAGCCCAAAAAGGTATAGGTAATTTAGAATCAGATAACATTGTTCTTGCAGCCTCAATAAGTGTCCTATTTCTTCTCTCTGCAACACCATTCTGTTGTAGAGTTCTTGCAACACTGTACTGTCTTAGAATTCCTTTTCCCACACAGAATTAATTCATCACACTATTCTTGAACTCAGTACCATTGTCACATCTGATAATTTTCACTCTGTGGTTGTGCAGGTTTTCAACTCTTATAATGAATTCCTTAAGTATCTCTGGGGTTTCATCTTTAGTGGCTAAGAAGAACACCCAAGTAAACCTGCTGAAGTCATCTGTGACAGCTAGGCAATATGACTTCTTGTTCAAACTTTTCACAAAAACAGGCCCAAATAAATCCATGTGAAGTAAGTGCAAGGGCTCTGTATTTGTGTTCACTGTCTTAGACTTGAATGAAACTTTGTGTTGTTTACCCTTTTGACAGGCAACACAAGTCTCACAATTTTCAAACAACATTGTGGGCATGCCTCTCACAAGATTTCCTTTCACCAACTTGTTCATTGTCTTGTAGTTTAGGTGCCCAAGTCTTCTATGCCATAATTTGAACTCATCAACAGTGGCTTTTGCAATCAGACAAGTTAAAGCTCTTTTGAGAACAATGTTCTTAATATGGTCACTGTATATATTTTCATTTCTAGGGACCTTCAATAGCACAAATTTATCATTTGGCAACTGAAAATCAGGAGAAAGGATCATACATTCAGTGTCTGTAAAAAGAACAAAATTCCTTTTGTCACACATTTGTGAAACACTAAAGAGGTTAAACTTAAGCCCTTTCACAAGAAACACCTTCTCAAAGTCCAAATCCCCTGTTCTTAAAGTCACCTTTTGGATCATTCCCAAAAGCAACATAACCATCTTCAAAAGCCTCAAAGTCTTCAAGCTGAGACTCATCACCTGTCATATGTCCAGAGCATCCACTATCAACTATAACCATATCTTTAAGATCATCCAGTAGATTACCCTGCACATGAAAATAGAGAAATTAGTTTCTCTTGGGGACCCAATCCATTACTGACTTGGATCTGCCTTGTGCATCAACATAGTTAAATTTCTTTAAATGACTTGATGCACTGCTGTTTTTGGAAACATTGTTTGTAACAGTTGATTTTGGTTTCCAAACCCAACAAGCTGAGGCCTTAACAACATAAAAATGATTTCCAACAACTGTATTTGATAAAACTTTTGGCCCGGAAGTAGAAAGTTTTGTACTAGCAGCAGATTGCTTACTAGCAGCAGAATGCTTACTAGCAGTAGAGCCAGCAACAGAACCAGTTGTGGTTTTAAAAGCACCGTTTGATTTAGCAGCATAAATGGATCTAGTTGCACCAGATCTTAACAACACAGCCCTGGGAATCAAGTTTCTATTAGGATAAGGGTGAGTATTCTGATTAACATATTTGTGATTCACCCTAGAATATTGATTCCAAACAGGTTTCTTGTGGTCAGGACAACTATTAATCAAATGTTCAAAGCTACCACACTTATAACAAGCCTTTTTCTTTAATTGAAACTCACTACCTAATTTGTTGGAAACTAGGTTATTAAAGTTTCTCTGATTTCCCCTAGGCTTATTATTGAAACCATTCATTCTTTCTCTAGAAATCTCATTATATTCAACCATTTTCCTAGAGATGCCCTTACCTAACACTGGTCTCACAAACTTCACCTGTTCAATTTTAGGTTCAACTTTGGTAGGAATTTCTTCCTTTTGAACACTTTGTTCTAGTTCAACCTGTTCCTGTTCCTCATCACTATTTGAGTACCAATCTTTAATAATGGGAGCATCAGGAAATTTTCTACCATCTACCTTAGGTGTTTCTATAAGACACTTGTACTAAACTCACCTATTGGTTTTTCAATGTTCAGCTTACTAATGAAAGACAATTCTTTTCCTGGCGGAGCATAGGCACTCTTAGCAGGAGGAGCAACCTCATTGTAACCTATTCCACTTCCTTTCCTCATTATGGTACTCTCAATAGATTTACTAACCAAATCAGAAGCATATTGTTGTTTATTCACTCTTACTATATGTTTTTCTTTTTCAGCAAGAGCTGCATCCCTATCTCTTTCTGCTTCTTCTAATTTATTTTTAAGAAACTCAATTTCACTGTTTTTCTTAAAAATTTCAACATCTTGTTGGTTAATTCTATCTACATATTCTAGCTCACACTCTTTTAAGTACTCAAGTCTTCTTTCAACATTTTGAATACCTACTTTATAACCTAGGTTATCAAGTTTTAGGTTTTCAACTTCTCTAATTAGACTCTCATTCCTAGACTTAAGTTCTTCTACAGTGTCAGCACAAGACTTAAAAGAACACACAGATAAATCAGAATCATTAGATACCTCAGAGTCAGATCCAGAAGATGATGATGCATAGGCCATCAGTGCAAAGTTATGCACTTTAGGTTTGACTTGAGCCACCAAGGAATAGTTTGGTTCTTCATCAGCCAAATCACTCCAATCATACTCTCTCAATCCATCACAAGATACCAATGCAGTAGTGGTATTCTTTGTTTCTTCAGTCTTCTTTGATGCTTCAGCATTTTTCTTTGGAGCTCTACACTCTCTGGCAAAGTGACCCTTCCTGTTGTAATTGTAGCACTCTATCTTTGACTTATCAAAGCCAACATTTTCTTTAGGCTTGTACTTGATTTCTCTTCCAATTCTCTTCAAGAATTTTCTTGCCCTTAAGGTCAACATGGCCATTTGCCATTTAAGATCCATCTCTTCAAGATCATCAGGATCAAGGTGATCCAAATCTTGATTAGTAGCCTGTGACCTTACACTTGTAGTTAGATCAGCCAAGAATGCACACAAAGCAATATCACTGGTGGAATTATTATCATTAGAACTAGCAGCAGATCCATCAGCAGTAGATACTCCATAAGCAGTAGAGTGAGATTCTTTAGACCCCTTTGACTTTGAAGATACAAAGGCAAGATTTTGTGTACCATAAGATGAAGTAGATGAAGAAGTCAACTCTGGTTCATACACTCTTAAGTTGTTATAGAGACTTTCCAACTTCATAGTTTCAAAGTCAGGCTTATTCCTCCAAACAACAGTGTGCATACTCCATTCAGGTGCAAGACTTCTAAGGAACTTGAGGTTTACATCTTCTTATGGAACCACATAGCCAACAAGCTTTAAATGACTGACAAGTTGATTGAGCCTGTTGTAAGTGCCATTAATCTTCTCTCCAGTTTCAGCAGTAAAGTTCTCAAACTGATGCTTTAACATGTTTTTCCTTGACTTCTTTGTAGCATCATTCCCTCCAAACCTGAATTTAACAGCATCCATCAAGTCTTTTGCAGTCTCACAACTATCAAAGTCCAACTGAAATTCATTAGGTATTCCCATTAAGAGAATACTGTGTGCCTTGATCTCCATCTTCCTCACTGAGTTCTCTTCAGCAGACTTGATTGGTATCTCTTTACCAACAGGACCCTTCTTTGGTAAAGAGTCACCATTGATAATCACATTCCACATGTTAAAGTCAATCATGCGAATGTACTGTCTGATTCTCATCTTCCACGGCTCATATTCTCCAGGGTTGAGCATGGGAACCTTTGAAGCAGTCACCATATGTGTGTCATCACCCATCTTTAGCAGTTGATTAGGAACTTGCAAGGAACAGTTTCTTCTTGATTACAACTTCTAGATCACAAGCTCTGATACCACTTGTTGATCCCAGTTGAGCAAACGATCTTATATAGACGTTGACTTGTATTAAGCACTTAAGCCAGAATGCGGAATATAAAAGCTTAACTTAAGAAGAACAATTTAACTATCAACACTTCAATATTATTAATACGAGCACTCGACAATGCTAGGGTTTTACAACCTTGAAGTGTAAATGAAAAACTAAACAATATGTATGTTATCTAACCCTAGGATCCTCCTTTTATAGGCCAAGGAGTCCTACTAGGTTTACAATAACTTTCTATGCAAGATAAGAATATTCTAGACGTATATTATATACACACAATCTATTCTATAATTATCTACTTCGAATACATGCTTATCACATTAGCAGTAGATTCCTCTAGCAGCATTTTCCCTTAGCAGCACTTTTGACATCAGCAGCAGAATCATTTACCTTAGCAGCAGTTTCATCATAGCAGTAGTTTCACTCAGTAGCAGAATCCAAAACCCAACATGTGTGACTAAATATTACAAAAGGCCACGCAAACATAAACTTCATGTGGCCATTGGATGATCAATAGTCACACAAAATACACATTTCTTCACTTTAAACAGCATATGGTCACACTTATTCACACTTTTGGCCACTGCTTGCTTAATGGTATATGACTAAATACCCAAAACAAACATGATTTATGTGACTAAATATTACAAAAGGCCACGCAAACATAAACTTCATTTGGCCATTGGATGATCAATAGTCACACAAAATACACATTTCTTCACTTTAAACAGCATATGGTCACACTTATTCACACTTTTGGCCACTTTGTGTTAAATTGTATGTGACTAACTCCAAAAAAATAACACCCATTGTGTGACTAAATCATCACAAACGTCACATTTATTGTATATTCATGTGGCCATTGGATTATCAATAGTCACACAAAATACACATTTACTTGAATTTATCATCTCAAATGTCACATATATTATATATTTATGTGGCCAAAGGATGAACAATAGTCATTCTCAAAAAAACATTCGTGTGACTATAAGGTGTTTACGGTCACTGATAATGACTAATCCAACAAAACTTGTGCCTAATTTGTCACACATATTCGGGGTTTTGGTCACTCTTTTTCGATGGAAAAGGCCATGAACTCAAGAATGTGACCATATGCCACCTACGGTGGCGGGACCTATTGTGACACACAACGAAAAAAACGTGTGTGACTATATGCATATCGTCACACATTTTTGGCGTGACCAATACAACTTTTTGTACCAGTGTATGGTGACAAGACAAGTATAAATTAGTTTGAATGGGTCAGTATGAATGGGTTAGTTTAGCTTAAGCAATAAGTACGGATTAGTGTATAAACAATTACAGGTTTATACTAAAAGTGACCCATATCATGCTATTAGTTTTAATGGGTCATTTTAGTACGAGTCAGTTTTAACCAAACATTACAGTAATCAGGTCCAAGATAAACATCAAATTCTTGAACTTTATCTTTAAAGTCACAATTCCCATACATAAACCTGTAATTGTTCGAGTCCTATTTGTTTGTTTTAACCGATATGAAGTTGGCTAATACTTTTCGTTTTTACTTTCTGATGTAACAGTTTGAGGAGTAAGACGAGGACAGTCGTCAGATGAGTCATGCCACGTGCAAATTTGAAGATATTTATTTCCTGTAAATCGTAACTAGCAACGAATTTGTTTGTTCAAACATATGACATTTTTCTATGTATTGATAGTGTAGTATTTATATTTTAAATAGATTACGATTTAAGAAGTTTAGAAGTGATATCGTATGTTTTTATCTAATGTAAAAGATCTATATGTCGAGGAATGAGATACTTTTTAGAACCTGGAAAACCCAATTCTAGAAAATATTTTCTGTTTTGAATATATTCTGGTATCATTTGAGGACACAAAAAGTACATCATTTTGGAATAGCTTTACTCACTGATCATTTATCACTAAAAGTGAACCTTTGCTCACTGTTAGTTTTAAAAGAAGTGGCTAAAACATTTTAAATAGCCTTTGGTGTTGTAAAAGAAAGTGGCTAAAATATTTTAAATAGACTTTGGTGTAAAAGAAATTGACACCCTTTGCCTAGTAAAAGAGAATAGTCACTAAAAATTTGACCTTTTTGCTTACTAAATATTGTGTAATGATAGACTTTTAGTGATGGCTTCTTTTAGTGGGAGTTGATAAAATTGCTTTTGTAACTCTTTTCTTATCTTTTACTCACACTTGATTTAGTGAGCAAATGTCACAAATTTTGTAGTGTGCTCTCTCTTAAAGCAGACTAATTCAAGTTCGAGCTTTGTTAACTAATAAAAAAGTATGATTTTGCAGTTGAGCTCTTATACGATCAATTGAAACTTTTTTTTTTGGATATCAATTAAATTAGACGAGTAACCCGTGCATAGCAACGGGATTTTATAGCGGTGGATAGTTTTAGTGATAAAAAAAAGTTTATGAGTTATAAACAAAAAGTAATAAAAATTTGAGGATTTGGAGATTGAACATAATGTTTTGAAACCCGGTTCGACCCGAGTGGTTCAACCAGTTGAACCGTCTCGGTCGAAAAATGGGTCAATTTAAACCGGGTCATCCCGACGGGTTAGGTCAAAAGAACGGGTTAAATTACACCGACTCAACTCACCGGGTTTGAAGCCACCCGAGTCAACCCAGTTTTCGATATATATTAGTAATTTCTTTTTGAAATATATGTTTTCAACATTTCATTGTTTAGTTTCTAACTTTTCACTTTTCACTTTTTTTTTTTTTTTTAAGGAAATTACATTTACAACTTTTGACCAAAAGTTTATCATCATTCCCCAGGGACAATTTTGGAATTACATTTGAGGTAACGATGCGTGTAATAATGTACGTAATTAGCTAATCGATTAATTCCATACCTGCTCGATCTTAATCTAGGTTTTTGATGTTTATAAATTCAAATTATCTCGTATGTTACTATAGTTTACGAGTCAATATGTGATATTTAATCTTGTTATCGAAATGAACGTGATTTTAATGATATGATAGGAACGATGAGTGAGGTTTTTGAAGGATATGAACGTCAATATTGCGAGACTTCAGTGAGTTTATCGCGAATATGTACCTCTGCTGGTGTCCTCGATGGAGGTAAGTTATATAGGAGGCTATTTTTGTTCACATTATTGGTAATTTTGGTTTGTTTGATTTTGCATGATGTTTTGTTATAATTTGTACTACTACAAAATAACGTATCTATTGAATTATAGTTATGCTTCTTTCATCGTACACTTAGAAATGGCATAGTGGAAAATCACATGATACTCATAATAGGTTATAGGTCTAGGGTTCAAACATCACTATCTACACATTTGTGCAGAAAAATGGTCGGAAACAGTCATGGAATACCTCGATCGGTTAGGTCACGTACATCCGAGTCAAAAAGACTCGCCCTCCCCTGCCCCAGGTAACCTAAACAAGAAGAATTAACTCATTTGTTTGGTGAAGTGGAATACGTTTTAATTGTATCAGCCACGGAAAAGGAAAAAAATATGCTTGTCTATAAAGTTAGTAAAAATGTTCATGTACATTGTGTTGCACTTTTAATTGTATAAGTCTTGTAGGACATTTGTAATAACGCAAAGCCAAAGGGCTGTTTGTGTTAGTTTAGTTAGTTAATAACCGAATAGCGGTTAATGGTAGTTACGGTAGTTAGTTAGTTTGTAGTTATAGTTAGTTACAGAAACCGAATGGATGTGATGTTTGGTTAAGACCTGGTGCGTGGGAATTGCACCAGGCTTTACCTCTCGAGGGATCTCGAGAATCTTACAACCCCCACCAGGCAGTGTACCTGATCGATGTAGTATAGTATAGTGACAAGTACCGGGGGATTGATCGTTCAACTTAGGAATAGTGTCGCTAGGATTAGAAAGCCTAAAGACTAGGTCTAGAGATGAGGGATGATTCTTTTTGTATTTTTTTATGTTTTTAAAAAAGCAAGTAAAATCTCGGTTTTTAGAGGAGTGGGCGGAATTAGTTGCTAATCAACTAACCCAATGACCAAAATGCAATCAAAATAAAATAACAAAAATGAAAATAAACTAAATTATACTAGTGGTGTGAGCAATATATGGGAGAATTGTGTTTTCTTAGATTTCACTACTCCCTAGATATCTTTTACAGGTTAATTACTTGTTACAGTTGCGTGGATGACGGATTGTATTCCTTAATACCATTCATGGGTTGGCGTACTTATTTCCCCAATCCTATAAGCTCCTATTTCACTCCTATGTTGAGCCGGCTAAGAAGCTCCTAACATGGGATCACTCGAATTTGCTCATGCATTAAATACAATCATAAAAACCTAGTACACATCGGTTCATGTTTCTTAAGACGTTCAAGCAAGTTACACAATGGAGATCTTCCAGTTTTCTTAAGCCCAACATTGAAATCATTCATCCATTACAACTATAAACAAGCAATCAACCTATAATCAACATCTAGGTTTCATTACATCTAAGCAAACACATGAAAGATCTAGCCTAGCATGTTATAATCAAGACAAGCATAATATATAATCAAACAACACATAGACATAATGAATTGAAAGAAGACTTATCTTAATTGAACATGAAAGATTTCAAGGGGTGAAAACCCTTGAAAATACTGTTACAAATGACCTAGGGTTTATTAGGTTCGGCCCTAGTATTCTCCACACAAGTTCATCTCTTAATGAATGAAAAATAGAAAAGTATATATAGATTTTGTGAGGTGACGGCGTCAAGAGTAAATTTCTGACGCCGTCATCTCGCCGCCAATAAATCTCTCGGACTGCCTAGATCTGGGTTTGACGCAGTCACGTGTAATCCTTCTTCAGGCCGTCACCAAAATAACTCTTGACGCCCTTCTTCTGACGCCTTCAGGTTTTCTCTGGGTCGTCATGGATTTTGCTCTTGACGCCGTCAGGTACTGTTCCCAGCATGGAAAATTAAGTCTTCGCCATTTTCTTCACTTTTATGCTCCAAAAACTTCCAAAATGCTTCCTTTTCCAGAATTCACTCCCAAAGTACCTAAAATCACAAAAGGAACGATTTAGGGCAATATTTGATCAAATAAATTCAATTCCGGGCTTAAATAACCCCCTAAAAACAGTTCATTTTTCACCTCATCATATACCCTTACACTTGAGATTTGCTTGTCCTCAAGCAAATGCGCTTTTATTCTAGTCAAAATACAAGTTAGAGGTTATTTAACACTAATATAAAAGTAATTACAACAAATAATCGTTCCACTAAAGACCAAAGACAAGCACAGAGGTCATACACTAGCACCTCACAAACAGTGTTTAGATACTCACATCTCTCAGGTGTAATAAAGTAATATCATAATATGGAAATGGAAAACATCTCTCACTACCTGTCATAGAAAAATAGATTACCGTAGGCTTCGGAATGGATCAAACCTCCACCAAATTGTGTAAGCACCTAGGATAAACTATCAAAGAGGTCTTTTTAAAGGGTTGTAACGTTAGGTATGGGGATATGAAATACACGGTTTTGTTGGATATAGGCAATCTTTACTGGTGGCGAGTTAATAATCTTGGTTAATTACATGTACAATATGGCGTTGCTAAGCCAAGACTAGACTCGACTTAAGCTAATAAATCAAAAATAACAAAAACATAAAATAAACATAGAATGAAACGGGATGGTAGTCCGTATGTTTTTTTTTCTTTTCATTTTTTTTTTTTTTTTTTTGCATACACTCTTACCCTACCATCCAAAATAATACATCATAGGGAATGTACATTCCCCTTACACTTGAATTTTTACATACTTTACAATAAACTAATCTAATGACTCGAATTAAGATAATCAAAACACTTGGAGTACTTTTAAGATTAACGGACATATGGGGTAATATAAGATGTTCTTCCCCACTACTCCAAAACACAAGTACTTTACCCATGAGTCCCAATCGTCCCAAAACAATATGTACATGGATATGACTCGACTTAGCAACCATGTAATCAATTAGATAATTAACTAAGGGTTTAACAAATAACAATAATGCACTAAAGAGAGTGCATACACGGAAGGCTAAGGCGATTTGGGTGTACATTTAAGTGGGTTGTAACAAATTCTTCCTTTAAGTAAGATGCTTAAAGTTAGAAATGAAAAGATAGGCTCGGAGGGGTGTACTAGGGGTTTCGTGTACTAAAAATAAGTACAACGCTAATGGTGTGGGAAAAATTAGTTGACTTTACTAGCCAAGTAATATGACTTAAATGGTCAAGTAATTATGATACGGGTTTAACACAAGGGTGATCCTAATGCCTCTTATCATGTAGTAAATCCTACTACACGAATGTAGTTTCACTAGCGGTCTCGGGATGCATCACTAACGCAAGTTCTAGAATCTAAATGCTACCGGCACACTCATAAGCACTAATAGTAAATGCTTTTCCTATCAAATCTAAAGGCGAACCTCACATATTTGGGTGGAAAATTTTTCTGAATGGTACGGTTTTGTGCTAGTCATACAATCTCCTATCCATGAGACGCTTGCTAAGGCTAAAGTTTCACACCTAAATGTTGTAAAAAATTTTAAATTTGGCGCTAAAATTACACTAACAAGTATTTCTCATAGTTTTATTACACATCTACCATCAAACAAACAAACTCAAGCGAAAGTGTATCTGTAAGGTATCATCATTTTACCCTCCCCTTACACTTAGGATGAACATTGTCCCCAATGTTCAAGTAAAGAATGTAAAAGTAAAACAAGTAAAAAGAATGAAATCAAATACTCCCCTGATTCGCTCGGTATGGATAATATGGTAACCAGGTTAGATCTTCCTCCAAGAAAATGAACAATCAAAGCTTCCCTTCCAGAATATAAATCATCTTCTTGTCATGTAAAACCTGTTACACCTGATAAAACAGACAAGGCAACCTCGCGTAAAATCGGCGGCAATCTATATTTGCTAACAAATCCTAGGAAACAAAAATAAGATATAATTCTTGTGGAATGATGTTTGCAGATTTCCTGGAGATTATAAAACTAAAAATTCAACAAAAACTTTAAGACTCCATTAGAAAAACAAAACTGGTAAAATTTCCAGAATTTTACACGTGACGCCGTCAGGAGTTTCTTCCTGACGCCGTCAGAAGTGACCTGCAGAAATTCTTATGTTAAGTTTCCGGAAAATTTCTGGAAAAACTTCGTCCTACTTCCTGGAAAATCCTGCAAAACATCATTATGACTCGATACAAGCATTTGACTCTAACAAATACGAATATACATGTTCACTTAATATTGTGGAGAATCATGATCGAGTTTGTTTCTTAAAAACATATTTGGGGTTTCCCCTTACACTTATCTTTTGCGAAATACCTTTGGATGAAGTTAAGACTAAGCCAAACAACAAAGTAAAGTATTTTCACCATTTTAGTTTTGAAACGTGATCTACCAACAATAAAAATAAAGCATGTATACGTAAGCAAATAACAATCAAACAAAAATAAAAATCACACAAAACATGGGTTGCCTCCCAAGAAGCGCTTTTCTTTATTTACGAGTCTTGTAGCTAGACTCAAGGTCATGGGTTACTACGTGACCTCATCGTTGGTTTCACTCTCTAGGTCATCTCCTATATCGGTATCGCTTTCATAGTGTAGGTATTTTGGGTCCTAGAACTCCAAGACATCTGTTCGATATTTGGAACCAAGTTTACTAACATCCTTAAAGAATCCACATGATAAATCAGCAGTGTTCTTACATCCTCTCTGAATATCTTCATCACATAAGATAAGTTGAGAACTTAACTTATCAAGCCCGTCATAATCGATTTCGTTTAGATCTTTTCTCTTGTATGGCGTTTGGTATGACACCCTCCTAACTCCATCAGCGAAAGTCATGATTCCATTCCGGTCATCAACTATTAAATTAGTGATTTCATAGAAAGGTGCTCCGAAAACAACTTGTGACAACCTTGGGTCAACATAGTCTTCGATGTTGTCCACGATTGTAAATTCCATAGTGAATGCCATATTTCCTACGAATACCTGGATTTCATGATCTCTACCAACCACATTCTCTCCCTTATAAATCATTCCCCATCTGCAGATATTGTTATAGTGAAATAGGGACATAAAATTCTTAGGTAGGAATACGTTAATGTAGACATTATCGAAATACTTATGACCGATCATGCAGGGGATTTAGAGATTATTCGGATCACGTCGCCTTATCCTCCCCGATCCTCCATCCCTTGATCCATATAGATTCCCTTCCAGTGATGGGCGGTACTCGTACACCTCCTCATTACCCCTACGGAAGATTACCTTCTTGATGCCATTGGTGAATAATGCACTACCATCCTTCTCATCAAGGATTACTCCCGATTCATTGACAAATGGTTTCCCGAGAACAAGATCAGTTAATCTCAGATTAGTGATGGAGTCTATGTCATCGACCACAGAGAGGTCGATGTTGTAGACAAGTTCTCCAATCATAACTGACACGTCTTTCATTACCCTTGCGTTGTTGATTCTTTTATACACCGTGCGTTCAGGGAAGGCTTCATGGTAAAGGGAAAGGGGGATTATGTTGACAGGGAGGCTAGGATCTATATGAGTATTGGTAAAGAGTCTTTTCCTAAGAGTGCAGGAAATCTTGAAAACTTTAGAGTTGCTTCCCTCAGTTCTATCACTACTCCTATTAGCCACACCCACCAAATCTTTCTCGGGTTCCTTTATAATAGATTTACCCGAGATTGCTGGATTTCTTGTATGCTCTTCCGACCTCTCTTTTACATCATCCAAATTGCTAGACTCTTGAGTGACGGAATCCCCGAATGAGTTGGTAGGGCTCTTGGTCAATTCGTGGTCTAACCTGGATGTTTCATCCTTAGCTTTATGACCCATATATTCAGCTGGTTTTTGACTCTGGTTAGGTGTGGGAGTGGATATTGTGGTGATGGTATTTACAAAATGGATTGGTCCTAGGGGGTTAACAGGATCTTTCACTTTTGGTGATAGATGTTTAAATAGCTTACTAGGACTTTTTATTTTCACAGGAGAAGTTGGCTGATTCATGATGGTAACAGATTTGACCTCATTAGCTTGAATCGGTTTATTAACAGCGTGCTCTTTAATAGCAGTTAACAGATTACAAATCTTGTTATTCATATCGGCTTGCTGTGGTCTAAACTTAGCCTCGAGCGTAGAGAGCTGTAATTCTTGAGATAGAATGAACTTTCGCAAGGCATCTTCACAGCTTTGCCTAGGAGTGCTCTGTGATGGAAAATGCTCGGACCATTCGAGTGGGGAGGAGTCATTGAAGGATACGCTCCGCGTTTAGTACCCTTTAAAATTAGGTTTATCCTTCCATGCCTCATAGGCCTCGTCAAAGTTTCGAGAACCTCGACCAACGTGTGACGATGTGAATTCGTTATAAGCGCGTTTTGGAAGCTCCATGCAGTTATGAGTTTCGTGAGGGCCATTACACAATTTACATGAAGAAGCGATTTTGCTCACTTGGCTTGAAGGCTTAGGAGCTTCGTAAGATTTCATGAGAAACTTGACTCGACCTTCAAGTTCCATGATCCTACGGTCAGGAGTGCTAGAATTGTTCGAAGGCAAAGATATTGCCTTGACCGTTTTGTTCAAATCACGAGGATCATTCCAACTTTCGTTGTCATAGAGAGCAATATCTTCTATGAGTTCCCATGATTGTTCCGCACTTAGATCACGTAGCTTGCCACCGGCCGATTGGTCAATGGTTCGCCTTGTGGAGAGATCGATATGGTCATAGAAGATTTGGACTTGGAGCCAAAGATCTATGCCATGATGAGGGACTTTTTGGAGTAAGTCCTTGAAACGAGTCCATGCTTCATATAGAGTTTCACCTTGACATTGTTGGAACATCAAGATATCATTTCTGACCTTGGTAGTTCTCCCTGGTGGGAAAAATTGAGCAAGGAAATGAGTGGTGAGATCATCCCATGAGGTGATGGATCCCGCGAGTGAACGTTCAAGCCATTGACTAGCTTGATCACGTAGAGAGAATTGGAATAGGCGTAATCGGGTCGACTCTCTAGTTGTAACATCAAGGTCTATAGAATCTACGATTTTAAGGAAGTCCTTGAGATGTTGATTAGGATCTTCAGAACGAAGTCCATGGAATGCACATCCGCTTTGCACCAACCGGATGGTGTCGGATCGCAAGGGGGACAAATTGGCTCCTTGGGTGAGCTCAATGGTGTTTCGCTAGCCTTGGTGGCTAGGTCGGGAGTACTCTCCTAGGGTTCGGGGCCTAAGAGGTTGGTTAGCTAGTGGTGGGTTTTGTGGGTGGTCTTGTTGTGGTGGGTTGATGGGTTCAAAGATGTTACCACCTTCCATGATGTCGGATGGTAAAGATTACGAACAAAAACACGAAGAAATGAGATAGACTAAAGAGAACCTAAAAATAAAAATAAAAATAAAATCTTACTAGAAAGGAATCTAGCAAGTAGACCTAATAAAAAGAAATCCTAACCTAGACAATAACTATTCGCAGGGCTGCGGCGCCAAAAACTTGATGCGTGGGAATTGCACAAGGCTTTACCTCTCGAGGGATCTTGAGAAGCTTACAACCCCCACCAGGCAGTGTACCTGATCGTTGTAGTATAGTATAGTGACAAGTACCGGGGGATTGATCGTTCAACTTAGGAATAGTGTCGCTAGGATTAGAAAGCCTAAAGACTAGGTCTAGAGATGAGGGATGATTCTTTTTGTATTTTTTTATGTTTTTATAAAAGCAAGTAAAATCTCGGTTTTTAGAGAAGTGGGCGGAATTAGTTGCTAATCAACTAACCCAATGACTAAAATGCAATCAAAATAAAATAACAAAAATGAAAATAAACTAAATTATACTAGTGGTGTGAGCAATATATGGGAGAATTGTGTTTACTTAGATTTCACTACTCCCTGGATATCTTTTACAGGTTAATTACTTGTTACAGTTGCGTGGATGACGGATTGTATTACTTAATACCATTCATGGGGTGGTGTACTTACTTCCCCAATCCTATAAGCTCCTACTTCACTCCTATGTCGAGCCGGCTAAGAAGTTCCTAACATGGGATCACTAGAATTCTCTCATGCATTAAATACAATCATAAAAACCTAGTACACATCGGTTCATGTTTCTTAAGACGTTCAAGCAAGTTACACAATGGAGATCTGCCAGTTTTCTTAAGCCTAACATTGAAATCTTTCATCCATTACAACTATAAACAAGCAATCAACCTATAATCAACATCTAGGTTTCATTACATCTAAGCAAACACATGAAAGATCTAGCCTAGCATGTTATAATCAAGACAAGCATAAGATATATTCAAACAACACATAGACATATTGAATGAATTGAAAGAAGACTTATCTTAATTGAACATGAAAGGTTTCAAGGGGTGAAAACCCTTGAAAATACTGCTACAAACGACCTAGGGTTTATTAGGTTCGGCCCTAGTATTCTCCACACAAGTTCCTCTCTTAATGAATGAAAAACAGAAATGTATATATAGATTTTGTGAGGTGACGGCGTCAAGAGTAAATTTCTGACGCCGTCATCTCGCCGCCAATAAAGTTCTCGGACTACCTACATCTGGGTTTGACGCCGTCACGTGTAATTCTTCTTCAGGCCGTCACCAAAATAACTCTTGACGCCCTTCTTCTGACACCTTCAAGTTTTCTCTGGGTCTTTATGGATTTTGCTCTTGACACCGTCATATTTTCCTTCTTGACGCCGTCAGGTACTGTTCCCAGCATGGAAAATTAAGTCTTTGCCGTTTTCTTCACTTTTATGCTCTAAAAACGTCCAAAATGCTTCCTTTTCCAGAATTCACTCCCAAAGTACTTAAAATCACAAAAGGAACGATTTAGGGCAATATTTGATCAAATAAATTCAATTACGGGCTTAAATGACCCTCTAAAAACGGTTCATTTTTTGCCTCATCAAGACCATTCGAACAGTCACAATGGTTGACTCGCAACCATTCGTTTAGTATATATAGGAAATACATGTAAACGTTTAGCGTGTGTCTTAACACGCAATGTAACCACTGTTATATTGATATAAAGAATCATATTCTTGTCAATCTTGTTTCATATTCGATCCTGGAAATTCATCATTAGAAACCTGTAAACAATGGTATCAAGAGCCAAAGGTTGCAAGATTACAAGTTTTGATTCAACTTTTTTATCAAGAAGATCAAAAAACTTAGAAGGGAAGAGACACCAAGGATGTTGGGGAAGATAGTGCACGATCAGAACCAATGGGAGTTGCAAGATAGCAACGACTTCAATCCACTCTTGATGAAGAAGAGGAACACGAATTGATTGAAGGAACAAATGTGAACGCCAAACGAATTGGTGGAAAGGACTGCTCTTGAACGCGACATAATGGAAGAAATTTGCAAGAATACAAGGCCTGACAAATGGTGAAGAGGAAGCAATAAGAGATTGCTATAAAAGGTTCATAGACATGACTCAAATGTACCATGAGACTGCAAAAGTTCCTTGGGATGAAAAGCCAAAAGAAGTGGGAGAGTGCAGCAAGATTGCAGAAGCAAGAGACCCATAAGGCCAGAAGGATAATGCAGAGAAAGATGGAGCACATGAGGAAGAAATGAACAAGACAAAGTTTGGGGTCAGGTTAGAAGGCAATGTGAACGAAGACGCGGAGAAGAGCATGGAGACTCGAAGAACAAGACTTAAACAATTAAGGGGGAAATGTTTCACTTTTAATTGTATAAGTCTTATTGGACATTTGTAATAACACAAAGCCAAAGGGCTATTTGTGTTAGTTTAGTTAGTTAATAACCGAATAGCAGTTAATGGTAGTTATGGTAGTTAGTTAGTTGGTAGTTATAGTTAGTTACAAAAACCGAATGGATGTGTTGTTTGGTTAAGACCATTCGAACAGTCACAATGGTTGACTCGCAACCATTCGTTTAGTATATAGGAAATACATGTAAACGTTTAACGTGTGTCTCAACAGGCAATGTAACCACTGTTATATTGATATAAAGAATCATATTCTTGTCAATCTTGTTTCATATTCGATCCTGGAAATTCATCATTAGAAACCTGTAAACACATTGTACACTAAGACATATAGCACATAAGTAATAAGGATTTCTAGAGGTGTTTTGTTGACGAGTCACTCCTGGCCTTTCATTGTGATACTGTTGGAAAGACTTACTGAAATTACGAGTATCTAAACTTCAGTGCTAAAGGTATAGTAAAATAAATGTATCAATGAGCAAAGAATGTGGTATGGTATATCGAAGCTGTGGAATAATTGCTAGTTTGTTGGCTTGATATATGAGGGGTAGCTTAAGTTAGGTCTTCACGCTGACATGTGTTATATTGCTTTTTTGTTATAAACGGTTGAAAAGGCGAGAATAGGCATGCAAGTTGGTTTTATAATCCTATTCTTTTGCCCCGAAGGTTATGAACTTTGTAGCTGATGTTAAACTAAAGAGGAAATAAGACTTTTATATTGGTTGTTTATGGAATGAATATATCTCTTAAGAATCATCAAAATCGATCATGATGAAGCAGTTCACCAACATCAGCATTTCCTGATCCTTTTTGCTAATTACATCCTTATAAACGTAGCTTTTAGATGACATTCTATTCTCAGAATCCCTTGTTCTAGATTACTGATGGTTTGGGTGTATGTTTGTATATACAGATAGATACATAATTTATCTAGTAGTGGGCTACATGATAATTTTGTATCTTGTTAGTTGAATCTTTGTCACAACTCATTCAAATGAGTGCTATTATCTTACTATGCTGAAGTTGATTTCATAAAGATATGTCTGATCACTTGAACATGTTAGAATATGACAATCAAAGTACACATATTTGCGGAAGCTAGATCAAGTATAACACATAAATATTAACCAAAACATAATAGGAACGTACCGTGGTGATTCTAGCCCAAACAAAAATCAAGTAAGCAAGTCTTGAACTTTAAGGAATTAGATCAATGATAAACCCCTTACCATTTTGTTTATCGATCTCTTGATAATAACTATAGTGAGTTATTACCTCGTTCTTGTACACACAAACTAATACCGAATTAAAGTGATTGCAAGATTAAACACAAGTAAATTTTCTTATGAAAATTTCGACCCAAAAACCTTATGGTTTCTTTGGATCGATCGGCTGGAAAAGACAAGGAGAAAAGAAAAACCTTTAGGGTTTAGTATGTGTACAAAAGATGTGAATGAGATACCCTTGGGTTTGTATTTATACTAGAGTAATCATGGAGGACAAGTTTGAGTTGGGTTGGGTCTCCCCTTGCCTTGGGTCGACCGGCCATACACCCACAAGGGGTGTTCCGGAACCTTCTTGTCATCCAAATTACGTTCTAGTCCTTTTCCTTCTTATTTAACGATAGTTAGTCCATACATTTAATAACTAACGATCATTAGTCCTTTAACTTGTGTTATTAATAAATATACATAACTATTAATATTTATTAATCTTTAATTCTCGATTGTAATGTGTGCAATCCCGAGGTCTCGGGTTCGATACTAGACATTTACCTATTAATGTTATACGTAACATTTAACAGCTCCCACTCGTATATCCATTAATAGTAAAATGACATTGGTTGGCGTCTTGCAACACTCCAATGCCCCCAGCACGACTCGAGCTAGGTTTCCTGGAAAAACCTTTAATGATTCATCATTATTATTATCCTTTCGTTTCTAATACTACATTAATAAAGATGTGAGATTCTTTATTAAATTTTTGTTTCTCGTCTCTTTATGTTTGAACAAAATTACCAAAACGTCTGAACGTATTCCAGATAGACTTTGGGCGTGGCCACGCAAACATTTTGTCAACCCTACAAGGGGCCCAGCTGTATTATACTTCTGAACAAATCAGAAGGAACAAATTCTTTATTGACTACAAGAATAACCCATGAACTTTGCAATACTTCTGAAAACAACCCTTATAACTCCCTTTTACGGTGAGCGGTAGATTGCTTCACAAAAATACACTACATCCATGACTCTTATCTGGTATCTCAAGTCTGAGGATAACTTTAAATATGATTCTCACATTAAATATTAAATCATATTGTTGGGATAAGTCCTATATTCAATTCATTGAATATCATGTGAAATTGGTATGACTACGCATCAATATACTTTCAAGTATATCCTAAACCAATACTCAAATTTGTCTTAGTTTAATGATATTCCCATATCATTAATCGACAACGGACAATTTAGAATAATAATTTATTCATGGATTTAAACATGCAAATATAGGATATATTATTAAGACAATAAATAAATAAAAATAACCAATATTTTATTCCATTAAAATAATAATTGTACATTATATCCCTTATCCAAATACTAATCACAAATGGGCATGAAAATTTCAGCCAAACGAAGTCCTACTCCTTCAGCATGCTTGTAGAGCTTGGTGCCAGGTAGAGGCTTTGTTAACTGGTCTGCTAAGTTTTCATCTGTGTGAACTTTGAGCATTTCGATTTCACCTATTTCGACTTGTTCTCGAACATAATGATGCTTAATCGGGAAATGTCTGGTGCCTTTTATGATTCCAGGTTCATTGGCAAATGTAATTGCAGCTGAGTTGTCGCAATAAATTTTTATAGGTCTTTGAATCGAAGGCATAACCCCAAGCCCTGAAACAAACTTCCTAATCCAAACAGCTTCCATTGCAGCTTCTGAAGCAGCTATATACTCACTTTCTGTTGCAGACATTGCTAGTGTACTCTGCTTTCTGCTCCTCCAATCCACAGTTCCTCCATTAATGACAAAGACATAACCCGTCTGAGACTTCGTATCACCCTTATCACCTTTCCAAGAAGCATCACATTAACCTGTAACATCAAGTTCTGCAGATGGAGTATCCCCATAAACTAAGAACATATCTTTAGTAGCCCTAAGGTACTTAAGAATATTCTTAACAGCAGTCCAGTGAGCTTCACCTAGATTCTGCTGATATCGACTGGTTAAATTCTGAGCAAATGCCACATCAGGCCTTGTGCTTTTCACCGCATACATAATAGATCCCACAGCTGAAGCATAAGGGACTCTCTTCATGCGTTGCACCTCTGCAGGTTTTGAAGCACAAACTTTATTACTCAAGCCATGTTGTTCTCGCATTGGCAAATATCCCTTCTTGGAATTTTGCATATTGAATCTCTTCAATAATTTATCAATGTAAGCACTTTGGCTTAATCCAATTAATTGCTGAGATCTATCTCTATATATCTTGATTCCAAGAATGAATGCAGCTTCCCCTAAATCTTTCATAGAAAAACACTTTCCAAGATATGCCTTAACCTTTTGCAAACTTGGAATGTCTTTTCCCATGATCAATATGTCATCAACATATAAAATAAGGAAAATTACATCACTCCCACTAGCTTTGTGATATACACATGGCTCATCAAGATTTTGAGTGAATCCATATTTTTAATCTCACTATCAAATCTCTTATTCCATTGTCGTGATGCTTGCTTCAATCCATAAATGGATCTTTAAAGTTTGCATACACGATTTGGGAATTCTGGATTCACAAACCCCTCAGGCTGCGCCATATAGATGTCTTCATCTAGGCGACCATTTAAAAAGGCAGTTTTGACATCCAGTTGCCAAATCTCATAGTCATAGTAAGCGGCTATGGCTATAAGAATCCTAATAGTCCTATTGTCAGCTACAGGAGAAACGGTCTCCTCATAGTCAACACCAAAAGTTTGAGTATAGCCTTTAGCTACTAAACGTGCCTTATAGGTGTGTACAATGCCATCCATATCAGTCTTTTTCTTGTAGAGCCATTTACTCCCAACTAACTTGGCACCCGGAGGCAACTCTACTTCTTCCCAGACTTCATTGTCTTTCATGGATTGCATTTCCCCATTCATAGCAACCTGCCATTTTTCCTTTTCAGGACCATTCATGGCAGCCTTATAACTAGTAGGTTCATCAAGATCCCCTAGTATAGTTTCCTCACACTCTACATTAATCCATAGACATGTAGGAGCTTTCACAAGTCTAGTTGACCTACGAATGGGAACCACTTCAACTTCAGGTGGAGGACCTAAACTTTCAGGTTCCACAGGAAGTTGGCTAATGTTTTCAGAAGGTGCTACATCTTCATGATCGTCTTCCAGATCATATACTCTCCCACAGAATTCTTGAGATATGAGCTCCTTTTCTAAGAAGTCTCAATACCTTGCAACAAAAACTTTGTTTTCAGGTGGGTAATAAAAGTAGTAACCCATAGTTTCCTTAGGGTATCCTACGAAGATGCACTTCACAGATATTTGTTGGAGTTTTTCTGCTGAGTCACGTTTAACATACGCCTCACAACCCCAGACCTTTAGATAAGACAAGTTAGGAGCTTTTCCAGTCCATAACTCATATGGTGTCTTATCCACCTTCTTTATTGGAACCATATTAAGAATGCGAACCACAGATTCTAAAGCATAATCCCAAAACGAAAAAGGAAGAGTTGTTAGATTAAACATAGATCGTATCATGTCTTGAAATGTACGATTCCTTCTCTGAGATACACCATTTTGTTTTGGCGTATATGGAGAAGTAAGGTGATGGACAATTCCCTCCTTTGCTAAGTAATCTATGAACTCTTGACTCAGGTATTCACAACCTCTATCGGATCGAAGAGCTTTAATCTTCTTTCCAAGTTGCAACTCTACTTCTGCTTTAAACACTTTGAATGTTTCAAATACCTCATGTTTATGTTTAAGTAAATAAACCTAACCATAACGGCTGTAATCATCCGTAAATGTTATGTTGGGAATTATACTAACAGTTACCACGGTTAAGTGAAGATGTTACAACTGCAGAAGATTGTACTTGCAGTGGAAACTCATTACCACTGCAAGAACATATATTACCACTGCTTATTAGATAACTGTTAGGAAACGTGTTTAGATAATTATAGAATAGATCTTGTGTATATCTTATTCTATTAGCATTATACTTATCTTGTAGAAGAGGACTCCTTGTGTTACAAAAGGAGATCCTAGGTTAAAGGTTTGATATACGTTTTCTAGAGCTTCAAGGTGTAACCCTAGTGATATCAAGATCACTCGCATTATTATCATTAATAATATTGGAGCTAATAGTTTGTTTACATACATTGTTCTTATTCATATACAACTGTCTTACTCATAATCAAACTTCTAAGTGTTACTAAGTAGATTCCGCATACTTAGTGATATAACTCAAAGTATCAATCTAACACAAGTTCAAGGTGTTTAGATCCATCAAGTGGTATCAGAGCCAGGCTTTGATACTTTGATTTAGAAGACTCTAGTTCACTCAGAAGAATCAATGGAGACAGAAACCAGTAACTCAAACATAGCTGCTAAGCTTCCAAAGCTTAAGTTGAATGACTTTGAGATGTGGAGGCTAATGATCGAACAATTCTTTATGGTCCAAGACTACACACTCTGGGAGATCATTATGGTTGGAAATTATTTCAAACCAAGTTCTACATCAGAGATGGTTAATGGCAAGGAAGTAATTAAGGTCAACACTGGACCTGTTACTAATGATGAAAGACTTCAGCTGAATAATGATCTGAAGGCCAGAGGTTTGTTGCTGATGACACTGCCCAGAGACCAAGTTCTAGCATTCAGCAAGTACAAGACTGCAAAGACTCTTTTTGATGAGATCTGTGAAGTTTTTGGTGGTAATGATTCCACCAAGAAGACTTAAAAGACCTTGCTGAAGCAGACTTATGAAAACTTTGGTTCAACAAGTAATGAATCTCTTGATAGTATCTTCACAAGGCTACAAAAGATTGTTACTCAACTCACTATTTTTGGGATTGAGGTGGAAAGGGAAGACCTTAATCTAAAGTTCTTAAGAAGCTTACCCTCTGAGTTTGGAACCAATGTTGTTGTGTGGGAAGATAAGCTAGATTTGGAGACCATGAAACTTAATGATTTGTACAATAACTTCAAGGTTATTGAACAAAGATTGAAGAAAGCTGGCAAAATAAGCTCAAGTTCAGGAAGTGTAGCACTCATATCATCATCTCTTGATGATAGTTCAGATGAAGAAAGTGATAGTGATGATGACAGTGCTAACATTGTTGTTTCCACTGGTAGCTCAAAGAGACAGATTGCAGGACTTAGTGATACTACTTTTTAAGCCTTTATATCAAGTCAAGTGGGTGGTTCAATTCTCAATCATGAGGATTTGGATCAAATTGATGAGGATGATATGGAGGAGATGGACATTAAATGGAAAGTGGCATTACTAAGCCTAAGGACAAAGAAGTTTTGGAAGAAGACTGGAAGAAAGATCAACATCAATGTCAATGAAACAGTAGGTTTTGACAAAAAGAAGGTGGAATGCTATAATTGTCACAAGAAGGGGCATTTTGCCAGGGAGTGCAGAAAGCCAAGGAAATCTGACAACAGGTCAACTTGGTACAAGCAGGACAAGAAGAAGGAACCTACTACTGATGAGCCAAAGGGGCTATTGGCTATTGATGGAGTGAGCTTTGATTGGAGCTTTATGACTAAGGAAGAGGAAGATGATTCAGAGTCTGCAATGGTTGCTACAGAGCTTGCACTAATGGCTTTTTTTGACTCTGAGGTACAAACTGATAATGCTTGTTCTAAATCTTGTAAGGCCTTAAAAGAGTATGAGAAAATTAAAGCACAATATGATGAACAATTGCTAGAGTTAACTCATACTAACTATAACTTAGCAAATCAAAAAAGAGGCCTAGGAGTTTTAGAAACTCAATTAGAGCATTATAGGGCAAATGAATCTAAGTTCAATGATGATATTGCAGTATTAAGAAGAGACTTAGATTATCAGGTTGCTGTAAATAAGGTTGATGAGGCAAAAAATGAACCACTTTTAGGGGGTCATTTAAGCCCGGAATTGAATTTATTTGATCAAATATTGCCCTAAATCGTTCCTTTTGTGATTTTAGGTACTTTGGGAAAGAAATCTGGAAAAGGAAGCAATTCGGACGTTTTTGGAGCATAAAAGTGAAGAAAACGCCAAAGACTTAATTTTCCTTACTGGGAACAGTAGGTGACGGCGTCAAGAAGGAAATTCTGACGGCGTCAAGAGTAATTTTCATGACGGCCCAGTACAGAATTGAAGGCGTCACGAGGTAGAGCGTCAAGAGTAAAATACGTGACGGCCTGGAAAATGTTATAACGTGACGGCGTCAAAAGTAGATCAAGGCAGTCCGAGAATTCTTTTGGTGGCGAGATGACGGCGTCACCAATTTGGTCTTGACGCCGTCAGCCTCAGTTTCCTATATATAGTTTTCTAATTTTCATTCATAAAAAAAAAAAAAAAAAGAGAAGTTTTGGAGAAACCCTAAGGCCGAACTTAGTACGAATTTTACAGGTTTTTCAAGGGTTCTCAGCCCTTGAACCCTTTCATGTGTAATTGAGATAAGTATTCTTTTAATTCAATCAATATGTCTATGTGTTGGTTGTCTATATCTTGTTCTTGTCTTAATTCCATCATGCTAGGCTAGATCTATCTTGTGTTTGCTTGGATCTAATGAAACCTAGATGTTAATTATGTGTTGATTACTTGTTTATGGTTGTATTGGATGAATGATTTCGATGTTAGGCTTAAGAAAACTGGCAGATCTCCAAATGGTAACATTCTTGAACGTCTTAGGAAACATGAACTGACGTGCACTAGGTTTTATTGGTTGTATTTAATGCATGAGTAAATTCTAATGATCCCATGTTAGGAGCTTCTTAGCCGGCTCGACATAGGAGTGAAGTAGGCACTCATAGGATTGGGGAATTAAGTGCGCCACCCCATGAATGGTATTAAGGAATACAATCCGTCATCCACGCAACTATAACAAGTAATTAACGTGTAAAAGATATCTAGGGAGTAGTGAAATCTAAGTAAACACAACTTCTCCACTTATTGCTCACAACCTTAGTTAATTTAGTTTATTTTCATTTTTAGTATTTTAGTTTGATTGCATCTTTAGTATTGGGTTAGTTGACTAGCAACTAATTCCGCCCAAATCCTTAAAACCCGAGATATTTACTTGCTTTCTAAAAAAATATAAAAAATACAAAAATAATCATCCTTCATCTTTATAACTAGTATTTAGGTTTTCTAATCCTAGCGACACTATTCCTAGCTGAACGATCAATCCCCCGGTACTTGTCACTATACTATACTACAACGATCAGGTACACTGCCTGGTGGGGGTTGTAAGCTTCTCAAGATCCCTTGAGAGGTAAAGCCTGGTGCGATTCCCACGTATCAAGTTTTTGGCGCCGCAGCCCGGGGAATAGTTATTGTCTAGGTTACAATCTCTTTTTATTAGGTCTACTTGCTAGATTCCTTTCTAGTAAGATTTTATTTTTATTTTTAGGTTTTCTTTAGTCTATCTTATTTCTTTGTGTCCTTTGTTCGTAAACTATTTCGATGGATAACAATAACATTGATCGTTTGATTCCTGTTATTCGTGTTTTTCTTCGTAGGATTTTCCAAATGCCCGCCCCACCCCCTTTAGTGGAGAATGAGAACCCACCTAACCTCTCGCCCAACCACCACTTTGACAATAATTCTGAGTTAGAGGAGTCTGATCATGATGATGACCGTAGGGCTAGTCCCTTTTACTATTCAGACTCCGACGAGGATCTTGATGATGGTGATGTGATTAATGAGAATAGGATGGAGGAAAAAATAAACCCTCATAGGTATGTCGACCCTAGAACCAGGATTGAGTGTGATAGTTCATTTAACATGCAATTTCCTTGTAAGATCGGATTTAAGAGCTTTAACGCCTATCTTAACTCATCTCTCCCAATGAACATAATCTCGCGTAATGAATACAATAAAATCATGGTAGATGAGTTAGAAAACAAAGGAGAAAACATTATTGCTAGGGCAATACCATTGCATGTATTTGTAGGAAGCTTGGTTTATCTTGTTGAGTTCATGGTTATGGAGAATCTAGGAGAGTTTATTGATGATAAGTTGACCCAAGTTGTGTTTGGAAAACCTTTCAAACGGTTGACCAACCTCGATGAAAAACTCATAGAAGGGTTAATTACATTCTCGGATAGGGATGAAGATTTTGTCTATCAAATGCCCCGCACACACCCTAGGTTCAAGGATTTTTCCATGGAAAAGTGTAGTAGGTATCCGCCCATAGAAATGTTAAGTGAAAATGATAAGAGAAAAGGACTTAAGTATACTTATGAAAAGAATAAAAGATACTATCGCGGATGCTTAGAGTTAGGAGATGATTATAATAAAGATGAGGCGACCATTAGATGGCTCACGCTTGGTTATGTGAGCATAAGCGATACACGTTAACCCATGACCTTGAGTCTAGCTACAAGACTCGTAAATAAAGAAAAGCGCTTCTTGGGAGGCAACCCATGCTTTGTGTGATTTTATTTTGTTTGTTTGTTATTTGCTTCCGTATGCATACTTTATTTTTATTGTTGGTAGATCATGTTTCTCAATTAAATAGTGGAAATACTTTACTTTGTTGTTTTGGCCTAGTCTTAACTCCACCTAAAAGTATTTTTGCAAAAGATAAGTGTAAGGGGAAACCCCAAATATGTTTTTAAGAAATAAACCGATCATGATTCTCTACAATATTAAATGAACATGTATATTCGTATTTGTTAGAGTCAAATGCTTGTATCGAGTCATAATGAAGTTTTGCAGGATTTTCCAGGAAGTAGGACCAAATATTTCCAGAAATTTTCCGGAAACTTAACATAAGAATTTCTACAGGTCACTTCTGACAGCGTCACGTGTAAAAATCTGGAAATTTTACCGGTTTTGTATTTCTAACGGAGTCTTATGGTTTTTGTGAATTATTAAGTTTTTTAATCTCCAGGAAATCTGCAAACTTCATTCCACAAGCATTATATCTTATTTTGTTTTCTAGGATTTAGTAACTTATATAGGTTGCCGCCGATTTTATGCGAGGTTGTCTTGTCTATTTTCTCAGGATTCACAGGTTATGTATGACAAGAAGATGATTTATATTCTGGAAGGGAAGCTTTCTGTAACACCCCGAAATTTGATTAAGCAGCGGAAGTCTAATCGGGGTCATTACAGTTTAGTACACAGTCATACTCATAGAAAACATCTCAAAAGATTGCCAATATCATTCCATGAAAACTCAAATATTCAGAGTTACAAACATTTTTCCAAAATGTTAATTGTTTCACAAAAGAGGTGATGAGTTTGTAAAGAATGATATAATTATTGAAATAAAAAGGGAGGTCCTGTGCCCTTTGCCAGCTCCGTGCCGCCATGCTTGCTAATTTCGTGAGATAAACATGCTTAAAAAGTCAACACAAAGGTTGAGTGAATCCATAGTAGTTTAAATAGTAATAGTGTGAACACAAGCCAAGCATTTGAAATAAACAAGCCAAGATAGACAGGTCTTGACTAATCGGGTGAAATATTGCTCCTAAGCCTCACGAAACGCAAGCCTTAACATCGATTTGACATATCATAAAGATAATAATAATCATCTACACCACAGCGGATGTAAATGACAAGGGGCCCTCGGTGACAGGAAATGTGCCAAATTTCCATAATACCTCGAATATAGCACACCTCCTGCCAAGTGATCACCTTGACAGAGGCGGGCTGCCATTCCAATAGATCTATCAACTATATTCGCGCTCACTCGCAAGTGATTAAGGTTCGTGATATGAGGGACTTGTAGCACAGGTGTCAACTTAGGCAATATCAGGTGATAACAGCATACAGAAAAATACTTGTATTCGATTTATAGCATGTATCTCCCCACGGGGTTTAAAAACAATTAAAAATGTGGGACCATGAACTCACCTGAAAGGTACGTAATCACGATGGTGCTCAAAAGTGATGGTGTATTGCTATGACTAGCAATGAAATTCCTCCGACTTGCGACCTATAAATATATTGTAATCGGTGTTTTAGATTCGTGTCATAAATGACATGTGATATGTCACGTGTAAGGTGATATCCGTTTCGGGTGTCTTAAATGTATTTCAAATAACTTTACGTAGTTATTGTTAGCGTTGATACGAATCGGGGTTTGATATATATTATCTCGTCGTGAAAATAATATCGTTTAAAAATATTTATGTTTAAATATTTTTAATAAAGTTATGTATATTTATGTATATACACACATATATATATATATATATATATATATATATATATATATATATATATATATATATATATATATATATATATATATATATATATATATATATATAAAAGTTAAAGAAAATACTTATATATGTTTTTATAAGGTTTGTATAATTAATTATAACAATATAACTTGTCACATTTTAACCCTTAACTTTAACAAAATTTACACTTTGTACCCTTGGTTAAAAATAATTATAATTTTAGTCCCTTTTTGTACTTTTGCCCCTTTAATCCTCAAACTTAGGCTAAAAGACGGTTCCTACCCTCGGTTTCCAAAGAAATTCGGTATTTACAATTTTGGTTCGAAAGTTTAAGATTTTGTCACATTTAGTCCTTTAACGTGGGACCTTTTGCAAAAATAGTCCAAAATCTAGTTTTTGAAAAGTTAACTTTAATTTTTATAAAAGTTACCATTTTTATCCTTTATTATTTGTAAAACTTGGTGTTTATAAATCGGTTTCCATTCGAAAATATTAGATCGAAAATCTTATAAGAAAACTCGTTTGGGCTTGTTAGCCCGGTAAGGCCCAAAATGGGTGTGTCTTTGTTTTTAAAACTTGTTCGACTAGCACAAGCTTTGGGTCTAGTTTTCGTGTCAAGAGGTCGTGTGAGTTATGCATGTTGGGTCAATTCGATTATATGCGAGTCGTAGATTTAGGTGATCGAAAAATATAAGTGGGTTGTACGTGTAGAAATAAAATAGCGAGGGCTTTTCTAGGGGTGTCGAGTCATGTGATAAGTTATAACAAATACAATTTCAAAAATTGAACGTGTCGTGTGTGAACCTTAGGTGATATGCATGATCTTAGAGTAGGAAATGAAATAGGTTCGAAGACTTACAACACCAAAATGGTGGGAAGTTCGTGTAATACGTGACAATCAAGAACACAACAATCGTTATACCCCCCTTATAGTGACTCGTTCCAAGTGTTTTTACCCACGTAGCTTCTCAAAATCCTTGCGTGCTCCTCCCTTGTCTTCAACCGTGCGTAGTAAAGAAAAAGAGTATTTGTGATTGAGAGATTTTTGGTGATTCAAGTAAGTGTGAGCAATTTGTGCATTTAATGTTGTTTATATAGGGTGAAATGTTTGGTTAGCTACTCTCACTCTCCATACGAGTGTCTCATGAGGTGAGACAAGAATGTTTCATGTGTCCCTTGAGTAGTCAAGTCGTGTCGCCAATACATGAAGCTAGATCGGTATTAAATTGATAGAGTTAGAGGAGGGATTAGGCCTTAGAAGGTACCTTTGTGATTAGTTTATTAGATATGTAAAGGGATTTAGAAACATTGAATCCATTGGTCACAAGTAATTAGTGAGTGTTTAGTAGGGTTTAGTCGTGTATTGATTTTATCCAAAGGATCGTATGTTTAAAGTTTAGGTGCTAGGCCGGCTTGAGGTACTTAGATGTTGATTCTCATGTTAGGAAACAAAGTCAAATACTAAAGATTTGTTTGTGTGTCGAGTGAGAAGAAACAAAGGAAATAAGCATGCGTGAAATTCAAAGTGCATAAGGGATTTGGTTCTTGTGTTCGTATGGCATGCTACGCAAAGGAGAAAAACAAAATGAGCCATACGGGCTTGTGGTAACTTTGGCCCAAACGAAAAAAAAGACTTGTGGGCTTGTGAGTACATTCGGCCCAAGAAAAGAAGTAGATGTCGTGTGGGCTTGGGGGTGTAATCGGCCCAAGTAGAAAAGAAATAGAGTCGGCTTGTGGGGCCCAAAAATATGGGATGTCGGTGTTCGTAAAGTTTGTGAAATATATTTCGGTGTCGGTGTCGGTTTGCGAAAACCATGAATATATAAACGGTGTCGTCATTTATATATATATATATATATATATATATATATATATATATATATATATATATATATATACACTCATATATAATAATAAATTTGAAAAAATTAATATATACATAGCGTCGTATATATACATTAATAGTTTCTCGGTGTTCACTTTGGGTGTCGGGTCGCAAGTGGGAGTTACCGGTGTTTAACCTCATTGGGTGATATCCAAGAGTGACATTTGGGTGATATCGGGTGACAAAATATGTTCGGGTGTTAAACAAACGGTGTTCATAACATTCGGGTGTCAAATAAACAGTGAACAAAACAATCGGGTGTTCTATCAGACAGTGTCTCATGTAAAAATTTCAAATTAGCCCGCAAAAATGGCTTAGTATGGAATAATGTTGGTAATTAGCATTAATAAATGACCTGGGATTTTACGGTGTATTACAGTACCCACCCGTTAGATTGGATTCGTCCCGGAATCCAAAGTTGAATCGGTGCTCGGGGTTGTCTCATCAAACAGTTGTGGGTATTTGGCACGCATTTGATCCTCGCGCTCCCATGTGTACTCGGGTCCTCTCTTAGAGTTCCATCTGACCTTAACAATGGGAATGCGACTATGCTTAAGTCGTTTGACCTCCTTATCCATAATTTCAACAGGTTCCTCAATAAAGTTCAACTTATCATCGATTCTGATCTCTTTCAATGGGATCACAAGTGTTTCATCCGATAAACACTTTTTGAAATTTGACACGTGGATGGTGTTGTGTACTCTACTGAGTTCCTCAGGTAGTTCCAGTTTGTATGCCACGGGACCGATTCTTTCAATGATCTCGAAGGGTCCAACGTATCTTGGGTTTAACTTTCCACGTTTTCCAAACCTAATCATTCCTTTCCAAGGTGATACCTTAAGCATGACCTTGTCTCCAACTTGAAACTCTATTGGTTTCCTTCGCACATCGGCATAACTCTTTTGCCGATCCCTAGCGGCTTGTAATCGTTGCCTAATCTTTACTATTTTCTCAGTGGTTTCAAGAATCAATTCGGGACCTGAGAGTTGTACATCTCCAATCTCAGCCCAGCAAACTGGTGATCTACACTTTCTTCCATAAAGTGCTTCAAACGGTGCAGCCTTAATGCTAGCGTGATAACTGTTGTTATATGAAAACTCTGCTAACGGTAGGTGTTTATCCCAGCCTTTTCCAAAATCAATCACACATGCTCTGAGCATGTCTTCCAGGGTTTGTATTGTCCTTTCACTTTGACCATCAGTCTGTGGATGGTAAGCTGTACACATATCTAACTTAGTTCCCAAGGCTTTCTATAAAGATCGCCAAAAGTTAGACGTGAAATGGCTGTCTCAGTCGGAGATAATAGAAATAGGCACTCCATGCCGGGAAACTATCTCCTTAAGGTACAAACGTGCAAGAACATCCATATCATCAGTCTCTTTGATTGGCAAGAAGTGCGCTGACTTCGTGAGACGATCAACAATAACCCACATTGTGTCCAACCCACTCGATGTCTTGGGTAATTTCGTAATGAAGTCCATTGTAATCCTTTCCCATTTCCACATTGGTAGCTCGGGTTGAACCAAAAGACCGGATGGTTTTTGATGTTCAGCCTTTACTCTTGAGCAGGTCAAACACTTACCGACATACTCTGCAATGTCAGCTTTCATGTTTGGCCACCAATACAACTTCTTTAGATCTTGATACATCTTGTCTGAACCAGGATGAATGGAATATTTAGACTTATGAGACTCGTGCATGATGAGATCTCGTATTCCTCCATACAATGGAATCCAACTTCTGTCCTTGAAACACAGCCTTCCATCTGGTTTCTTGACAAATCCATTCGTGCTTTCTGGCATACCATAAATCTTCTCGTGCGGTCTATTCTCTTCCTTAAGGGCCTCAGCTGGAACTTCAAGAATTTGAGATGGAAGTGGTGATCTAATTGTTATACCCAATGACCTAACTCTGAGGGGTCTAAGTCGTTCCTTTCGACTCAAGGCATCTGCTACAACGTTTGCCTTCCCCGGGTGATAACGGATCTCGCAATCATAGTCACTTAGCAACTCTAGCCATCGACGTTGCCTCATGTTCAACTCCTTTTGATCTAAAATGTGCTGAAGACTCTTGTGATCGGTGAAAACCGTACACTTGGTTCCATATAGGTAGTGTCTCCAGATCTTCAGAGCGAATACTACCACTCCCAATTCTAGATCATGAGTAGTGTAGTTCTCCTCGTGGGGTTTAAGTTGTCTAGAAGCGTAAGCGATCACTTTAAGTCTTTGCATCAATACGGCACCCAAACCTTGGATTGATGCGTTTCAATATACCATGAAGTCCTCACTTCCTTCGGGTAGTGCTAGTATCGGTGCTTCGCAAAGCTTCTGCTTCAAAAACTGAAATGCCGATTCTTGCTCATCTCCCCATTCAAACTTCTTCTTCTTCTTCTGTGTTAACTCAGTCAAAGGTTTAGCAATCCTTGAGAAACCTTCAATAAACCTCCGATAGTATCCGGCAAGACCTAAAAATTGGCGTATCTCGGTAGGACTCGTTGGTGACGCCCAATTTTTAACAGCTTCGATCTTGGCGGGATCAACATGAATACCCTTACTGTCAATAACATGCCCGAGAAATTGTACTTTCTCAATCCAAAAATCACACTTGGAAAATTTGGCGTATAATTTCTCTTCTCTGAGCAGTGTTAGTATAGCCTTCAAGTGTTCTGCGTGCTCTTCCTTACTACGTGAATAAATAAGGATATCATCGATGAATACAATCACGAACTTATCCAAATAGGGTTTGCACACTCGGTTCATTAAGTCCATAAATACAGCGGGTGCATTTGTTAGACCGAATGGCATTACTTGGAATTCGTAGTGACCGTATCTTGTCCTGAAAGCTGTCTTAGGGATGTCTTCTTCCCTAACTCTCAGTTGGTGATAACCCGATCTCAAATCAATCTTCGAGTAGACACTCGATCCTTGCAGTTGATCAAACAAATCGTCAATCCTTGGCAACGGATATCGATTCTTAACCGTCAGCTTGTTCAACTCACGATAATCGATACACATCCTGAAGGTTCCATCCTTCTTCTTTACAAACAACACCGGGGCTCCCCACGGTGATGAACTAGGGCGAATAAATCCTTTATCCGACAATTCCTCCAATTGTCCAGATAACTCCTTCATTTCCGACGGTGCTAGTCTATAGGGTGCTCGTGCTACGGGTGCGGCTCCTGGTATCAAGTCAATTTGAAATTCCACTTGGCGAGTCGGCGGAAGGCCAGGCAAGTCCTCAGGGAAAACTTCTGGAAAGTTCCTGACTACTGGCACATCCTCGAGTCGCTTATCTTCCGACTTTTTCTCGGTGACTTGAGCTAAAAACACTTGACATCCTCGTTCGATGTACTTCACAACCTTGACGCAAGAAATGACGCTCAAACGTGTCTTACTTCGCTCTCCGCGAACAACCAGGGTTTCGTTATTCAGTGGAATGTGAACGACCTTTTTGTCACAAATGATCTTAGCGCGGTTCTCGGATAACCAATCCATTCCTACAACGACGTCGAAACTACCGAGTCTAATAGGCATAAGGTCAATGACAAATGGGGTGTCTAATAGTCGTAGGGTGCAACCTCGGAGTATAGTGTTAGTGCTTACTAGCTTCCCATCAGCTAGTTCAATCTCATATGTGGTGTCTAGTTGGGTGGGTGTAATGTTAAGCAGGGGTGCAAGTGAAATAGATACGAAACTTTGATCGGCTCCGGAATCAAATAAAACTTTAACGAGGCGGTTGTTTAGAAAGAACGCACCCGTGACTACGTTCGGATCCTGTTGGACATTTCCATCTCCCAGCACGTATGCTCTCCCACGTGCATTGTTATCCTTGTTAGGGCACTGACGCCTGTAGTGTCCTTTCTCTCCACAAGCATGGCATACTACAGCCACGGGTTGCAAGTTGGCTCCTGTTGCCTTGCAATCTTATGTCTTATGTCCAACCCTTGAACACTTCCCGCACTTAGCATAGCAGGGTCCATTGTGATGCATCTTATACTTGTCACAAAATGGAAGAGGTCCAGCATACTTAGCATCCTTAACTGGTGCAGCGACATAAGCTCTAACAGCTTCCTGTCGTCGATTCTGTTGGTTATGGTGGGTGTTCCTGTCATGGTGATAGTTACGGTTGGGGTTTCGGTTGTTGTTGTTGCTGCTGTTGTTGCTGTTGTTGTTGTTGTTGTTGTTGTTGTTGTTGTTGTTGTTGTTGTTGTTGTTGTTTGTCCTTCGATCATCAAACTTCCTTTTATGATCGTTGTTCCCCTGAGCAGAGTTACGCTTAATCTCCCGGTCTAGTAGTCTTTGGGCAATGGACATTGCTTCATCCAAAGACTGAGGCTTAGACGAGGTGACGTTTCCCTCAATACTCCTGGGTAATCCTTCAATGTACCTTTCCAACAACTTTTCCAAATCTGGAACCTTAGATGGGCAAAGTGTAGCAAGTTCCTGAAATCTCCTATCATAAGCCCTGAGATCATTTCCTTTCACAACCAACGTGTGAAACTCATCTTCTAACTTCTTGATCTCGCCTCTAGGGCAGAACTTCTTCAACATCTTCTCCTTAAAATCAGCCCAGGTAATCTGATAGGCCTCCCCCACACCTATCTTCTGAGCAGTTGCATTCCACCAAGACAACGCGTCTTCCAACAATGTTCCAGTAGCAAACGAGACTCGGCTTTCTGCGGCACAACCGCTCCTTACAAACACAGTCTCAGTTCACTCAAACCATCGAGCAAGCTCTGTTACTCCTTCAGTTCCTTTGAAGTGAGATGGTTTACAAGCAATGAAGTCCTTGTAGGTACACTTCCGAGTCGCAGCAAACTCGCTCTCAGCAGTGGCTCGGTTATTGCTACTAGTTCGTGCCATTGCAGCAGCTTGCTCTTCTAAAGCTGCAGCAACACTATCGGCAACCAACTTTCTTATAGCAGCCTGGGTCATAGCGGGTGACGAGGTAGCAGTAGCGGTTTTCCTTGGGGCCATAACTCTATAAAATCGCAAGAGCATAAGTACGAATCCCAAACATCAATAACAAGAGAAATAGTGTAGCCAACTCATAATAGTCGAGATCATCACAAAGTACATATCACAACCACACCATGAATACATACATCAACATAAACCATATCATTCATAAATAAACATCACGACATGTAACAACACACATGAAAATTATAATGAATCTCAATATGGGAGCATAATAAAAAGAAAGATCAGACAACTAGAACATCATAAATCAATATCAATACGTTACAATCGTAACCAACATAAAGTTTTAATAATTTTTGGAATTCATTGTTACAAAACAATAAGTTACAACAATTATTAATGCCACAGGTGGCAAGTTAAGATGTCTCTGTAAGTAATGACATGTCATAGATCTATGAAGGTCCAGGTGCGCCTCCTGATCTCCTCTCTAGCTCTCTGATGATCCTGATCATCCCCAACATCTCCATATCTCTGGATCTCTCACGGGCCTGAATCTCCTCAATAGTAGCTGAAAGTGCATGGATGGTAGAACTGGATGCAGCTAACTCATGTGCCTGATGCTCCATCATCTCCTGTGTAATGGCCGCAATCGCTCTCAAATCATCAATCTCGTGCCTCTGAACATCTAGTCGATGACCAAACTCAGTGATGGTAGCCTGTGCCTCCTCGATCTCTGTCCCCATCATCTCAAATACCATCTCTAAAGATGTCCTATGAACCACGAGGTTCTCAACCTCCTCCTGCATACACTCTATCCTCTCCAAGGATATATCCTCGATAACACTCAACAGCTCATCAAGTCGACCCTCATGTCTAATCAATCTAGCAGCCAAAAGAGGGATAGTGTAGTGTATCGGCTCCCCAGTGACCGGTAACACCGCTGAAGAGCCATCTCCAAGCTCAGCAGTCCTAGGTGATCCCTCAGCTAATCTCCATCTACGTATGTAGTCTAACAAAAACGACCATCGACGAGCATCAACCAATCTATGAATGCCAGGTGAGGTGGGTGTCTCGGTGGGAGCAAGTGATGGTACAGGTGATGTAGCAGGTGATGGTATCGGTACAGTGGTAGTCTGAGAGTAGAAAACTGTAGGTGGTGGCATGGGTGGCAAAACCTCAGAGGTAGGAGGTACGGTGTAAGTAGGCAACATGTAAGGATGTGGCTCAGGTGGGGGTGATACAGGTGATGGTCGGGGTGCTGGTGATGCCACAGGTGTCAGATCTGGCATAGAAACAGGTGGTAATACAGACATAGGTGATGATACAGGTGTAGATACAGGTGGTGTAACAGTAGAAGCAGGCAAAAAGCAGACTCGTTTCCGAGCCGTGCATTTGCGGGTATAGTCTCCCTCATGATATCGAAACAACTCGCCGAAAGGCTCAGGCTCATAGGGCTCAAGAATCCTCACTCGCTTGCGCCGACGAATCGGTGCAGGCGGGGATGATGGTGGAACAGAAGCAGCAGTGTCAAAAGTATCAGAGTCAGAAGACTCGTCATCAGCATCTGAACCGGAGTGGTGGCTAGCAGGTGGTGTAGGATGATCATCAGCCGCAAGAAACTGCTGAGATGTCGGGTACTGATCATAAAGGTATTGTCCCTGTGTCATGGGTCCACAAACAGGACGAAAGAGAGGCTGAATAGCAAAGGAATCAACGGGTGTAGAAACAACCTCACCCTCCTCGAAGGGCTCAATGTCAGCAGAGGGGTCTCCAGATGGGACAGGAGATGGTATAGCAGGTGATACAGGTTGGGTGTCATGGTCAGAATCATGGGTGTCTCGGGTGTCATGGGTGTCATAATCAGATAAGTCAATAGTAGGGTGAGTGGATGACGCTGGTACGACGTCGTCACTGTCGGACAAAATAATAACCGGGGGCGACATGGTACTGTAATGTCCCAAAAATAGCAGTGATATAAGTCATTTAGTCTACATAATGCTACATGCACAGTGATCATAGTGTCATAGTGAGCTAAATGCGATGGGTGCTAAAAATCAAACCTTAAAACATAGCGTTGGCAAGCGCTGGCACGGAGGGCACTTCGGTGATAAATAGTTTGTTTTAAAAATCCGGTGAGGTTATAGTCCAATGTTTTGAAAAATCATTTGGTTCTCTATAACCATGGCTATGATACCAATCTGTAACACCCCGAAATTTGATTAAACAGCGGAAGTCTAATCGGGGTCATTACAGTTTAGTACACAGTCATACTCATAGAAAACATCTCAAAAGATTGCCAATATCATTCCATGAAAACTCAAATATTCAGAGTTACAAACATTTTTCCAAAATGTTAATTGTTTCGCAAAAGAGGTGATGAGTTTGTAAAGAATGATATAATTATTGAAATAAAAAGGGAGGTCCTGTGCCCTTTGCCAGCTCCGTGCCGCCATGCTTGCTAATTTCCTGAGATAAACATGCTTAAAAAGTCAACACAAAGGTTGAGTGAATCCATAGTAGTTTAAATAGTAATAGCGTGAACACAAGCCAAGCATTTGAAATAAACAAGCCAAGATAGACAGGTCTTGACTAATCGGGTGAAATATTGCTCCTAAGCCTCACGAAACGCAAGCCTTAACATCGATTTGACATATCATAAAGATAATAATAATCATCTACACCACAGCGGATGTAAATGACAAGGGGCCCTCGGTGACAGGAAATGTGCCAAATTTCCATAATACCTCGAATATAGCACACCTCCTGCCAAGTGATCACCTTGACAGAGGCGGGCTGCCATTCCAATAGATCTATCAACTATATTCGCGCTCACTCGCAAGTGATTAAGGTTCGTGATATGAGGGACTTGTAGCACAGGTGTCAACTTAGGCAATATCAGGTGATAACAGCATACAGAAAAATACTTGTGTTCGATTTATAGCATGTATCTCCCCACGGGGTTTAAAAACAATTAAAAATGTAGGACCATGAACTCACCTGAAAGGTACGTAATCACGATGGTGCTCAAAAGTGATGGTGTATTGCTATGACTAGCAATGAAATTCCTCCGACTTGCGACCTATAAATATATTGTAATCGGTGTTTTAGATTCGTGTCATAAATGACGTGTGATATGTCACGTGTAAGGTGATATCCGTTTCGAGTGTCTTAAATGTATTTCAAATAACTTTACGTAGTTATTGTTAGCGTTGATACGAATCGGGGTTTGATATATATTATCTCGTGGTGAAAATAATATCGTTTAAAAATATTTATGTTTAAATATTTTTAATAAAGTTATGTATATTTATGTATATACATATATATATATATATATATATATATATATATATATATATATATATATATATATATATAAAAGTTAAAGAAAATACTTATATATGTTTTTATAAGGTTTGTATAATTAATTATAACAATATAACTTGTCACATTTTAACCCTTAACTTTAACAAAATTTACACTTTGTATCCTTGGTTAAAAATAATTATAATTTTAGTCCCTTTTTGTACTTTTGCCCCTTTAATCCTCAAACTTAGGCTAAAAGACGGTTCCTACCCTCGGTTTCCAAAGAAATTCGGTATTAACAATTTTGGTTTGAAAGTTAAAGATTTTGTCACAGTTAGTCCTTTAACGTGGGACCTTTTGCAAAAATAGTCCAAAATCTAGTTTTTGAAAAGTTAACTTTTATTTTTATAAAAGTTACCATTTTTATCCTTTATTATTTGTGAAACTTGGTGTTTATAAATCGGTTTCCATTCGAAAATATTAGATCGAAAATCTTATAAGAAAACTCGTTTGGGCTTGTTAGCCCGGTAAGGCCCAAAATGGGTGTGTCTTTGTTTTTAAAACTTGTTCGACTAGCACAAGCTTTGGGTCTAGTTTTCGTGTCAAGAGGTCGTGTGAATTATGCATGTTGGGTCAATTCGATTATATGCGAGTCGTAGATTTAGGTGATCGAAAAATATAAGTGGGTTGTACGTGTAGAAATAAAATAGCGAGGGCTTTTCTAGGGGTGTCGAGTCATGTGATAAGTTATAACAAATACAATTTCAAAAATTGAACGTGTCGTGTGTGAACCTTAGGTGATATGCATGATCTTAGAGTAGGAAATGAAATAGGTTCGAAGACTTACAACACCAAAATGGTGGGAAGTTCGTGTAATATGTGACAATCAAGAACACAACAATCGTTATACCCCCTTATAGTGACTCGTTCCAAGTGTTTTTACCCACGTAGCTTCTCAAAATCCTTGCGTGCTCCTCCCTTGTCTTCAACCGTGCGTAGTAAAGAAAAAGAGTATTTGTGATTGAGAGATTTTTGGTGATTCAAGTAAGTGTGAGCAATTTGTGCATTTAATGTTGTTTATATAGGGTGAAATGTTTGGTTAGCTACTCTCACTCTCCATACGAGTGTCTCATGAGGTGAGACAAGAATGTTTCATGTGTCCTTTGAGTTGTCAAGTCGTGTCGCCAATACATGAAGCTAGATCGGTATTAAATTGATAGAGTTAGAGGAGGGATTAGGCCTTAGAAGGTACCTTTGTGATTAGTTTATTAGATATGTAAAGGGATTTAGAAACATTGAATCCATTGGTCACAAGTGATTAGTGAGTGTTTAGTAGGGTTTAGTCGTGTATTGATTTTATCCAAAGGATCGTATGTTTAAAGTTTAGGTACTAGGCCGGCTTGAGGTACTTAGATGTTGATTCTCATGTTAGGAAACAAAGTCAAATACTAAAGATTTGTTTGTGTGTCGAGTGAGAAGAAACAAAGGAAATAAGCATGTGTGAAATTCAAAGTGCATAAGGGATTTGGTTCTTGTGTTCGTATGGCATGCTACGCAAAGGAGAAAAACAAAATGAGCCATACGGGCTTGTGGTAACTTTGGCCCAAACGAAAAAAAAGACTTGTGGGCTTGTGAGTACATTCGGCCCAAGAAAAGAAGTAGATGCCGTGTGGGCTTGGGGGTGTAATCGGCCCAAGTAGAAAAGAAATAGAGTCGGCTTGTGGGGCCCAAAAATATGGGGTGTCGGTGTTCGTAAAGTTTGCGAAATATATTTCGGTGTCGGTGTCGGTGTCGGTTTGTGAAAACCATGAATATATAAACGGTGTCGTCATTTATATATATATATATATATATATATATATACTCATATATATAATAATAAATTTGTAAAAATTAATATATACATAGCGTCGTATATATACATTAATAGTTTCTCGGTGTTCACTTTGGGTGTCGGGTCGCAAGTGGGAGTTACCGGTGTTTAACCTCATTGGGTGATATCCAAGAGTGACATTTGGGTGATATCGGGTGACAAAACATGTTCGGGTGTTAAACAAACGGTGTTCATAACATTCGGGTGTCAAATAAACAGTGAACAAAACAATCGGGTGTTCTATCAGACAGTGCCTCATGTAAAAATTTCAAATTAGCCCGCAAAAATGGCTTAGTATGGAATAATGTTGGTAATTAGCATTAATAAATGACCTGGGATTTTACGGTGTATTACACTTTGATTGTTCATTTTCTTGGAGGAAGATTTAACCTGGCCACCTTATTATCCATACCAAGCGAATCAGGGGAGTATTTGATTTCATTCTTTTTACTTTTTCACTTTTACATTCTTTACTTGAACATTGGGGACAATGTTCATCTTAAGTGTAAGGGGAGGGTAAAATGATGATACCTTACATGTACACTTTCGCTTGAGTTTGTTTTGTTTAATGGTAGATGTGTAATAAAACTATGAGAAATACTTGTTAGTGCAATTTTAGCGACAAATTTAAAATTTTTTACAACATTTAGGAGTGAAACTTTAGCCATAGCAAGCGTCTCATGGATAGGAGATTGTATGACTAGCACATAACCGTATATTCAGAAAAAATTTTCACCCAAATATGTGAGGTTCGCCTTTAGATTTGATAGGAAAAGCATTTACTATTAGTGCTTATGAGTGTACCGGTAGCATTTAGATTCTAGAACTTGCGTTAGTGATGCATCCCGAGACCGCTAGTGAGACTACATTCGTGTAGTAGGATTTACTACATGATAAGAGGCATTAGGATCACCCTTGTGTTAAACCCGTATCATAATTACTTGACCATTTAAGTCATATTATTTGGCTAGTTAAGTCAACTAATTTTTCCCACACCTTAGCGTTGTACTCATTTTTAGTACACGAAACCCCTAGTACACCCCTCCGAGCCTATCTTTTCGTTTCTAACTTTAAGCACCTTACTTAAAGGAAGAATTTGTTACACCCCACTTAAATGTACACCCAAATCGCCTTAGCCTTCCGTGTATGCGCTCATTTTTAGTGCATTATTGTTATTTGTTAAACCCTAAGTTAACTATCTAATTGATTACATGGTTGCTAAGTCGAGTCATATCCTTGTACATATTGTTTTGGGACGATAGGAACTCATGGGTAAGTACTTATTTTATGGAGTAATGGGAAGAACACCATATTATTACCCCCATATGTGCGTTAATCTTAAAAGTGCTCCAAGTGTTTTGATTTTCTTAATTCGAGTCATTTTTTATTGTAAAGTATGTAAAAATTCAAGTGTAAGGGAAATGTTCATTCCCTATGATGTATTATTTTGGATGGTAGGGTAAGAGTGTATGCAAAAAAAAATAAATAAATAAATAAATAAAAAAGAGAAAAAACATACGAACGACCATCCCGTTTCATTCTATGTTCATTTTATGTTTTTGTTATTTTTCATTTATTAGCTTAAGTCGAGTCTAGTCTTGGCTTAGCAACGCCATATGGTACATGTAATTAACCAAGATTGTTAACTCGCCACCAGTAAAAACCTCCTTTATCCAACAAAACCGTGTATTTCATATCCTTACACCTAACGTTACAACCCTTTAAAAGACCTCTTTGATAGTTTATCCTAGGTGCCTACGCCATGTGGTGGAGGTTTGATCCTTTCCCAAGCCTATGGTAATCTATTTTGCTATGACAGGTAGTGAGAGATATCTTCCGTTTCCATATTGTAATTTATACTTTATTACACCCGAGAGATGTGAGTATCTAAACACTATTTGTGAGGTGCTAGTGTATGACCTCCGTGCTTGTCTATTGGTCTTTAGTGGAACGATTATTTGTTGTAATTACTTTTATATTAGTGTTAAATGACCCCTAACTTGTATTTTGAGTAGAATAAAAGCGCATTTGCTTGAGGACAAGCAAATCTCAAGTGTAAGGGTATATGATGAGGCGAAAAATGAACCACTTTTAGGGGGTCATTTAAGCCCGGAATTGAATTTATTTGATCAAATATTGCCCTAAATCGTTCCTTTTGTGATTTTAGGTACTTTGGGAAAGAAATCTGGAAAAGGAAGCAATTCGGACGTTTTTGGAGCATAAAAGTGAAGAAAACGCCAAAGTCTTAATTTTCCATGCTGGGAACAGTAGGTGACGGCGTCAAGAAGGAAATTCTGACGGCGTCAAGAGTAATTTTCATGACGGCCCAGTACAGAATTGAAGGCGTCACGAGGTAGAGCGTCAAGAGTAAAATATGTGACGGCCTGGAAAATATTATAACGTGACGGCGTCAAAAGTAGATCAAGGCAGTCCGAGAATTCTTTTGGCGGCAAGATGATGGCGTCACCAATTTGGTCTTGACGCCGTCAGCCTCAGTTTCCTATATATAGTTTTCTAATTTTCATTCATAAAAAAAAGAGAAGTTTTGGAGAAACCCTAAGGCCGAACTTAGTACGAATTTTACAGGTTTTTCAAGGGTTCTCAGCCCTTGAACCCTTTCATGTGTAATTGAGATAAGTATTCTTTTAATTCAATCAATATGTCTATGTGTTGGTTGTCTATATCTTGTTCTTGTCTTAATTCCATCATGCTAGGCTAGATCTATCTTGTGTTTGCTTGGATCTAATGAAACCTAGATGTTAATTATGTGTTGATTACTTGTTTATGGTTGTATTGGATGAATGATTTCGATGTTAGGCTTAAGAAAACTGGCAGATCTCCAAATGGTAACATGCTTGAACGTCTTAGGAAACATGAACTGACGTGCACTAGGTTTTATTGGTTGTATTTAATGCATGAGTAAATTCTAATGATCCCATGTTAGGAGCTTCTTAGCCGGCTCGACATAGGAGTGAAGTAGGCACTCATAGGATTGGGGAATTAAGTGCGCCACCCCATGAATGGTATTAAGGAATACAATCCGTCATCCATGCAACTATAACAAGTAATTAACGTGTAAAAGATATCTAGGGAGTAGTGAAATCTAAGTAAACACAACTTCTCCACTTATTGCTCACAACCTTAGTTAATTTAGTTTATTTTCATTTTTAGTATTTTAGTTTGATTGCATCTTTAGTATTGGGTTAGTTGACTAACAACTAATTCCGCCCAAATCCTTAAAACCCGAGATATTTACTTGCTTTCTAAAAAAATATAAAAAATACAAAAATAATCATCCTTCATCTTTAGAACTAGTATATAGGTTTTATAATCCTAGCGACACTATTCCTAGCTGAACGATCAATCCCCCGGTACTTGTCACTATACTATACTACAACAATCAGGTACACTGCCTGGTGGGGGTTGTAATCTTCTCAAGATCCCTTGAGACGTAAAGCCTGGTGCGATTCCCACATATCAAAGGTTCTTAGAGAAGAACTTGAAAAGGTTAAAATGGCTAGTGAGAATATAATGATAACTAAGCAAACACTGGATCATCAATCCAAGTGTATTGACAAGATTTGGGAAGCCCAAGTTTTGAGCAAAGCCAAATCAGGAATTGGATACAAAACTGTTCCACCACCTCTAAGAGGTGTTCCGTCACCTCCTGATATTGACTTAGCTCACACAGGATTAGAGGAATTCCAGGAACCACCTATGACCTATGGACCAAAGTTTGTTAAACCAGTTGAAATTGAAAAGGTTCAGGTTGAGGTTGATATATTTGATAGTGCTAGTGACTCATCTCTTAAAGATGAAAATTTAAATGTTGAGTCTATACCTAGTGTTCCTGAGAATGTTAAAGTGGAGGTTAAAAGAAGTATTCCTGATGTAGTCAAAGAGAAGCCTAGGTCACAACCTAATTTCACTAGGCCCACTACTAGATATGCAGAGATGTACAGAAGTAGGTCACCAACTCCTAGGGGTAATATGAGGAGTTGGAATCATGTTAAATCTAGGCAATTTGGTAGTGATTTTGTGTTCAAAAACAAACCCTGTCATATATGTGGTAGCTTTGACCATTTGTCTTATAGCTGTACCTACCACTTGGGAAGAAGGGAAGTGTTTGGGAATACTAGGGTGAATGGAAAAAATGCTAATAACTTAACTCACCCAAATCCACTTAGCAAGATGATTCCCAGGTCTGTTTTGCTTCATTCTGGCATTAAACCAATTTCCACTTCTAGACCAGCAGTTGCCACTGCCAGAAATAAAAACAGAGTTTACCCTAAGCCCCCTGTTACTACTTTTGTTAAATCTACTCAAACAGGGAAAAGGACCAATTTTGAAAAGAAAGTTAACAATAATCAAAAGTGGGTACCCAAAGTTTCAAAACAAGCAGTTTCCACTGCTAAGCCAGCAGTTACCACTGCAAGGCCAAAGGTTATCACTGGTGGGTCTGTTAACAAGAAAAGGGTAAATATGGGAAATGCTGTTAAGGCCTCAGCACGTTGGGAATGGAAACCAAAAGGAACCATCACCTCAAACAATCCTAATGGTGTATCAATGACCTTTGATAGATATAATTATATTGATACACGAGGCAGATCCAAGTCATTTGTGGCTTGGGTCCCCAAAAGGAACTAATTCCTTTATTTTGTGTGCAGGGACATTCAAAGACTACAAATGATCAAGGATACTCAGACAGTGGATGTTCCAGGCACATGACTGGCAATAAGTCCTATCTTTCAGACTTTCAACCTTATGATGGACAATTTGTCAGCTTTGGAGGAGGAATTGGTGGCAAAGTTTCTGGCAAAGGAACAATCAAGGCTGGAAACATTGATTTTGAAGATGTGCAGTATGTGAAAGAACTCAAGTACAACCTTTTTAGTGTGTCACAGATGTGTGACAAGAAGCATAGAGTTCTATTCACAGAAGATGAATGCTATATCTTATCTAAGGATTATAAGCTTCCTGATGAAAGTGATATTTTGCTTAAAATCCCTAGAAAAGGAAATCTGTATAGCATTGACATGAAGAACATAGTGGCTAATAATGATGTTACTTGCTTGATTGCAAAAGCCACTTTGGATGAATCAATGCTTTGGCATAGAAGATTGGGTCATGTTAACTTCAAGACCATCAACAAGATTGTGAAAGATGGACTTGTTAGAGGTCTACCAGAGAAAAGATTTGAAAATGACCAAACTTGTGTTGCATGTCTCAAAGGAAAGCAACACAGAGCTTCATGCAAGACCAAAGCATTCAATTCTATTGATCGTCCACTCTTTATGCTGCATATGGATTTGTTTGGTCCTACTTCTGTGAGCAGCATCAATTTGAAGAAGTATTGTCTTGTTGTAACTGATGATTTTAGTAGATTCACATGGGTTTTCTTTTTAAGAACCAAGGATGAAACCACTGGCATCCTTAAGACATTCATCACTGAAGTTGAAAATCAATTTGAAAAGAAAATCAAGATCATCAGGTGTGACAATGGGACTGAGTTCAAGAATAAAGTTATGGATGATTTCTGCAGAGACAAAGGTATTAAAAGAGAATTTAGTTTTGCAAGAACTCCTCAACAAAATGGAGTTGCAGAAAGAAGAAACAGAACACTAATTGAGGCTACTAGAACCATGTTAGCTGATTCCAAGCTTCCAGTAACTTTTTGGGCTGAAGCAGTTAACACTGCTTGTTACATTCAGAATAGGGTTTTAGTGGTCAAAACAAAGAACAAGACACCTTATGAGTTGTTCAGAGGAAGACCTCCTACTTTGGAGTTTATGAGGCCATTTGGGTGTCATGTTACTATTCTCAATACCATTGATCATCTGGGTAAATTTGAAGAAAAGTCAGATGAAGGCTTCTTTGTTGGATACTCTATGGTTAGCAAGGCTTTCAGAGTCTATAACCTAAGAACAAAGAAGATTGAAGAGAATTTGCATGCTCAGTTTTTTGAAAATAAAGCAAACATGGCAGGTTCAGGACCAGATTGGCTATTTGATCTTGAAACATTATCCAATACAATGAATTATGTACCTCTCACTTCAAGCACTAGAGATAAAGATCTTGAAGATTCAGAAGAATTCATTGATGAAGATGAAGCTTGTAAAGATGATGAAGATCAAATTGTTATGCCACTTTGGGACTTTGTTGACAATTCTGAAAAGACAAGTGATGCAGATGGTGTGAATTTTGATGAATTGAATAAAGAAATTCCTACTAGCAGTGGTAACTCAATTTCCACTGCTAGACCAGAAGTTTCCACTGTCAGCCCAAATGTGGAAAATACTTTTCAGGAATCACCAAGTGATGATGTAGAGATCTCTAACATGCCTACAACATATGATATTCCTAGCTCATCACAGTCTTCAATTCACAAAGTGCATCCACTTGATAATGTTATTGGTGAACTTTAATCAGGTGTGAAGACTAGAAGACAGACAAAGAAAGATGATATTCATGTGTTCATAAGTGAAGTGTATGAGTCCAAGAAACATAGTAAGAAGAATGAGTGTTTGTTCTTCTGTTTTCTCTCACAGGTGGAGCCTAAGAATGTTTATATGGCTCTAGGAGAATCTAGCTGGGTTGAAGCTATGCAAGAAGAGTTGCTGCAGTTTAAACTTCAAAAGGTTTGGGTTCTTTAAGACTTGCCTGATGGTATGAAGGTCATTGGCACTAAATGGGTTTTCAGAAACAAGAAAGATGAAAGAGGTATTGTAATAAGGAACAAAGCTAGATTGGTTGCTCAAGGATACACTCAAGAGGAGGGTATTGATTATGAAGAAGTTTTTGCTCCTGTTGCAAGGATTGAGGCTATTAGATTGGTTTTAGCCTATGCATCATTTATGGGCTTTACAGTCTATCAAATGGATGTTAAGAGTGCCTTTCTGTATGGTACTATTGATGAGGAGGTATATGTCTCTCAACCTCCAGGCTTTGAAGATCCTCACCACCCAAATAAAGTGTATAAAATGGTTAAGGCTCTTTATGGCCTACATCAGGCTCCAAGGAAGTGGTATGAAACCTTAGCTAATTACTTGATGAATAATGGGTTTCATAGAGGCAAGATTGATCAAACTTTGTTCATCAAGAAAGACAAGGGTGATATTCTACTTGTTCAAGTTTATGTTGATGATATTATCTTTGGTTCTACTCAACAAGAGATGTGCAAAGAGTTTGAGAAGCTGATGAAAGATGAATTTCAGATGAGTTCTATGGGAGAACTTACATTCTTTTTGGGGCTGCAAGTACAACAGAGTAAGGAAGACATATTTATCAGTCAAGATAAATATGTGGCTGAGATCATTAGGAAGTTCAAGTTTACTGATGCAAAACCTTCAAATACCCCTGCTGACAAGACCACTCATCTATTGTTGAAGAATGCTAGTGGTGCTAATGTTGATGTTCACACTTACAGATCTATGATTAGTTCTTTGATGTATCTTACTTCATCAAGGCCAGACATTATGTTTGCTGTATGTGCTTGTGCAAGATTTCAAGTGACTCCAAAAACATCACATATGACAGCAGTGGAAAAGATTTTTAGGTACTTGAAGACTTATCCTAATCTTGGCTTATGGTATCCAAGAGACTCTCCTATGGAATTGATCACATACTCAGATAGTGACTATGCTGGTGCAAGTTTGGATAGAAGATCAACTACTAGAGGATGTCAATTTCTTGGATGTAGATTGGTGTCATGGCAGTGCAAGAAGCAAACTATGGTTGCTACTTCAACCACTGAAGCAGAATATGTTGCAGCTACTAGTTGTTGTGCTCAGATCCTTTGGCTTCAGAATCAATTATTGGATTATGGGTATAATTTCATGAACACCATTATCTATATAGACAATAGTAATACCATATGCATTATTAAAAATCCAGTGCAACACACTAAAACTAAACATATTGAAATTAGACATCACTTTATAAGAGATTGTTTTGAGAAAAAGCTTATTAATGTTGTCAAAATCCATACTGATGACAATTATGCTGATTTATTAACAAAAGGGCTTGATGTGGGTAGATTTCAATACTTGGTAACAGGTATTGGAATGCTAAATCCATAAATCTTTGATGTCTAATACTTTTCAGTGTTGCAGGATAGTTTTTAGGTACTAGTATTGTTTGTATTGTATGTATGGTTTTCTACTAATTTGTATGCAGAGTTATCATGGGCACAGTGGAAATAATCATACAACAGTGGAAAGTTTGGTGATAAAAGCAAGAAGAAAGAAGTACTTTTATTGATAATAAGAAGAGTACATAACAACCATCAAGAAAACATTGTCACCAAAACAGAAAACCATCACATAAGACATGAACCTACAACCTAACACCTACTCCATAGGTTTCTTTCCCTTTCCCTCATACTGATGCTTGCCCTTAGAAGCCCTCTTTCTCTTGTCATCAAAAGAAAGCTGTTTCCTTGGACAAGCCAGTCCCAGAACTTGCTTGGGAGGCCTTGGTGCTTGAGTAGGCTTTTCAACAGTTGGCCACTTCATGTTGTTTATAGCAGTTGTCAATGCTGTGGTGAGGGCCTTTGGAAGCTCTTTGGAAAAATCAAAGGTTGGATCATTATCGTCATCTGATGAAGAGCTTGAATAAAACTCAAGTGATGGAGCATGATCAGCTGAAATCTTCTTGTTGGGCTTCATGCTTGAAGATGTAGCAGTTGCAGCACTTGGTGGAAAATATCCACTCCATCCAGTTGAAAGTTCTTCAGAATCTGAGTAGTAACTGATTTCTTCATCTGAAGAGTCATCAGAAGAGATGTAAATTAAAGGAAACCAACTCATTATGATGCTTAGGGTTTGTGTTATTGAAGAAAATTTTTGATGGGAGATAAAAGTTTTGAGCCCCCTTTTATATGCAAAGTCAAGGTCGAATTCTAATTAATGAAGAATATTTACTCCTACTTGTTTTGGTAGGTTGGAGGAGTAAATTTGGTTATTATCGGGTTGACTTTTGGAAGATATTTTTTTGAATAGTAACTTGGTTAAAAAGTTACTTTGGGTTAATTTTTATGGGTTAAGTTGAGAGTTACTTTGTGTTGCAGAATACAACCCAAATTATTGGAGTCATTGGAGTTATAAGGTGTGTATCATAGACACACAACAAATGGTTATTGATTCACCATGTCTCATCCACATAAGAATCAGCTAGTCCAGAGCAAACAGCTACTGGTAAAGACTTATCAAATCCGTTTATGGTTGATAGTTTACCAAAAACTATATGGTTATCAACTCACCATACTCCAAGTGATCAAGAGCTGGCTAGTCCATAGCAAACGGCTCGTGGTAAAGACATATCAAATCCGTTGATAGCTGGTAGTTTGATAAAAACTATGATAAGAGCAGCAAATTTACATGTTTTATTCACCACTGCTCTTTGATATGTTGTGAAAATTTTACCACTGCTAGTTCATTAGTTACCACTGCAAGAGTAATTTTTCCACTGATGAACTAGCCGTTACAACTGTTGTGTCAGTAATCTATTTTTTACTAGCCGTTGTAAATATAACCGTCTTTCCTTATTAATAGGGTAAAATCCTTTGTGAATTATCTCCTTACTTATTCTAAATTATTCTTTTCCAAAGATAATTCTTTCTAAAGATAATTCACATTGCGCAATCTCCTCAAACCCTATTAGTATAAATTGATCATCATACGGCTTGCTTTTTATCTTGATTACTAACACTTTTATTCTCTTTTTCACAAATATCATGGCGATTTTAAAATTTGTCGAGGAGTACAACCAAGTGGCCTACCTACAAAAGTCAAACGAGAAGAGTGGCCCTGTTTTTCATCAGATTGTGGATTTTCTAAACACAACACATATAAGGTATGCCTTAACTATTAATCCCACAATCTATGTCTCTCATATCAAACAGTTCTGGAACACTGTGGAGTCCATAACTCTTGAACAGGTAGACACACATAAATATGTGGATGCTCTAAGAGCCACAGTGGATGGGGTAACTATTGATGTTACTGAGTCATCCTTGAGGAGAATTCTCCAATTGGATGATCTCAATGGTATCATCACATTACCTAATTCAGGAATTTTTACTAATATTGCTTTAATGGGGTATGATACATCAGAACAAAAAGTTACTTTTAGAAAAGGATGTTTTTGTCCCCATTGGAGATTTTTGATTCACACTCTTTTACATTGCCTAAGTCCTAAGAAAACATCTTAAGAACAATTTGCATCAACCATGGCTTATCCTTTGGTTTGTTTGGCAACAGATAGGACTTTTAATTTTTCAAAGTTTATTTTCAATAATATGACAGGAAATGTAAAGAGTCAATATAAATTTTTGATGTATCCAAGGTTTGTGCAAGCAGTGTTAAATGAGTTTCAACTGCAACCTCACAATAGAATTTATGAGCCTTCCTGTCTTAAGCCAAAAGTTTTTCAAAACATGAGTAAGGCTTCAGATCCTTGGAATGGGGAGGTTCATCCACTTTTTCCTCAAATGCTTGCTAAAATTGCTCAAGTACAGGGTGAAGATGCAACCATCCCAGTTTTCTCCCAAAAAACACCCACTATTGTTGTTCCACCAATTCAACATACCCCTGCTGTAACTCACACTTATGAGAGAAGGTCTAAACAGCCAACTTCTCTCATCTCAACATTGCATGTTGCTGAACCTTTTGGTTTAGGGACAAGCAGTGGTGGTTCAAGGCTTAATCCTAGTCCAACTAGGGAAGAGCCTGAATCAATGCCTCATGATTCACCTCTCCCAACAGGTTACACAGTTGGAAGTGATGAAGGCAGTGTGCCACTATCTGAATTGATGGACATTTGTACCAAATTAGTCAAGCAGGTTCAAGCTCTGGAGAAAGATCTGGCACAGACCAAAGAACAACATGCCACAGAGCTGAATCAATTGAAGGCTGAGATTCAAAGATTGCAAAATGAAGTTGAGAATCTCAAGAAGAAAAGATCTAAAGTTGTGTTATCTTCATCATCTTCACCTCAGGATGAGTTTTCTGCAAGTTCTTCTAAAGATTTGGGAGATTCTTCCAAACAGGGGAGAAAAACAGATGCATAGTTTAAGGGGAGGAGTACTAATTTTGAAAAAGTGTGTGCTGAGCTCAATGATTCTGAAAGTGCTCAAGCAAAAGATGATGTAGCTGAGACTGAGGGGAGGAAATTGGATTTTGAAGATATGGATGCTGAGGCTGGTTTTAACTTTGATGGTTTAGTTGGAACTGCTCAACCAATTTCCACTGAAGCAGAACAAGTTCCCACTGATCAACCTATTTCCACTGAAAGTGAAAAAGTTCCCACTGCTATTCAAGAAATTACCACTGCAGAGGAAGAAGCTGCCAGAATAAGATCAGTTAAAGGAAAGGCTATTGTGATTGCTTCAGATCAAGAGACAAGAAAGATTTCTAAGAAAGAACAAGCTCAGATTGATTTTGATGCAAGATTGGCAGAGCAACAGCAAGCAGCAGAGAAAGAAAGAAAGAAAGAGAAAGCTAGAGGAAGATGAAGTTGCTAGTTTTATGGAAGCTAAGAGGTTGGATAAACTTGAAGCTGTAATGGCAGAACCTATTTCAAGTGTCTCACCAACTGTCATACATGAGAAACCTCCATTATTCACTTATGTGCCTACAGAAGAAGAGATTGACTACTTGATTAATAATGATCAAGTAATCAGGAAGAAGGCTATTGAATTGATTGCAAATACAACCTTGGATGAAGAACAAAGGTTTGCTCAATTAAAAGGCTTCATTCAAATGAAGAATCAGCAGGCTCTTGATCAAATCATTGGGGATGTTAGAAAAGGTCAAAAGAAGCCAAGGAAACTTACAAAGGCACAGATCATTGCTGAGATGAAGACTTTTTGTTGCCATGTTGGTAATATGAAGATGGCTCAATTCAAAGGAATGTCACATGATTAGGTTGAAGGTATTTACTACAGGATCAAAAGACAAGATAGTAATTTCATTCCAATGGTTCAAGAACCTGTTGTAATGAAAACAAAAAGGTCTGGAGTGAGTCTTGGATCAAAAGATGTAAAGAAATTGAAGACCCAGGAATCATCTCAAGCAGAAGAGGGTCCTAGCAAGTTGACAGAAGAGCAAGTTACAAACATGTTGTTCATAGATACTGATGTACTTAATATTGAACCTCTACAAGCAAAATATCCAGTAGTTGGTTGGGAGATCTTTTCTGATAGTTTTGGTGTAGCTTGGAAGATCATCAGAACTGGAAGTGTCACAAACATTTGCAGAGATTTTGAAGACATTGTTAGATCTTGTGATAGAGAAGACTTGGATACTTTGTGGAGAATTGTTCAAGATCAGTTCAAAAAGGATGAACTAGTTGATGTCAAGGCTAAGGAGTTATGGGTTCACTTCAGAAGATTATATGAACCTGACCCAAGTGATAGATATTGGAGATTTGAAGCTCATGGTACAAGAACTTTGTGGAAATTCTATGATTCAAGTTCTGTGCATCATCTTTCTACTCAAGATGGAGTTGATGTCTTTATGCTGGCTGAGAAAGAATATCCATTGAGAGCTGGAGTATTGACAGTGATGTTGTCAGAGAAGCTTAGGTGCTAGGAAAGAACTGAAGTCATAGATGATTTGTTACAAAGGATTTATGATCAAACTGTGAGAGCTGATAAAGAGTTAAGAAGAAAAAGATAAGTGTTTGGAAGAATTCCCATATGCTCATGTTTGCTGAATACTTGAAGAAACTTATTGATTTATTTATTAATCATAAGTTAGGGGAGGATTGTTGGGAATTATACTAACAGTTACCACGGTTAAGTGAAGATGTTACAATTGCAAAAGATTGTACTTGCAGTGGAAACTCATTACCACTGCAAGAACATATATTACCACTGCTTATTAGATAACTGTTAGGAAATGTGTTTAGATAATTATAGAATAGATTTTGTGTATATCTTATTCTATTAGCATTATACTTATCTTGTAGAAGAGGACTCCTTGTGCTATAAAAGGAGATCCTAGGTTAAAGGTTTGATATACGTTTTCTAGAGCTTCAAGGTGTAACCCTAGTGATATCAAGATCACTCATATTATTATCATTAATAATATTGGAGCTAATAGTTTGTTTACATACATTGTTCTTATTCATATACAACTATCTTACTCACAATCAAACTTCTAAGTGTTACTAAGTAGATTCCGCATACTTAGTGATATAACTCAAAGTATCAATCTAACACAAGTTCAAGGTGTTTAGATCCATCATGTTAAGAAGTAGCTAGCACCTCGCCTTGACACATGTCTAAGTGGTCCACACACATTTGTGTGAATAAGACCAAGTAGATCATTAGCCCTTTCAATCCTATTCTTAAAGGGTTTCTTTGTCATCTTCCCAGCAATACAAGATTCACACTTATCAAATGATTCATCATTGATCTTATCTAAAAGCCCATCATGTTGCAGCTTTTCCATGCGAACCTTGCCAATGTGAGCAAGTCGACAATGCCAAAGATAAGACGAATCCAGACCTTTCTTGATTCTCTTATTGTTGATGCTATACATTGAATTATTAAAAAAAAAAAAACATTATCATTATCATTCATATCAATCTCAAAAATACCATTCACAGCAATAGCATTAAAATAAAATACACCATTTAAAGAAACTGAAATTCCATTGCTAGAAATAGTATGATCAAAACCAAGGTTCAACAAACATGAAAATGAAATTACACCTCTAACAATTGACGGTGCATAATGACAATTATTTAAAGATAGTACTAAGCCCGAAGGCAACACTAAATTAAAAACGCCTATAGCTTCAACTTTTGCATGTGCTCCGTTACCCACGTGCAAGAATTGTTCTCCATCGGCCAGCTTTCTCTCAACTCTAAACCCCTGCATGGTATTGCAAATATGAATGCCACATCCCGTATCATATACCCATGAATTCAATTTAGGAGTAAGAGTGAATAATTCAATCATAAAGAACGCACCTGAAGTACTGGGGTTACCAGACTCATTATTCTGCTTCTTCTGTCGCAAGTCATGAATGTAGAGAGGACAATTGTGCTTCCAATGGCCCTTTTCATGACAGTGGTGACAAGCCTGATCCTTCTTGTTTGGAGGATTCACCTTGTTCTGCTTAGGCTGATGCTGCTTCATCTTGGATTGCGGTTGATAGGCCATGACCTGCTTGCCTTTATCACCTTTCCCTTTGCCTTTGTTCACATGCGATTTCTTCTGGATTCTCCCCCCATGAATCGCCAACACTTGTGGGGTAGGAGCCTTGACCTTGGCTGGTAGACTTTTCTCATAATCAACAAGCAATGCGAGTAATTCTGAGACTATCTTCCCCGAGCAGTGCATGTTGAAATTCTGCACAAAACCAGCAAAGTCCTTGTTAAGGGACCTGTTGATCAAGTGCACTTGCACATTGTTGGGGTAACCAAATCCAATTCTGTGAATTTGATCAAAGTATTCTTTCATCTCATTCACATAATCTCCAACTGGTTTACCATCACCATGCTTGCAGTTGTGTAGCTTGTCAAGTTCATCATACAATTCAACTGCAGGAGACTTTTCATAAGACTGTTGAAGCACTTCAAGCATGTCTTTAGGAAAGTAGTACTCAAACTTCTTTTGTAACTGAGCACTCATGCTAGTGAGCATTAAACATGCAACCTTATTAAATTTAGCATGCTCCACCCTCCAAGCCGCCTTAACTGCTTCTGGTTCAGTAGCAGCAGGCTCAGCTGGGCATTCATCGGTCAAGAGATTGAGCTTACCGGCCGCCCTCAAGACAATTCTGAGCGAACGGTGCCAATCATTGAAATTCTTTCCAGTCAATTTTTCCCTTTCGAGATGACTCTTGAAAGTAGAAATCACAGTTGGGTTATCGAGTTGAGCCATATCTACAGATAAAAGTTCAAACATTAGTATTTTCGATAATTAATATCTTCAAGAAAATATAATACCCAAAGGCTATATTCATATAACCAACAAAATTTTCTTGAAAATCTAGGATCCAACTTTACATAGATTCCACCACATCAGTTGATCTGCTAGTGGTGAAAGTATAAAAGATGGTAATCTGTCGAACAATAATTGGCAAAGAAGATTTCCAATTCCTAGACCATTATGGGAGTTACATCAAATTGATTCATCAATTTTCCTTGTAAGCATGTTTCATCCCATCTCATGCCTTAAGTTCTAGGTCTCACGCACAACTTAATTAAGTTGTCTACCTTAGAAACTGTAAAATTACTATCTATGGTCTCACGCATTAACAAAATTTTACCTTGTTATAAGAATTTAGCCTAGATCTCACGTTTACTAAATTAGAATTCCAAGTGTTCCTTATAGATAGATGGCATGTAACTTAAATTTTTAGGGTATTCAATTTTGATGTGTCAATCAAAATATGTATAAAGATGCATGCACTCATCTTTATAGCATAAGTTTTCAAAACCTTTTTATTATCAATTCTTGAAATTAATACACAAAGTTTTACTTGAGGTAAAATACCTTAAGATGACTTTCTTCGAGAATGATTTTAAAAGAAAAACTTTTAAGACGTATTCGTAAGTGTGATAACCAAGGCAGACTCTAAGGCTCTTTCCAAGCCTTCTTACCATGACTATTAATTTGTCTTAAAGGAGTTACTTTTAAAAACCATGTTGTACAAAACATCAATCAAGCAAAAGTTTATGGATTCAATTTCAAAACAAGTAATAAAGTATGAATCTTGCTAGTCTCGCCTTAGAGCGAATTACCGTGCGAAGCAAACCGTTGTTGGCACATAAGACTCCGCAAGATTCAATCTTTATTACTTAAAGTTTCACCATTATTAGTCCATATTATTTTCTTTATAAAAATCACCCTTTTATTGCTTACAATCATGTCAAACAATTAAAAACAATAAACAAGTAATCAAAGACAAATCAAAACAACTAATAACCATAACAATTATAAAAGGTGAAACAATTAGCCACATGCAATCTTTATTAGAAAAGATCCTAACAAAATCAATTCTAGGTTTTATATGCATATAATTAACTAGGGCCTTCACCTCTTGAAGGAGGTGAGCCACATACATTGACAAGTCAATTGCGTAGGCCAAAGTTAATCACATACTATATAGCACATAAATTGATTTTAATATATATATATATATATATATATATATATATATATATATATATATATATATATATATATATATATATATATATATATATATATATATATATATATATATATTGGGGTCTTCCCCAATTTTAGATCTATCTAAACATGTTACAATTAATAGATCCATGACTATCATGCATGATTCGTCACGGATTAAAGCATAACAATTATAACATAGGCCACAAGATACGTTCAAATAACCGGTTAATGACCTAGAGTTTCTAGTGATTACAAGTTAATCAAAAAACCACAAACCCTAATTAGGGTTTTCATGGAAATCGACCCCCTCCCCCATAAATTAGGGTTAGGGTTTCAAATTTTTCAAAAAAAAATTAAATGAAATACCCTAGATCAAACATGTATCTAAAACAACTAAAGATTCGATTTTTATTATCTTTTAGTAATCAATTACATGTTAAACCTGGCTCTGATACCACTGTTAGAATATGACAATCAAAGTACACATATTTGCGGAAGCTAGATCAAGTATAACACATAAATATTAACCAAAACATAATAGGAACGTGCCGTGGTGATTCTAGCCCGAACAAGAATCAAGTAAGCAAGTCTTGAACTTTAAGGAATTAGATCAATGATAAACCCCTTACCGTTTTGTTTATCGATCTCTTGATAATAACTATAGTGAGTTATTACCTCGTTCTTGTACACACAAACTAATACCGAATTAAAGTGATTGCAAGATTAAACACAAGTAAATTTTCTTATGAAAATTTCGACCCAAAAACCTTATGGTTTCTTTGGATCGATCGGCTGGAAAAGACAAGGAGGAAAAAAAAACCTTTAGGGTTTAGTATGTGTACAAAAGATATGAATGAGATACCCTTGGGTTTGTATTTATACTAGAGTAATCTTGGAGGACAAGTTTGAGTTGGGTTGGGTCTCCCCTTGCCTTGGATCGACCGGCCATACACCCACAATGGGTGTTCCGGAACCTTCTTGTCATCCAAATTACGTTCTAGTCTTTTTCCTTCTTATTTAACGATAGTTAGTCCATACATTTAATAACTAACGATCATTAGTCCTTTAACTTGTGTTATTAATAAATATACATAACTATTAATATTTATTAATCTTTAATTCTCGTTTGTAATGTGTGCAATCCCGAAGTCTCGGGTTCGATACTAAATATTTACTCTATTAATGTTATACGTAACATTTAGCAGAACATTGGTCAATCCTAGTTTTTGTTTGTCGTCTAGTGTTTTCACTTGATGACAGATAATTTGCAATCATATAACTGGTGACTATTTAAAATTCACCTGAAAAGAAACTTGATACATAGTTTGACATTTCGTTTATGATTTTTCTATATTTATATGTATGCTAACTTCAATTATGTGCAATTGACACTTGCATCCTTTCATATTTTCTTGTTTTAGTGCTTAATTATCTGAAATTTATTGTAATCAGAGCAAAAGAACAGAAGCTTTCAGAAATAGCAGGAGGATTAGACGAGGCTGAGACTCTGGTATCCTAAATATCTATGCTATGGCTTCAACTTTATACTCTCTTGTATCAAATACAAATTTGTTACACCAAAAAACTGATGCTGTTTATGCCTCCTAGTTGCGGAAAATGGACCTTGAGGCTAGGAGCATGCCACCTGGCATCAAAGCCTCCCTTCTAGCCAAGATACGCGAATATAGAAACGACCTCAACATACTGAAAAGTGAAATCAAAAGACTCCACTCAAGCAATGCTAATGTAGCTGAACGAGACAAGCTATTGGAATCAGGAAAGGCAGACGCAATGCAGGTTCTCTCTCCCTCGATTCTTAGTGTTGACAAACAAATTGACACTTATTTTCTGTGGGGTTTTATTATTCATTTCTCTCAACTCTAGATACTAACGGTGCTTTACCATTGACAACGAATAGGTGTCTGCTGATTAGAGAGGAAGTTGATGATGTCAACAGAGAGGTTAAATAAGTCAACTGACAGAGTCAAGGAAGGTAGAAGAACAATGCTGGAAACTGAGGAACTTGGTGTTTCAATTCTTCAAGATCTACACCAGCAACGTCAATCACTCCTCCATGCATATAAAACTGTATGATTCCATTTCTTTCACTCTGGTACTCTATTTGTAAATCGCTTAGTTACTGTTATAAAATTAATTCATTCTATGTTATTCATTTTTTGTAAAATTAGAGTTATGTTGTAGTATAACAGCGGGCAGGTTGTATAACGGGTCAACCCGCACAAAATTTTGTACGAGTCAAGTGGGTCGGGTTGGGCTCCCAAACCCTTTTCAAAATATGTGGAACTTTTTATAAACATTTACTGGGTTAAATAATATACTCCATATGAGTAAAATGATGTAAAAGGTTTGTGCTTATAAATATACTTCATACGACTTAACCGGTCGACCCATCAGAGTTAGAACATAAGCCTGAACCAGATTTATCATGCAAAAGTTAATACAAGATGCTTTTTCTGCACAGCTCCATGGAGTCGATGATAATATCGGTAGGAGCAAGAAAATTCTAACGGGTATGGTGAGGAGAATGAACAGAAACAAATGGATTATAGGTTCGATTGTTGCAGTCTTAGTTCTTGCAATCATTCTAATCCTTTACTTCAAGTTGGCCAATTAGTTCTCTCAGCTTTCTTCTCCCTGCTCCAGTTTGCCACATTTTTGGCCCTAACGGAAGCAAATTTTGACCATTCTTTGTGGTCGGTAATTAAATGAATGAAAAGTTACCTTTCTCCATTGCATTATGTTTTCGATTCCTCAAAGTGTAGTATTCACTTCAACTTTGTTGTTACATAAAAGCAAGGTATTCCATTGAACTGGTAATAAGATACATTCTGAAGCATACTAGCTAAATAATAGTAAGTTTTGGTAAGAACATGCTTCTAATAATATCATTTTACAAAACTATCATGTCAAAGTTCTCTACTAAATTGTTTATGGTAACTTTACAAACAGGTAAGAAATTTTCCACTTCTCCCCAACAAAATCTGCACAATGCCGTCATTTTTCAGTTAGGTGAGGTGAAAAAAGACAAACGCTCATGCAAGAATATTGCTTCTGAAATCGCAAGGGACATAAATTCTCTTGCTCCAGAAGCTGACATACTTCAATAGATAATACCTGCAAATCCACAGCCTTCATGCCTTGGAAAATCATGATAGTACCTCAAAATAACAATGCCCACATGGTAGATGATGATGATGATGATTGGCGTAATCTTAGCTATGGAAAGCTGCATAATTGTTTTCTGGGGATGATGAATCTCTACCAGCTTGATCTTCCTCTTCCTCATCGTCATCATCATCCTCATCGAAATCATTAGAAGTGGGTTGCCCATTAAGATCAACGTTAATCCCATTAATCTTCCTCACAAACTGTCCTCTGACACGAGGTCGCCTCTCTGCTAACTTTTTCCTATTAACATACCTGATTTTCTTGTCAAAACAGCGTTCCTTCCTCTTCTGCCTGAACTTGAGCAAGGCTGCTTCTCTACGGTCAAGTTTAGGTACATTTACATTATTAGAAGATGAACCACCATATGAGGGCCAAGGATGCATGCCAGGTGGCATCTGGCCAGGCAAACAAAGATTAACTGGGTAGTAAGGGTATGATGTCATTCCTGGCATGTGATGAGGAGGACAATGTGGAACATTCATGTTCTGCTGGTACATTGATGACGAGGATGACATCATAACATGATTCATTGGTCCCGGAAGGTAATAGGGATAGGCAGAATATGGATTAAAACCCGAAACATCAGGATGATGGTTATTTCCTGATTGTTGCGTTTCTGAAATCTTTGAGCTCATTTGCGGTGAGTATTCTGGCTGTGAAGGGGGTGTAGAAGATGTGTCTAATGACATTGAATCAGGGAAGCTGTTATTGTTATGAAATTTCTCCGAACCAGGTGTACAAACATCCACTTGAGTATCACTAACAACATGTTCATCCCATGTACTAATTTTTTCCTCGAGATGCACATACTGGGTAGCATTTTCATTAGTAAGGTTAATGGTTATACTATCCACCCGCTCACCACCTAAACTTAGTTTGCTTTCCAATTGTGGGGGAGGGGCTTCCTCGATAGTTATGTCTCCCCCAAGTGTAGTACTAGTGAACATGCTTGATTTAACATATGTGAAGAACGCTGACGACTGACCTATCCTTAATTCACTCTTCTTTGGACCAAACATAAGTTTCCCTGGATATACAGCTACAAACTACGTCAACTCACATGATTAAAACACTGGCAATAAATAGGATTAGGAGCAGTTAAATGAAAAACGTGGATGCTAACCTCGATGTCGCTCATTAATTTCTGGCACGTTTGGTCGGTCATCTGATAAATTAACAAACTGTGTGTTCATAAGACCAGGAGCTATATTCACATTACTCTGTAAAATAAGAAGTTGGTTAAGCAAGCATCACCACGAAACTAGCCTCACGAAGATCAATGATGCATACTATAGGAAACTGTAGAGGTGGCAAAATGGGATACTTGGCCGGTTGGGTAACGGATAAAAAATGTCGTTCTAGTTCAGGTCGAAATCAGCAGTTCATGTTGGGCTGACCAACAAATACTTTTTTGTCCCTTTTTAAATATTTTATGCAATAACTTGAGTTAGGAGGTTGCGTACGTTAAAAATAGACTTGAGCAACTTTTAACCTGTTTGAAACTTTGACCCATTCAACCAATAAGATCTATTCCTTTTTTAGCATATTTATTTGATCCATTTAAGATTACGACGAGGTAAAAAAAAAAAAAAAAAAAAAAAAAAAAAACAACAACAACAACCACACACGCACCCACACACAACAACGACCACCCTATTGACTCATTAAGTAAAAAGGTAAAATTTTCCATTTCCAGGTAAGCGTAAACATATGCAAGCTGATACAAATAATAATAAGTTGATGTTATAGCATAATGGAGTAACTCCTATTTTCAGTTAGAAAAGACTCGCACCTCAACTTCCCGAGGAATGGACAAAGACATCTCTGGATTGGAAGTCCTACGTGACTTCTCCTCTGTATCATCTTCGGAAAACAGAGTGGTGCTGTTGGTATTAGCATCACTATGATCTGAGTGCATTGGATCGAATTCACAGTTCAGGATGTTCTTCTCAGCCAGACCAAGCTGTCCAAAGTAAAATTTAGCGAACAATAACAAGACACAACGTTGTATTACTAGTATGTAAAGTTGAAAACCATCAGCGATCATACATGTGTAAAACTACAATGGCGGATCAAAACAGACAATAGCACATTTAGAAAATAGAGCTCATAAGCCAGGACCACTTTCCAACCCGTTCCAGATTCTATTGATTCCACACCGGTTATTTAGGTTAAACCATACTTACCATTCGTCGTCTCCTCCACATGTGTGTCCACAAATTTAAGAGCTCATTCGTTCGCAAGGGTTTCACAAGATAATCAGCTGCACCAAGCCTCAAGCATTTAACAACAACAGCAACCTCATCCTGAGCAGACATCACTGCGGGGGGGAAAAAAAAAAATAAAAAAAAAAAAAAAAAAAAAACACACACACACACACAAGGAAAATAAAACAATCTCCAAAAATCCAGAAAAACGAAATGAAAAACCAAAAACATAAAGACAGTCTTACTGATGACGGGAATCCGTCGCAGATCTTTGTCTCTCATGATATATTTTAACATCTTGAAGCCTTTAGCCATGGGAAGATCAACCTCAGAAAGAATAATATCTATGTCAGGCCCCTCCGCGTTCAGGGCATCAATCACTTGCCTTGGGGATCTAACTGGAGTCACTGTAGAACACCGATCATACTCTAAATCAGAGGTATGCAGATCTTAATAAACTACCTCTTTCATGATCATACATGAATCATCAACAAGTTCCCAAATTAGAATATAAATTAGAACTACCCAAATAAACCTAATACAAATTTACATATTTTTAGTCGTCTTTAGCAAAAATACTCTTAAATGGCGATTAAATCAAACATGCCAAATCAGAAATGCCCGTATATTACTTAGAAGACTGTACCACTGGTATGAAATCAGCAATAAACTGAATCACTGACATGATCAAGAAGTTAAAGTCTAACTAACCACTCATGGGTGGCCTAGTAGCAAAAAGCTTGTGACTATCATCATTTAAATGTGAGATATCTCAAGTTCAATTCCTACAAAGTGTGGCCACGCCAACGAGAAATGCTACATCCACAAAAAGTTTACAAAATTATATCCACACAATGACTTGGCAACTAATTGTGGAGGGTAAAAAAGAAGACACAGAGATTATTATGCAAAATGATTGGAACACTACACATGCCAAGTCATTTTGTGGGTATAATTTTGTAAACTCTTTGTAGATGTAGCACTGCTCCCACGCCAACCTCCTGCAAAAGAGGTTTTTTTTACCCGGTTTGAGTCAGGGTGGCGATGGGTTTAAACCCAAACCCCGCGGATTAGTCAGCCAAAAGCTCGCAAACCATACATCAACAACAACAAACCCAATTAAGCCGGAGCAGGGAGTTACCAAAAAAAATCTAACTAGCTTAACCAACTATCAATTTCACATAAATTTACGCGTTGTCTCTATTTGATCTTCTCTTCAATCACTTCATGGATAACTAGATCACACCAACTAATTAGCAGCTAACTCGTCAAAACAATATATATATATATATATATATATATATATATATATATATATATATATATATATATATATATATATAAAGAACAACAAAAAGCTAAAAAAAAACTTTTTATACCTTGATATGAACATTTAGAAAGAAGATCATAAACCTCGACCGAACTCTTCATATCATTATCACATAGCAAAATCCTGACTTTACTTCGATCAATAAAACCCTCACCACCACTCTTCAATATTTCATTTGGTTCCATACCTCCCTCCTAAATATATTACAATCACACCAAAAAAAAATATATTTCTAAAAATAGATCAACTATTACATAACTTCCATTAAAACTCAATTAAAACAACTAGCTAGCTATTTATATATGCATAATCATCTAGATTAAGACTTTCTATTTTTAGAAAGTTCATCAGATCAATCATATCCTCATAAAATACATACTATCCCTAACAGATCACCGTTAAGTGTGTGTTTGTGTGTGAATAAACAAGGTCTTCTTCTTTGATTAGTTGAAGAAAAAAAATGGTTTTTTTAATGTGAGCTGGGGAGGCTAAAATGCGCAGGATGAATCTGGGCCGTTAGATGAGGCGTATGTGTTAGAATTAGGTGGCAGACGTGGATGAAAAAGTGCAAAAGTGAGCGCGTGAGGATAAATAATTAGGGATAGAGAATAGGCCACGTCATCAAAAGGTCTTTACGAAAGAGGAAAGGGCGGAGATATTTTAGATATTTGTTTGGTGTATCTTTGGGGATTTCGATTTGGATTTCGCCTACCTTGTGGCCCAATGCTATAGAAGATGGAATATGTAATGGGTGGTGTTTGGGGTGCTTGCTGGATACTAGCACTTTCTTATTCGACAACACATTAATGAATATTGGTATCTTTCTTTACAAAAACAAGTTGTACAGATCGGTCAAAGAAAATAAAGGTCGTACAATTTTACGCCGTCAGTCGCACAAAATAAACATTGTCACATTAGTCGTGCAAAAACTTGTTGGTGGCACAAAACGTTACATCATTCACACAAAAACATCTACAACATTTGTCGAAAATCTAGTCGGTCGGTCAACCTACAGTCTTTTGTCAAGAGGGGCGTCACAATCATTTTATTAAAAAATTAATAAATTCTTGTCACAATCACATCAAAAGATGCTACAAATAATACTCCATCCGTCTCAAAATTATTGTCATCAGAAAGAAATTACATATTTTAATAAAAGTGTGGTCATTTTAATTTTCAACCACTCAAACAGAATATTCTCATAATAAATTCTCTAATTTTTTCCATAAAAATGAAAGTGGACAATTATTTTGAGACATATTAAATAAGAAATATGGATAATTATTTTGAGACGGAGAGAATATTATTGAAAAATTAATATTTTTTTTATCAAAAGGATGTGACACAATCACATCAGGGGATATGTATAACCAACCTCATGTAATAAAGGGTATGGGTGAGCATGGTGCGGGGGTGAGGCGAATCTATAGTAAAACCAAAAATCAAACCGTATATTTCGGTTTTTGAAAGCTACATGCAGTTTAGTTGGGTTTTTTCAATTTCTGTTTTTCAGTTTTGACATCGAATCGGGTCGGTTTTTTTTTTTTTTTTTTTTTTTTTTTTTTTTTTTTTTACTTGACAACAAGCATGTTTTAATCTTATACAAAGTTTACGATATCAAGTTTCAAACAAAAATATTTAAACAAATATCAATAGTATCATATATCCAACAATCCAAAGATACGAGAAAACGCACGAAACAACCAAAGTAGAATCTAAAATATAAAATTCTCGTCTTTGTGCATTTCATACGCAAAAACATTCAGAGAATACTATTGTTTGAAAACAAATATTTAAAATCTATAGATGTATCAAACAAGGATTTCAACCCACGCGTTGTTGCGGAGTTCTTGTATACATTAGTGTTGTAGTTACTGAAACACTATATTTTTCTAAACCAAACTTATTAATACAAATAATGTCAAAAACGTCATTTACATTTTTCGATCTCTATATGTTTTGATAATCTCAAAATATAAATACACGTTACATAAAATTACGCTTAACAAGTTTATAATTGAGAAAACTCGTTCCAACGACAATATCACTTAAGGTATAAACAAACAATCTACCAACTTAGTTTAGTTATTAAAGAATTTATTTTTCACTAAACCTCACATTTTTATGTAACAAAACATTTTTTACAAAAGTATTTTTGTAATTTTAAAGAAATATTTTACTAAGAAAATAATTCGAATTTCAAATTTTCCAATAGCTAGTTTTCCCGCCTAAAACCAGATAAGTTTTTCACCAGATAAACTTTCACCACATCAGGACAAAAATAGAAGCGTATGTCGGGATGGTCCCTTAAACATGGCGACGGTCCCTTATATATATGGGACCGTCCAACTTTAAGGGATTGTCCCCCGCTCCTCCTAGTCCTATAAATATTGAATTGTTTCATTCATAAAAAATCACCTCTTGAGCACTAAAGCTTTCTGTCTTCTAAATTCACTCTAAAAACTCTTCTTTGATCACATTAACACGTTATAAGTTGTTTGCAAGTGATCACAACCATCCTTCTTTCAAGTGCAAGAAAAGAACACTCGTATTCGTCAAGAAACAAAGTGTTGAAGAATAGTCCTTTACCTCATAAACCATTGTTACGGATCTCTCCTCAACCTCCATTCTTTGTATCTTAATACTTGTTTGTAATCCGACTTGAGTGCAAGCTTGGAATTGTGTATTGTGTTAATTCGGACTAGGTGTTGGTTCGAATTGTGTAGCCACGTAGGCTTTTGTGTAGATTTGTTCTAGCTAGAATTAGGACCCAACATTCCGCTTAGTGTCGTTAAACTTGGTGTAAGCTTCGGTGTACGGTTTGTTCCGCTATAAGGGAGCGTGTTGATATAGTTTTTGTGAAACTCTCGAGTGTGAGACTCGAGGAGTGGAGTAGGGCGAAGACTGAGCTTCGTAGCCGAACCACTATAAATCTTTGTGTCCTGGTTTGATCGTTTCTTTCCTTATCTTTACTTACATGTTTATAATTTTGTTCATAAATTTTGTATTGGTATCACATAAGATTCGAATCAAAAAATATTTCAAAACAAACTTGAAAAATATTTTTAGAAACGTAATTAAAACGGTGAAACTATCCAACCCCTTTCTAGTTTCTACAATTGGTATCAGAGCGGGTCACTCAAGATTTTTAAAGTATGTTGTATTTTAAAACTTGAATCGATCAATGGATTTTGATAAATGTCAAGAAGGGTAATCTATGCAATAACCACCACTTTTCGAAGTTGATAGCTTCATTTACTGGAAAACTATATTTGAAACTTATGTAAAATCAAAAGATCTTGATCTTTAGCATGTCATTACTATGGGTGACTTTCAACCTATTGAACAAAACCCTGAAACTAAAAAGGATGAAATAGATCCTTATGATAAACAAAGTGAAAATCTTAAAAAGAAATTAGCTAAAAGCGATGAAGCAAAAATGGTTATTTATAATGCTTTACTGAAAAAGGAATTTCAAAGAATTTTTAGGTGTAATACGGCTAAAGAAATTTGGAAAACTTTGTTAGTCACTTATCAAGGTAATAATCAAGTCAAATATAACAAGATCGATCTTTTGTTCAACAATATGAACAATTTATCATTCCTAAAGATGAATCTATATATAGTACTTTTGCTAGATTTAATACTATTATTACTAGTCTAAAGGCACTTGATGAAGGTGTTTCTGTCAAGAGTTGTGTTAGGAATTTCTCAGGCTTTACATCCAAAGTGGAGGGCAAAGATCATGGCAATAGAAGAATCCAAAGATCTAGCCTCACTTGTTAGTGCAAGAGGTGTGGTAGGTTGAGATTGGGCTTGGTTATGCGTCGGGCCACCCTCGGTGGAGTGCCCGTTATGATGAATTCTGCACTAATCCAAGTGATAGGTCAATTCCTTGCATAAATGAAAGTAAACTGTTAGCCTTGCCATGGGGACGGACCCCACGATTAAGCTCTGACGTGAGAGTAAGTATTCATGTTGTTAGAGAAATGCATGTGTACTGAGATATGTGAGAAAGTCATACCTTGTGATTGTGTACTAAGGTTGCCTTTTATAGGTGGTCAGGATAGTAGGGTTCCTTGATATTTCACATATTATTGTAGTGGCCGGAGTGGGACCCTTGTCAGGCAAGGGTCCACAGTTTAATCATGACTGCGGACGCGGATCGTCTGCCAGACCATAGGCTGGTTCGTAAGCTTACTTTGGAAGTGTCGCTCACATGATCCGCGTGCGTCGCTAGTAATCCGGAACGTGCCCTACTCGGGGCCTGGGCTTTGGTGTTGTCCTGTATTTTTTGTTTCGTTGGGCCAGGGCCCAGCTGTATATGATGTGATCCAGGCCCAGTGGACATGTTATCCGTGTTATAAGTCGTTACTTGTTTTGTTGGGCCGGGGCCCGGTTGTGTATAATACGATCCTGGCCCGGTAAGCCTGCTATCTGTATTATACGTCATCAAGTCCCCCCAATCTAGTGCATTCTTTGCTCGCGTTCTATTGTAGCGTGCGGTGAATTACTCTAGACTAAGATTCTGGTCATTCCGTCCTGGCCTTTGACGCTTTTCCGTGGCATGTCCTTATGGTCAGCGGATAAGATTGTGGGGGACATGGACCATTTTTTAACCGTTCCCTCTATTGGTCTTCGTTTTTGATTAGCTGTCACCCCTATTGTTTTACTACTGAGCGTAGCCATTGATTGGGGTGTGCTTTGACATGCGCCATTTGCTCGACTAACCTTGATTAGATGTTTCGCGAGTATAAATACTCGCTTTTTATTTTACCATTTTTTCTCTTCCTTTTCATCGTATTCCGCTGCCGTTTGGGTTTTGCAATTCTGCCCATCCCTTTTTCAGTTATCTCCCTTTCCATTTGAAGAATATTCCGTCGTCATGGTTGATTTTTGGGATGCTAAGTGTAAACTTTCGCAGCATGCGTATGATACGGTTATTATGGATTGTCATATTCCTTCTGAGGTTAACCCGGTTTTACCAAATGAGAATCAACTTATCTGTCATCATCCGAAGGGTAAGATAGGTGTTTTTACTCATTTCTTTGAGTATGCTCAATACCGTCTGCCATTATCCAGGTTTTTCGTTAGTATTCTTGAGCATTATAGGATTCACATTTCACAACTTCATACAATTGGGGCAACGAAAGTTTCTCATTTTGAGATTCTCTATCATGTTTGTGGGGTTGAGCCATTAGTTGCTCTTTTCCGGTACTTCTATGTAAATACCAAAAAGAAGGGTTGGTTGTCTTTTGGTGCACGCTCCAAAGAAACATGTTGTTCGTGTTGGGATATAAAAGATCAAGGTACTTCTGTATGTCAAAGTACTGCTGCATGAAGAGTAAAGTCAAAGTACTGCTTGAAGAACAAAGTCAAAGTACTGCTGATTGAAGATTGTTCAAAGTACTTCGAAGAATACAAGGACTTAAGTGCAATATTAGTTAAAGGATTAATGTGTAACATTGTATGAATATTCTAGAATTTGTTAAGGATAATTACTTGTCATTCAAGTTAGATGATGTAAACCGACTTAAGGTTATCTATATAAGGAGCCTTAAGAGGTATTAGTCGATATATGTTTTAGAGTTGTTCAAAGTCGATAATAGTTAGAGATTGTTAGTGAATATGTGTAACAAAGCAGGTTCAAGTTTGGTTTAATATAAAAGTTCTTCTTAAGCTTTATGTTAGTAGATTCCTGATGCGTGGGGTTTGCACCAGGCTTTACCTCTCAAGGGATCTCGAGAAGCTTACAACCCCCACCAGGCAGTGTACCTGATCGATGTAGTATAGTATAATGACAAGTACTGGGGGATTGATCGTTCAGCTAGGAATAGTGTTGCTAGGATTAGAAAACCTAAAGACTAGGTCTAGAGATGAGGGATGATTCTTTTTGTATTTTTATATTTTTTAGAAAGCAAATTAAAATCTCGGGTTTGAAGGAGTTGGGCGGAATTAGTTGCTAGTCAACTAACCCAATACTAAAGATGCAATCAAAATAAAATACTAAAAATGAAAATAAACTATATTAAACTAAAGTTGTGAGCAATATATAGGAGAAATGTGTTTACTTAGATTTCACTACTCCCTAGATATCTTTTACACGTTAATTACTTGTTATAGTTGCGTGGATGACGGATTGTATTCCTTAATACCATTCATGGAGTGGCGTACTTACTTCCCCAATCCTATGAGCGCCTACTTCACTCCTATGTCGAGCCGGCTAAGAAGCTCCTAACATGGGATAATTAGAATTTACTCATGCATTAAATACAACCAATAAAACCTAGTACACATCGGTTCATGTTTCCTAAGACGTTCAAGCATGTTACACAATGGAGATCTGCCAGATTTCTTAAGCCTAACATTGAAATCATTCATCCAATACAACCATAAACAAGTAATCAACACATAATTAACATCTAGGTTTCATTAGATCCAAGCAAACACAAGATAGATCTAGCCTAACATGTTGAAATCAAGACAAGCACAAGATATAATCAACCAACACATAGACATATTGATTGAATTAAGAGAAGACTTATCTCAATAGAATATGGAAGGATTCAAGGGGTGAAAACCCTTGAAAGTACTGTAAAATATGAGCTAGGGTTTACAAAGTTCGGCCCTAGTTTCTCCATACAAGTTCCTCTCTTATGAATGAAAAATTAGAAAACTATATATAGAGTTTAGAAGGTGACGGCGTCAAGAACAAATGTCTGACGCCGTCATCTCGCCGCCAAATAGTTCCTCGGACTGCCTAGATCTGGGTCTGACGCCGTCATGTATTCTCCTTATGCAGGCCGTCACAAAATTAACTCTTGACGCCCTTCTTGTGACGCGGTCAGGTTTGCACTGGGTCGTCACCACTTTTACTCTTGACGCCGTCACGGTTTTCCTCTTGACGCCGTCAGGTACTGTTCTCAGCATGGAAAATTATGTCTTTGGCGTTTTCTTCACTTTCATGCTCCAAAAACGTCCGAATTGCTTCCTTTTCCAGATTTCACTCCCAAAGTACCTAAAATCACAAAAGGAACGATTTAGGGTAATATTTGATCAAATAAATTCAATTCCGGGCTTAAATGACCCCCTAAAAGTGGTTCATTTTTCGCCTCATCATATACCCTTACACTTGAGATTTGCTTGTCCTCAAGCAAATGCGCTTTTATTCTAATCAAAATACAAGTTAGGGGTCATTTAACACTAATATAAAAGTAATTACAACAAATAATCGTTCCACTAAAGACCAAAGACAAGCACGGAGGTCATATACTAGCACCTCACAAATAGTGTTTAGATACTCACATATCTCGGGTGTAATAAAGTTATATCACAATATGGAAACGGAAAATATGTCTCACTACCTGTCATAGCAAAATAGATTACCATAGGCTTAGAAAAGGATCAAACCTCCACCACATGGCGTAAGCACCTAGGATAAACTATCAAAGAGGTCTTTTAAAGGGTTGTAACGTTAGGTGAAGGGATATGGAATACACGGTTTTGTTGGTTATAAGCAGTCTTTACTGGTGGCGAGTTAACAATCTTGGTTAATTACATGTACAATATGGCGTTGCTAAGCCAAGACTAGACTCGACTTAAGCTAATGAATGAAAAATAACAAAAACATAAAATGAACATAGAATAAAAAGGGATGGTAGTCCATATGTTTTTTTGTTTTCTTTTTTTTTCTTTTTTTTTTTTTTTTTTTTTTTTTTTTTCATACACTCTTACCCTACCATCCAAAATAATACATTATAGGGAATGAAAATTCCCCTTACACTTGAATCTTTACATACTTTACAATAAACTAATCTAATGACTCGAGTTAAGAAAATCAAAACACTTGGAGTACTTTTAAGATTAACGTACATATGGGGGTAATATATGATGTTCTTCCCCATTAGTCCATAAAATAAGTACTTTACCCATGAGTCTCAATCGTCCCAAAACAACATGTACAAGGATATAACTCGACTTAGCAACCATGCAATCAATTAGATAATTAACTTAGGGTTTAACACATAACAATAATGCACTAAAAATGAGTGCATACACGGAAGGCTAAGGCGATTTGGGTGTACATTTAAGTGGGGTGTAACAAATTCTTCCTTTAAGTAAGATGCTTAAAGTTAGAAACGAAAAGATAGGCTCGGAGGGGTGTACTAGGGGTTTCGTGTACTAAAAATGAGTACAACGCTAAGGCTGTGGGAAAAAATAATTGACTTAACTAGCCAAGTAATATGACTTAAATGGTCAAGTAATTATGATACGGGTTTAACACAAGGGTGATCCTAATGCCTCTTATCATGTAGTAAATCCTACTAAACGAATGTAGTCTCACTAGCGGTCTCGGGATGCATCACTAACGCAAGTTCTAGAATCTAAATGCTACCGGTATACTCATAAGCACTAGTAAATGCTTTTCCTATCAAATCTAATGGCGAACCTCACATATTTGGGTGGAAAATTTTTCTGAATAGTACGGTTTTGTGCTAGTCATACAATCTCCTATCTATGAGACGCTTGCTATGGCTAAAGTTTCACTCCTAGATGTTGTAAAAAATTTTAAATTTGGCGCTAAAATTGCACTAACAAGTATTTCTCATAGTTTTATTACACATCTACTATCAAACAAACAAACTCAAGCGAAAGTGTATTTGTAAGGTATCATCATTTTACCCTCCCCTTACACTTAAGATGAACATTGTCCCCAATGTTCAAGTAAAGAATGTAAAAGTGAAATAAGTAAAACAAATGAAATCAAATACTCCCCTGATTCGCTCAGTATGGATTATAAGGTGGCCAGGTTAGATCTTCCTCCAAGAAAATGAACAATCAAAGCTTCCCTTCCAGAATAATAATCATCTTCTTGTCATACATAACCTGTAAATCCTGAGAAAACAGACAAGGCAACCTCGCATAAAATCGGCGGCAATCTACATATACTAATAAATCCTAGAAAACAAAATAAGATATAATGCTTGTGGAATGATGTTTGCAGATTTCCTGGAGATTATAAAACTGATAATTCAACAAAAAGTTTAAGACTCCGTTAGAAAAACAAAACCGGTAAAATTTCCAGATTTTTACACGTGACGCCGTCAAGAGTAAACTCGTGACGCCGTTAGAAGTGACCTGCAGAAATTCTTATGTTAAGTTTCCGGAAAATTTCTGGAAAAACTTGGTCCTACTTCCTGGAAAATCCTGCAAAACTTCATTATGACTCGATACAAGCATTTGACTCTAACAAATACGAATATACATGTTCAATTAATATTGTGGAGAATCATGATCGGTTTGTTTCTTAAAAACATATTTGGGGTTTCCCCTTACACTTATCTTTTGCAAAAAATACCTTTGGGTGAAGTTAAGACTAGGCAAAACAACAAAGTAAAGTATTTCCACTATTTAGTTTTGAAACATGATCTACCAACAATAAAAATAAAGCATGCATACGGAAGCAAATAACAAACAAACAAAATAAAAATCACACACAACGAAAAATGACACCATAAGAACATTCTATTATTACTAATTAACGTAAGCATAAAAAATTAAAATTATCCAAGGTCAACAGAGGCCACATCCTAAACTATTACAATCCCAATTGTTTCAAATTACATCATCATCAATAAATTGTTCAAACATAACAGACATCAAGAAAGATCACTGGGGAGGAGGACCAAAACGGTAGTCATAACCAGGAGGGAGGTGTCCTGTGTACCCGTAGGGAGGGTAGTTTGTCTCACGACCGGGGAATGGGTCAATTTGCAGGTGGGGCTCGAGCTGATCACGGGTGGAGAGGTGCTGCATCTGGCGGATGGTATGATCATACATCCAATCAAAGCGCTGGTCAGTAGTGGTCCGCCATGCGTCCACCTGACCCATCCAGGCCCCCTGGCGTGCCTGCCAGTCTCCCCGACTCATGTGTCGGTAGTAATCAGCTGACCCCACCTCATAACCCCCGAACTGATGCTGTTGGGGCGCTCCCTCATCATCATCATCCTCATCATCATCATCAGGTCCCCCTGCCATGTACCAACCATAGGACCCATCCGCCAGCTGCATCACGATGCTCATCTGCCTGAGGGATTTAGCCCTCACTACCCTACAAGCCCTGCAGTCGCTCAAGTATCCCATGATCGGGGGAATAAGCAGATCATAAGATCGAGCCAACCGGGTCACGAACATCCCCCCATACACCTTGTCAATATCCCTCTCCCCCACACTGGTCTTCAAATAGCTAGCTACCCAAAATGGGATGTTGCAGTAAACATCCGCTGAAAAGATGGTATACAGGTAGAAAAGATCTGAAGCAGTGACACGGTGAGTGGTGCCATGACGCCCCGACAAGCTGTATGTGATGCATCTGTGGACTAACCTGACCACGGGGTCCCTTATTGATGTTGCCCCAGTAGTCGAGGTGTACACCCCGTTCCCTATGGTCGGCCAAAAAGTGGCGCACCTCATATCGCTCCTCAAAGTCTCCCCATGTAACAACCTCTGCATAAAACCTCCCTCAACAGCCTCCTCCCTAGTATACAAACCTATCCTCCATCCAAACTCAGTAACCGAACATGATCGAATCTCCCCTCCTAACCTAAAGTAAATAGTGGTACCCCCATGTCCGTCCTAGCCTCTGCCTGATCAAAGTGGAAGGTCGCAAAGAACTCCCTCACCAACTCACTATACACAGTCTCCCTCATCCTAAACAACCTCTCCCATTGAGGACCCGTGAACCCATCAGTTTGGATCCTCCCCAAAAATGCAGCCTCTAACCCTTGGGACCTAAGAAATGCCCAATCAATCACAGCACCAGCATCAATGTGGTGATTACAAAGCTCCGCATACTTAGTTTTAGCGGCAACATTGTCGAATTCACCCCAACTATGGACCAATTCCCCGTAGTTAACTTGTTGGGGTCTAGAGGAGCTACCACGGTGTTGTCGTGATCGCTTGCTCATTTTCCTGGAAAAAGATAGAGTGGACGGAAACAATTAGAATGAGAATTTTTTATTGGTTCACGCTGTCAGACACATTTGACGCCGTCAGGAAGGAGGTCCTGACGCCGTCAAACCTAGCAGAAATCGGGCCATGCAATTACGAGGGAAAAATCAATTTTCAAACTCTTAACCCATTACCCAAACACTCCCTTAAGCAGAAAACATGGGTGGGGGGTCAAAAAATCCGTGGTATGAAAGATTTTTCCTAGATTAACGCATGATTTAAGTAGGACAACATCATCTAAAGGTAACCCCATGATTACAAATCACCAAGGGGACGGCATTACGATTTGTCAATGATGGGTCAAAAATGGGGTTTCGTATGAAAGGGGTTTTCAAAATTGGTTGAACCTAAGGACAATTGAACGAAAAAGAGTGAGGAAAAACAACTTACCAAGTGGAGATTAACCACGGAAGATGTCAGATTGGATGTTGGAGACTCGGAGGTAGAGCAGCAATTTGGGTGAGATTTGTGGGGTATGAGTTGAAAGTGATGGAGTTTGGGTTATTATTGCTAAGATAGCGAGGTGATGGCGTCAAGAGTTACCATCTGACGCTGTCAGATGCCCGTATCAGGTATAGAAAGAGGTAATTCCACATTTAGTCCCTGTACTTAGTGTGAATAGCTAAACACAAGTAAAAACTATGAGTAGCTATCCCATTAGTGAAGTCCACCAGGGTCGAACGTCTCATTACTGTCACGGAAAGAGGTGTGGTTGTAGAAAGGGGTGGGTGAGGTTTTAGTAAAGTTGTAACCTTCGCATTGGTCAACGGTGGTTACAAAGTGGTGTTGTTCCATAGAGGGTCTCAAAGCTGTGGTGTCTTTGAGGTGCAACCTCTTCACACCGGGTTTAAAACCAAAAGAACGTCTCTTGCACAAATTTGGGAGCGTGGTTTGCAAGCATCCAACAAAAATGTTATGAAATTGTGAATTCTTCTCTTCCTGAGGATGCTCGCAAAAGTAGGAGGTGATTGACGGTGAAGCACTTGGAAAGGATTTCTCGTTATCCTCTTGGTCAAACACCAATGGAGTTGAAACCTCGAAGACTTTTTCGATTTTTCTTGGCGCTGATTTTTCCTTAATCTTCTTTTTGATCCTTGATATGAATTTGTCTGCTAAATCCATAAAAGCGTTGCGAGTGCTTTCCATGCGTGCTTCTAAGTGCCAAATTTGTTTTTCCTGATTATTCATGAAGGTTACCATTATCCCTTCGAACTCCTCTTGTCGTGAACGTTCAAGAAAATTATGGTTGATAACCGCATTCCTACGTAAATTAGGATTCCACGCGGTTTCAGTAGCAGATTTCTACGTAAATTAGAATGAGAATTTTTTATTGGTTCACGCTGTCAGACACATTTGACGCCGTCAGGAAGGAGGTCCTGACGCCGTCAGACCTAGCAGAAATCGGGCCATGCAATTACGAGGGAAAAATCAATTTTCAAACTCTTAACCCATTACCCAAACACTCCCTTAAGCAGAAAACATGGGTGGGGGGTCAAAAAATCCGTGGTATGAAAGATTTTTCCTAGATTAACGCATGATTTAAGTAGGACAACATCATCTAAAGGTAACCCCATGATTCCAAATCACCAAGGGGACGACATTACGATTTGTCAATGGTGGGTCAAAAATGGGGTTTCGGATGAAAGGGGTTTTCAAAATTGGTTGAACCTACGGACAATTGAACGAAAAAGAGTGAGGTAAAACAACTTACCAAGTGGAGATTAACCACGGAAGATGTCAGATTGGATGTTGGAGACTCGGAGGTAGAGCAGCAATTTGGGTGAGATTTGTGGGGTATGAGTTGAAAGTGATGGAGTTTGGGTTATTATTGCTAAGATAGCGAGGTGATGGCGTCAAGAGTTACCATCTGACGCTGTCAGATGCCCGTATCAGGTATAGAAAGAGGTAATTCCACATTTAGTCCCTGTACTTAGTGTGAATAGCTAAACACAAGTAAAAACTATGAGTAGCTATCCCATTAGTGAAGTCCACCAGGGTCGAACGTCTCATTACTGTCACGGAAAGAGGTGTGGTTGTAGAAAGGGGTGGGTGAGGTTTTAGTAAAGTTGTAACCTTCGCATTGGTCAACGGTGGTTACAAAGTGGTGTTGTTCCATAGAGGGTCTCAAAGCTGTGGTGTCTTTGAGGTGCAACCTCTTCACACCGGGTTTAAAACCAAAAGAACGTCTCTTGCACAAATTTGGGAGCGTGGTTTGCAAGCATCCAACAAAAATGTTATGAAATTGTGAATTCTTCTCTTCCTGAGGATGCTCGCAAAAGTAGGAGGTGATTGACGGTGAAGCACTTGGAAAGGATTTCTCGTTATCCTCTTGGTCAAACACCAATGGAGTTGAAACCTCGAAGACTTTTTCGATTTTTCTTGGCGCTGATTTTTCCTTAATCTTCTCTTTGATCCTTGATATGAATTTGTCTGCTAAATCCATAAAAGCGTTGCGAGTGCTTTCCATGCGTGCTTCTAAGTGCCAAATTTGTTTTTCCTGATTATTCATGAAGGTTACCATTATCCCTTCGAACTCCTCTTGTCGTGAACGTTCAAGAAAATTATGGTTGATAACCGCATTCCTACGTAAATTAGGATTCCACGCGGTTTCAGTAGCAGATTTCTACGTAAATTAGAATGAGAATTTTTTATTGGTTCACGCTGTCAGACACATTTGACGCCGTCAGGAAGGAGGTCCTGACGCCGTCAGACCTAGCAGAAATCGGGCCATGCAATTACGAGGGAAAAATCAATTTTCAAACTCTTAACCCATTACCCAAACACTCCCTTAAGCAGAAAACATGGGTGGGGGGTCAAAAAATCCGTGGTATGAAAGATTTTTCCTAGATTAACGCATGATTTAAGTAGGACAACATCATCTAAAGGTAACCCCATGATTCCAAATCACCAAGGGGACGACATTACGATTTGTCAATGGTGGGTCAAAAATGGGGTTTCGGATGAAAGGGGTTTTCAAAATTGGTTGAACCTACGGACAATTGAACGAAAAAGAGTGAGGAAAAACAACTTACCAAGTGGAGATTAACCACGGAAGATGTCAGATTGGATGTTGGAGACTCGGAGGTGGAGCAGCAATTTGGGTAAGATTTGTGGGGTATGAGTTGAAAGTGATGGAGTTTGGGTTATTATTGCTAAGATAGCGAGGTGATGGTGTCAAAAGTTACCATCTGACGCTTTCAGATGCCCGTATAAGGTATAGAAAGAGGTAATTCCACATTTAGTCCCTGTACTTAGTGTGAATAGCTAAACACAAGTAAAAACTATGAGTAGCTATCCCATTAGTGAAGTCCACCAGGGTCGAACGTCTCATTACTGTCACGGAAAGAGGTGTGGTTGTAGAAAGGGGTGGGTGAGGTTTTAGTAAAGTTGTAACCTTCGCATTGGTCAACGGTGGGTACAAAGTGGTGTTGTTCCATAGAGGGTCTCAAAGCTGTGGTGTCTTTGAGGTGCAACCTCTTCACACCGGGTTTAAAATCAAAAGAACGTCTCTTGCACAAATTTGGGAGCGTGGTTTGCAAGCATCCAACAAAAATGTTATGAAATTGTGAATTCTTCTCTTCCTGAGGATGCTCGCAAAAGTAGGAGGTGATTGACGGTGAAGCACTTGGAAAGGATTTCTCGTTATCCTCTTGGTCAAACACCAATGGAGTTGAAACCTCGAAGACTTTTTCGATTTTTCTTGGTGCTGATTTTTCCTTAATCTTCTCTTTGATCCTTGATATGAATTTGTCTGCTAAATCCATAAAAGCGTTGCGAGTGCTTTCCATGCGTGCTTCTAAGTGCCGGATTTGTTTTTCCTGATTATTCATGAAGGTTACCATTATCCCTTCGAACTCCTCTTGTCGTGAACGTTCAAGAAAATTATGGTTGGTAACCGCATTCCTACGTAAATTAGGATTCCACGCGGTTTCAGTAGCAGATTTCAACGTAAATTAGAATGAGAATTTTTTATTGGTTCACGCTGTCAGACACATTTGACGCCGTCAGGAAGGAGGTCCTGACGCCGTCAGACCTAGCAGAAATTGGGCCATGCAATTACGAGGGAAAAATCAATTTTCAAACTCTTAACCCATTACCCAAACACTCCCTTAAGCAGAAAACATGGGTGGGGGGTCAAAAAATCCGTGGTATGAAAGATTTTTCCTAGATTAACGCATGATTTAAGTAGGACAACATCATCTAAAGGTAACCCCATGATTACAAATCACCAAGGGGACGGCATTACGATTTGTCAATGGTGGGTCAAAAATGGGGTTTCGGATGAAAGGGGTTTTCAAAATTGGTTGAACCTAAGGACAATTGAACGAAAAAGAGTGAGGAAAAACAACTTACCAAGTGGAGATTAACCACGGAAGATGTCAGATTGGATGTTGGAGACTCGGAGGTGGAGCAGCAATTTGGGTAAGATTTGTGGGGTATAAGTTGAAAGTGATGGAGTTTGGGTTATTATTGCTAAGATAGCGAGGTGATGGCATCAAAAGTTACCATCTGACGCTTTCAGATGCCCGTATCAGGTATAGAAAGAGGTAATTCCACATTTAGTCCCTGTACTTAGTGTGAATAGCTAAACACAAGTAAAAACTATGAGTAGCTATCCCATTAGTGAAGTCCACCAGGGTCGAACGTCTCATTACTGTCACGGAAAGAGGTGTGGTTGTAGAAAGGGGTGGGTGAGGTTTTAGTAAAGTTGTAACCTTCGCATTGGTCAACGGTGGGTACAAAGTGGTGTTGTTCCATAGAGGGTCTCAAAGCTGTGGTGTCTTTGAGGTGCAACCTCTTCACACCGGGTTTAAAATCAAAAGAACGTCTCTTGCACAAATTTGGGAGCGTGGTTTGCAAGCATCCAACAAAAATGTTATGAAATTGTGAATTCTTCTTTTCCTGAGGATGCTCGCAAAAGTAGGAGGTGATTGACGGTGAAGCACATGGAAAGGATTTCTCGTTATCCTCTTGGTCAAACACCAATGGAGTTGAAACCTCGAAGACTTTTTCGATTTTTCTTGGTGCTGATTTTTCCTTAATCTTCTCTTTGATCCTTGATATGAATTTGTCTGCTAAATCCATAAAAGCGTTGCGAGTGCTTTCCATGCGTGCTTCTAAGTGCCGGATTTGTTTTTCCTGATTATTCATGAAAGTTACCATTATCCCTTCGAACTCCTCTTGTCGTGAACGTTCAAGAAAATTATGGTTGGTAACCGCATTCCTACGTAAATTAGGATTCCACGCGGTTTCAGTAGCAGATTTCAACGTAAATTAGAATGAGAATTTTTTATTGGTTCACGCTGTCAGACACATTTGACGCCGTCAGGAAGGAGGTCCTGACGCCGTCAGACCTAGCAGAAATTGGGCCATGCAATTACGAGGGAAAAATCAATTTTCAAACTCTTAACCCATTACCCAAACACTCCCTTAAGCAGAAAACATGGGTGGGGGGTCAAAAAATCCGTGGTATGAAAGATTTTTCCTAGATTAACGCATGATTTAAGTAGGACAACATCATCTAAAGGTAACCCCATGATTACAAATCACCAAGGGGACGGCATTACGATTTGTCAATGGTGGGTCAAAAATGGGGTTTCGGATGAAAGGGGTTTTCAAAATTGGTTGAACCTAAGGACAATTGAACGAAAAAGAGTGAGGAAAAACAACTTACCAAGTGGAGATTAACCACGGAAGATGTCAGATTGGATGTTGGAGACTCGGAGGTGGAGCAGCAATTTGGGTAAGATTTGTGGGGTATAAGTTGAAAGTGATGGAGTTTGGGTTATTATTGCTAAGATAGCGAGGTGATGGCATCAAAAGTTACCATCTGACGCTTTCAGATGCCCGTATCAGGTATAGAAAGAGGTAATTCCACATTTAGTCCCTGTACTTAGTGTGAATAGCTAAACACAAGTAAAAACTATGAGTAGCTATCCCATTAGTGAAGTCCACCAGGGTCGAACGTCTCATTACTGTCACGGAAAGAGGTGTGGTTGTAGAAAGGGGTGGGTGAGGTTTTAGTAAAGTTGTAACCTTCGCATTGGTCAACGGTGGGTACAAAGTGGTGTTGTTCCATAGAGGGTCTCAAAGCTGTGGTGTCTTTGAGGTGCAACCTCTTCACACCGGGTTTAAAACCAAAAGAACGTCTCTTGCACAAATTTGGGAGCGTGGTTTGCAAGCAACCAACAAAAATGTTATGAAATTGTGAATTCTTCTCTTCCTGAGGATGCTCGCAAAAGTAGGAGGTGATTGACGGTGAAGCACTTGGAAAGGATTTCTCGTTATCCTCTTGGTCAAACACCAATGGAGTTGAAACCTCGAAGACTTTTTCTATTTTTCTTGGTGCTGATTTTTCCTTAATCTTCTCTTTGATCCTTGATATGAATTTGTCTGCTAAATCCATAAAAGCGTTGCGAGTGCTTTCCATGCGTGCTTCTAAGTGCCGGATTTGTTTTTCCTGATTATTCATGAAGGTTACCATTATCCCTTCGAACTCCTCTTGTCGTGAACGTTCAAGAAAATTATGGTTGATAACCGCATTCCTACGTAAATTAGGATTCCACGCGGTTTCAGTAGCAGATTTCTACGTAAATTAGAATGAGAATTTTTTATTGGTTCACGCTGTCAGACACATTTGACGCCGTCAGGAAGGAGGTCCTGACGCCGTCAGACCTAGCAGAAATCGGGCCATGCAATTACGAGGGAAAAATCAATTTTCAAACTCTTAACCCATTACCCAAACACTCCCTTAAGCAGAAAACATGGGTGGGGGGTCAAAAAATCCGTGGTATGAAAGATTTTTCCTAGATTAACGCATGATTTAAGTAGGACAACATCATCTAAAGGTAACCCCATGATTACAAATCACCAAGGGGACGGCATTACGATTTGTAAATGGTGGGTCAAAAATGGGGTTTCGGATGAAAGGGGTTTTCAAAATTGGTTGAACCTAAGGACAATTGAACGAAAAAGAGTGAGGAAAAACAACTTACCAAGTGGAGATTAACCACGGAAGATGTCAGATTGGATGATGGAGACTCGGAGGTGGAGCAGCAATTTGGGTGAGATTTGTGGGGTATGAGTTGAAAGTGATGGAGTTTGGGTTATTATTGCTAAGATAGCGAGGTGATGGCGTCAAGAGTTACCATCTGACGCTGTCAGATGCCCATATCAGGTATAGAAAGAGGTAATTCCACATTTAGTCCCTGTACTTAGTGTGAATAGCTAAACACAAGTAAAAACTATGAGTAGCTATCCCATTAGTGAAGTCCACCAGGGTCGAACGTCTCATTACTGTCACGGAAAGAGGTGTGGTTGTAGAAAGGGGTGGGTGAGGTTTTAGTAAAGTTGTAACCTTCGCATTGGTCAACGGTGGGTACAAAGTGGTGTTGTTCCATAGAGGGTCTCAAAGCTGTGGTGTCTTTGAGGTGCAACCTCTTCACACCGGGTTTAAAACCAAAAGAACGTCTCTTGCACAAATTTGGGAGCGTGGTTTGCAAGCATCCAACAAAAATGTTATGAAATTGTGAATTCTTCTCTTCCTGAGGATGCTCGCAAAAGTAGGAGGTGATTGACGGTGAAGCACTTGGAAAGGATTTCTCGTTATCCTCTTGGTCAAACACCAATGGAGTTGAAACCTCGAAGACTTTTTCGATTTTTCTTGGTGCTGATTTTCCTTAATCTTCTCTTTGATCCTTGATATGAATTTTTCTGCTAAATCCATAAAAGCGTTGCGAGTGCCTTCCATGCGTGCTTCTAAGTGACGGATTTGTTTTTCCTGATTATTCATGAAGGTTACCATTATCCCTTCGAACTCCTCTTGTCGTGAACGTTCAAGAAAATTATGGTTGATAACCGCATTCCTACGTAAATTAGGATTCCACGCGGTTTCAGTAGCAGATTTCTCAACTCTCATTAATTCTCTTACCTGCTTCTCGATACTTCCTAATAACTGCTCTTGGGTGGCGTGTGCGTAATCAAGTTTCCCATTGTTTGAAAACATCGAGTCCTCCCATCCTTCTTCTTCGTACTGTGCCAACCCCTCAAGAACTTTCCAGCATTCGTCAATGCTTAGTCTGTTTAGCCTGCCCTTGGCTGCGTAATCTATAGCTCTCCTTGTTTGATAGTTAACTTTATCATAAAAGATTTGAATCTGGAGCCATGGTTCGATGCCATGATGAGGGACTTTTCAGAGTAGGTCTTTGTATCGAGTCCATGCTTCGTAAAAGGTTTCACCTTGATGTTGTTGGAACATCAAGATGTCATTTCTAAGCTTGGTAGTTCTCCCTGGTGGGAAAAATTGAGCAAGGAAACGAGTGGTGAGATCATCCCATGTGGTGATGGATCCCGTGGGTAAACGTTCAAGCCATTGGCTAGCTTGATCACGTAGAGAGAATTGGAATAGGCGTAATCGGGTTGACTCTCTAGTTGTAACATCAAGGTCTATAGAATCTACGAATTTAAGGAAGTGCTTGAGATGTTGGTTTGGATCTTCGGAACGAAGTCCATGGAATGCACATCCGCTTTGCACCAACCGGATGGTGTCGGATCGCAAGGGGGTCACATTGGCTCCGGTGAGCTCAATGGTGTTTCGGTAGCCTTGGTGGCTAGGTCGGGAATACTCGCCTAAGGTTCGGGGCCTAAGAGGTTCTAGTGGTGGGTTTTGTTGTGGTGGGATGACGGGTTCAAAGATGTTCCCATCGTCCATGATGTCGGGTGGTGAAGAGTTACGAACAAAAACACGAAGAAATAAGATAGACTAAAGAAAACCTAAAAAATAAAATTAAAATCTTACTAGAAAGGAATCTAGCAAGTAGACCTAAGAAAAAGAGATTCTAACCTAGACAATAACTATTCCTCGGGCTGCGGCACCAAAAAGTTGATGCGTGGGGTTTGCACCAGGCTTTACCTCTCAAGGGATCTCGAGAAGCTTACAACCCCCACCAGGCAGTGTACCTGATCGATGTAGTATAGTATAATGACAAGTACCGGGGGATTGATCGTTCAGCTAGGAATAGTGTCGCTAGGGTTAGAAAACCTAAAGACTAGGTCTAGAGATGAGGGATGATTCTTTTTGTATTTTTATATTTTTTAGAAAGCAAATTAAAATCTCGGGTTTGAAGGAGTTGGGCGGAATGAGTTGCTAGTCAACTAACCCAATACTAAAGATGCAATCAAAATAAAATACTAAAAATGAAAATAAACTATATTAAAATAAATTTGTGAGCAATATATAGGAGAAATGTGTTTACTTTGATTTCACTACTCCCTAGATATCTTTTACACGTTAATTACTTGTTATAGTTGCGTGGATGACAGATTGTATTCCTTAATACCATTCATGGAGTGGCGTACTTACTTCCCCAATCCTATGAGCGCCTACTTCACTCCTATGTCGAGCCGGCTAAGAAGCTCCTAACATGGGATCATTAGAATTTACTCATGCATTAAATACAACCAATAAAACCTAGTACACATCGGTTCATGTTTCCTAAGACCTTCAAGCATGTTACACAATGGAGATCTGACAGTTTTCTTAAGCCTAACATTGAAATCATTCATCCAATACAACCATAAACAAGTAATCAACACATAATTAACATCTAGGTTTCATTAGATCCAAGCAAACACAAGATAGATCTAGCCTAACATGTTGAAATCAAGACAAGCACAAGATATAATCAACCAACACATAGACATATTGATTGAATTAAGAGAAGACTTATCTCAATAGAACATGGAAGGATTCAAGGGGTGAAAACCCTTGAAAGTACTGTAAAATATGAGCTAGGGTTTACAAAGTTCGGCCCTAGTTTCTCCACACAAGTTCCTCTCTTATGAAAGAAAAAATAGAAAACTATATATAGAGTTTAGAAGGTGACGACGTCAAGAACAAATGTCTGACGCCGTCATCTCGCAGCCAAATAGATCCTCGGACTGCCTAGATCTGGGTCTGACGCCGTCATGTATTCTCCTTATGCAGGCCGTCACAAAATTAACTCTTGACGCCCTTCTTATGACGCCGTCAGGTTTGCACTGGGTCGTCACCACTTTTACTCTTGACGCCGTCACGGTTTTCCTCTTGACGCCGTCAGGTACTGTTCTCAGCATGGAAAATTAAGTCTTTGGCGTTTTCTTCACTTTTATGCTCCAAAAACGTCCGAATTGCTTCCTTTTCCAGATTTCACTCCCAAAGTACCTAAAATCACAAAAGGAACGATTTAGGGTAATATTTGATCAAATAATTTCAATTCCGGGCTTAAATGACCCCCTAAAAGTGGTTCATTTTTCGGCTCATCAATTCCGCATACTTTACAAGGTCAAACAATGTTTTAATATTAATAGTGTTGAGTTTACTTAATATTATTAAACCTTTACAAGCTACAAAGTAGTTTGGTCAGAGTACATCGATCCAACAAGTGGTATCAGTGCTTGTGTTGGAAACTCTGATTAAGAAGAAAAACCTTTAAACCGTTTCTACTACAAACCCTTCAAGATGTCGACAGAGGCTGCACCTGCTCCATCAATCACTGCTGTTAGAATACCTATTGTCAAGAAAGGTGAATATGACTTATGGGCCATGAAGATGAGGCAGTACATTGCCATCACAGACCATGCACTATGGGATGTGATTGTCAATGGTAATATGCAAATTGAAGAACCCGTGGAGATCCCTGGACAACCAACACCACCTAAGCCAACCATACCAGCTGCTACCAAAAGAAATCAAGACAAAGCTCTCAACATACTGCTCTCTACTATTCCTGATGGTCACTTATAGAAGTTTCATGATGCCAAGGATGCAAAACAACTGTGGGCTGCAATTAAGAAGAAGTTTGGAGGTAATGATGCTTCTAAGAAGATGCATAGGAACTTGTTGAAGCAACAATTTGAAACTTTCACTGTTTGTGAAAGAGAAGGTCTTGATTCTGCTTATGAAAGATTCCAAAATCTTCTGAGTATGCTAGACCTATATGATGCTGAGGCATCAGTTGAAGATGCTAATTTAAAGTTCTTGAGAAGCTTGCCATCAGCATGGCATGTAGTTTCTACTATGATCAGAGGACAACCAGGGCTGGACACAATGGACTTTGATGATCTCTACAACAATTTGAAGGTGTATGAGCATGAGATGAATGGTACTACAGGTTCAAGCACACATCAGAAATCCCAAAACATTGCTTTTGTATCTTCTGAGAACAGAAGCAGTACTTCCAATAAAGGTACTGCTTATCTTGTCCAAAGTACTATGACTGAGACTCAGGTTCCATGTACAACTATGATCACTACCACTTCATCACCATCAACCACCCCCACCCCAGATGATGTTCTATGTTCATTCTTTGCTCAACAAGCATCTCTACCTGTAACTTATAAAGAGGATGTCTTGCAAATAGATGATGATGCTTTGGAAGAAATTGATATCAGATGGCAAGTTGCCATGCTCACTGCAAGGATTAAGAAGTATGTGAATAAGACAGGAAAAGGCATCAATTTCAAAGCTAAACAGGGAATAACATTTGATAAGTCCAAAATTGAGTGCTTCAATTGTCAGAGGACTGGTCACTTTGCAAGGGAGTGCAAATTTACAAAGTATCAAGCAAACAAGATGATTGAACAACCCAAGCCTAAAAGAAAAGAGATTCCTATTACTGATCCAAAACCAAAAGCTTTGGTTGCTCAAGAGAATCTGTCAGAGATTGATTGGTCCAATGAGTTTGATGATGAACAGTTAACCTATTCAATGGTTGCATTGGAAGACTGGAGTACAACTTTTGATGAAGAGCCTGGATATGCTGCTTTGGAGTCAAGAGATGGTCTAGGAAGCTTTGATTGGAGCATGGAGTTTGAAGAAGATCCTGTTCAGCTTGCTATGGTAGCTACTTCACCAAGTTCATCCACTATCTCTGAGGTATGCTCTAAGTGCAATGATATGTATCAAAAGTTACTTAGTGAATATGTAGCTGAAAGAGATAAATTTCAAAGGGCTAGGTCTGAGATAACTGGCTACCAGTTGACTTTAGAGTCAATGGAGGCCAAAATAATTACACATGAAAACAATGAAGTAGCATGGGCTGAAACATATAAGCAACAAGAATACCAAGTTAAGTTGAGTGAATGGAAACTAGGATGTAAGGTGTCTGAACTAAAGAAAGTTACTGCTGAAAGAGATAAGCTGTTAGAAAAACTTGCTATTTGGAATGAATCAGATCTGTCACATGTTCAATTTGTTGAAAAACAAAGAACAACAAACATTAAAACTGGCCTAGGTTATGATGATAGCAAAGAAGGTATTCCATTTAAGAGTAAGGAACTAAATCTTACAGTAGATACCTCAACTAGTGATGAAGAATTCATAAGTTTGGATGAAAACACTTCTAGTGATGAGGAAATCCCTAGTCCAACACCTCCTGAATATAAGAATGACAAGGGATACAATGCAGTTCCTAATCCCCCAGGTAGTTTTCAACCACCTAGGAAAGATGTCTCTTGTTATGGGGTAGATAACCTAGAGTTTAGGAAAAAGCTTAAAAGTCAATCTAATCCTGAAACTTTAGAAAAATCTGTTGAAGCACCTAGTGTTGATGAGAAAAAGTTTTCAAAACAGGCAGTTCCTTCAAACACTTTTCAAAGTACTGCTGATCACTCAGCAGTACCTCCAAGAAAATACTTTCAAAATATTGCTAATTTTAGAAAACCTTTTGGAAAGGGATTTGGAAATTTTGGTCGAAAAGTCTGTTATGTATGTTATAGTCCTCATCATTTGATTAAGGACTGTGATTATCATTCAGAATATTTAAGCAAATATCCAAAGACCAGAACTGCACATCCAAGTCATAGGGAGAATAGACCAAGAGATAACAAACCAGTTTGGAATTACACAAATAGGGTTAACCATAGTAATTTCTCAAAAGACTATAGGTACCCTCATCAGAAAAGATCATTCTCCAAACCTTCAGTACCTTTACAAAGTACTGACAGACAGTTCCCTAACCAAGGTGCTGCTAGCAGACACTCAAGTGTAAGACCTAAGAGATTCAGTTATTATAAACCTAGAAGGCCTTACAACACAAGAAAAGATGATAGATTACAAACCCCAACTCCAAAAGTTATAACTAAATGGGTTAAGAAAGAAAGTACCGCTGGGGAAGAACCAGTACTTTCAGAGGTTAAGGGTGAAAAAGGGAACATTGGTCATAATAAACCAAAAGTTTTGGAAACAAAAACCTTAATTCTTGATCATGTTTTCAAAGACAGTGGTGATTACATACTCAAAAATTTTGAGTATGTCACTCCACAAGGGGAACACAAGTCAGTAATGGCTTGGGTTCCTAAAAATAACTAACCTTTTTCATGTGTATGCAGGGCAACCCAGAAGAGGAGCTTAAATATCATCTTATTGTAGATAGTGGTTGCTCTGGAAGTATGACAGGAGAAAAGGAGCTCTTGTCAGATTTTAAAGCTTATTTTGGAGGAAAAGTTGCATTTGGGAATGATCCTGATGGAGGAAGAATTACTGGCAAAGGAACTATCAAGGCAGGAAACATTGATTTTGAGAATGTTAGATATGTGAAGGAGCTCAAATTCAATCTTTTATCAGTTTCTCAGATTTGTGATAAGAAGTACCCTATGTTATTCTTTGACACAGAATGTCTTATACTTTCTCCTGATTTTAAATTAGAAGATAGAAACTTGGTGAGAGCACCAAGAACTAATGATGTGTATAGCATAGACTTGAAGAATATCAATTCTGTTGAAAGGGCAACATGCTTGATTGCAAGAGCAACAATGGAAGAAGCACATCAATGGCACAGAAGATTGGGGCATGTAAATTTCAAGAACATCAATAAGCAGGTCAAAGGAAATTTAGTTAGAGGTTTACCTTCTAAAACATTCAAGAATGATCAATCATGTCTTGCTTGCAAGAAGGGTAAACAGCACAAGGCTTCCTGTAAGAAGATTGAAGAGAAAACCATTAGAGAGCCTTTGGAATTGCTGCACATGGATCTGTTTGGACCAGTTTCAGTTGTTAGTTTGAACAAGAAGAAGTATTGTTTGGTTGTGACAGATGACTGTAGCAGATTTAGTTGGGTCTTTTTCTTATGCTTCAAGGATGAAACTTTTGATGCTATTCATGATCTAATAATAGCACTAGAAAATCAGTTAAGATTCAAGGTTAGAGGAATTAGATGTGATAATGGGACTGAGTTCAAGAATTAGCTAATGGATGACTTTTGTGCCAAGAAAGGAATTAAAAGAGAATTCAGTATTGCCAAAACTCCTCAGCAAAATGGAGTTGCAGAAAGAAAGAATAGAACTCTAATAGAAGCAGCAAGGACAATGCTTGCAGACTCTCAATTACGTGTTCCATTCTGGGCTGAAGCTGTAAGTGCTGCTTGTTATGTGTTGAACAGAGTATCAGTGACAAAACCTCAAATGAAGACACCTTATGAGTTACTCATGGGAAAGAAGCCTAGCATCAAGTTTATGAAACCTTTTGGATGTCCCCTAACTATTTTGAACACTGCTGATAATTTGGGCAAATTTGATGGGAAGTCAGATGAAGGATATTTATTGGGATATTGTACCAATAGCAAAGGATTCAGAGTGTACAACAGGGCTACCAAGAAGGTTCAAGAATGTCTTCATGTTGATTTTCTAGAAGAGCAAGAAAATTCTAAATGTAAAGGTCCTGATTGGATGTTTGATCTTGATTTAATGTCTTCATCTATGAATTATGTACATGTAAGGGAAGAAAATCAAGTTACTCCCACTAAAGAAGAAGCACAGTACATTGTTCATGATGTTAATTTAAGATCTGAAGATGAGCCTGATGATAAAGTCAATGATGAGAATAAAAGTACTTCTGAGCCTCAAAGTACTGTTGAACCTAACAGTACTATTGATCCTCAAAGTACAGCTCCACCAAAAACCATAGTATCTGATGAAGATCAAGCCATTCAAGATGAACTTAGTAGGATGCCTTTTCAAGAAACAATGGCTAAGTCTTATGAAGATGAACAAAGGAGAGCTTATGAAGCTGAAAAGAAGAAGGCTAAAGGAACTGACAGTACTTTACCCCAAAGTACTGTTGATCCATTTGAAAGTACTTTTCAACCTTTAGATACTTCAAATTGGATAAATACTGATGCTGTGAATGATCCTAACTTGCCTGACTTAGAAGATACTGATGACTTGAATGATCCAAACAAGATTGACTTAGAAGACACTGATGATGAATTGGATCAAGAAGGCATTTTCTCAGATTCTAATGAAGATCCTGATTTAACTAAATTGGAAGATAATCTTGAAGTCTCACCAACTCCTACTCTAAGAATTCACAAAACTCATCCTGTTACCAACATAATTAGACCCTCAACTTCAGGAGTGCTCACAAGAACTAAAGCTAAGAATATGTCTCAACAACATACTTCTTTACTTAGCTTTATTTACAAGCAAAATAGGGTGAATCACAAGGATCAGAAGTTGTGTTTATTTGCTTGTTTTCTGTCTCAAGAAGAGCCTAAGAATATCAAACAAGCATTAACCAAGGAGAGTTGGGTTGAAGCTATGCAAGAAGAACTCTTATAGTTTAAACTTCAAGAAGTGTGGGTATTATCTGATCTACCTGATGGTAAGAGACTGATTGGAACAAAATGGGTCTTCAGGGTGAAAAGAGATGAAAGAGGGAATGTTATTAAGAATAAGGCAAGGTTAGTGGCTCAAGGATATAGACAGGAAGAAGGAGTAGACTATGATGAAGTCTTTGCTCCTGTGGCAAGGCTTGAAGCCATAAGGCTATTTTTGGCTTTTGCATCTTATATGGGATTTCCTGTATACCAAATGGATGTTAAAAGTGCTTTTCTATATGGCAAAATTACAGAAGAAGTTTATGTCAAACAGCCTCCTGGTTTTGAAGATCCTGCACACCCAAACAAAGTCTACAAGGTTATCAAGGCTCTGTATCACCTTCATCAAGCTCCAAGAGCATGGTATGAAAGACTCTCAAACTTTCTATTATAGCATGGTTATAGGAGCAGAGCTATTGACAAGACTTTGTTCATCAAGAGAGATAAGAAGGATATCATGCTTGTACAAGTTTATGTAGATGATATCATTTTTGGTGCTACTAAGCAATCTATGGTGAAAGAATTTGAAGATCTTATGCAAAAAGAGTTTCAGATGAGTTCAATGGGAGAATTAACATTCTTCTTGGGACTACAAGTGCAAGAATCAAGCAATGGAATCTATATTTGTCAAGATAAGTATGTTGCAGATATTCTTAAGAGATTCAATTTCACAACTGTCAAGCCTACGTCTACACCTATGGATACTAACAAACTTTTGGTAAAAGATGAAGAAGGAGAAGCTGTTGATGTCACATTATACAGGTCTATGATTGGATGTCTCATGTATTTAACTGTATCTAGGCCTGATATTACTTTTGCTGTGTGTTTATGTGCAAGACATCAGGTTAATCCCAAGGTATCACACTTGAATGCTGTCAAAAGGATTTTTAGGTACCTTAGGCAACAACCTAAGCTAGGATTATGGTATCCTAGGGATTCACCTTTCCATCTACAAGCCTTTTCAGATAGTGATTATGCTGGAGATAACTATGATAGAAGATCTACAACTGGAGGGTGCCAGTACCTTGGCAGTAGATTAGTCTCATGGCAATGCAAAAAGCAAACAATTGCAGCAACATCTTCCATAGAAGCAGAGTATGTAGCTGCTGCAAGTTATTGTACACAAGTACTTTGGTTGCAAAATCAGCTTTTGGATTATGGATTCAACTTCAAGAATACTCCTATCAACATTGATAATGAGAGTACCATTTGTATTGTGAAGAATCCAGTCTATCATTCAAAAACCAAGCACATTCAAATCAGACATCATTTTATTAGAGATTGCTATGAGCATAGGCTTATCAATGTGGTTAAAGTCCATACTGATGATAATGTAGCAGACCTACTCACAAAAGGCTTTGATGTTTCAAGATTTACCTTTTTAGTTGTGAGTATTGGCATGATTAATAATTAAGCTATTTTTTAGGGGAGGCATTAGTAGTTAGTCATTATTTGAGGGGAGGCTACATGTATCATTCAAAAGAAAGTACTTCATTCATTATTCAAACAAGAGTTACATCAAAGAGTTTCACAAGACACAGATCATCATGACACAGACAAAGTTGCTACATAGACTGTAACACCCCAACCCGATAAGGGTAGAAGTATTACATTACAGTGACATATCAGAACAAACACAAGCATATGATTCATACATATAACGAAATTCAGGGTTACAAATGAAAATCTGAAACTACAAGGTTACAAAGAAATAAATACTATGTCTAATAAAGTGAAACTTCATCTAATCGTCTCTAGTCCAAAGCATAGTCTTCTAAGTCCAATCACACTCTCTTCTCATAACCCAGCTTCCTACTAAAACCTGCCGCAGGAAAAGGAAATGCGGCTGAGCTTAAAAAGCAAGTGAACAGATACATATACAAAGCAATGATAATGAAACAGAACTGAAACATAGTGCATTGGGGAAATAGAATAAGGAATAGATAAAAGAGTGATAGAATATAAAAAAGAAAGGATAGTCATCTACCACGAGCCCAGAAACTCAAAGTCATAAATCTCAAAGTCATAATTCTCAAAGTCATAATCTCACAATCAGAGGGGATACCTCTCAGGCAACCAGATAATATGAGGGGTGTCCTCATGTATCAAATGGGTGGAGTAGCTAGCTCCCAGAAGTTGTGAAAGGCGTGTATTACACACAGCACCAGTCACCTCAAAGTCAACTCAAAGTCATAGTTAAATCCACTAAACAGAACAGATCTAGGATTGCAATCCATACGCCCCTTACTCAAAGTCAATCTCAAAGTCATATACTCAAAGTCATAATGGCCATAATAATAATCATAAAAAGGGACGGCGTGAGAAATCACTCACCCACACATGAGTCATGCCAGTGGTGCATCACAGACATGCCTATGGTACCTCCATAGGTAGGGAAAACAGAAATGGCTCGGGTATCAAACTAAGAGTCAGGTCTCAAAGTCATACAAAAGGTCATATAGCAAAGGTTTATCTCAAAGTCATCTCAAAATCATATCAGAAATAATAGTCAAGGTCCATTCAGAGTTCATCAGGTCAAGGTTCATATTCAAAAATCAATTCATGGTTCAGTTCAAAAGTCCGTTTCAAAAGTTTCTATTAAAAGTCCAATTTAAATAATCTTTTAAAACAGTTTTCATAAAAATGGTCTTTCAAAATATAGGGTTCATGAAAGTTAAATAACCTTTCTTTTAAAAAGAAATTTAGCATCATTTATAAACATCTTTTCAAATCAGTTCTTCTCAAAACATTTCCATGGTATCATTAAGAAGGTTTTCATAGCATAGGTTCATAACGGAGGTCATATCAAGTGGGATCAACAGAGAAGGTTCAAGTAAAGGGGATCATAGCAATGGCATCAATTCGGGAACTAACGGATCAGAATATGAAAGAGATCATGAGAAACCTTTTGAGAAAGGTCAGAATATCTGTACCTTACACCGCAAGTGCAAACATGACAGAAAACATAAAGGTCGGAAGCAAAACTCCTTCTTCAGCGAATCTACACGAATTAATGATCGGCTTATTATTAATAACTTATTCAATTCAGATTTCTCATTTTAGTCGGCTTTCCAGTTTTAGTAACTTTCCATTTAAAGTGACTTTCCACTTTTAACAGGTTTCCATAAATAGTAAGTTTCCACTTTTAGAAAATTTCCATAATTAGAAAGTTGAGTCATTATTAATGGAATCAAAATATCTTTTAACATATTTACACATTTGATCCTTAGGGTTTCATAACTTTGCATTTTATATCCTTTACTTTCCAAAATTACACTTTAAACCTTTTAGTATTCAAAGTTACACATTAAACCCTTAACTTATCCATTTTACATAATAAGCACTTATTTTATTAAGTTATTCGAATAAATCCTCAAATATTCATAATTTACACTTTAAGTCCCTCAAGTTATAAAAGTTACATATTTAACCCTTTAATTTATAATTTCAACCTTTAATTATTACTAATTTCATATTATGCCATTAAATTATCAAAATGACACATAACTCTCTGAATATATTAATTTACTCAAAACAGCTCCAAGTTTCCAGAAATTACATATTTAGTCCCTCTCTTTTAGTTATTTTCAAAACAAACCCTAATTAGGTTTAAAAATACATTTTAATCCATTAAAATGTAAAACTTACACTTAGCACCCTCATCATATATTTTTGTCGAATAGTATACAGCCCAAATTAAGTTCCAAAATTAACCTTTAAGTTATAAAGTTTACAAAACTCACCCAAAACCTTTTTGCCAAATCGTATAATACAAAAATAAAGGAATCAGAAACCCTAATCCTTCTAATCAATTCCCAATCATTAACTCATCATTACATATCATTAATTATCACCTTTTTCCAGCCCTAACCAAAACCCTAGGGCACACGACTTTTATTTCTCCTTTTTCTTTTATTATAGCCGATTATTTACATGGTTCCAAAATAATTGTTTTAGGCCTTAACAATTCGAACCAACATTTTTCCCAGGTTATTATGATGGTATAGAGTCTAAATAAAATAGGTTTCAAGCCTCAAAAATTCGGATTCATTTATTTAGGTTTTGTATACGTTTTTAGGGTTTAATTAGCCAAAGTGATGTCGAGCATGCATGGATCGATTAGAGCATTTTATTTGATGTTTATAGGATGTAAGGGACCTGAGAAAAATACCAAACCAAGGCTTGAACGTGTGGAGAGGGCTGTACGATTTATAACCTACGCGTAGAGGCCAAATGATCCAAAAATCACCACGACTTCACCGATGATCTTCCAACCTTGAAACAAATTTTCGTGGGTTGTATATGATGTAAGAATCACCAGAAAAATAAGAAATAATTTTTGTGGAGGTCGAATGAATCAAACGAATTTACCTTGTTATTAGGGCTCGACAAAAGAAAACCAAAACCACGATCGATCCAAGCTTCAACAATTCAAAAGGGTATTTTTCTTGGCTTCTTAGGATGATGATAGATCACAGAAAATTGCTTAGGAGTGTTGTGAATGTCGAATGGAGGCTATGAGGATTTTGTGTGTGTTTGTTAAATCGGCAATTAGGGTTAGAGATAAAAATGATATGGGTTGACTTTTAAATGATGAATGCCGATCCTAGGGGAGGGCTTGGGCCAGGAATTTCGTGATTTTAGCTTGGGTAATTATCTCTTAATAATTATCTTCTCAATTTACCATATATATATCATTTAAATCAAAATAAAATTAATTAAAATACATTTTTACCTTAATCGGCCATATAGGGGCATTTTGGTAATTTAGCCACTTGTGTAAATGTTAAATGTAATAGTTAAAATTATTTGGACACATAACTTGTGCATTGTTTGAAGTCTGGGATTTATTTGGAGACTTTATAAGCTTTTAATTAAATTTTAAATATGTAGGGGTATTTTAGTCATTTCACAAGCTTTCAGATTTTAGGTGTTACATAGACACTGACATAACAAACAACCAACTACCACAATACACCCTACTACCAAGCTCCACACAACCTACTCCATAGGCCTTTTCCCTTTGCCCTCATAGCTTTGATTTCCCTTTTGAGCAGTCTTTCTTTTGTCATCAAAAGAAGCTTGCTTCCTTGGGCAAGCCAGGCCAAGAACTTGCTTGGGTGGTTTCTCTTTTCTTGGAGCATGCTACTTCATGTTCTGTATTGCAGATTCCAGGGCTTGAGTTAATGCATGTGGAAGTTCATTAGCAAGAGATGAACCAAGGACATACTTTTTCTTCTTGGGCTTTTGGTTGGTAGTGCTTGCTGCATCAGTTATGGTAGAGTTTGCTACACTCTTTGATGAGGATGACACAGTTGAAGGAAAGTAATCCATCCATCCTGGATCTTCAAACTCAGAGTCAGAATAGTAGTTTATTTCTGAGTCTGTGGAACCATCTGAGTCAGAGGAGATATATACAAGAGGAAAGTGACTCATTGTTTGTACTAGGGTTTTTGTGTTGTGATAATGAAAGATGAGATGAATAAATTATGTTGTTGGTAAAGTTGCTTTTATAGGAAAGGTAAAGGTATAAAGGTAATAAATGAAGTTCATTGAAGTTTACTTACCTTGGTAGCTTTGGGAATTAATTTGGGGAGATAGTATTAACTTCGGGTTGACTTTCAAAGATATTTTGGTCAAATAGTCAACTATCAAGATATTTTGTTTGGAAAGTACTTTGGTCAGCATACTGTTTGAGTTTATAATAGAAAGTACTGCTCCATCATCTATGGAAAGTACTGCTTGGTGATATTTAGGGTACGCTGACATGTCAGATACTGTTCCAACGGTCAGATTTGCGGGTAACAAACTTTCGAAAGATATGGGGATTATCACTTCCAAAAATAACGGTAAAATAATTAATTAACCGTGATTTTTTGTATCTTATCCTTATATAACTCATAACTTTTTCTTATTTAGTCACCCGTACTCATTCACCATTCTTATTCATCAAACCCACTCATATCATTCACCGATTACAACTCTTCTCTCTAAACCTTCTCATAATGGCAATCCGTCCTACCAACACCAAACACAACATGATAGCTAATCTTGAGAAAACACAAAACAATATTGATTTTCATGGTATTATTGATTTTCTCACCGGAACCACCATCTGTTAATCAATCTTAGTCAACCCAGAGATTATTGGACCTTGGATACAAGAGTTTTGGGATACAACAAGGTCAGAGGTTGAAGATGGAGAAGATATTATACATGCTACAGTTGCTGGGAGAGCAATTCGTGTTACAGAAGCAACAATCAGGGAGGCTCTGTTGTTTGAAGATGAAGGAGGCTCTGTTTTGTTTGCTAAACAAGAGATTTGGAGTACACTTAGAGACATTGGGTATGAAGGACCTTTGAATAAGCTTACTTTTCAGAAAGCCATGGTTAGTCCTCATTGGAAGTTTCTTATTCATGTCTTACTTCATTGTTTAAGTCTAAAGAGTACTGCTTGGGATCAATTCAGCCATTCTATAGCTTCTGCATTTGTTGGCCTTGAAGGTATGCTCACACATATTAAGGCTGGATCCCCTTTTCTAACGTATCCTAGATTTGTTTAACTTCTCTTAGAGAATCCCCTAGATGGGATACCAAAACCTCAGGATTATGTACCCACTATTAGGATGCCACCTAAAGTGTTCACTTTCATGTCTCACAAGGGAGTTAATTTTTCGGGTAGAAATACACCTCTCAATGCTTACATGTTAGAGGTAGCACAGGCTATCAGGGATGATATTGAAAATAGTGGTTCTGCTAATTCTAATGCTGCTGATCAACCTGATTCTTCTGAGCATTCTGCATCAGCACATACATCTACACCACCTATTGTTTCACCTCAGCATGATGATTTAAGTGAAAGAACTCCCTCAGTGTCAGCTTCCTTGGAAAAACTTGTTTCTGCTGAAGGTACTTCTCCACTAAGTACTTCTTCTCAAGGTACTGCTTCAAAGCATACACCAGTACCTTCTCCCAATGATTATACTCCCACATGTGGGATTCAAACACCTGGAGGAGATGAGGGAATTGGAAGGGCTATGAATCATTATGCTTTGACTAGAGAGTTGGAGAGAATGAAGAAAACTATGGATGATCAGGCTGTAGAAATCAAGAAGTTAAGGAAGAAGTTCAGAAGATTGAAGAAGTTTGTTTGGCCTCTTGTTCAAAATTTTAGGCTTTATGTGAAGGAAAAGAAAAGGTCTCAGAAGCAAAAGTCTAAATCTTCCAAGAAGACTTCTAAATCGAAGAGGAGGCATAGGAATTCATCATCTATCAAATTGGGGAGGAATCAAGATGATAATTTGGATAGAGATGATGCTGAGATTAAATATTCAGAAGATGCTCACCTTTGGCAATATCCAGAAGTCCAAAGACTTTTGTGCCAGAGAAACATGTTGAAGAGGATGTGAATATTGAGCAAGAAGTTGTTGAGCAAGAAGCTTTTCAGAAAGATGTTGATGTTCAGAAAGATGCTGCTGCACAAAATATTCAAAGCACTCAAATTCAAAGTAATGGTGTTCAAAGTACTGTTGCTGAAAATACAGGTCTACAAGGTACTGCTGAGCAAGGTACTACTGCTATGAATATTGATGAAAGTGGAACTACTGCAGCTGGACCTTCTAAAATAAATTTTGAAGATGAAGCTGGTCCTTCTACTTTTGTACAGCAAGAAGAAGTTAAGATGCATACTGCAAGTGATGATGAAACAATTACTCAGATTATGATCAATTTGAATAGACCTGCAGGAGGTATACATATTTTTGAGTCTGCACAACAAGTTTCTGAAAGTTCTTCTGAATCTGAAGAGTTAGATCCCAAAGATAAAGGGAAAGGGATCATGAAGCAGAAAGATATTAAGAAGAAAAAGAAGAAATATACTCTTGCACAAATCAAAGAAACTCTTATAGCAGAAGATGCAGAGGTTGCTAGAAAGCAATAAGCTGAGTATGATGCAGAGTATTTGGCAGAAATAAATAGGCCAATTACTAAAAAGCCTGTGAAAATTGCTCAGGAAAGAAACTGGATGATAAATTTCTTGAAAGGAAGAGGATACAAGAATTTACGAAGAATGAGGTATCCAGAAGTGAAAGCTCTATGGGAACAAGTACAAGAGTCTATCAGGAAAGAAGTAGCAAGTTTTGTACCCATGGATGCTGATAAAGAAAAGAAGTTAGAAGATATTAGAAAAGAACCAGGAGAGCAAAGAAAATTGAAAAGAAAGAAAGCAGTTCAAGATGATCAACTGTCAAAAAGACTGAAGATGATACATGAAGATACAGTTGATGAACTTAGAAATTATTTCAGAGTAGTAGATTTTGAGAATAAGAATACTGAAGACTCTGGAAAGAAATCCAAGATAATCTCATTCTCTGTGGTTGAATCAAAAGAAGGGAATTATCTTATGTTCAACAGAGAAGATGAAAGCTTTAATGTATTCAACATGCTATGGGATGTTTTGCATTTTATTACCAAAGAAGATCTATATGATTTATACATGCAAGTGCCGACATACTATGAAGAGATTGAAGCATCAGGAGTGGGATTAATTTTGCTTGGAGACTTAATTACCATCTGGGAAACAGAAGAAACAAGTGTTGATCCTCTGTGGAATGATCAAAAGAATTGGGAAATCACAAGATGGAGATTATTTGAGTCATCAGGAGTTCATGCACTAGAGATGGAAGATGGTACCATGATTCACATGCTTACTGAGAGAAGATATCCATTAATTAGAGAAATTATGCTCATAATGCTGGATCATGGAATGGAACTTGAAGATGAATCTGATGTAGCTTTGGGTGTTATTAAGCTATTTATCAGATGGACTAAGTCAGAAGAGCGATATTGCAAAATACTGGTATGAATTGTTTTGTATAAAAAGTATTTTTTTCAAAGTACTGCAATGACAAACAGTACTTTATCAAAGTACTGCTTGCTGAATAAAACCAGTATAAGTCCTTTGTAAAATAAAATAAAAAGTTTTTGATGTTTAAAAGTGAAGTCAATAAAAGGATTTGAAAAGAAACACATGGTGTTAGTATTAATACTACACAACAAATGGTAATCAACTCACCATGTTTAACAGACAAGAAAGAGTTTGACTCATCATGAGGGTACGGCTCTGATGTGATAATCAAATCCATTTTTAGATGACAATTTACTAAAAATTGTATGGTTTTCAACTCACCATATCTGTAAAAGTGAAGAGTTGGCTAGCCCACAAGGAAAAATGGCTTGTGGTAAAGGCTGTGGAAAATCCATTTTTGGTAATTAGTTCACCATGGTTGAAATCAAAGAACTAACTAATCCAAAAGCAAACGGCTATTGGTAAAGACTACTCAAATCCATTGATAGGTAATGATTTGCTAAAAATCATATGGTTATCAATGTACCATGGTTGTTCTAACCTAAACATTGGCTACTCCAGAGTTAATGGCTTTGGTAAAGAGACATCAAAATCAATTAATTTTCAATGATTCACCTCTCACATGAGTTTACACACCTGGAAGTGATGAGAATAGTATGAAACTTTGAAAGATTTGATGACTATTGTACCAAAATGTTGCTGAGTAGCTGAGGAAGATTATTGCAGAGAAGATAGCAACTGATGCTAATAAAGAGTACTTTGACACATGACAGATAAAAGTTAAAAAGATAAAGAAACAATTTTGAATGATTAGAGATTTTGAAGATCAAAGATAACAAAGAAACTTGAAATCAAGCAAGTGGAGTTCAAGTTAGGGGAGGATTGTTGGGATATAAAAGATCAAGGTACTTCTGTATGTCAAAGTACTACTGCATGAAGAGTAAAGTCAAAGTACTGCTTGAAGATCAAAGTCAAAGTACTCTGATTGAAGATTGTTCAAAGTACTTCGAAGAATACAAGGACTTAAGTGCAATATTAGTTAAAGGATTAATGTGTAACATTGTATGAATATTCTGGAATTTGTTAAGGATAATTACTTGTCGTTCAAGTTAGATGATGTAAACCGACTTAAGGTTATCTATATAAGGAGCCTTAAGAGGTATTAGTCGATATATATTTTAGAGTTGTTCAAAGTCGATAATAGTTAGGGATTGTTAGTGAATCTGTGTAACAAAGCAGGTTCAAGTTTGGTTTAATATAAAAGTTCTTCTTAAGCTTTGTGTTAGTAGATTCCGCATACTTTACAAGGTCAAACAGTGTTTCAATATTAATAGTGTTGAGTTTACTTAATATTATTAAACCTTTACAAGCTACAAAGTAGTTTGGTCAGAGTACATCGATCCAACAGTTCGAAACCGTTAGATTCGTTGAAGGTCTGGCAAGGCAGCTTCTTCTGGGTTGACCATTTTGCCTGTCCTGCTCTTTTCCCTTACTGTCTTGCCACTACTGTACCCAAAGATAAGCTTCTGGAGGTTGGTGAGTATAGTGATGATGATGTTGATGTCCTTATCGGCAGTCGGACTCTGTTTTTAAGGTTTTCGGAGCCATTCCTCTGCTGAGTTGGCCTGAGCCGCTACCATTCTTTGAAAGAAGGTGCTTACCCAATTTACTATCATGAGGGAGAAGGTAGATATATGTTTTATTCTTTTTCTTCTTTCTCTTCTCTTTCTTCTTCTTTTTTTTGTTATTAAATTATATATATATATATATATATATATATATATATATATATATATATATATATATATATATATATATATATTATGTGGATCGAAAAAGTACGAGTGGCGTTTGTACCTTCATGGGTTGTTGTCTAACTTCTTGGTTCTCCAAGAAACAAACGGATCTTGCTATCTCCACGACCGAAGCCGAATATGTAAGCGCCAGAAAGGCATGTCAACAAGAACTATGAATGAAGCAAGCTCTTATCGACTACGACATCCATCTAGACGACATACCGATTATGTGCGACAACAAAGGCGCCATCGACTTGAGCAAGAATCCCGTCCAACATTCTCGTACTAAACACATCAAAATTCGCCACCACTTCCTTCGCGATAATGTCCAAAAATGAAACATTTCTATTGAGAAAGTTCCCTATCTAGACAATATTGCTGACATTCTAACGAAACCTTTCAAACACGAATCCTTTAACTATCTTCGTCTAGGTCTAGGAATGACGGAACACATCCCATAAACCCCCTCTTATGACTATTTGAATATTTCATTTGAAATATTAAGGTCATCCCTTGCGTCTCTCTAATGACTATTGAAGTCATCCTGTATTGTCTAGTTTAGCCCGTCTATATCTCGTTAGAAGTATTTATTAGGTATAAATTCCTTCCTCGTGTCAAAGAGTCTCACTAAGTCAGCGAGACTTGTTCGTCAAAAATCAAAAAGGGACAAAATTTGTTCCAGCAGACCACGGCACCACTAATTTTAGTGGTACCGTGGTACCATAGGTCTGCCATTGTTGTATATCAGTCTCCTTTCCCTCACAATTCAAATTTGAACTTTCCCAATTTCCTTCATTGCTGTCAAAGTCGAACTTCGCAACCCAAATCTCAATTACACCATCTCAAAATCATATTGGAGGCATTATTCTTCAAGGAAATCAATCATTACTAATCTCTTGTCATCAATTGTAAGTTATTTCATTCTAATCTTTCTTTGATCTTTAGTCTAGGGTTATTTTATACAAAGAATTAGAATTGGGGATCTCTTAATAAGTTATTTTAATTCTCCTAACATAGAATTCTAACATAGAATCCCAACATAGAATCCCATTTAAGAGATTAGATTAGCAAATTACACATAAATCTTCCAAACCTAAAACCTAATTCCATAATTTCCAAAACCTCACAAATCTAGGATAATGAAATATTATTTTTGTACATTGTTGATTCAAATTCAAAACGTTTTCTCATGCATACATGATCTCATGAATATTAATCGAATTACATAACTAATATGTACTCTTTGAAATATTCAATTGAGCAAAAGCAAAATTAGGAGTGTTTGGATAATCTTATTAAGTTAATTTTAGAGTCAAGATTATCGCATCTCCACATAGTTTGCATACTTTTATATGTTCCAACCATGTCTCACCTCTATGATTTTGATCACCTCTCAACCGACAACTACATGCCCGACATCTCTCACGAACCAACAACACCCGGAAATCACATCCGTCCTTATATAAATCTTGAAACCCGTCGATTTCATGAAGGTCATGTCGTTGATCCCTCTCTAATCTATGATAGAGATATCAACATGTCATTTAGGGCTATAGGTCTCGATTGTCTGCTACACATTAACGAGTACATTTGTCCTCGTTTTGTGGTGTAATTCTTTCGACAAGTTGAACTCGTACGTAACGAGGATCAATCTTTGCCACTCTGGTTTTGGATTCACAACTTTAAGTTTGTCCTTACTCTTGAATAATTTGCTCAAATTCTTTGAATTCCCAATCATGGGCAATGTGCTTACACCGAAGATTGGTGTCTTGAGTCACTCTTCAACTATAGAGAAGAGGATATTCCTTATTGTTCCTATAAACCCACTCCAAGCGAACTCACTAAACTCCTTCGTACTCACAAGTACATTCCTTCTCTCGATCCAACGAAAATTCATTTGGCAGAGATTCATCAAGAATTGCTTGATAGAGAAATCATCCGTAAAGAAAACGTTCTTATTCTACAAGGTGTCTGTGAGCAACTTCCCACGTGTTGTGCTCATATGTTATTTTGTGTTCTCACACATCAACCATACAACCTTGCCTAGTTCTTCGCAAAGCGAATTGTACATCTCAAAGGTAACAAAACTAAGTTGATACCTTATGGGATGTTCCTAACTCGTCTTTATCACTTCATCATGAACTTCCACCCATACCTTCGCGGTCCATAATACTCGCTTGTCAAACCCGTCATGGAACCCATTAATGAGTTTCATATCTCTTCTATTTTCATTTCTGCCTCCTCTGTCGACTACAACATCTATGACGACCCTACGGATATGGGAGTGGTGCGAGCTCAACTCGAGAATGTGGATTAGTAGCTTTACCTCTCTTTAGGAACTAATAATATTTGACTTAAATTATTGGATGCTTAACTATCTCCCTAACTTCTTGGATTATTTAATTCTTATATCATGATGGATGATAGATTATTTTTTCCATTTGGGTTCATGCTTAGTTCTTCATAGATACATGTTTGACCCTCTTTGATTGCTAGATGTAGAGTATCATTGGACTTATTTGGTAAATTAATCCTTAGTGACTTGAGGCACTATCATTTCCTGCAAATAGTCCACCTAGGAAACTCCCTCTAGCTGCTAAAACATAGGTATCACAGAAAAATTTCACTCTTCCCAGGACACGGAACCACTAAACATGCCACGGTACCGTTAAATTTAGTGGTATCGTATGCTATTTAGTGGTACCGTCCCATGCTAAGACGAAATTTACTGTTTCCTCTAGAATTCTGCATCCTTATCCTCCAAACCTGCAAAATTTTGCACACTCTCATACACCTTAAGATTCCTCTAGACCCCCATAGGACATCCTTATCACCTTTAATTCAAATTACACTACTCTTGCTTATATAAGGCTTCACTCTTGCAAGCATTTCTTGCAACTCACCATCATCCTTACACTCTTCATTCACCATGGCTTCCACTCAAGGATCCACATCTCACATCTCCAAGAAACCTAGAATCACCATTAGGCCTTTGTCCAAACCTCTATTTGTTGATCTCACCAAAGATGATAATGTCACAACACCACCTTCCCAAAGCAATCAAAACTCACCACCTCCACCTAATGCTCCTTCCAAATCATCATCTACTAGGACATCTTCATCATCCTCCTCTTTCAACACCATCCCATCATCCATGGACTACACACTCTCACCTATCACATCATTGGACTATGCTATGCCTACTCCATCAAAAACATACTCACAACCACCTCCATCACCAATCATGGGCCCTCCTATTCAACTCAATCCGGTTGATATACATAGTGCTAATTGCCTATGTTGTCTTCACAACCGTAACCTCATTTCCTCTTTAAGAGATGAACTCTACTACATGTTCTCTTATGTGGAACAACTCTTGACACCACCACAACCACCAATCATGTCACCATCACCATCTCTTAGCCCATTCAACTAAACATGCTTATGTTTAGTTATCATGAATAATGATAAGGAGAAATTTATTATGCTTTTAAGGGGTCATTTAAGCCATAAGTCGTGATAATATGATCAATTATTTCCTTAAATCGTTTCTTTTGTCAATTTAGGTACTTTTGAGAAGAATTCTAGAAAGGAAGCATTTTTGGACATTTTTGGAGCAAAAAGTGAAGAAAAGGACAAAGTCATGAATCCATGCTGGAATTTGCACCTGACGGTGTCAAGGAATTCTAAGGGACGACGTCAGCTTATGTGACAAGAGGTGGAAACTAAATTTACACTTGACGCGCCAGAAGAGAAATCAAGACTTAACAAGTGACGGCGTCACGTTCTACCAGGAATAAACCGTCACGTATCATGCTAAAGCGTGACAGCCCAGAAGACATAAAGAGAGACGGCGTCAAGAAGTTGGATTGGACGACAAGAAACCCTAGCCGTGGCGAGATGGCGGTGTCAGCCATCAAAAGGTAACACCGTCACCCATGTAAATCTATATATAGTTTTCAAGTTTTCATTCATTAAGAGAGGACTTTTGGTAGGAAACTTTAAGGTACAAACCCTAATCGACTTTTGCAGCTATTTTAGGGTTTCAAACCCTCTTTTCTTCCATGTTCAATTGAATATAAGTTATCCTTTATCATTCAATATGTCTATGTGTTGTTTGATTATATCGTATGCTTTTCTTTTCTTTAACATGTTAGCTTAGGTTTGTTTGTGCTTGCTTAGATCTAATGAAACCTAGTTATTGATTATTGGTTATTGGTTTGTCATTAATTGTTGTGGGTGATTGATTTTAGCGTTAGGCTTAATAAAACTGGCTAATCTCCTATACGGTAACTTGCTTAAATGTCTTAAGAAACGTAATCGGATGTGTACTACGGTTTTATTGGTTGTATTTAATGCATAATTAACTATTAATGAGGCCATGATATGATACTAAACGTGTCGTCATAGGAAGAGATAGAAGCTTATAGAGTTGGGGAAGATCGTACACGGCCCCACGACTGGTATTAAGGAATGCAACCCTTTACCTATGCAATTGTGACAAACCAATTAATCAATAAAAGATAACTAGGAAGTAGTGAAATCTAAGTAAACACGTTTTTCTCATATTAGAAGTCTCTCAACATTTTATTTTATTTGTTAAGTAGTTAATTGGGTTAGTTGACTAGCAACTAATTTCGCCCACTCTTCTAAAACCGAGATATTTTACTTGCTTCCCATAAAACATAAAAATACGAAAAGAATCATCCCTCAACTCTAGATCTAGTTAAATTAATTCAATCCTAACGAACACTATTCCCTGTGGAGAACGATCAATCCCCCGGTACTTGCCACTTCACTATAATACATCGGTCAAGTACACTGCCTGGTGGGGATTGTAAGCTTCTCAAGATCCCTTGAGAAGTAAAAATTTTATGTAGACTATAATCCACGCATCAAATAACTCTTAGGATTTCATCTTAGACTAGAAGCAAATCTTAGGACCTCTCAAGTCACTAAAGATTAATATGTGCTTCTTGTAGTCGTAACTTTTTTTATTTCTTTAATGTACTCACACTCTATGTGTGTATTTCCTTTCAATGCATGGGCTTATTATCTTATCTTAGTTGTTCCTTCATGGTTGGATATTTGTCTTAGTTGCTACGTGTTAGATATGTTTCTCGTGTCATCTACTTTGGTTTTGTAGCAAGAACCATTTCTCGATTACTTGGTGTTCTCCAAACAAGGGGGAGTATACATCAAGGGGAGCCTTAGTAGACTTTTCGCTTCGACAAAAAGGGGGAGAAGTAGGATATAAACTCATACTAAAAACTTGTCGAAACTAGTTTTCCACATAAAATGTGTTTGTGTTTTGTCATCATCAAATAGGGGGAGATTGTTGATGCAAATAATGTCTAAAAACGTTATTTTTGATATCTCTATGTTTTGATGATAACAAAATGTGAAAACATCTTACGTTAAAATTAACGTAAACAAGTTTTTAGTCGAAATATCCGATTTCTATGTCAATCACTCCAGGTATGAATTAACAAATTTACAACTTGACAAATGATCAAAGAAGTGAATTTGTGTTTTGAACTTCACAATTTTAGCTTGACAAAACTTTCTTTCAAAAATACATTCTACAAATTATTTTTGAATTATAAAGAAATGTTTTATTTAGGAAAATCATTTAAAAAATATTCCTACCGGCTATATTTTACCCAAACCAGCTCCAAACTCCCCCAAATAAACTTTCACCACTAAAGACAAAAATTGGAGCATTTTTGTCTGGTACGGTAACACGGTACCACTAAATTTAGTGGTACCATGTGACGATTAGTGGTGTCGTGCCCTTTAAAATGGTCAAATTTCCAGATTCTATAAATACCACTTCATTTCCCAGATTTTGGCCATCCTTTCACGCACATAACTTTCTGGTTTCCATCCTCCTTTTCTTTCTACACTCCTTTGATCATTAGTTAGTTTTCTTTTGTTTAAAGAGTGATTCTTTCATCCAACCAAGAATCATCTACATACCTCTACTAGTCAAGAGTGATTCTTTCATCCAACCAAGAATCATCTACATACCTCTACTAGTCAAGAGAAGAACATAAAGTATCAAGAAGATACAAAGTGTTGGTGTCATAGAGTAGTGCACTTGCATTACTAGTTGTCTACTTGATTGTATCTTGATATACATCAAGTATTTTAGTATCTCTTAGTTGTTGTGTTGATCATTGTGATCTTGTTGAGATCTTGAGGATCTCTTGAGTGTTGAGTGATTTAGTATTGATCAAGTGGATCAAGAGTAGATTGTGAGGATTGTGTGGATCTTGTGAGGATTGTGAATATTGTGTGAGGATCGTGTGAAAAGTTAGGATCGTGTGGATCGTGTGAAAAGTTAGGATTGCGTGGATCGTGTGTAAAGTTAGGATCATGTGGAACGTGGTAGATTGGTACTAGCTAAGATTAGTACTCGACATCTAGCTTAGTGTCGGAAAATAACATAAGTGACATTGTATGGTTTTCTCTGCCTGAAGGGAGCTTTGTTGAAATAGTGCTTATAACTCTCAAGTGTGGTACTCACGGAGTGGAGTAGGGCAAAGAAGAGCTTCGTGACCGAACCACTATAAATCTCATTGTCTCGGTTTGATCTTTCCGTCTCGGTTTGATCTTTCCATCTCTTTTCTTTACATACTTATTATTTGATTGTGTTAGCATAGTATTGTGTTCACATTGGTGTTGATTGATTTCATCCATATTTGAATCTAAGTTTTTCACAAAGAAGTTTTTATAACTAAAGAAAACAAGTCGGTAAACTATTCAACCACCCTTCTAGTTTCCCACAGCTTATAGAGTTGGGGAAGATCGTACACGGCACCATGAATGGCATTAAGGAATGCAACCCTTCACCCATGCAATTGTGACAAACCAATTAATCAATAAAAGATAACTAGGGAGTAAAGAAATCTAAGTAAATATGCTTTCCTCCATATTAGAAGTTCTCAAACTTTTTATTTTCTTGTTCTTTATTTTATTTGTTTAAGTAGTTATTTGGATTAGTTGTCTAGCAACTAACTCCGCCCACTCTTCCAATACCCGAGATATTTACTTGCTTTCCATAAAACATAAAAATACAAAAAGATTCATCCCTCACCTCTAGACCTAGTTAGATTAGTTTCAATCCTAACTAACACTATTCCCCGAGAGAACGATCAATCCCCCGGTACTTGCCACTCACTATACTACATCGGTCAGGTACACTGCCTAGTGGGGATTGCAAGCTTTTCAAGATCCCTTGAGAGGTAAAACCTTTTGCGTAGACCGCAATCCATGCATCATGTTGAAGTTAGAATCATTAGCTTGATTCTCGGTTTGGGAAATTAGTCGGTTGTTTGGTTATATGATCTTTTGTTCTCATAACACTTCCATTTATGGATTGTTGGTATTTCTATATTAAATTTATGCTTCTACTTACTGAATTTATAAGTTTGATTATATGTGCCATGTGTTCTAATATGGAGTAGTTGTTATGTGTTTGTTTTGGCATAATGTGATCTTTATTATGGAGCGTTTGGATATTGCTCATTTATGAAGTGATTAAATGTGTTTGTCTATGTGTATAGGTCACAAGATCACTAGTTAATTCGTTGTTATCATATCACTTATCATATTGGTTTTGACGAGTCTAGAGGCCGAAAGGATTCTTGTTAAATAATCGATATACATACTTGTCGCATCTTTGACTAGCGTTATTTTTTATTTGTGTTGTCTTGACATGTTAAGCGATAGTCATTGTTCTAAACACTCTATATCTCAGTGATCATTTGCTTAAACAAACTCGTTTTAATCCATTGCTTCAACCTTAATCGCTTTACTAGTAATCTTGTTTATTTAGACGTTTGGTTAATTTGATAAGTGACGATCATTTTGACCTTAGCACCATTTGTAAACAATTTGAGAAAACTACATTCTCTTGGGACGACCTAGACTTACCTAGGCTATAGTACACTCGGAAGGGTACACTGCCCGTGTTGTATCTTTAATTGATTAACTAGTATTTCTAGCATTATAAATTTAAAGCTTTTGGCACACGTCACCAACCATTGGACATTCCTATTTTTTGCCACTTTGATGGTCAACGAGAACCTTGATGGTCATTGGGTTCCCAGTGTTCTTGCATTATTCAAGAGCAAGAAGCTCCGCTCTGGGCCTTGTGTGCCAGGTAAGCTTTTCCTTGGTCAAGGATGGTGGCTTTAGGAATGGTTATAACGATACGATGAAGTAGGTGTGTCGAGACGCCTTTTGACATAAGGACGGTTTGAAGCTTATTGTCTTGGTCAAAAGAACGTCTAAGGGTGTGGGGAAGGGTGTTTGAGTGCCGGGGTTGCAGAGCATTATGGTTTATTGTTATTAGTCGCCATTGGAGGGCAACTAATTCTTATTAGTAGTCATCTAAGAACGTTTCCTGATCACCAGATGATCGCTTTTGTCCTCGTACTGTATTCGTGGTTGTATAGCTTGTAGATGCCTCGCTGATTTGACCATTGAGGGTTGCAGAATGACTAACCATGGACAGTATTTCATTTTCCCCATTTCTCTTTGTGTTAGTATTGTTATTTACTTCGTATTTGACAGATTCTCTGGCTGCAGTGGCTTTTTATAGTGAAGGCTCCACCGTTATGTCATGTGTGGGCTATAAATTCTCCTGATGGCTTAGCGTGTAGGCACATGCCTAGCTTTGCAAGTGGAGTATCCCCTAGCCTGTTGGAGATATCAGAAAGTGTACTTTCTCAATTTCTTGGGAAGGAAAACAAGTTGACCACCCTTTTGGATTCTTCCGTTTTAATGTAACACCCTAACCCGATAAGGGTAGAAGTACTACATTATGGTGACATATCAGAGCATATACAGACATAAAACATAAGTAATACAAAAGAATTCTAAAGGTTACAAAAGAATAATCTGAAATACAAGGTTACAAAAGAACAACAATGAAATGCTAAGTCTGAATTGCAAAATCTCTTCTAGTCACCTCTAATCCAAAATATAGCTATCAGGGTGAAGTCCAACTAAGCTCTTAGAACTCTTCACTCATATCTCAGCTTCCCTCTAAAACCTGCCGCGGGAAAAGAAACACGGCCGAGCTTAAAAAGCTAAGTGATCAGATATAAATAAATGAAAACTAATAAACAAGGAAAAACGCAATTGAATGCAAAATGAATCCAAGCAACCTGCTGAGACAAAGGTCAAGCGATACGGAACATATAGTAGAACTATCAGAATATAATCAAATGAAAAATATGAATATGGAATATCAAATGAATCAAATGAAATATGAATGAGAAAACAAAATATGTTGCATTGGGTAAGTATTAGAAAGTATAATATAAATGTAGTGTAAAGGTAAAGGTTATGTTTAGGTTTAGGTTATTCAGTATTTCAACCACGTGCCCAGATCAGATCAAATCATACCATATGTAGCCTCATATGAAATCCAGAGGGGAGGCCTCAGAATATCAGATGTAATCAGAGGGGTGACCTCAATGAGTTGTGAAGGACGTGTATTGCACACACAGCCACATTCACCAGATAACAGATAACATATCTAGGATGCACCCATACGCCCCCACAGAAGTCAGTTGGCCATAATAAATAAATAAATCGCGCATATCATATAACAGAAGGGGACGGTGTGGAAAATCACTCGACCACACTGGAGTCATAACATTGGTGCATCAATGCTATGGGCATGGAACCCCCATGCCTAGTGATAGCCCGGGTCTCATACTGAATAGGTCAAAGGTAATTCAAAAGGTTCATATCATACCGATTCAAACAGTAAAAGGGTATCATAGCACTGGCTTAGGGAAATCCTAACAAACAAAAGTTCATATCAATGGTTCAAGGTTTACAAGTGTGAAAATATTATAAGAAACTGATTCGAAAAACTTGGAAATTCATTTTAAAACATGGTTATCATAAAAGTATTTCCTTAAAGCATTTTGGACAAAGGTTATTTAAACCTCCATTTAGAAACTGACATGTTGTCATATTTTCAGAAATTAGTTCAAATAGTTCTATCTCATATTACCAAATTATGTTTTCAAAAAGGGTTTTCAGACAAACATAATATCAATGAACCAAAGATGTCAGATGTACCAAGGTCAGAAATCATAATAGTGGTAGGAAAATGGAACATGGTAGTGAGAAGGCAAAGTCAAAGTTTGGCAAATGTCTAAGTCATCAGAATATCAAAGGTTCAGAATCAAGGGTTCACAATTAAATGCTTCAAAGGTTCATAGCAAAAGTTCAATTCGAAAGTTTACATCAAATATTCATTTAAAGAAATCTTTTAATAATGGCTCTCATAAAAGTGATCTTTAATAACGGTTTTCATAAAGATAGTCTTTAGAAGTAGTTTTCATAAAAGTTAGTAAATTTTCATATAAAAGTGGTATCGCATCGTGCTCATAAACATCATTTTAAAATAGTTTTTTCTCAAAACATTTTCATGATATAATTAAGAAGGTTTTCACATCCAATTATAATATCAAATGAACTTCAAATTATCAAGGGATTCGAATATTCATGTCACAAGATAACGGACGAATTGTATCAACTATCAAGTATCAAGGGGACAATAGCAGAGGCTCAAAGGAATCATATCAAGATAAAGAATTATAACCAAGGATCAAAAGCCATGAGAAACCTTATAAGAAAAGTCAGAATATCTGTACCTTAGACCGCAAGTGTAAACATAAAAGAAAACATAAAGATCGGAAGCAACTCCTTCTTCACCGAATCTACACGAATTAATGATCGTCTTATTATTAATAACTTATTTAAAATCAGATACTCATTTTTGCCGGCTTCCATTTTTAGTAACTTTCATAAATAGCAAGTTTCCAGTTTAAGTATCTTAACCATTTTAAGTAACTTTCTATTTTAGCAGGTTTCCTGAATTAGTAAGTTTCCGCATTTAGTAATTTCCCCGAACTAGTAATTTAATACTTAAAGGTTACAATGAGCAATTAATAATATTTAAGGTTAAAATGACCAATATAATAGATTAGGTTTTAAAATGTCAATATTATAAGTTTAGGGTCTAAAATGTAAATTATCAAAATTAAATAAAAGTCAAATAAAATTATTTTAAAATTTATTTTAATAAATTAATATTAAGATAATAATTTTGGATGCCGTCATTACAATTTTATATAATTTAGTAACGTACCCACGATATTAATATTTATGCTGTGACGACCCAAGATTTTAATAAACCATACATGACTCGTTATAAACTTGACATCATTTCATATTTACACATATACACACGGCATATATATAAATACGCATTCGATACCAAAACAATAAAACATGATCCATTTACCATAGTTCATTCGTATACCATTTCATAAAATCAAAATTCTGTATACTACTGTTAGCTATATTTGGTTTCAAAAGTGAAGACCCTAATATGCCACACACTCATGCAATATACTAGTTTTAAAAAAAATGATACCATGAATACAGAAATTCATTTCTTACTGGCTTGATCGATCAACCCATGCATGCACTTTTTATCTAATTTTCAACCCAAAATGAAATACACATGCATGCATAGCTTCACGTATATATTTAACATGTTTCGATCCGAAATCGACTCGCACCCTTTTCATACTATTTTGTGATTCGAAATTGAAAACAGGAAAAAACAAACATGAATGCGATCATCATTATCATTTAGCTCAGACAGGATTTAGTACCGCATGTAATTTGTGTCGAATGAACAAATAGACCAGAATAGAAAAGCATGTGTTCGAAGTATATATTAATATGGTTATAATAGCATAGCTCAGATTCATTATTATTTCATGTGTTCCTTCTATAATTTTATGTGAGTTCAGTTGTCATTTCATGTGATCTAAAATACGATTCATTACGGATTCTAGATGACTTACGTGTGTGTGTATATATATATATATATATATATATATATATATATATATATATATAGAGAGAGAGAGAGAGAGAGAGAGAAAGATATCAAAACGAGAGAAGGATAAGCAAGATGATGCGTTATATCCTTGTTGTGATCGGATTGAAAGAACAAAGATCAAGAAGCCAAGAACCACCACGACTCCGAACCTCCCTCGAACCAGAAACAATACCCACGTTCCAAAACTCCTAGGTCGAACAGCAAGACAACCACGACCACACCCACGATTCATGCCAACAAGAACACGTACACGCGAACCTCCTTGCTTTGTATTTGATTCGAACAGGAATGACAAAAGATTGATGGCAGCCGTATTTTTGTTTAGTTTTTAGGTTTAAGGGTTTGTGAAGTTTTGTGAGATAAAATTGTGTCAGATATATTTGTGGGGGTGATTGATTTGGTTATTAAAATAGACGAGTGGGGAGGTGATTTAAAAAGGAAAATGCCGAGTTTATAGGGTTGAAATGGAAGACAGTTGCACTTTGAAACTCATCACAAACTTAGAACCATGTTCACGTATATACATTTATGCAATTGAGAAAAGAATCGGTCCAACAATATGTATAACGTGTGATATAGCTTGGACAATAATTTAAGTACATTTTATGTTATTGATGAGGCGAAAAATGATCCGTTTTTAGGGGGACATTTAAGCCCGAACTTGAATTTATTTGATCAAATATTGCCCTAAATCGTTCCTTTTATGATTTTAGGTACTTTTGGAGTGAATTCTGGAAAAGGAAGCATTTTGGACGTTTTTGGAGCATAAAAGTGAAGAAAACGACAAAGTCTTAATTTTCCTTGCTGGGAACAGTACCTGACGGCGTCAAGAGCATTCATGTGACGGCGTCAAGAGTAAAAGTGGTGACGGTCCAGAAGAAACGTGACGGCGTCACCCAAGGCCGTCACGTGTTTACTTGTCAAAACTTGCGCGCGGAGTAGCTGATATTGTTTTGGTCATAACTTTTGCATACGAACTCGGATTTAGGTGATTCAAAAGCCCACGCGAAGAGGACGAAGAAATTTTTCGATTTGGTGAAAATGGCGTGCTGACGCCGTCATGTGTTAAAGCTGACGCCGTCAAGCCTTGCCGACAGAAAACTTGCCTATAAATATAACATCATAACTTCACTTTTTGTAAGCCCTAAACCCTAAGGTCGATTCCTGGGTTTAGGTAGGTCTTTTTCCAGCAACTTAGAGGGTTTCAATCACTTCATAAACATCTTGTAATGGTTTATTGATTCTATCTTAATTATGTTTTCCATTATCATTGTTGTTTGCTCTTCTTTGATGATGATTTGCTAATTCACCTTGTGTCTATTTTTGATTGTGTGAAACTTGTATATAATTGATTATATCTTATTGATTCCTTGTTGATGTTTGTGTCTATCTTCATCAATTAGGGTGTGACACTTCGATAGGTCTAGTTGATTTAGCTTATAATTCTTGATTCCTATTGTCTCTTGTTTAGTTGATTGTATTCGATGTTAGGCTTAAGAGAACTGGAAGACTTCCATAGGGTAACATGCTTGAACGTCTTAAGAAACATGAACCAATGCGTACTAGGTTATTATGGTTGTATTTAATGCATGAACGAATTCTAATGATCCCATGTTAGGAGCTTCTTGCAGGCTCGACATAGGAGTGAAGTAGGAGTTTATAGAGTTGGGGAAGTACGTACGCCACCCCACGAATGGTATTAAGGAATACAACCCGTCAATTAAAACAAGGTGTGACAATTCAATAGGTAGAATTGGATAGCTAGCAAGGAGTAACATATCATGGGTAGACATGCTTCACTTATCTTGTAGAACCTTAGTTTATTTTTCTTGCACATTAGTTTGATTAGTAGCTTTTGGGTTAGTTGATTAGCAGCTAATTCCGCCCCTCCTTCCAATACTCGAGATTTTTACTTGCTTTTCATAAAATATAAAAATACAAAAAGAATCATCCTTCACCTTTAGACCTAGTTAGATTAATTTCAATCCTAATGACACTATTCCTGAGTTGAACGATCAATCCCCCGGTACTTGTCACTATACTATACTACGACGATCAGGTACACTGCCTGGTGGGGGTTGTAAGCTTCTCGAGATCCCTTGAGAGGTAAAACCTGGTGCAATTCCCATGCATCAGTTATCATAAGTTTACGAATTGTTAAAATGTATATGGATCAAGTATAAATGCTTACACACTTAGGGTAAAATCTAATTAAATATCTTAGATTTTTATTCGTCTTTTCAAAGTTCAAAATTAGTGGTATTTTGGGTATTTAACATGTTTAAAAATTTCGGGTTTTACATTTAATGTCATCTTCTCATGGCCCAGGTCTTTGGTCTTGTGCTTACGTGGTCCGCATATTGTTTTTGGCAAGGTGTTTGTAAGGATTTTCTTTTATATTACGGATCCTTATTTCGCACCTTCTAAACATCTTTGTTCTGTAGGCCGGTGCTTTTTCGGTCTTCTCTTTATTTCGTACGCGATATTTTATTTGTGTCTGACAGCGCCTTCTTTTTTGTCAGCCTATGTAGCAGGATGATGGATCTAAACACACGCCTTTTGTTAGAATGATACTTTGAATGATACTAACAAGTACGCGGAATATACTTGATAATACTTAGAAGATTCGTTTATGAATTTGTTTGTGAGTAAGAACAGTTGTAAATAGTGAACACAAAATATTAACCAAACTTTAAGCTCTAATATTATTGATGATAATAATACGAGTGATCTTGCTTATCACTAGGGTTACACCTTGAAGCTTTCTAATTGATACGTACATAAACTTTAACCTAGAATCTCCTTTTATAGCACAAGGAGTCCTCTTTTACAAGATAAGTATCAAGCTATCTAATTCTATACTTATCTATACGAATACATAACAATTATCATATAAGCAGTGGTAATGTGTTTCCACTGCTAGTGCATTCTTCAGCAGTGGTTATCTTCAAACTTAGCCGTGGTAACTGTTAGAGTAATTCTCAATAATCCTCCCCTAAACTTATGATTTCTGTGCAAATCAATAAGTTTTCTAAGTTGATGGGGATTCTTCCAAACACTTATCCCTTCCTTAGAGCAGCAGATTCCCTTCTACACTGATTGTAGATTCTTTGAACAAGATCATCTACCACTTCTGATCTTTCTGAACTTCTGATCATTGCAGAAAGCATTACAAGCAAAACTCCAGCTCTCAGTGGATATTCTCTTTCAGCTAGCATAAATACATTTACTCCTTCTTGTGTTGAGACATGGTGAATGTTGCAGGAATCATAAAATTTCCACAATGTGTTCAAATCAAAAGCTTGAAACTTCCAAAACCTGTCACTTGGGTCAAGTTCATACAGTCTCTGAAATTGAACCCAAAATTCTTTCTCCTTTTCATGTTGAATTTTTCCAGCTTTGTGCCTTTCATTTGCCATTTTCCTTAACAAATCTAGATCATCTCTATCACAAGCTCTAATAAGATCTTCAAATAGAATAGATGAAAATGTTTCACCACCTAATCCGGTAACCTTCCATGTTGCAGCAAAATCATCTATGTAGACTTCCCAATCAACAATTGGTCTTCTGATTTGTAAAGGTTCAACATAGAAATCTTCTTCTTCAAGGAGTACCATACCACTTAGCTGATCATCATTTAACCTTTCTTCAACCTTTTATTTCTTGGCTTCTTTAGACTCAATAGTTTCTCTTGATCTTTTGTATCTTTTAGCTTCTGCTTCTGAATGCATACGAAGAAAATCTTTATCTCTTCTGTATTCTTGATAATACAATCTTTGAATTTCTTCATAAGGTTTTCCTTTGAACTGATACATTTTCCATCCTCTAGCATGACACAAGTACTTCTTCATTCCATAATTGACTTGAGCCTGAGATGGTTGTCTTGGATTTTTCTGAGTCTTCCTAATTGTATCCACCAGAGAATCAAATGCTGGATTGTTCTTCATGTTGATAAAATCAGCTAGTTGAGCTGATCTTTGTTCAGCTGTTAAGCTTTCATCAGCAATAAGCTCAATAGCTTTCTTCTTGATAACTGGATCAGAATCAATCATATGCTCAATCTCTTCATTTGTGAATTGATGAGCACCTTCTTCTGTGTTTGGAATGGAAACAATATCTTCTTCAGGTTCCATCTCTTTTTGAATCCTTTGTTGTTCCATGAACCTTACTACATCCTCTTCTTCACTCTTTCTTGCCAATTCATAGTCCATATCAATCTGAGCTTGTTCTCTTTTGGAAATCTTCCTTGGTTGCTCAGTTGATTCTTCCAAAATCTGAACTTTCCCTTTCTCTTGCCTTCTTCTTTCAAATTCTGCATCAATTGCTTCAAATTCTTGTGTGAGAGCAGTGTCTACTGCTTGTGAAATTGATGCAGGATTTACTTCTATTTGAACCTTTGGTTGACTTGATGCAGTATCTATAATATCTTCTGGTACAGCCTGATCATCCAAATCAATAATTTCTGTTGGAACCTCTTGAGCCACTTCTTCTATTTGTTGTTGTTGTTCCAATTCTTCTGTTTGTTGATCATCTAAAACATGTGCATCCAGTGGTTGATCAAAACCTTCAAAATCTTCATTCACAGGCTGATCAAAACCTCCAAAGTCATCAATGCCTTGTTCAAACTCCAGTTTCCTCCCCTTAGTCCTAGAATCTATTTTCCTCCCCTGTTTGGGAGAATCACCCAAAGCTACACTAAAATCCTCTGAGTCACCATCATGAGGTGGGGATGGGGATGAAATCACAATCTTTGCAGATCTTTGCTTCTTTAACCCCTGCACTTCTTCCTTCAAAGTCTGAATTTCAGCTCTCAAAATGTTAAGTTCTGTGGCATGTTGCTTCTTTGTTTGTGCTAAATCTTGCTCCAAAGATTTAACCTGTTTGACTAACCTGGTACAAAGTTCCATCAATTCAATTTGTTGCTTACTACCCTCAACACTTCTAATTGTGTTACCTGTTGGGAGAGGTGAATCATAGGGCATTGGTTCAGTCTCTTCTCTAGTTGGACTAGATTGAAGCCTGGAACCACCACTTCTTGTTCCTAGACCAAAAGGTTCAGAAACATGCAATGTTGTGATGGGAGGAGGTGGCTGTTTTTGCCTCCTCTCATATGTGTGAGTAACTTGTGGGGTATAATGGATAGGTAGAACTGTAATAGTGGGTGTGTGTTGGGGTACAACTGGGATTGCTACACCTTCACCCTGTACCTGTACAATCTTTGCAAGCATTTCAGGAAAAAGTGGTTTAATTTCCCCATTCTATCCATCAGAAACCTTATTCGATATTTTGAAAAACTTTTGGCTTAAGACAGGGGGTTTTATAAACTTTTTTGTGGGGTTGCAGTGGAAATTCATTTAGCACTGCTTACACAAACCTTGGATACATCAAAAATTTATAAGGACTCTTTACATTGCCTTTCATACTGTTAAAATTAAACTTTGAAAAATTGAAAGTCCTATCTGTGGCTAAACAAACCAAAGGATAAGCCATTGTTGAACTAAATTGTTCATAAGAAGTTTTCTTAGGACTTAGGCAATGCAAAAGAGTATGAATTAAAAATCTCCAATGGAGACAAAAACATCCTTTTCTGAAAGTAACCTTTTTGTCAGATGTATCATACCCCATTGATGAGAGATGTTTATGAATATCTGGATTGGGCAACGTGATGATACAATTAAGATCATCCAATTGGAGAATTCTCCTCAAGGATGATTCAGTAACATTAATAGTTACCCCATCCACTGTGGCTCTAAGAGTATCCACTGTTTCATGTGTGTCTCCTTGTTCAATGGTTATGGACTCTACAGAGTTCCAAAAATGTTTGATTTGAGAGACATAGATTGTGGGGTTTAGTGTTAAAGCATACCTTCTGTGAGTGGTATTGAGAAAATCCACAATCTGATGAAAAACAGGGCCACTCTTTTCGTTTGACTTCTGCAAGTAGGCCACTTGGTTGTGCTCATCTACAAAGTTTAATCTTGCCATAGTTGTTGTGAGAAAAGTATAATTGTGTGATTATGAATTGAATGGTGAACACGCCTACTGAGAGAAAAAGAATTTATACTATTAGGGTTTGAGAATTATGCGCAAGATAGATTATCTTTAGAAAAGATTTATCTTCAAGAAAAGAATAACTTAAAATAAGTAAGTGGATAATCCGCCAAAAATTCACCCCTATTAATATGGACAAAACGGTTTACTCTCAACGGCTAGTAAAAATATTGTTACTGACACAAAAATTGTAACGGCTATTTCAATAGTGGTAAAAATTTCACTGGCAGTGGTAACTGTGAACTAGCAGTGGAAACTTTTTCACAAAATTTTTCAAGAGCAGTGGTAAAAGTAAAACAAATATAAATTGAACTGCTCTTTTCATAGTTTTTAGCAAACTATCAGCTATCAATGGATTTGATATGTCTTTACCGTGAGCCGTTTGCTATGGACTAGCCAAATCTTCATCACATGGATTTGATATGTTAAGTCTTTACCAATAGCCGTTTGCTTTGGACTAGTTGATTCTTATGTGGATTACACATGGTGAATCAATAACCATTTGTTGTGTGTCTCAGTTACACACCTTTTATGATCCACTCCCAACAAAAACTTGGTTATATACCTGCACATTTGGTTTAAAGCAAATAATATGTATAACCAAAGTGTCTAACCAAAGTAACATTTTAACCAAGCCACTATTCACATAAATATCTCCTCAAAGTCATCCCGATATAGTAAATAATATCCATAATTACTTCTCAAATCTACCAAAACAGGTAAGAGTTATTAATCCTCTTAATTATCCCTTAGGATTGACTTTGGCTATAAAAAGGGGCTCGTATCATCAAAAACTTTCTTTATCATCACTAAATCCAAAATCACCATGATCAGACTTCCAAACATTGTTTACATCTCATCTGATTCATCTTCAGATGAAATAATTTATATGTCTGACTCTTCAGAAGGATCAGGGTGGGGTGATTACTTTCTACCTTGTGCTTCAAGCTCTTCAACTATGAAGCCAAACAAGAAGATTTCAACACCTGCACCATCACTTGAGTTTTACTACAGCTCTTGTGATGATGATGATGATGATGATGATGAGACGTACACCCTCTTAAAGGAGTTTCCAAAGGCTCTGATACAAGCTTTAGGATCTGCACTATCAAACATGAAGACAATACCAGTTCCAAAGAAGCCTTCAAGACTCCCAAAGCCTCCCAAACAAGTTCTTGGTCTTGCTAGCCCAAGGATGTGGTCAACCTTTGAGAACCAGAGGAAAAGTGCTCAAAAGGCCAAGCACAACTACAAGGGAAAGGGCAAGAAGCCAATGGAGTAGCTGGTGTAGAGTGTAGGTTGTTAGGATTTTGTGTTTTGGTGTGTTGATGTTTTTACTCTCTGTCTATGTAATGTAACTCTGTTATGTTTGAATGAATAAAGTTAAACTGTTTTTCCTTTTCCACTGTGAGAGCAAAATTTACCACTGTTTGCAATATATTTTCCACTGTTGTCTTTATCCGCTGCATAAAAGTTAGTGGACAAACATATACAAACATATATGACAATTTTAGTACCAAAAATCTCCCCTCAACACTAAAAACTATTAGACATCAAAATTTTATGGATTAAGCATTCCAATACCTGTTACCAAGTACTAAAACCTTCCCACATCAAGTCCTTTTGTTAATAAATTAGCATAGTTGTCATCAGTATGTATTTTGACAACTTGAATAAGCTTTTTCTCATAACAATCTCTTATAAAGTGATGTCTAATTTCAATATGTTTAGTCTTAGTGTGTTGAACAGGATTTTTAAGTATGCATATGGTACTGCTATTGTCAATAAAGATAATGGTGTTCATGAAATTGTACCCATAGTCCAAAAGTTGGTTTTGAAGCTATAAGACCTGAGCACAACAGCTTGCAGCAGCTACATACTCTGCTTCAGTTGTTGAAGTACCTACCATTGTCTATTTCTTGCATTGCCATGACACCAATCTACATCCAAGAAATTAACATCCTCCTGTGGTTGACCTTCTATCCAAACTTGCACCAGCATAGTCACTATCTGAGTAGGTAACCAATTCCATAGGAGATTCTCTTGTATACCACAATCCTAGATTAGGATATGTCTTCAAATATCTGAAAATCTTCTCTACTGCAGTCAAGTGTGATGTTTTAGGAGTGACTTAAAACCTTGCACAAGCACACACAGCAAACATAATGTCTGGTCTAGATGATGTAAGATACATCAAAGAGCCAATCATTGATCTATAAGTGTGAACAACCACTGCTTCTCCACCATCATCCTTTAAGAGTAAGTGTGTAGTCTTATCAGCAGGAGTGCTTGAAGGATTTGCATCAGAAAAATAGAACTTTCTTAGTATCTCAGTCACATATTTATCTTGACTGATAAAAATGCCATCTTTTCTTTGTTGTACTTGAAGTCCCAAAAAGAAAGTAAGTTCCCCCATATAACTCATTTGAAACTCTTCCTTCATCAGCTTCTCAAATTCTTTGCATATCTCTGGCTTTGTGGATCCAAAAATGATATCATCAACATAAACTTGAACCAATAAGATATCATTTTTGTCCTTCTTGATGAACAAAGTTTGATCAATTTTCCCTCTATGAAACCCATTATTTAGTAGATAGGTAGCAAGGGTTTCATACCACTTCCTGGGAGCTTGATGTAAGACATAAAGAGCCTTGACCACTTTATAAACTTTATTAGGATGTTCAGGATCTTCAAAGCCTGGAGGTTGTGAAACATAGACCTCCTCATCAATCTTCCCATAGAGAAAAGCACTCTTGACATCTATTTGATATACAGTAAAACACATAAAAGATGCATAGGCCAGAAACAATATAATAGCCTCAATCCTTGCAATAGGAGCAAAAACTTCTTCATAGTCAATGCCCTTTTCCTAAGTGTATCCTTGAGCAACTAGCCTAGCTTTATTCATGATAACTATGCATCTTTCATCTTTCTTGTTTTTGAAGACCCACTTTGTACAAATAACCTTCATCCCATCAGGCAACTTTTGAAGCTTGAATTGTAGCAATTCCTCTTGCATTGCTTCTACCCAGCTTGATTCTTCCGGTGCTTTATACACATTTTTAGGTTCCACTTGTGATAGAAAACAGAAAAACAAGCACTCATTCTTGTCTACATGCTTCTTGGACTCATAAACTTCACTAATAAATCCATGATCATTAGTCATCTTTGTTTGTTTTCTGGTCTTCACTCCTGATTGTAGATCACGAATCACATTGTCAAGTGGATGCACCTTGTGAATAGAAGCTTGAGGAGTATGTGAAACATCATATGCAGAAGGCATATATGTGATTTCCACATCATTAATGATAGTTTACTGAGTAGCAGAAGTAGAGTTTTCCACATTTGGTTCAGCAGTGGAAACTTCTGGCATAGTAGTGGAAATTGTATGACCACTGCTTTCAGGAATATCTTTGTTTACAGTATCCAAATCACAACATCTGCATCACCTTCTTTTCCAATATCTGTTGAAGGTTGTGGATTTTCCTTCTTTGAAGCATGATCATTATCTACAAAGTCCCAAAGTGGCATAACAATTTGATCTTTATCTTCCTCAAAATCTTTGCTAGGTTCATCTTCATCAATAAACTCTTCTGAACCTTCAAAGTTGTTATCCCTAATACCTGAAGCAACAGGTACATAACTCATAGTATTTGATAATGTTTCAAGATCAAATAGCCATTCTGGACCTGCACCTGCAGTGTTAGGTTTATTTTCAAGGAACTCTACATGCAGATTCTCTTCAATCTTCTTTGTTCTCAGATTGTATACTCTGAATGCTTTACTGGCCATAGAGTATCCAACAAAGAAGCCTTCATCAGACTTTTCTTCAAATTTACCCAGATGATCAACGGTATTTAGAATTGTAACATGACATCCAAGTGGTCTCATGAAATCCAAGATAGGGGGTCTTCCTCTGAATAATTCATAAGGTGTCTTGTTCTTTGCGTTCACCACCAAAACCCTATTCTGAATATAACAAGCAGTGTTCACTGATTCAGCCCAAAATGTCACTGGTAACTTGGAATCAGCTAACATGGTTCTAGCAGCTTCAATCAGTGTTCTGTTTCTTCTTTCAGCTACACCATTTTGCTGAGGGGTTGTTGCAACACTGAATTCTCTCTTAATACCTTTCTCTCTGCAGAAATCATCCATAACTCTGTTCTTGAACTCTGTCCCATTGTCACACCTGATAACCTTGATCTTCTTTAATCTTTGAATGTCCCTGCACAGAAAATAAAGGAATTAGTTCCTTTTGGGGACCCAAGCCACAAATGACTTAGATCTGACTCGTGTATCAATATAGTTATATCTATCAAAGGTCATTGATACACCTTTGGGATTGATTGAGGTGTTTATTCCTTTAGGTTTCCATTCCCAACGTGTTGAGGCCTTCGCAGCATTTCCCACACTCTCCCTTTTATTGTTTACTAAACCACTATTGGAAACTTTTGGTCTAGCAGTGGCAACTGCTGGCTTAGCAGTGGCAACTGTTGGTTTTGAAATTCGTGTTTTTGGTGTCCACTTGTGATTATGGAAAATCCTCTTGTCATAAAAGGTCTTGTTACCTATTTGTGCAGATTTAACAAAAGCTGTACTAGGTCTTGCCCTTTTAACAGGTGACTTAGAGTAGCATTGTTCACTTTTCTAGCAAATGGAAGAGGTTTGATGCCAGATTTTAGTTGAACAGCCCTGGGAATCATATTAATTAGTGGATTTGGGTGAGTATATTTTTGAAACTTGTTTTCATTCACCCTTGTGTTCCCAAAAACTTCCTTTCTTCCCTTATGATAGTTACAGTAAGCATGAAGATGATCAAAACTACCACAGAGGTGACATGCTTTGTTGTTAAACTTAAAATCACTACCAAACTATTGAGATTTTACATGATTCCAACTCCTCTGGTTGCCCCTAGGAGTTGATGACTTATGCCTATACATCTTTGCATACCTTACAATTGGTCTAGGTTTATTAGCTTGTTTCCTAGGCTCTTCTTTTTCAATTTTAACAACTTCAGGAACACATGTTTTAACTTCCACTTTAACAATTTTAGGAACACTTGTTTTAGTTTCAACTTTCACACATTCATCCTTGAGAGATGAATCACTAGCACTTTCAAATGCATCAGTCTCAACTTTAACCTTTTCATCAATAGCTTCTTTCACAAATGGAGGGCCATAAGTCCTAATTGGTTCTTGAAACTCTTCTAACCCTGTATGTGCTAAGTCAATACCAGGAGGTGATGGAACACCTCTTAGAGGTGGTGGAACTGACTTGTATCCTACACCTGATTTGAATTTATTGACTACTTGTGCCTCCCAAATTTTGTCAATGCACTTAGACTGATGATCTATTGCATTACAAGTTATTTGAATATTTTCATTGGCCTTTTTAATCTTCTCTAATTCTTCTCTAAGAGCCTCATTCACAGCAATCTTATAATCTAAGTCTCTTCTCAAAACAACAATATCAACATTAAACTTAGACTTATTAGCTATATAGTGTTCTATCTGTGCTTCTAAAAGAGCAAGACCTCTCTTATGGTTAGCTAGATTATAACTAGTTTGATTTAGCTTTAACCTCTGTTCATCATATTGCTCTTTTAATTTTTCATATTCTTTTAAAGCTTTACATGATTTAGAACAACCATTATTAGAGTGTACCTCAGAATCAGAGAAAGCCATAAGAGCAAGTTCAGTTGCTATCATTGTAAATTCTTGAGATGCTTCTTCTTCATCTGCCATGTAGCTCCAGTCATAGCTTACACCATCAATGACCAATAGCACCTTTGGTTCTTCAACTGTAGGCTTCTTCTTCTTATCCTGCTTGTACCAAGTAGATCTATTATCTGGCTCCTTTGGTTTCCTGCATTCCCTGACAAAGTGTCCCATCTTGTGACAGTTGTAACACTCCACCTTTTTTTGTCAAAGCCTACAGTCTCATTACCATTAATAATGATCTTCCTCCCTGTCCTTTTCTAGAATTTCTTTGCCTTCAGACTCAACAATGCAACTTGCCACTTTATATCCATCTCTTCCATGTCATCTTCATCAACTTGATCAAAATCTTCATGTGTTAGAATTGAACCATTGACTTGACTTAAGAGATAAGCATAAAAAGTAGAATCTCCAAGACCAGCAATCTGCTTTTTAGAACTAGCAATGGAAACATTTGCACTGCCAGTGGAAACAACAATGTGAGCAGCATTCTCATCATCATCATCACTTTCATCATATGAACTATCATTCACAGATGATGAGATAAGAGCTAAGTTCCCTGAGCTTGTAATTAGCTTCCCAGCCTTCTTCAGTCCTTGTTCAATAACTTTAAAGTTATTATAAAGATCATTGAGCTTCATGTCACTGTCTTCAGAGGGCAATACCTAGCCTGCTATTGTCACTGTCTTCAAAGGGCAAGACCAAAGAGTAATGGACATCCATGATCCATTTAGGTTCGCTGACTTTGGGATCTCTGAGCTGGATGAGCTTCGACCAACCATCTCTAAGAAGACGAATGTGGTGGTTCCTAGTCTCTTGAAATCACTAAAGCTCATGTATGAAAGACTGATGGAAATGCCTGAAGCTCTTGGCATTCCTTCTCTGCTTCCAGCTCCATCTACTCAAACTGCTCTACCAAAGGTCTCCAAAAGGAAGAGGAAGCAAATTGAGTTGGAGCCAGGGATCAAGGTCCCAGGATTGGATTGTGATAGGTATCTTCCTGAAGGGATTACCTTCATGGACAATGTAGTGTTTGAAGTCCCTGAAAGAGGTCTGTGCTTTACTAATGAATATGGAAACCCTGCTTTCCAAAGATGGTCAAACATTGACAGGGCAGGGATTAAGGCGATGCTTATGTACCTGATGCTGGCTTCTCCTGTTAGGTGTGCTGAAAATGTGAGGTTCTGCCAGGACCTTAAAGCTAAGATTAAGGAGCACCATGAGAAACACCTCCTGAGATCCAAGAAGGCAAAGCTTGATGCACTTGGTTATCAACTGAATATCTGAATTTGTAGCCACTATCTTTTTGTTTGTTTTTGTATTATCAGTTGGATTTGTAATAACTATTAATAAAAATTGAAGTTCTTTTAAGTTATTAGTGTCTTACTATAATTACATTAACACTCAGTGAGAGATGAAGACTCATGCCAACTCACACTGAAACATGAGACACTTAGGTTATTTGTATATCCAAATAATGGGAGACTGTTGGGTCACTGAATTCCCCAATGTTCCTCTAACTAGGATTTGAACATAAAATAACCTGAGTTTCGTAAACACAAACAAGTCACTGAGTGAACAGTATCTCAGTGAGTCATCTTCAGGATGCTTAGAACGAGTCTATGAAGAAAGGTTCACCATTCAGTGAGGCGGAACTCAGTGAGTGTCATCTAAGCTAAGAAGAAGGTGATGGGTTCATTGAGGATGACAATTACTCACTGAACCCCAAGACTCCTCAACAAATATTAAAGTACTGAAGACTGAAGACCTGAAGACTGAAGTATGGGCGGGACAAAGCAGGAAAGTTTGAACACATCAACAGGTGTCCTTATCTACCTAAAGTCAAACTTTCCCTGAATGGCATAACGTCAGGATGGTGTCATCACTGTGCATCAGAAAGGCACATTGTCTTTTACCCAATATAGTCTATTGTAACAGAGACAAAATATGTAAGTATTTTGTCTCTACTAGTTAGGTCACCTTTATGTATTTATTAGTAACATTGCAATTTACTTGTGTATAAATAGGTAGCATAAGTGAGGAGTAAAAGTGGAAAAGTTTGTGCATTTAATGCTAAGCATTAACAAACCACTTTTACTCCTCCAAAGAACAACGCAGTCCCTGAGATAGCTCAGTGTGACCTTTTTGTTGCCACTCAACTTAGTTTGAGTTTAGTGGGGAGTCCTAACCATACTTGTCATTTCAATCCCAAGTGTTATTCCACAAACACTTGAGTATAGAGGTGGCAAAATGGGCGGGCCGGGCGGGAACGAGCTACGGGCTAAACGGACTATGGGCTAAACGGGCTATGAGCTAAACGGGTGCGGGCGAAACGGTCGCGAGCCAAACGGGCGCATGTTACACGAATCGCTTTAGAAACGACCTAAAATAACAATAAAAATTCCTCAAGCGTAACACCTCATTTAAATTTAAGTAACTAAATATACTATATTCATAAGTTTTTCAATTTAATGTTCTCCAGTTTAGAGAAAAACATGTGCCCATTATGCCCATTTAACTTATAAATGGGCAAAATATGCCCATTTCAAAAAAAAGATGGGGCCCAAATGTACCCAAATCTCTTAAAATTTTGCCCATTTAGCCCATTTTTTTTTATTTTGGGCACAAATTGCCACCTCTACTTGAGTATAACTCTTTTGATTAACTTCTAATAAGAATTAAACGTTGAAAAATATTGTGTCTATTTCTTTACATTTATCTTTGTTGTTAATCTTTTATATCTGAGCTAAAAAGCCATGAAACTTGGTTAGGTTAACTCTTTAGTTAACTATTAACTTAGTAAACGGGTCCAACATCCTCCCTGTCCTTTTCCAGAATTTCTTTACCTTCAAACTCAACAATGCAACTTGCCACTTTATATCCATCTCTTCCATGTCATCTTCATCAACTTGATCCAAGTCTTCATTTGTTAGAATTGAACCATCGACTTGACTTAAGAGATAAGCATAAAAAGTAGAATCTCCAAGACCAGCAATCTGCTTTTTAGAACTATCTGTGGAAACACTTGCACTGCCAATGGAAACAGCAATGTGAGCAGCATCCTCATCATCATCACTTTCATCATCAGAACTATCATTCACGGATGATGAGATAAGAGCTAAGTTCCCTGAGCTTGTACTTAGCTTTCCAGCCTTCTTCAGTCTTTGTTCAATAACTTTAAAGTTATTGTAAGGATCATTGAGCTTCATGGTTTCTAGTTCAGGCTTGTCTTCCCAAACAGCAACATTAGTATGAAACTCAGAAGATAAACTTCTTAAGAATTTCAAGTTGAGGTCTTCCCTTTCTCCCTCAATTCCAAACACAGTGAGTTGTGTTACAATCTTCTGAAGTCTGGTGAAGATGTTGTCAATTGATTCATTACTTGTTGAAGAGAAATTTTCATAGGTTTGTTTCAACAAGGTCTTCTAAGTTTTCTTGGTAGCATCATTGCCACCAAAAACATTGCAGATCTCTTGAAAGAAGGTCTTAGCAGTCGTGTACTTGCTGAAGGCTAAGATTTGATCCCTAGGAAGGGTCATTAGCAATAAACCTCTGGCTTTCAGATCATTCTTCTTCTGGAGTTGTTCTTCAGTTGTAACTGGTCCTGTATTTAACTTTTGCACAACCTTGCCATCAATAGTCTCTGAGGAAGTGCCTAGTTTAAAGGAATCACCATACATAATGATTTCCTAAAGTGCATAGTCTTGCACCAAAAAGAACTGTTCAATCATTATTCTCCACATCTAATAGTCATTCAGTTTAAGCTTAGGTAGCTTAGCAGCAATGTTGGACTGACTGTTCTCCATCTCCATTAGATCTTGTAAAAGTGAGTAAACTTCAGATCTTCTATATCAAAGTATCAGAAACTTGTCTCTGATACCACTTGATAGATCTAAACACACGCCTTGTGTTAGAATGATACTAACAAGTACGCGGAATATACTTGATAATACTTGGAAATTTTGTTTATGAATTTTTTTGTGAGTAAGAACAGTTGTAAGTAGTGAACACAAAGTATTAACCAAACTTTAAGCTCCAATATTATTGATGATAATAATACAAGTGATCTTGCTTATCACTAGGGTTACACCTTGAAGCTTTCTAATTGATACGTACATAAACTTTAACCTAAGACCTCCTTTATAGCACAAGGAGTCATCTTTTACAAGATAAGTATCAAGCTATCTAAATAGAATATACAAAAAATCTATTCTATACTTATCTATAAGAATACATAACAGTTATCATATAAGCAGTGGTAATTATGTACTAGCAGTGGTTATGTTTTTCCACTGCTAGTGCATTCTTCAGCAGTGGTTATCTTCAAACTTAGTTGTAGTAGCTGTTAGTGTAATTCCCATCATAGGTTTCTGTAATGCTACGCGGTTATCTGACAGTCGATATCCTCTTTGTATTTTACCTATATGTGGTATCCGGTATTAGCCTCGTTATCTGATTGGAACGCGACTCTGTCTATGGGGATATGTAGTCATACTTTATGATCGTATGGGGATGTTGCAACCGTGGCAATTTGGTTTCTTCTTTATTTCTAATGTGATATAGTTGATTGGCTTTCAGTCGGATAGTCCGCGTATGAATTCAAATATTGCTATATCCTCCCGGGTCCTTTTTATATCTGCCTTCCCGTTTAAACCTTCGCACGTATTCCCTTCTTGACTCGCCTTTTCTTTGTCTGCAATGACGAGGTTCCGCATGGTCTTTGACAAGTCTTTTATTTTCGCTGAAAGCTTCTGGAAATGCTACGTGTAGCTCATGATAGCTGCTCATGGGTTCTGAAGGGATGCTGCTAAACCCAACCCTGGCGGGTTCGTAAAGCGTCGACTTGAACATGTGGCATCGGGTGGGCATATCCCAGTGTTGTACTTGCGCCATTATTTTGGAAGACCCTGAGGTGCTCCATTGGTTTTTTGTTGCCGTCGAATGTCCTTACATTATCTGGCATGTATGTCTTTTTTGATAATTCTGCATTGCAGATATATGAGTCGAACTGATCAACTTCTCCCTGCACCGGTAACCATGTCGGGCTTCCGTTGTCGGTGCTTGCATTTTCAGAAAATGCCTCGTCGCTCTTTTTGGAATCAGATTTAACTTCTTCCGGCTATATGCTTTGGTTGCTCTTCACGGCTTCTCTTTCTGTGTAATAACGTGTCAGCAGGATAAAATCATGTGGGTGTAAACATGCGGACTTTGTGTTGCTCCGTGATCCGCTGTGTGTCTTATCTCCTGTCCTCTCGTTCATTGCTTTGCTCTTCGATTTTTGTCTTCCTAGTATGTTTGTATGTTTGCCCTTGCTGCTGAAGCTCTTAAATGTGCTCTCGGATTGTTGTATTTTCCTTTTCCGTTTTGGGCCCTTCTTTCTGTTGAGCAAACCTGACTCGGGATGTCGCTGATTCGCTTCAGAACTTAAGCATATTTGTTTGTTCTTGGATTTGTTCCGGGGAACTTTTCCTTGATGAGCTTTCTCACTTGTTTTCAACGTTAGCTTGCGGCAGTGCTCGTCGCCATGCCCCCGCAAGGTTAGCGCGGTTGTATGCCTGGTTGGGTCTCCCAGCATTGCACCCTTCTCTAACATCTCCCTTAGGGAAGATGTGGAGGTAGCAATGGTGTTTTCGGGTTTTTCGCTCACTGTGAGTATTTTTCAAGAATGCAGTTATGTACTGGGTCCCACGGACGACGCCAACTTGTTAGTGCAAAAGGTGTGGTAGGTTGAGATTGGGCTTGGTTATGCATCGGGCCGCCTTCGGTGGACTGCCCGTTATGATGAATTCTGCACTAATCCAAGTGATAGGTCAATTCCCTCCATAAATGAAATAAACCGTTAGCCTTACCGTGGGGACGGACCCCACGATTAAGCTCCGACGTTAGAGTAAGTATTCATGTTATCAGAGAAATGTGTGTGTACTGAGATATGTGAGAAAGTCATACCATGCGAGTATGTACTAAGGTTGCCTTTTATAGGGTTCCCCGATATTTCACATATTATTGTAGTGGCCAGAGTGGGACCATTGTCGAGCAAGGGTCTGCAGCTTAATCATGACTACGGACGCGGATCGTCTGCCGGACCATGGGCTGGTTCGTAAGCTTACTTTGAAAGTGTCACTCACACGATCCACGTGTGTCGCTAGTTATACGGATCGTGCCCTGCTCGGGGCCTGGGCTTTGGTGTTGTCCGGTATTTTTTGCTTTGTTGGGCCGGGGCCCAGCTGTATATGATGTGATCCAGGCCCAGTAGACCTGTTATCCATGTTATAAGTCGTTACTTATTTTGTTGGGCCGGGGCCCGGTTCTGTATAATACGATCCAGGCTTGGTAAGCCTGCTATCCATATGATACGTCATCATCAATAATTCTAGATGAGCTCATTGGTAATCTAAAGGTCCATCAGTTAATCATCAAAAATGATTCCGAGATAGTCAAAAGCAAAGTAGAAAAGAGACCACTTACTTTAAAGGCTAAAAAGGAATTAAGTGACGATGAAGACTCAAGTTCGTAAGTGAAGATGAAGAGTATGCCATGGCGGTTAGAGACTTCAAGAAGTTCTTTAAGCAAAGAGGTAGATATGTAAGACCAACCGCGAGATGAAAAGAAAGCACCCCAAAAGGGTCATGATGACAAATATAAGTAGGGTGAAAAAGATGCTTTGGATGTGGTCATCAAAGACACTTGGTAGGAGAATGTCCTCATCAAACAAAAGACAAGAACCAAAAGGCATACATAAGCGGTGCTTGGATTGATAGCGACGAAGATGCCAAAAAAGAAGCTTGTCTAATGGCTGGAACTTCAAAAGAGGTCCCTGAAATTGATCTGTATAATGATGACACTCTCTCTTTAGATTCACTTGAATTAGATAATGAGTATGATATAATTTTCAAAATGAGTCAAAAGATAATTTTCAAAAACAAATCTCTAAAATCTAGTAAGTCTAAACTAGAGAAAGAAATATCGGAACTAAAAGATAAACTATCTAGACTTGAAAAAGGCAAAGAAATTGATTTAGAATGCAAATCGTGTGTAAATCTTAAAATTGAAATGATAAGGCGAAAAATGATCCGTTTTTAGGGGGTCATTTTAGCCCGAATTCGAATTTATTTGATCAAATATTGCCCTAAATCGTTCCTTTTGTCATTTTAGGTACTTTTGGAGTGAATTCTAGAAAAGGAAGCATTTTGGACGTTTTTGGAGCATGAAAGTGAAGAAAACGGCAAAGTCTTAATTTTCCTTGCTGGGAATAGTACCTGACGGCGTCACAAGCTTCTTCATGACGGCGTCAAGAGTAATACAAGAGGTGGAAGTGGATAAAGTCCATGACGCTCCAGAAAGTTTTGTGCATTGGAGATGACGGCGTCACCCAAGGCCGTCACATGTAAAATTAAAGAGTGATGGCCTAGAAAATTTCCTGAATGCGTCACGTAGGCCGTCACGTGTTAACTTGTCAAAACTTGCGCGCGGAGTAGCTGATATTGTTTTGGTCATAACTTTTGCATACGAACTCGAATTTAGGTGATTCAAAAGCCCATGCGAAGAGGACGAAGAGATCTACAATTTGGTGAAGAAAATTTGGTCGTGACGCCGTCATGATTGGTCTGACGCCGTCACGATCGGGCCGGGCAGAAAATAGCCTATAAATATAACATCATAACTTCACTTTTTGTAAGCCCACGCGAAGTGGACAAAGAGATCTACAATTTGGTGAAGAAAAGTCGGTCGTGACGTGATGAGTGTTTAAATACTCATCATTTTGTTCATATTTAAACCACAAAAACATCTGAAAATACACAGAAATGCCTTTAAATACATAAAATATCTCTGAATTGTGTTTTTATATGTTTCAAGTGAAAAATGATTGAAAACTGATGAAAAACAACAAAGTTTACATAATTTACAGTTTCAGTCCCCAAACTTTCTTAAATTGGCAAAACTAGTCCCTGGTTATTCAAAACATGTAAAATATCATCAAAGTTCCTTGGGGATTCACAAGTTGTCAAAGTTAGTCCTTTTATGTTCAAAATTGCAAAATTACAACTTTGGTCCCCCAAGTTTCAAAAATGTCAAATTTAGTCCTCGGGTTTATAAAAATGGAAAAATTACAAATTTTACCCTTGTACTATTCATCTATGGCAAATATGGTCCTTATGATAACTTTAGAGAAATTACATGTTCAACCCTTCAAGAATTCATAAATTACAACATTGGTCCTTGGGCTTTTACCACTTAAACCAAACCGGACCCTTAGTATTTATACTAAACCCAATAACCCTTTAACCCAAAATAAATAAAACCCAACCCCCTTGGCCCAAGTATATAAGCCCAAAACAAACCCACCATTAGTTATAAATGGGGGTTGACCCCGTTTGACCTCCCAAAACCGCCAAACACTGTACACCATCCTCTCCCACCTCTGAAACTCAAAACCAGTGGTTTTCCACCACCACCTCATCACCCCAGCTCATCACCTACTCCCCCCTCACATCCCTTCCACCTCACAACTAGCCCACGACTACAATTAATGCTTCCACACCATAAAAGTTTCACTGTTACACTCACAAACTGGATTTTGCTCAATAATCTCCACAACTTGGCTACTAACTATATCAAACTTGTCCCTTCCACATCTACAAACAACCAAAGTGCATTAATTGATAAAAATTGGCTGCAAGTTACATATCTCACTTTTGGCGCCAAAAATCGATTTGAAGGCCAAGATCACTTTGAACCATCCAACGGGTATTATTCATGATGGGAAATGTTCAGAAACAAGTGGAGAGTGCAAAAAGTCTATAAAGATCAAGGGAAATGCATTATTGTAAAGTATCTAGTGTAATTTTTAGTTTATTAATTCGTACTTAGTTTACTTTCAATTTCCATTGTATCTTTAAGCTTTTCAAGTTGTATTTCTTGTATTTCAGTGTATTTCAAACTTCTTTTCAGTTTATCAATACGAATTAAGTTTATGCAATTTTCTTGTTCAAAATCTCAAGTTCACTAAAGTGTTGTTATAATTGATTCTAAGGACTTAAAAGCTCATATAATCTCCTGAAAAAGCTTTTGAAAGCTTTTAGAAACCTTAAAATCAGTTGTAATAGTTATACTAAAAAATATACAAAAAAAATCAAAAAAATAGATCAAAAATAAAAATCAGTAGAGATCATGAATCAAGCTTGGAGCAGGGTGAATAATGGATTGCCCTTGGGTTAGTTGCTTCTTGGGAAGCTTATAGGATTGTTTGTGTGCCTTGGTTCTTAGTTTTAAGCTTGGAAACAATTGTAAGCTCAAATTCTCATATATTTGCATTTTACTGTAGACTTAGCCATAAGCTCTTATCTTTGTTGTTTTTTTATTTATTTGGTGTATGCTAGTTAGATTATGGCTTAATATTTCATGCTTATTCAGTAGGATTCATAGTTGCTCAATTTCACATTTCCACTGTCATAATAGCAAAGTTGTGGTTTCTTTGTAATTGTTGTTATTCTAGGTACTTAGGTGTTAATCTCAATTCATCTCATTATTATATGAGTTAATGTATGAAGATTCATGGTCCAAATCAGTGTTTTACTTTGAAATTCACAAAATCTTCCCTTTAAAGGAGTGTTTGGATTTATCTGCAAATCTGTGTTCAGGGCTATTATTGGTGTTAGTTTTTGTTCCCACAAGTTGCTTTAGTTCATATTAGCTCAGTTGAATCATAAAAACAAAGTTCCATTTGAAAAAAAAGTCAAAGTTCTCTTTGATCAACCTACACAGTTAACTGTGTAGGATTTTTGTTGGTCCTTAAGTTTTTGATCATTCCATACATATGAGATGGTTTAGAGAGATAAAGATGTATTTTAGAGAGAGGGAGAGAGTACAAGAGAGGAAAATAAGAGATATTTCTTATTCCATAATGAACCAACACCCTCCTTGGAGGGTTTACAAGAGTATTTATACTCATTGTCTAGGGCATCTTACATGTTTCACATAATATCACTAGTGGCCCTTAGACTTTAACAAAACATGTATTCTAAACATATTAAAACTTTAACGTACTAATATAATATTGTAACCTATTACCAGACTCATTGACTCGATAATGATCGTCACTTCAAGTGTTCCCAACAATCTTCCCCTAAGGGACGATCATTGAGATCTCTCTTTGATTGCATTTATGATCATCACTTTTGCATTTCCAACAATCTCCCCCTAAAGGGGTGATCATTTGAGATCTCTTTTGCGACCTGTGGGTTATGGGTCCACCAATAGAAATGACAGATCTTTTGACTTCTTTAATGCTTGTTGTTTTGAACTTTGAGTCTTTGTGTAATAGCTTTGCTAGTTTCTTTGTTCCAATCATGCTTTGTGATCATTGTTCTTCGTTCTTGTTGTTGTGATCAAATGATGAAGTTGTCTGCCATTCGTCACTTCTGTGTCTGTGGTGGTTGTCCGCCATTCCAACATGCTCATACATCTTTGGACTTTGACTTTCACATGCACGTAGTTCCCTTTCTTTCACTTTGATCTTTAGTCTCTTTACTTTGTAGATTCTTCTTTTCGGCGTAGAATCTTTCTTTGAACTTAGTGTTGCTTAGATCTTTGAGGGAGCTTTCTTTGACTTCAAGATGTATATATGAGCATGCGGAATCTATCGCCATGGAGATGATGTGTAGCTGCAGGTAAACAGTTAGCAATAAACAACCGGTACTTACAGATAAGGAATTAGAGCTCGTCAACAGCATATTGTGAAGACTCCTTCTAATCCTTATCAAGGCCGTTCCCATGTCAGATACTCCCGAGGGAGCTTACAAGACCTACGTAGTAGTTCAATGACTGGGTGAGTCGTTGGGGATCACTCCATGACTGTAGACCGGTAAAGAACCACCGCGAACACTAAGCGTAACCCGTGAAGGGTTACCGAGGTGACCTGCTGTCAGGGCTGTTTGATGTTAACCCTGGCAGGAATTTCTGTTCAATCATTGAGAAATATTTTTCTCATAAACGTTCTCGGCAGATTGCTAAGATCTGCGAAGGACTCGATAATATACAGCTGATGTCCATTGATGTAGAACACCAGTTGTAGAAATACTAACTGTTCCTAAGAGATCTTTGATGTATCTCATGGCTCTAGACTCGATAAATGCATTTTTAGGTTTCCTATGCGGAGACTAGGGAGGGGTCTCCTGCTTCAATATCAACCATCTCTAAGAGACAAGCCGATAGATTACACCGGTTCCCCGTGAGAATGAAACAAGCTCTTTTAAGAGAACTTGAGTGGTTAAGAAGGTTAAGTGCAGTGCGTCACTGGGTCCATGACGACTTTATCTTCAATACCGGTGTTGTTTTTGCAACAACCAGTAGCATATGAATTGAACCCGGTGTCTGGCCTAAAGTTGAACATATGGAGGGCTATTTCTTTTCACCCTTTTCTTTACTTTTCTTTTTAATTCTTCAACTCCTTCTTTCCCCTTTCATTCTTTTCTCCTTTTTTTTGTATCATACCTAAGGACTTCTAATTCTAACTATTGGTGATGTCCTTGGGTAGATCCCTCCGGCTCTGGCGGATCATAGAACGGTTTTCCCTAACCTTAGTCACCTTATAACTTCATGACTATCCTATAATTGCCATGAAACCTTTGATTGAAAATCTCTTAAAGTGTTTGTGATAATCAAACATTTTGTTTAACACTTTGAGAGTTTTGTGTATACTTTTGAAGGGCTCCCCCTTCACATATGCTCATAAGTATTTAATAAATTTACACATGCGGGAGGAGCAAGCACTTTTTGAATTGATCCACTTTTAGTGAACAAGACCGATTCGAGACACGCTTACATCACTAGTTGGACTAGCTTGAAGTTATTACCCGGCCTAGTCGAGTCCACAGAAAGTTTCTCGAACCGGTACATTTCTACTAAGACGAATCCTTTTTGAGACACGCTTACGTGGCTAGTTAGAGAGTTCCATTGTCAGCTTTTAGCTGACAACTAGCTCTAGTAACTAACTTGATATTATTACCCGTCGAGGATAAGTCTTTTTGATTACTAACTTTTTGTTTCGTCAATTCTTAGGTCAATTCTGAGTCGAGCTCGCACAAGATTGAACTTTTAGCACCCTTAAATATTCATGTTTTAATCACTTTTTTCTTTTCTCCCACTCAAAAATAGCATATAAGATGTTGTTTTTGATGAACTTTTGATAAAAATATGCTTTTTGAGTCTTATGGGGAGATTCACCAAGAACTTATCATTTTGAACAAAGATCATTTCAAATACTCCCCCTCAATAAGTAAAATAACTTTTTGAGGTTTTGATTACGAGAGGGAATACTTTCCTTTTGAGTAGAATTTAGAAAAAACTTTGAAAATTTGAGTAATTCTACTCAAAAGTAAGAAGCATGATTTTGACGGAACATTTTGTTTTGGAAATACTCCCCCTCAAAACTCGCATACGTTTTGAGAATTTTAAACTTTTTAAAGTTTGAAGGAAGGAGTCTTCTTGAAGCAAAATTCTGAACGATTTAGAAATTTTAGTTTGAAAAATTCTTGAATAAATTTTGCTTCAAGGTAACAAAAACTTTATACACTGAAATACTCCCCCTCAAAACTAGCATATGTTTTGACATTTTTAAACTTTGGAGCGAATTGGGGAGTAAAGATTTGAAAAATCTTGAGCAAAATTTTGAAAAGTTTTGAAAAACATTTTGAAAGAATTTGAAAAAATTTTGCTCAAGATTCAGAAGTTTTAGATAAGCTTTGCATGAGAACTTCTTCTTGTTTTTAAGGAAAATTGCACGTTTGTTTTTAAAGAATGGTTTAGCAAGGCACTTTCCTTTCTTTGAAACCCGAGTTGTACACTGAAATGTGTGCACAAGTCGTAATGTTTAAGCCTGGGTTGTAAGCTGAAATACTTACAAGCTATATGGAAATGATAGATTAGACAACAACCTTGGGAACCCATTTAAGCACGGCGCCAACGGGTCTACCAAATTTTGAAATCCAATTATAAGTTGTGTCAATCTGATTTAATGATGTTGAATTCCAACGAGGATTGAAAAACGGTGTTTCATTTTGAAATAACACTCGTGGAATCAATGGAGATTTAAAACTCATTTTCCGTTGAAAATAGTTTGAGAAACCCGGCGTTTCTCTTGGAGTTTTATAATATGAAAAAGAAGATTTCCATCTAGAGTTGAACCTCATGGGTTCTTTTTGAAGATTTGTTTCTGTGATAAATGGAAACCTTCCAGTATTTGGAATGTTCAAAGTAGAGTCATTTTCATGTTGTAGCGAAAGCAATTCTGAAATTGAATATTTGAAAGGTTTTGAACGTCTTTGCTTTGGTCTCCACACTTGCTTCACCGGTGTAAAACGAGAGTGTGGAGTTTGAAAAACATGATTCTTTTCTTTTGAAGCATTTGGGGGTTTTGAAAAACTTTGTTTTGGTCTCCACACTTGCTTTACCGGTGTAAAATGAGAGTGTGGAGTTCGAAGAACGTGTTTCATTTTACTTGAAGCATTTGGATTTGAAAACCTTTTGGAAGTAAATGTTTCGGAAAAACTTGGTCTCTTTGAAAACTTCCTTCCTTTTTGCAAAGAATAGGTTGTAAACTGAGAAACCCTTTTCAAAAATGGTTTTGAAGATTCACCGGTGTAAACCTTCTTCGAAACACTCACTTCTGGTGTTGAAACATTTGAAATTGGAGCTTTACCCTTTGATCGGTTAAGAGTATCAAACTTCACTTTTAAAGCATTGTATGAAATCCTCAAATCATTGTATTCTTTTTGAAGAGAAAGATGATCTTGGGATGCCAACTTTGATTCTAAAGAAGCAATTTGTTTCAAAATTTGATCCTTTTCGGCTTTAGAATCATCCGTTTTACGAGCCAATTTCCATTCGAACTCAACATTTTCTTTTTCAAGTCTTTCAAAATAATTTTCAAATTTGGTTACTTTGTTGAAAAAGTTGGTTTTGGCATCCTCAAAATCGTTTGTTTGTTGAGCTAAAACCGTTTCAAGCTCAACCACTTTCGTTTGAAGCACATGATTTTCATTTTCAAAAAGATACATTTTCTCCCCCGTTTTCTTTTCAAAATCTAGAGTATTAGAATCGAACAGGGGTTTTGGGAAGGAAACTTTTGTGATTTGAAAATCAACATTTTTCTTTTTCATTGATTCAATCTTTTGCAAAACATTTTCAAACTTTTTATCTGCAAATTCATTCAATTGAGACTTCAAATCTTCAGTCTCTTTTTGTTTCAAGTTTGAGTTTTATTTCTGAACTCGTGAACTTTTGATTGAATCAAACAAGTTTTTGTAAATCTGTTTCAAACGCTCAATCTCATTTTCGTATTTTGAAATTTGACATTTCATTGACACGTTTTCATCTTCAACTTGTTCAAGCTTTGACATCCAGGGGTTTTCAAAAGACTGCTTTTCAAGATTGTGTTGTAAAGCTAGCTCAAAGTTAATACTTTGAGCTTCATATCTTTGAAAATTTTGTTCCAGAGAAAATATTTGACGTTTAAGTTTCTCTTGGATGTCGCTTGACTCTTTTAAAATCTTCTCATTTTCGTGTCTCAACATCCCATTTTCCACTCTTAAGTTTTCAGACTCAACATTCAACGATTTATCACAAGCAGTTTTTTCAAAAACTTTCAATTTAGCTTCTAAATCAACAATGTCATTAAGATACGAGTCTTCCTTTTTCCTTTTCCACACTTTATGTTCATAAAATTCCTTTTTGCAAGTGGACAACTCTGTTTGCGTTTTTTAAAGCTCTTTTTGAAGTTGTTCAACTTGTTGTTTGAGTCACATTTTTCATTTTCGAGTTTTGAAACCAATTTTCCGTTCGACTCAATTAATTCACGTATTTTGTGTTGAAGATCTTGTTCTTTATTGTAATATTCTTGAAATACTACTTCAAAACCTTTTTCACGTTTGACTTTGTTTTCATGATTTGAAAGTTGTATTTTATAGCACTCAATGTCCCTTGTTAATGACAAAATTTTTGCTTTTAGTTCACAGTTGAGCCTGTTACATCGATCAACTTTGTTTTCCATATTCTTAATCATTAAAGCAGTTGAAGCACATTCTTGATCATGAGTCACATTGTTATGTTCAATCTTACCTCCATTAAGATCCACATATGGAGTTTCAGGAGTAATATTTCTATCATCCTGATTCACCACACATGTGTCGTTAATGTACTCAGGTTGTGTTGGGATCATAGTTTTTACCATTTTATCAAGTCTCGGTCATTTGTAATAATAGGTTGCTTAAGTTACTACTTACTTTCATTTATGTTATGTTATAAGTTTACAAGGCTTAAGCTATTGAGTCCATGGGCTTTATAGCCCACACGAAATCTAAGTAGGGAGGACTAGGAGTGTTGCCCTAGCTCCTCACCTATAAATAGGAGTCTTAGGCTATTGTAAAACTTGGTTGTTTATTTGAAATCATAAGGAAACTCTTGCTCTTATCATTCTCTTATTCAACTATTCATCCCATCCTTATATCTATCTCATTCTTGTTTGTGTGAAATCAATATGGTGACCTAACAAGTGGTATCATTCGCCATATGAAGGTGTAGTTGTCTTTCTCTTTGAAATTCGATCCTTAATCTTTGTATTTTTTTTAGTCGTTATTTTTTATTAAAACTTGTAGTTTCTTGTTTGATCTTTTGGTTTTTATCACATATTTGCTTACAAATTTGTGCTATAAATCATTTCAAACACAAAAGTATCAATTTTTTCTTCAAAAAATACGATTTGCATACTTGTACTATTTTTCGAAAACCTTTAAAATTTTTGAAAATCATTGTCAAGTTTACAACTTTCTTCAATATTTCATCATTTTACAACTTGAAGTACAAACATCTTGCACTAAAAAATCGATTTTGGATTGATTTCATTGAAAAACAAAGTTTTGCAATTTTTCGAAATCCTTCATTGCCGTATTTTCGAAATCCTGTGATTTTGCTCTCTTTCGACTTACGGATCGTGAACTCAGTCTTTTCTCTCTTGTATAAGGAAGAAAAGTACTTCGACTTTTGGTTTACTTTCGAAATTGTATAATTTCGAAAGTGAGTTGGTGTGTTTCGCGAAATTGATTTTTTCGCAATCACAAGGTTCTCGAAACTTGTTCTCGAAATCTAAAGATTTTCGAGATTACACTAATTTTCGAGAAACTTTATTTCGAAATTTCAATACTTTCGAAAACTTAATCTCTCGAAATCCTTGAGCAACAACTTTTTCGCAAACCTTATAAGTCAAGTTTTCGCAATCTCAAGTTCTGTGACAAAGTTTCGCAAACATCTTATTGGGCATATTTTTCGAGATTTGGCAAAATTATACCTTATACAAGATCCATCCTTTCACACAAGTGTTTCATAATGTCTCAACCACCGTATTACAACTTTAACAATCCTCAGCAACATCAGTATCAACAGTATCATCAGCAACATCAGCAACAGCAACAGTATCAACAATCACCACAATATTATCATCAACCGGTTTACTCACAACAACATAACTTCATGCAACAAATGGTTCCAATACAACAATCTTATCCGATGCCACAACAACAAATCCCACTTCCACCAAAACCTACTCACTGGTTTGACAGGATGTGTGAAGTCATTTCAACTCAACAATCCAGACACGAAGCAGGCTCTCCTGACACCCCACCAATGCTAACACCGGGTAATTATGTTCAATGGGCAAGTCGATTCTTAAGGTTTATTGAGCTCAAGAAACCCAATGGTAAGTACATGAAACAAGTTATCCTTGAAGGACCATTTCCTTGGCCTGTTAACTACGTTGGCGGTGACCTACAAGCTGATCCTCCGGTAGCTCCAACTGCTGTGCGTGTTCCTGAGACTCAACTTACTGAAGAACAAAAACACCAACGTGAAGCAGATGAAATTGCTATGTCTTACATACTTCAAGGAATACCTAATATCATATTCAGAAGTGTTGATGCTCAAACAACTGCTAAAGCTATGTGAATCTAAACTTTACTTGGAATATACTAACATCGTGATCGAACCAGGGGAATCTCTTGAGTCTTACTTTCATCGTTTCACTATTGTCGTCAATGATTTAGAGAGACATGATATAACTCTTCCAAGAATCGTTGTCAATACAAAGTTTGTTAGTAGTCTGGGTTCTGAGTGGCAAAAGTATGTGACATTTGTGAGACAAGCCAAGAATCTTCACAGGGATCCATATGGATTGTTGTACGACTATCTCAAGCACTATGAGTCTGAAGTTGAAAAAGACAAACTCGCCAGAGAAGGATACACATCACCACCTACCTCTAATCCCCTAGCACTCGTTGCTCAAACTCCTGCTTCACATCATCCAATGTCTAATCATGCTTATGATCAGGAAAAGAATTATTTCGGTCACCAGCATCCTCCTGCTTCTCAACACGCTTCTAATCAATTTGCTCCATATGACAACAATGATAGCATGTATTACTCTAATCAGTTTGAAGATGATGATGATGACGTCAATACGTTGAGTCAAGGACTTGCTCTTGTTGCTCGTGCTTTTAGCAAATTCTCCAACAAAACCAACAACCATCTTCGTTCTTCATCAAATACAAGAAACCAAGCTGTCATTCAAGATGGTCGAGTTGAGATTCAGAATCGTAATTCAGGACGTTCAGGTGGGTATACTGGAAATTCTGGATATGGACAAAGAGTTAACAATAATGGGGGATTCAGAAACAATCCAGGTGCTCCTCAGCGAAGTAATGACAATGCTGCTAGTAACAACACAGTCTCTGGGAATGCAATATGGTGCTACAACTACAACGAAAAAGGTCATATTGCAACTGCATGCCCTCACCCAAGAAAAGGCAGTCAGTTTCACAAGCAGGCATTACTTATGGCTCTCAAAGATGAAAAGGAAGGAACTTTAAATGCTCAAGAGAACAGTTTCTTTGCTAATGCTTACAATGATGATGAAATGGAAGATCTTGAAGCCAATGCAGCTGTGATGCTTATGGCCAACATGCAGGAACATCAGTTGAATGATTCAGGCCCAGTGTTCTCCACTGACGGCTTGTCTCAGGTACATGACCTAACCATTAGCTCCATACATACTAATGCATCACCCTATGTTTCTGAATCAGATCAGGCGCAAGTTGTTCCTTCTGAAACATTTTTTTCTTCTCAAGAGGATGAACTATTTGATGATGACACGGTCGTCTCATTTGATGATCCTATTGCGGAAGACGAAAATGACTTTAGTGAACAACATGAACCTCCTTCTGATCCAGCTCCTGACTGTACAGTTACGGCCACACAACTTAATAATCAACTTCTTTCTAATCACATAACGGACATGAAAACTGAAATTTTGAAAGAAAATGCCAAGTTAAAAAAGGACATTGAATGTTATAAAACACAGCTTTCAGGTTTTCAATATGTCGTTCATCGTGAACAAAGCTTTGAAAAGTCATTTCAAGAATCATATGTCAAAGAACAAAATCTTCAAAAGCAAATGTATGACATTGTTGAGTCAAACGGTAAAATCGTTTCCAAACTGGAAAATGAAAAACATGATCTTCAAATACAAGTTATTCAACTCCAACAGGAACTTTCAAAAACACGTAAAGAGGTGATAACTTGCAAACAGGAATTTTATGAACATAAAGTGCAAAAAGGAGAAAAAGAAAGCTCTTTACCTGATGATAACATCGTTCTCGAAAATCAAATCAAAGCTTTTCAAAACATCGTTTATAAACATGGGGAATCTGTAACGACAATTCAAAAGTTTTCTTTAAAACCAAGACCAGGTAAAGGTTTTGGCCTCGGCGATTACAGATCCTCTTTTCTTCGCACTGTGTTCAAAACAAATCCTAAGCTGTACAGTTTGGACCAATTGATGGATAACAATGTTGTGCATGTTATTGTACACGATACTGAGGAAGAATACGAACTTGAAGATAAGAGTCGATCAAAAATGAGTCATGTTGAATATTGCAAACCATATGATTACTCAAAACCTCACATTTCAAAATCTTTTGTTCCATCAAGAGAAATACCTGAGAAATCATGGTTTGTTACTAAGTCTTACGTTTCATCTTCCAATGGGGCTCCTGTCAAACCCGTGGCACAAGTAAATGGTCCATTACCTTCTTCTGGTCATGTGACACCATTACCAACACGCTGTAAAGTTTTAGACTATTTTCAAACATTCATGAAAGGCATCGATACTTTGGAAAACGTCATTGAACAACATTCTGAAATTACAGTTCATACTTTTCAATCAGCTTACGAGCGAGAAAAACGTGATATTTTTCAAAAACAAATTCTGCCTTTAGTTCATCATTTGCGTTATTGTGCTACTCGGTGGGAACAGGACCTCCAAACTGAAGTTAAAGATATGAAAGAAATTTTTGCTCTTAATGAAAATGCAATTTTGGTTCAACAAAGCAAAAACCAATTTTTGAAAGCTGATTCTGATCGACTCTTGGAACAACTTCTTCAGGCTGATTTTCATAGTTCTCTTATGGACGAACTCCATCTTTCCAGCAATGCTGAATTATTTGCCGAGTACTGTGCTGAACTTGTTTCGTTGAGGTCACAAAATGAATCATTGAAACATCAAAATGAAACATTGCGTCAAAACAGTGATGATGTGATAAACAAACTTTCAAACGAAATTTGTCAACTTAAACAAAATATTGATTGGTGTCAAACTCAAAGTATTGAAACTGAATTGCATTTATGTACCAATATTGAGTATCGTGATAAAGAAATTGTGGTGTTAACAAATGAAATTGCGGAGTTAAAAATTGAAAACGCCGAATGGCAACAAAACCGCGATGACATTCGTTATGGCAATGGTTTACTTGAGTCTGATATTCAAGACAAAAAACACATCATCATTGATTTGAAAGAGAAAATTAAGCTACTTCAAAAAGGAAAGTTCATTGACACCACTGTCATTGCACCAGGGATGTTTCAAATAGACATAACAGATAAGGCTAAGCATGCTAAGAGTTCTAACGTTACCTCTTCCACTTCCACAGGTCTAGTTTCCCCTAAGAGCGTTAGAAGCCCAAAGCCAAAAGGAGTTAAGAAGACTAAAAAGAGTAGGCTCTCGCAACGTAAAAGTAGAACACTAGAAGTGCAAGAAATAGAAGATCACCTTAGGAACTCGAATAAAACTACTGTTGCATCTGATTTAGATTCTAATCTGGCAAATTGTAATCCAAATCTTAATGTAACGAATGCTGAACCTTTAAATGTTTTAAATATTAATGCATCTTGTGTGTTTTGCCGTCAAAGTGTGATGTCTGGTGATCATACCAAATGTGTAGCTAATAAACTCTTAAACCGCAAAAAGAAACGTAGATCCGGCTCTTCTTCTAGGTCCACTAATGCTTCTAAGTCTACCTTAAGAAAAACGCCTACTACAGTTTCTAATGATGTTGTAGTCAACCCACAAGCAGCAATCAACAATTCTAGGAACCCACCCAAAGCTAGTGCATTCACTAAGAACAAAGCAAAAACTAGTTGGAATTGGCAACGTTGGTTACAATACAAACCAAATTTTAAATGGATTCCTAAATTGTCAAATATTTGCATTTCTAACCAACAGGAACCCACTATTTCCTCGGGTTCCACCCTTACTTCTGTTCCATCTCTGTTGTCTTCTTTTGATGCAGGTGGTTCAGATCGTTCTCTGGATTGTTGATAGCGGTTGCACCCGACATATGACAGGCAATCTCAAACTGTTAAAGAACTTTGTCTCAAAGTTTATTGGAACTGTCAGATTCGGGAATGATCAATACGCTTTAATCATGGGTTACGGAGACTACACACATGGGAACATTGAAATTAGCAGAGTTTATTATGTTGAAGGCTTGGGTCACAACCTCTTCTCAGTCGGTCAATTTTGTGATGGAGATTTAGAAGTAGAATTTCGCGAGAAAACTTGCTTTGTTCATGATCTACAACTAAATGATTTGATGTCTGGCAAACGTCGCTCTAACCTTTATACTATTTCAATGTCAGACATGATCGCTTCATCTCCAATCTGTCTTTTATCCAAAGCTGAATCGACTAAATCTTGGTTATGGCACAAACGCCTTTCTCATTTGAATTTCAAAACGATGACTGATATCGCTCGTCACAAATTAGTTGAAGGCTTTCCAAGATTCCGTTATGCCAAAGATCATCTATGTCCAGCCTGTGAACAAGGAAAAAGTACTCGTGCTCATTTTCCCTCAAAACCTGAACACAGTACTAATCATGTTTTACAGTTACTTCATATGGATTTGTGTGGTCCGATGCGTGTTCAAACAATCAACGGTAAATGCTACATTTTAGTAATTGTTGATGATTACTCTCGCTGGACTTGGGTTTATTTCCTTCGAAGTAAAGATCAAGCTCCTCAAATGATCATCACCTTTCTCACAAAAATACAAGTTCAGCTTTGCAATACAGACAGAATTGTTCGAACTGACAATGGCACAGAATTTAAGAATCAGACTCTACGGTCGTATTTTGAGAAAGTGGGAATTGAACATCAAATATCTATTCCACGCACACCCGAACAAAATGGAGTAGTCGAAAGACGCAACAGAACGTTAGTGGAAGCTGCTCGAACGATGTTAATCAACGCTCAATTACCAGATTACTTATGGGCAGAAGTTGTTTCAACCGCGTGTTACACTCAAAACCGTTGCATGATCACAAAACGCCACAACAAAACCCCATATCAGATTGTTCACAAAAGGAAACCAAACATCAGTCACTTTCACGTATTCGGTGCGTTATGCTACCCAGTCAATGATCGTGATGATCTAGGTAAACTTAAAGCAAAGGCTGACATTGGAGTATTCATAGGATACTGTGAAAATTCAAAAGGCTATCGGATCTGGAATCGTCGTACTCGGGAAATTCAAGAAACTATTCATGCTAATTTCGATGAACTCACTCAAATGGCTTCTGAGCAACACGGCTTAGGACCCGCAACCAACCGTCTTAACTTTCCGGTCTCTTCGGCTGAACCATTGTCACTTACTCGTAAAGAAGTGGAAACCTTGTTTGCTCCATTGTTTGATGATACGCTTGTTAACCGTCCACCTGAGGCCACACCAAATTCCGCTGCAAACCTTGATCAACATCAAGTACCTGATACACCTCAACAAACAACAACTTCTGTTGAAAGAGACAGTCCTTCAGTCATATCACCTACAACAACCGAACAAACCGGGTCCAACTCACGACAATCAGCTGGAGATTCCATACCTTTATCAGTTCCACAACCCGTAGAGCATGACCCAGAACCATTCGTTAATCCATTTGCAAATGCTCAACCTGTCCCCGACATTGCTGAGTCATCTACACGCAATTTGGGTCCTGCTCACTTGCGAGATTCTTATCAACTTCATCCCTCGACACATAAATGGACTAGAGATCACCCCTTAGTTCAAATTATTGGCCATCCAGATGCACCCATCATGACAAGACAACGCCTTCACACAGACGGTGAAACTTGCATTTATGCACTCACAGTTTTTGAAACCGTACCCAAAAATGTCAAAGAAGCAATGACTTATGAAAACTGGATTGAGTCTATGCAAGAAGAATTCGAAACCTTTCAAAGATTAGAAGTATGGGAATTGGTTGAAAAACCTGAAGGCATCATTGTCATTGGTTTAAAATGGATCTGGAAAAACAAACTGGATGCAAAAGGCACAGTCATACGCAACAAATCACGCTTGGTAGCAAAAGGTTATTCTCAAGAAGAAGGTATCGATTTTGAAGAATCATTTGCTCCTGTAGCTAGACTTGAAGCTGTACGGATGTTCTTAGCATTTGCTGCTCATCGAAATATGATTGTTTACCAAATGGACGTTAAAACGGCTTTTCTGAACGGTCAACTTCGAGAAGTGGTTTATGTCAGTCAACCTGAAGGCTTCGTTGATCCAGAATGTCCCAATCATGTCTACAAGCTTAACAAGTTTCTCTACGGTCTTAAACAATCCCCCAGGGCGTGGTATGACAAGCTTTCTAAATTTCTGTTGGCTAATGATTTTACTCTAGGCTCGGTGGATCCAACACTATTTACAAAAACCTACGGGATGGACTTATTAATTGTTCAAGTTTATGTCGATGACATTATTTTTGCTTCAACCAACAAAAATTACTCAATGGATTTTGCAAAATTAATGACAGATAATTTTGAAATGTCCATGATGGGTGAACTTACGTTCTTTCTAGGACTACAAATTCATCAATCACCCCGTGGAATTTTTCTAAATCAGTCCAAATATGCTCTTGAGATTTTAAAGAAACATGGTATGCAAAGTAGTGATACTATGAATACACCGATGGCCAACTCTACTAAACTAGATGCTGATTTACATGGGACTCCAGTTGACCCTACCAAATACCGAAGTATTATTGGGTCCCTCATGTATCTCACATCCAGTAGACCTGATATTGTATTTGATGTGTTTATGTGTTCTCGCTATCAGGCTAATCCAACTGAAAAACACCTCAATGAGGCAAAAAGAATCCTTCGATACATAAAGGGAACCATCCATTTGGGGATCTGGTATCCGAAGGATTCTGGTTTTGAACTTATAGCTTTTTCAGATGCTGACCATGCAGGATGTTTAGACTCGCGAAAAAGTACATCAGGTGGCTTACAGTTTCTTGGAGATAAACTTGTGTCTTGGCAATCAAAGAAGCAGGATTGCACATCACTCTCATCCACCGAATCTGAATATGTAGCTATGTCTGCGTGTTGCGCTCAAGTCATTTGGATGAGATCACAACTTAAAGACTATGGCTACTTATTCAACAAGATTCCGATTTACTGCGATTCTAAGAGTGCCATTGCAATCTCCTGCAACACAGTTCATCATTGCAAATCCAAACACATTGATCTCCGATACCATTTCATCAAAGAGCACGTCGAGAAGGGTACAGTTGAGTTATATTTTGTAGGTACTGAGTACCAATTAGCGGACTTACTTGCAAAACCCTTAGCTCCATCAAGGTTTGCAAGTTTAGTTCACCAAATTGGTATGCGATGTTTGACACCATTTGACTTACAAAAGTTTTTAAAACAAAAGTAAAGTGTCAATCATCAATTATTTTTACTATCTTTATAAAATAAATATTTTTTCTTTATTTTTTATTTTTATTAAACCTCAAAAACACAAAAATATTTTTTCTCTTATTCTTAAAAAAAAAAAAAAAAAAAAAAAAAAAAAAAAAAAAAAAAAAAAAAAAAAAAAAAACTGCAAGTATATCGATCTTTTTCAACACCTTGTCATTTTACAAGTGTTGAGGGGGAGACTCGCCTAAAATTTTATAAATTTCTTCAAAATCGATATACTTGCACATTACCTTTGATGCGTTGTTTCAGGATTTCATAAGTTATCTCATATCTCGTAATGGTGTCGTAAGTTAGGATAACTTTAAGCCTTTACTTAGTTCTAAACTTTAGGACTTGTCTTGTAATTATTATAGTTAGGGGACCATATGTGACAAATATCATAAGTTTCAAATATTACAAAACCAAACACCCCCCGTTTTTCTCTTTTCACTAAAATCAAAAACTATTAAACCCTTAAACCCTTTCTCTCCATATCCACGGCCCTAATTCTTTTGAACAATCCGTGCTTGTGATCTTCAATACGTAAGTCTCTACATGATTCTTAGTTGATTTCTATCATTGGTTTTTGTTTAATCACAAAGTTAATGGCTAGATATCACAAATTTTCGATTTCAAAGTTAGGGTTTATATAATTTCGGAATCATGCAATATGTGATTATTAGGTTAATTAATGATAGGGCTTTTGTGCTATTACATGTGTCTATCCTTTCTATCACGATTAATCTTATTTTTACACACGATTGTATGTTTTTCGAAACCTAGGGTTTAGTACGAATTGGGTGTTATAGATTTGTTGATGTTTTCGTTATTATTGATGGTGGGATATGGTCTCATGGATATATTAATCATGTTTATGCTCTTTAAATATTGATTTGTTGATGTTTTCGTTATTATTGATGGTGGGATATGGTCTCATGGATATATTAATCATGTTTATGCTCTTTTATTTAAATATTTTTCAATAAAAGCATGATTCTCGATAGATAGGGCTTTGTTCAAGGTGGGTTTCTCTCATATTGTGTTCAACAGTGATGTTTATTGTGCCTATATGCTTCTAATGCACGTTTGTGATATGCTAGCACCTGTAATCATCGATTGTTTCATGATTTTGCATTTTATCGAAAATGTGTTCTTGGATATTTTTCGAAATCACTGTACTCGATTGATTTGTATGTTTCTAATCGTTGATAATCATCATTTGCAACAGGTTTCAACACTTGGAATACTTGTTAACACATAGAAACGTACGTTGGCATAGTTTCGAAATTCTTGTATAAGAATTTTCAAGAAAATCCTTATCGCAAACATGCTTGAAAAATTTCGCAATCACAAGCTTTTCGAGAAATCTCAAAATGCTGTATCTTTTCGAAAATACTCATTTAGTTATTTTCTCGAAAATGTTTGAGTGTTTGCGAAATTTTCTCATTCATGGCAATATTTTTCGAAATCATCATTCAACTAAACAATTTCGCAATCCCTTATTATCAGTATTCTTGAATAACTCTTCTAGTGGACTGTTCTCGATAAACCTTTATCGAGAACACACTTGATAATTTTTTCGAAAACACTCAAAATAATAGATTGCGAAAATGTTGCTTACTGACTGATTTTCGAAATTATTGGTTCTTGTGACTTGATTTCGAAAACATGTTTATTACTTAAGTGTTTTGAGAGTTACTTAGCTCTATGTACCATGACATGTACATTGTGACATTGTAATTTTCGAAAACATGTAACATGAGATAATGGTATTTTATCAATGTATTGTGTGATGTTATTTGTGATAATTCATTGGACATATGTGATTCATAATACGATAGATCTTCTAAGTACACGTCACTTATCAACATCATGCAATAATTGAACCACACGTGCTTACATGATTCTAAATGCTTATTCATAATCAAACATTGCAACCGTGCTAACTCGTAACAAATCTCGATGTTTTTGTTTATGATAATGCTTTTCAGAATAATATGGCTGAACACAACGAGAACGTCCCTGAACAAGCTCTTCCATTACTCACCATGGATGATATCACTCCCGCTGACTACGATGTTACAATTGGCAACAACAATCCACGAGTTGATTTCGACAAGTTGAGAATTATGAGAGCTCGTGCAAGATTGTTAAAGATATTCTACTTGCACATCCATGCAAACATCTGCTCATCTGTTCTACTTCAGTTCCTCTGTTCTACCTTCATCAGTTCTGGCTTACGGCTAAGGCAAATTTAGATGATGAGTCTTTCACTGTTACGCTGGATCGCCAAGTCTATACTATAGATCACGACGTTCTTCGTACAGTCCTTCTTCTGCCTCAAGCTGACAACGAATTTGCTCCTATATTACCTGAACTGGATCTTCTTGACTTCTTTGTTGAGTTAGGATATGATGTTGATGACAACGTACCTCTGGTCAAACATTCCCGATTCAATGCCAAGAATATACCTCAGCCCTGGAGAACATTCTGTCTGTTGGTTGTAAGATCGATATCAGGAAGAAAGAGTGGTCATGAACATCCTAGGCTTGAACACTTGCAAACATTTTGGGGAATGGTGACTTTGACACCTATTGACTTTGCAGTTCCAATCATGAATGATATAGTCTACAGCATTCAAACCGATCGTGTGAAGACTATGATACCGTTCACAAGATTCACCAAGCTTCTCATAGAACATCTCTGCAAAGACACTCCAGAATTTATCAAGAGGATGGCAGATCCTAATGAGCCGAAGCACCTCTTCGAGGACGATTTCACCACCTCATTCATCAAGACGACCACTTCCTCTACCAAGATCAAAGGAATGAGGCTTTCCAAATACCTTCTTGACGACAAAATCAAGAAAAGTCTGAACTACAAGTTGTATGATAATGCTTACAAAGGGGTACAGGAAGAAGCTACTATACAGACTCGAAGCAAAGGAGGTATAAAGTCTGGGAGTACTGCAAGCACCACTGGCTCACCTCAGACTAAGTCTAAGGCTGCTCCCAAGACTAAACCATCTGTTAAACCCAAGACTTCTTCCAGACCTAAACCAACATCCAAGCCTAAGCCTGCTACCAAACCAAAGAAGAAGGTAACTCCTGAGTACTTTATTCGGGATGAACCTACACCTCCACCTTCTGACAGCGAATCTGAGTTTGACACGGAATCTGAAGAAGAAGAACCAGACTATGAACTGAGACTAAGAGCACCTGAAGAAGGATTCCCTGCTACAGAGATCGCTATACAACAAAGTCTTGAAACTTATGAAGAAGAGACAAGAAAAAGGAAAGGGATCACTATCAATGAGCCTAATGATGATGATGAAGACGTACCAATCGTTGAACCGTTGGTCGATAAACGAAAACTGAAAAGTATAGTTGTCGACACACGAGCTGAAGAAAAGCAACTTCGCAAAGAACAAAGGAAAGCAGCTCTCGAAAGCCGACTTCTGTCTCAACCTTCAACACCACCACCTGTCGATCAGTCAGAACATGAAGGAGCTACAAGCAGCATGCTTCCTCCCGTTGTGTCCACTACGTTAGAATCAGCTCCACAGCCTGATGATACCGTTAAAGATACAGACGATACCGGAGATGTCAATATGACTGAGACTGCTAATATAGAAGAGAATGTTGGCGGACAAGAGAATATTGCTACGGATCAGGAACATCAATACCTCATTACTCCAGAGTTTCTTGCACGAGAAGCAGAGGAAGCAGAGGAACGTCGTAGAAAAGGAAATGAAGAGAAGAACGCGTTCGACACCAACATATTTCTTAAGTCATCTTCTCAGCAGACTTTCTCTGCACAACCTCCACCTCCTCAAGACTCTCCACCAAAGGATCCGACTCCTCCTGCTTCTTCTTCAAACTCTCACAACGAGTTGTCATCTGAATCATCACCTGAGCACTCATCTCCCACACCTTCCGAAACCGCATCAAAGCAGCATTCAATCAATTAACCAACACAACCAGTTGATCTTCAGGAGCAAGTCAATAAACTTACCAACCTGGTTATCGGTCTGTCCAAACAAGTTGAAGATTTTCAGGAGTCAAAACAGCTGATCGATAAGTTCTTGAACTCTGATTACACAGGATTTATCAGGACTGGTAAACATGATTTTCTCTCTGAAAATCTAGTTGAGATGATCACTCCTGAAGTAGCTAACCTTCTTGAACCAATCAAGGACAATTTGGATCACAGAATCAGAAGTGTTGTTAGAAAAATGTTGTCTACAACACCATTCACGCTTCACACTGCAAAAACTTCTACTGCTGCTCCAACCGTCCCTGAATTATCCTTCAATGAAATGCTTGCTAAACTCTTCGACAATGTTGCCTCCAAAACCACACAAACTGCTGAAGAACAGGCACTTGCTGCTGCAATGGCGGCTTACATTTCCAAAGAGTCATGCAAAGAAGCAGCTGGAACCCTGAAAAGGTCAAGAAAAGATGACGACCCTGACCCAAACTCAAAAGGCAAGAAACCAAAGTCTGGAACCGGTCCCTCATCTTCTCTACAACCTCGAAAGGACTCCACTCCTCCTGGAAATCAACAACACCACTCAGCTACCGGTCAAGGTCCAACTGAAGAAGAAGAAACTCTCATGGAACCTACTGATGACTACCAGGGTCAACCTGACACCGATTACCGTGCTTCACCTATTTCCGATTCTCATGCTGGACCATCGTCACAAACCAAGGCTAAAGACAAAGATGCTACATCTAAGTCCAAGAAATCAAAGAAGAAAAGACGTCATTCATGGCTCGACAATGATGACACTCCTCAGAATGATTGGTTGACAAATATGGTTCAAGCTCAACCTCCTCTCGAAGAAGAAGAACCCCTTCCTGGTAACACTCTACAGTTCACCCAAGTCATAATGAAGGATCTTCAGATCAACAAACTTACAAAGACGGAGCTCAGAAGAATCAATAGGGATGCACAAGAATTCCTCAAGTCCAGATCCGGAAACAAAGTGGAATACGAATATCATATGCAGAATATAGCTAGTGCAATGTCTGCTGACTTTGACTGGCTAAATCCTGAAGTGAATATCGATCTCAGTTCCAAAAATCATGAAAAACCTTACTTCACTGACTGGACCAAACCATTACCTTTGAAAGGATTTCCAGACAAACCCAAGATACCTTACAGATTCTTCTTCAACAAAGATCTTCGTAACATCCAGCTCACCCAGGAGACATCCAAGAAGAAATATGCTTCCTCACTCACAATCTCAGTACCTGCCGCAAGATACGAAATTCCTGCCATTGAAGAGACCACTCATATTTTCAGCAACTCCATCGTAGCTTACGACACAGATGCTTTACACGGAATTCAACACTGGCCAGAACGTCGTCGTCTCGGTTATACCAGCAGATTAGGAGAGAAATCATTGGAAAATGTGAAGCAGAAATCTAAGATCATCGCTATCTTGGAGATTCAAGAGTCGCAACGGTTTAACTACATATTCATGCGTGAAATTGTTGTTAAACGACAAGATGAAAAGAAGTACAAGTTCTCCGAAGCAGACTTTCCAGACCTTAATCTCAATGACATCGAAGACATGTATCTCGAAAAGGTTCAAGGAAGAATGCATGGATTCGATAGAGAAGTACAGTACAACTTCAAGGCATCACTACTTCTTTACATCCGACGATTGATAGTTCAAGAAAGAGTGGAAGATCTTCAGCTTGGAGTGAAAAGTTACCAACAGAAGATCAATTTGACAAAGCCGCAATTCACATTTGATGGAATCTATCAAACGTCACAGTTTACTCTCAACCAAGACCCTTTTGGTTTCACCTACATCAACAGCAAAAGGCTACAAAGCTTCATGAGGTTCGATGAGGTACACAAATTCTATGATGTTACACTCAAATCCGTTCGCGATGGGCTTGTCAAAAGGTTGAATGATGATCACCGAAAGATAGCAAAGGGGGAACAACCTAGATGGAATTCCAGCTCAAGAAGACAAGTTCGCAATTTTGTCTTAAAGATTGAAGAAAGATTATTTCGACGAGAACAGATCAGACGCCTGGAAAGCTATATCGGTGCCAGACCATCGTTTCCTATCAGAAACTTCGAAAGACCAGAACCTAAGTTCACTAACTTTGATGTTCCACTTCCTGACGAAGTTTAACTTGGTACATTTGGTTATTCACTTTTCAATATCAATTGTTTCATTTGATTGAATAATTTTCATTATGGCTTGTACACATATAACAGTGTACAACCCGTTCTTGTAATGAAAGGACCCTGAGGTACGCATCAGTGCCTCAATCCTTATATAAGGAGCGAAGGCTTCTTACTTTTGAGTAGAGTTAATCAAACATTTTCTGATTTTCATAACTCTGCTCAAAAGACAAGTATTTCACCTCAACGAGTATTCACTTGTTGAGGGGGAGCACTTGAAAAATTCATCGTTTGAAAACCAAAAGTTCTTGTTGATATCTCCCCATAAGACTCAAAAAGCATATTTTAATCAAAAGTTTATCAAAAACAACATCTCATATGCTATTTTTGAGGGGGAGAAAATTAAAAGTGATTAAAATATGAAAGTTCAAAGTTGCTTAATGTCAAATCTCATGCGAGCTAGACACAGAATTGACCCAAGAATTGACGAAACATAAAAGTTAGTAATCTCGAAAAGACTTATCCTCGACGGGTAATAACATCAAGTTAGTTACTAGAGCTAGTTGTCACCTAAAAGCTGACAATGGAACTCTTTAACTAGCCACGTAAGCGTGTCTCGAAAAGGATTTGTCTTAGTAGAAATGTACCGTTTCGAGAAACTTTCTGTGGACTTGACCAGGCCGAGTAATAACTTCAAGCTAGTCTAACTAGTGATGTAAGCGTGTCTCGAATCGGTCAGGTTCACTGAAAGTGGATCAATTCAAAAGTGCTTGCTCCTCCCACATGTGCAAATTTACTTAAACACTTATGAGCACATGTGAAGGGGGAGCCCTTCATAAGTAAACACAAAACTCTCAAAGTGTTAAACAAATATTTGTTAAACACAAAACACTTTGAGAGATTTTCAAAGGTTTCATGGCTACTGTCGGATAATCATGGAGTTATAAGGTGATTAAGATAGGAAAAACAGTCCTATGATCCGCCAGAGCTGGAGGGATCTACCCAAGGACATCACCAATAGTTAGAATTAGAAGTCCTTAGGTATGATACGATAAAAGGAGAAAAGAATGAAAGGGAAAGAAGGAGGTGAAGAATTAAAAAGAAAAGTAAAGAAAAGGGTGAAAAGAAATAGCCCTCCATATGTTCAACCTTAGGGCAGACACCGGGTTCAATTCATATACTACTGGTTGTTGCTAAGGCGACACCGGTATTGAAGATAAAGTCGTCATGGACCCAGTGACGCAATGCACTAAACCTTCTTAACCACTCAAGTTCTCTTAAAAGAGCTTGTTTCATTCTCACGGGGAACCGGTGCAATCTATCGACCTATCTCTTAGAGTTGGTTGATATTGAAGCAGGAGACCCCTCCCTAGTCTCCGCATAGGAAACCTAAGTGTGCACTTTTCGAGTCTAGAGCCATGAGATACATCAAAGATCTCTTAGGAACACTTAGTATTTCTACAACTGGTGTTCTACATCAATGGACACTAGCTGTAAATTATCGAGTCCTTCACAGATCTTAGCAATCTGCCGAGAACGTTTATGAGAGAATTTACATAAGTATTTCTCAATGATTGAACGGAAATCCTGCCAGGGTCAACATCAAACAGCCCTGACAGCAGGTCACTTCGGTAACTCCTTGTGGGTTACGCTTAGTGTTTGCGGTGGTTTCTTAGCGGTCTACAGTCGTGGAGTGATCCCCAGCGACTCACCCAGTCATTGAGCTACTTAGTAGGTCTTGTAAGCTCCTTCGGGAGTATCTGACATGGGAACGGCCTTGATAAGGGTTAGAAGGAGTCTTCACACTATGCTGTTGACGATCTCTAATTCCTTATCTGTAAGTACCGGATGTTTTATTGCTAACTGTTTACATGCAGGGTCACATCATCTCCATGGAGACGGATTTCACATGCTCATACATGCATCTTGAAGTCATCAAAAGCTCCCTCAAAGATCAAAGCAACACAGAGTTCAAAGAAAGATTCTACGCCAAAAGGAAGAATCTACAAAGTATAAAGACTAAAGATCTTAAGTGAAAGAAAGGGACAACGTGCATGTATAAGTCAGAATTCAAAGATGTATGAGCATGTTGGAATGGCGGACTACCACCACAGACGCGGAAGTGACGAAAGGCAAACAACTTCATAACTTGATCACTATCACAACAACAATGAACAAAGCACAAAGAACGATGAATGATTCTTTACTCATGATTACCGAAAGACGTCTCAAGCTATGAAAGTCAAAGATGAAGAAAAGACAAAGACGTCAAGCAACCATGATGACCGACCCTTAGGGGGAGATTGTTAGGATCATAGTTTTTACCATTTTATCAAGTCTCGGTCATTTGTAATAATAGGTTGCTTAAGTTACTACTTACTTTCATTTATGTTATGTTATACGTTTACAAGGCTTAAGCTATTGAGTCCATGGGCTTTATAGCCCACACGAAATCTAAGTAGGGAGGACTAAGAGTGTTTCCCTAGCTCCTCACCTATAAATAGGAGTCTTAGGCTATTGTAAAACTTGGTTGTTTATTTGAAATCATAAGGAAACTCTTGCTCTTATCATTCTCTTATTCAAATATTCATCCCATCCTTATATCTATCTCATTCTTGTTTGTGTGAAATCAATATGGTGACCTAACAGGTTGTCCATGACTTTATGTCTCATAAGCAAACGCATTTGCAAATATATCATCATTATTAGATTGATGTACCTGAACGAGTGCGACTGAACTTTGTGAAGGACTGACAACAGCTGCATTATTCAAACCATCCTTACATTTGTGTTTCCCGTCAGCATCTAAATCATTCCTTGATGTGCTGCTTTCTGTCTGCAGTTCTGATAATGCATTGTTACCCGTGAATACCAAACTATCATCCAACGTCCCTTCATTGTTGACTGTTCCTTCATGTGTCTGCCTTTTACCTCCATTCTCCCGTACATTCAATTCTCTTCCTCGTTTCTGCATTTCCAGTTCTTTGACAACACTCAGATGAAGTGATCTTTCATTAAGCTCAAATTCTAAGCGTCTCAGTCGTGAAGCAAGTTGATCCCTAAAAGCTTCAACCTCTATACTAGTGATGTTCTCTCTCCATGAATTGCTTTCAAATTTATAGTGTATAAGAGAAGCTTTAAAATCCAAGGTCATGAACCATTTGAACTGTGTCTTGAGCGCTCTAAATTCTACCATGCAATCACTTCCCTGTTTAATTTGTATTTCTAGTTGAACGATGTTTTCTTGAAGTTTCCTTTAGAAGGTTCGATGGTCCATTTCAGTTCCGAAGAATGCAGTAAAGTTACTCCACGAAGGAAACCTTGCATCTAAGAGAATCTTGCATTGAATCTTAACTGATTCAAAATGTGCTAAACAATTTTCTTTAGATTGCATTGCGAGCTTAAACCTTTCTTGCATCTCTCTTCTTTTTGAACTTGATTCCATTTTAATTTTGTGTGGAATGACAATGGATCTTGTAGACGATAAAGAAGTAAGACTGTGTTTTCAAAAGAATCTCTATCAATCGTTCACGATGTCACAATAACTAGCACGGTAGTTATGTTCAACAAACCCGGATAATCTCAACCTAAACTAATTAATTTCGTGATTCGAATCCAAAATTGAACCACAACTTTTTTTTTTTTTTTTTTTTTTTTTTTTTTTTTTTTGTTAAAATTTCATTTAAGAAAAAATTATCTAACAAATGCTATACCATAAACAAATACTAACAAAAATTCGCCCTCCTTTTTTTTCTTTTTTTTTTTTTTTTTTTTTTTTTTTCTTTTTCTTTTTTTTTTGTAGTAGCAGCCCAAATCAGATGAATGTTATTAAGCCGGATCCAATAAGCAATCCATTAGCCCATTTTGAGTACCAGTCCTAATAATAATGCTGATATAAGAAGCCAACATACCATAATATTACTCATTTAACACAACCCTAAATCACATCTTAAACTAACGCCCCCATTCTCTCTTCACCAAAAAACAGATCTAAGATAAAAAAAAATTCATCCCCTTCTTCTTTTGCTTGAAATCCGAATATCAAACTAATTTCGTCCTTTTGTTCTGCTTTCTAATTCGAGCAACAACAAACACAAACTCAATTTACTTAAACAACTATACCCACTTCTTGAATTATCTCACAACAAATCACAAACAACAATTTCTTTCACTCTGGTTGAGGTGCGTACCGAACACAGGTAGGTTTGTGCTTGATGTTTTCTGGTATTGTTAAACGAACAACAAAGAAAGGATGAAACCGAGTGGTTTTTTTGTTCTATCTTTAAATGGTTCGAATATAAAAGAAGTATATACTTCGAAAGATCTATGATGGGTAATCTCTTGTGGCACTTGTCTTTGGACTTGTCTGTGATTACCAAACAAGAGTTTACTGAGATCTTATTATTGTTTTTACTTTTAGTCTTTGTTTAGATCTAAGATGTTGGAGAGTGAGATGGGGAGTAGGGTGAGAGGTCATGGTATATTTTAATGTTTCAGTTTTGAGGCTTTCGTTTGTTGTAGTATTCTGCTGCAATTTTTTTTTTTTTTTATTTCATTCAATAACGTTGGACTAATGATCTTGAACAACTGAAGTAATAAGTCTGTATTAAGGATGTGGTCAACGATGGTCACGTTGTCTTCTCATCTTCATCTATTTCTTTTCTTAGTCTGACGCGTAAGCCCAAACCTTTTGCGTAGAAAATCTTTTGCGTAGCAACTTTTGACTTGAATCTTTTGCGTAGAAAAAATCTTTTGCGTAACAAATCTTAAGCGTAAAGCTTGGTCTTTTGCGTAAAATGAGTTTCTTACGCGTAAAAAAATGCCTTACGCATTACTTTCCAAGTGATGCGTAGATCTGAAGAAGTTATGCGTAGATTTTGCTCCTTATGCGTAACTTGAGGGTTTTCTGCATAAGTTCATAAACTTATGCGTACAACAAGGGTTTTGATTTTATGACCACTTTTCTGACGTACTTTCCGATGATATTTCCGACCACCTCTTTCTGGTAAAGTTTTGACCACAAAATAAGAGTGAAAATATGTTGTTTTGGAGTGATGTAAAATATTGGATTGATTGACTTTTGATATTCTTCTGTTAGGACTGAAAAAGCAGTAAATAAGCTACTTAAAAGCTGTAAATAAGCAGTTTGTCAATCTTGACTTTTTGGACCAAAAATAAGCTTAAAGCAATCAGTATGGGACAAAAGGACTGTTTGGACTTTGGACCTTAATAAGCTCAACCAAAAAAATTTAACTTTAAGAAATAAGCTTAAAAATAAGATACACAAAAACAGTTTGAAAAACTTTTGATAAGACTCAATAAGCACAAAATAAGCAGATAAATAAGCAACGTATAAGCAGAAAATAAGCTAAAAATAAGATAATAAGCTCGAAATAAGCAAAACAAAAAAACTTTAAAAAGAGAGAGAGTACAAGAGAGGAAAATAAGAGAGATGAAGATGTATTTTAAAGAGAGAGAGTACAAGAGAGGAAAATAAGAGATATTTCTTATTCCATAATGAACCAACACCCTCCTTGGAGGGTTTACAAGAGTATTTATATTCATTGTCTAGGGCATCTTACATGTTTCACATAATATCACTAATGGCCCTTAGACTTTAACAAAACATGTATTCTAAACATATTAAAACTTTAACGTACTAATATAATATTGTAACCTATTACAAGACTTATTGACTCGATAATGATCGTCACTTCAAGTGTTCCCAACAAATCCTCATAACCTTACATAAGTTGTTGCTACAGCTTAATTTAGCCCTATTTTAGCTTATCATAGCCTTTTCAGCTTATTAGAAGCTTTTAAAGTTCATTATAGTCAAATAAGTAGTTTAGAGTAAAAAATCAAATTCAACCTTTTTCAGAAAAACCAAAACTTGCAAGAATTTTAGGGAATTTTGTGTTTTGATTCAAGGCTTAAAATTTTTAGGATTTGTAGTCTCCCAGCTAAACTTTGGTGTCCCATCATCCTTATATTTTTTCCATTTTTATAGAGGGCCCTACACTTGCCCAAACACAGCTGCAGGGGAAGGACCTCCCCTGTGCACAGACAACTGCAGCCACCACCAACACTTTGGTGGTTGCTCCTGACCACCTCAGTGGGTCCCACAGGCCCCATTTGGGTTCTTTCAACCCCTCACCTGGCCAACTTCCTAATTTAAGTAAGCGTTTAAGCTTAAGCTCCCTGGGACCCACCTGAATTCATCCTTAATCTCTGTCCCATTTTCAGTGTATAAATAAGGAAACCAAGTGCTTATATTTGGCTTATTGGCTTATCCAAGAGGCTTATCTGATAATTTCTAGCCTAATCATGTCCAACAAACTTAGTTGAATCAGAATCCATCATTGTGGACCCCACATAAGCTCATCCAAGCTTATTTCTTAGCTTGGTCAAAGAAAGTCAAACTGTCAAGCAAATGAGCACTCATAGTGCTTATTTTTGAGTTCCAAGCTAGTTGTTTTTATAAAAGTTTTATATTTTAAGTATTTAAATAGTTTAGAAAAAGAAAAAACAGAAAAAACCAACTTAATTATAAGTGATAGTTTCTATTTAATTTAATTTAACTTTTTAATTTTCTTTTCAGCTTATTTATAAGCAACTTTGCATTTTTATATTTTTATTAATTTTCTTTTATATTGAAGTATTTTTACAAATTTTTCCAGAATTTTTATCTTGTTATTTAGTAATTATTAGATTTAATATTATATTTATTAATTATTAATTAATATTGAAGTATTAAATAGCAAAATTAGATTTCATTAAGTAACACCTAGTTTTTATAATTTTTCTAGCTTTTATATAAGTTAAAACATTTTTAGGAAATTTTCTAGAATTTCTACTGTTTATTTTCTATTTTCTAGAATATAATTAGTTTAATTGGTAATTAATTAATAATTAGAAAAATAATTAGTAAATTAGTTTAAAAATACATAAAACCAACTTTTTATAATTTTTTAAGATTTTTGTGATGGTTAATTAGATATATAATTTTTTTCTTAATTATCTAAGTCTTTCTAGTATTTGTAATAATTTAAATCGGTTTAATTAGTTAATTAATAAGTAATTAGTAATTAAATAATAATAATAATTAACTAAATAGTTATAAAAAATAATTTTAAATTTCTAATAATTTTCTTATACTTTTAGGATTCCAAAAATATAATTTTCACATTTGTGGGAGTTATATTTGATAGAATTCAAGTTTTGTTTCATACGTTTACGTTTATTTAAATTTAAACGTACATTTTTATTTCTTTTTATATTTTTAGGTTTTCTTAACTTTTAAATAAGTTTGTAATCATAAAGTAAAAATTTTAAGTTTGTTTAATTTGCATTTAAGCCCCTAAGGCATGCAAACTCCTACTTTAGTTATAATCATTGTGTTTCGTATGTTTACGTTTAAATATTAAACGTACGCGTTTTCCAGTTCCTTTGCATTTGTGATTATCTGATTTCACGTATTAGTTGATATAGCTTATCAAAGCTATTTTTACTTATATTTCAGTAGTATAATCACTTGAACCCTTTTCCTGTTCATTTCACCTGATCTCAAAGTCGTCTTATTTCAGATTTCACGCCTCGTTGGGATCTAATGACCCGGGGAGACACTACACTCCACGGAGTATTGGTTTAGGCTGTTTGGCTTGTTGACCATTACTTCGTTGATAATTTCTAACTGTTTAGCACCAATCAATTTATGGCGCCGCTGCTGGGGAGGTGTGCTGCGTATAACGACTTTTGAAGCATCTGTGAGTTTGAATAAATCACCCATTGTTATATATCATCTTTTTCCATATTTCTATATTTTCTTATAAAAACAAAAATCCAAAAAGATTTTCCCTTTCTATCTTTAAATTCCCGTCACTCTAAGACTTCTTAGAGTCGTCTTTAGTGCATGCGCACTCGTTCTTCTAGGTCAACAAGCCCTTTTCGTGAGCTTGTCAGAATTCCTCGAAGACGCCGTAGACGTTCTGCCCCAACAGCCGTATTTGAGATACGTACTGTTGCCACAAACTCAGTTATCATGGCGGAAGACCGTCCGATGAATGAGCTTCTCCAAGCACCCATCGAGGGTTACAGAGATGCTATTGTTGTCCCAGCCATTGTGGCTGAATACTTTGAGCTCAAAACCGGGTTACTAAATCTAGTAACCTCAAGTCAATTTTATGGTTTTAAGAGGGATGATCCTCATGCTCATATTCGATGGTTTAACAAGATTACATCTACCATCAAATACAAGAAAGTCCCTTCCAAAGCAGTCAAGCTTCTTCTATTCCTATTTTCTCTTGAGGAGGCAGCCCGGATTTGACTGGAAAAACAACCTCCTCGTTCAATAGCAACATGGGAGGATTTAGTTACCAAATTTGTAAACGAATTTTTTCCCCTGTCCAGAATGACAAGTCTTAAAAATGAAATCATCAAATTTACTCAAAGGTTTGATGAATCTTTTAGTGACGCATGGGATCGTTTCAAAGAATTGCTTCGTCGATGTCCTCATCATGGTTTCACTGAATTAATGCAAATTGACACTTTCTATAATGGTGTGAGTCAATCTGACCAAGATTCTCTCAATTCCTCCGCGGGAGGTAATTTTTTGAGCAAAACCACTAAAGAAGCTTTAGCGATCATTGAAAATAAGTCCAAGGTCCGCACTACACGCACAAAGCCATATAACTCCCAAGTGAGTGCTGGTCCTTCTACTTCATCTCCCGTGAGTACTTCTAGCATCGATGCTAAGATAGACAAACTCACGGACGCTATTAAAGCTTTGGTTATCTCAAACCAAAAGAAAGTCACTTTCACACAAAACCCTTCACATGCTGAAGTGAAAAAAGTGGAAGTTTGTGTCACTTGTGGTGGCCCACATGCTTACTACAACTGTACTACCACCGATGGTAGTCCTTTTGAAGCCAATGCCTTAGCCGGTACTTCAAATCAAGGAGGTAATCAATACCGTCCTCAAATGGAACCAAGTTACTGTGCTAACACACATATGGGACCACCCGGTTTCAACCAAAACCAGAATTTGCAAAACCGAAACCAGAACCAACCTCGAATGAACCAAGGTTATCAAAACCAAGGGAATTTCAATCCTGGACAGAATCAAGGTTTCCACAACCAAGGAAACTTTAACAGAAACAATTTCAACCCGGGAAATCATTTTCAGGGAAATGGTAATCCAAATCAGGGAAATTTTCAACCACAACAAGGTTATAATAAAAATAACCGAGTCCAAAATTTTCCCAACCAAACACAAGCCATTCTCCCAGCTCCACAATCATCATCTGATGAGTTGTTGAAGCAGTTCATGAAAACTCAAGAAGAGACAAACAGGTTGTTGGTCAGCCAGATTTCTGAAATCAAGAAATCTTTAAATGAACGACCCTCGGGCTCTGGAAAACTTCCGAGCAACACGATCGTAAACCCGAGGGGCGATGCAAAGGCGATCACAACCAGGAGCGGAGTTTCATATGATGGACCCACTGTTCCCACTACCCCTTCTTCTCCTTCTCCCAAGGTAGTGTAAAATGAAACTGAGGTAAATAAGAACGAAGTACTTCCTACTCATATTGGAGGTACCCAAGACGTCCCACCTCATGTTGTCCCGAAACCCAAACTAAAACCAAGAGTTGTTTTTGAACCCCATGATATCCCAGTTGAGACCCCTAAATCCAAACCTTCTACCTCTTCTATTCCTTACCCCTCACGTTTGAATGAGCAAAAGCTCCCCGAAAAGGCTAGTCACCAGATGGACAAATTCTTTCAAATCTTCCAAGATTTGCATTTTGACATTAGCTTCGCGGATGCTATTATTCTGATGCCCAAGTTTGCATCAACAATCAAACACATGTTAAGCAACAAGGAGAAACTGTTTGAAATGGCAAAAACTCCATTGAATGAGAACTGCTCAGCAGTTCTTTTAAAGAAGCTTCTTGAGAAGCTTGGAGATCCTTGAAAATTTCTAATACCTTGTGTATTTCCAGGAATGGTTGATTGCTATGCCTTGGCTGACCTTGGTGCAAGCATCAACCTAATGCCTTATTCAGTTTGGAAGAAACTTTCTCTTCCAGATCTTACTCCTACCTGCATGACTCTAGAGCTTGCAGATCGATCGATATCTCGTCCTCTTGGCATTGCCGAGGATGTGTTTATGAAAGTAGGAAAGTTCCATCTCCCCGCTGACTTTGTGGTTGTTGATTTCGATGCTGATCAAAGGGTTCCTCTCATTGTTGGGAGGGGATTCCTTAGAACGGCCGTGCTCTTATCGATGTATTTGAGCAAGAAATCACCTTGCGTGTGGGTAATGAAGCTGTTAGCTTTATCCTCGATCAAACCTCTAGGTACTCCTCAAATTATGATTCTGAAGCCGTTAACCAAATAGACATAATAGACATTGCTTCAGAGGAGTACTCTCAAGAATTTCTTGGTTATTCTCATAATTCTGTGAGTGGGGATCCCACTCCATCATCTCAACCTATCATTTCTGACTCTTCACCTTCTCTCACTCCATTTGAGGGAAGTAATTTCATTTTGGAAGAGGTCGAGGCTTTTCTCAGAAGTGATTCAGTTCCAGAGGGAATTGATAACATTGAGATTGATCTGGAGGGAGATATTCTTCTCCTTGAGAAATTGCTAAATCAGGACAATTCTCCTCCACTCCCTCCCGTAGAACTTCATAATGAGGAAATTAAATCGGTTGATAAAAATGATGAATTTCCTGAGGTCGAGCTCAAGGACTTACCTCCTCATCTTGAATACGCATTTTTGGAGGGTAATGATAAATTACCCGTCATTATTGCTAAAGGTTTAAGTAATGAGGAAAAGGTTGCTCTAATAAAGGTCTTGAAGTCACACAAGCAAGCAATTGCTTGGAAGCTCTCCGATATTAAGGGTATTAACCCAGATTTTTGTACACACAAAATCTTAATGGAGGATGACTTCAAGCCCGCAGTGCAACATCAAAGACGGGTGAATCCAAAAATCCATGATGTCATTAAACAAGAGGTTCTCAAACTTCTTGATCCAGGATTGATTTACCCCATCTCTGACAGTCCATGGGTTAGTCCCATCCATTGCGTTCCAAAAAAAGGTGGCATTACTGTTGTCACTAATGAGGAAAATGAGTTGATTCCAACTCGGCTGGTTACCGGGTGGCGTGTTTGCATTGACTATCGTAAGTTGAATGACGCCACCCGCAAAGACCACTTTCCGTTGCCCTTTATGGATCAGATGCTTGAGAGATTAGCAGGAAACGAGTACTATTGTTTCCTTGATGGTTTCTCAGGTTACCTTCAAATCCCCATTGATCCATCGGATCAAGAAAAGACTACCTTTACATACCCTTATGGAACCTTTGCTTATAAACGTATGCCTTTTGGCTTATGTAATGCTCCAGGTACGTTTCAGAGGTGCATGATGGCCATATTCACCGACATGATCGGTAAAACAAAGGAGGTCTTTATGGATGACTTCTCAGTCATTGGGGATTCATTCCAAACATGTCTCACCAATTTAGAAAACATGCTGAAAAGGTGTGAAGACACCAATCTATGTCTAAATTGGGAAAAGAGTCATTTTATGGTCAAAGAGGGCATTGTCCTCGGCCATAAGATTTCCAAGAATGGGATTGAGGTTGACAGAGCTAAGGTTAATGTCATTGCTAAATTGCCTCACCCTACTACCATAAAAGGTATTAGGAGTTTCTTGGGTCATGCCGGTTTCTATCGTAGATTCATACAAGATTTTTCTAAAATCACCCGGCCAATGACTCATCTCCTCGAGAAGGATGCTCCTTTTATCTTCTCACCAGAGTGCATCGAAGCTTTTGAAACATTGAAGAAAAAGCTTACTAAAGCACCCATTCTTGTTGCCCCCGACTGGGATTTACCCTTTGAGCTCATGTGCGATGCAAGTGATTTTGCTATCGGTGCAGTCTTGGGGCAACGCAAAATGAAACACTTTCAGCCTATCCACTACGCAAGCAAAACTATGACCGAAGCTCAAACTCATTACACCACTACGAAAAAAGAATTATTAGCCGTGGTGTATGCTTTTGAAAAGTTTCGGACATACTTGATCTTGACAAAATGCGTAGTGTATACGGATCACAAGGCTCTAAAATATCTCTTTGCAAAACAAGATGCAAATCCGAGATTGCTCTGTTGGATTCTCCTCCTTCAGGAATTTGATATCATTATTCGTGATAAAAAAAGGAGCTGAGAACCTGGCTGCTGATCATCTTTCCCGATTAGAGAACCCTCATCAAGATGTGTACGAGAAAAAGGAAATAAATGAAACATTTCCTCTCGAAACACTCAATGCAGTTGCTTTTCGTGGAGATTCTAGTACCCCATGGTTTGCTGACTTCGTAAACTATCATGCGGGTAACTTTGTTGTGAAAGGGATGTCAACCCAACAGAAGAATAATGTAACACCCCCATTTTTAAAATATTTGCAGCGGAATAAAGATTGGGTGTTACTTCACAGCTCACAGTTTTTGAGTAGAAAATGATTATCAATTTAGTCATTTTAAAACATTTATCATTCGAATTTTTATAAATATCAGAGTTTTAAAAATGAGGTCCCAGTAGTTTCAAAATTTGTTAAATAGGTTTTCGAATGATAATAAAAATTTATAGCCTTTGTGAGAATTTCGTGCTCCTCCGTCCTATCCTTGCTCGTTATAGACCTGAGATAAACATGCTAAAAATCAACAAAAGTTGAGTGATATTCATAGGTTTAAGTTTAATAGTTGAACACAAGTTATAAGTGATAATTGCACCGTCATACAATTATAAGTTAAAAACAGTTGTTATTGCATTAAGCTCATGACACTCATCCGATTAACAGATCTCATCATAAATGATGGATTATAGTAACAGGGGCCCTCGGGATAGGTTCTTGCCAGTAACCTATTAGATTTCAAATAAAGTGCTTTTGGTAGTTTTCTCGAACGCCCAAACGGGGATTGTCAATCCCTAATAGATCTATCCACAATTATTTACGTTCACCCTACGAGTGACTAAGGCTCATGATATGAGGGACATTTGGCAATAAGGTACTTAAGCAATAACGATATCAGGTACAGCATACCAAGAAAAAAAAATACATGTGTTCAGTTTGTAAAAACTAGCATGTATCCCCCTCGCGAGGTTTATAAAACATTTAAATAAGTAAAGGCGAGGCTATGAACTCACCTTAGTGGTATAGTGGTAAAAATATCGATACTCATTTTGCAATAAGGAAACGGCTCCACACACGACCTAGATAATATATATGGCAAGTTTTAGTGTTTGATAGTCTTAATGGTTTAATCGCGAGTAGTTTTCGAATACGTGAATTGCTAATTTAATGATAGTAAAACTTGTGGTTTTATAATATATCGTAAGTTTAGTTAAGTTATATATATATATATATATATATATATATATATATATATATATATATATATATATATATATATATATATAAGTTTAGTTAAGTTATATATATATAACTTATATATATATATATATATATATATATATATATATATATATATATATATATATATATATATATATATATATATATAGCGTAAAGTTTAATAATAATAATAATTTAAAATAAAATGTAACGTCGTTATGTGAAATTCTAAAAATGGAAAGTAAAAATAAAAATGTTAATTTTAGTATATGGCCCTTGTCTTTTCCAAAATCTTACACTTTTTACCCGAAAATTATAATTTTTGCAAATTTAATCCAAAATTTACCAAATTCGAAACTAAACAATTTTATTTCTTAATTAAGCTAAAAAACAGCTTATTTAACTTTTCAGTTTGCTTATTTTACGAAAAGTGCTTATTTATAGCTTATGGGCTTTTAACGAGCAATCTAAGGCCCGTTAAGCTTTTTATTTCCAATAGGCTTACGAAAGTTTTGGGCTTATTTTAGGATTCTAAAAATGTTCCAAGACTGCTTATTAGGACTGCTTATTTGTTAGCTTATTTTCAAAGGATTGGGCCTTAAGGCCCAATCGTTGTTTATTTGTTTTCCGGAAAGGTTTTCATGTCACGATGCTTTGCTTTATTTAAAGGGTCGAGACGTGATTTTTATTACAAATGTTATTCACGAAAATGATAGTTTGTCAGGGGGTTTAATAGATTATGAGATAAAATGGTAGGCTCGTTACGTTGGATTTAAAGATATATGTTCGTTTTTAGGCTTGCATGGGTCGAATTTTTAAGTAAAAAGACTTAGAAATATTTTTAAGAGTTTTGCATGGTTCAAAATTACTTACAAACGTGTTTCAAAATTTATTTATACGTGAGTTTTATATTTAAAACTTTATGTACCTTGATAAATAGCGTAGTAAATATATAGATGGTTGAAAAATACGTATGCATTGTGTATATAGATTGCGAATAATCTAGTGCAAGTGATAGTACTTTATACGTAAAAAATCAAAAATACTTTTTAGGTAAGAATGGAAAAAGTTTGTGTGAGACTTACTACACCAAAATGGTGGGTTAAAACGAGACGTAGAGTCGATAAGAGAGTAGTATGAGTGTGTAACGTGAGTGTAGACTCGACCAAGGTTCACAAACAACGACTTGTTCCTCCTAAACACCACCCGATTACTTTGAAATCCTACCCAAGCTATTCGACCCGAGAACTAGACTCAAGACTTAGTATTTGTGGTGAGTTTTGATTTGCATGAAAGTGAAAAACGAGAACTTGCATGCATGGCGTTTATATATGAACTTGGTGTATCCTAGTGACTAAAGTTTAATGAGATGTGATGTTTACTTGTTGCTAAAAGTCTTTGAGAAAGTGTAAGACGCAACATTTCTTTTCTCTTTGTTTCCTAGCTATCGACATACACCAACCCCAAAAGAAAACGTGTTGTTTGATTTTAAAAATGGATTGTACCTTTGAGGTTGTATTAAAAAAACATGTGGTACTTGCCTAGAGTCTTATAATATATACTTGTGTGTGCATGAAATGAGGGAGTACACTTTGTTTTTAAAAATACATGTCGACCACCAATTTTTATTTGTAACGATTTGAAGTCTTGGCTAGGATTGATGATAACCGATCAAATGTAATGTTTAAAACATGAGTTTGAGTTAAGAATGGTTTTAGAACTCATTTGAAACAAACGGGACTTAAAATGGTTTAGTTTTGGATTAGTTGTAATTGTTATGAAATCGATTTTTGGACAAACACTTTGCCTAGTAAAAACGTTGTTAGACTCGACATGGGAAGCTAAAAATCGACACACTCAATGTTGGCTAGGGGAGGAACGAGTATGCGTAAAAATATAGGGGTGTCGTGTGTAAGAATAAGGCGTACAAGGTGTGTTCTTGGCTTGTGTTAGTCGAGTGTTGGTAAAATAAATAGAAGGGTTTTGGGCTCAAATGTTGTGGGCTGTGAATAGTAACAGGCCGAAACTCTTAGTTGGGCTTTAAGATATAATTAAGGGTCCGGTTAGGTGTAAGTTAGGATTAGTAAAAATATTAATTGTGTTTAGTGAAAGTTTAGTTACTATTTAGTGAAATGTTTACGTGAGTCCGGGGGTTGTCGAATGTGTTTTGCTAAAATGTGTTACGTAAGTTTGTAAATGGTAAAAGTTTAATATTCTCGCGATTTTAGACTATAGTGGTACATGTGTGAGCATCGTTCCAAGCAAAAAGAATCATGAATATCGTAGTGATTTTTAAGTAACATAGCATATTTGATAAAAAAAAATATTGGTAAAAACGTTATTAATTAACGAATGATATATTAGTCTTTGATTTACTTTTACTATTTATAGGGAAATTTACGGGAGTTTATAAATAAATTCTTTAAGGATGTCAAACATTACTTCTGGGACGACCCCTACTTATTCAAAATCTGTGCGGATCAAGTCATCCGACGGTGTGTGTATGGGCAGGAAGCCACTGAAATTCTCAAGGCTTGCCATGCTGGACCCACTGGGGGCCATCATAATCCCAACTACACCGCCAAAAGGGTGTTTGATTTTGGATTCTTCTGGCCCACAATTTATAAGGATGCCCAGGATCTCATTAAAACCTGTGACGCTTGTCAACGTCACGGAAACATTTCACAAAGAAATGAGATGCCACAAAATGCTATTCAAGTCTGTGAGATCTTTGATATCTGGGGCATTGACTTTATGGGGCCATTCCCATCATCTAGAGGAAACAAATACATACTTGTGGCTGTTGACTACCTGTCAAAATGGGTTGAAGAGAAAGCTTTACCCACTAATGATGCCCGAGTTGTTGTGAAATTCCTGAAATCTCTTTTTGCCCGTTTTGGAAGTCCACGTGCTATCATAAGTGATCGTGGTACGCATTTCTGCAATGACAAATTTGACAAAGTAATGAAAAATTATGGTGTAACTCACCGTCTTTCTACCGCGTATCACCCACAAACAAGTGCGCAAGTGGAGGTTTCAAACCGTGGTATCAAAAGGATACTTGTGAGGACTGTAGGAGAAAACCGTGTTGCCTTGTCGGATAAATTAGATGACGTACTATGGGCCTTTCGTACAGCTTATAAAACACCCATTGGGTGTACGCCTTACAAGCTTGTGTACGGAAAGACATGTCATCTTCCGATGGAACTTGAGCACAATGCCTACTGGGCATTGAAACTTGCCAACTTTGACCTCAAAACTGCGGGTGATCACCGAAAAGTTCAAATGAATGAATTAAATGAACTACGTGATCAGGCTTACGAGAACTCTTTGATCTATAAAGAAAAGACAAAGAAGATTCATGACTCAAAAATAAAGAACCGCGTTTTTAACGTTGGTGATCGAGTCCTTCTCTTTAATTCTAGATTAAAGATCTTCTCGGGTAAACTCAAAACCCGTCGGACTGGCCCATTCACTATCACAAAGGTTTATCCATATGGTACCATTGAGTTATCTTAAAATGACGGTCCATGTTTTAAAGTGAATGGGCATCGTTTGAAACACTACTTTAGAGAGGACATACCATCCATGGTTGTCCCGGATCTCCAAACTTTCCCCAAGGACAATTAAATTCGGGGATCGAGTCAAGCTACCGACTCGATGAACAAAAACAGTAGCACAATATGGGTTTTCACCCATATCTCTGACTTCTTTCTACTTTTTAACACCCAAGTGAGGGGGAGTGGCCGTCCCCTGCTGTTTGCTATGTATATATGTATATAAGTTTAAAAAAAATGTGTTTGTATGTATATATAAATAAAGTGAAAAATAGTATTTCCACAGTTAGCTTAGAATATTGCCTTTTTACGTTCAAAGGGTCGGCATACTAGCTGGTGCCTTGAATATTGAGGACAATCTTCAATTCTAAGTGTGGGGGGGGGGGGGGGGGGAATTCTAGCGAATTTTATCACATTATACCTTGTAGTACCCCCGTTTTTGGCAAAAACTTCAAAAATTTTTCACTTTATTTCAAAAAATTTTGTGGTTATCAGTTCACCATGTCTAAACGACAAAAGGACTGGCTAATCCAGGAGCAAACGGCTCTTTGTAAAGATAACTCAAATCCGTTGACGGCTTGCAATTTGCCAAAAATTGTATGGTATCTCAACTCGCCATATCCTAAAAAGTAAAAAAAGTTGGCTAGCCCGCAAGATTATGGCTTGTGGCAAAGGCAGTGGAAAAATCATAATTGGTAATCAGCTCACCAAGATGTTGACTATGTCTATCAAGAGTTGGCTAGTCCAGAAGCAAACGGCTTTTGGTAACGACAAATCAAAACTGTTGACAGCTGGTGGTTTGCTCAAAATCACATGGTTATCAGTGTACTATGGTTCTTACTTGAACTGAAACATTCGGCTACTCCAGAAGTAATGGCTTTTGGTAAAGAGATTCAAACCCATTAAGTTTTCTCAAAATATTGCTAGGGACTAGCAATAGTTTAGTGTGGGGGATTGATGAGTGTGTAAATACTCATCATTTTGTTCACATTTAAACCACAAAAACATCTGAAAATACACAGAAATGCCTTTAAATACATAAAATATCTCTGAATTGTGTTTTTATATGTTTCAAGTGAAAAAGGATTGAAAACTGATGAAAAACAACAAAGTTTAAATAATTTACAGTTTCAGTCCCCAAACTTTCTTAAATTGGCAAAACTAGTCCCTGGTTATTCAAAACATGTAAAATATCATCAAAGTTCCTTGGGGATTCACAAGTTGTCAAAATTAGTCCTTTTAAGTTCAAAATTGCAAAATTACAACTTTGGTCCCCCAAGTTTCAAAAATGTCAAATTTAGTCCTCGGGTTTATAAAAATGGAAAAATTACAAATTTTACCCTTGTACTATTCATCTATGGCAAATATGGTCCTTGTGATAACTTTAGAGAAATTACATGTTCAACCTTTCAAGAATTCAGAAATTACAACATTGGTCCTTGGGATTTTACCACTTAAACCAAACTGGACCCTTAGTATTTATACTAAACCCAATAACCCTTTAACCCAAAATAAATAAAACCCAACCCCCTTGGCCCAAGTATATAAGCCCAAAACAAACCCACCATTAGTTATAAACGAGGGTTGACCCCGTTTGACCTCCCAAAACCGCCAAACACAGTACACCTTCCTCTCCCACCTCTGAAACACAAAACCAGTGGTTTTCCGACACCACCTCATCACCCCAGCTCATCACCTACTCCCCCCTCACATCCCTTCCACCTCACAACTAGCCCACAACCACAATTAATGCTTCCACACCACAAAAGTTTCACTGTTACACTCACAAACTAGATTTTGCTCAATAATCTCCACAACTTGGCTACTAATTATATCAAACTTGTCCCTTCCACATCTACAAACAACCAAAGTGCATTAATTGATAAAAATCGGCTGCAAGTTACATATCTCTGATGAGGCAAAAAATGAACCGTTTTTAGGGGGTCATTTAAGGCCGGAATTCGAATTTATTTGATCAAATATTGCCCTAAATTGTTCCTTTTGTGATTTTAGGTACTTTGGGAGTGAATTCTGGAAAAGGAAGCATTTTGGACGTTTTTTGAGCATAAAAGTGAAGAAAACGGCAAAGACTTAATTTTCCATGCTGAGAACAGTACCTGGCGGCATTAAGAAGGGAAATGTGACGGCGTCAGGAGTAAAATCCATGACGACCCAGTGAAAACCTGAAGGCGTCAAGATAAGGGCGTCAAGAGTTAATTTTGTGACGGCCTGAAGATGGATTACACGTGACGGCGTCAAACCTAGATCTAGGCAGTCCGAGGAGTTTATTGGCGGTGAGATGATGGCGTCAGACATTTACTCTAGACACCGTCACCTCACAAAATCTATAAATACTTTTCTATTTTTCATTCATTAAGAGACGAACTTGTGTGGAGAATACTAGGGTCGAACCTAATAAACCCTAGGTCGTTTGTAACAGTATTTTCAAGGGTTTTCACCCCTTGAAACCTTTCATGTTCAATTAAGATAAGTCCTCTTTCAATTCAATCAATATGTCTATGTGTTGCTTGAATATATCTTATGCTTGTCTTGATTTCAACATGCTAGGCTAGATATCTCATGTGTTTGCTAAGATGTAATGAAACCTAGATGTTAATTATAGGTTGATTGCTTGTTTATAGTTGTAATGGATGAATGATTTCAATGTTAGGCTTAAGAAAACTGGCAGATCTCCATTGTGTAACTTGCTTGAATGTCTTAAGAAACATGAACCGATGTGTACTAAGGTTTTATGATTGTATTTAATGCATAAGCAAATTCTAGTGATCCCATGTTAGGAGCTTCTTAGCCGGCTCGACATAGGATTGAAGTAGGCGCTTATAGGATTGGGGAAGTAAGTACGCCACCCCATGAATGGAATTAAGGAATACAATCCGTCATCCATGCAACTGTAACAAGTAATTAACTTGTAAAAGATATCTAGGGAGTAGTGAAATCTAAGTAAACACAATTCTCCCATATATTGCTCACACCACTAGTATAAGTTAGTTTATTTTCATTTTTAGTATTTTATTTTGATTGCATCTTTAGTTATTGGGTTAGTTGATTAGCAACTAATTCCGCCCACTCCTTCAAAAACCGAGATTTTTATTTGCTTTTCATAAAATATAAGAATACAAAAAGGATCATCCCTCACCTCTAGACCTAGTTAATAGGTTTTCTAATCCTAGCGACACTATTCCTAAGTTGAACGATCAATCCCCCGGTACTTGTCACTATACTATACTACAACGATCAGGTACACTGCCTGGTGGGGGTTGTAAGCTTCTCGAGATCCCTCGAGAGGTAAAGCCTGGTGCAATTCCGACGCATCAAGTTTTTGACGCCGCAGCCCGGGAATAGTTATTGTCTAGGTTAGAATTTCTTTTTATTAGGTCTACTTGCTAGATTCCTTTCTAGTAAGATTTTATTTTATTTTTAGGTTTTCTTTAGTCTATCTTATTTCTTTGTTTCCCTTGTTCGTAAGCTACATCAATGGATAACAATAACATTGATCGTTTGATTCCTGTTATTCATGTTTTTCGTCGTAGGATTTTCCAAATGCCCGCCCCAATCCCTTTAGTAGAAAATGAGAACCCACCTAACCTCTCGCCTAACCACCACTTTGACAATAACTCTGAGTTAGAGGAGTCTGACCATGATGATGACCATAGGGCTAGTCCTTTTTACTATTCAGACTCCGATGAGGATTTTGGTGATGGTGATGTGATTAATGAGGATATGATGGAAGATGAAGTGAACCTTCTTAGGTATGTCGACCCTAGAACAAGGATTGAGAGTGATAGCTCATTCAATATGCAATTTCCTTGTAAGATTGGATTTAGGAGCTTTAATACCTACCTTAACTCATCTCTCCCAATGAACATAATCTCGCGTAGTGAATATAATAAAATCATGGTAGATGAGTTAGAATACAAGGGAGATAATGTTATTGCTAGGGCAATGTCATTACATGTGTTTGTAGGAAGCTTTGTTTATCTTGTTGAGTTCATGGTTATGGAGAATCTAGGAGAATCGATAGTAAGTTAACCCAAGTTGTGATTGGAAGACCTTTCAAAAGGTTGACCAACCTTGATGAAAAACTTATAGAAGGATTAATTACATTCTCATATGGGGATGAATATTTTGTCTACCAAATGCCCCGTGCACACCCTAGGTTCAAGGATTTTTCCATGGAGAAGTGTAGTAGGTATCCGCCCATAGAAATGCTAAGTGAGAATGATAAGAGAAAGGGGATTAAATATATTCATGAAAAGAATAAATGGTATTATCGCGGATGTTTAGAGTTAGGTGATGATTATAAGAAAGCTGAGGCGACTATTAGATGGCTCACCCTTGGTTATGTGAGCATAAGAGACACACGATAACCCATGACCTTGAGTCTAGCTACAAGAATCATAAATAAAGAAAACCGCTTCTTGGGAGGTAACCCATGTTTTGTGTGATTTTTATTTTTGTTTGATTGTTACTCATTTCCGTGTGCATGCTTTATTTTTATTGTTGGTAGATCATGTTTCAAAACTAAAATGGTGAAAATACTTTACTTTGTTGTTTGGCTTAGTCTTAACTTCATCCAAAGGTATTTCGCAAAAGATAAGTGTAAGGGGAAACCTCAAATATGTTTTTAAGAAACAAACCCGATCATGATTCTCCACAATATTAAGTGAACATGTATATTCGTATTTGTTAGAGTCAAATGCTTGTATCGAGTCATAATGATGTTTTGCAGGATTTTCCAGGAAGTAGGACGAAGTTTTTCCAGAAATTTTCCGGAAACTTAACATAAGAATTTCTGTAGGTCACTTCTGACGGCGTCAGGAAGTAACACCTGACGACGTCACGTGTAAAATTCTGGAAATTTTACCAGTTTTGTTTTTTCTAACGGAATCTTAAAGTTTTTGTTAAATCTTTAGTTTTATAATCTCCAGGAGATTTGCAAACATTATTCCACAAGCATTATATCTTGCTTTGTTTTCTAGGATTTGTTAGCATATATAGATTGCCTCCGATTTTACGCGAGGTTGCCTTGTCTGTTTTCTTAGGTTTAACAGGTTATATTGGACAAGAAGATGATTTATATTTCTAGAAGGGAAGCTTTGAATGTTCATTTTCTTGGAGGAAGATCTAACCTTGTTAACACACTATCCACACCGAACGAATCAGGGGAGTATTTGCTTTAATTCTTTTTACTTATTTCACTTTTACATTCTTTACTTGAACATTGGGGACAATGTTCATCCTAAGTGTAAGGGGAGGGTAAAATGATGATACCTTACAGATACACTTTCGCTTGAGTTTGTTTGTTTGATAGTAGATGTGTAATAAAACTATGAGAAATACTTGTTAGTGTAATTTTAGCGCAAAATTTAAAAATTTTTACAACATTTAGGAGTGAAACTTTAATCATAGCAAGCGTCTCATGGATAGGAGTCGTATGACTAGCACAAAACCATACCACTCAGAAAAATTTTCCACCCAAATATGTGAGGTTCGCCTTTAGATTTGATAGGAAAAGCAATCATTATTAGTGCTTATGAGTGCACCGGTAGCATTTAGATTCTAGAACTTGCGTTAGTGATGCATCTCGAGACCGCTAGTGAGACTACATTCGTGTGGTAGGATTTACTACATGATAAGAGGCATTAGGATCACCCTTGTGTTAAACCCGTATCATAATTACTTGACCATTTAAGTCATATTACTTGGCTAGTTAAGTCAACTAATTTTTCCCACACCTTAGCGTTGTACTCATTTTTAGTACACGAAACCCCTAGTACACCGCTCCGAGCCTATCTTTTCGTTTCTAACTTTAAGCATTTTACTTAAAGGAAGAATTTGTTACACCCCACTTAAATGTACACCCAAATCGCCTTAGCCTTCCGTGTATGCACTCATCTTTAATGCATTATTGTTATTTGTTAAACCCTAAGTTAATTATCTAATTGATTACATGGTTACTAAGTCGAGTCATATCCTTGTACATATTGTTTTGGGACGATTGGGACTCATGGGTAAAGTACTTATTTTATGGAGTAATGGGGAAGAACTTCATATTATTACCCCCATAGGTGCGTTAATCTTAAAAGTACTCCAAGTGTTTTGATAATCTTAATTCGAGTCATTAAATTAGTTGATTGTAAAGTGTGTAAAAATTCAAGTGTAAGGGGAATGCACATTCCCTATGATGTATTATTTTGGATGGTAGGGTAAAAGTGTATGCAAAAAAAAAAAAGAGAAAAAAATAGAAAAAGAAAAGAGAAAAAACATACAGACTACCATCCCGTTTCATTCTATGTTTATTTTTAGTTTTTATTATTTTTGATTTATTAGCTTAAGTTGAGTCTAGTCTTGGCTTAGCAACGCCATATTGTACATGTAATTAACCAAGATGATTAACTCGCCACCAGTAAAGACTGCCTATATCCAACAAAACCGTGTATTCCATATCCCTACACCTAACGTTACAACCCTTTAAAAAGACCTCTTTGATAGTTTATCCTAGGTACTTACGCCATGTGGTGGAGGTTTGATCCTTTCCCAAGCCTATGGTAATCTATTTTGCTATGACAGGTAGTGAGAGATGTTTTCCATTTCCATATTGTGATATATACTTTATTACACCCAAGAGATGTGAGTATCTAAACACTATTTTTGAGGTGCTAGTGTATGACCTCCATGCTTGTCTTTGGTCTTTAGTGGAACGATTATTTTTTGTAATTACTTTTATATTAGTGTTAAATGACCCCTAACTTGTATTTTGAGTAGAATAAAAGCGCATTTGCTTGAGGACAAGCAAATCTCAAGTGTAAGGGTATATGATGAGGCGAAAAATGAACCATTTTTAGGGGGTCATTTAAGCCCGGAATTCGAATTTATTTGATCAAATATTGCCCTAAATCGTTCCTTTTGTGATTTTAGGTACTTTGGGAGTGAATTCTGGAAAAGGAAGCATTTTGGACGTTTTTGGAGCATAAAAGTGAAGAAAACGGCAAAGACTTAATTTTCCATGCTGAGAACAGTACCTGACGGTGTCAAGAAGGGAAATGTGACGGCGTCAGGAGTAAAATCCATGACGACCCAATGAAAACCTGAAGGCGTCAAGATAAGGGCGTCAAGAGTTAATTTTGTGACGGCCTGAAGATGGATTACACGTGACGGCGTCAAACCTAGATCTAGGCAGTCCGAGGAGTTTATTGGCGGCGAGATGACGGCGTCAGACATTTACTCTTGACGCCGTCACCTCACAAAATCTATAAATACTTTTCTATTTTTCATTCATTAAGAGAGGAACTTGTGTGGAGAATACTAGGGTCGAACCTAATAAACCCTAGGTCATTTGTAACAGTATTTTCAAGGGTTTTCACCCCTTGAAACCTTTCATGTTCAATTAAGATAAGTCCTCTTTCAATTCAATCAATATGTCTATGTGTTGCTTGAATATATCTTATGCTTGTCTTGATTTCAACATGCTTGGCTAGATATCTCATGTGTTTGCTAAGATGTAATGAAACCTAGATGTTAATTATAGGTTGATTGCTTGTTTATAGTTGTAATGGATGAATGATTTCAATGTTAGGCTTAAGAAAACTGGCAGATCTCCATTGTGTAACTTGCTTGAACGTCTTAAGAAACATGAACCGATGTGTACTAGGTTTTTATGATTGTATTTAATGTATAAGCAAATTCTAGTGATCCCATGTTAGGAGCTTCTTAGCCGGCTCGACATAGGATTGAAGTTGGCGCTTATAGGATTGGGGAAGTAAGTACGCCACCCCATGAATGGTATTAAGGAATACAATCCGTCATCCATGCAACTGTAACAAGTAATTAACCTGTAAAATATATCTAGGGAGTAGTGAAATCTAAGTAAACACAATTCTCCCATATATTGCTCACACCACTAGTATAAATTAGTTTATTTTCATTTTTAGTATTTTATTTTGATTGCATCTTTAGATATTAGGTTTGTTGATTAGCAACTAATTCCGCCCACTCCTACAAAACCGAGATTTTTATTTGCTTTTCATAAAATATAAAAATACAAAAAGAATCATCTCTCACCTCTAGACCTAGTTCTTAGGTTTTCTAATCCTAGCGACACTATTCCTAAGTTAAACGATCAATCCCCCGGTACTTGTCACTATACTATACTACAACGATCAGGTACACTGCCTGGTGGGGGTTGTAAGCTTCTCGAGATCCCTCGAGAGGTAAAGCCTGGTGCAATTCCCACGCATCAATCTCACTTTTGGCGCCAAAATTCGATTTGAAGGCCAAGATCACTTTAACCCATCCAACGGGTATTATTCATGATGGGAAATGTTCAGAAACAAGTGGAGAGTGCAAAAAGTCTATAAAGATCAAGGGAAATGCATTATTGTAAAGTATCTAGTGTAATTTTTAGTTTATTAATTCGTATTTAGTTTACTTTCAATTTCCATTGTATCTTTAAGCTTTTCAAGTTGTATTTCTTGTATTTCAGTGTATTTCAAACTTCTTTTCAGTTTCAATTTCAGTTTATCAATACGAATTAAGTTTATGCAATTTTCTTGTTCAAAATCTCAAGTTCACTAAAGTGTTGTTATAATTGATTCTAAGGACTTAAAAGCTCATATAATCTCATGACAAAGCTTTTGAAAGCTTTTAGAAACCTTAAAAGCAGTTGTAATAGTTAAACTCAAAAAAATCAAAAAAATAGATCAAAAATCAAAAATCAGTAGGGATCATGAATCAAGCTTGGAGCAGGGTGAATAATGGATTGCCCTTGGGTTGGTTGCTTCTTGGGAAGCTTATAGGATTGTTTGTGTGCCTTGGTTCTCAGTTTTAAGCTTGGAAGAAATTGTAAGCTCAAATTCTCATATATTTGCATTTTACTGTAGACTTAGTCATAAACTCGTATCTTTGCTGTTTTTCTATTTATTTGGTGTATGCTAGTTAGATTATGGCTTAATATTTCATGCTTATTCATTAGGATTCATAGTTGCTCAATTTCACATTTCCACTATCATAATAGCAAAGTTGTGGTTTCTTTGTAATTGTTGTTATTCTTGGTACTTAGGTGTTAATCTCAATTCATCTCATTATTATATGAGTTAATGTATGAAGATTCATGGTCCAAATCAGTGTTTTACTTTCAAATTCACAAAATCTTCCCTTTAAAGGAGTGTTTGGATTTATCTGCAAATCTATGTTCACGGCTATTATTGGTGTTAGCTTTTGTTCCCACAAGTTGCTTTCGTTCATATTAGCTCAGTTGAATCAAAAAAACAAAGTTCCATTTGAAAAAAAAGTCAAAGTTCTCTTTGATCAACCTACACAGTTAACTGTGTAGGATTTTGAATCCATAAATCCTCATAACCTTACATAAGTTGTTGCTACAGCTTAATTTAGCCCTATTTTAGCTTATCATAGACTTTTCAGCTTATTAGAAGCTTTTAAAGTTCATTATAGTCAAATAAGTAGTTTAGAGTAAAAAGTCAAATTCAACCTTTTTCAGAAAAACCAAAACTTGCAAGAATTTTAGGGAATTTTGTGTTTTGATTCAAGGCTTAAAATTTTTAGGATTTGTAGTCTCCCAGCTAACCTTTGGTGTCCCATCATCCTTATATTTTTTCCATTTTTATAGTGGGCCCTACACTTGCCCAAACACAGCTGCAGGGGAAGGACCTCCCCTGTACACAGACAACTGCAGCCACCACCCCCACTTTAGTGGTTGTTCCTAACCACCTCAGTGGGTCCCACAGGACCCATTTGGGTTCTTTCAACCCCCCACTTAGCCACCTTCCTAATTTGAGCAAGTTTTTAAGCTTAAGCTCCCTGGGACCCACCTGAATTCATCCCTAATCTCTGTCCCATTTTAAGTGTATAAATAAGAAAACAAAGTGCTTAAATTTGGCTTATTGGCTTATCCAAGAGGCTTATCTGATAATTTCTAGCTTAATCATGTCCAACAAACTTAGTTGAATCAGAATCCATCATTGTGGACCCCACATAAGCTCATCCAAGCTTATTTCTTAGCTTGGTCAAAGAAAGTCAAACTGTCAAGCTAATGAGCACTCATAGTGCTTATTTTTGAGTTCCAAGCTAGTTGTTTTTATAAAAGTTTCATATTTTAAGTATTTAAATAGTTTATAAAATGAAAAAACAGGAAAAACCAACTTAATTATAAGTGATAATTTCTATTTAATTTAATTTAATTTCTTAATTTTCTTTTCAGCTTATTTATAAGCAACTTTGCATTTTTATATTTTTATTAATTTTCTTTTATATTGAAGTATTTTTAGAAATTTTTCCAGAATTTTATCTTGTTATTTAGTAACTATTAGATTTAATATTAGATTTATTAATTATTAATTAATATTAAAGTATTAAATAGCAAAATTAGATTTCATTAAGTAACACCTAGTTTTTATAATTTTTCTAGCTTTTATATAAGTTAAAACATTTTTAGGAATTTTTCTAGAATTTCTACTGTTCATTTTCCATTTTTTAGAATATAATTAGTTTAATTGGTAATTAATTAATAATTAGAAAAATAATTAGTAAATTAGTTTAAAAATACATAAAACCAACTTTTTATAATTTTTTTAAGATTCCTGTGATCGTTAATTAGATATATAAAATTTTTCTTAATTATCTAAATCTTTTTAGTATTTGTAATAATTTAAAGCAGTTTAATTAGTTAATTAATAAGTAATCAGTAATTAAATAATAATAATTAAATAAATAGCTATAAAAAATAATTTTAAATTTTCAATAATTTTCTTATACTTTTAGGATTCCAAAAATATAATTTTCACATTTGTGGGAGTTATATTTGACAGAATTCACGTTTTGTTTCATACGTTTACGTTTATTTAAATTTAAACGTACATTTTTATTTCTTTTTACATTTTTAGGTTTTCTTAATGATGCGTGGGGTTTGCACCAAGCTTTACCTCTCAAGGGATCTTGAGAAGCTTACAACCCCCACCAGGCAGTGTACCTGATCGTTGTAGTATAGTATAGTGACAAGTACCGGGGGATTGATCGTTCTGCTAGGAATAGTGTCGCTAGGATTATAAAACCTAAATACTAGTTCTAGGGATGAGAGATGATTCTTTTTTTTTGTATTTTTATATTTTTTTAGAAAGCAAGTAAATATCTCGGGTTTTGAAGGATATGGGCGGAATTAGTTGCTAGTCAACTAACCCAATACTAAAGATGCAATCAAAATAAAATACTAGAAATGAAAATAAAACTAAATTAAACTGAGGTTGTGAGCAATAAATGGAGAAATGTGTTTACTTAGATTTCACTACTCCCTAGATATCTTTTGCACGTTAATTACTTGTTATAGTTGTGTGGATGACGGATTGTATTCCTTAATACCATTCATGGGGTGGCGTACTTAACTCCCCAATCCTATGAGTGCCTACTTCACTCCTATGTCGAACCGGCTAAGAAACTCCTAACATGGGATCATTAGAATTTACTCATGCATTAAATACAACCAATAAAACCTAGTACACATCGGTTCATGTTTCCTAAGACGTTCAAGCATGTTACCAATTGGAGATCTGCCAGTTTTCTTAAGCCTAACATTGAAATCATTCATCCAATACAACCATAAACAAGTAATCAACACATAATCAACATCTAGGTTTCATTAAATCTAAGCAAACACAAGATAAATCTAGCCTAGCATGGTGGAATCAAGACAAGCACAAGATATAGACAACCAACACATAGACATATTGATTGAATTAAAAGAACACTTATCTCAATTACACATATAAGGGTTCAAGGGCTGAAAACCCTTGAAAAACCTGTAAAATTCATATATGGTTCGGCCTTAGGGTTTCTCCAAACTTGTTCCCCTTTATGAATGAAAATTAGAAAACTATATATAGAAAATTGAGGCTGACGGCGTCAAGAATAACATTGTGACGCCGTCATCTCGCCGCCAAAAGAATTCTCGGACTGCCTTGATCTACATCTGACGCCGTCATGTATTAAGTTTTTCCAGGCCGTCACGTATTTAACTCTTGACGCTCTTCCTTGTGACGCCTTCATTTCAGTACTGGGCCGTCATGAAATTTACTCTTGACGCCGTCAAATTGTTACTCTTGACACCGTCACATACTGTTCCCAGCTTGTAAAATTAAGTCTTTGGCGTTTTCTTCACTTTTATGCTCCAAAAACGTCCGAATTGCTTCCTTTTCCAGATTTCACTCCCAAAGTACCTAAAATCACAAAAGGAACGATTTAGGGCAATATTTGATCAAATAAATTCAATTCCGGGCTTAAATGACCCCCTAAAAGTGGTTCATTTTTTGCCTCATCATATACCCTTACACTTGAGATTTGCTTGTCCTCAAGCAAATGCGCTTTTATTTTAGTCAAAATACAAGTTAGGGGTCATTTAACACTAATATAAAAGTAATTACAACAAATAATCGTTCCACTAAAGACCAAAGACAAGCACGGAGGTCATACACTAGCACCTCACAAATATTGTTTAGATACTCACATCTCTCGAGTGTAATAAAGTATAAATTACAATATGGAAATAGAAAACATCTCTCACTACCTGTCATAGCAAAATAGATTACCATAGGCTTGGGAATGGATCAAACCTCCACCACATGGCGTAAGCACCTAGGATAAACTATCAAAGAGGTCTTTTAAAGGGTTGTAACGTTAGGTGTAGGGATATGAAATACACGGTTTTGTTAGATATAGGCAGTTTTTACTGGTAGCGAGTTAACAATCTTGGTCAATTACGTGTACAATATGGCGTTGCTAAGCCAATACTAGACTCGACTTAAGCTAACAAATGAAAAATAACAAAAACATAGAATGAAAAGGGATGGTAGTCCGTATGTTTTTTTCTCTTTTTCTCTTTTTCTATTTTTTTTTTTCTTGATTTTTTCGTTTTTTTTTTTTTTTTTTTTTTTTGCATACACTCTTACCCTACCATCCAAAATAATACATCATAGGGAATGAACATTCCCCTTACACTTGAATTTTTACATACTTTACAATAAACTAATCTAATGACTCGAATTAAGAAAATCAAAACACTTGGAGTACTTTTAAGATTAACGCACATATGGGGGTAATAAATGATGTTCTTCCTCATTACTCCATAAATAAGTACTTTACCCATGAGTCCCAATCGTCCCAAAACAATATGTACAAGGATATGACTCGACTTAGCAACTATGTAATCAATTAGATAGTTAACTTAGGGTTTAACAAATAACAATAATGCACTATAGATGAGCGCATACACGGAAGGCTAAGGCGATTTGGTTGTACATTTAAGTGGGGTGTAACAAATTCTTCCTTTAAGTAAAATGCTTAAAGTTAGAAATGAAAAGATAGGCTCGGAGGGGTGTACTAGGGGTTTCGTGTACTAAAAATGAGTACAACACTAATGGTGTGGGAAAAATTAGTTGACTTAACTAGCCAAGTAATATGACTTAAATGGTCAAGTAATTATAATACGAGTTTAACACAAGGGTGATCCTAATGCCTCTTATCATGTAGTAAATCCTACTACACGAATGTAGTCTCACTAACGGTCTCGGGATGCATCACTAACGCAAGTTCTAGAATCTAAATGCTACCGGTACACTCATAAGCACTAATAATGAATGTTTTTCCTATCAAATCTAAAGGCGAACCTCACATATTTGGGTGGAATTTTTTATTTTTTTTTTTTGAATGGTACGGTTATGTGCTAGTCATACAATCTCCTATCCATGAGACGCTTGCTATGGCTAAAGTTTCACTCCTAAATGTTGTAAAAAATTTTAAATTTGGCGCTAAAATTGCACTAACAAGTATTTCTCATAGTTTTATTACACATCTACTATCAAACAAACAAACTCAAGCGAAAGTGTATCTGTAAGGTATCATCATTTTACCCTCCCCTTACACTTAAGATGAACATTGTCCCCAATGTTCAAGTAAATAATGTAAAAGTGAAATAAGTAAAAAGAATGAAATCAAATACTCCCCTGATTCACTCGGTATGGACAATAAGGTGGCCAGGTTAGATCTTCCTCCAAGAAAATGAACAATCAAAGCTTCCCTTCCAGAATATAAATCATCTTCTTGTCATACATAACCTGTAAATCCTGAGAAAACAAACAAGACAACCTCGCATAAAATCGGCGGCAATGTACATAAGTTACTAAATCCTAGAAAACAAAGTAAGATATAATGCTTGTGGAATGAAGTTTGCAGATTTCCTGGAGATTATAAAACTTAATAATTCAACAAAAACTTTAAAACTCCGTTAGAAAAACAAAACTGGTAAAATTTCCAGGTTTTTGCACGTGACGCCGTCAAGAGTAAACTCGTGACACCATCAGAAGTGACTTGCAGAAATTTTTATGTTAAGTTTCAGGAAAATTTCTGTAACAATTCACATTTTCAGATTAATTACTACTCCCGAAAAATTTCACTATTCATTTTTACTATTCATTTTTCCTGAAATTTTCCCGAAATTTGATTTTTGTTTCTTGGCCTCGAGTGATAAATCATTTCCATAGCAAATTAAAAGTTTGACACTCATCAGATCATTTTCGTGAAAGTTATTAAGGAATTACACGTTTTAGGGTAAAACGTCATTCAAAAATTCTACGCACAACGAAACTCGACCGCGTTAAGTGACCCCGCATCAGAAAAATGTTTAGTACTCTCATGATTAATTAGAGAATTAATCATGACTAAGAAAAATATGACCAAATAAACCTCGGCCGTGAGAAACAGGAATTTTCGTTTTTAAGCACTTTTACTTAGCCGTAACCTTAGCCTATACCTGCACCGTGTTTCTAAGACAATTTGAGTTTTCACATTTTTGGAATAAGTCAACATATTTTTCCCTCCTCCTTTGACCAAAAATCATTCCTTGATTTTATAAATCATTCCTTGATTTTTAGGCTTACGGTTTTAAGTTTAAAGACATTAAATACCAACCGACACTAGACAGAGCCCAGCCTAGACATTATAAGCCATTTTAAGTCATTAGTATCCTATTATAAAAGTTACATTTTACTTTTCTCAATTTTACGCAACTTTCGTACGTTTTACGTATTACGCGTTTTAGACCCGTGTTTCCAGTTTTAGCAGGGTTTGAGCACCCCAATAGAACCTACCACTCATTTTATATTTTATTATGGAGTATATTGATAAGTTCTAGCATATTTATAAGTTTCATATTTTTAGGATACCCGGTTTTACATTTCGTGACTTAACAACTTACGGTTAGCATTTTACGGGTCCAAAACTAGTCACATAAGTAGGATAATACCATCAAAAGCCAACACTTCCTCCCCAAGTATTGTGAACCGCCTCTAGGGGGGGAGGGAATCAGCCCATGTGGCTTAATCTCATGACTCTAGCCCTAGGATTAGAACACATGTTGAACTTGGTCTCCAAGTTTAAGTAAAATATGTAATACTTGCACCTCCTCATCCTAGCTTATATAAATACTCATTCATGACTTAGAAAACTCATTTTTCCTTTCTTTCTTCATCACTAAAAACGCCACACCATTAATCCCTAGCACCATGATCCTTTGATCTTCAAACTACAAGTTACACTACAAAGTTCAAGGTCTTAGTATTCTCTACCTAGTTCTTAAGTTTGTTTGGTGATTCCATGGTTGAATTAGGAGCTACACAAGGTGATTAGGGGTTGAAGTTAAATGGTTTTCACAAGGTCTATATCAAGGCTAGCAAGGGTTACAAGAGTTGTGGTGAAGGGTTTGCAAGCATAGGTTTAGTGTCCTAGTTTCATACTTGACTTCCTTTCTTTAGAAAGCCAAAAGTTGTAAGAAATCCTATTACACTTTCTTGCTCAATATCATTTTCACGCTTATTATGTTTCTTTCATGCTATATATGGTCTTTGTATTATGTTCATGATATATAAAAACTAGTAAAACAAGTTATGGTATATATATGTTAACTTATGTTATTTAAACAAGTAAACTAGTAACTTTCTTGGAGAACCACGACCAAAATAGTATAACTATAATATGAAACACTTACATACTGTTAAATAGGGTTTTGAAAGGAAAACATAGCAATTTTAATCACCTAAAAGGAGTACACGAGTCAAAAGTTATGGCCATAAGAAGTTAGCGAAACCAAAACGCCGAAACTGCCAATACCCTACTGTTTGCATTCTGACCTCTTTGAAAGTGGCCCTTCTGGTCCAATTCATCAAAAAGTTAAAACACGAAAGTTGTCCGGAACGCCGTTTTCGTTCAGGGACAAGAGCCCTGAAAACGCTTTCCGAGTGATATTTTTCTTCAAATTCTTAACAGCCCATTTTTAGACCAAAGTTACTATATAATGATTATAATTAGATGAGACCAAGAGGTCTAATGACCTAAAGCCAAGACCACAACCATGGCTAAAGCCAAGGTTGAGTCTCAAGACCATGGTAACAATGACCAAGGTCACGGCAAAGCCACGACTAAAGACCATATAACTTTTAAAGATCAAAACTTATATATATATATATATATATATATATATATATATATATATATATATATATATATATATATATATATATATATATATATATATATATATATATATATATATATATATATGTTATCAAATACTACAATAGTAGGGAGCCTCATGTGAGGAGTTCATTAAGTAAGCCGTCGAGATGAGTTGTGGATTTACGAATTAAAGTATCCTGGCTCCTCGAACGTTTACTCCATGACTTCTGAATTATGTCGGCCCGTACGGTAGTAAGAGATATACAAACTATACATGTTTCATAAACCATTTATATTCAAAGACTTACACTATATACTAAGTACTACATCATGCACATTATGCAAGACATATATAGGCAATTCTTCGTATTCTTAGACGTTACTCCAAACCTAAGTCGCAACGTTCTATTATAGGCTGCTCTTAGAGACTTTCGCGATTCGACTACCACTTTCATTTCTCATTACATAAGCTTAAGGTGAGTCATAGCCCCTACTCTTTTTATACTTGTTTTAACTCTTTGGGGGAGATACATGCTCAACTACTTGCTTACTTGTACAAATACTCAAAACATTTATACTTGATTGCATTATACTTGATTGCATACATACATGACTGTGTTATACTTTATTGCGTTATTCTATTTAGTGGCTAGTAGTTATCTTTGGGAAGTGGCTCCCAGTTATCTTTGGGAAGTGGCTCCCAGTTGTCTTTGGGAATTGGCTCCCAGTTGTCTTTGGGAATTGGCTCCCAAGTGAGGTCTTCGGAGATGAAGTAGAGACTCACGACTAATTGCTTAATTGTTGTGATGAACTTATACATGTCTTAATCATACTATATATTTTAGCAGTGGGTTGTGAACACACAGGTTGCAAGTGTTGTTATGGGCGGGACTTGCAACTGAGTGGATTCACGATGCCTTTGCTGTGCGAATATTCTTTAAAGACTTTTCAACTATTTTAAGACAAACTCTATGAACTCACCAACCATTGTGTTGACACTTTAGCATGTTTATCTCAGGTTAGTAAGGCGATAGCTAGTGCGTGGAACTTAGAGTCAAGCTGCATATTCTGAAGACTTACGCTTTTTATCATTTACCATTCGAAACACTTTGTATACATTTATGTATCATACTTTGGGATCTCATGTTTGTAACTTTGAATTCATTAATCGAATGGTAACTTTTCAAAACGTCTCATTTAGAGGTCGTTTTCTATAACTTGTACTTTGTATTATGAAGTAGCACCCCAAGTGACACAGTCTTCCGCTGCGATATTTTGGGGGTGTTACAATTTCTGGAAAAACTTGGTCCTACTTCCTGGAAAATCCTGCAAAACTTCATTATGACTCAATACAAGCATTTGACTCTAACAAATACGAATATACATGTTCATTTAATATTGTGGAGAATCATGATCAGTTTGTTTCTTAAAAACATATTTGGGGTTTCCCCTTACACTTATCTTTTGCAAAAATACCTTTAGGTGGAGTTAAGACTAGGCCAAAACAACAAAGTAAAGTATTTCCACTATTTAGTTTAGAAACATGATCTACCAACAATAAAAATAAAGCATGCATACGGAAGCAAATAACAAACAAACAAAATAAAATCACACAAAGCATGGGTTGCCTCCCAAGAAGCGCTTTTCTTTATTTACGAGTCTTGTAGCTAGACTCAAGGTCATGGGTTACTACGTGATACGGGTGAGTTCCTCATTGAGGACATTTTTGGGATCAAACTTAGGTTTCAACTTCCTATCGGTTTCCTTAGTATGGTATGACCTTTCAAACTTTTCTCCATCCGGATCATACAAAGTCATCCTCATATGCCATGATCCGTCACCTTCTTTAGGTGGCTTGTCCCACCTCCATTTACACTTGTATCCCTCTCTTTTCCACTTATTCATCTCTATATTAATAGGCATTACGCTCAAGAACTCAATCATCTTCCTAAAGACTAAGGGGTTCTCAAAGGGATCTAGCTCTTCATCTCTAGCTATGAGTTGTTCCACTGAATGTGTCTTTTCAATGAAATATTTTTCTAGATAGAATGGGCATTGAGGTCCTATAAAGTTCCTTTCTATCCAAGGTCCATATCTAGATGGTCTCCTATTCATCTCTACCCAATGTGGTGTCGGTTCATCATCACAATCATAACTATGCTTCTTAACATCGTACACCGACCAAGTATCGCCTTCACCTACCGCTATCTTAGACTCCTTACAATCTATCATGGCGCTAGCGGTTGCTAAAAATCCTCTTCCTACCAATAATGGGCATGTAGTGTCACTAACCATGTCTAGGACGTGAAAATCCGCTAAGATAGTTAACTTTCCTACGTGAACAACTACATCCTTAATCATTCCAACCGGGTGGGAAATACTTCCATCCGCTAGACCTATCAATACCTCCGTTTCCTCTAACTTTCCTAGCTTAAGAGTGGTAAATAAGGATAAGGGAATCAAGTTGAGGCTTGACCCTAAATCGGCTAGTGTGTCGAAAGCTTCGGATCTTCCTATCTTACAAGGCAAAACAAATATACCCGAATCATCAAGCTTTTTAGGCAACTTGTTTTGAACGAAGGCGGTCCCATTTTTACCTAGTTTAAACTTCTCATATTTTTCTAGGAGGGCACTATAGTATGGAGCACGGGCTAAGACATCAATGACGGGGCGTTCAAGGTGAAGTTCCTTGAATTCATCGTCAAGGTCTTGCGTAGGAGGTGTTTCAACTATACTTTTGACCGGTTCTATATCGGGTGTTTTATTTGGTTGGTCCTTTTGAAGAATTTGGTTTTGTTTGAAACACGTGCTCATTGATTTAACCGAGTAGTATTGTGGACACGAAGTGGGTGACGAAACTGATGATATGGAATTAACGTTTAGTTTTGGATTTTTGACCGTGTCGCTTGGGAGTGCTCCCATTTCTCGGTCATTGAGGATTTCAACAATGCGTCAATTTTTGTGGTCATCTCGCTTTGCTTTTGTTTGAAATCGGCTTCAAACTTAGATATGCGAGCTTCTTGAGATGCCATGAACTTAGACATCAATCCTTCAAGATTGTTGGTACTACCATAGTTGTTAGAAGGATTGTTGTTGAAAGTACGGTTGGAGGGTGGACCGTTCGGTTGGTAACGATTAGGCGGATTGGAAGAATTGGGTTGATTTTGTTTCCACCTAAGGTTTGGGTGATTTTTCCAAGAGGGGTTGTATGAATCACCATAAGGGTTTGGCTCGGGTTTGAAAGTGTACCACTTATCTCCCGCTTCGTCGGTACGCGAGGATGCGTAGTCCGCAAAAGCTGTTCCGGGGAGTTCCACACAATCACGAGTGTCATGGGGACCACTACATAATTCGCATGAAGAAGTGATTTTATTCACTTGGCTTGAAGGCTTAAGAGCTTCGTAGGATTTCATGAGAAACTTGACTTGGTCCTCAAGTTCCATGATCCTACGGTTGGGAGTGCTAGAATTATTCGAAGGCAAAGATATTGCCTTGACCGTTTTGTTCAAATCACGGGGATCATTCCAACTTTCGTTGTCATAGAGAGCAAGATCTTCTATGAGTTCCCATGATTGTTCCGCACTTAGATCACGTAGCTTACCACCAGCCGATTGGTCAATGGCTCGCCTCGTGGAGAGATTGATATGGTCATAAAAGATTTGGACTTAGAGCCAAAGATCTATGCCATGATGAGGGACTTTTTGGAGTAAGTCCTTGAAACGAGTCCATGCTTCATAAAGAGATTCATTTTGACATTGTTGGAACATCAAGATGTCATTTCTAAGCTTAGTAGTTCTCCCTGGTGGGAAAAATTGAGCAAGGAAACGAGTGGTGAGATCGTCCCATGTCGTGATGGATCCCGCGGGTAAACGCTCAAGCCATTGACTAGCTTGATCCCGTAGAGAGAATTGGAATAGGCGTAATCGGGTTGTCTCTCTAGTTTCAACATCTAGGTCTTTGGAGTCTACGATTTTAAGGAAGTCCTTAAGATGTTCGTTTGGATCTTCGGAACGAAGTCCATGGAATGCACATCCGCTTTGCACCAACCGGATGGTGTCGGATCGCAAGGGGGTCACATTGGCTCCGGTGAGCTCAATGGTGTTTCGGTAGCCTTGGTGGCTAGGTCGGGAATACTCTCCTAAGGTTCGGGGCCTAAGAGGTTCTAGTGGTGGGTTTTGTTGTGGTGGGATGACGGGTTCAAAGATGTTCCCATCGTCCATGATGTCGGGTGGTAAAAAGTTACGAACAAACACACAAAGAAATAAGATAGACTAAAGAAACCTAAAAATAAAAATAAAATCTTACTAGAAAGGAATCTAGCAAGTAAACCTAATAAAAAGAGATTCTAACCTAGACAATAACTATTCCCCGGGCTGCGGCGCCAAAAACTTGATGCGTGGGGTTTGCACTAGGCTTTACCTCTCAAGGGATCTTGAGAAGCTTACAACCCCCACCAGGCAGTGTACCTGATCGTTGTAGTATAGTATAGTGACAAGTACCGGGGGATTGATCGTTCAGCTAGGAATAGTGTCGCTAGGATTAGAAAACCTAAATACTAGTTCTAGGGATGAGAGATGATTCTTTTTTTTGTATTTTTATATTTTTTTAGAAAGCAAGTAAATATCTCGGGTTTTGAAGGATATGGGCGGAATTAGTTGCTAGTCAACTAACCCAATACTAAAGATGCAATCAAAATAAAATACTAGAAATGAAAATAAAACTAAATTAAATGAAGGTTGTGAGCAATAAATGGAGAAATGTGTTTACTTAGATTTCACTACTCCCTAGATATCTTTTACACGTTAATTACTTGTTATAGTTGTGTGGATGACGGATTGTATTCCTTAATACCATTCATGGGGTAGCGTACTTAACTCCCCAATCCTATGAGTGCCTACTTCACTCCTATGTCGAGCCGGCTAAGAAGCTCCTAACATGGGATCATTAGAATTTACTCATGCATTAAATACAACCAATAAAACCTAGTACACATCGGTTCATGTTTCCTAAGACGTTCAAGCATGTTACCAATTGGAGATCTGCCAGTTTTCTTAAGCCTAACATTGAAATCATTCATCCAATACAACCATAAACAAGAATCAACACATAATCAACATCTAGGTTTCATTAGATCTAAGCAAACACAAGATAAATCTAGCCTAGCATGGTGGAATCAAGACAAGCACAAGATATAGACAACCAACACATAGACATATTGATTGAATTAAAAGAACACTTATCTCAATTACACATATAAGGGTTCAAGGGCTGAAAACCCTTGAAAAACCTGTAAAATTCGTATATGGTTCGGCCTTAGGGTTTCTCCAAACTTGTTCCCCTTTATGAATGAAAATTAGAAAACTATATATAGAAAATTGAGGCTGACGGTGTCAAGAACAACATTGTGACGCCGTCATCTCGCCGCCAAAAGAATTCTCGGACTGCCTTGATCTACATCTGACGCCGTCATGTATTAAGTTTTTCCAGGACGTCACGTATTTAACTCTTGACGCTCTTTCTTGTGACGCCTTCATTTCAGTACTGGGCCGTCATGAAATTTACTCTTGACGCCGTCAAATTGTTACTCATGACGCCCTCACATACTGTTCCCAGCTTGTAAAATTAAGTCTTTGGCGTTTTCTTCACTTTTATGCTCCAAAAACGTCCAAATTGCTTCCTTTTCCAGATTTCACTCCCAAAGTACCTAAAATCACAAAAGGAACGATTTAGGGCAATATTTGATCAAATAAATTCAATTCCGGGCTTAAATGACCCCCTAAAAGTGGTTCATTTTTCGCCTCATCACTTAACTTTTAAATAAGTTTGTAATCATAAAGTAAAAATATTAAGTTTGTTTAATTTGCATTTAAGCCCCTAAGGCATGCAAACTCCTACTTTAGTTATAATCGTTGTGTTTCGTATGTTTACGTTTAAATATTAAACGTACGCGTTTTCCAGTTCCTTTGCATTTGTGATTATCTAATTTCACGTATTAGTTGATATACCTTATCAAAGCTATTTTTACTTATATTTCAGTTGTATAATCACTTGAACCCTTTTCCTGTTCATTTCACCTGATCTCAAAGTCGTCTTATTTCAGATTTCACCCCTAGTTGGGATCTAACGACCCGGGGAGACACTACACTCCACGGATTATTGGTTTAGGCTGTTTCGCTTGTTGACCATTACTTGGTTGATAATTTTTTACTGTTTAGCACCAATCATGACGCCGTCATGATTGGTCTGACGCCGTCACGATCAGGCCAGGCAGAAAATAGCCTATAAATATAACATCATAACTTCACTTTTTGTTAGCCCTAAACCCGAAGGTCGATTCCTGGGTTTAGATAGGTGTTTTTCCAGCAACTTAGAGGGTTTCAATCACTCCATAAACATCATGTATTGGTTTGATGATTCTATCTCAATTATGTCTTTCATTATTATTGTTGTTTGCTCTTCATTGATTATGTTTTGCTAATTCACCTTGTGTCTACTTATGATTGTGTGAAACTTGTATATAATTGATTAGATCTTATTGATTCCTTGTTGATGTTTGTGTCTATCTTCATCAATTAGGGTGTGACACTTCGATAGGTCTAATTGGTTTAGCTTATAATTCTTGTTTCCTATTGTCTCTTGTTTAATTGAATGAATTCGATGTTAGGCTTAAGAAAACTGGCAGACTTCCATAGGGTAACATGCTTGAACGTCTTAAGAAACATGAACCAATGCGTACTAGGTTATTAAGGTTGTATTTAATGCATGAGTGAATTCTAATGATCCCATGTTAGGAGCTTCTTGCAGGCTCGACATAGGAGTGAAGTAGAAGCTTATAGAGTTAGGGAAGTACGTACGCCACCCCACGAATGGTATTAAGGAATACAACCCGTCAATTAAAACAAGGTGTGACAATTCAATAGGTAGAATTGGATAGCTAGCAAGGAGTAACATATCATAGGTAGACATGCTTCACATCCCTTGTAGAACCTTAGTTTAGTTTTCTTGCACATTAGTTTAATTAGTAGCTTTTGGGTTAGTTGATTAGCAACTAATTCCGCCCCTCCTTCCAATACCCGAGATTTTTACCTGCTTTTCATAAAATATAAAAACATAAAAAGAATCATCCTTCACCTTTAGACCTAGTTAGATTAATTTCAATCCTAACGACATTATTCCTGAGTCGAACGATCAATCCCCCGGTACTTGTCACTATGCTATACTACAACGATCAGGTACACTGTCTGGTGGGGGTTGTAAGCTTCTCGAGATCCCTCGAGAGGTAAAGCCTGGTGTAATTCCCACGCATCAAGTTTTTGGCGCCGCAGCCCGGGGAATAGTTATTGCTTAGGTTGGAATTTATTTTGATTAGGTCTACTCATTAGATTCCTTTTTAGTGAGATTTTTATTTTCTTTTTATTAGCTTTTTCGTAGTCTATCTTTTCTTTGTGTATTTGTTCATAGAATCCTTTCCATTGACCCTTCCGTTCACCATTATGGAGAACGCGAGTCCACCATACTACTGACCACGAAACACATTCACTCCTAATGACATCTTGATGTTCAACCAATATCGAGATGAACCTATCTATGATGCATGGACTCATTTTAAAAATTTACTTCGAATAGTCCCTCAACATGGTTTCGATCTATGGTACCTAACTCAAATCTTTTACTATAGTGTCCACCCGTATGACCAAAGGTACATTGACGATTTTACCAAAGGGGACCTTAGGGAATTAAATGCTGAAGAAGCATGGGATGCCATAGAAGATTGTGCCCAATATTATTATAGAGTAGACAACCCAACAAACAACATCACAAATCAATAAATAAAAAGTTTGAAGGAGCAAACAGGAAGTTTGTCTGGGGATGATTACTCAGGGATACCTGTGTGGATGTCACCTAAAATCATAGTACAAAACAAACACATAGGTAATCTAGGTACAATGGAGGATGAGGTGGACAATCCAAGCCCACAAAGTACCCCACGAGTCCTACCATCATTTGAGGCACATACACCGCCCGTGACTTACCCGAAAGAATTAGAAGAGACTATAGGAACCCCAATTGAGGTAGAACCCTTGGACCAAGCACCACTAGAGGATATAGGTTTGAATACTTGTAGTGATAACCTTACTCCTAGTTCTAGGGAATTTCCTAATGTTGATGAACCGGAACCTCAACCTTTACACAACTTTCCATCCTTAGATATACATCTAGGAGACAAAAGAGGAACCGACCCACCCATCAACCAATATTATCCGGGTAGTTTTAGGATGAGGGAAGCCCCCTTCACGTGGCATATTTCCACCCTAAGGGTGTGTATCGCTACTTCCACCCGCACTTAATCCTAAGTGTAGGGAAAACCTCCCCTATTTCCGTTAAATAAGGGTAGAGTCAGGCTCGTGACTCGAACAAAAACAAGCGCTTGTTGGGAGGCAACCCAACCCATGTTTTTAATTGTTTGATGTTTTTATTTTATTTGTTTGTTTGTGTCATATATGCTTAATCATAGTTGTTTAATTTTCATGTTTCGAATAATTTGTGAAAATGCTTTATTTTATTTTTAACCTCGTCTTAATTGCATATAAAGGTATTTTACAAAAAGATAAGTGTAGGGAAATTTATATTTTGTTAGAAAGAACTAAATTCGAACATGAAAACTTCACAATTCATGATTAGCATATATTCTATCTTTTTTGTGTGTCAATAATTGTGGATATGTTTTATGAGTTCCTATTTGTAATTCATTCCACAAGTATCCTATCCTTTTGTTGCTTTGTCTTGTTTCTATTTCTAAGTCTGGAATTACATCTAGTTGTGATTTTTGTTCGGTTTGATGCTTTGGTTTTTGTGTTTGTTGATTACAGGATAAGAAGATGATTTATATTTCTGGAGGGAAGCTTTCAACGTTCATCTTCTTGGAGGTAGATTTAACCATGTTGTCACATTATTCACACCGAACGAATCAGGGGAGTATTAGTTTCTTTCATTCTTATTTATTTTTACTTTTACATCTTTTATCTAGAACATTGGGGACAATGTTCGGTTTAAGTGTAGGGAGGGTATATTAGAAACTATTACTCCACTTGGTTTTTGTTTTGTTTGATAGTGAATGTGTAATAAAACTGAGAGAAATATTTGTTAGGGCACTTTTAGCACCAAATTTAAAATTTTTTGCAACATGTAGGAGTGAAACTTTAGTCTTAATAAGCGTCTCATGGATAGGAGTTGTATGACTAGCACAAAAACCATACCACTCAAAAATTTCCACCCCAAATATGTAAGGTTCGCCCTTAGATCTTTAGGAAAAAGCATTTATTGTTGGTGCTTATGAGTTTACCGGTAGTATTTAGATTCTAGAACTTGTGATAGCGATGCATCCCGAGACCGCTAGTGAGACTACATTCGTGTAGTTAGGATTTACTACATGATAAGAGGCATTAGGATAACCCTTGCTCTACACCTGTAATATAATTACATTGACTTCATAGGTCAAGTAATTCTCCCACACCTTTGCGTTGTACTCATTTTTAGTACACGATACCCCTATTACACCCCTCCGAGCCTATCTTTTCGTTTCTAACTTTAAGCATTTTACTTAAAGGAAGAATTTGTTTACAATCCACCCCAAATGTGCAACCAAATCGCCTTAGCCTTCCTTGTATGCACTCATCTTTAGTGCATTATTGTTAATTATTTAAACCCTTTGTTAGTTGTCTAATTGATTACATGGTTGCTAAGTCGAGTCATATCTTGTACATATTGTTTTGGGATAATTGGGACTCATAGGTAAAGTACTTGTGTTATGGAGTAATAGGGAAGAACATCATATATTACCCCCATATGTGCGTTAATATTTAAAAGTACCCCAAGTGTTTTGATTATCTTGATTCGAGTCATTAGAATAGTTGATTGTAAAGTATGTAAAAGCTCAAGTGTAGGGAGGAAACGAGCTCCCTTTGATGTATTATTTTGGATGGTAGAGTAAAAGTGTATGCAAAAAAAAAAAAAAAAAAAAAAAAAAAAAAAAAAAAAAAAAAAAAAAAAAAAATCGAAAAAAAATATAATAAAAAAAAGAAAAAAGGAGAAAAACATACGGGCTACCATCAGTTTCTTTTATTTATATTTATGTCAAATAGTGTCTTGAAAATCCAAAAAGAGCCGTAGTTAGTTTAAGTTGAGTCGAGTCTTGGGTTAGCAACGCCTCATTGTACATGAAGTTAACTAAGACAATTGACTTGCCACCAGTAAAATATCCGTTTATCCAACAAAACCGTGTCTTCCATATCCCCTACACCTAACGTTATAACCCTATAAAAGACCTCTTTGATAGTTTATCCTAGGTGCTTACGCCAAGTGGTGGAGGTTTGATCCTTTCCCAAGCCTATGGTAATCTATTTTCTATGACAGGTAGAGAGTGATATTTCTCCATTTCCAATTATGACATATAAATTTACAACACCCGAGAGATGAGAGTATCCAAATACTTAATGTTAGGTGCTAGTGTATAATTTCCGTGCTTGTTTTGACTAAGGTGGAATGATCATTTGTTGTAATTACTTTTATATTAGTGTTAAATGACCCCTAACTTGTATTTTTATTGGTGAAAAAGCTCATTTGCTTGAGGACAAGCAAATCCCAAGTGTAGGGATATATGATAAGGCGAAAAATGATCCGTTTTTAGGGGGTCATTTTAGCCCGAATTCGAATTTATTTGATCAAATATTGCCCTAAATCGTTCCTTTTGTCATTTTAGGTACTTTTGGAGTGAATTCTGGAAAAGGAAGCATTTTGAACTTTTTTGGAGCATAAAAGTGAAGAAAATGGTTAAGTCTTAATTTTTCTTGCTGGGAACAGTACCTGACGGCGTCACAAGCTTCTTCATGACGGCGTCAAGAGTAATACAAGAGGTGGAAGTGGATAAAGTCCATGACGGTCCAGAAAGTTTTGTGCATTGGAGATGACGGCGTCACCCAAGGCCGTCACGTGTAAAATTAAATAGTGATGGCCTAGAAAATTTCCTGAAGGCGTCACGTAGGCCGTCACGTGTTAACTTGTCAAAACTTGCGCGCGGAGTAGCTGATATTGTTTTGGTCATAACTTTTGCATACGAACTCGGATTTAGGTGATTCAAAAGCTCACGTGAAGAGGACGAAGAGATCTACAATTTGGTGAAGAAAAGTTGGTCATGACGCCGTCATGATTGGTCTGACGCCGTCACGATCGGGCCGGGCAGAAAATTGCCTATAAATATAACATCATAACTTCACTTTTTGTAAGCCCTAAACCCTAAGGTCGATTCCTGGGTTTAGGTAGGTGTTTTTCCAGCAACTTAGAGGGTTTCAATCACTCCATAAACATCATGTATTGGTTTGATGATTCTATCTCAATTATGTCTTTCATTATTATTGTTGTTTGCTCTTCATTGATTATGTTTTGCTAATTCACCTTGTGTCTACTTATGATTGTGTGAAACTTGTATATAATTGATTAGATCTTATTGATTCCTTGTTGATGTTTGTGTCTATCTTCATCAATTAGGGTGTGACACTTCGATAGGTCTAATTGGTTTAGCTTATAATTCTTGTTTCCTATTGTCTCTTGTTTAATTGAATGAATTCAATGTTAGGCTTAAGAAAACTGGCAGACTTCCATAGGGTAACATGCTTGAACATCTTAAGAAACATGAACCAATGCCTACTAGGTTATTAAGGTTGTATTTAATGCATGAGCGAATTCTAATGATCCCATGTTAAGAGCTTCTTGCAGGCTCGACATAGGAGTGAAGTAGGAGCTTATAAAGTTGGGGAAGTACGTACGCCACCCCACGAATGGTATTAAGGAATACAACCCGTCAATTAAAACAAGGTGTGACAATTCAATAGGTAGAATTGGATAGCTAGCAAGGAGTAACATATTATAGGTAGACATGCTTCACATCCCTTGTAGAACCTTAGTTTAGTTTTCTTGCACATTGTTTAATTAGTAGCTTTTGGGTTAGTTGATTAGCAACTAATTCCGCCACTCATTCCAATACCCGAGATTTTTACTTGCTTTTCATAAAATATAAAAACATAAAAAGAATCATCCTTCACCTTTAGACCTAGTTAGATTAATTTCAATCCTAACGACACTATTCCTGAGTTGAACGATCAATCCCCCGGTACTTGTCACTATTCTATACTACAACGATCAGGTACACTGCCTGGTGGGGGTTGTAAGCTTCTCGAGATCCCTCGAGAGGTAAAGCCTGGTGCAATTCCCACGCATCATGAAAATAAGGGACTAAAGGAGGAAGCCTCAAAACTAAACAAATTTAAAAAGAGTACCCATTCTGTTAAACAAATGATAAATGCTCAAAATTTTTCCGATAATAAAACCGGTATAGGCTATGATTTTTCTGAAGCATCAACAAGTGGAACAAAACTAACCAAATTTGAAAAATCTCATGCAGTTGAGGTTACTGGTGGTGGTCCCCGAAATGTACCAGACAGTCCCGAAAATATAAAGGAATGTCCATCATTTAAAGGACCGTCCACAAAAGATAAATCTGTGACATTGCCAAAATCTGTCTTAGGTCTTGCACCAAAACACTTAACTGTAATAAACACTGAAGTACCTATTGCTATTATAAGAGAAGTTAAACGCATTTATAAACCATCATTAAAACCTGGAATAGGATTTAACAAAACAACGACTAGATCAAAAACTCCACCACCTAGGAAAATAAATGTTACCCAAAGACAAACTAGAGCAAGACAACCTAGAAAACAAAATTATCCGAACATGCATCCCACAGCATGGAAGAATAATTTTCTACCTATAGGTTTCTACTCACTATCTCAACATCCTAGTCAAATGCAACAAATGCATAGTATGTTTAATGCTAACAACTTTGGACCCATGAGATATTGGGGACCATATGTTTGAGTTTGTGTATGTTATCATTAGATATGCTTGGGAATTGACTTGGAGCCCGACAAATGGATCAAAGATAGTGGATGCACTAATCACATGACAGGAAATCGTAAGCTATTTGATAAGGATTTATTTGGTACATTTTTAAAGGGTCATTTAAGCAAAAAATAAAAATAAAAAATAAATAAATAAATAAATAAATAAATAAATAAATAAACGAGTAAATGTGATCAAATATTGCCTCAAATCATTTCTTTTTGTATTTTAGGTACTTGGGACGAGAATTATGGAAAAACGACACTTTTGGAGCACATTTGGATGATAAAGTGAAGAAAACAACAAAGTCGTGAAAAGTACGTCAGACATGGAAGTCTGACGGCGTCACTAGACACAACGTGATGCCGTCACTTATTATTCAAGATGGATTTCTCATGGAAAACTAATAAGTGACGGCTCAGAAACCTGACGTCGTCATGTGTTAAAAGAAGATGGACATCACACTTTAAGTTAACAAGAGACAGCCTCAGATCCAGTTCTAACGCCGTCAGAATGGCGATTAAAACAAACAAAACCCTAATCCAAGGCGACTTAACGGCGTCAGAGTGATGATATCAAATAAGTACATTTTATTGTTATTGACTTGTTTTATATTATTTTATAAGAGAATTGATACTTAATCTTTTACTTTTGTAATTCTTAGTTATAAACAAGCATTTGGTGAAAGTTAACTATTTTGGACGAAAATTGGAGCAAAATGGATCAAGTTAGAAAAGTCTACTAAACTAAAGGAAGATACGCCGTATCATTCTAAACAGATATGTCATACAATAATACTTAGACGAATATGAAGACAATTTCCTGACTTTGAAGCATACGCATGAATTCATCCCATGCGCCGTATATGAAACCTTGGTCAATGAAGAAGATCTGACTTATTTTACTCCAGATGCGCCGCATGATGATTCAGATATGCAGCGTATCAATCTCAAGACTTCACCAAGATTATCCAAGATACTAAAGAACATGCGCTGCATGAAGATTGAAGGTACGGCGTATCTAAAGGCGGTGTACGAATATTCGTGAATATTATAATCTTGTACCCCACGCGAAGTTACCGAGATGCGCCGTATCAACTAAGTTGATACGCCATATCGATCCTGCTGACAGAAACTATAAATACCCCATTCGACAACCAAATTTGGGGTGCAACACAAAACCCTAAAGAGGCGAATACAGATGAATGGGCAGCACAAGACACCACCTAAAGGAAGAATTCAGAGCAGTAAGAAGGTCCTAGTAGTACTTTAATTCATAGGAAAACTCGTTTATTTGTATTAGTAATCTGTTAGTGGTTAAGTTAGTGTCTTTTTCACTATTTGATCAGACTTAATATTTTCCAGCTATTATAAACAGTATTTGATGTTTATTTGGTTTCTTTATGCATGTGCTTTGATTACATATTAGGAGCTATTGCGCCTTGTCGACGTAGGCTCGCGCAATTACTTCATTAGCATCGTTAGATAGTTAATGTAAGCCTGTAAAAGGGATAAATAATACAGACCAAGTAATCATTAAGAGTTTACTCGCCTGTAACTAAGATTCCACTGAGAGAAAATAAATTTTAGCACTCATCTTATACAGCTAAGAAATTAAATGTGTGACAAGTTTTCCTACTATCAGTTCGGCCTCTTATCTGTGTCTGTTTTCTATCTGTGTACGTGTTTGTCATTCGCTTATTCAACTCTATTGTTTTAATTAGTATTTATTAATCTACTCAATCATGCCAGTCTCTCAGACTGAACCCCCTTGCGTTAGATTAGGTTATTAGGACTAACTTAGGAATTAAAATATTGATAGACATCTAGGTGTTAACGTTCCACTCTTAGTTTTCGACACTCTACTTACCAACTAGCTACATTGATCGGGTACACTGCTCGTTAGTGTGTGTTATAGGATAAGTCGGCTAAATATAAATTTAAAACTTGGTAAATATAATCTATTCTACAACGATATATACACGCATCAAGTTTTTCGCGCCGCTGCCGAGGAGTGAATTGTTTAATACTTGAATATCTATTAGTTTTTTAATTTAGTTTTAACTTCTTTATTAGTTTTAGATTTTTAGTTTTAATTTGATAACTTTGTTGTGTATTTGTATTATTTGCATTCATTGTATTTTCCTGGATATTTTATGTTTCTTGTTTGTTTGTTTTCTGTATTTTTCTTTGTTTTTTGTTCTTATGTTTTCTGCATTTACTTTCATTCCTTCACTTTTCTTCGGCGCGAGTAAGTTTTATTTCAGGATTATCAATGAATCGGATATTACTATGGAAGATTATATACTGAAACTTACAGGAAAAGCTCGAAGGAACAATCAAACTTTCAACAACTGGAAAACTGCAAAGTACAGTAAGATAAGGAGACATATAAGTGGAGGTAACATTGAATGTCTTCGATTCTTTGAAATTAAGTTTCCAACTATAGTTTACAATGATGCACTTAACTATAAGGAGGATTCCATTCCTGAATCCTCCCCTAAATTCAATGATATAACTGAATCAACTCAATCTGAATGTTACATGGTTATGTTTGAAAAGAAAACTTCATAAGAAAAGGTTTGCTAAAAAAGAAATATTTAACATATTAAATATTGATACAGACATCTTTTCTTATGAAATCCTACGTAAGTTGTAAATTCAATCTTTCAGACCATGTTCCTTGTGATACATTACCTGCCAGAACAAACCAATATCTCAATTTATCTAAACCAAAAATAATTTTGATCTCAAATTTCGAGAATTTCTCACATCTATATTCTATAAATGGGATTATGATTATATGGCACCTAAAAATGGTTATACCAATTAATGCAATAAAGAATTTATTCATACCATATGGTATACCATTTGACCCCAAATTGGTGTATAAGGAAAAAGTACTGCAGATGCCAAGGTACACCTCTCTTTTAAATTCACCCTTAATAAAATTGTCATGACAATCCTAATACGGTACACTTGACTAATTTACTGCGTCGTATCTATGCTTTCTTAAAACGTTTGACCTGTCAACTTTTATTTCTGTGATACGGCATGTGATCGTGATCTTGATACATCGTATCTCTAACACAGTATAAATATAAAGTAATATGTCACATTTATTACTCAAGGTATAGTTCCTGATCTAATGATTATGTAAGTGAGGATTGGTTTTCTTAATTTTTCTCTCGTTCAAAACGAGTTTAGGGGTATTAAGAATTAAGTGATTATAAGTTTATATTAATTGTGGAATAATGTTTTGAGTATTGAGTAGTTACGAAACCGGTTAATTTGATTATGAAGCGAATTGAATAAATAAGTTTTTGCTATTCTAGATCTGGGGGTTTCGATTTTTTTAAAAACAAAAAGGGGGAAATATAATTGTTGGGGGATATTGCATGTAAATTTAGGAAAATAACTTTCTTAATCTTCACAACTAAACCTTTTTGGCCACGTTTGCGGAATCTTGGGAAACGTGAAATATTGATGGATGCGTTATTCTTAAAATTAGAGGAGACTCGCAACCATAAGTCGATTGACTGGAGATTCTTCTTAAGTATTTATTGAGCGTGATTAATTATTGGGCGAGAGTGTATTTGCAGGTAACACTTGCCATGGTTGTCACGTAGATAGCAGACTTGACCAACCTGCTTCTGAATTAAGGGAATACTTACACATTGCACTAACGAGGGAGATATGGCAATAAGTTAGAGAATTCAACTAGGAAGTAATGAATGATTAAGTGAGCACGTTTGTTTACCTATACGAGTTTCCACTAATTTACCTTTCATGTTATTAGTTTAGATTTAGTTTAATTATTAGTTTTGAAAACCAAACTCTTCAAAAACCCAATATTTTACTTGCTTTTAATTAATATATAAAAGACCAAAATAATCTTCTCTCAACCCTTAGACTTAATTCGTCATACACTTCGAGCCTACCTCACTATTCCTCTAGAGAACGATTAATTCCTGTGTTTTACCATTTACAAATCAAGAGCCCATTAAGAGATGTCAAAGATGGAAAACTTATTATCATTTTTTAAACGAAAGAAAGTAAAAATAAAAATAATATATATACTTTTAGTTTTGAAAATCAGATATTGAAAAAAAAATCTATTAACTTTTAGAGTTTAGAAGAGCATAGAAATAACTTATACATTATGTGCAAAATACGAACACATTGGTAAACCTAAAAATAAAAATAAAAAAAATCACACAATAGTACATGCACCGAACAAAAAATGAAAACAATAACCAACTAAAATGGTGTTTTAAAGCGTTTAGATCTTAAAAAATGAGTTACAAATAGGAAAAGGGTATATATTGATAAGTAAAAAAGGAAAATACTAAAAAGAAAAACCATGACGATGGATATGTCAAAAACTATTTTTTGAGCGGATCAAGATCGAAGCTACAAAAATATGGCATGTTTACTCTCTGTATTTTCAAGAAAAAAAGAGAAAGAGGCAGGTAGAAAACATTGAATACTGATTAGGGTTTTCGTTTAATATAATTGGTTGTGAGGTAAGCTTGGGTTTGAGCTTTGGCTTGGGCTGAGAAATTGAACTTTTTTTTTTTCCATCTATTATTTGACATAGTTTTATGTAGGGATGAGCATTTCGAACCGAATCCCGAAACCGAACTGGAACCGTACCAGTACTGTATCGAAACGGTACCGATCCGGGACTACGAAATAAGATGAAAAAAAAATCAGGACCAATAATTCGGTACGGGACCGGTACCAAATCGGGAAATTCCCGAAAAAAATGGGGAAAACCCAATTTTCCGGTACCGGTACCGGTATCCAAATCCCGTTCGGTACGGTACCGTTACCATTAATTTATGCTCGGAAAAAATCGGTACCACTAATTCGGTACAGGACTGGTACCGGATCAGTACAGGACCAGTACCGTGCTCATCCTTAGTTTTATGTGAAGAGTGTACATTACTACTTGTAAGATTTAGTTTTTATTTAACTTTTGGTTAAATACTTACCATATCTTATCTTACTATTAAATGGTGGAAACCTTTTTAGAACATTAATTACACTAAGACATTAAATACTTAAAATTCAACATCAAAAGTAATAAAGTTAAATGTACAACCACTTTAAACATAATTTTCTAATACGAAATACCTCATAAACTTAAATTTTAGCAGTACATATGATAAAGCATTATGTACAATTGACTTTTGCACAACTAAATACATAAATTGACTAGTCAACAAATACCATTAATGTAATTTTTAATATACCCTTTAAGTGAAAAATACAAATTATTTTATTGTACACACTATGTATCATAAACTTTCCCATGTACTATGCACATGAGAAAACACAATAAAACATTTCATGAATAAAAATTGAAAGAATACAAATAAATGATCTTCATTTCATGAATTTAGTAAAAAAAAAATGTCTATGCAGTTTCTCTCAACAATCTCGTTGGTGTGAAATAAACTGATACAAATAAAAAAAAGCTTCAATTTTGTCATAAAGCAAATCTTCCAATACACTGCTTGATTATAGGATACCCGTCAAAAAAATTTTCTACAAAGTTATATGTCTGCGCTGGAGGTATTAATTATAGGGTACCCTGCTAGTTATATATTAGCGATTTTCGACTTTTTAGAATAAAAAACTAGACGTCATCTATAAGGAATAACTAGTTTAAAGTGTATCAAACTTTCCACAAAAGTTTTTGTGATGTATCTAGCTTATACTCTTCTTATTTAATGTATGAAACTTGTTAATTTATCTATTATGTGTATAAGACTAATCGGATTGGGCGTGAGCCCTCACCTAATGAGAGGTGGGTCACGCGCCACCCTCCATTCTTGTGGGCATGAGTCACGAGCTAGCAAGATGAAAAAGAGAGGAGAAAGGTGAGTGGCTCACCTTTGGTTGAGCTAAAATATTGTGGGCCTCATTAAAAATATATATGTTGGTTTGTATTAAAAAAAATTACACTACCCCTTTTCAACTATAAATACCTCAAAAATTCACCATTTTAATACCCATCTTCTCATATTTCATTCAAACAACATATATTTCATTCCTCATCATCCAAATGAATTCCGATACGTTTTATTCACCAACTCAGAGGAAGAATAAGAAGTTGGTAGCCGAGACTTGAATTTTATTAGAAGAGCGGTGTCGTTTATTAAGAATTTACGACGAGCAAATCGACCGACGAGGAATATGATAACGCGAGATTGTTATGGTGCTCATGACAATTTAGTCACCGCTAATTTTAGTGAGAACCCAATGTACGATGCATATACATTCCGGAAGAGGTTCCGAATGAGTCGTCGCCTTTTCAACTAGATAGTTCGGGAGGTAACTATTCATTCTTCAGACTGTCATAATAATATTGACTGTACCTGAAGAGAAGGCATTTCCCTGTCAATGAAGTGCACCGCCGCAATTTATCAATTGGCATACGACACAGTTCTTGATGCTTTATACGAATATCTATAAATGAGTGAGAAAACTTCTCGTCAATCTCTTGATCATTTTTGTAATTCTCTTATGCAATTTTTAGACGAGAGTATTTGAGGAAACCCATTATGACTGATGTTGTAAAGCTTTATCGGCATCACGAAGAAATGCAGGGGTTTCCAGGATGTTAGGAAGCCTTGATTGTACATATTGGGAGTGGTTTGGTTGTCTGAACGCATATAAAGGGCAATATTGTAGACTTGATCATGGTCCGAATCCATTCATTTTGTTGGAAGTTGTTGCGTCACAAGACCTATGGATATGACATGCTTTCTTTGGTGTTTATGGGTCGAACAACGACATCAACGTTTTACAGCAATCCCCGTTATTTAACGATCTCAAAGAAGGAGAAGCACCAGAGATTTCGTTTGTGGCTAACGGCGTAATTTATCCATGGGGATACTATCTTGTGGATGGGATATATTCGGAATTGGCGACACTCGTTAAAATGATTCCAGAACCATCTGATGATGACTACAGTTGAATAAGGTATAAGCAAATGCAAGAATCGACAAGGAAAGATGTGGAACAAGCGTTTGGTGTTATAAAGAAGAAATGGGTTATACTAGCTAATTCTGCACGAGCGATGAAAAAAGAAAGAATGATGAATATGATGTATACATGCATCATATTACATAATATGGCTCGAAAAGACAAAGGAAAGACGATATCCCCCGATTGGTACCCGGAGGAAGCACATCAACCGGACGACCTCTTACGACTTGATGAACAAGTGCGACGAGTTATAAGACAGATCAAATTGTAACAAGCGCATCAAAACCTTCCTGCCGATTTAGTCGAACACTTGTCTCGTAATATTTAATTTCAGTTTTAAATGTAATATTTTTAATATTCGAAGTTATTTATGAATAAAAGTTTTTAATTTCGTGCATTTACGTTTTAAATTTTGTACGTTTACGTTCATATTTACATTTTTAGATTACAAATAAAAGTATTTAAATAAAGAAAAATGGGTATAAAGGTGAGAGGAAGGTGACCAAATTGGGTGAAAGGTAAAATGAGAGAGAAAGCTAAGGTGACGATGACGTAGAAGATGAGGGGAATGTGACCACTACCTCTAATCTAAAGGCTGAATTAACAAGATAACGATGACAGAATAGTGACATAACTAACCAATAATTTATACTCCGTATAATTTTACTTAGTTTGTTAAACACTTTACCAAACATTCATTCCAGCTAACTAAGTAATATCTAATTACTCGTTAATCACTCCCACGTCATCATTGTAGAGTTGAACATTATAGACCGTGGATCGGTCCGAACTGGACCGACCGGACCAGATCAAATGTATTTCGGTCTCGTCATCAGTCTAACCTTCAATCCAGTTCGATCTTACACACAACCGCACATCATGCTTTGTTCTTTGTTGGACTGGACCGACCGACGAAACCGGACCAGATCGACCCGGACATGGACCGAACATTTTGATCTGGTGTTTTGAACCAAATCAGTTTTTCGTTCAGTCCGATTTTCGGACCATGCTCAGCCCTACATCATTGTGTTGTTGACCTGGTTTTTAATGCACAAAATATGAGGATTAGCAAGTTTTGTACACCTAATAGTAATAATTTAAAAAATATATAAATAAATAAATGTTAGATTGAATTTTATGACAAGTTTGATGCATTTTGATCTAGTTATCCATAGGTAGAAACAACTCAAATCAAAATTTTGTGACAAGTCCGAAACGGATAGTAAACATTAGGGTTTTTCTAACTTGTGCCTTAAGGCACAAGTTTAGCACATAAAAAATACATCAAAAGTACACAGGGGCTCACATAAAAGTACACTTGTGTGTACTTTTATGTGGATCCCTGTGTACTTTCTCGTGAACCTTTAGGGTGGTGGTAATGGGCACAGTATGAGCTCGGTATGGCTCCAAACCGCACGGCAACACCATTGCCACCTATGCGGTATGAACAAGGTATGGAGGGCAGCGGCAATCTTTGCCGAGATGGCATGGACTTGGAGCAATTAATTTTTGAACGTTGGGGACCAAAAACTAGACGTTGGGGAGTAAAACAAAAAAAATAAAATTAAGTGGGGTATGGGATCATGGTTGCCACTAAAAAAGTATGGTGAGGTATGGTTGAGGTATGGGATGAGGTGGAATGATATTATTGGTGGGTTGAGAGGTATGGGATAGGTATGAAGGCATGATTGCCACCACCTTTATGTACTTTTGGGGCACATGTTAGAAAAAGTTATTCCGTGACTCAAAATAGACAAAAATACACCGTTGGTCCCTAAACTTTCCACGAAACATCACAGGGCACCCTAACTTTCAAAATTCGTCGCCAGGCGTCCAAACCTTAGGATTTTGAGTCCAATTGCGTCCTTTGACACATTTGGGCAAGGTCAACGCGCGTTTTATGTTCTAGTTTCAGGTGCATAATAGTCCAATCACTATTTAACTACGATCTAACCCAAGCTAAACTCGACAGTCAACTTGAGGGACCAAATGTGAACACTCAACTTAATAATTGGCGGGAGTTTTAACAATACCAATGGCAACATAGACAAATTGAGGGAGTAACAATGTCTTCCCTGACATGCTCTATTTACGTCTAAATGCGTGTATATGTCTAACAAATAATGGGGAATCGAAGAGTTCAAAAAGTACTTCTAAAATTTAATACAGACTCTTCGTTTTCCCCATTATTTGTGTATAAATTTGTTACTCCCACATTATGTTCCAAACCAATCTACTTCTATAAAAAATAAATCAAAAAAATTGTAACCATGTTGTCGGGAAACAAGAGACCTAGCGATGCTGATGCTACCCCAACCAACCAAACAGAAAATGAGGAGGTGGTCAAAAGACCAGCCCCTAAGAGGCTGAGGTGCCAAAGGGTGGAGGCGATGAAAGCTTCTACTACGACCTAGAAGCGGCATTGGAAGATGACTGCAAGGTGGAACAAAAGGAGCCTGCAGAAGAGAAGGAGAAGGCAGCTCCAAGCGCTGCTGAAATCGAGAGAAGAAGGCTTGCTGCAAAGGCCAGAGCATAGGAGCATTGGAAGGAGAAACGTGCTATAAGGAGACTAGAAAAAATAGATAAAAAGAAAAACAAATATGTTGTTTGTAATGAAGAAGAAGGGGAGGAATGTTTAGAAACTTTCTCATACGATGATTTACATAAGGCATATGTGTCTGATTAATGTCATTATGTAATGAAACATATTTTAAATGATAATTTTAAGACAATTTAATCTTGATTTTCCGAGTATTTTGCTTTCAATTGCATGTTTGCATCTGCATATGCAGTTTAGCGGGTGTTTGGATTTAACCAGTTTGACTTTCACAAGTCAACATACACCCAAAAAGTGAATGACTGTGTAACCAACGGTGTATTTTAGTGACCAACGGTGTATTTTAGTCATGATATAATCTACTAACTTGCTACTTAACGAGATGTTAACAATACCCCATTTGAGGAAAGAACACACTAGTATGGTGAATTTCCATGAAGATCCATGCTTGTTAACTTCAGAGAAACAACAACTAAGCACAAAAATAACTATGTTAAAGGGGTTTGGGTTAGATTTAACTTAGATATGGTTGAAAATGTGATTGGACTATTATGCTCCTGAAACTAGAACATAAAACGTGTGTTGACCTTGCCCAAATGGGTCAAAGGACGCAATCGGACTCAAAATCCTTAAGTTTGAATGCCTGACGACAAATTTTAAAAGTTAGGGTGCCCTGTGATGTTTCGTGAAAAGTTTAAGGACCAACGGTGTATTTTAGTCCTCAAAATATTAGTAATATGTAGATTTTGTAGAAACTAATAGATTAGGGTTCATAAGAGCATTTCCTGAAGTCACTATCCCAACATATCACAACGTGCCCTCATAAGTCACAAGTCCAATCATTCTATATCTTGAATTGGTATTTTCTTTAATTCGATCCCTTACCACTTTTTGGTCTATTAAAATTTCTATCTAATGAAACCACAAATACTGTATATTACTAGACTACATTAATCAAAGTATCATCTTTTAACACCAATGAGATTTTTGAATGCTTCACTTTTCACCAAATTTACCCAAACAAAACTTTATCAAACCCATAACCATCCCAAACTTAAAAAACCAAGACCAAATGAACTACTAAAACACTACTTAAAAACCAACAACACATTTAAATCCTTAACCTTATTTCGCGACTTAGTACGAAAAAACACTTCATACATTGACAGTTTCTCACTATTGTACATAATCAAAACATGCACACGAAAATCGGCACAACACGAAAATAGACAGTTTCATACCCTTGTAGTAAAACTCGGGTATGAAACCATTATTTTTATCCAAACATCATTAGTTCAATACTATTCTGCAGTGGGTCGTGTTGCTGATGCACACCGTGTGTTTGATGAAATACAGACGAAAAATGTTGTTTGTTGGACTGCGCTGATATCGGCTTATGTTGATAATGAGAAACCGCAGGCTGCGATTGAACTGTTTAGAGAGATGCAGAGGGAAAATGTGGAGCCTGATGAAGTGACGCTTACTGTCATGTTGTCTGCCTGTGCGGATTTGGGTGCGTTGGATATGGGAAAGTGGGTGCATAAGTTTATTCGTAGAAGTGTAAAGCTTGATAAGGACTTGTCTTTGTATAATTCGTTATTGAATATGTATACGAAATGTGGAGATGTTGAAACTGCAAAAGTACTGTTTGATAGTATTGAGAATAAGGATGTCATGACTTGGACTTCCATGATTACTGGATATGCTATACATGGTCGAGCTAATGAGGCACTTGCACTTTTTACAGCTATGACGGATAGTAAAATTGCTCCTAATGATGTTACGTTTATTGGGGTTCTAATGGCGTGTAGTCATGTAGCTATGGTGGATGATGGGAAACGATATTTCAATATTATGATTAATGATTACGGGGTAAAGCCTAGACTTTCTCACTTTGGTTGCATGGTTGATCTTTTATGTAGAGCAGGATTGTTACAAGAAGCTAAAGATTTCATTTTAGATATGCCCATGAAGCCAAATGCGGTTCTTTGGAGGACATTGCTTAGTGCTTGTAGTATTCATGGGGATATAGATCTTGCTGAAGAAACTCGTGGGCGATTGCTTGAATATGATGAGAATTTAGTGGGTGATGATGTGATTATGGGAAATATTTATGCTTCGCGAGGAATATGGGATAAGAAGGAGATCACGAGAAATCGGAGTAATGAGAGAAGAGTTCCAGGCTGTAGTTCGATTGAGGTTGGAAGTGAAATCATTAAGTTTGTAGCTGGAGATCGTGATCACCCGTTTGCTTGCATAACTTATGAGGTTATTGACAACTTAATGGGGAATATGAGAGGTTATGTTTGCAGTACTGATCATTGCGACTTGTGAGCAGTGGCGGAGACTAGAAAGAACTTCAGAAATCTGTTATTAATGTTCTGTTTCTTGCTCTGAGGCACATATAATGTGCTCGAACAAGTGTAATTTTTATTCTAGCCATCATCTCCTTGTATTTTTACATGCAGATCCCTTTATGCTTTTGATTCATAGCATCATGTTGAGGGATTTTGGGACTGAATACGTTGTTCATAGTGTTTGGGTTCCGTAGCTTTTTTTTCATCAAGGATGTACCAAGGATTAATATACCCACCGGTTATCATCCTGATTATGGTAAATGGTGTTTTCTCAGTTTCTGGAGGCTCGTGTCTCATTTTCTCTAATGATGTTTTGCGTTTTTGGTGATCAAAACAACACTGGATCAAGCTGAAAGGGCGAGGTCGGCCTAAATCTTATTATTTTGGTTTCCTCCAAGACCAATCATGGCTATCGATCCGCGTAGGGTATTTAAGCAAGTTAGCCATGGTTTCTCTATAGCTCCTTTCACACCCGAATTATCAATATTCTTGTCAAATATATTAGCTGGTTGTTAGACAATATATCCATTTGAGAAATGGTTGCTTATTCGAGTTATCACCTGGTTTCAAGGTTTCACAAAAGGAGAATATGTTTGGTCATGTATGTTCCTTCCGTCCAATTTCATTTCACTTCAAATTTGAAATTGAAATGAGTTCAATGCTTATTTAGGTAGCCATTGAAATAGCTAATCAATAAATGTGCCGTGTGTGATTCTTTTTGCGCAAATCGTGCAAAAACTTTACATTGCACGGAAAATTAACTTCGATACCTTTATTTAACCCAAAGTATAGTAACTTTTTGTGCGATTGACATGTTTAGGCAAAAATGCGTCATTTCTAAAATGACATTAATTCGGAAGTAGATATTTTTCTATTCAAGGACTTGAAAGTAAAATAAAAGATATTCCTCAATGCATCACAAATCACTTTTGAAAGTAAAATAAAAACCAGTTTGTTTGTGTTTGATAGCAAGATTGGTTTCTTTAAGGTATGTCTCGAGTATAAAGCTTGTTAAGAACTGGACACACCCGGAAATCAAATCAATAACGAAATACCAGATATGCAATATAAACTATTAAGTTTTCACATACAATAACGCAACCACTATGGGCTACCATAACCATACTATGAGTCATGATATGCAGATTGAAAGATTACTTTTTCTCTTCATTTTTGAGTATGTTTGCTGCTAACATAAATGATGCAATGCTCTGTAAAACAAGCATCAATGGGAAGGGCTAATTGTTACAACATGACAAAACTTATATACTCTTCTATATGAAGCACCTTTCTGTCACTTACAAACGGACCTTATTTGTACATCGTTGTTCAGCAAATGATGAATTGTTACAACAGCAAGAAATGACAAAATATCGGCCATGAAATTCCTCCTGTTGTCTGCAGATACACGTTTGAAATAATCAGAAAACAGTTTTTTTGATTAAAAAAATACAAAATTTCACAGGTCCATGTGAATTCTATAACTTGAAAGGTGTTAAGAAATTTACGATAAATGGGTTCAGAAAGATGGCATACAATAGGGATTTGTGCAAGTATCGAGATCTAAGAAAATAACCCGACTCAACTAGAAACAGATCTATGATATACCTCTATCCTTATGGAACTATAGTCATGTTTGGACGTGGTTTAGAGGGATTATTTGGCTAATCTGTTTTAAGTGTTTGGCGAAAAATGATGAAAGCTCTGATTGTCTAAATCTGATATAGCCAAGGTGATCATAATTGGACAAGCAGGTGAAACTGTAAAAGTAACACATACAAACTGATTACTGTGATACTGTAAAGTTGATCAACTGAATACATAACTTGTTTTTGAGTATTTAAATGATCACACAACAAAAACGCACACGCAAATACCCCCCCCCCCCCCCCCCCCCAAACTGATAAAGACCTACACTCCTAGAGTTTTCCCTAAGCAACATGTGCAGCTTTGGCCGAAGAGCTGTTCTGGTTGGTTTGGGTAAGTATAGGTGGTAATATGCGCAGGGATCAAACGGGTCGGTTCATTGACCCAAGACTATTTTTGTCCATGACTAGACTCGTATGAATAATTAACGAGTCAAATATGAATGTGAAAAACATTTTATTTCTAAAACAATCTTGTTTAATGGATTATATGAGGTTTTGTGTAGTAAAGATACACTTAGCGAGTTTGCGCCAATATTTATTCATTTAAACTGTTTGACAGTTTCATTGTAAAGCAATTTTTTTGCTTTAACCCGTTTGACCCGTCAATAATAAAAACATGACCCAAATTGACCCATTCATACATAAATGAGTCAGAAATGCCACCTTTAGAGCTAAATAAGCTTTGTACATAGATTGAAAAATATAAGTTTATTAGTCTGTTTTGATGTAATAACACATCTCCCTATTCTTTACTCTTTAGCATTTCAGCGGGCACACTCAAAATCTCCATCAGACTATATGAATTCATATATATAAAGGAAAATGATTTGCATGACTAAAATTCATGCCTAAAAACGTGCCTAACTCTAAGATGATGACACATGGCAAGATTAGTGGTGAGGAACATGAAATGCCCAAAAAGTTTCAGTGACAGAAAAAGAAGTTTCTTACAGAGATAATAAGAAGGCTGAAATAACATCTGTACTTGAAACATTCTATGCAGGAACCGCCACTGGTCTTGTGCTGGCTTTGATACCTTTTATTGCTGTAGAACACGAATTGCATTGTAAAAAGGGTAGAAAAAACTAAAAGAAAAAGATTTGCATTTTCATTTTCAAGTTTTCACTTACCTTCAGCGTAATCTTTAGCTCCAAAAACAGCAGAACCTGCAACCAAGGCATTCGCACCCGCCTCTATAACCTGCCAGCAAAACATCGAGTTAGCTGAGTTCCTAGTACGGATTTCCACTAAAGATGGCAAACGGGCAAGTTGGGTAAAGGGTCAAAACAAGTCCAGGTTGAAACAAGTCTTCTTTTATGTGGATTGCGTTTTGTTGACCCACAAACACTTGTTAATTTTTCGTTTTATAAATAACTAATGTGTTAATAATAATTTCTAAAATAATATACATTACAGTATAATCTAGATCATTGAAAATATGACATAGGTGGTTGTATCCATTTTAAAATGATTTCTGGCAACTTTTACCCTGTTTGACAGTTCAGCCAGTATAACCCTTTCTCCTTGTAGCTAATTCTTTATATTTTACCAGGAGAGATAAAACACAAACCAGATTGACCGACTCATAAGTTAATGGGTCAAACAATTATAATTTCTACATTCGTGAAATTTGTATTACTTCTCGTCTAAATTCACAAGTTACTAGTAAGTAGTAAGAGAGGCAAGTGCTCCTCAAGAAGATATACCTTGTATGCGTTGGCAGGGGTAACTCCACCATCTACTTCAATCCATGGGTTCACACCCTGTAATGCAAAATAACAAATAAATAAAAAGTCATTTACGTAATCATGTAGCGACTTTCAAGTCTTGGGACATATGAATGAGAACAAATACCTTCTCCACACACATTCTCCTCAAGTCGGAGATCTTCTTCACTTGGCTCTCAATGAAACTTTGGCCACCGAATCCAGGGTTTACAGACATGATCAAGACTAGATCGACCACTGTTGAATATGGAAATTATACTCCAGCCATCAGATGAGATTTTAATAGTTCAGATATTAATTAAATACCTATGATAGTATCTTTTGGACTAAATGCACTAACATCAATAATGTGCAGTGCTTTTAAAAAGCAACTAATTTAGTTCATGTGAAAAAAATCCGAAGGAGACTCACAAAAATGCAAAATTAAAGGGATTTTTGATGCCTCGACGTGGAAGTTTTTTAATTCTCACAAAATGAAGCCAGTAATATGTAGGTTGAATGGATCTTTACAAGAGTTTGATCATGCCAAAGTTAATTTGCATATGAGTAAGGGTACATGATCACAGATGAAAGCTTCTTATTTCCGATACCAAAATCCTTACACTAGTTGGTACAAGGATCTTGTTCAGTTACTACCATATCAAGCTCATAGCATGTATACCTCTCAGAAACTTATTACTACTTCATATGAGATATGCAACGACTAGAAGAAATGTAACAACTTACCATCGAGGACATATTCTATTGTGGATAACGGTGTAGCAGGGTTCAGAACAACTCCAGCTTTGGCTCCAAGACTTTTGATCTGAACAGCAAAGAATATTAAATATTTTGCAACCAAGAAATATGAAAAGTTATCAAATATTACAGATGGAAACTCGTACTTGATTAACTGTACGGTGCAAGTGGATAGTGGAAGATTGTTCACAGTGAACACTGACAATGTCTGCTCCTGCTTTAATGAAGTCGGGCACTCTTTGCTCAGGTTCAACAATCATCTGCCATACTTCAATTATTAGCAAAAAATTACATCTAACATAATAGATGAAAACTGGCTTTTTTTTTAACATATTAGACGAGAAATACCAGATGCACGTCCAGTGGGAGGTCTGTCACTGGCCTCAATGCATCGACAACAAGAGGTCCAATTGTGATATTAGGAACAAAACGACCATCCATGACATCAACATGAATCCAATCACACCCTGCCAACTCCACGGCTTTGACCTATACATAACCATATGAGTTTTGAAGAAAGTTAAAATCATTCACATTTAGCTCTTAAACAGCTGCATAAACTAATCATTCGTAAGAAAATCAATAAACGGCTTATAATAGTACCTGTTCTCCCAACTTTGAAAAGTTTGCAGAAAGAATTGACGGAGAGACAATAATATCACTCTTTGAGAATTTATCAACCCGAGAAGCCTTCACAAGGGTTCTGATCGCTCTCCTAAATTCAAATATTTTAACATTTAGAATACTAAATTAAAGACCTGCTTATATTTGAAGTTCTAAACTACAACACACCTGGGAAATACATTTATCTAACTTCTAAAACAGATTAACAAACTTCATATATACTTGGGGGTTGTTTGGATCATCAGCTTCCTGAGATTTGGAAAAGTCCACAATCTCACTTGTGGAGCTCAGGAGCTTATCACTTCTAGCTTAGGAACTTAAGGGGGTGTTTGTTTAAGCTTATATGTGGCTTATGAGCTTATTTGTGTTTCGGCTTATATTTTATAAGCCTTAATTTTTCGGCTTATTTTGAGACTTGTGGGCTTATATAAGTTTAAACTTATATAAGCCAATAAGTCTCAAAATAAGCCGGAAAATTGGGGCTTATGAAATATAAGCCGAAATCAAATAAGTACATAAGCGCACATATAAGCTTAAACAAACACCCCCCTAAGTTCATAAGCCGAGCAAAATGAGTTTATGGGCTTTTCCATATTACAATAAGCCGATAAGCCAACCAAAATTTAGATAAACAACAACAATCTCCTATCTTTACTGCATCAATGAAAACAAACTACTTTTCAATCATAAACCATATATTGTTGAACCATAACATTGCACAAGGAGAAATGAGATAGTCATAACAAGACAACAAAAAGACTATCTAAAGGGAGTGCTTGGGATTACAAATTCCTATTCTGTTATATGCAATTAGGTGATAAATTTACAAAACTTAAAAAAAGGGAATTAGACCTTGTGTAAGTAACAGAACTTGGTTGAGGAACACATGGCTTTAAGACCTTGCCAAACCCATTAATCTGTGACTGAACAAGAGTTGATGAGCTCAAAGAAGTCATTCTTTTATTTTTATCAAACAGTTGGTGGGCGTGTGGGTATAAAATCAAAAAGATGCAAAGAAGATTTTTTTTGTTTGGGTATAAGATTGTTTTAGAAAGATTATGTGATTGACATGTGTCGGATAGGAAAAGGGTGGCTTATCTGAAATGGTTGGTCATCATGGCCTCATTGGTTGTTTCTTTTCTTTGAAGGAGAGAGCTTGACCAAGATAAAAGTCATCAAACATTGAGAAAATCGAACATTCGAATGGGCAACGAATCTAATTTGTGTTTGGGTGTTAATTTTTCATTGGTTGAAAAGGGTACTATAATTTAAATAAAACTAGTAAAATACCCGTGCGTTGCCGGGTATGATGATTCAATAATTTAAAAAGAAAATTTATAAACTTGTTGTGAGCATATTTTATAAACAATACATGAATTTTATTATAACTGATATATAAATAATACATGAATTCTACTATAATTGCATAACTAATAGAGCAGTTTATTATTTATCAAATTTCATAGTACCTCTATCACCCAACTGAATCAACTCACATAGTAAAAGTGAAAATGCTCATTTTAGCGGTGAATCGAAATGTTTTTTTAACAGTAGCAACTAAAATTAGTTGTGCAACTTTGGTACTTGTTGATACAAAAGTTGGGCGTTCCTGATTTGGGCTCTTGCTCTCGTACCAATTCGCTTCTTAATGCTTGAAACCTGCACACTAAGAAAATAAACAAACACCGTTAGGCTTATCGTGGGATTGTCTCCCACGATTAGACTCCGGCGTGAGAGTAAGTAATCGGTTTAGGGTTCTCGTAAAGAGTTTTAGGGTTTGTGAATCGTACCTTTAATAAGAATTATGTCATTCCTTATATAGGCGCAGAGTCCTTGTAGGGTTCGTGCTCCTTACGTTTCGCACACATGGTGCTTATCCGGGTTAAGGATATCTATTCCATAGATAGAAGATCCTTATCTATACCGTATATAGTTTGGTTGGGCTTGCGTGAGCCCAATCCCATTATTAATGCGGCCCAAGTTGTAATAGCCCACGCGTGGTGGTTATTGGCCTTAGTAATGTTTATTATTTGGGCTCGTGGCCCATATATAGACTATACGTCATCATGTCCCCCCAGTCTAGTGTGCGCGGCTCGTAGCTGCGGATGCTAGACTAGTCACAACAGCGGTAAGCGTGGCGGGAGAAGTTTTGAATATTGCCGCCCAATATTGAGAACAACGTACCTAGTCATAGATATTTCAAAGAAATGCCTCGAAAATCGGGGGTTGTGTCCACGTGTCCCTTGGAAAACGGGAAAAAGTGCATGTACCGTTTCGGATTCTAGCCACACGTTTTATGAGTGGGATCCACGTGGGCTTCATCTAGGGTTTTTCAATTGCTTATATAAGAGTCACCGTCTCCCTTTACCCACAACACACAGTAAAAACACATACTCACCATTTCACACTTCTTCAAAGCTTTTTTGCAAAGAAAGTAACTGTTTGAGTAAGTAATATCGTGTGCGTATTCTAGTAAATACTTTTTTAAAATGGTTGCCCAATTAGAGGAGTTTCGATCTGCGATGAGTGAGAATGATGTGTGTCAGTTTTCATCTGACTACTTCATTCCTCTGGATGTGCATCCAGAGGCTCCAGACGTCGATGTGTGTATAGCCGATTTCCCCGAAGGGAAAATAGGGCTATACACGCGCTTTTTTGAGTACGCTAATTACCGCGTACCGATATCCATTTTCTTGAGCAATTTGCTCAATTTCTATCGCCTTCATATCTCACAGCTGCACTGTATAGGTGCGGCGAAGGTATCGAATTTTGAAGTAAACTGTCGTTTACTTGCGATAGAACCGACCGTTGACCTATTCCGCGCATTCTACCACACAACGTGGTCGCATGGATGGGTGTCCTTTGCGAAGCGCGCGGGGAAACTTCAGTGTTATACCGAGAAGGTAGACTCTCTGAGGTATTGGAGGAGTATTTTTTCTGGGTTGATGATGTGGTGTTTCCATCGCACTTTGAGTTTTACACTCAAGATACTTTGCCGAGGGATGGGCGCCCCGCACCCGGTTCCTATAGTTTGGCCGATGCGCAGACCATTGATGCTAACCGCATCCCCATTAATCCTTATCCAGAGGAGTTTTTGGTGCATGTGGGGTTGAGTCGCAGCTATTTCGGGGGTGTTGACGAGGTGCCAACCTTCATTGATGAGGAAGGCCGGGGTGGGTGTTCATCCCTTTTCATTGTTCGCTTCTAATAATGTAAGTTTTCCTCTATGCGCACGTTTAATAACTTATCTCTGTCTTTGCTGTTTTGTTCCTGTTTGCGCAGAAATGGATTTATTTGCGGTGGTAAAACTGGAGAAGCCAAAGCAGGTGACCGTTGGCGTACGCCCTCTGAGGGAGAACGAGCAACCACTTTTGGAAGCAACTGCGGGTCATCTGACTGTGTTGGGGCCTGTTGGCCATGAAGATTCGCCGCCTCTCCTTGTTACGCCCGTACAGAGCGTGGCGCCAACTGTGGAGACGGCGCATGAGGAGGAGGCGCACGCTGAATCATCTGATAGCGTGGAGATACTGAAGCCTGAGGAGGTGTTGAAGCCTGAGGAGGTAGCGCGGAAGCTGAAGCGCAAGGGAGAGGCTAGTGGCAGTGGTACTTCCAAAAGGAGGCGCCATCTTATTGGAGATGTGGAGTCATCTACGGAGGAGGACACATCCGCTTCTGGTGTGGAAAAGGAGGCTGCAAAGACCTCTCCGTTTATGTAAGTCATCTACCTCATGCTTCATATATATATATATATATATATATATATATATATATATATATATATATATATATATATATATTTGACTTGTCGTAATATGTATTAACTGTGTTCCTTGTTTATTGTAGCGATGATGCCGCGAAGGATGATGGGGCCTTCGTGGAGACGGTGGTCCCTCCTCAGAATGAAAACAAGGAGGAGGGAGCAAAGGTAGATGAAGGCGTATCTGCGCAGCAATTGTTGTTGGAGTTGGCTGCCACTGCTGAGCGTCAAACTGAGCTGGTTGCTCAGTTGAAGACGAGGTACGTCGAGGAGAGTAGCACTCTCGCCTGAAAAGATGAGGAGATAGCTATTCTCCGTGCGCAGCTGGCTGAAGCGCAGGCGGAGGTGGGGTCCTTCAAGGCGTATACAGACAAGGTCACAAACGAGAAGTTGACCGCGATGGCTGAGCTGCAGCAAGCGCGCGGGGAACTTCATCAGTTTAGGGCCAACCTTACATGGGCGGTAAGGTATCTTGAGGAGAAGAAGGAGGAGCACTTTGCGAACATTGCTGAGTTCAAGGTGCGTATGGAGAAGATTGTTCAGGTGCAGGAGGAGAAGCTGCGCGGCCTGAGCATAGACTATGATGAGGAGTTATACCCTCATCTAATGTCTACCATAGCTGAGCGCAGGTGCGTCTTTACATGTTTCCTGCAATGTTGCTTTTATATTTGTTTGTATGTTTCTGCTAACGCAAATTGTCTTTGTCGATGTAGGTGGTTGATCAGTCATGGACTACGCCTGGCTGCTATGGGCACCTTGGATTCTACGGAGGTGTTGGAGACTTTTGGGAAGGTGGTGCAATGCGCTGTGGAGCGTGGAAAGTCGCAAGCTATGAAGGAGCTCCATGAGGCCAAGGCGTTGAACGTGGCCCTGACTGAGGTGCCTGGCTATAACGTAAGTGCATATGATGAGCTGGTGCAGGCCATGGAGGGGATGAAACTTCTGGAGCTTCCCCATATTGCACGGTTGGAGCGCGACCAGGATAACCCCATAAAGGTAATTATGGAGGGGTTGACCCTGGAGCGCCATATTTTGGAGGATGCAGAGGCGCAGCCGGACTACTTCCTCAAGCCTGACGAGTCGCAGCTGCAGGTTCCTGTTTTTGCGCAGCCTCGCCATATGCTGAATCCATTTGCCCTTGAGAAGGAGATTCCTCTGAAGGAGGTACTGGAGCGCCACGCACAGAGAGCTGCCCAGAAAAAGGGTATTAAGGGCAAGGCCGTCTTATGCGGTGTAGGCGCTGCACATATTCCCAGGTCTGATGGGATTCCTGTAAGTGTGGCGACCGTGTCGCCTAAGGATGCGTTGCTCTTGAGGAAGCTTCAAGAGGCAGGGAGTTCCGCCGCACCGGAAGATAGCCCTGAGCATCGTCATAGCATATAGGCTTCTTTTTCTTTTGTAGCTTGTATATTTATTGTATAAATAACAAAGTGTATCTTTTTCGTGTTATAGTAGTTGTCTCTTTTTTTCTTTTCTTTTTTTGTGTAAAAAGATGGAATAAGATACCCTTTTATGTTTAAATTAAGTGTGTGACTTAAGATAAATTATGAGAATAAACTTGCTTTAATTTTTGCGAAGTTATATTATTTAACCAAGAGTCTTGGCTTCGTTATTTGCTAAGCTTTGTACGGTGTACTTGATATTTGCACACCCTTCGTGGGGCGCGCACGGGAAACTTACCTCAACGTCTCAAAAGTAAGGCGCTTAGCAAGGATGCGTGATCCAATGTTGATGGGTTTGCAACCCTCTTACTCAACGAGTGAATTAGTAGGTTTACTCATCCTTTATGCCTTCGTGGGTCTTAATTAGTGCATGCACGCCATGTAGGCAAAAATACAAGATAACAATATTGACATATATAAGAATGTACGCAATAAAGTGAAATACGTTATGGAGTTAGCTAGAAACCATAACATTTTATTGATACTTGCAAGTTTTTGAAAAAGTAAAAGACAATTCCTAAGAAAGAAAAGAAAAACCAAACACTTATTGGGCACATCCTAAAGTGCAAAGGTGTCTGTGTATGGGCCGTAGCCTTTCCTAAAGATAGCATCTTTTAAGATTGCAGATGTTCCAGGTGCGCGCTAGGCCGTGACCTTCCATATCGCGTAACCTGTATGCGCCATTGCCTAGCGCATCGGTGACCTCGTAGGGTCCTTCCCATTTGGGTCCGAGCTTGCCTGTGTCTTCTGCGTGGCTTGCATCATTGGCGCGGTATACAAAGTCTCCTGGCCTGAAGGAAGTGTGTTTGACCTTTGCATCATAATACTTCTTCATTTTTGCCTTAGCCTTTGCTTCGCGTATAGCTGCGCGCTCACGTCTTTCTTCCAGTAAGTCCAAGTCTATGCGCCGCTCCTCGTCATTTGTTGTGACGTTGACCTCTGCTGTTCGTATAGTTGGCATTCCTATCTCAGCTGGTATGACGGCTTCTGTTCCGTAGACAAGGGAGAATGGTGTATCTCCAGTACTGGTTTTGATTGTGGTGCGATGTGCCCATAAGACATGTGATAGCTCGTCCACCCACTTTCCTTTATGTCTGTCAAGGCACGCTTTTATTCCTTCACCTAGACTGCGATTTGCGCGCTCAACTAAACCATTGGTTTGTGGGTGTTTTACTGAAGCGAAGTGTTGTGTGATGTTTAATTGCGCGCACCAATCTTTGAATGGGTTGTCTCAGAACTGCTTCCCATTGTCTGATATGATCTCTCCAGGAAGTCCGAAGCGACAGACAATGTTATCCCATACAAAGCGTTTGACCTGGTTGCCCGTGATACTCACCACTGCCTTTGCCTCAATCCACTTCGTAAAGTAGTCTATGGCTACGATGAGGAATTTTAGCCCTCCTGCTGCAACTGGAAAGGGTCCTGCGATGTCAATGCCCCACTTGTAGAATGGCGATGGTGAGGTAATGGGTGTTAGCTCTTTTTGCGGTTGGCGCGGAATTGGCCTGTGTACTTGGCAATTGCTGCACTTCTTTATCATATCGCGCGCGTCGCGGTGCATAGTTGGCCAATAATACCCTGATCGTAGAGCGCGCGCTACAACAGATCGCGGTCCTGAGTGCATGCTGCATGATCCAGCGTGGATTTCTCTGAGTACATAGTCTGCTTGAAGAGGTCCAACACATCGTAGCCAAGGTTGTAAGAAAGAACGTCGGTAGAGGATGTTGTCCCGTAGTTCAAATCGCTGCGCTGTGCGCCGTACTCTTCGAGCGTCCTTATGATCCTGTGGTAAGACTCCTTTGCTAATGAACTCAATGATAGGTGTCATCCATGTAGGATCTTGTTCTTCTATCACTGTGGATACTTCCATCTCCAAGATTGATTTGTTTTGTAAGGTTTCTACCAATACCTGTTTTGATAAGTGCGCAAAGCTTGTGGATGCGATCTTGCTAAGCGCATCAGCCTTCCTGTTGTCCCCTCTAGGCACTTGTTTTATTGTGAACCTATCAAAGTTTTTAATTAAGGACTTGGTCTTATCCAGGTATTGGATCATGTGTTCATCCTTGGCTTCATATTCACCTAGCACATGGTTAGTGACTAGCCGAGAATCTACGTTTGCCTCCAGGTTCCGTACACCCATTTGGATTGCAATACGCAGTCCAGCGAGTAGGGCTTCGTATTCTGCCTCATTGTTTGTGGCTGTGAATTCGAAGCGTAGCGCATAGGTGAATTCCATACCTTCTGGATTAGTAAGAATAATGCCTGCGCCTGATCCATCCACACATGAGGATCCATCCGTGAACAGAATCCAGGGTTCCTGCAGATCTGTTTTGGTTGTTGAGGTTGGACTATCAGTATCTGGCTTCTCAACAATGAAATCGGCTAATATCTGTCCCTTGATTGCAGTGCGCGGTCTATACGAGATGTTATATTCGCTTAACAACACACTCCACTTTTGTAGCCATCCTGATGCGTCAGGTTTAGAGATAACTTGTTTGATTGGCTGATCTGTGATTACAGCTATTGGGTGCGCTTGAAAGTATCTGCGCAGTCTTTTAGCTGCGAATACTAGAGCTAAGACCAGCTTTTCCATAGTGCTATAGTTAGTCTCTGTCTTCTTCAGTGCTTTGCTTACAAAGTATATGGGTGTCTGGACGGAGTTCCTATCTGTCAATAGTACTGCGCTAACTGCTCCATGGGTTGCAGATAAGTACATGATTAGCTCTTCCCCTGGTCGCGGTGCGACAAGTTTGGGAAGAGATGCCAGATGTTGTTTTAGTTGTTGGAAAGCTTCTTCTGCTTCCTCGGTCCAACGAAAGTCTCCCTTTTTAGTACACTTCGTGAGTGTTTTAAAGAGGGGGAGTGATTTGTCTGCTGACTTAGATAAGAAACAGTTTAGCCTTGCTAGCTTTCCGTTTAATGACTGGACTTCTTTGAGTGTGCGCGGTGAGGGAAGATCAATAACAGCTTTTGTTTTTTTCTGGGCAAGGCTTGATTCCATCAGGTTCTATTAAGTATCCGAGGAACATGCCTTCAGTTACGCCAAAGGTGCACTTCTTGGGATTTAACTTCATGTTTATTTGTCCCAATGTTTTGAACGTTTCCTCAATGTCGCGTACCAATTCATCCTCTGTGTGGCTTTTGATGACAAGGTCGTCAACGTAGACCTCCAAGTTTCGACCTACTTGTTTCTCGAAAGCTGTGTCCACCAATCGTTGGTATGTTGCGCCTGTGTTTTTTAGGCCAAAAGGCATTTTCGTGTAGCAGTAAACCCCTTGACTGGTGTGGAAAGCTGTTTTTTCTTCATCCTCGACTGCCATCTGTATTTGATGATACCCTTTGTATGCGTCTAGGAAGCATTTAAAAGGATATCCGCACAGGGATTCTACCTTCCAGTCTATCTCTGGCAGTGGATAGCAGTCCTGTGGACATGCGTTGTTAAGGTCTGTGAAGTCCACGCACATTCTCCAACTGCCATCACTCTTCTTTACCATCACTGGGTTAGAAAGACAGTCGTGATAGTATACTTCGTGCATGATGCCTGCGTCTACGAGCTTGTGTACCTCTTCCAGAATAGCTTTTGCGCGATCTGGGGCCTGGCCGCGCTTCTTCTGGCGTATTGGGGGATATCCTTGTCGGATTTGTAGCTTGTGCTCCGTGATAGAGCGTGGCACTCCGGTCATGTGCTTTGGTTCCCATGCGAAGATATCTAGGTTCTTTTGCAAGAGTGCGCACACAGCTGCTTTACCTTTGTCAGATAAAGATCCTCCAATCGAGATTTGTTGTTCAGGGTAATCGGGATGAATAGCAACCTTTAAGTTTGGTGTTTTTTCTGTGCGCTGTGCTGGGATACTCTCCACCTCAGTGGTTACTACGTTGCATTCTTTTGGTGGTACCGTTGTGTTATAGAGGGTAACAACTCCTCCTTCCACTGGAAATTTGAGCATCCCATGTGCTGTGGATGGTACAGCACGCATGGATGATATTCCCGGTCTCCCAATGATTCCATTGTATGGTGAGGGAGACTTGATTACCATGAAATTAATCCATGTTGCTGTTGAGTGTTGTTCATCACCCACGACCACTAGCAAGCGCAGTTGCCCCATAGGCCAAATCTTTTCTCCTGTGAATCTAGTCAGCGACGTTGTAGCTGGTATCAATTGACTTTGGATCTCAGGTCGTAGTCTTTTGAAACAATGATCGTATAAGATGTCTGCGGATGCTCCCCCATCGATGTACATGCGGTGGATATCATGTCCCCCCGTATGTATTTCAATAGTTAGCGGTTCTACTACTGCATTGTCCGCAGCTAAAGTAGGGAAGGATATCTCTTTTTCTGGAGAGAATTTTTGACTGACTTTTTGTTTTATCTTGCGTTGCCATGATTGTATCATGTATATGGTGTCAGCTTTATCTTTGGGAGGTTCTTTATTGCCCCCATTTCTTTGTTTATCCTTTCCTTCTTTAATGTTTTTTACGAGGTGGTCCATTCTGCCTTCTCTTACTAATTTTTCAATCAGTTGTCGTAGCTGGACACACTCGTTGGTTGTATGGCCTTTCTGGCCATGATATTCGCAGTATCCATTCCCTATGTGTTTGTCCTCTGCGGTACGCATTGGCGGAGGCTTTGGGAAGTTCGCTCCTTCTGTAACAAATATTTCCCTCGGAGTTTTTGTGAGAGGGGTATACTTGTCATTATCTCGTCCACTGCGATAATTCCTGCTGCGGTTGTTATTCTGATCATTGGATTGTCTCCTAGGCTGTTCTTGTTGTCTATAATTCGAGTAGCCTTTTTTGCTGTCCACAGCGGCTGCTTCTCCTTGTATGAAAGATCTTGTGCGCTTTGTTAGTTCATCGAAAGTTTGGGGAACTTTATCATTTAGCTTTCGAATGAGTTCTGGGTTGTTAATCCCATTCATGAACCCTGAAATTTTTAGAATTTCGGGACATGCTTTGACTTGTATGCACTCATCTTTAAAGCGCTCCATAAAAGCGCTGGTTGATTCCCCTTGGCACTGTTTTACTCTGGCTAGTTCAACAGGGTTTTTAGCGCACTTCTTTCTTTTGGTGAAGTTTAAACGGAATGCTTTCCGTAGTTCTTCAAACCCACCGATGCTCCGTCGTGGGAGTTTGCTAAACCATGTGCGCGCATTCCCTACTAATGTAGAATTAAACATATGGCACCACACAGGTTGTGGCCAATTTTCGATAGTAGCAGCTGATTCGAAAACTTTCAGATGGTCATCCGGATCACTTGTCCCATCATATGTTTTCACGTTAGTGGGCATGCGCCTCCTTTTGCGGTCGGAGTAATCGCTGATGCGTCGTGTAAACGCATCAACTTTCTGGCGACGCCATGGAAGAGACATGTCTTCATTTTCTTCTTCGCGACGTCTTCCTCTTGACTTCCAGTGTCCTGTTTCCCTATCCTCGTTGTCCGAGGAGTCGCTGGAGGAAGAGTAATTTCTTTTTCGGCGCTTACGCCGGCTTCCTTCAGAGGAAGAGCTTGAGGGGCTTTCACTTGGGGATATTCTCCTCCCCAATCTGTCGTGAATTCTCTTGCTCCCAGACTTGGAGGATCCTTCGCTTGGTGAATGTTGAGGTCCTAATCGGTCTTGTATCCCTCAACTGCCAAGTTTGGAATGAACATTGTTGTGTCTCTCACTGCCTTCATATTCCTCTGAATATTGTGAGTCAGAAGTCGTACCCAGTCTATCGTGGATAGTGGTACATTTTTCGTTATCTGCGTGTCTTCCTCGTGGGTGGCGCAGTGGTGATGATTCGCGTTCAGGACCAAAATTGAGTCGGGCTTGTAGGCTCGTACTCGACCTTCACCTTGCTTCTTCTTGCATGAGGGCAGTTAGGGTTTTGTAATTTTGGGATACAAAATTTCCCAACGTTAGGTCGGGTGTGTCCTCAGTTGCTGCAAGAATATATGCCTCAGTATTGGGCACCCTATCTCGGTTAGGCGCGCCCGGTGGTACAGTGTTGTCCACTTTAGGTACCGTTTGGTGAGGAGTAGTGAAGAGGGTGCGCTGGAGTTCCTCAATGCTTGGAACCACTGTGGTGGCTTGGGTAATCCTTATAGGTAGTTCTACAACTGGAAGAGGTTGGGTTGTTCCCGCCTCTTGGTGACCAGGTGCGCTGGTTGTCCCAGCAGCCTGCCTAGGGGTCGAATCTTGTTGATTCTTCCTCTGGGGGTCACGTGTTTTTTCCAACTGCGGAGTCCGCTGGCTTGAATTTTTATTCTTCGTCATTCTAGTTCCTTAGTTCTTAGTACGGGTCCCACGGATGACGCCACTTGTTGATACAAAAGTTGGGCGTTCCTGATTTGGGCTCTTGCTCTCGTACCAATTCGCTTCTTAATGCTTGAAACCTGCGCACTAAGAAAATAAACAAACACCGTTAGGCTTATCGTGGGATTGTCTCCTACGATTAGACTCCGGCGTGAGAGTAAGTAATCGGTTTAGGGTTCTCGTAAAGAGTTTTAGGGTTTGTGAATCGTACCTTTAATGAGAATTATGTCATTCCTTATATAGGCGCAGAGTCCTTGTAGGGTTCGTGCTCCTTACGTTTCGCACACATGGTGCTTATCCGGGTTAAGGATATCTATTCCATAGATAGAAGATCCTTATCTATACCGTATATAGTTTGGTTGGGCTTGCGTGTGCCCAATCCCATTATTAATGCGGCCCAAGTTGTAATAGCCCACGCGTGGTGGTTATTGGCCTTAGTAATGTTTATTATTTGGGCTCGTGGCCCATATATAGACTATACGTCATCAGTACTGATATATTCCTCCCACAAAACAAAGGCCTTATTCCCTATTCACATATACATTCATGTTTGCATATATACATGTATCTATATATCAATGGATGTATGTATGTACTACAAATCACAAATGTATGTCCATGCATATGGATGACACCATTCTCTAAACATGTCAGCTATAAATCATATATACATATGTTTAGAACTAATTTTTTTATTAAGTAAGTTGTTATATAACTTATGTTTAGCCAGAAAAACACACCAAAACTTTTTAAAACAATGCTTTGTAAAGTTTTATACACTTAGACTAGTGATGCGTGGGAATCGCACCTTACTTTACCTCTCGAGGGATCTCGAGAAGCTTACAACCCCCACCAGGCAGTGTACCTGATCGTTGTAGTATAGTATAGTGACAAGTACCGGGGGATTGATCGTTCTGCTTAGGAATAGTGTCGCTAGGATTAGAAAACCTAATTAATAGTTCTAGAGGTGAGAGATGATTATTTTTGTATTTTTATATTTTTATGAAAGCAATTAAAATCTCGGGTTTTAGAAGAGTGGGCGGAATTAGTTGCTATTCAACTAACCCAAAGCTATTATATAATTAAAATAAAACAATGAAAATGAAATTAAACTAATTAAACTAAGGTTGTGAGCAGTAATTGGAGAAATTGTGTTTACTTAGACTTCATTACTCCCTAGATATCTTTTACATGTTAATTACTTGTTACACTTGTATGAATGACGGATTGTATTCCTTAATACCATTCGTGGGGTGGCATACATAACTCCCCAACTCTATGAGCTCTTATCTCCTCCTACACCATGACCCATCACAACTATAGGGATTGTAAACAGTGGCTCATGCATTAAATACAACCAATAAAGACCTAGTACGCCTCGGTTCATGTTTCTTAAGACGTTCAAGCATGTTACCATTTGGAGATCTGCCAGTTTTTTTAAGCGTAACATATAAATCATTCATTCAAAACAAGAATAGACAAGTAATCAACACATAATCAACATCTAGGTTTCATTAGATCTAAGCAAACACAAGAGAGATCTAGCCTAGCATAATGGAATTGAGATAAGAACAAGAGATAAACAACCAACACATAGACATATTGATTGAATTGAAAGTACACTTATCTCAATTACAATGCAAGGTCTCAAGGGTTTGGAACCCTTGAAAAACCTGTAAAAGAGGCACCAAAATCGTCTTTAGGGTTTCACCAAAACTTCTCTCTTTTTTAATGAAAAAACTAGAAAACTATATATAGGAAAAACAGTCTGACGGCGTCAAGAGTTAATTCTGACGCCGTCACCTCGCCGCCATATACTTCCTCGGACGGCCTAGATCCACTTATGACGGCCTATGTGACGCCGTCACCACCCACGGTATAATATTTTAGCCACTTTGACGCCGTCACCAGTCCATCTGACGCCGTCACCAGTCCATCTGACGCCGTCACCAGCTACGATGTTTAATTCTCCATGTCTGACGCCGTCAAGAAGGTAGTCTTGACGCCGTCACCTTGTATCTTCAGCATGGATTTTTGGTACTTTGCCGTTTTCTTCACTTTTATGCTCCAAAAACGTCCAAAATAGCTTCTTTTCCAGAATTCACTCTCCAAACACCTAAAATCACAAAAGGAACGATTTAGGGCAATATTTGATCAAATAAAGTCGGATTCGGGCTTAAATGACCCCCTAAAAATGGATCATTTTTCGCCTTATCATATACCCTTACACTTGAGATTTGCTTGTCCTCAAGCAAATGAGCTTTTATTCTACTCAAAAGACAAGTTAGGGGTCATTTAACACTAATATAAAAGTAATTACAATAAATAATCGTTCCACTAAAGACCAATAGACAAGCACGGAGGTCATACACAAGCACCTCACAAATAGTGTTTAGATTCTCACATCTCTCGGGTGTAATAAAGTAATATAACATTATGGAAATGGAAGATATCTCTCACTACCTGTCATAGCAAAATAGATTACCATAGGCTTGGGAAAGGATCAAACCTCCACCACGTGGCGTAAGCACCTAGGATAAACTATCAAAGAGGTCTTTTAAAGGGTTATAACGTTAGGTGTAGGGATATGAATTACACGGTTTTGTTGGATAAAGGAAGTTTTACTGGTGGCGAGTTAACAATCTTAGTTAATTACATGTATAAGATGGCGTTGCTAAGCCAAGACTAGACTCGACTTAAGCTAATAAATGAAAAATAACAAAAATATAAAATAAACATAGAATAAAAACGGGATGGTAGTCCGTATGTTTTTTTTTTCTTTTCTATTTTTTTTTCTTTTTTTTTTCTTAATTTTTCGATTTTTTTTTTTTTTTTTTTTTTTTTTTTTTTTTTGCATACACTCTTACCCTACCATCCAAAATAATACATCATAGGGGTACAAACATTCCCCTTACACTTGAATCTTTACATACTTTACATTTAACTAATCTAATGACTCGAATTAAGAAAATCAAAACACTTGGAGCACTTTTAAGATTAACGCACGTATGGGGGTAATAAGTGATGTTCTTCCTCATTACTCCATAAAATAAGTACTTACCCATGAGTCCCAATCGTCCCAAAACAATATGTACAAGGATATGACTCGACTTAGCAACCATGTAATCAATTAGAAAGTTAACTTAGGGTTTAACAAATAACAATAATGCACTAAAAATGAGCGCATACACGGAAGGCTAAGGCGATTTGGGTGTACATTTAAGTGGGGTGTAACAAATTCTTCCTTTAAGTAAGATGCTTAAAGTTAGAAATGAAAAGATAGGCTCGGAGGGGTGTACTAGGGGTATCGTGTACTAAAAATGAGTACAACGCTAAGGGTGTGGGAAAAATTAGTTGACTTAACTAGCCAAGTAATATGACTTAAATGGTCAAGTAATTATAATACGGGTTTAACACAAGGGTGATCCTAATGCCTCTTATCATGTAGTAAATCCTACCACACGAATGTAGTCTCACTAGCGGTCTCGGGATGCATCACTAACGCAAGTTCTAGAATCTAAATGCTACCGGTACACTCATAAGCACTAATAATGAATGCTTTTCCTATCAAATCTAAAGGCGAACCTCACATTTTTGGGTGGAAAATTTTTCTGAATATACGGTTATGTGCTAGTCATACAACCTCCTATCCATGAGACGCTTGCTATGGCTAAAGTTTCACTCCTAAATGTTGTAAAAAATTTTAAATTTGGCGCTAAAATTACGCTAACAAGTATTTCTCGTAATTTTATTACTCATCTACTATCAAACAAAACAAACTCAAGCGAAAGTGCATATGTAAGGTATCATCTTTTTACCCTCCCCTTACACTTAAGATGAACATTGTCCCCAATGTTCAAGTAAAGAATGTAAAAGTTAAAAAGTAAAGAGAATGAAATCAAATACTCCCCTGATTCGCTCGGTATAGATTATAGGTTGACCAGGTTAAATCTTCCTCCAAGAAAACGAACAATCAAAGCTTCCCTTCCAGAATATAAATCATCTTCTTGTCATAAATAACCTGTAAATCCTGAAAACAATAGACAAGGCAACCTCGCGTAAAATCGGCGGCATCCTATATAAGTTACTAACTCCTAGAAAACAAAGTAAGATATAATGCTTGTGGAATGAAGTTTGCAGATTTCCTGGAGATTATAAAACTTAATAATTCACAAAAACCATAAGACTCCGTTAGAAAAACAAAACCGGTAAAATTTCCAGATTTTAACTCCTGACGCCGTCAAGAGCAAACCCTGACGCCGTCAGAATGAACCTGCAGAAATTCTTATGTTAAGTTTCCGGAAAATTTCTGAAAAAACTTTGTCCTACTTCCTGGAAAATCCTGCAAAACTTCATTATGACTCAATACAGGCATTTGACTCTAACAAATATGAATATACATGTTCATTTAAATATTGTGGAGAATCATGATCGGTTTGTTTCTTAAAAACATATTTGGGGTTTCCCCTTACACTTATCTTTTGCAAAAATACCTTTAGGTTGAAGTTAAGACTAGGCTAAACAACATAATAAAGTATTTCACATTTTAATTGAGAAACATGATCAACTAACAATAAAAACAAAGCATGCATACGGAAGCAAATAACAATCAAACAAATAAAATCACACAAAACATGGGTTGCCTCCCAAGAAGCGCTTGTTTTTGTTCGAGTCACGAGCCTGACTCTACCCTTATTTCACGGAAAGAAGGGAGGTTTTCCCTACACCTAGGATTAAGTGTGGGTGGAAGTAGCGATACACACCCTTAGGGTGTAAATATGCCTCGTGAGGAAAGAGTGGTGGATGAATTATATGCTCAAAGATGCGGGATCCTATCATCATAGCCTTACCTAATTCAATTGGGTTAGTGGGTGAATTAAGATTTTCTCTTAGAAAGGGATCATCTTCTATCAATTTCGAGAGACTCCTAGTTGGGAATCCATCTTGACCTAATAAACCCGGTTTAAACCCATAATGTGTTTTGTGATCAATCATGAATGGGTGATGTAAGCATGTAAGGTTATGTTCCACCCCAATATTGGCTTCCTCTCCACAAGGTTTAGAGTCCACTACCTTTATCCTAAGACTACCCGGACTACACGGTTTGATGGATGGATCGGCTCCTCTTTTGTCTCCTAGATGTATATCTAAGGATGGAAAGTTGTGTGAAGATTGAGGTTCCGGTTCATCAACACTAGGTAATTCCCTAGAACTAAGAGTAAGGTTATCACTACAAGTATTCAAACCTATATCCTCTAGTGGTGTTTGGTAAAAGGGTTCTACCTCTATTTGGGCTCCTATAGTCTCTTCTACTTCTTCCGGGTAAGTCACGGGTGGTGTGTATTCCTCAAGTGATGGTAGGACTTGTGGGGTACTTATTGGGCTTGGGTTTTCTACTATCTCTTCCATTTGTATTGTGGTGAAATCATACCACCCCGTATGCCCAGTTATCTCATCTATAGTTTTATCCCCAAACAGTCTTCTTGCTTGTTCCCTTAAACTTGCTATCAATTGATCCGTAACAACGTTTGTTGGGTTGTCCATTTTTTTGGCAAGTATGGCACAATTCTCTATGGTTTCCCATGCTTCATCAGCACTTAATCCCCAAAGGTCCCCATGTGCGGTATGGTCAATGTCCATTTTGGTATAGTGGTCGACACGATGGTAAAATATTTCAATTTGGGACCACAGATCAAAATTATGATGAGGGACTTTTCGGAGTAAATATTTAAAACGAGCCCATGCATCATAGATAGGTTCATCCTCATGTTGTTTAAACATCAAGATGTCATTTGGAGTGGGTGAATTTCGTGGTTTGTAGTATGGTGGATTCGCGTTCTCCATAATGGCTAACGGAATAGTCAATGGAAAGGTTTTTACAAACAAAGACACAAAGAAAATATAGACTAAAGAAGACCTAAAAAATAAAAATAAAATCTTACTAGAAAGGAATCTAGCAAGTAGACCTAATAAAAAGAAATTCTAACCTAGACAATAACTATTCCCCGGGCTGCGGCGCCAAAAACTTGATGCGTGGGAATCGTACCTTGCTTTACCTCTCGAGGGATCTCGAGAAGCTTACAACCCCCACCAGGCAGTGTACCTGATCGTTGTAGTATAGTATAGTGACAAGTACCGGGGGATTGATCGTTCAGCTTAGGAATAGTGTCGCTAGGATTAGAAAACCTAATTAATAGTTCTAGAGGTGAGAGATGATTATTTTTGTATTTTTATATTTTTATGAAAGCAATTAAAATCTCGGGTTTTAGAAGAGTGGGCGGAATTAGTTGCTATTCAACTAACCCAAAGCTATTATATAATTAAAATAAAACAATGAAAATGAAATTAAACTAATTAAACTAAGGTTGTGAGCAGTAATTGGAGAAATTGTGTTTACTTAGACTTCATTACTCCCTAGATATCTTTTACATGTTAATTACTTGTTACACTTGTATGAATGACGGATTGTATTCCTTAATACCATTCGTGGGGTGGCATACATAACTCCCCAACTCTATGAGCTCTTATCTCCTCCTACACCATGACCCAGCACAACTATAGGGATTGTAAACAGTGGCTCATGCATTAAATACAACCAATAAAGACCTAGTACGCCTCGGTTCATGTTTCTTAAGACGTTCAAGCATGTTACCATTTGGAGATCTGCCAGTTTTCTTAAGCCTAACATATAAATCATTCATTCAAAACAAGAATAGACAAGTAATCAACACATAATCAACATCTAGGTTTCATTAGATCTAAGCAAACACAAGAGAGATCTAGCCTAGCATAATGGAATTGAGATAAGAACAAGAGATAAACAACCAACACATAGACATATTGATTGAATTGAAAGTACACTTATCTCAATTACAATGCAAGGTCTCAAGGGTTTGGAACCCTTGAAAAACCTGTAAAAGAGGCACCAAAATCGTCTTTAGGGTTTCACCAAAACTTCTCTCCTTTTTAATGAAAAAACTAGAAAACTATATATAGGAAAAACAGTTTGACGGCGTCAAGAGTTAATTCTGACGCCGTCACCTCGCCGCCATATACTTCCTCGGACGGCCTAGATCCACTTATGACGGCCTATGTGACGCCGTCACCACCCACGGTATAATATTTTAGCCACTTTGACGCCGTCACCAGTCCATCTGACGCCGTCACCAGCTACGATGTTTAATTCTCCATGTCTGACGCCGTCAAGAAGGTAGTCTTGACGCCGTCACCTTGTATCTTCAGCATGGATTTTTGGTATTTTGCCGTTTTCTTCACTTTTATGCTCCAAAAACGTCCAAAATAGCTTCTTTTCCAGAATTCACTCTCCAAACACCTAAAATCACAAAAGGAACGATTTAGGGCAATATTTGATCAAATAAAGTCGGATTCGGGCTTAAATGACCCCCTAAAAACGGATCATTTTTCGCCTTATCAACTAGCACATGTTTTAGTTTTTGGATGGGATGAATGGAAACATGAGTAGGTGGATCTAACCGGCATTTCTCTTCTCGAGTTTGAGTAGTCGTAGTTTACAGTGGGACAGAGTGTTTAGAAAATCACCTCATACAAAATCTTTTATATAATAAAAGAATTACATCATTTCGGAGTGTTTTTACAAATCCCTTCTTATTGAAAAAAAAAATAGACCAATAGGAAAGTTCGATTTTGCCACGTAGGCGAAATTGAGAAATATAATTGGTCAATAAAAAGTCAAAACTAAATTGATTTTGGTCAAACTTAATCAATTTGGTGGAGAAATTTGGTTAAGAAAAAAAATGTATAAAAATATAGGTGTCAAATTTATGAAAACAAAAACTTAAAAAAAAAAAAAAAAAAAAGTAATTAATAAAACTTTAGTGTTTGAATTTTAAATAAATTATATAGAGTTAAGTGTAAAATTACAAGTTTTCATGTTTTTAATAACTTTAGAAAAAAATAAAAAAAATAAAAATAACCCCTTACACTTCATACCCCATATACTTTATAATATTAACTTTGTTTAAAATTACATGATTATTAGTATTAGTTTTTAGACTTTCATCATTAAAATTACAAAATTTAGTAAATATGCGAATTAGTTTTAATACACGTTAAATATTTTTTTAAACTAATGTTAGTTTTAGACTTTTCTAGAATATTTTTTTAAATAAGGACTCATGTTATTTTATTTAAAAAAGTTTAGTTTTTGCGTACACGGGTTTGAATATTAAATACAGCTAAATTATTAGTAACAGAAATATAAATGGTAAGTACGAGTTAGTGTGATATGAAAATAAATATACGCGATTCAACTTATAACAACAACTCGTGAAATTGTTATTTGAAATTTATATGGATATCCATAAAAACATTTTAAAAACTTTATGGAGCATAATTTAACTTTATCAACGCTTATTATGTGCTACTAAACTCGCACATTTTGTACAACATGATATCAATAGTTAAAGTTAAACAACAACATCAATCTCAACCTCAACATGTCTGTCAGTTAAAAACGTTATACAAAACTAATTATTAAAAAAAAACAAACAAACACATGGGTTAGATACTCATTGTTTAATGAAGGTGTTCTCCATAAATTATAAAAAAAAAATGCACGCATCACAATCCTTATTTGATAACAATCACCTCTCAAATTTAAAAAAAGAAAAACCACGTGGGTGATAACCTAACTTTATTCATTCACGTGATGTTTCATAGAAAAAAAACGTAATAGTTGGTTGTTGTAAAGGAATTAAAGGTATGTACATGAGAATTATTAATCAAGTATATATAGTTTTTAATCAGGTTATTACGTTACTATACTGCGATAATGTTATTGAGTTGGTAATCACGGATGTGAGATACAACCATTCTTCTATAACAATCACCTCCTAAATTTAAAAAAGGAAAAACCACGTGGGTGATAACCTAACTTTATTCATTGACGTGATGTTTCATTAAAAAAAAAAAAAAAAAAAAAAAAAAGTACGTATATGAGAATTATTAAGCAAGTATATATAGTTTTTAATCAGGTTATTACGTTACTATACTGCGATAATGTTATTGAGTTGGTAATAACGGATGTGAGATACAACCATTCTTCTATACTTATGATTTATGTATTAACCTCTTTTTGCTTCTGAATAGAATCCGAAAGAGACCTCAACAGAAATTTGACTTGTGTCTTATCTAGCTGATAGTTTTTAGTAACCTTTTTTATAGTTTAACTTTTTTTATATACACACCAACTTTTAGTAATTTTTTTTTAATGTTTTATTGAAAACTTCTACACCTAATATTTGTATTTTTACTATAAACATACTAAGCTATGATAGAATTAGTTGTTAGTTCAGGGGTTTTTCTTCTCAAAAAAGCTTAAAGCTTTATCATAAACTTATTGTGTTATAGTAATTGAATAAGCCAATAAGCACCTTCAATATGCATAACCAAACACCCATTTAGTTTTAATCTGAAGTTTTCTTATTTGATGTTAGGACTAACTTTGTTGTTATCCTCACTATAATGCAACATGTTAGTGGTGTTTGCAGAAGATACACTAAAATGCAAAGCAATTTGTTGTGTACATTTTTTAGAAGAGGATTAAGTATTAACACATGATTATCGTGGAATAATTATCTACGCCTACTCAAGGTGTGAATGTATAATTAAGTTGAGTTGCTAATTTAGATAATACATGAATGTATTTTAATGTACCAAAGATGTGTTTTAGTGCCTATATGAGGAATTTTATGGTAGGAATTCTTAGCAGGTGTCTTTGAATGAGTTAATGTCTTACATTCAGTTCTCAAGATTTTTTTTTTAAGGAAAGTAAAGTAAAGGGAAGGGAAGAAAAAGGAGTGGACAAGAGGGAATGAAAACTGGTGTATATTTTGTGTTCTTAAACTCAAATTTAAACAAAAGAAAGTGAAAGGAAGTCAAAACTTTATCTAAAGAAACTTCATCTTACAAAAACTTTATCTAAAACAAATCCAATAATTGACCCACCAATCGATGGATGGATGGATCTAAAACAAATTCAATATTTGGGTTATGGTTCAATATCGTCCTTAACACTTCAGTGATGGATGGATGGATCTGAAAGTTTATTTGCTTCTCCAATCGACGATGGATCTGAAAGTTTGGGTTTGAGAGACATGTACTTGAGTTTGGGTTTGACAGTGATGGATCTCAATAGTGTATCATAGCATGTAGATGTATGTGAAGTTGTGAACAATCGTTGATGATTTGGTCAAAAAAGAGAAAAAGTTATAAGCACTTTTACTTCCCTTCACTTTTTGCCCATATTTGGGATGAAAGAGTTTTTGAAGAAAAGCATTAAAGTCTCCTCTCACTTTCATTCCCTTCATTTCCTTTTCGTTTTTCAAAAAATCTTGAGAACACCACACTTTTTCTATTTCAGTCCTTTTCTTTCACTTCCTTCCCAAAGTTAAACTTAAGAACAGAGTGTTAATGAATTGAAACTTAGCAGGTGTTTGTTGTCATTGATAACACTATGGGTGTCAACCAACGGTCTAAAATATGGGTGTCTTTTACCTTGATGATTTAGGCTAATTGTAAAGAAAGTTGCACTAAAGTGAAGGGTCGGTAAGGATTCAATCAATCCTAAAAGACTTGCGAATGTACTCTTTTCCGTTTTTTCCATGCATTTATAATTTACTTATGTAAGTAATAATAATTTCCTTATATAGTTCGTGTGAAATCAATTGTGAAAACGTAGAGGGGGTGAATACGTTACCATTTAAAAACTTTATACTTGTTGTATTAAATATCCATTTTATAGCTTATTCTAATATGAAAGATGTTATGTGTAGTTAGTGACTAGCATAACTTAAAACATGTTATCATCCAAGTACAATCGACAAGTCACAACACAAGCAATCACATAATGCAACCATTAACGTAAAGCAATAAGTAAAAGAAAGAGCAAATCGAACACAAGGATTTATAGTGGTTCGGTCACAGATCTCCTCTCCGCCCTACTCCACTCCTCGAGTACCCAACTCGAGAGTTACTTCACTAGATCAACAAGCTCCCTTCTTGGCGGAGAAAACCTTACAATCGTTGCTTACACTTTATCCGGTACAAAGCTAAATACCGGGGTTTTTTTACAAAGGTACAACCACTCCTATCGTTGCCTATAATACTTCCGACACTAAGCTAGAAGTCGAGTTCTTTCCCAATGGTACAACCACTCCCACTATGTTTTGTGGCCCAACATAGAAACCTTGTGTTTTATGGCACAAACACATAAACGATCTAATCTATATTGTGATGATACAATGATGATCCAAGACATACATGTCTAATGGATATAGATGCCTAATCTAAATGAACTTCTTGAATAAGAAGTCTTCAATCATTGAGGATGTCAAATGCCCTTGAATCTTCATATGTTGGTATGCTTGAATGAATGATGACTTCAAGATCTTCTAACCTTCTTGGTGGATCATGAAGTATGCTTACAACATAATGAGAGTTAGTAACATTATGATCATTATGGAAAGGGTGATTCATTGATGTTTCTACATGGTTTTATACTAATCTATATGTGTGTGTTTTTTCATCTTTCATCATCAAGTTATGAGAAAACCATGGACTACTATTTATAGGAAAACAAGTAAATAGGTTTTTCCAAAACCATGTTCCAAAACTAGTAAAGATATCTTTCAAATATCTTTCCATATCTATCTCTAGTCTTATCAAGATTTTCTAGTCAACTACAAGATTGTAGTGTGTAAGTCTAAACAAAATCTATGACATATCTTACAAGTTTCTTTCCAAGTTTAAACATGTCAAATCAAGATTCTACAAGTGAACACACAATACTTTGAATGAGAATCTTTCCATATGTGTAAGAACTCTTACACATGATGTTATATATATATATATATATATATATATATATATATATATATATATATATATATATATATATATATATATATATATATATATATATTTTAGATTAAGATATATATGAAAGTAAACTTGTAGAATGTATATATTGCCTAAGTAATATTGTTTTAGTAAGTTAATGAGTTACTAAAAATGTTTGATTCCTAAGGTCATCTCATTTTTATCATTTGTAAAACTTACTAATATTACTTTAACACTTAAAGTGGCACTTATTCTATTTTGTACCTAAAGTGCACTTTGACATCTAAAATACTTAAAGACTCTAAAAGTATTTTAGTCATTCTAAATGGTTGGTCAAGGGGTTTGATCATAATGCCACATAACAAACATGTACGAACCTGTGTTGTAGCATACGAGGACTCGAGACGTTGAGAGGTGTTGAATGTTTGTTGAGACAAAATAAGATTACAAGTAACTTGTACATTTTACGTTATGTATCAAGTTATATTTTTGTCATCAATCAAAACAAACGAGACTGTATAGATTAAATATCGTAATATTTGCACTAACAGTTCGGTCTCACAGAAAAAATATTCTTATACCTTATACATAAACGTATTCTACAATTATATCTTTTTTTTGTTTCTCTTTATGTAATAAAGAAGCTATAGTAAAACATCTATGTTAATTTGATAATTTTATGATCAAACATGAGAAGTAAATTGCACAAACTTATGAAAATACAATTTTTCAAACAAAAAGGTACATTGGTAAATATGATATGATGGTTATTCATAATCAAGAAAATGAAACAATCTTCAAAGCTATCTAAATATGCTACATATTTTAGAAAATATAAGTAAAAGAAATACCACAATTACAAAACACATAATAAATTGTTATCACAGGTTAGCAAAACTAAAAGCATATATCACTAACATCTTATGCAAGTCAAGTATCATCATATGATTTTGCTTGAATAATAAAATATTATTTTTAGTCCACAAAGTAAAAACCATTTGAAACATGTTAAGTGATTCATTTCTTAATCGATAATAATATATAATCAAAAAGAAATTTTAAAAACTCTGTGCGTGCACAGATATTATAACTAGTGACAAAACACGAGAATGCATGCACTGAAATCAACATGTTTGTATTCCTTTCGCATTTGATACTTTTGTTTTCCTTGCACCTAAGCCAGTGGAGCTCCTCAACAAAGTACAACTAGTTATACATAATAATGTTGTGACACATAGATCTACAAATGTTGTTTTCAAAGGAATCGGTTTTGCAATCTAAAAAGAGTGGGCTAAATATGCCCATTTCAAAAAAGAAAAAAAAAAAAAAAAAAAAAAAAAGTGGGCTAAATGTGCTCAACTCTTTTACAAAGTAGTTAGAATTAGTCTATTTTTTTTTTATTTTAGGCACAAATTACCACCTCTAAACATGCGTAATAATTGTAAAAATTAACAAAAGTAAAGTTAGCAGAACGAAGAAAAGACCATTCAGATTTTTCTTTGCAAATGATATTAAGGTAGATGATGTAAAAACGAATAGCAAAAATACATTTTAATGTGTTTGACAACCTTTGTTAATTTGCACAAAATTTGCTACATTACCTCTTACCCATAAAAAAGTATTGAAAAATAAAAATATTTTCCTTTGACTTCTCTTAATAGTAAAATATAGTTTTTATCAGTTTCTATTTTGTATTTTTTTTTTCAATTTAATTTTTTTACCTATTAAACTATATATATATATATATATATATATATATATATATATATATATATATATATATATATATATATATATATATATATTCGTATTTTCAATTTAGTAGTTTTATAATAAAATGATAATTATAAAAATATAAAAAAAACGAAAAAAAAAAACAAGAAGGATACAAATGGTGTTTTAGAGAGTTGTATGTAAGGCTAGGCACAATGGGACGGGAAATTTCGGTCGAGCGCCAAATTCAACCGATATGGAGATCGGTCAACTCTATTTTGGAGTCTTGTGCAAATATCAGTCGACAGATATAAAAAACAACAATCGGTTGAAAACACAACCCACATTAAATACACAACAATCCCAAAAATCAAACCAAATGTTAGTGTTTGTATATTAAAAAAGTAATAATAAAATAAAATAAAATAAAAAAATTAAAAAAAAAAACTTTACCACTTTACATCCTATAAATATCAAATCAAACACACTTCTAAACACACAATTTCAAAAATAATTCAACCAACTTCTCATCCATATTCACCATGTCAAAGAGAAATACACCCCCCTCAAAAAACCGACGATCCCGACAAACCAAAATGCACCGGATTTGAATTTCTCGGAAAACAACTTTGAATTAACCGGCATAACACTACCACAAAATCGGGTATTCGCTTTCGTCCACCCGCTTTTGAATATACATCACAACTACTACCACCCAATCAAAATCAAAACATGTTTTACCTTAATCGTCCATTTGACCCACCGCAACGTCGATTATCACCAAGAACCAAGTGGGTCGTCGTATCATCCTAGCATGGATTTCTTGCATTCTTCCCAACTGTATCAAGATTATTCCCCGATTCGTAGTGCTAATCTTGACATGAATTTGGATGATTGGGCAGAGTATTCGACTCAACAATATTCGACCCAAAACTATCCGAGTCAAGATGCTTCGATGGGGCAAGGTTTGGGTCACGGTTCGTACTACGGTTCCATGCCTTTTGAAGACGATGACGATGTCGAAGAGACATCACCCATCAAACCAAAGAAGCCTTCGCGGCGTGCTACAAAGGAGAATGACAAAGGCAAAACAACCCGAACCAACTTTTGCGGATTAAGGCAGAAGTCAAGAAACGCTACAACTTAGATTACTAGTTTAAGTTTATAATAAGTATCGTCATGTTTAAGTTTTATTAGTTTAAGTTTTTAATTCAGTATTGTAATGTTTTTATTTTTAATGAATTTTAAATTTGTTGTTTAAAATGTTTTAAAAAAAAATAAGAATATAAAAAAATAAAAATAAAAAAGAAAAGAAAAAAAATGTCAGTCACCACTGTGACACTTGGATCATGTCTGATCGTCGGAGAGAGAAAACCGACGTGGCACCTAGTAACCCAGGTCACCAGTGTCTCTAGCCTAACCTATCCAATTTGGTATCGATGTCAACAAAATGAAGTTGGCTTAGGCTAGTAGCAGTGGAATGGAATAATATCGATCGAGGGCCTTGGCAACCGATATTGAGATCGGTCGACTCCACTGTGGATGGATTTTGCCATATCGATCGAGAAGGATGAAAACACCAAGTCGATTGCCCAAACAACCGATATTTACACACAAAGTTTATACATTTTGTTTCAAAAAAAATATGGGTCACCACTAAGGGAGAGCAAACAGACCGGATGGACCGGACCGACCGACAAAACCGACCGGACCGGACCAACCAAATTCGGTCCGGTCTCGGTCTAGGGATTTTTATAATTTCGGTCTCGGTCCGGATTAAAAACCTGACATTTAGCTTATTTAGACCGAGACCGGACCGGACCGAACAGGACCGAGACCGGACCGACTACATTCGGTCCGGTCTCGGTCTAGGATTTTTGCCGGATTCGGTCTCGATCCGGTCCGGTTTTTGGACCGTGAGCACCCCTAGTCACCACTGTGAAGAGAGAGGTGAATATGAGTTGAGGAGAGAGAAAACTGAGATGACAGCCAGAAAAATGATGCAACATGAGTCATGACTGCTTACAAATCTGACTGCGGTCTTTGACTTTTTAAATTAAAAAATAATCAGAAAACCAATAAAGCAATACAATTAGGTCGATTTGAAACCAACAAAAAAGTTGTAACCAAAGAACCAATTTAAAAATAATAATTCCACGGTGGTTAGATCATCAACATCGATGACACCATATGAGCTTTTGTGACACATGACTTACATGTAAGTATAACGAGTACTTGTTTACCAAGTCAAGAAAAAAACCTCAAAACAAAAAGTTAAAAAGTTGTCGAAGTTTGTTACCAAACTGGCTTTAACCGACGTTAGATTAGTAGTAATAAGAAGTTGAAGACGTGTTCTATGCCTATGTGGCACCCAAAAAATGCGTCTTTCCTTATTATTCTCATTCCAAAGACGCGTGATAAGCTATGACTATGAGAGAACTTGATCGTTCAGAATTCTCAAAAATCTACAACTTTTGTGTTTTAAGGGCCCGTTTGGTTTGTAGGTGGGTTTAGGATTACGATTTAGATTTTGATTAGAATTTGAATTTGAATTTAATTTAAGTTTTAATTAAATGAGGAAAGAAAAAATATAATTAAATAATATATTATATATGTTATAAATTGCTATAATTTATGAATTTTAAAATATTTTTATTGTAAAAAAGAAAAGAAAATAAAAATTGGATGGTTGAGATACAAGATGAACCCATATTAAATGATGATATAACCAAAAGTTGGCATAGAGGGTAGGTTTTGCACATTGATACATATTTGAGACTCATCCCCATTTGTGGTGCCTACACAAACAAACCAAACAACATTTTTGGGCATCGACCCCAAATCCCTAACCCTACCCCCACCAACCAAACGCACCCTAAGTTTTGCTTAATTCGGCGTTTAAGCTAGACAAAAATAAGGTCGAAGATGCTAAAAATTTCAAGAAAATCGTGACCAACTTAAAAAGATAAGAAAAAAAAAAAAAAGAAAAAAAAAAGTTGCAAATTATACATCATCAAAGTTCATACCAATTTAAAGAGAAATTGAATTCTAAAAATTATGGTGAAATCATTTGAGATTAATAATAATTTGAAGTATGGGTGAATTATAAAAACAAGTTATATGACCAAAATACCCCTGGTCAAATTGAGAAAAAGTTGCGATTTTTATTTTAATCATGATCGTTGAATTGGTTTGAGCGGCGATCCGACGTGTGAAATTACTTTTTACACTTTTAAAAGATTTCCGTTTGTAATGGATCGCACTTCTGTGCTAATATACTCCTTTATCCGACCGATATCAATATTAGTGTTGAGTTTAGTTAACGCTCCACAACTAGAAACTAACAATGCAACGCGTCAATACCCCATCACGAACACACAATTACACCTTTTACATAGTTGATCAGCTTGAGGTTTCTCTGATAATGATGAAGCTATTTGTAGCAATCCAAATTTGCACATGAATCCCAAAAAAAATTAAGGGAAAAGATTGAGAAACCTAAAAAACAATGCTAATTTTGTGCCTAACATATGTGTCATTAACTTAGTGGGTTGTGAAAAGGTGTACCCGGTTGCTACAACCAATAAATGATTGCCACGTAGATTTAACCACTTTCATGAGACCATTCATCAAATAAAGACGCATTTTTGCAACATAATACACAATCTGAAATTGTTCTATATGTTCAAGAGACGAAATACGATAAAAAGTTCATTCACCATTTCAGCTTTATTTGATTACCACAACTTCAAGATTAAGGTGCTTTTGATATCTTAATTCTTCCGTCCTTCAGCCAAGATGATGTGATATCCATGTCTGCATGATTTACAACCATAATGAAGTTGGTTATGTAATAAAAAGAACAAAAGTCGAACAACTTGTATTGAACCTAAAAGTTATGTTCAAAGTAAATGAAATAGGAGAGTTGTATGTAAGCTCACGTGGATTTAAATGGTGGACTGGTAGCTCCAACAACCGTGTTAAAAGCAACCTCTTGAAATGGTCCAGCCATCTTCCCGCGTGGAAACCATCCCAAGTCTCCACCTTTCTTTCCTGATGGGCATTTTGAATACTCAGCCGCTATCTGCAAGAACATAAACACGAGAACAGGATGAGCAAAATCATTGACAGATTTGGTCAAAGAGAAGTCATTGTGCATTGTTTAGCCTATAACCAATAACCATTTAACTAGGTCGCATCATGGCAAAGTTACATACACAAAAGTAGCATAATGGAAAAACAAGAAGTCTTACAAGAAGCGGAAGATCCTCTAATTCATAAGATCGGTGATAAAGTGCTAATATTTGTTTATGGGAGTGTTTGGATTTGCTATTGAGACTTGTAGCAAAAATAATTATTTTAAACGTTTGGAAAAGCGTATTCTCCATATGATTATCTGAGAATTTCATGCAAACTGATTTATCAATGGGCATTACCTAGCTACTATTAACACAATTTCATGCAAACTGATTTATCCTGTGTTCACAATAATGTTTTTTTTTTTTTTTTTTTTTTTTTTTTTTTTTTTTTTTTTTTTTTTTGGTGATTTTACGTATTCATTTCTTGAACAATCAATTTTGCCAAACACTTGAACAACTAAGTATCTGATTATCACAATTTCATACACAAAAGTACATCTAGACAGTATCTCCTACGATCATCTATTAGACTATTACAGCCAATTATCTTATTCTGATCCCTCAAATTACATAATCACTTCCTAAATGCATGTCCAAACACCACCTAAACTATCAAGAAGAATTTTATTGACTCGTCTTGCCTCCTTCATTTCTTGAACAATCAATTTTGCCAAACACTTGAACAACTAAGTATCTGATTATCACTATTTCATACACAAAAGTACATCTAGATAGTATCTCCTACGATCATCTATTACAGCCAATTATCTTATTCTGATCCCTCAAATTACATAATCACTTCCTAAATGCATGTCCAAACACCACCTAAACTATCAAGAAGAATTTTCTTGACTCGTCTTGCCTCCTTTACGTCACAGGAGCACACAATTTTAGTTTAATCTTCAAATTTATAATTATCAGTTTCTCTCCTTATAATCTGTAAATTCGATCTCTTCATTCATTTTGGGAACACTGCCAAGTATAGTAGTGTGGAAATTAGTTAATGGATATGGTCCACACCACGCCCCCATGTTTATATGACTTGGTAAAACGGTAAAAAACTAAAAGCAAGCCTAATATCATATTTATTACATGTTATGTAAATAGCACTCGGAATTATTCATACGCCGGCAGTGCCTACACCTTAAATGTCCACCTAGTAACCCAACATTCTATCTGTGATGAGGCCATCTTATTGATCATGTAATATATCTGAAATGCTACTACTCAAATAGCTCTAGCATCAACAATGACAAAGAGAAGAAGGAATGACACTCATTGAATGAAGAGGTTACCTTTGCGAACTCAGCCGGAGGAACCTTATCTCCATTGCTAAGCCACCCATCTTGCAGCTTCTTATATGCTTCATTAATTTTACCTTGCTTTTCACATAAAATGTGCCTTGCTGAAAATAAAATGAAATTACAAAATTAATACTGTAAGTCACATAAAATAGAATACATATTCTTTCTACACGAAAAAAGGGCAATTGAAGAAGAAACCTTTTACATATGTACAGGTGCCAAGGCCATCAGCAGCCTTTCCACTTTTTCCTTTGCCTTTTGCACCACCTTCCTCACTACCACTGGCTTTTGCCTTACCCTTTCCACCCTTTGCATCCTTTCCCATCGTATTTCACGCCTGTGACATATACACGTAAATATGTAATGATAGATGTTAACAGTCTGGTGAACCTAAAATCTAAACAAATACTAGATGAATAAGAAACATTATAGATCACGCAGCATATGTCAAAAATATATAATGCGGTATGCACTGAAGCTTAAGACTATACTACACTATTTTTTGTTTAATGTACTAAGGGGGGTGTTTAGGATAAATATTGAAATAACTTATTGCATTTTGATACAACGGATAAGCAACTTGTAGAGTGTTTACCCAAACTGTTTATGTGATCATTTGTGAGTGAAATAAACAGATACGAATAAGCAATTTGGAATTTACTCGATTACTTATTCCAAACTCCTTATCTGCAAAAGAAATAAGCAGTTTTGATAAGCAATTCCAGATACCCTCCAATAACAATCTAACATTAAACCATTACACACGCAAAACAAAGTTGTTTCCATAACTTATGCCTTGCGGTTCGAGGCAAAGAACAAACTTTAATGTGCTGCCTTAGTCCCATAAACCCCTCATTTTGATTTTATGATTAAAATTAGTTGCTTATAAACGACAAATGCGACAATAACTTTCTTTGCTTACTCCTTCAATAAACCCAACTCTCTTAATATGCTTATTAAAGTGCTTCTCTGCCTATTTTTGAACAGTAAGCCCTTAAAAGTGTTTGGATAGAACAGCTTATCTGATTGTTCTACTCTAAAACAAGCACTTAAAATAAGCAATCCCAAACAACCTCTAAGGATATAAATTCCTAAAATAAGAACTTAGGGTTCTTGCTCAAAACACTAATCGATTCATCAAAAAGTCAAAAACCAATCTGTTACTAGTTTAATACTACAAAAATAACAACGTAATATCCATAACCCTATATAAATTCATGCTTTACAATAGCATATATCAAAAGATAAAAACTTTATATAATAAATGAATAAAATAAACAAGACCCATAATAAATTTGACTTACCTTTGATGAGTTTGATAAAAAGGGGTTTTGAGTCGCAGACAATGCTCTCTCAGGTCTTCTTCACTTGCTTCTTCTTAACGCACACAAATCTTTAGATTTTAGCCTCCAGTATTATACCGAAAGTATCAGTTTTAATAGCTGAAAATGAAATGAAGAAACAGAAAGCTTTCATAGCTCAGTTGGTTAGAGCACCCGTTTAGTAAGCGGGAGGTCTTGAGTTCGACTCTCAATGAAAGCATTTTTTGTTTTTTCGATTGGAAGTTACACCCAGGCCCTTAATGTTTTTAACCAGCCTAAACAATTGACAAAAACAAAAGTGAAATAAAACGCCTAAATCTCAAATTGTGTGCGAGATTTGAGTAGGAAGGAAAAGTTAGTTTGTTGAAAGAGTTAGCTAAAAGCTCTCCATAGAGCATTAGGTGTGTCATGGCATGCAAAAGATATGACATGATTTACCTTTTGGTGTCGTGTCAGTTTTTGTGTTATAACAAAATTTTTTCACTCACATCATAAAAACACTTTCCTTTGTAACATGTAATCACATGCCCTTTGAGAACCACTATTTCAGTTTCTTTTTCGTTTCTTTAACCAACTAATTCATAACAAATAAAAAATAAATATATTATTAATTAAAATAAAAATAAAACTTTAATCACTTAATATTTGTTAGGAAACAAAACAAATAGGAAATATAGTACAAGAACCAATCATATTAAATTATATTTTTCAAATATGTTTAATTACATGTGCACATAATTCTTACAACCGGTTCATCAGATCACTTGTACAACCCGCTCAACTGCCGGATCAAAAAGTTTTACAACCCAAAACAATTCAACATTAATTTGGCTTACCAAACACTTCAGAACATATAGAATTCAAACACATATAAAGCTTTGATGAAGCCGTTTAAATACACATATGAGAAGGAAACTATTATGCATATCCTTTTCAACTTGTTTGTTATTAGAGATCACCAACAACCTGATATCTAGTTTGCGGAAAAGATCAATTCAAGAACTTGACGCACTTTAGGAACTTATGCGACAGAAAGTAAACACACAGTGATATAACCCTAACCAAACGATTAGTCTTGAAAGAATGAACGTACAACGACCCCTCCCCCCTCACCTCCTTTTATGGAGATGAGAGGGGAAGAAAAACCAACTCTTAACCGAGTTGAAAAACGGTTGCAACAAAGGAGAAAGACAAGACTCACTAATGCATGGACTCAGCAAACGTTTATCACCCTATATATAGGTGTTATAGTCGGTTATGCATTGTCTATTGCATGAACCGACATATACTCTTTCCTATTTGACTATAATAAGAACTAAAGTTACACAAAGACCCTTAGACTATCTAACTATCATCACTAATATCTAACAATTTCCACCTTAGTGGTGATAGTTAGTCTTCTTCGATACGCAGCAACTTCAACCTATGCTAGAACCTCGGACCAGGGACGCCTTTGTCAAGACACCAGTAGCAACAACCGCTACTAACATTAGTTTAGCTCCTGACACAATCGAGAGTCCCTTTAGCCAAATAGCCTCCTTTGCAGCCTCCGTAGTGTCATATACGCCGCTTCAGTTTTTGACAAAGCCTCCATGTGCAGCATTGATGAGTATCGTATTACACATATTTTTACCCCCGATATTATGAGAAATATATGATAAATAACCATGTTATTAGGACTTTTGGTACTTAATACGAAAATATATGTGCAGGACGATAGAATTGAGAAAAGTACAAGAAACGCACGAAAATGATGACTTTATGGACATATAAGGAAAAAGACATAGTTTGGACTAAAGCACGCCGCTTATATGGATAAAGAGCGCCACTTATGGGTGTTCTTAGTCAACTACATATACACGAGTCAAACATGAAGAGCGCTGATTATATATTATAAAAGCGCCGGTTACGCGAAACAAAGCTCGCCGGTTTTACACCAAATGCTCGGCGTACTTCACATGATAGTTATATCTTCTACATTAATAAGCTACTTCAATGATGAGACCGATCATTTGCTTGCATTAACTGATCAGGGTCGTGCTAGGGTTCCATTTACACTATAAATAGAGGCACAATTCGTGACTCTAAGACACACCTCAACAAAGTACCACACTTGATCATAAGAAGAAGTTTAGTAGTGGTTTGCACCAAACCACTAGCTAAAGTCGGAGAAACACTTGGAGCAAACAGTTGGAACATGAACACACCTGGAAAACTCGGTATAATGACAACATCACTTGTTTACTTAGTCTACTTTTACATGAATATGGAGTAGTACTCTTATGTTTGTTAGAGGCATCTTTGCCATGATTTGAACCATTTATGTATTATGACTATTGAATCTATCTTTTATGTATTTGATATATTATGGTTTAGACTCCTATCATGTGTCTTCACTAGTACAAAAACGACCTATGGTCACACATGGTCGATTTGGAACAGCCACACATTCAAATATTTGTGTGGCTGAAGGTAGGTAAATTGACAGCATTTACGAATTAGTCACACATGAGCATTTCGAATGTGTGACCATAAGAACTCTATTGCCACACAATCGACCCTTATGTGACTAAACGTAACTGGTGATTTTGTTCCAGATCATTTAGTCACATATGCATTTGGAACGTGTGACAAATACAAGTAACCTTGATGCCATATATGGTCACACTAAACTTATAGTCACATTTGCTTCTAACAGTATGACCAAATGCCATATACGGTCACACAAAATAGTTTGTCACACATTATTTAAGTGTAACCAAAATCCAGTACATATAGTCACACTAAACAGTTTGTCACACATTATTTAAGTGTAGCCAAAACATGCTTTGTGTGACTAAATGTTACCAAAGACCACACAAAAACCAAATTCATGTGGCAAGTGGATGATCAATAGTCACAAAAAATACACATTCCTTCACTTTAAACTGCATATGGTCACACTTATTAACACTTTTGGTCACTTGATGGTTAGTTGTATGTGACTAAATACATTCCCAAAAACATGCTTTGTGTAACTAAATGTTACCAAAGGCCACACAAAAACCAAATTCATGTGGCAAGTGGATGATCAATAGTGTAACAAAATACACATTCCTTCACTTTAAACAGCATATGGTCACACTTATTAACACTTTTGGTCACTTGATGGTTAGTTGTATGTGACTAAATACACTCCCAAAAACATGCTTTGTGTGACTAAATGTTACCAAAGGCCACACAAAAACCAAATTCATGTGGCAAGTGGATGATCAATAGTCACACAAAATACACATTCCTTCATTTTAAACAGCATATGGTCACACTTATTAACACTTTTGGTCACTTGATGGTTAGTTGTATGTGACTAAATACACCCCAAAAACATGCTTTGTGTGACTAAATGTTACTAAAAGCCACACAAAAACAAAGTTCATGTGGCAATTGGATAATCAATAGTCACACAAAATACACATTTCTTCAATTTAAACACCATATGGTCACACTTATTAACCGTTTTGGTCACTTTATGCTTAATTGTATGTGACTAACTACCCAAAAATAACATGCTTTGTGTGGCTAAATATTATAAAAGGCCATACAAACATAAAATTCATGTAACCATTGGATGAACAATAGTCACACAAAATAAACATTCATTCACTTTAAATAGCATATGGTCACACTTATTAACACTTTTGGTCACTCTATGCTTAATTGTATGTGACTAAATACCCAAAACAAACATGCTTTGTGTGACTAAATATTACAAAAGGCCACACAAACATAAAATTCATGTGGCCATTGGATGAACAATAGTCACACAAAATACACATTTCTTCACTTTAAACACCATATGGTTACACTTATTAACACTTTTGACCACTTTATCCTTAATTGTATGTGACTAAATACCCAAAATAAACATGCTTTGTGTGACTAAATATTACAAAAGGTCACACAAACATAAAATACACATTTCGTTCACTTTAAACAGCATATGGTCACACTTATTAACACTTTTGCACTACAAGAAAAACGGGTATTTGGAAGGGTGGAAAACTGTGCCAAATACTTAGTAAGTCATGCCAAATGCTATGTGCCATGAGTTGGTATTTGGCACGGTTAGTAATTTCCCATTTTAATGCACATTTGGCACACTTTCTTTTTTGTGCCAAATGCTTATTTGGTACGATCTCATCCCCGTGCCTAAAGTATTTGGCACAAATTAAATTTTGAGCCAAATAATTTGGCACATCATTATCTAACGTCCCAAAAATATTTGGTTTAGTTTTATGCCAATTAAAAAGATCATTTGGCACACTTTTAACAATTATTCCAAGGATGTATTTGGCATTTTTCTTTTCCACTCCAAACAGATTTAATATAGCATCATATTAAGTACACGTAAATAAAATATAACTAGGAATAGGAAGCCAAAATACATTCAACTCAAATTTTATTAATCATTCATAAATTCTAAGCTATACAATCACTTGAATTCCAACGAGTACCTAAACTCGATAATACTAGACATAGTGAGTGCACTGTATATAGATACAACAATGTTTTCTATCATGTTCGACGTTCTAAATTCCTTTTCATGCTTTATAGTATAAAATCGGAGCTCCAAATCTGCTGATCTAATGACCAGGTACCTCTGATCAGGATCAACATCTAATGACCACACTTCACTGTGATGACGGGCACCAATAATCTGTATACAATGTTTGGTGTCAAGATCCCAACCCGTTAAAAACTTGTCCTTGGAGGCACTAACAAGTTTATTACCGGAATCCAAGAAGGCAAGATCAGTAACCTCAATCCAAAAGCAAATCCAAGTAAAAGCTATATACTTTAGATTATACAAGAAAGAAACATCATAAATATCAGCTGAGAAACAACTTTTGAGGTCATTCAATCTTAGACAATTGTAGATAGTGTTATTATCAAGAAACACGTTCCGGAGGTCGGGGATGCTCGAAATAAAGAGTAAACATGGTATATTATTAGCTTCAAGAAAGGGTAAGGTGTGTGTGTTTTCTAGAGAGAGAAAGAAGGAAACCACACACACCTTGTGATACAATGAGACATCCAACCCTCCTAGTTGAGACTAGGGGGGGTATTTATACTAGAATACAAGCCTAACTTAGCACTATTGTCTAAACTAGTCCTTGTAAATAGAAAGAGATGCTATTCCCGAATATAACATTACTTTTAAGGCTAACAATCTCTCCCCAAAGTGATGTTATATGGGAATAGCTTACAACGTTCCCTACAAGTAAAATTGAATACAAAACATAAGCGCAGCAGCTCTGAGAGTGGTCTTCAAACTTCATTGATTCATTCAGCTTCCTGAATCTTCTCAGCTGACATCTCTTTACTTGCAGAAGAACAATGTGAGCAAATCTAATTAAGGATTAAATCTGGCTTGACACTCTCCCCTAATTAGTGCTCTCCCCTAAACTGACAACCTTTCTGATGAATGCCATGAATCTGAAGAAGTCTTTTGATACTTAAATGCAAACCGTCTTTAGTCTTCAAACACGCAGCGGAAAATGTAGAACAGACTGTAGACTCGACCTTCTTCAAGATTGTCCATTCGGGGGAACTGAATATCAACATCTTCATCTCACAAAATGCATTCCAGTTATCTTGCGTAAAACAAATCAGCCCGTAACGTACACATGAAATGATAACACCAAAGTAACAAGTTGAAACACCGATCATCTTGAATTTGATGCCCGAAATTGGTGAAGGTGGATAAGGTAGAAGTATGTAGAAAAAGTTGAGAGGATAAGGATATAGAATCAACCAATCTCCGACACAAATCATTTCATAAATCATTAAGCCCGATCACGTGAACTTGTTGTGCGTCCTCGATGTACACATTTCTCTCCCCTGATGATTGCGATCTTATCGGAATCAGCATAATATTGTGTACATGAAGTATTAACTGAAAGCACTTTATCATTAATCACATAAGCCCGTGAGAAGATGTCGATAAACCCAATCTACTAACAATACCATTTGAAATTGTCTTACTCTTTATCAACCTCTGAATCAACAACGACTCTTGTAGTAACCCCATATGAAGATAACCCGATATGACGAACTTGAGAATGAAGTAAAATCCCTCAGACTTGTGACTTAAGCTTGTACTATCCTTGTGACTAAGAACGGTGTACCATATACCCCTAAAAAAGTGTAATAAGCACAATCCATCTTGTCATATCCTCAACTAGGTGAGACACTGAGCACTACAACGTAACTCCTTTAAGTGATAGTTATCTAGGTCTTCGTCCATCCACCCCTTGACCTATGAAAACTAGATAATCCAAGTCTTCGTCACTATCAATATATGCCCAAACAAGTCATCTTCGCGGAAGTGAAGAAAGAAAGAAGATGAAATAAGTACACGCGCCCGTAAAACGTTACTTCAAACCCGAATAAATAATAACGAATTATCCCCATATTCACAAATATCCGAAACTAGTCGTTGTTATTTGATTGTGATTCTTGATCAGGATCGTTTAAGCAATCCGTGGTGTGTTTTGGTGAAGCTTGAAATTCTATATCGGGTGATTCGTAGTGATTTCGTATTTTCCCTCCAAAAATAAAATTGGAAAATTTTCTCGCCCATAATTTGGAAATCACTATGAAATACAATTCTAAGGTTACCAGAAAAATTTGAGTTTTGAAAATTTTTACGCAAAATTTCACCGAAAAAATTTGAATTTTGGCCTAAAAATTTGAATTTCGGGCCAAAATTTTCAACGTTATACCAAAATTAAAATCTCGCGTAAAAATTGAACGTTTAGTCTCCTCTCAAAAATAAAATTTACTCAAATTTTCCCGCCAAAAAACTTTTTTTTTTTTTTTTTTTTTTTTTTTTTTTTTTTTTTTTTTTTGTGGCTAACTCGATAAGCCCCTAACTCGATAAGCCCATAACTTGATAAGCCCCTAACTCGATAAGGCTCCTAACTCGATAACCCCTAACTCGATAACCCCTAACTCGATAACCCCTAACTCGATAAATCTCTCAAACTCGATACATCCCTCAAACTCGATACATCCCTCAAACTCGATAAGATGCTTCTAACTCGATAATTCCATGAGATTTGGGCAGAGTTTCCCCTAACTCGATAGACTATAGACCTAACTCGATAAACGATTAGGTAAGAAAGGCTAACTCGCCAATGTTGATCCTAACTCGATAACAACTTACACCCAAACTCGATAATCATGCATCAAACTCGATAAACATGCACATAACTCGATATATAACACCCAAACTCGATAGTCAGCTCACATCCAAACTCGATAACATGCACCTAACTCGATAACACCTTAATCCCAAACTCGAAAACTTATCCTAACTCGATAAATGTAGAAGACACCAAACTCGATAAGCACGCCAATGAACAGTAACCCGATTCGATTTTTTCATCAAAAAACACGATTTTACACCCAAAAACACCACGATTCGCCCCCGGTTAGCTCTGATACCACTTGTTATGATCAAGAAACACCTTCAGGAGGTCGGGGATGCTCGAAATAAAGAGTAAACATGGTATATTATTAGCTTCAAGAAAGGGTAAGGTGTGTGTGTTTTCTAGAGAGAGAAAGAAGGAAACCACACACACCTTGTGATACAATGAGACATCCAACCCTCCTAGTTGAGACTAGGGGGGGTATTTATACTAGAATACAAGCCTAACTTAGCACTATTGTCTAAACTAGTCCTTGTAAATAGAAAGAGATGCTATTCCCGAATATAACATTACTTTTAAGGCTAACAGATAGCAATCTACATTTGTTCAGTTTCGGATATATGTTCACTATTTCCATTAATTAAAATAGCAACATGCATCTGATTTGTTCCATTTTAAGCGGTATAAATTTTGTAATAGCAAAATCCCAAGTATGCTGCTCTTTTGAAGAAAACAAATGTAGGCAGGTTGCTAAAATGGAATAAAACAGATATAAGTCGCTTTTTATTATAAAGATAAAATAACTAAAACGAGAATCAAACACCAGTATGATGTTATAACCTGATCACGATGGCCACGGAGACAAAAAAAAATCCAACTTCACCAAGAACATCCCATAAGACAATGTCATTGTCCTTGCTTCCGGATGCAAGCAAAGATCATGTCTTGTTGGACCGACGGATAGTTACAACCCCTTTGTGCCCATTCAATGTATTATCACACTTTCCGATATCACAACAATGCTTGTTCACTAGTAGAAATCATTCCTAGACCAACTAAAATGGAAAACCGGTTTACTAAATAAAGTACTTAAACAAATTCTAACACCGATTTTAACATGAAAACCCATACTATATTGGCGATTTATTTTATATATTCAAGTCATGCACATCAAGCACTAATTACCAGCTTGTTGCCTAAGTGACTATTAGAACCCAAATTCAATAAATGTATGGAATTATTCAACACTAGAACCAATCACAGCCATGAAATAGAATGAGCATTCAATATTACATAAGCCATTTTTTTCTAAGATTCTACAAACAATCCACTTTTGAACCTTGACCATACAAGTAGGGGTGTTGTTGGGTCAGGTTATCAGGTTTCTCAGGTCGGGTTGAGTTAGGTTTTGAAGTTTTAAAATGTGACTCGCTAACGACCTGATTATGAATTTTGTTATCGGGTTCGGGTGAGATTCGGGTCGGGTTGGGTACAAACATTAGTAACTACAACACATTAATTAATATAAGTCTCTCTTGCTGCACTTTCTTATTTCATTTGTGACAGCTACAACACATTAATTAATATAAGTCTCTCTTGTTGCACTTTCTTATTTCATTTGAAGGTACTGATGTTTAATAACTTTTCTGTCAAACTGTCTTTCATAAAAGCATTAGGTCACAACTTGAAGCATGCACACTTTCTTTCAAATCTTGGTTATAGTAATTTCTTCTAAAAGACTTACTATTGGCTAAATGTAATTCATTAAAGCTAAGTAAAATCTGATTACATTACATATAAATAATAAAGGAACTTACATTTCTCATTTAAAAATGCAATACATCTGTAGTATTTCTTACCGGAATGAGAGGATACGAACTAAGACAAGGAGATTAGACCGCTAATGACACCAGGCTAAGCGGACCGCGTATACTAAGAGAAAAGCACCCATAACAGGTGCTCGCGTTATTATTCCAAACTTATCATGTATGTGTTAAACAAACAAGAGATATCCACAGACACATCAAAAGAATGGTTGCATGTCAATAATAAATCCAACTCGGGACATTAAAAATTGGCCAATAATGGTTGTTGTAGAAGAAAAAGGCCAACAGTTAATAACAATTAGTTACTCCACTTTTGGAAAATGGCACAAGTTCATTGGTATTATCCGGTTTTTCTTGGCTCAGTTTAATCTAGTTTGGCTCAACATGCCTTTTGACCCATTAGTCTCTATGCAGTTCATCCGGACTAGAAGAACAGGACACGGTAATGCGCAGATGTAGAAATTCATAACTATATGTCTATATGGTTTTTTGCCGAATCAATTATGTTAAGTTATAAATATGATTACCTTAATTAACTTGCTGCAATATTTACCTATCAAATTGTCAGGAAGAAACACACTGGTGTCTAGTGGATACCCAAATTTATAGAAGTAAAAAAGTATTTGATTTACATACATAGGTCACTTTATTTATATTATGCTTCATTCACATTACCAAATCTAAAAAAATAATCACCCATTCTATTACAATGTCTATTCTGTTCAGTTCAATCAAACACAAGTCTGATTTCGTTGCTAACTTGTTTCAATTTTTTACACTTTATGTAAGAATGTTCTGAAGTAGAAAGCCAAACACCCTTTTAAGATTGAGCTAAGAAAGAGGAGATAAACTAAAGGCATGACATTGTTTTACGACTAAGTGAACCAGCAAGTCCATTGATAAACTAAGGGACAATGAATTACATTTCCATCCACTGTCATCTATGCATAGAGAACCAACAATTCATCTAATTAGTTACAACTAGCATTAAGCATCAAAATTTGCTTAACCATCTAATCCCTACTACAAAATATGTGTAGTATCTGTTCTTATCAGCATATATAATCCCTAAGAGTAGTATCTGTTCCTATCAGCATATATAATCCCTACTCCAAAAAATGTGTAGTATCTGTTCCTATCAGCATATATATATATATATATATATATATATATATATATATATATATATATATATATATATATATATATATATATATATATATTCTTTACCTCACAATATTTCCATGCTGCAACAATTTCTTAAGTGAATCTCTCTAATAACATTGCTCGGCATTCACTTCTTGTAAGGATTGAACCATAACCAAACACAAAGTGGTGCATTAGTATAATCTCATTTTTGTTGCATAAAATTAGGATCATTTTTGTATTAGCTAACCAGGCGTGTAAATTCCATCGATGCTTGCATAAAAATAGTATCATGAATAGTAATTTGCATCCTTAAATATACTAAGATATCTAAAATTACAACAAATCAATTGTTTCAAGCAATATAGAAACCTCTAAGAAGGCATCAATGCCTCATCTATGTTTTGCTGTTATGATCTAATTGTTTCATACAAAGAACATATATAAGACACAAGAACAAATGCATTATAAGTACTATTTGAGCATACACGGCGTGTTAAGGAACTTTTAAGGAAGTCAACCACAAACTATCATACGTGTCGATTACGTTAAATTTTAATCCACATTCAGGATACTCGTTCTAAACAGACTTGGTAATTATAGTTAAAACATACTAATTCAACTTGGTAAAACTTAATTTTCTTTTTATGATAGGCCTTATCTAAGTACGTAACATGCCAATATATTCTACCATACAATTAAGAAAGTAGTCAACTACACAGAAAAGAAAGTCCAAGAAAAACATACTTATATACACTAGAACCAGTAAATCTTTTGTATGTATGCCAAATTGGTCTTCTTTGATTTCCGATTTATTATCTGCAAAGGAAGAACAACAAAATTAGTTCCAAGACCTTAGTAAAAAACATACCTATTGTGCAAATTACAAGAAAATAATGAGGTGAAATTTAAAGCCAAACCATCTAATGCCTTTGGTATAAACTTCTTAGAAATCCAATTGAAGAGAAAATAAATAAAAATACCCAAAACTTAAAACTCTCACCAATTAAGTTGAGCTTCTTCGTAGTACAAGATGTAATCACCAAAAGGGGGATTGTTCTTTAAAAGTTAGTTTTCCTGGGTTGCGCATTTAAAAAATCACACGAATAAATATATTATAGTTTACCGAAGTTGTGATTCTGCCAACAATAAAAAAAAGGTTTGTTCTTTGAATGTTATAAACGAAAAAAATCAAACCATCTTCTTCATAGAACAAGCCGCTCAACTAAGTGAAATACTAGATCCATCGATTTCTTCTCTGTTTGTGAAACGGTCCATCACTATTCGTATAAAGTTATAACATTAGATTTTTTTCATTGAGATGTTGGTCCGTTCAAGAGACAGATTGCTGATTCATGTTATGAATTAAGATAGCAGGTTTAAGTGGTCAGTTTAGGAGAGAAGTTGTGATGAATATTTAATACCAAATATGTTATAAAGCAAATTTGTGGCTAAGTGTTTAAATAACAATGGAACCTGGTATATGTAAAATTCGTACCATCTTCTTCAGGGATCCATCGATTTATGCTCCGTTCATGAAATGGTCCCACGAATACTCCATAAATTGATGAGATACGATATATAATTTTGTCATCAACATGATACTCCGTTAATGAAATTAACTATTACTTCATGAAATCAATTTAGATGGCAAGTTCAAGGGATGAGCGCCATAAGAATTAGCCTTTTTTAGGAGCCAAAACTTTGTAAATATTCATATTAGGAGCCAAAACTTTAATTTGATTCTTTTGAAATTTCATCATAGGCGCCAATAAGCTTTAGGTTTTTTCTTTCTTTTTTTTAATATATACATTTTTTCATTTTTAGCTAAGCCATAAGAGCATCGAGTATCGTCACTTGGAGCTGGCGTTATTATGCCGCCACCTCACCGACCCCCGACCCCCCACGCCATTGCGATTCTGAAGCGAATGGCTTGAGCCTAAAGAAGGAAACGTTGCGTTTTTTGACCATTGGAGTTTCATAAAAAATAAATAATAAGTTATTTACATTATATAAACCCCTTTTACACGACCATTTTTACACACAAACTAATCTTTCACTTCCATTTTCACTTTTATTTCTTTACTATATCATAAAAATGAGTCATCCAAATGATGTTTTTATTAACAACCTTCTCGGGATGTCGCAACATCCAAACTCATCATCTTTGTCAAACCCTGCTAGACGTTCATCCACAAACTCAATACACTACAAAAAATGGGCCTTTTAGGACCTTTTCCTACAACACTTTTTTAACCAGAGTCCTAAAAACACATCTAATATGATGAGCTAGTTTATTAGTCCCATTATCATGGAACCTAATAGGAAATTTCATGTATTGGTTTTATTATATGAGTTTTATAGGACACTTACTCATTCGAGTCTCGTTATGTTATAACATAATACGACACTTGCTATTTAGGTCCTATTATCTTAAGTTTTATAGGACTCTAAGACGTAGAGGTCATATTATATATAATATAATATGACACAAGTATATGCATCCTATTAGATTCGATTTCATATGACACTTATATGGTTTGGTCGTATAATGAAGAATTTAATAGGACACTTAATATACATGTCCTATAAAATAAGTTTTATGAGACACTTATTTACTTAGGTCTTATTATGAAAGAAACGTGATATGACACTTGATATTTAGTTTTATTATCATAATTTTTATTGAATACTAGTTCGTTGGTGTCTTATTGTAATTGGCCTTATACAACACCTAATGTGTAAGAGTTCTAACACATATTATATATGTGTTACTAGTTTTTTAGATTATTCTAAAACCTACACTGCTCTTCGAACCAATATGTTGAAAGTGTCATTTGAGTCATTGAACTCAACTTCAAGCATGAAAGTGAATGCTCGGTTGAACTCAAGTGAAGTTTTGATAATTGAGTTTTGTAGTCAATTAAAGGTTTGATGCTTGGCAAGTTCATACTACCTACACAAACTCCTCCAAATGAAAGAAGGTTTCTTAGCACTATTTTGCGCCACCGACACCTTTTCGGCTTATTCCCTTTCGTACTTGCTACTACGCCTGTCACGATCGTCTTCGAATTCTACCACCCTTCTCCCAGACCTTGCGTGGGGAACCAATCCTATGAATTGGAGTGGTTTCGTTAGCATGCATCGGTATAGGTTATGCTTCCATCTCTTCATTATATTCCTCATTTGAATATTCCAACTTTGATCGGACCTCATCATTGCGTGCTTTGATGCTAATGGTGATTTTCGGGGGTTTGCCAACACTACTACATAAATAGGCTAATGCAACCGAATTTTGCAAAGGTAAATTTCTATTGTAATCGGGCCGGGTCTATTCGGGTTTGGGTCAACCCGAATACGAGTAAAATGATTAAAAAAAAGTGCCTATTTCATTAAATACATATATAACTCATAAAACATATATAAAAATGAAAAAAAAAAAACACTCATTCGAATCAATCAGGTCGATCCGAACCAAAGTTAGTCAAATATTTTCAAACCGATACCCGGTCTTGTTTAGTATTCGGGTCGACCTGAATAACTCAAATAAAATTATTGACCTGGGTAACCCAACCAGAATAGGCTTATTCAAGTCATGGTCTGGGTCGGGTTGGTTTTTTTTACACCCCTACAGTGTAGGGTTGAGCATCGGGCCAGATCCTGACTCGACCCGTCCCAACTAATCCCGATCCCGAAAGTCACCAAAATCGTAAACCGAATACTGACCCGAAAGTAGTCGGTTTTTGGCCCGTCGCGACCCATCCCGAAAGTAGTTGATTTTTGCTTGTCTTTTTTTGGTTTTTGGCCCGTCCCGACCCGTCATGACCTGTCCTGAACCGAAAAGCTATTATTCGGTTTTGGGACTATTGGTTTATGTCGGGATCGGGTCGGTTGTCAGGACTCGGGCCGTTTTGCTCACCCTTACTACGGTGTGACAACTAGGCTCTCATTTCTTAAGAAGTTCCCTCCCATCTCAAAATTTGATTTTCACCATAATATTTCGTTTCCCCCATTCCAAAAGTTCCCTCTCATATTTTCCCAATTCTTTTGTTTTTGCCTTAAATCAATACACATTTTTACACACCATACACCATTGACCTTCTTTTCCCCAAACACAGATCTAAGAGATGAACCACCATTAGCCAACATAGCTACCACCACCCGAATCCCACTCTCATCTCTTACAGGTCGTACTAACTGCCACCACTGTCTCACTCCTCACTCTCATCTCTCGTCTATCGGTGTTTACTCCCGAACCCTATTGGGTACGGTCTCTTAATATGTAGTAGATTAGTGTTTCCAATTTCATATTAATTGTATGGTATATATGTTGTTAGTTGATTTATTTTGTTGGATAAAAAGAGTACTTTGATTTTGGGTGCTACTTTTGACAGCATCCTAGTGATTTTTAGATTTTGACTTTGGTTTGTACTTTGGGTATTTGTTATAATGCTTGAATTAGTTACTAAATTAGTTTAGGATTACACATGCTTGTTTAGTTCCAATTCTTATATATAGCTGATAGTTACTTATTCAATTTGATTATGACTTTTGCTAGTGTTTATATATTAATGATTTAAAGACTACTTTATAAAGTAGATTGCAATTGTCTACGTAGTTTGAGTATTACACTATTTTTGAATTGTGATTATCTTTATGTATATAATTTATGCTTACATGAAAAAAATTTGTTCCTAAAATTAATTGTATTGAAAAAAATTTGAGGTTTATATGTTTCAAGTTCGTGTTTGGGTGATTTTTAGGAATTAGGGTTCATGTAAACCCGTATCTATATGAGTTTGGAAGATGCTTTATTCTCGTGTATATATTCTTGTTAAATGCTTAATTTCCAATAACATGTATCTATTTATTGAAATTTTTAGATCTTGTTTTAATAAAGTTTGATAAGGCATAGTTTATGTAGGATTAATGTTTTTGGTCATGTTTTTGGGTGGCGATGCGTAAGCAAAAAAATATGATATCTATTTTTTGAGCTTTATGTATCATAACAAGTACTGATTGTTTGCTGTGGGGCAATTTGTGAATGCAGAAGTTTTACCTATACTCATTTGGGGCATATTCTAATATTGTTTTTATCATAACAATTTACATTTGTTATTTATTATCTGCTTCTGCTTTTAAGAATTAGAAAAAATAAGTAATTCCAAACACCCAAACACATATATGTTGTGATCTGTATAAATATACAAGATATAAGATATGTTAACTCACACATGTCTTCAGTTTAGAATAATCTATGTGAGATTATTTTGCGGTGTGAGCTTATTATATGTACAATTGGGCAGGGTGAAGTGCAAATTATTTCTCAACTTGATATGCTCAGAGGTACTAGTTACTCGACGATTATATCATCTATTCATTGCTATTTATATAAATCTCGTTTGGGAGTTATATGTTATATCGAATGTGTTTAGAGGACCATGTTAATACGTTATGATCTGGTGTAGATGCTAGTGAAGTCATTCATGAAAGAAGTCATTCTAGTTTACTTCAAAAGGTACATCACGAAACTTTTTCCAGAATGATGCATCATCACTTAGTAATATTTTTATAGAATTCACTGGCTCTGGCTTCTAACAAAAGAATAATATGCAGTTTGGACAAGTGAAACAATTGGGTGGTTTCTCGAAATGGGACAATAGTTTGGATTAATGTCTTTTTTCAGTTGTCTACTGTTACGATCTTGTATTTGTTCCGGTTTAATACTGCATGATGTTACCTACTTTGATATTTTACTTAGTAGTAGTTTTTTTCCCTCTCAACTTGTAATCAGTGGAGGCAAGCAGATATGTGTGTTGAAGACGATGTTGAATTCCCACTTTTTTTCCAACAATGATGAATTCACATTTACACAGGAAAATCTTCTGCGTATCACTCAGATGAAGAAATTCTCTCTGATTATGAGGTACGCACTACACAGCCAGTAATGCAGTTATTTGGAGCTGATAATTTTCATTTTAGTTAACTTTCAAATTTACAAAACATGAACCCAAATCAACCCATTCACAAGGGTGAAATTTGATGTTCGTTGAATTCCATCCCGATTTCATTACATTTTCTGACAACCGCTTTTCATGCTTAATCATTTCGTGGCAGGCAGCAAAGACAAAGCCAGACACAAGTTCTCTTTTAGGAGACAGTCACATCCTGACCTCTTTAGAGATATTAATCTTGTGTTTGAAAGTGACATATCATTTAAGGTTGGTTCACCATGTGATTAAAGTATGTAATTAATCTAGTTTTGTATGAAAAATTTAGTGAAACATAATTCCTGATATTTTTCAGGGGAAAGATGTGGATGATATGAGAAATCATGTGATGCCTGCTGAAATCCCAGTTTCACACACTTATACCACGACGTTAATGGCAGAGCTTCTTGTACGTGTTCAAGATGAACCTGATCTACCTGAAGGAAGTAATATCGAGGTAGTTCTTATAGAGAAGTAGCACATATAATTTCTCTGTTCTTTTGTTTTGTATATTAAGGTGGCAAATGAGTTAATTAGAGTTATGACATAATATTTAATTTGCTCCAGTACAATGAAACAAAAGGCACCTCCAGATAACTTGCTGTCAAGAAAAGCATACTGTCACAGGATCATAGTGACATTGATGATGACCTCGACTGTTTGTGTAGTGACTCATCAGAAGAAGATGAGGTACTGTTGGTTCATATAGTTAGTAGTGCTTATATGATATGTATTAGTAGTTTATGGAAAAGATTATAGATACTTAGGAAAGTATTGTAAGCCGACTAATACTCCTTGTGAATAAAAGGAGGTCGTATGGTATAGAGTTATATACGAATTTTACATTTGGTTCAATTATAAACAATCCAATTTTATTGTATTTGAATTTGTTTTGACATATGTTTGAATTTGTTTTGATATATATTTACTTATTAAATGTGACTAAGAGATGTATATAGTCACCCATATTAACATTTTTGGTCACTGTTTGCTTTATTTGTTGTGTGACTAAATATTACAAAAGGCCACACAATTTTTTTTTCAGATGATCAATAGTCACACAAAATACACATTTCTTCATTTTAAACAACATATAGTCACACTTATTAACACTTTTGGTCACTTTATGCTTAATTGAATGTGACTAAATACCCAAAACAATACATGCTTTGTGTGACTAAATATTACAAAAGGCCACACAAATAAAAATTCATGTGTCTATTAGATGATCAATAGTCATACAAAATAATTATTTCTTCACTTTAAACAGCATATAGTCACACTTAATTAAAAGTTTTGGCCACATTTTGCTTAATTGTATGTGACTAAATACCCAAAACAAATATGCTTTGTGTAACTATATATTACGAAAGGCCACAAAAATAAAATTCATGTGGCCATTGGATGATCAATAGTCACACAAAACACACATTTCTTCACTTTAAACACCATATGGTCACACTTATTCACACTTTTGGCCACTTTATGATTTATTGTATGTGACTAAATACCAAAAAGAAAAATGCTTTGTGTGAATAAACGTAACAAAAGGCCACATCAAAAATAAATTCATGTGGCAATTGGATGATCAATAGTCACATAAAACACGCATTTCTTCACTTTAAACACCATATGGTCACACTTATTCACACTTTTGGCCACTTTATGATTTATTGTATGTGACTAAATACCCAAAGGAAAAATGTTTTGTGTGACTAAATGTAACAAAAGGCCACACAAAAATAAAATTCATGTGGCCATTGGATGATCAATAGTCACACAAAACACACATTTCTTCACTTTAAACACCATATGGTCACACTTATTCACACTTTTGGCCACTTTATGATTTATTGTATGTGACTAAATACCCAAAAGAAAAATGCTTTGTGTGACTAAATGTAACAAAAGGCCACACAAAAATAAAATTCATGTGGCCATTGGATGATCAATAGTCACACAAAACACACATTTCTTCACTTTAAACACCATATAGTCACACTTATTCACACTTTTGGCCACTTTATGATTTATTGTATGTGACTAAATACCCAAAAGAAAAATGCTTTGTGTGACTAAATGTAACAAAAGGCCACACAAACATACAATTCATGTGGTCATTGGATGATCAATAGTCACACAAACCACACATTTCTTCACTTTAAAGAACATATGGTCACACTTATTCACATTTTTTGCCACTTTATGTTTAATTGTATGTGACTAAATACCCAAAAGAAACATGATTTGTGTGACTAAATGGTACAAAAGGCCACACAAAAACCAAATTTATGTGGCAATTGGATGATCTATAGTCACACAAACCATACATTTCTTCACTTTCAACACCATATGGTCACACTTATTAACACTTTTGGCCACTTTATGGTTAATTGTATGTGACTAAATATACAAAAAGAAAATGCTTCGTGTGACTATAAGAGTTTTTGGACACACAAAGCTGATTAATCCAACTAAAATTATACCTATTTAGTCACACATTTTAACGTTTTGGTTATTCTTTTGTAAGTGAGACTAAAAAGAACCAAAACATGTGACCGTAGGTACCCTATGGTCACACCACCTTTAGTCACACACACAAAAAAAACAATTTGTGACTATATGTATATCGTCACACATATTTGGTATAACCAATTCCACTTTTTGTTCTAGTGCTTGATTGGTCATTATAATTGTTTACAGGTCGAAAGATGCAATTATATTGATTATATTATGAATCGTCTGTCTATAACGAGTCGTTGCTATACTTGTGAGAATTAGATAGTAAAGTATATGATAACCTCAACCATAACATGTTTAAGACCTGACCTCACGTCTAGCGACTTGATTAGGAGAAAGGCATACTTGATACTTCATGCTTGGACCATACTTTATGCACTTTATGTATCTAGGATCATAGGCCGAAAGGAGATTCTTTTACATCAAGGAGATATAATAGTTTACATGATCACCATTCATGCTTTGCTTTTATGCTTTGTCCAAGTATTGTCTATGATACATATGCTCATTCATCTTATGTGCTCTGCCTTTAACAAACATATTTTTAATATCAATTGGGAAAACATTTCAAAAATCTTAAATCCAACAAAAATGGTTTTAGTGATAAGTGACAATCATTGGAATCTAATTTTGTTATCTTTTGCTAACTATAAGAACAATCACCTCTCTTGGGACGACCTGGTCTTACCTCAAACCTTTACTATAAACGGGGGTTATACTTTACCCATGTATTTTATGAATTAAGGAAATGGTAAAATCAGTCTTATAAATTTAAAGCTTTCTAAACACATCAAAGTTTTTGGCGTCGTTGCCGGGCAGGTTAGATTTGATCATATTGTTAGTTTTATGCATTTTGCAAAGGAAAAAAAAAAACTTAATTCTTGTTAAAGTTTTAAAAATTTTCGTTTCTGAGACACAAAGAGCGTCGGTTTTTCAGATAAAACCATCGATCAAATGATATAGTAAAAGAACAGTTGGATTTGATTTCACAAAACCCCAAAAACAATCTTGTATAATGCTTTTGACAGAAATTGAGCACATAGGACTCATGTTTCTTGTGTTTTTACTGTCTGAATTAATGCATGAGTATATAATGCACATTAAAATAAAAAATACAAAAATATTTTACTTTTTAATTATTTTCTTGCAAATGTTTTGCTAGATTGCTTTATGGAATAAAATGATTATTGCAATATGTTTTCAATTATTATCTGAATTTATGAAATAATATGAAGAACTGTTAAAACCCAGAAACACGCCGAGCTTCTAGAGAATTTCACATAAAATGGCTACAAAGTCACGTAACCGTCGTGCTTTTATTAAAACTCGTCGAACTTTTCTGCAAAAATCTTTACAGAAGACTTATTTCTTTTCCATGATTAGTAAACAGATGCATATCTTGGCATATATCAGTTATATGAGGTTACTGGAGTATGATTATGTGCTTATAACTTATTTGACTATCCATGGATCACAACAATAGGCTAGGAAAGAGGTTAGAATTTGAGAATAGCTGTGGATGGCTAGATGAGTCAGAAAGTGTACGTTGGAGAAAATTTTTTTTCAGAATCAGAAACAGTTGATAGTGGGGATGAAAATTGATCAGAGGTTACACACTTTTGGAAAAATGGACGCCCCAGATTGTTGTTTGAAGTTTCTCACACCATGTTATGTAGAGGAATTATATGCCTCTGATGTTGTTGCAGACCTTGATTACAATAAAAATTTTCTACACAAGAAATTCTTTAAAAGGTTGGGAGTACAATGTGAGAAAAGAGAGGATGAAAGTATGGTTGTTACCAAGAAACTCTTAGTAAGTTTGAATAATGAGTAGTTCCTGGTAGAATTCTACGTTAATCCTAATGAAAACGAATGGGAACCTAATGTAATACTTGGGATACCTCTCCTAAGATTGGCTAGAAGTATTGTGGACTTTGCTAATGGTTTATTAACCATATGGCTTGATGTAACTATAATTGATAATGATTTGCAGAATCTAGATGAGTTATTTGCTGGAATTTGTGAGGATAATTTGCCATCACTTCTAGACAATACATTCACTTTAGAAGCACCTGAGTTTGAATGCAAGATGGGAAAAAGTAAGAGAGTGAAAAACAAACCCCAACCAATTTACAAAATGAAGTATGGAGATGAAGGACCTTCATTAACCATAAACCGACCCATAACTAGGGATGAACTAACTAAAGAAGAAATGGAAGCTGATGTGTATGCTAGAATAATGTTACTAAATGAAAAAAGTCCAATCATTGAAACCTTGAAACATGCGAACAAACACAAAAAGATTTTGGATAGTATTCTCATGGATAGACTTAAGATGGATGGGGAAGTAGAAGATGAAAGTGAAGAAGAAGCTGCAGCACATGTAGTTAGAGGGTATAAAGTACTTAGGGAACTTGATGACCTAGGATGTTTAGTGTTTCCAATACGTTTGGAAGGTGAACTAACCTATTATGCTTTGGCTGACACTGGATCAAACATCAATATGATGCCTTACAAAATTTATGAGTTGCTAGAAAGAGGGAAGGTTAGACCAAAGATTGATAAGATTAAGATGTTTGATATGTCTCAGGCTGAGACAATGGGGAGATTGCTAGATGTTCTATGTCAAGTTAGTACCCACACTATCCTAGCCAACTTTATGCTACTTGATATTCCTATTGACAAGAATGTGCTATTTATTGTTGGAAGAAGTTTCATGCATACTTTGGGTTCAACACTTGATACAAGAAAGAAGAGGTTAACAACTTTTGATGGAGTGGTTCACCACCATTTTGAAACTGCAAAGATTAAAAGGACTAAAGAAGATGATAGTGATAGTGAAGATGAAGAGGAATTCACACCAAAAAGGGATGAGAATGGTAAACCAATCTATGGACCAATTCGTCCTAAGTTTTATGATTATGAGGACCCCATGAAAAGAGCATTGGCTGAACAAGAGTATCTAAACCCATTTAGAAATGTTTGTGTATGGAAGAAGATTACTGCTTTGCTTGGAGCACTACCATTATCTATCAAGAATACGGATTAGACTCCAAACTATTCTGGAGGTATTACCAAAGGAGAAGGGGATAGAAAATGGCATGTCAATATTAAAATTGTTGATCCCTTTGGCAATGGTTTTGAAAAAGGTTTTGAGACTAAGCACACTAAGAGGAAGCCATCTGGTTCCTACAAGCTGGGTGACATCATGTCACCAGAGCATTTTTCTGCCTGAAACACCAAAGTAACACCCAAAAATGGAGTTGAAACAATGCTCCTTTCTTAAACTTCTATTTTCTATGTTATTTTTCAAATTTTGAATAAGTTGTATCTCAAGCTTATTCTTGATGAGTATGCATCTGATAAAAAGATGAATGAACAACCATTGTGTATATTTATTTGCTTTTATTTGTTAGTTTATTATTTATCTATCTCTGGAAGATCAAAGCATGTATAAAAATTGCAGAAAGAAATCGCCGCTCTTTTAATTAAGATCGCCGAATTTTTAACGAGGGAAGTCTTTATAACTCAAAAACTAAACATTTTGACCTTACGCGCTAAAAAAGAAAAACACCAAACCTCTCACACACAAAAATAAACCAACGATCTTCCTAAACTATCTGAGAAAATTTTCAAAATCAAAAACCAATATCAAGATAATGAGGGTAAGTTTATACTTGTCTTGATCTTTTGTGAAATTTTATTAGGGTTTCTATAAACTTAGGGTTTGATGTTTTTGAATTTTAGATGTTTTATGCTTAATTTTAGGTTGCTTTACAATATTTTTAAGTTTGCCCCTTGGTTAGTTATAGAATTATGATCATTTTCATATTTAGGTATTTTCTATGCCTTAATGTGAACAATTGCCATGATAGGAGAATAATGTGATTGGTTTAAGCCTTTGCTTATGAGCTTACGGTGAGAATACATGATTAAGGAAGAGAGATGAACATTTAGGAAGAGATGTTTTGATCATAAATGCATATTTTCTAAGTCTTGGATGCTTTAATGTTATTCTTACATGAATAAATTGATACTTGAGACTACTTTTGAGATAATAGAGACCATATAAGGATAGAATTTTTATGCCTTAATAAGATGAGATGGTTCTTGATATAGAACAGAGGATTTAAGTGCAGAGCATAAAAATCTCCGGTCTTGTAGGTCAAGACCGCGGATCTTTTATTAAACCCCGCAGAACATTTTCATAAGTTTGAAAATTTTGTCATGTAATCGCCAGTTTTATTCTTAAAACCGCCCTTTTTTTGGAAATGATTGAACACAGTTTACTTGAAACTTGCTTGATTGATTGCACATTAGATATCTGTGTTCTCTAACAACTAATGTTGCTTTTTTGTGAATGTTTGAGTAGAATATACTAGGGGAAAGATCTATGGTAGCATCTAGGACTAGGGGAGCACTTAAAAACCCCAAGAGAGAACCAGAAGATCACCCTAATTTATTATGGAGGGGTGCTACTAAACTGCAAAAGAAGAATTTCAACACTATCCTGAACAGGTTATACTTCAGAAGTATTGATGTACCTAGGGCATTGAACTGGACAACTCTGAAGACTCTTGGTTGTGATGAGATTATGAATGATGTGCTGATAGTGAAGAAGGTGATAGGGGAGGAGTTTGTGACATCACAGATGTGGAGAAAAGCTGTTGAAATCAGGGAACTAATATACATTGAATGGTGCTTGGAATTCTTTAGTTCATTGAGAGTTAAGCAGGATATTTCTGATGAGGAAGCTTTGAATGGGACCTTCATGAAATTCAGACTAGGAGGAGTTGAAAGAAGAATAACTTTGTTTGAGTTTGGGAAACTATTAGGATTGTACACTGAAAAGGAGCTGCAGAATGACAAGTTAGAAAGATTGGTAGTTGTAGGAGGAAGGACAGGAGAGTTTGATGGAGATAAGTTCTGGACCGAGATAAGTGGGGAGGATGTGAGAGTGTATGGAAGGAAAAGGGTGTGGAAAATCAAGGACCATGTATTGCAGATTCTACACAAAATTCTTGTGAAATCTGCTTTCCACAGAGAATATTTTGAGCAATATGTGCTAGATCCCGAGCTTTTTATAATGTATGTGTATGTGAGGGACAAGGACTTGAGTGGGCTGAATTTCACATGGTTGATTGCCATGCATTTTTGTTACCAAGCTGTGACTACCGGAGGTTCAAGGATTTGCTGTGGACACTTGATCTCTGGGATAGCAAGGAATTTGGGTTTGTTCAAAAAGGAAGAGATGGAGCTGTTTGGGAAGCCAATCCTGTGCAAATCTGTGGAAATGAAGAGCTTGGTTATTTAAGGGATGATGAGACTGGACTGATCAAGGGACTTCCTGAAGCAATAGAAGTAGAGCTCTTGTGTATGATGGAAGAATGAAGACAGGAGTAAAAACCCACCGGGGTTTCTGGATAAACACGGCGTGGTTTTGTTTGTTGATGACCAGTGATGCGTGGAATTGCGCCCTCGCAAAAGGTTTTACCTCTCAAGGGATCTTGAGAAGCTTGCAATCCCCACCAGGCAGTGTACCTGACCGTTGTAGTATATTATAGTGACAAGTACCGGGGGATTGATCGTTTAACTCAAAGAATAGTGTTTGCTAGGGTTAAAACTCACTAAAACTAGGTTTAGAGGTGAGGGATGATTCTTTTTGTATTTTTATATTTTAAATGAAAGCAAGTAATATCTTGGTTTTGGAAGGAATAGGCGAAATTAGTTGCTAATCAACTAACCCAAATAACTAAAGATGTAATCAAAATAAAATAAACTAAACTTAAACTAATTGTGGTGAAAACAATAATGAGAGAAAATGTATTTACTTAGATTTCACTACTCCCTAGCTTTCTTTTACAGGTTGATTAGTTTGTTACAATTACATGGATGATGGGTTATATTCCTTAATACCATTCGTAGGGCCGTGTACGATCTTCCCTAACTCTATAAGCTTCTACCTCTTCCTATGACGAGCCGACTACTAGCTCCTAACATGGCTTCATTAGTAGTTACCTACGCATTAAATACAACCAATATATCGTAGTACACCTCCGGTCATGTTTCTTAAGACGTTCAAGAATGTTACCAATTGGAAGTCTGCCAATTTTCTTAAGCCTAACATCGAATTCATTCATCCACAACAATTATAAACAAACAACCAACCCATAATCAATATCTAAGTTTCATTACATCTAAGCAAACACAAAGAAAACCTAGCCGAGCATGTTAAAGAAAAGACAAGCGTAAGATATAATCAAACAACACATAGACATATTGAATGATTTGATGAAAGACTTATCTTCAATTAAGCATGGATGAAACAAAGGGTTGAAACCCTTAAAATATCTATAAATTCGTCTAGGGTTTACTCCCTTCAAAGTTGCACACAATGAATGAAAACTAGAAAACTATATATAGATTTTGTATCCTGACGGCGTCAAGAGATAGGTGTGACGCTGTCAACTCGCCGCCAAAATAAACTCGTATTGCCTAGATCCACTTCTGACGCCGTCACTCTTTATTTTCTCTGGGCCGTCTCTCTTTGGGTTTATACGTGATGGCCTTGGCAAATTATAACGTGACGCCGTCACGAGCTCTTCAGAAAACATTCTGGCGTGTTACGTGTAATTGATTTATCCACCTCTTTGTCAAGTCATGACGCCGTCACTAACAACCTGTGATGCCGTCATGTGCATTTTCCAGCATGATTTTGAGACTTTGTCGTTTTCTTCACTTTTTCACTCCAAAAACGTCCAAAATGTTTCGTTTTGTAAAATTCCTCTCAAAAGTACCTAAAATGACAAAAGGAACAATTTAGGGCAACATTTAATCAAGTAATCTCGACTTTGGCCTTAAATGACCCCCCAAAAGTGGTACACTTTTCGCTTCATCAAATACCCTTACACTTGAGATTTGCTTGTCCTCAAGCAAATGCGCTTTTATTCTAATCAAAATACAAGTTAGGGGTCATTTAACACTAATATAAAAGTAATTGCAACAAATAATCGTTCCACTTCAACAAAAAACAAGCACGGAAATTATACATGATGTACGTGGGGATCGCACCCTCGCAATAGGTTTTACCTCTCAAGGGATCTCGAGAAGCTTACAACCCCCACCAGGCAGTGTACCAGATCGTTGTAGTATAGTATAGTGACAAGTACTGGGGGATTGATCGTTCAACTCAGGAATAGTGTCGCTAGGATTAGAAAGCCTCCTAAACTAGGTCTAGAGGTGAGGATGATTCTTTTTGTACTTTTATATTTTATAGAAAGCAATTAAAATCTCGGGTTTTGAAGGAGTGGGCGGAATTATTTGCTAGCCAACTAACCCAATAAACTAAGATGCAATCAAAATAAAATAACATAAATGAAAACAAAACTAATTATACTAATGTGGTGGAACAATAATGAGGAGAGTTGTGTTTACTTAGATTTCATTACTCCCTAGATATTTTTTACAGGTTGATAACTTGTTACAATTGCATGGATGACGGGTCATATTCCTTAATACTAGTCGTAGGGCCATGTACAATATTCCCTAACTTTATAGGATCCTACTTCACTCCTATGTCGAGCCGTTAGAAGCTCCTAACATGGGATCATTAGAATTCTCCTACGCATTAAATACAACCAAAAATCGTAGTACACCTCCGACCATGTTTCTTAAGATGTTGAAGCAAGTTACCAATGGAAGTCTACCAGTTTTCTTAAGCCTAACATTGAATACAATCATCCGTAACAATTATAAACAAACAATCAGCCCATAATTAACATCTAGGTTTCACTACATCTAAGCAAACACAAGAGAAATCTAGCCTAGCATGTTAAATAGAAGACAAGCGTAAGATATAATCAAACAACACATAGACATATTGAATGATTTGAAAGAGTACTTATCTTTTATTGAACATGAAAGATTCAATGGGTTGAAACCCTTGAAAAGCTGATAAAATTCGGACTAGGGTTTATTCCTTCAAAGTTGCACATGAATGAATGAAATTTGGAAAACTATATATAGATTTTACATTGTGACGGCGTCATGTGTTAAGTTGTGACGCTGTCAACTCGCCGCCATAATAAAATCGTATTGCCTATATCTACTTGTGACTCCGTCATGTGTAAAAATGCTCTAGGCCGTCACTAATGTTTGAACCCTAACGGCCTTGGGTGACGCCGTCATCTCCTATGCCTAAAAACTCTCTGGATCGTCACGTGTATTTTTCACATCCACCTCTTTTGTAACTCTTGACGCCGTCATGTGGAGAGTCTTGACGCCATCAAGTACTGTTCCCAGCAAGGAAAATTGAGACTTTGCCGTTTTCCTCACTTTTATGCTCCAAAAACGTCCAAAATGCTTCTTTTTCTAGATTTCTCTTCAAAAGTACCTAAAATGACAAAAGGAACGATTTAGGGCAATATATGATCAAATAATCTCGAATTCGGGCTTAAATGACCCCTTAAAAGCGGTTTTCGCCTCATCAAATACCCTTACACTTGAGATTTGCTTGTCCTCAAGCAAATGCGCTTTTATTCTAATCAGAATACAAGTTAGGGGTCATTTAACACTAATATAAAAGTAATTACAACAAATAACCGTTCCACTAAAAACCAAAGACAAGCACGGAGGTCGTACACTAGAACCTCACAAATAGTGTTTAGATACTCATATCTCTCGGGTGTAATAAAGTATATATCACAATATGGAAATAGAAAACATCTCTCACTACCTGTCATAGCAAAATAGATTACCATAGGCTTGGGAAAGGATCAAACCTCCACCAGTTGGCGTAAGCACCTAGGATAAACTATCAAAGAGGTCTTTTAAAGGGTTATAACGTTAGGTGTAGGGATATGGAATACACGGTTTTGTTGGATAAAGGCAATATTTACTAGTGGCTAGTTAATCATCTTAGTTAATTACATGTACAATATGGCGTTGCTAATCCAAGACTAGACTCGACTTAAGCTAATAAATCAAAAATAACAAAAACATAAAATAAACATAGAATGAAACGGGATGGTAGTCCGTATGTTTTTTCTCTTTTCTTTTTCTATTTTTTTCTTAATTTCTTATAGATTTATTATTATTATTATTTTTTTTTTGTGTGCATACACTCTTACTCTACCATCCAAAATAATACATCATAGGGAATGTCCATTCCCCTTACACTTGATTTTTTACATACTTTACAATAAACTAATCTAATGACTCGAATTAAGATAATCAAAACACTTTGAGTAATTTTAAATATTAACGCACATATGGGGGTAATATATGATGTTCTTCCCCATTACTTCATAACACAAGTACTTTACCCATGAGTCCCAATCGACCCAAAACAATATGTACAAGATATGGCTCGACTTCGCAACCATGTAATCAATTAGATAATTAACTAAGGGTTTAAACAAATAACAATAATGCACTAAAGATGATTGCATACACGGAAGGATAAGGCGATTTGGGTGCACATTTGGGTGGGTTGTAACAAATTCTTCATTTAAGTAAAATGCTTAAAGTTAGAAACAAAAAGATAGGCTCGGAGGGGTGTACTAGGGGTTTCGTGTACTAAAAATGAGTACAACGCTAAGGCGATTTGGGTGCACATTTGGGTGGGTTGTAACAAATTCTTCCTTTAAGTAAAATGCTTAAAGTTAGAAACAAAAAGATAGGCTCGGAGGGGTGTACTAGGGGTTTCGTGTACTAAAAATGAGTACAACGCTAAGGTGTGGGAAAAATTAATTGACTTTACTAGCCAAGTAATATGACTTAAATGGTCAAGTAATTATGATACGGGTTTAACACAAGGGTAATCCTAATGCCTCTTATCATGTAGTAAATCCTACCACACGAATGTAGTCTAGAATCTAAATGCCTCTGACTAGCGGTTTCGGGATGCATCACTAACGCAAGTTCTAGAATCTAAATGCTACCGGTACACTCATAAGCACTAATAATGAATGTTTTTTCTATCAAATCTAAAGGCGAACCTCACATATTTGGGTGGAAAATTTTTCTGAATGGTATGATTTTGTGCTAGTCATACAACTCCTATCCATGAGACGCTTGTTAAGGCTAAAGTTTTACTCCTAAATGTTGTAAAAAATTTTAAATTTGGCGCTAAAATTACACTAACAAGTATTTCTCTTAGTTTTATTACACACCTACCATCAAACAAACAAACTCAAGTGCAATTGTATCCTCTAAGGTATCATCAATTACCCTCCCCTTACACTTAGGATGAACATTGTCACCAATGTTCAATTAAAGAATGTAAAAGTAAAACAGGTAAAAGAATGAAAACAAATACTCCCCTGATTCGTTCGGTGTGGATAGTGTGTCAACAAGGTTAGATCTTCCTCCAAGAAAATGAACATTCAATGCTTCCCTTCCAGAAATATAAATCATCTTCTTGTCATATGTAACCTGTTAAACCTGAGAAAACAATCTAGGCAACCTCGCGTAAAATCGGCGGCAATCTATATATAATAACAAATCCTAGAAAGCAATTTAAGATATAATGCTTGTGGAATGAATGTTTGCAGATTTCATGGAGTTTATAAAACTAAAGAATTAACAAAAACTTTAAGACTCCGTTAGAAAAACAAAACTCGCAAAATTTCCAGAATTTTACACATGACGCCGTTAGGTGTTAATTCCTGACGCCGTCAGAAGTGACCAGCAGAAATCTTTACGTTAAGTTTCCAGAAAATTTCTGGAGAAACTTATGTCCTACTTCCTGGAAAATCCTTCGAAACATCATTATAACTCGATACAAGCATTTGACTATAACAAATACTAATATACATGTTAATTTATTATTGTGGCGAATCATGATCAATTTCGTTCTTAGAAACAAATTTGGGGTTTCCCCTTACACTTAACTTTTGCAAAAATACCTTTATATGAAGTTAAGACGAAGTTAAACGACAAAATAAAGCATTTTCACAATTTAGTTTGAAACATGATCTACCAACAATAAAAATAAAGCATGCATACGGAAACAAATAACAATCAAACAATTAAAAATCACACAAAACATGGGTTGCCTCCCAAGAAATGCTTTTCTTTATTTACGAGTCTTGTAGCTAGACTCAAGGTTATGGGCAATTACGTGACCTCGTCTCCAAATGTTACATCCTCCTCACTAATCATCTCATTACTACTTTCTTGATAATGTTTTACGCGTTGTATGTTGACAGTGAACTCTCTATTTTCATCATCCATTAACACAACAGCGCCAGTTTTAGAGGAACTTTTCACTGTAAAGGGCCCATACCATCTAGACTTGAGTTTCCCGGGAAATAACCTTAACCAAGAATTATACAATAGAACTTTGTGTCCTTCTGAGAACTCCTTAGGTTTCTTAATTCGCTGGTCATGCCATATTTTCGCCCTCTCTTTATATGTAACAGAGGATTCATACGCTTCTAGCCTTAACTCATGAAGCTCATGGAGTTGCAAGAACCTATTCGTTCCAGCGACCGTATAATCCAAATTACATGCCTTAAGTGCCCAATAAGCCTTGTGTTCGAGTTCCACCGCAAGGTGACACGCCTTGCCATAAACCATGCGGAACGAGGTTGTTCCAATAGGTGTTTTGTAGGCCGTTCGGAATGCCCATAAGGCCTCATCGAGTTTAAATGACCAGTCCTTCCTGTTTTGATTAACTGTCTTTTCCAATATTCTTTTAATTGCCCTGTTGGTGTTTTCGACTTGACCGTTGGTTTGTGGGTGATAGACGGTGGAGAACCGGTGGGAAACTCCATACCTCTTCATGACCTTTTCCATTTGCGCATTGTAAAAGTGGGTCCCCTATCACTAATGAGAGATTTAGGAATGCCGAACCTAGCAAACAACTTTTTAAGAAAATGAATAACCACCCTAGCATCATTAGGCTTGTGCCTCTACCCATTTTGAAACATAATCAATGGCCACTAAAATGTATTCGTTCCCCCTGAAGATGGAAAGGGTCCCATGAAATCAATACCCCAAACATCGAAAACCTCACAAACTTGTATAAAATTCTGAGGCGCTTCATCTCTACTTGATATATTCCCGGCCCGTTGACATGCATCGTATGCTTGTATCATCTCCTTTACATCACGAAATATTGTAGGCCAATAGAATCTTGCATCAAAAATCTTTCGTGCGGTGGTGTTTATCCCATGATGGCCCCCGGAAGGGCCTGAATGACATTCTTTCATAATCTTTATTACCTCTTTTCCCGAAACACAGCGCCTGATTATTTGATCAGGACATCTTCGGAATAAGAATGGTTCGTCCCAGAAGTAGTATTTTAGTTGGGCAAAGAACCTTTTCTTTTCATATCTAGTCATGTGTTCCGGGATGAGCCTGCTTGCCAGATAATTAGCATAATCAGCGTACCAAGGTTCAGAATCTGTCATTGACATGAGCTGTTCATCAGGGAATGAATCCCAAATCTCACTTTTGTCAAGCTCACTAAGGAGGGGATTTTCGAGACGAGAGAGGTGATCAACAGCCAAATTCTCTGCCCCCTTTTATCACGAATTTCAACATCAAATTCTTGTAACAACAAGATCCACCGAATTAGTCGTGGTTTAACGTCTTGCTTAGCAAAAAGATATCGAAGAGCCGAATGATCAGTAAAAACAACCATCTTTAAAAGGACAAGATACTGGCGGAATTTGTCAAAAGCGAACACCACGGCTAATAGTTCTTTTTCGGTGGTAGAATAATTCTCTATGTTTTGATAATTACAAAGCATAAACTCATTAATCTAAAACTTATGACGTAAACAAGTTTTTAGTGGTTAATATTTGTCTTTGCATCCATATCACTTAAGATATGACTAAACAAAGTGTTTATTGTATTTCATGATCAAAGGAAAATTTTCTAATCACTAGAATTTTTATAAGATGTATTAAACATTCTATATCTTTTACAAAATTGCTTTTGGAATTAAAAGAATATGTTTAATTCATTATAAATATAAAATTTCAAATTTCCAACCAAAAATGGCAAATTTTATCCAGAAAAATATTCCCCACTAAAAGACAAGAAAATCCAACGTTCTGAAGGGGCGGCCCCCTTAATTCCTTAGGCGGCCCCCTTAATCATTAAGGGGACCGGCCACGCTCCAGAACAGTAATTTTCTCCCCTATAAATACTGGTTCATCCCACAGAATTTTCTCACCTTTTGTACTCCTAAACTTTCTGTTCTAGATCAACATTTCTATTCTCTTAATCCTTTGATCATAAGTGCATAATTCTTTGTTTCAAAGTGATTCAAACTTCATCCTCTCAAGTGCAATAGAAGAATACTTCTATCCCCCAAGACAAGAAGTATTACAACTTGTTGTGACCTCCACATACAAGTTGTTGGTGGATCATCAAGATTATTTACATTATTTTTTGTGAAGATTGTTGTGAATATTTGATTGTAGATAGTTGTGCTACGTATATTGATTGTGTGATTAGTTAGTTGTTAGCTTTGAAGAAGAAAAGTTTGGAATTAGATTGTAGTGAAGAAGTTAGGTGTGAAGGTGTTAATTGTGAAGAAAATTGGTGTGAAGAAGTGATGCGTGGGAATTGCACCAGGCTTTACCTCTCAAGGGATCTTGAGAAGCTTACAACCCCCACCAGGCAGTGTACCTGATCGTTGTAGTATAGTATAGTGACAAGTACCGGGGGATTGATCGTTCAGCTAGGAATAGTGTCGTTAGGATTGAAATTAATCTAACTAGGTCTAAAGGTGAAAGATGATTCTTTTTATGTTTTTATATTTTATGAAAAGCAACTAAAAATCTCAGGTATTGGGAGAGTGGGCGGAATTAGTTGCTAATCAACTAACCCAAATGCTACTAATTAAACTAATAAACAAGAAAATAAACTAAGGTTCTACAAGATAAGTGAAGCATGTCTACCCATGATATGTTACTCTTTGCTAGCTATCCAATTCTACCTATTGAATTATACACCTTGTTTTAATTGACGGGTTGTATTCCTTAATACCATTCATGGGGTGGCGTACTTACTTCCCCAATTCTATAAGCTCCTACTTCACTCCTATGTCGAGCCGGCTAAGAAGCTCCTAACATGGGATCACTAGAATTCGCTCATGCATTAAATACAACCATAAAAACCTAGTACACATCGGCTCATGTTTCTTAAGACGTTCAAGCATGGTACCCTATGGAAGTCTGTCAGTTTTCTTAAGCCTAACATTGATGAGAAATTCAATCAAAACAAGAATCAATAGGAAACAAGAATTATAAACTAAATCAACTAGATCTATTGAAGTTGTCACGCCTTAATTGATGGAGATAGACACACACATCAACAAGCCCTCATTGATGGAGATAGACACAAACATCAACAAGAAATCAATGAGATCTAATCAATTATATACAAGTTTCACATAATCATAAGTAGACACAAGGTGAATTAGCAAATCATCCTCAAAGAAGAGCAAACAACAATGATAATGGAAAACATAATTAAGATAGAATTATCAAACCAATACATGATGTTTATGGAGTGATTGAAACCCTATAAGTTGCTGGAAAAACACCTACCTAAACCCAGGAATCGACCTTAGGGTTTAGGGCTTCCAAATAATGAAGTTATGTGGTTATATTTATAGGAAAACTTTCTGTCGGCCCGATCTGATGGCATCAGACTTAACACATGACCCCATCAAGAAGCCTTTTTCACCAAATTGTAGATCTTTTCGTCCTGATCGTTTTCTTTTTTGAATCGCTCAAATCCGAGTTCGTATGCAAAAGTTATGGCCAAAACAGTGTCAGCTACTCCGCGCGCAAGTTTTGACAAGTTAACAAGTGACGGCCTTGGGTGACGCCTTCACGTTTCTTCTGGGCCGTCACCACTTTTACTCTTGACGCCGTCATGAAAAGTCTCTTGACGCCGTCAGGTACTGTTCCCAGCAAGGAAAATTAAGACTTTACCGTTTTCTTCACTTTTATGCTCCAAAAACGTCAAAAATGCCTTCTTTTCCAGAATTCACTCCCAAAGTACCTAAAATTACAAAAGGAACGATTTAGGGCAATATTTGATCAAATAAATTCAATTCCGGGCTTAAATGACCCCCTAAAAGTGGTTCATTTTTCACCTCATCATACTCTTACACTTGAGATTTGCTTGTCCTCAAGCAAATGCGCTTTTATTCTAATCAAAATACAAGTTAGGGGTCATTTAACACTAATATAAAAGTAATTATAACAAATAATCGTTCCACTAAAGACCATAGACAAGCACGGAGGTCATATACTAGCACCTCACAAATAGTGTTTAGATACTCACATCTCTCGGGTGTAATAAAGTATAAATTACAATATGGAAACGGAAGATATCTCTCACTACCTGTCATAGCAAAATAGATTACCATAGGATTGGGAAAGGATCAAACCTCCACCACATAGCGTAAGCACCTAGGATAAACTATCAAAGAGGTCTTTTAAAGGGTTGTAACGTTAGGTGTAGGGATATGAAATACACGGTTTTGTTGGATATAGGCAGTCTTTACTGGTGGCGAGTTAACAATCTTGGTTAATTACATGTACAATATGGCATTGCTAAGCCAAGACTAGACTCGACTTAAGCTAATAAATGAAAAATAACAAAAATATAAAATAAACATAGAATAAAATGGGATGGTAGTCCGTATGTTTTTTCTCTTTTCCTTTTTTTATTTTCTTTTTTCTTTTCTTTTTCTTGATTTTTTCATTTTTTTTTTCATACACTCTTACCTTACCATCAAAAATAATACATCATAGGGAATGAACATTCCACTTACACTTGAATCTTTACATACTTTACAATAAACTAATCTAATGACTCGAATTAAGAAAATCAAAACACTTGGAGTAGTTTTAAGATTAACGTACATACGGGGGTAATATATTATGTTCTTCCCCATTACTCCATATATAAGTACTTTAACCATGAGTCCCAATCGTCCTAAAATAATATGTACAAGGATATGACTCGACTTAGCAACTATGTAATCAATTAGATAATTAACTTAGGGTTTAACAAATAACAATAATGCACTAAAGATGAGTGCATACACGGAAGGCTAAGGCGATTTGGTTGTACATTTAAGTGGGGTGTAACAAATTCTTCCTTTAAGTAAGATGCTTAAAGTTAGAAACGAAAAGATAGGCTCGGAGGGGTGTACTAGGGGTTTCGTGTACTAAAAATGAGTACAACGCTAAGGTGTGGGAAAAATTAGTTGACTTAACTAGCCAAGTAATATGACTTAAATGGTCAAGTAATTATAATACGGGTTTAACACAAGGGTGATCCTAATGCCTCTTATCATGTAGTAAATCCTACTACACGAATGTAGTCTCACTAGCGGTCTCGGGATGCATCACTAACGCAGGTTCTAGAATCTAAATGCTACCAGTACACTCATAAGCACTAATAATGAATGCTTTTCCTATCAAATCTAAAGGCGAACCTCACATATTTGGGTGGAAATTTTTTTTGAATGATACGGTTATGTGCTAGTCATACAATCTCCTATCCATGAGACGCTTGCTATGGCTAAAGTTTTACTCCTAAATGTTGTAAAAAAAATTTAAATTTGGCGCTAAAATTGCACTAACAAGTATTTCTCATAGTTTTATTACACATCTACTATCAAACAAACAAACTCAAGCGAAAGTGTATTTGTAAGGTATCATCATTTTACCCTCCCCTTACACTTAAGATGAACATTGTCCCCAATGTTCAAGTAAAGAATGTAAAAGTGAAATAATTAAAAAGGATGAAATCAAATACTCCCCTGATTCGCTTGGTATGGATAATAAGGTGGCCAGGTTAGATCTTCCTCCAAGAAAATGAACAATCAAAGCTTCCCTTCCAGAATATAAATCATCTTGGTCATACATAACCTGTAAATCCTGAGAAAACAAACAAGACAACCTCGCATAAAATCGGCGGCAATCTACATAAGTTACTAAATCCTAGAAAACAAAATAAGATATAATGCTTGTGGAATGAAGTTTGCAGATTTCCTGGAGATTATAAAACTTAATAATTCAGCAAAAACTTTAAGACTCCGTTAGAAAAACAAAACTGGTAAAATTTCCAGATTTTTACACATGACGCCGTTAAGAGCAAGCTCATGACGCCGTCAGAAGTAACCTGTAGAAATTCTTATGTTAAGTTTCCAGAAAATTTCTGGAAAAACTTGGCCCTACTTCCTGGAAAATCATGCAAAACTTCATTATGACTCAATACAAGCATTTGACTCTAACAAATACGAATATACATGTTCACTTAATATTGTGGAGAATCATGATCGGGTTGTTTCTTAAAAACATATTTGGGGTTTCCCCTTACACTTATCTTTTGCAAAAATACCTTTAGGTGGAGTTAAGACTAGGCCAAAACAACAAAGTAAAGTATTTCCACTTTTTTAGTTTAGAAACATGATCTACCAACAATAAAAATAAATGCATACGGAAGCAAATAACAAACAAACAAAATAAAATCACACAAACCATGGGTTGCCTCCCAAGAAGCGCTTTTCTTTATTTACGAATCTTATAGCTAGACTCAAGGTCATGGGTTACTACGTGACCTCATCGTTGGTTCCACTCTCTAGGTCGTCTTCTAAACCAGTTTCGCTTTCATAGTGTAAGTACTTCGGGTCTTCGAACTCGAAGACATCTTCTCGATACTTAGAACCAAGTTTACTAACATCTTTAAAGAACCCACATGATAAATCGGAAGTGTTTTTACATCCTCTCTGCACATCATCATCATACAAAATAAGTTGGGAACTTAGCCTATCAAGCCCGTCACAATCGATTTCCTTAAGGTCTTTTCTCTTGTACGGCATTTGGTACGAAACCCTCCTAATTCCATCAGCGAAGGTCATGATTCCGTTCCGGTCATCAACTATCAAATTAGTGATTTCACAAAAGGGTTCTCCAAAAATGACTTGTGATAACCTAGGGTCGACATAGTCTTCGATGTTGTCCACAATCGTGAATTCCATAGTGAATGCCATATTTCCTACGAACACCTGGATTTCATGATCTTTACCAACCACCTTCTCTCCCTTGTAAATCATTCCCCATCTACAGATATTGTTATAATGGAATAGGGACATAAAATTCTTAGGCAGAAATACGTTAATGTAGACGTTATCGAAGTACTTATGACCGATCATGCAGGGAATTTTGAGATTATTCGGATCACGCCTTCTTATCTTCCCCGATTCTCCATCCCTTGATCCATATAGATTCCCTTCAAGGGAAGGACGATACTCGTATACCTCCTCATTACCCTTACAAAAAATCACCTTTTTAACACCATTGGTGAACAATGCACTTCCATCCTTCTCATCAAGGATTACTCCCAATTCATTGATAAATGGTTTCCCAAGAACAAGGTTGGTTAATGTTCGATTGGTGAGAGGGTCCACGTCATCGACCGCGGTGAAGTCAATATTGTAAACAAGCTCTCCAATTATGATTGATACATTTTTTATTACCCTTGCATTATTGACTCTCTTGCACACAATGCGTTCTGGGAAGGCTTCGTGGTATAGGGAAAGGGGTATTATGTTGACTGGGAAGCAAGGATCTATATGACTATCGGTTAAGAGCTTTTCCTTAATGGTGCAGGAGATCTTAAAAACTTTAGGGTTGCTTTCATCAGTCCTATCGCTACTCCCATTGGTAACATCCTCCATTTTTCTCTCGGGCTCCTCTAAAATAGATTTACCCAAAATGGCTGGATTTCTCGTATGCTCTTCCGATCTCTCTTTCCCTTCATCCGATTTGCTAGATTCTTGCGCGGCGCACTGCTCGGATGAGTTGGTAGGGCTTCTGGCCAAATCGTGGTCCACCCTTGAGGTCTCATCTTTAGCTCTGTGACCAATTTTTTCAGTTTGTTGTTGGTTCAGGTTAGGTGTAGAAGCAGATATCGTGGTGATGGTATTTACGAAATGGATTGGTCCTAGGGGGTTGACAGTTTCTTTTTCTTTTGGTGATAGATGTTTGAATAGCTTACTAGGACTTTTTATTTTCACAGGGGAAGTTGGCGGACTCATGATGGTAACAGATTTAACCTCATCAACGTGAATAGGTTTATTAACAGCATGCTCTTTGATAACAGTTAACAGATTACAAATCTTGTTATTCATATCAGCCTGCTGTTGTCTAAATTTAGCCTCGAGCGTAGAAAGCTGTAATTCTTGAGATAGAATGAATTTTCGCAAAGCATCCTCAATGCTTTGCCTAGGAATGCTTTGTGACGGAAAATGCTCGGACCAAGTGAGTGGTGAAGAGTCATTGAAGGATACGCTCCGCGTTTGGTACCCTCTGAAATTAGGTTTATCTTTCCATGCCTCATAGGCCTCGTCAGAAGTTCGAGGGCCTCGACCCACGTGTGACGATGTGAACTCGTTATAAGCACGTTTTGGAAGCTCCATGCAGTTATGAGTCTCGTGAGGGCCATTACACAATTTACATGTAGAAGCAATTCTGCTTACTTGGCTTGAAGGCTTCTGAGCTTTGTAAGATTTCATGAGAGAGTTGACTCGACCTTCAAGTTCCATGATTCTACGGTCGGGGGTGCTAGAGTTGTTCGAAGGCAAAGATATTGCCTTGACCATTTTGTTCAAATCACGGGGATCATTCCAACTTTCGTTGTCATAGAGAGCTAGATCTTCTATAAGTTCCCATGATTGTTCCGCACTTAGATCACGTAGCTTACCACCGGCCGATTGGTCAATGGCTCGCCTCGTGGAGAGATCGATATGGTCATAAAAGATTTGGACTTGGAGCCAAAGATCTATGCCATGATGAGGGACTTTTTGGAGTAAGTCCTTGAAACGAGTCCATGCTTCATAAAGAGATTCATTTTGACGTTGTTGGAACATCAAGATGTCATTTCTAAGCTTAGTAGTTCTCCCTGGTGGGAAAAATTGAGCAAGGAAATGAGTGGTGAGATCATCCCATGTGGTGATGGATCCCGTGGGTAAACGCTCAAGCCATTGACTAGCTTGATCCCGTAGAGAGAATTGGAAAAGGCGTAATCGGGTTGTCTCTCTAGTTGCAACATCTAGGTCTATGGAGTCTACGATTTTTAGGAAGTCCTTAAGATGTTGATTTGGATCTTCAGAACGAAGTCCATGGAATGCACATCCGCTTTGCACCAACCGGATGGTGTCAGATCGCAAGGGGGTCACATTGGCTCCGGTGAGCTCAATGGTGTTTCGGTAGCCTTGGTGGCTAGGTTGGGAATACTCTCCTAAGGTTCGGGGCCTAAGAGGTTCTAGTGGTGGGTTTTGTTGTGGTGGGATGACGGGTTCAAAGATGTTCCCATCGTCCATGATGTCGGGTGGTGAAGAGTTACGAACAAAAACACAAAGAAATAAAATAGACTAAAGAAGACCTAAAAATAAAAATAAAATCTTACTAGAAAGGAATCTAGCAAGTAGACCTAATAGAAAGAGATTCTAACCTAGACAATAACTATTCCCCGGGCTGCGGCGCCAAAAACTTGATGCGTGCGAATTGCACCAGGCTTTAACTCTCAAGGGATCTTGAGAAGCTTACAACCCCCACCAGGCAGTGTACCTGATCGTTGTAGTATAGTATAGTGACAAGTACCGGGGGATTGATCGTTCAGCTAGGAATAGTGTCGTTAGGATTGAAATTAATCTAACTAGGTCTAAAGGTGAAGGATGATTCTTTTTATGTTTTTATATTTTATGAAAAGCAAGTAAAAATCTCGGGTATTGGGAGAGTGTGCGGAATTAGTTGCTAATCAACTAACCCAAATGCTACTAATTAAACTAATAAACAAGAAAATAAACTAAGGTTCTACAAGATAAGTGAAGCATGTATACCCATGATATGTTACTCTTTGCTAGCTATCCAATTCTACCTATTGAATTATACACCTTGTTTTAATTGACGGGTTGTATTCCTTAATACTATTCATGGGGGGGCGTACTTACTTCCCCAATTCTATAAGCTCCTACTTCACTCCTATGTCGAGCATGCTAAGAAGCTCCTAACATGGGATCACTAGAATTCGCTCATGCATTAAATACAACCATAAAAACCTAGTACACATCGGTTCATGTTTCTTAAGACGTTCAAGCATGTTACCCTATGGAAGTCTGCCAGTTTTCTTAAGCCTAACATTGATGAGACATTCAATCAAAACAAGAATCAATAGGAAACAAGAATTATAAACTAAACCAACTAGATCTATTGAAGTTGTCATGCCTTAACTGATGGAGATAGACACAAACATCAACAAGAAATCAATGAGATCTAATCAATTATTTACAAGTTTCACATAATCATAAGTAGACACAAGGTGAATTAGCAAATCATCATCAAAGAAGAGCAAACAACAATGATAATGGAAAACATAATTAAGATAGAATCATCAAACCAATACATGATGTTTATGGAGTGATTGAAACCCTCTAAGTTGTTGGAAAAACACCTACCTAAACCCAAGAATCGACCTTAGGGTTTAGGGCTTCCAAATAATGAAATTATGTGGTTATATTTATAGGAAAGCTTTCTGTCGGCCCGATCTGACGGCGTCAGACTTAACACATGACACCGTCAAGAATCCTTTTTCACCAAATTGTAGATCTTTTCGTCCCGATCATTTTCTTTTTTGAATCACTCAAATCCGAGTTCGTATGCAAAAGTTATGGCCAAAACAGTGTCAGCTACTCCGCGCGCAAGTTTTGACAAGTTAACACGTGATGGCCTTGGGTGACGCCTTCACGTTTCTTCTGGGCCGTCACCACTTTTACTCTTGACGCCGTCATGAAAAACCTCTTGACGCCGTCAGGTACTGTTCCCAGCAAGGAAAATTAAGACTTTACCGTTTTCTTCACTTTTATGCTTCAAAAACGTCCAAAATGCCTTCTTTTCCAGAATTCACTCCCAAAGTACCTAAAATCTCAAAAGGAACGATTTAAGGCAATATTTGATCAAATAAATTCAATTCCGAGCTTAAATGACCCCCTAAAAGTGGTTCATTTTTCGCCTCATCAAGAAGATAGGCGTGGAGTAGTTAGTTGTGAAGTAGATTAGTTTGAAGAAGTTGTGTAGAAGTTGTGATTTAGTTGTGAAGAAGTTGTAGTGTGTAAATTGGTGTGTAACATTTTCTCTACCATAAGGGAGCTTGTTGATATAGTGAAGAAAACTCTCGAGTTAGGTGCTCGGGGAGTGGAGTAGGGCAAGGAAGATGTCCTTGTTGCCGAACCACTATAAATCTCTTGTCTCGCGGTTCGATCTTTCCATCTCTTACTTATTTCATTACTTATCATTGTTATATCTTACTTATTGATAGTTGTTTATATTGTGCAAGACTTGAGATCTCATATTATCGAATCTAAATTTTAAAAACTAAAAAAACACTAAAACTATCTTTTATAACAAATTAAAAAGACGTAAAACTATTCAACCCCCCCTTCTAGTTTTCCACAATTGGTATCAAGAGCCACGTCGAGGAAGATTTTTTAAATATATTGTATTTTAAAACTTGTAACGATCTATGGAATCTGAAAAATATTTAGAAGGGCAATCTATGCAAAGACCACCACTATTTGAAAGTGATGGATTTTTATATTGGAAAAATAGATTCGAAACGTATGTGAAATCAAAAGATCTTGATCTTTGGCATATTATTACCTTTGGTGATTTTCCTCCTATTCAATATAATGTTGAAACTAAAATGGATGAAATTGTATCTTTCGAAAAACAAAATGATGATTTGAAAAAAAAAACTAGCAAAAAATAATGAGGCTAAAATGGTCATTTATAATGCATTACCACGCAAAGAATATGAAAGAATTTTTATGTGTAAAACCGCCAAAGAAATTTGGGATTCTTTACTAATTACTCACCAAGGTAATAGCTGACTCCTCCCGAACTAACCAGTCAACCGGGTGCGGTCAATAGGTCAACCCAGGAGAAAGTGCAAGATGACCGGTGAAGAATAGGGTTTCCCCGGGTCGTTATGTCCCAGCGAGGCATGCAAAGGTATTAAAACGAATTGTGATCGGGTGAAAATGAATGGAAAAGGGTTATGAGTGAGTAAACTAAGGAATATAAGGCAAAATAGCTTAAACAAGCTATGAGAATAATTACGTGAAAGCAAAATACTTAAAAACGTTTAAAAACAAAACACGCATACGTAACGGGAAATAACAAGCCTTAAAAACCTAATAGAGGAACATTAACCCTTTAAACGCAAATCTAGTTTTCCTAAGTCCTAATCGATAAAAATAAAAAATAAAATAAAAACTACAAGTAAAAACGAGGCTAAATAGATTAAAAAGATAATATTAAAGAGTATGTTTGCCAAGTGAGGTGAAAAGATCGTTAAGTGTGACCTATTGTTTAAATAACCAAAAATCCTAATGGCATTTGCCCGTCAAATTAACCAAAAATCAATCCAAATAACCAAAGATTATTAATCAACAATTTCTAAGTTTTTCACACTTAATTTCTCAAATCACAACCTACTTGACAAGCATATATTAAATCTATTCACTAAGCATATTTAATAGGCTAAAATCAACAACAATAATAACTAAAGTAAGCAAGACAACAAATATAAAAGTGATAATCGAAAAGGGATTAGAAGTCACCAAATATAAGGACTACGGATAAAATGAACTCCAAAACATATTCTACTCAATACACAGTCTACAATCTCATATGCCCAAATCTTCTTTGATAGCTCCATAATCGCAACTCAATCGGCAACAACAACTAAACTATCAAAATTTTATAAACTAAAAGTTTCGAAAATAATTTTTTTTATTTTTTTTTATTTTTTTTTTTGATTTTTTTTGTAAAACCAACGAAATCATTTTTTTTAAAACAAGAAAGTTTTGTCAAAAGTAAAATAAAAAATCATCAATTTAAAACTAAAGTGATAAGCGTATTTTATAATAAAAGCTAAAGAACAAATGAGATGCATAAATTTAATGTTTGATCTATTACCTAAACAAAAGATGATTAAAGCAAAACGTAAAACAACAATTCTCATTTCCAATTCATTTTGGTTTTTCGTACAGCTAGTTAAGGTAAAAACATAAAAGAGACAAGTTGATTTATCCTTTATAATAAAGTACTAATGCAAATAACAAAACAAAATGAAATTAAAAATGATTGGATTGGAATAACAACTGTGATGTAAAGATAATAACTATGATTTGGAAAAGTGGTCACCGACCCCTAGTGGGTGGTGTCGGTTGAGAGCCCAAAGCTTCATGATTAAAACCAGATAATCATCTCACAATTACCTCTTAAAATCACCATTATAACTAGTAACTTTTAACTTGAAATATTGAAAATGGACTAAAACTAATGTGCTTAAAAAAGAAGAAAGCTAAAATCGATGCAAGAACCAATACTGGACATGAATTAATAGAAAAGAAACAATACTAAATATGATGGAGGGTTAATAATTACCAAATGATTCTTAAATACTCCCTCCGTCCCAAATTATAAGTCTACTTTGATATTTCACAAAGTTTAAAAAAAGTGGGGCCCTTACAATACTAACCAATAAAAATTCATTCTCACCCACTTATAAGCATTCTCATTGGTTGAAATTAAAAGTGGACATATAATTTGGGACAACACAAATTGACAAAATGGACTTATAAAATGGGACGGAGGGATTAAAACTTTAGTTATAAAAATTTAACACAAGAGAAATAAATGTTGATGACGGCTCTCTCTGGTCTCCTCCTCATCAATAATAAATAGGCAAATGATACCCACTTCCAAAGTGGGTGACGTTAGCCCTTCATATTCATGGGTCGGATCTACTATTGTTCCAAATATGGGCTTGGCTTATGAGGATTCTTCAAATATTATTTTGGGCTTCGTTTAGGCTTTTATAATCTTCGTTGAATACTCAAAATCTCGTACTTTTACTCCAATTTTGATCCAATAATTTTTTAGCTCGTGCCGTTGGACTCAAAATTTCGTGCTCGGTTTTGTCATTTTTCCAAAACTCTATCCGGGGCTGGCCTTGACTTCATCTTTAATATCACAGTATGTACCGCTTGTTGCCGAGTCGCGCAAAACTGCATGCTTTCGCTCAAAATTGCATGTTTTCGCCCAGAATTCAATCCTTTGTACCTGAAACACATAAAAACGCAAACCAAGGATATCTGCCGTATATTTGGGCCTATTTGGTCGTTTTTATGCGTCAAGATGGGTATTAAATGATGAGTATTTACACACTCATCAATCCCCCACACTAAACTATTGCTAGTCCCTAGCAATCCAATCATATAAAGTAGTGAAAGAATATCAAGTATACCCCGTTTCGACCTTTTATTCAATGCGAGACTTTTAAACTGGAACATAAGTAAACACAATGCTTGATTTTCCAAAAGCGGTATTATGGAACGGGATTCACACAAACTGGGTGTCTTAAGGGAATTGTAATCGTCATCCTCTTTTTATACTCCCAACTAAGTTCAAAAACCCTTGCGCAAATGTTTTTGTAAAAATGTTAACACTACTTATATTAATAATCTATATAAGATAAGTCTTAACTTTTTACTCCCGCAATTAATAAAGTTTAGGTGTGTGTGCTTATTTTCAAAAGTTTGACCACAAAAAATCGGAGCTCATTATGGTTGTCATTTATTTAAGTTCAATTATAACTCACTGGGAACCTTAGAAATTTAAGAATCGAAAAGAGCCTTTTCCATGTAGCGGCTTTCTTCTCGGCACATCCCAACCAGTTGGTTTAGGTGAGCAGGCTTTTGACACCTCACAGAGAATAGTACCGGAATTGGCGGGATTTCGATTCAAAGATTTTTAATATCTCCGACACATTAAAATCAAACTTATATAGATAACAACAAATGATTATCTATAGATTAAAGACGCAAAGATGAGATCACTCCATGTGACGACTTTCTTCTCACCTTATCCATTTAGCAAAAGCTTAGGAGGCTAGGTTTTTACACCCTTGAGAATAGTATCGGAGCTTTCGGGGTCTTTCGAAATCAACAATCTATAAATTCCCGTTTAATCTTTACACAAAATCAACGAATACTAAGTCAACTTTCTATTTAAATTTGAGAAAAAGCAACTTTTATTTATTTATTCTAATTCTATTCAACACGTCTTTTTTTATTTCACTTTTCTCATTTTTTTTCCCTTTTTTCTTTTCTTTTCATTCTTTTTTCATCATCATTTTTTTTCACTTTTTCTTTTCATAATAACTCAAAATTTTGCATCATTCAGCAATTTTACATGCTTCACTTTGCGATATTATTCAATTTTTAAGGAAGTTGCTTGTTCCAAAATTTAAATACAAATTTGAACTAGTACTCTATATTAACTTTGCATAAAAACGTTTTTCATAACGAAAACTTTTAATGGTCAAAAGTTTGAAAACAGCACGTATTAATATCCAATTAGGAGCTACTGGGAGAAAAAGCCACAGATTACTTATATAAGCTCTAAAGAGAACCAACTACTCTACGCTTAGCATTTTTATTTGCACAATTCGTTAAGAATTTAGTCTAAAAAGTTAAGGAAGTAGCCAAATCAACACTCTGGCAGAGTCAGGATTCCCCTTGTTCTAACCTAATCAAGACTAAACAACTTCTTTTATTATATTTTTGTGTGCAAAGCACTTTTCTTTTTATCGAAAAAATTTTAAAATTTTGCCAAAAACGGGGGTACTAGGGCACTAACAGGTACAATATATGTGACAAATTCGACAGAATTCCCCCCAACACTTAGAATTGAATATTGTCCTCAATATTCAAAGTCCCGGCTATTATGCCGACTCTTTGAACGGAAAAAGGCAATACTAATGTCTAAGTGCGAAATGGAAATCTGTTATCCTTGAAATAAACGTTAGCAAAAGGATAGGATATTGACCGGCTGGATTGAAATCAGGCGCGTCAATCATCACGATCCAAAGGGTACCTGCAAACATGAGCAAACAAAACATGGCAAACAACAGCAGAGGAAACTCTCCCACACTCAGTGTTAGAAATAAGAAAGAAGATAGATAGGATGGGTGAAAACCCATGTGATGCTAATGTTTTTGTTTACCGAGTCACTAACTTGACTCGACCCCGAATTCATTGGTTCATGGGGAAGCAACATGTGGAAGAGACAATCTCCATCGGACTTTCATTCAAGATGTTTGGACAAACATTTGAAGCACATGAAAGTTCCACACCGATGAGATAAGTACCCGGCTTAAAATAGTATAAACTATAAGCGGTGATGCCGGGGTCAAAGATAATGTCTTCATTCCCGAAGGAATGAAGAACAGGAGAAGTCACCCGATAGGTGAAAAAGGGTAGAAAGATCTTGATGACAATCAAGATAAAGTCATCATCATCCGAAAGAGAATCCATAATTGGTATATCATGAATCTCATAAGTAAAGCTCATATGATCTAGACATATTATGGGAGGGAGGGTTGGGATTTTGATATCAAGCAAATTCTTAAGGTTGAGAATATTTCCCTCCGGAACACAAAGATCAACTTTGTCTAGATCAAAGTAAAAGTTATCATACTCCGATGGAGATATGATATAAGTGAGTTCACTAGAGAACTCCTCAAAGGTGAACAAATCATACTCAGGGAGAGAATTATGAGAATGAGAAGTGGTACTGCCACTAATCTTCTCTCCCATATGATCAAAAGTAAAGGCTTCAAACTCCGGAATAGGATCATCGGAGAAAATGTCACTATCCTTAATGGGGATAGGAGATGAAATAGGTTTCTCTTTGAAAGCCTCAATTTTAGAAATGAGGAGATCGACATTCAATAATGTTGCACGAAGTGCTTCATCCTTGATTTTAGTGTCAATCTCGTCATTCTCTTATTCTAAGCTAACTAGCTCAGAAGGTAATTCTTCCATAAAAACGATGTCTCCACAAGATAACGAATCGTCATCAGTAGAATCGGAGAACATCTCAACATGATTACTTGGGAAGATAAGAGGAGGAGGGATATCACACATATGATCAAGAATTCCCTGTGACTCTCTTGGGATTTGGACAAGGTTCTCAACACTAGACTTTATGAATTCGTCCGATTCCTTTTCAGGAACAGTGTCAAGATGCTCGTCCCCCATGCTCAAAGAGTGAGTGGGAACCTCGGGTGTGATAACAGTGGGTTGAGATGGAATCTCAACTGATGGTGTCTCATCTGATGAATCTTTATAAAATTGAAGAATATCAAGTGTATCTTCATCATCACTGTCATCAGGAATGAAACGGAATCGAGAGCTAGATCTGGCTGCTTTTTCTTTTTCAATTGATTCCCTAATAGATCTTTCATAGGCATCTTGGGAATTTATTTTAGCAGCCTGTTCTTCAGCTAACAATTCTTCCATCGATTTTTGGTTTGGATTATCTGGGGTATGTGTAATTCCTTTCAAATCTTTCACTAAATCCAAAAGATCAAGGAGAAGACTTTGAGGAAGTGGCTGAGGCGGAGGTTCGTCATAATACGATGTGTCAAAATTGTTACAAGGAAATGGATTCCTTGTTTGACAATCGGAGTTGAAGTGCGGACCTCCATAGTAATCACAGCAGTAAAACTGATGTGGTTGTGGGTCATATGTGCTAGAGTTATAATCGTTATCGGGAAACTGCTCATAGACAAGCGTGTTTCCCGATTGACAATCAGAACTGTAGTGTGAACCACCACAGTAATCACAGCAGTAAAACTGATGAGTCTCATGGTGTGGTAGCTGATGGAATAAATCAGTCGTGTCATGGTAAGAATAGGGATCTTGGTTATAGACAGACCCGTTTCCTGACTCTACCATGCCACAACTGGGGTAATTACCACCATTATAAGGACCACCACACCATTGACAATCAAGAAGGTGTGGATGAGACATAGAAAGAATCAAATGGTTTTGGAGGGTAAGGAATGGAGAATCAAAAAGGTAGGAGGGTAAAGATGGATATTTTTGAAATTTTTGGAAAACATTTTATAAAAATAAGAAAGAAAATCTTTTTGGGTTTTTGTGCTTGTTGAAAACTGATTTAAAATGTTTTTGGAAATCATTTTGAAAAACCAAATCGTTTCCTCGTAGATCACCCTAAGTAATCTTTGAGTAATCTGAAATGGTAAAATTTACGATTTCTTTTCTTTTTATATGAAAATAAGAAAATATGAACAAGGATGGATAAATATACAATGGGTGTATATCCAGATTTACTAATCTGCAAATTCGTTGTGAATAATACGAAACACACCTCCCCGGCAGCGGCGCCAAAATTTCACTCCTCCCGAACTAATCAGTCAACCAGGTGCCGTCAATAGGTCAACCCAGGAGAAAGTGCAAGATGACCGGTGAAGAATAGGGTTTCCCCAGGTCGTTATGTCCCAGCGAGGCATGCAAAGGTATTAAAACGAATTGTGATCGGGTGAAAATGAATGGAAAAAGGTTATGAGTGAGTAAACTAAGGAATATAAGACAAAATAGCTTAAACAAGCTATGAGAATAATTACGTGAAAGCAAAATACTTAAAAACGTTTAAAAACAAAACACGCATACATAACGGGAAATAACAAGCCTTAAAAACCTAATAGAGGAAAATTAACCCTATAAACGCAAATCTAATTTTCCTAAGTCCTAATCGATAAAAATAAAAAATAAAATAAAAACTACAAATAAAAACGAGGCTAAATAGATTAAAAAGATAATATTAAAGAGTATGTTTGCCAAGTGAGGTGAAAAGATCGTTAAGTGTGACCAATTGTTTAAATAACCAAAAATCCTAATGGCATTTGCTCGTCAAATTAACCAAAAATCAATCCAAATAACCAAAGATTATTAATCAATAATTTCTAAGTTTTTCACACTTAATTTTTCAAATCACAACCCATTTGACAAGCATATATTAAAGGGAGGTGATTTGCACACTCTCATATTTGATTGGGACACTCCAAACAGTGCATTAAACAGTTGTACTGTAAATATAAACTGCTTTAACTGTTTGTACATTGAGTGTCCCAATCAATTTTTTGAGTGTGTCAATCAATTCCCTATATTAAATCTACTCACTAAGCATATTAAATAGGCTAAAATCAACAACAATAATAACTAAAGTAAGCAAAACAAAAAATATAAAAGAGATAATCGAAAAGAGATTAGAAGTCACCAAATATGAGAACTACGGATAAAATAAACTCCAAAACATATTCTACTCAATACACAGTCTACAATCTCATATGCCCAAATCTTCTTTGATAGCTCCATAATCGCAACTCAATCGGCAACAACAACTAAACTATTAAATTTTATAAACTAAAAGTTTCGAAAATAATTTATTTATTTATTTATTTTTTTTATAAAACCAATGAAATTATTTTTTTTAAAACAAGAAAGTTTTGTCAAAAGTAAACTAAAAAATCATCAATTTAAAACTAAAGTGATAAGCGTATTTTATAATAAAAGCTAAAGAACAAATGAGATGCAAAAAATTAATGTTTGATCTATTACCTAAACAAAAGATGATTAAAGCAAAACATAAAACAACAATTCTCATTTCTAATTCATTTTGGTTTTTCGTACAGCTAGTGAAGGTAAAAACATAAAAGAGACAAGTTGATTTATCCTTTATAATAAAGTACTAATGCAAATAACAAAACAAAATGAAATTAAAAACGATTGGATTGGAATAACAACTGTGATGTAAAGATAATAACTATGATTTGGAAAAGTTGTCACCGACCCCTGGTGGGTGGTGTCGGTTGAGAGCCCAAAGCTTCATGATTAAAACCAGATAATCATCTCACAATTACCTCTTAAAATCACCATTATAACTAGTAACTTTTAACTTGAAATATTGAAAATGGACTAAAACTAATGTGCTTAAAAAAGAAGAAAGCTAAAATCGATGCAAGAACCAATACTGGACATGAATTAATAGAAAAGAAACAATACTAAATATGATGGAGGGTTTATAATTACCAAATGATTCTTAAATAAAACATTAGTTATAAAAATTTAACACAAGAGAAATAAATGTTGATGACGGCTCTCTCTGGTCTCCTCCTCATCAATAATAAATAGGCAAATGATACCCACTTCCAAAGTGGGTGACGTTAGCCCTTCATATTCATGGGTCGGATCTACTATTGTTCCAAATACGGGCTTGGCTTATGAGGATTCTTCAAATATTATTTTGGGCTTCGTTTAGGCTTTTATAATCTTCGTTGAATACTCAAAATCTCGTACTTTTGCTCCAATTTTGATCCAATAATTTTTTAGCTCGTGCCGTTGGACTCAAAGTTTCGTGCTCGGTTTTGTCATTTTTCCATTCTTTTTCCAAAACTCTATCCGGGGCTGGCCTTGACTTCATCTTTAATATTACAGTATGTACCGCTTGTTGCCGAGTCGCGCAAAACTGCATGCTTTCGCTCAAAATTGCATGTTTTCGCCCAGAATTCAATCCTTTGTACCTGAAACACATAAAAACGCAAATCAAGGATATCTGCAGTATATTTGGGCCTATTTGGTCGTTTTTATGCGTCAAGATGGGTATTAAATGATTAGTATTTACACACTCATCAATCCCCCACACTAAACTATTGCTAGTCCCTAGCAATCCAATCATATAAAGTAGTGAAAGAATATCAAGTATACCCCGTTTCGACCTTTTATTCAATGCGAGACTTTTAAACTGGAACATAAGTAAACAAAATGATTGATTTTCCAAAAGCCGTATTATGGAACGGGATTCACACAAACTGGGTGTCTCCAGGGAATTGTAATCGCCATCCTCTTTTTATACTCCCAACTAAGTTCAAAAACCCTTGCGCAAATGTTTTTGTAAAAGTGCTAACACTACTTATATTAATAATCTGTGTAAGACAAGTCTTAACTTTTTACTCCCGCAATTAATAAAGTTTAGGAGTGTGTGCTTATTTTCAAAAGTTTGACCACAAAAAATCGGAGCTCATTATGGTTGTCATTTATTTAAGCTCAATTATAACTCACTGGGAACCTTAGAAATTTAAGAATCGAAAAGAGCCTTTTCCATGTAGCGGCTTTCTTCTCGGCACATCCCAACCAGTTGGTTTAGGTGAGCAGGCTTTTGACACCTCACAGAGAATAGTACCAGAATTGGCGGGATTTCGATTCAAAGATTTTTAATATCCCCGACACATTAAAATCCAAACTTAAATAGACAACAACAAACGATTATCTATAGATTAAAGACGCAAAGATGAGATCACTCCATGTGACGACTTTCTTCTCAGCTTATCCTTTTAGCAAAAGCTTAGGAGGCTAGGTTTTTACACCCTTGAGAATAGTATCAGACCTTTCGAGGTCTTTCGAAATCAACAATCTATAAATTTCCGTTTAATCTTTACACAAAATCAACGAATACTAAGTCAACTTTCTATTTAAATTTAAGAAAAAGCAACTTTTATTTATTTATTCTAATTCTATTCAACACGTCTTTTTTTATTTCACTTTTCTCATTTTTTTTTTCACTTTTTTCTTTTCTTTTCATTCTTTTTTCATCATCATTTTTTTTTCACTTTTTCTTTTCGTAATAACTCAAAATTTTGCATCATTCAGCAATTTTACATGCTTCACTTTGCGATATTATTCAATTTTTAAGGAAGTTGCTTGTTCCAAAATTTAAATACAAATTTGAACTAGTACTCTATATTAACCTTGCATAAAAACTTTTTTCATAACGAAAACTTTTAATGGTCAAAAGTTTGAAAACAGCACGTATTAATATCCAATTAGGTGCTACTGGGAGAAAAAGCCACAGATTACTTATATAAGCTCTAAAGAGAACCAACTACTCTACGCTTAACATTTTCATTTGCACAATTTGTTAAGAATTTAGTCTAAAAAGTTAAGGAAGTAGCCAGATCCACACTCTGGCAGAGTCAGGATTCCCCTTGTTCTAACCTAATCAAGACTAAACAACTTCTTTTATTATATTTTTGTGTGCAAAGCACTTTTCTTTTTATCAAAAAATTTTTAAAATTTTGCCAAAAACGGGGGTACTAGGGCACTAACAGGTACAATATATGTGACAAATTCGACAGAATTCCCCCCCCCCCCCCCCCCACACTTAGAATTGAATATTGTCCTCAATATTCAAAGTCCCGGCTATTATACCGACTCTTTGAACGGAAAAAGGCAATACTAATGTCTAAGTGCGAAACGGAAATCTGTTATCCTTGAAATAAACATTAGCAAAAGGATAGGATATTGACCGGCTGGATTGAAATCAAGCGCGCCAATCATCACGATCCAAAGGGTACCTGCAAACATGAGCAAGCAAAACATGGCAAACAACAGCAGAGGAAACTCCCCCACACTCAGTGTTAGAAATAAGAAAGAAGATAGATAGCATGGGTGAAAACCCAAGTGATGCTAATGTTTTTGTTTACCGAGTCACTAGCTTGACTCGACCCCGAATTCATTGGTTCATGGGGAAGCAACATGTGGAAGAGACAATCTCCATCGGACTTTCATTCAAGATGTTTGGACAAACATTTGAAGCACATGAAAGTTCCACACCGATGAGATAAGTACCCGGCTTAAAATAGTATAAACTATAAGCGGTGATGTCGGGGTCAAAGATAATGTCTTCATTCCCGAAGGAATGAAGAACAGGAGAAGTCACCCGATAGGTGAAAAAGGGTAGAAAGATCTTGATGACAATCAAGATAAAGTCATCATCATCCGAAAGAGAATCCATAATTGGTATATCATGAATCTCATCAGTAAAGCTCATATGATCTAGACATATTATGGGAGGGAGGGTTGGGATTTTGATATCAAGCAAATTCTCAAGGTTGAGAATATTTCCCTCCGGAACACAAAGATCAACTTTGTCTAGATCAAAGTAAAAGTTATCATACTCCGATGCAGATATGATATGAGTGAGTTCACCGGAGAACTCCTCAAAGGTGAACGGATCATACTCGGGGAGAGAATTATGAGAATGAGAAGTGGTACTGCCACTAATCTTCTCTCCCATATGATCAAAAGTAAAGGCTTCAAACTCCGGAATAGGATCATCGGAGAAAATGTCACTATCCTTAATGGGGATAAGAGATGAAATAGGTTTCTCTTTGAAAGCCTCGATTTTAGAAATGAGAAGATCGACATTCAATAATGTTGCACGAAGTGCTTCATCCTTGATTTTAGTGTCAATCTCGTCATTCTCTTCTTCTAAGCTAACTAGCTCAGAAGGTAATGCGTCAAGATGGGTATTAAATGATGAGTATTTACACACTCATCAATAGCCAAGTCAAAGATAATAAAATAGATCTTCTTGTACAACAATATGAACAATTTACGATTCCAGAAGAGGAATCAATTGATAATGCTTTTGCTAAATGTAACACTATTATCACAAGTTTAAAAGCACTTGATGAGACATTTTCTAGTAAAAATTGTGTTAGGAAATTTCTTAGGGCATTGCATCCGAAATGGCGAGCTAAGGTCACTGCAATTGAAGAATCAAAGAATTTGATGACGTTATCACTTGATGAACTAATTGGCAACTTGAAAGTTCATGAAGAAATTATAAGAGATTCGGAAACGGTCAAAGTCAAGAAAGAACAAACCAAATCGATTGCTCTAAAAGCCAAAAAAGAACCTAGAGATGATGATGATTCAAGTGATGAAAGTGAAGACGAAGAATATGCAATGGCAGTAAGAGAATTCAAGAAATTCTTCAATAGACGAGGAAGATTCACTAGATCATCACGAGACGAAAGAAAATCATTCCAAAGAAATAGAAGTGACAACTACGGGAAAAGAAAGTGCTTTAGATATGGAAGTCCAAATCATCTCATTGGCGAATGTTTAAAGCTGCCGAGTTATGAAAATCAAGGCGCATTTGTTAGCGGAACATGGAGTGATAGTGACAAAGAAGAAGTTGAAAAGCCAAGAGACGAAAAGTGTTTTATGCAAAAGAAACCGACGAAATATGTTTAGGAATTGACTTGGAGCCTGACGAATGGATCAAAGATAGTGGATGCTCGAGGCACATGACGGGGAACCGCAAGCTATTCTCTACATACAAGGCATACAATGGAGGTAACGTTATTTTCGGTAGTGACTTACGTGGAAAAATCATTGGCAAATGTACGATTTCTCAAGACTCACTTACTATTGAAAATGTAGAGTATGTAGATAATTTAACATATAACTTGCTTAGTGTAGGACAAATATGTGACAATAAATGTAGAGTCACTTTTACCAAAGAGGATAGCGAAATAGTTAAGAATGGAAAAATTATAGGTAGAGGAATTAGGAAAGGTGGCATATATGTTATGAAACTAGGAAATAAGCCTAAGGATAGGATATGCCTAACGACCCTAGATGAAAACTCTACATTGTGGCATAGGAGATTAGGACATGCTAACATGCAACAAATACAATCTTTGGCCTCTAAGGAATTAGTTAGAAACTTGCCTAATCTAAAATATGACAAGCATTTTTGTGATGCATGTAAAATTAGAAAACAAGCTCATGCTAGTCACAAAGCTAAGAATATAGTGTCCACTACTAGGTGCCTAGAATCATTACACATGGATCTTTTCGGTCCATCCGCTGTGCGGAGCTATGGAGCAAACAAATATACCTTAGTAATAGTAGATGACTACTCACGATACATGTGGACTAGGTTTTTAAGTGACAAAACCCAAACCTTTGAAAAATTCGAGATATTTAGTAAAATAATTCAAAATAAATTAGGATGCACAATAGTTGCCATTAGGACGGACCATGGTAGGGAATTTGATTACGAAGTACAATTCGGAAAATATTGTGAGTTAAATGGAATATCTCACAATTTCTCCGCTCCTTGTTCTCCTCAATCAAATGGCGTAGTAGAAAGAAAAAATAGGTCACTACAAGAAATGAATAGAACAATGTTAAATGAACAATCCATCCCACAAAAATTTTGGTGTCACGCCGTAGATACATCAACTTATATTTTAAATAGGGTATCAATTAGGAGAATTCTAGGAAAAACTCCTTATGAGTTACTAAGAGGTAGAAAACCAAACTTAAGCTACTTTAGGGTATTCGGAAGTAAATGTTATATTCTAAACACTAAGGATTATCTTACTAAGTTTGATCCAAAATCATATGAAGGAATATTTTTAGGATACTCACAAAATAGTAAAGCATATATAATACTTAACAAACACTCCATGAAAGTAGAAGAATCACTAAATGTAACTTTTGATGAAACACCACCACCTCCTAAAACATTACCTTTAGAAGATGATGACTTAGTCGAAGATGAAGCTATTGAGGTTAGTAAAACAAAACCCATAGGAAATGATAATGAAGACATTCAATTAGGAAACAACAAAATTGTTAATGTTAAGGAATCTAGATCAAATCCATTAAATAATATAATAGGACATCTTAACCAAAGAACCCTTAGGTCACAAGCCCAAGATAAAAACAATTTCTTTTGTTTCCTCTCAGCAATAGAACCTAAGAATATTAATGAGGCTTTAAAAGATGAAAGTTGGGTTATAGCTATGCAAGAAGAATTAAATCAATTTAAGGCAAATGATGTTTGGGAATTAGTCCCAAATCCAATGGATATGACCATCATAGGAACTAAATGGGTATATAGGAACAAATTAGATGAAAATGGAGTAGTTACTAGGAATAAAGCTAGGTTAGTTGTCCAAGGTTATAATCAACAAGAAGGAATTGATTATGACGAAACTTATGCCCCCGTAGCTAGATTAGAATCAATTAGGATACTACTTGCCTATGCATGCGCCCTAGACTTTAAGTTATTCCAAATGGACGTGAAAAGTGCATTCCTTAACGGTTTTATCAATGAGGAGGTATATGTGGCACAACCTCCAGGATTTATTGACTTCGCAAAACCTGATTATGTTTATAAGTTAAAGAAAGCTTTGTATGGACTCAAACAAGCTCCCAAAGCTTGGTATGATCGATTAAAAGCTTTTCTTATTAAACATGATTATTCCATGGGAATGGTAGATAACACTCTTTTCACTAAAAGGAAAGACCCAAATCTCATCATTGTCCAAATATATGTTGATGACATTATATTTGGATCGACTTGTCAAGACATGTGTGATGAATTTGCCAAAATCATGCATGATGAGTTTGAGATGAGTATGATGGGTGAACTTAACTTCTTCCAAGGACTACAAATAAAACAGTTAGAAGATGGAATATTTTTTAACCAATCTAAGTACATTAAGGAAATGCTTAAGAAATTTGGCCTAGAAGACTCAAAACCCATGAAAACTCCCATGTCTACGGAAGTAAAGCTCACAAAGGATGATGAAGGTGAGTCCGTAGATAACACCAAGTATAGAGGAATGATAGGTAGTTTACTATACTTGACGGCAAGTAGACCTGATATCATGTTTAGTGTTTGTCTTTGTGCCCGTTTTCAAGAGGATCCCAAAACCTCTCACCTAGAAGCGGTTAAGCGTATCTTCCGATACATTAAAGGCACTATACACTTAGGATTATGGTATCCTAAGGGATCCGGCATAGAAACCATCGTCTATGCGGATTCGGATCATGCGGGAGACTACGTAGATAGAAAAAGCACTAGCGGTATTTGCACGTTTATGGGATGTTGTCTAACATCTTGGTTTTCGAAGAAGCAAACCGCTCTTGCTATTTCTACCACCGAAGCCGAATATGTAAGCGCTGGAAAGGCATGTCAACAAGCACTATGGATGAAACAAGCTCTCGTAGACTATGGCATTAGGTTAGAAAATGTTCCCATTATGTGCGATAACAAAGGTGCGATAGATTTAAGTAAAAATCCGGTGCAACACTCTAGGACTAAACATATAGAAATACGCCACCACTTTCTTAGGGATAATGTACAAAAAGGAAACATATCTATAGAAAAAGTTGCATCGGAAGATAATATTGTGGATATATTCACAAAACCCCTTAAGCGTGAATTGTTCAACCACTTGCGTTTAGGATTAGGAATGATGGAACAAGTTGACTAAATTATATTGAACTAATACAAATTTATACTTGCATAAAATTTACTTTTCGTCCACTTCTTTATTTCTGAGTCTAGGAATCTATTTCGCACAAAATTAAAGATTGCGAAAGTTTATTTTCTGTGCATAAACTCTTTTGTAAAACCCAATCAATTTTCTTTATAAATTATTCTCACATCTAGGAATCACATGAACATCATTCTTCTTGCATTGTTGACAAATGCTAAAAACATTGTCTTTCAAAAATCACGCATAAACTCTCACATAAATTGTCAAGGTATATAATCTAATATGTATCTTTGACATTCATGATCGAGAAAAAATTGAATCAAGGAGATCTTTTGGATTGTTTCTTAGGATCGTTATCTCTCTTTGCATTTAGAAGTCGAAACAATCACAACTCCACATGTGTTGCATATAGACACACACTAGGACAAATTCACTAATAATGTTGTCATATTGCTCCATCACTAGTTTTCCACTCACTAGTTGCCTTTGCCTTTGATCTAAGATAGGTGCCTTAGGAAGTTTAAGTGCTCTTGCCTTTACTTATCTCCTCTTGCTTATTATGTGTTGCTTAATTGCTCTTTTGCTTATGTGTTTTTGCATGCATGCTATGTCTTGATTAGATTAGATGCTATATTGCCTAAAGGGATTGAACTTGCTTGAATTCTAATCCAAACATACAACCTTTATACAAATTCTCTGCCAAAAACCCAATTCTGGCAACCTGGAAATCACCAGATGGGCGGCCCCCTTAATTTTGTAAGGCGGCCCCCTTAATCATTAAGGGGACCGCCCCCTAATTAAGGGGACCGGCCATCTGATGGTCGGGTTTACATAATCTTTTCTGCTTTTTAGCCCATTTCAACCTACATTTCCCATTTTTTACCAACACATTTTGTCCTAATCTCCCAAACAAACTTTATCCATCCATAAACACACAAATCTTACACTATAAATACCCCCAATCCTCAAAACTCCTCACTCATCCCTTCATGACTTCTCCAAACAAACCAAAACCAAAAGCCTCAAGGCTTGCAAGAATGACGGAGAAACCTATTTGGCGAAGAAAAAGCCCTCGAAACAAATCCATCATAACAAATGAAGTTGGAAATCACTCAACACCTCCAACCACTTACTTCCCAAACTTTACACCAAATTCACAAGGACATTCATTTGATCCTCTCTACAAACCATACAACATTGGCCAAACAACTTCCTTCATGCCAAACCACTCATCTCATCCTCCAACCATTTGTAATGATCCATACAAGTTTGATCAACCATCACACTACAATTCCAACTACACAAACCCAAATCATCCATATCCACACAATGACTTTATCCGCATTGTCACGGAAAAGCAAAAGTCCGTGATGAAATATCACAAATCCATGATCTTTGTGATCTCAATGCCATGCATCTTGCACAACGCAACAAAAGGCAACCTCCATCATCACCCTACAACAATTGCCTTCCTCACTCTCTCAACTTGGATCAAGTTACAAACCACACTCACTATTGCCCTTGTTGCATCTTCTTTCAAAAACAAATCCTATACTTGAGTGAAGATATCTCTTGGATTGAATATCTCCTCACTCGTCCTCATCCCATACCACCCTTAACACGATACAATATCGTAAGATCCACCTCTTCCACTCCATACCCCACTCCATATCCCTCTCCATCTAACAACTAAGCTTAATGCTTATGTTTTCCTTCAAGCAAATAAAACAATCAACCATGGGTTTCAAGCAAGTCCAAGTGCTCTCTTAGGCAATATAGGGCTATGTCTTTTCCATTGTTTTATTGTGATCAATATGCCTTAAGCATATTGAATGTTGTAATGCTTTCTATGATGCTTGAATGAATCTATTTTTATTTGCATAACTATTGCTTTGCATGTATATATATCTTGCTCTCTTCTAATATTTTGTGTAGCCAAGATTTCCATAGCTCTTTCCCTTGGTGCTCTCAAATGAGGGGGAGCATACATCAAGGGGGAGCATTAACCTTTTTGATTTTACAAAAAGGGGGAGAAGAGAATGTTAAACTCTAATAATACTTGTCTAAAAATTATTTTTTAGACCTAATGAGTTTAAGGTTTTGTAATCATCAAAAAGGGGGAGATTGTTGACATAAATAATGTCTAAAAACATTGTTAGCATATTAACAATGTCTCTATGTTTTGATAATTACAAAGCATAAGCTCATTAATCTAAAACTTATGACATAAACAAGTTTTTAGTGCTTAATATTTGTCTTTGCATCCATATCACTTAAGGTATGAATAAACAAAGTGTTTATTGTATTTCATGATCAAAGGAAATTTTTCTAATCACTAGAATTTTTATAAAATGTATTAAACATTCTATATCTTTTACAAAATTGCTTTTGGAATTAAAAGAATATGTTTAATTCATTATAAATATGTAATTTCAAATTTCCAACCAAAAATGACAAATTTTATCCAGAAAAATATTCTCCACTAAAAGACAAGAAAATCCAACGTTCTGAAGGGGCGGCCCCCTTAATTCCTTAGGCGGCCCCCTTAATCATTAAGGGGACCGGCCATTAATTAAGGGGACCGGCCACACTCCAGAACAATAATTTTCTCCCCTATAAATACTGGTTCATCCCACAGAATTTTCTCACCTTTTGTACTCCCAAACTTTCTGTTCTAGATCCACATTTCTATTCTCTTAATCCTTTGATCACAAGTGCATAATTCTTTGTTTCAAAGTGATTCAAACTTCATCCTCTCAATTGCAAGAGAAGAATACTTCTATCCCCAAAGACAAGAAGTATTACAACTTGTTGTGACCTCCACATACAAGTTGTTGGTGCATCATCAAGATTACATTATTCTTTGTGAAGATTGTTGTGAATATTTGATTGTAGATAGTTGTGCCAGGTATATTGATTGTGTGATTAGTTAGTTTTTAGGTGTGAAGAAGAAAAGTTAGGAATTAGATTGTAGTGAAGAAGCTAGGTGTGAAGGTGTTAGTTGTGAAGAAAATTGGTGTGAAGAAGATAGGCGTGGAGTAGTTAGTTGTGAAGTAGATTAGTTTGAAGAAGTTGTGTAGAAGTTGTGACTTAGTTGTGAAGAAGTTGTGGTATGTAAAGTGGTGTGTAAATTGGTGTGTAAGGTTTTCTCCGCCATAAGGGAGCTTGTTGATATAGTGAAGAAAACTCTCGAGTTAGGTGCTCAGGGAGTGGAGTAGGGCAAGGAAGGTGTCCTCGTAGCCGAACCACTATAAATCTCTTGTCTCGCGGTTCGATCTTTCCATCTCTTACTTATTTCATTACTTATAATTGTTATATCTTACTTATTGATAGTTGTTTATATTGTGCAAGACTTGAGATCTCATATTATCGAATCTAAATTTTAAAAACTAAGAAAACACTAAAACTATCTTTTATAACAAATTAAAAACACTTAAAACTATTCAACCCCCCCTTCTAGTTTTCCACAGATCCTCTCCTTGGCGGATGCCATACTCCAGGTGGTTAGGGAGTTCTTTAAGCTCTAGCTTAGGTGGTTCGATAATAGAGGGCTTTAGCTTATTTTCAGGTTTACAGAGTTCGAGCTGTTCAGTGGTCTCTTGTCTTGGATAGAAGGAGACTGTGCTAGCGCCCTCCGTCTTCTCCTCCTCCATTATGGGGAGGAAACTCTCATCCCGTAACCAGCCTTCTTCGATTTGTTCATCAACACAGTTGTCAATGACATCCGTTAGTTCATCGACCTCTCCGATGAAATAGAGCCGGTTGGCTGCTTCGAGAGACAGATTCATAGTGTCTTTAATATCGAAGGTCAAGCTATCGGTTCCTACTCGTAAGGTTAACTTGTCATCGTGAACATCAATGACTGCACGAGCGGTAGCAAGAAAGGGTCTCGCTAAGATGATGGGCACCAGGTCATCCTCCTCCATCTCCAAGATCACGAAGTCAACTGGAAATTTGAACTTCCCTACTTTGACTAGCACATTCTCACATATCCCTAAGGGATATTTGACTGATCTATCGGCTAGCTGGATGTTCATACGGGTAGGCTTTAGTCCGGAATATCCTAGTTTGAGGAACATGGAGTGGGGCATGAGGTTGATGCTCGCCCCTAAATTGGCAAGAGCATTCTTTATTGATAGAGATCCTATTGAACAGGGCAAGGTGAAGCTGCCTGGATCGTCTACCTTTTTTGGTAGCCCTCGTTGGGTCACCACCGAACATTCTTCTCCCAGAGTCACAAGACCCTCGAGTTTCTTTCGGTTGGCAAGCAATCTTTTGAAGTATGAGCTATACTTGGGCATGTGATAGCAAGCATCAAGGAGAGGTATGGTGACCACTGAATCTTTTAGATATGACAAGAATCTCTTATTATCGTTTTCAATCTTCTGGTTTTTTAGGCGGGATGGAAACGGGATTCTCACAGGTTGGTTAGGTGGAGTTGGTGGAGATGGGGTCACCAGAGGAGGTTGTTCAGGAGCCTCGTTGCTCACATTACCTTCCTCCTCGTGGGGATCGTTTGGGTCAATGGTGACAGGATGTGGGCTCGGATAAGGAGGGTCCTTGGTTGTTGTTCCAGCTCGAGTAGTCACCGCGAGCAGAGGATCTTTTTGGCTTACTGGTGGCCTGTTATGGCCATCGAGGGTGGCATTAAGCTTATTGAACCATTTTTCCGTGTCATTCTGTTGCTCAGCGATGAGCTCGTCAAGACCTTTCAATTGTAAGCCTTTTTCCTGAGTAAAGTGACCAAGGTCATCCTCAAAAGTGCTCCTGATTTTGTATTCAGGGCCTTCCTCTCCTTCTTTTCTTTTCACCAGGTTCCCCCAAAGGGTATAATCATCGTTTTGGTAAAAAGGCAAAAGGGAGGGGTCATCGTAGATGTCATGTCCCGACAAACACGCATGTTCGGTCGTGGTTTCTCCTCCGCATTCCTCTACCTCGTGCGGGGCCCCACAGTAGTCGCAAATCAAGTAAGGATTTGAAAGTTGTTTAGTTGTTCGTGACCCTGTAAGGTATTCTACTATTTTGTGAATTTTTCTTAGCCGATCTGAGGGTGTTTGTGTGATTTCGGAAGTGCTCATAGTCGAATCGGGTTCATCCCAATTATCGTCCTGGTCTTGAGCATATTCCTCAATCCTATTCCACCCTTCCTCGGCGCTTAGATTAGCTATTCTCCCTTTTCTTGAATTATTGATTTCGTTCTGGTCGTTTGGGGAGACATTGTCGTAGAACATTTGGACCAGAAGCCAAAGTTCAATGCCATGATGGGAAACTTGTCTTATTAAATCCTTGAATCTAATCCATGATTTATGGATGGGTTCGTCCTTTCCCTTTCGGAAACGGAGGATCCTATCCTTAAATACCGAGGTTTTCCCTGCTGGGAAGAACTTTTCATAAAAGTTGGATATGAGTTGCTCCCATGTAAAGATAGACACGGAGGGAAGTCTATCATACCACTCTTTGGCTTTTTCATAAATAGTGAAAGGGAAGAATCGTAATCGGGACGTGTTTCTAGTGGCCCCATTCACATGGAGGGTGTCCACTATCTTCAAGAAGTCCCTGATATGTTGAATTGGGTCATCGTTATGCAATCCGCGAAACTTGCACACACTTTAGACAAGCCAAACATTGCTTGCACGCAAGACCTCATCGGTGTGTTCGTTTGGGAAGACAATGGCATTTGAGAAGCCACGAGGATTCAGGGAGGAGTAGTCCTTAAGGCGCTTAGGGGTGGGAGTTTCAGGGGTGCTCATATCGTTGTTGGATTGATAGCTAGAGGGTATGAGGTGATTATCTGAATCTTCTTCAGAAAGGGCCTCATCAAAGTTGATGGCTATGCTAGATGGTTCGGGTGTTGAGAGAGATTGCTTTAACTTATGCATTTCCCTTTCAGGTTCTGCATAAGGCAAAATGAGATTTCTAACGGAACTACGACTCCTAGTGATTCTAAGGTTAGAGAGATCTTCATTTACCATGACGGCGGATGGTAAAGGTTATAAACAAAGACATGAAGAAATAAGATAGACTAAAGAAAAACTAAAAATAAAAATAAAATCTTACTAGAAAGGAATCTAGCAAGTAGACCTAATAAAAAGAAATCCTAACCTAGACAATAACTATTTCCCGGGCTGCGGCGCCAAAAACTTGATGTACGTAGGGATCGCACCCTCACAACATGTTTTACCTCTAAAGGGATCTCGAGAAGCTTACAACCCCCACCAGGCAGTGTACCTGATCGTTGTAGTATAGTATAGTGACAAGTACCTGGGGATTGATCGTTCAACTCAGGAATAGTATCGCTAGGATTAGAAAGCCTCCTAAACTAGGTCTAGAGGTGAGGGATGATTCTTTTTGTATTTTTATATTTTATAGAAAGCAATTAAAATCTCGGGTTTTGAAGAAGTGGGCGGAATTAGTTGCTAGTCAACTGACCAAATAAACTAAGATGCAATCAAAATAAAATAACAGAAATGAAAACAAAACTAATTATACTAATGTGGTGGAACAATAATGAGGAGAGTTGTGTTTACTTAGATTTCATTACTCCATAGATATCTTTTACAGGTTGATAGCTTGTTACAATTGCATGGATGACGGGTCATATTCCTTAATACTAGTCGTAGGGCCGTGTACAATATTCCCTAACTCTATAGGATCCTACTTCACTCGTATGTCGAGCCGTTAGAAGCTCCTAACATGGGATCATTAGAATTCTCCTACGCATTAAATACAACCAAAAATCGTAGTACACCTCCGATCATGTTTCTTAAGATGTTCAAGCAAGTTACCAATGGAAGTCTGCCAGTTTTCTTAAGCCTAACATCGAATACAATCATCCGTAACAATTATAAACAAACAATCAACCCATGATTAACATCTAGGTTTCACTACATCTAAGCAAACACAAGAGAAATCTAGCCTAGCAAGTAAATAGAAGACAAGCGTAAGATATAATCAAACAACACATAGACATATTGAATGATTAGAAAGAGTACTTATCTTTTATTGAACATGAAAGATTCAAGGGGTTGAAACCCTTGAAAAGCTGATAAAATTCGGACTAGGGTTTATTCCCTCAAAGTTGCACACTAATGAATGAAATTTGGAAAACTATATATAGATTTTACATTGTGACGGCGTCATGTGTTAAGTTGTGACGCTGTCAACTCGCCGCCGTAATAAAATCGTATTGCCTAGATCTACATGCGACGCCGTCATGTGTAAAAATGCTTTAGGCCGTCACTAATGTTTGGATCTTGATGGCCTTGGGTGACGCCGTCATCTCCTATGCCTAAAAACTCTCTGGATCGTCACGTATCTCTTTTGTAACTCTTGACGCCGTCATGTGGAGAGTCTTGATGCCGTCAGGTACTATTCCCAGCAAGGAAAATTGAGACTTTGCCGTTTTCATCACTTTTATGCTCCAAAAACGTCCAAAATGCTTCCTTTTCCAGATTTCTCTCCAAAAGTACCTAAAATGACAAAAGGAACGATTTAGGGCAATATATGATCAAATAATCTCGAATTCGGGCTTAAATGTCCCCTTAAAGCGGTTCACTTTTCGCCTCATCAATACACTAGCACCTCACAAATAGTGTTTAGATACTCACATCTCTCGGGTGTAATAAAGTATATATACCACAATATGGAAATGGAAAACATCTCTCACTACCTGTCATAGCAAATAGATTACCATAGGCTTGGAAAAGGATCAAACCTCCACCACTTGGCGTAAGCACCTACGATAAACTATCAAAGAGGTCTTTTAAAGGGTTATAACGTGAGGTGTAGGGATATGATAAACACGGTTTTGTTGGATAAAGGAAATATTTACTGGTGGCGAGTTAATCATCTTAGTTAATTACATGTACAATGTGGCGTTGCTAAGCCAAGACTAGACTCGACTTAAGCTAATCAATAACTAACAAAACATAAAATGAAACGGGATGGTAGTCCGTATGTTTTTCTTCTTTCTTTTTCTATTATATTTTTTTTCTTTTTCTTGACTTTTCGATTTTTTTTTTCTCTTTTTTTTTTTTTTTTTTTTTTTTTTTTTTTTTTTTTTTTTTTTTTGCATACACTCTTACCCTACCATCCAAAATAATACATCATTGGGAATTTACATTGCCCTTACACTTGAACTTTTACATCCTTTACAATTAACTATTCTAATGACTCGAATCAAGATAATCAAAACACTTGGAGTACTTTTTAAGATTAACGCACATATGGGGGTAATATATGATTTTCTTCCCCAATACTCCATAACAATAGTACTTTACCCATGAGTCCCAATCGTCCCAAAACAATATGTACAAGATATGACTCGACTTAGCAACCATATAATCAATTAGATAATTAACTAAGGGTTTAAACATGTAACAATAATGCACTAAAGATGAGTGCGTACACGGAAGGCTAAGGCGATTTGGTTGCACGTTTGGTGTGGATTGTAAACAAATTCTTCCTTCAAGTAAAATGCTTAAAGTTAGAAATGAAAAGATAGGCTCGGAGGGGTGTACTAGGGGTATCGTGTACTAAAAATGAGTACAACGCAAAGGTGTGGGAAAAATTAATTGACTTTACTAGTCAAGTAATTATGACTTCATTTTTCAAGTAATTATAATACGGGTTTGACACAAGGGTTATCCTAATGTCTCTTATCATGTAGTACATCCTACTACTCGAATGTAGTCTCACTACCGGTCTCGGGATGCATCACTAACTCAAGTTCTAGAATCTAAGTGCTACCAGTACACTCATAAGCACTAATAATGAATGCTTTTCCTAACAAATTTAAAGGCGAACCTCACATATTTGGGTGAAATTTTGTTTTTGAGTGGTACGGTTTTTGTGCTAGTCATACAACTCCTATCCATGACACTCATTAAGGCTAAAGCTTCACTCCTAAATGTTGTAAAAACTTTTAAATTTAGCACTAGAATTGCCCTAACAAGTATTTCTCTTAGTTTTATTACACACCTACTATTGAACAAACAAACTCAAGTGCAATTGTATTCTCTAAGGTATCATCATTTACCCTCCTCTTACACTTAGGCTGAACATTGTCCCCAATGTTCAATAAAAAGGATGTAAAAGTAATGAAGGTAAAAGAATGAAACAAATACTCCTCTGATTCGTTCGGTGTGGATAAATGGATAACATGGTTAAATCCTCCTCCAAGAAAATGAACGTTGAAAGTTTCCCTCCAGAAATATAAATCATCTTCTTGTCCAATATAACCTATTAAACCTGAGAAAATAATCATGGCAAACCTCGGGGAAAAATCGGCGGCAATATATATATATATACATATATATATAAGTTTCCCTCCAGAAATATAAATCATCTTCTTGTCCAATATAACCTATTAAACCTGAGAAAATAATCATGGCAAACCTCGGGGAAAAATCGGCGGCAATATATATATATATATATATATATATATATATATATATATATATATATATATATATATATATATATATATATATATATATATATAAGGTTATAATGCTTCTGGAATGAATGTTTGCAGATTTCCTGGAATTTATAAAACTAAAGGATTAACAAAAACTTTAAGACTCCGTTAGAAAAACAAAACTTGCAAAATTTTCAGAATTTTTACACCTGGCGCCGTCAGGTTATAATCCTGACGCCGTCAGAGTGTTCTGACAGAAATCTTATGTTAAGTTTCCAAAAAAATTCTGGAAAAACTCAAGCCTTAATTACTGGAAATCCTGCAAAACATCATTATGACTTGATACAAGCATTTGAATCAAACAAATACTAATATGCATGTTCGTTTAATATTGTTGTGATTCATGTTCAATCCCATTCTTATAAACAAATTTAGATTTCCCTTACACTTATCTTTTGCAAAATACCTTTATATGGAGTTAAGACGAAGTTAAAAACAAGATAAAGCATTTTCACAATTTACTTTGAAATATGAGCCACAAACAATAAAAATAAAACATGCATACGGAAACAAATAAAATCAAATAAACAAACAACCAAACAAATAAAGTTTGGGTTGCCTCCTAAGAAGCGCTTGTTTTTGTTCGAGTCACGAGCCTGACTCTATCCTTATTTAATAGAAATAGGGGAGGTTTTCCTTACACTTAGGATTAAGTGCGTGTGGATGTAGCGATACACACCCTTAGGGTGGAAATATGCCACGTGAGGTGAAGGGGGTGAGTGAATGGCTTCCTTCATCCTAAAACTACTTGGGTAATATTTTTTGATGGGTGGGTCGGTTCCTCTTTTGTCTCTTAGAAATATATCTAAGGATGGAAAGTTGTGTAAAGATTGAGTCTCCGGTTCATCAACACTAGGAAATTCCCTAGAACTAAGAGTAAGGTTATCACTACAAATATTCAAACCTATATCCTCTAGTGGTGCTTGGTCCAAGGGTTCTACCTCCATTGGGATTCCTAATGTCTCTTCTACTTCTTCCGGGTAAGTCATGGGCGGTGTGTATGCCTCAAATGATTGTAGGACTTGTGGGGTACTTAGTGGGCTTGGGTTTTCTACTATCTCTTCCATCACATCAATATCACCTATGTGTTCATCTTGTGTTATGGTAGTGCCTAACCATGACATGCAACTAGGTGGCTCAACTCTAACCTCATGTGTGTCGTATGTTTTGGTGAAATCTATCCTGCTCAGGCAATTAGGTAGTTCAACACTAACCATCTCATAATCTTGGTTTGATTCTAAGTTCATGTTCGTAGAAACTAGGTCATCTTGCTCATACGAATCCACTAATTCGTTGAACTTATGGGTCATGGTTAGGAAGCTTTTCTCAAAATTCATCCAACGGGTCTCACTAAAAGGAATTGATCCTGATAATGATCGTCTAATAGAAATCACACATGCATAGAATTCATTAAACCCATCTAACTTTACCCCAAACTCCTCTTGGATGTCACTAAGATCATACAAAAATTCATTGGAATGATAAGAAGCACATCTATTAGTGAAATATAATTGTTCCTCTATTGTCAGTGATCTAAATGGGATTTCGTCCGCCATAGTGACAATTGAAAATGGTTTTACAAACAAAGGGCACAAAGAAAAAGATAGACTACAAGAAAGCTAATAAAAAGAAAATAAAAATCTCACTAAAAAGGAATCTAATGAGTAGACCTAATAAAAATAAATTTCAACGTAAACAATAACTATTCCTCAGCAACGGCGCCAAAAACTTGATGCGTGCCTCGCAAAAGGTTTTACCACTCAAGGGATCTTGAGAAGCTTGCAATCCCCAGCAGGCAGTGTACCTGACTGTTGTAGTATAGTATAGTGACAAGTACTGGGGGATTGATCGTTCAACTCAAAGAATAGTGTTCGCTAGGGTTAAAACTCACTAAAACTAAGTTTAGAGGTGAAGGATGATTCTTTTTGTATTTTTATATTTTAAATGAAAGCAAGTAAAATCTCGGTTTTGGAAGGAGTGGGCAGAATTAGTTGCTAATCAACTAACACAAATAACTAAAGATGCAATCAAAATAAAATAACCTAAACTTAAACTAATTGTGGTGAAAACAACAATGAGAGAAAATGTGTTTACTTAGATTTCACTACTCCCTAGCTATCTTTTACAGGTTGATTAGTTTGTTACAATTGCATGAATGACGGGTTATATTCCTTAATACCATTCGTAGGGCCGTGTACGATCTTCCCTAACTCTATAAGCTTCTACCTCTTCCTATGTCGAGCCGACTACTAGCTCCTAACATGGCCTCATTAGTAGTTACCTACGCATTAAATACAACCAATATATCGTAGTATACCTCCGATCATGTTTCTTAAGAAGTTCAAGCAAGTTACCAATTGGAAGTCTGCCAGTTTTCTTAAGCCTAACATCGAATTCATTCATCTACAACAATTATAAACAAACAACCAACCCATAATCAATATATACGTTTCATTACATCTAAGCAAACACAAAGAAAACCTAGCCTAGCATGTTAAAGAAAAGACAAGCATAAGATATAATCAAACAACACATAGACATATTGAATGATTTGATGAAAGACTTATCTTCAATTAAGCATGGATGAAACAAAGGGTTGAAACCCTTAAAATATCTGTAAATTTGTCTAGGGTTTACTCCCTTCAAAGTTACACACAATGAATGAAAACTAGAAAACTATATATAGATTTTGTATCCTGACGGCGTCAAGAGATAGGTGTGACGCCGTCAACTCGTCGCCAAAATAAACTCGTATTGCCTAGATCCACTTCTGACGCCATCACTCTTTATTTTCTCTGGGCCGTCTCTCTTTGGGTTTATACGTGATGGCCTTGGCAAATTATAACGTGACGCCGTCACGAGCTCTTCAGAAAACATTCTAGCGCGTCACGTGTAATTGATTTATCTATCTCTTTGTCAAGTCATGACGCCGTCACTAACAACCTGTGACGCTGTCATGTGCAATTTCCAGCATGATTTTGAGACTTTGTCGTTTTCTTCACTTTTTCGCTCCAAAAAAATCCAAAATGCTTCCTTTTGTAAAATTCCTCTCAAAAGTACCTAAAATGACAAAAGGAACGATTTAGGGCAATATTTGATCAAATAATCTCGACTTTGGCCTTAAATGACCCCCCAAAAGCGGTACACTTTTCGCTTCATCAACCAGCATGTTGGTCTTTATTTGAAACAATTCTGAAACATGTTCTAAATAAATTTATGGTCTGTATGGGGGTACCTCTGTTGGTACCCAAGCACTAAACAATCTGAAACACTATCACCACCACCACCACTATGGACACAATGGTTGCCGAAACTTGAACAATTTGATCTAAGAACTTATTATCTATTATTATTAATAACTAACGTAATGTGTTGTGACACATTACATATTTTGTGGAAATTTGTTTGTTGAATAAAGTATGAATACAGGATGTTTAAGAATGATCCAAAAGGTGGACAAAACTTGGAGATTCCTCGGCCAAAAACAAAACATACCCGGGAAGTACAGTTATCCTTTATTTATTTTTCCCGTTATACTTTATTTATAATTCTAAAGCATTAGGGACAATGCTTAACTTAAGTATGGGGGAAGATAACTTGAAAAATAAATTAAAACTTATGCTAAAACATGAAAAATTTTAAACTGTTACAACAATGTTGCATAAAAAGCGTCACTTTTAGCAAAAGAACGCCGTTGTTATAATGAAATACCGACGCACATTCTAGTAATGTACGCCGAGTACGGGGGTATAATAAAATTAAAAATGGCTAAAAGATTTTAAAGAAAACGTATCTGAGACAATCGTAAGAAGTCTGAATCGGGATTAATGACATTATTTACACCACTATAAATGTGAGGAATTCGAGCCTATATCGGCATATACCTTTTATGCTTGTTTTCTTTGTTTATGAGTGTGCCGATAATTTATGTGATTCTAGAACTTGTATTATCAATCATTATGAGACCGCAGTGAGATCACATTCATGTGATATAAGTATTTTTAAATGATAAGAGGCAAAAATTAGGAAATACACAAAAAATAAACCATCCATTTCCAAATGAAATTTAACCGTTTAACACTCACTTTTAGTGCTATTATCCATTAGATACACCTTCTGAGCCTTAAACTTTTCGTTTCTATTTATACACCAAAAAAAATAAACAAAAATATGATGCTTAGTCGGGAATATGAGAATTGAAATATATATGAGATATAAGATACCAATTACGATGAGTATGAAGAGTGCACGCTTTATGTTTGTTATAATGTGGTTGGAAAAGAGAAGATGAGTTACGGTTAAAAAAAAAGTATTATGATTTCCCGACTTAAGTTTTACACTAAAATCTCCCATGTCTAATCCATACCTTATAACCCTTAAACCGAATAAAAGTCCTCTTTGATATTTATACTTGGTGTTTACACCATGTCGGTGTAGTTTTGTTTCTTTTTACAAGCATATGGTAAATCTATAAGTTATGACTGAGCTATAAGAGTGAATCACACACCAAAAACTATTTCTTTGAGTGCTTGAGTGAATTAAAAATATATATACAATATACACTTTCGTGAGGAACATGTCATGTTATTCTTGGTTGTCTTGGATATACATAAATATATTTGAAACTTATACGAGACTTGATTTTTAGAAGACAATTTTTTATATGCTTGAGGGCAAGCATTAGTTTAAGTATGGGGGAATTTGATGAGTCTCGTATTATATATATTTTTACCCCCGATATTATGAGAAATATATGTTAAATAACCATGTTATTAGGACTTTTGGTACTTAATACAAAAATATATGTGCAGGACGATAGAATTGAGAAAAGTACAAGAAACGCATGAAAATGATGACTTTATGGACATATAAGGAAAAAGAAATAGTTTAGACTAAAGCACGCCGCTTATATGGATAAAGAGCGCCGCTTACGGGTGTTCATAGTCAACTATATATACACGAGTCAAATATGAAGAGCGCCGATTATATATTATAAAAGCGCCGGTTATGCGAAACAAAGCTCGCCGGTTTTACACCAAATGCTCGGTGTACTTCACCTGACGGTTATATCTTCTACATTAATAAGCTACTTCAATGATGAGACCGATCATTTGCTTGCATTAACCGAGTAGGGCCGTACTAGGATTCCATTTACACTATAAATAGAGGCACAATTCGTGACTCTAAGACACACCTCAACAAAGTACCACACTTGATCATAAGAAGAAGTCTAGTAGTGGTTTGCACCAAAACCACTAGCTAAAGTCGGAGAAACACTTGGAGCAAACAGTTGGAACATGAACACACTTGGAAAACTCGGTATAATGACAACATCACTTGTTTACTTAGTCTACTTTTACATGAATATGGAATAGTACTCTTATGTTTGTTAGAAGCATCTTTGCCATGATTTGAACCATTTATGTATTATGACTATTGAATCTATCTTTTATGTATTTGATATATTATGGTTTAGACTCCTATCATGTGTCTTGATTGGTCATTATAATTGTTTACAGGTTGAAAGATGCAATTATATTGATTATATTATGAATCGTCTGTCTATAACGAGTCATTGCTATACTTGTGAGAATTGGATAGTAAAGTATATGATAAGCTCAACCATAACATGTTTAAGACCTGAACTCATGTCTAGCGACTTGGTTAGGAGAAATGCATACTTGATACTTCATGCTTGGACCATACTTTATGCACTTTATGTATCTAGGATCATAGGCCGAAAGGAGATTCTTTTACATCAAGGAGATATAATAGTTTACATGATCACCAGTCATGCTTTGCTTTTATGCTTTGTCCAAGTATTGTATATGATACATATGCTCATTCATCTTATGTGCTCTGCCTTTAACAAACATATTTTTAATATCAATTGGGAAAAAATTTCAAAAATCTTAAATCCAACAAAAACGGTTTTAGTGATAAGTGACATTCATTGGAATCTAATTTTGTTATCTTTGGATAACTATAAGAACAATCACCTCTCTTGGGACGACCTGGTCTTACCTCAAACCTTTACTATAAACGGGGGTTATACTTTACCCATGTGTTTTATGAATTAAGGAAATGGTAAAATTAGTCTTATAAATTTAAAGCTTTCTAAACACATCAAGCATCATAGCTTCCGAGCTTCCTGCACATCCTTGTGTCATAAACCCATACCTTGTGATTGATCTACCTATGACAGTGATCGATCTACTCATAGCGTAGTCAAAATCCACAAAAATTGTACGTCTGTCTGTAATATACGATCGAACCTATCCAACATACCCACATCTACAGATGCTATATCAGGTCTCGTGCAGACCATCTGATACTCCCGTCTTCCAACTGCATATGTATATGACAACTTACCATTCTTTTCCACATCAAAGTCCCCTGATTGACTACCCTTCAACGACAATATGGAGTGTCCCTCCAACAAAGTATGTACCAACTTCTCGTTGTAAACCCTGGACTGTGACCACCTCAAAGTATTACCACTCTGATCCCTGATGATCTCCATACCAAGTATATTTCCTTTTGCTTTATCCAGCAATCCCTTGGTATCCCAGATCTCAGCCTTGCATCGGCAAGAAAAAACCATACCATCTATATGGAGAAATAGATGTATGAAAATACCTGGTGTATACTCACAGTAATAGTCGTCGCTGTCGTCACTGCTTTTCCTGCAACCGTTGCTGGGCAAATACACATCTGACCGAGTATCCATATCTTCTTTCAATCCAGCCTTCCACTTGTAAATCACCTCACAAGCAACTATATCATTGAAAGTCAATGACTCATGTGTGTATATCTTCTCCACTGCAGCAATGGCAAAAGCAGCTTCATTACTGTCTTCTCTATACCTGTCAAGTTCCCGTGCTAAGTGTTGGTCCCTATTACGTGCTTAATGATAGTCAATCAAATCTTGAGTTTGTACTTCCTATGAACCAGCTACCTGACCGACATTCCCCTGAGGTTCTACCTAAAATGTATGATCACCAAGCGGTTCCACCTCAAACTCAACTCCCTGCAACACATGCACTGAACTCGCACATACACCAGAACCAATGAAAGTTTCCTTGTATACCTCTCTCTCATTGAAATCCATATTCCTGTAAAGCACTAGCTTTGAAGTAACGTCATTAAACCTCCAAAGCTTATTACCCACTATACCTTTACGGTATCCCTAGAATATGCACTTGACCTTAACCGGTTCAAGCATCCCTTGCTTATTACTAGAAAGCCAACAGAAAAACCCTGACATATCTATAGGCATCTTGAATCCAATCGCTGAAGATGGTGACCTATTCATGACATATGTAGACATGGTTGTATCCTCTGCCCAAAAAATCTTGGACAAACCAGACTGAATCAGAAAACAATGTACCTTATCCAAGAGTATCATGTTCGTCTTCTTAACCAACCCATTCTACTGCTGTATCCCTGCAACACCCAAATGTCTAGCGACCCCAATCTTCGTACATTGTTGTGTAGAACTCTGATGACAAGACTCAAGAAAATTACCTTTCTTGATCTTCCTTCCAGTCTGAGATTCTCCTAACTGCTTCCTACCCTTGAATGTCTTCCCGGTCACTACCTGACCGTCCAGGGTATATACGCAAATAGTCTCCCTTGTTCCTGATAAAACCACCAGTGAACCCTTTATAACCTTGATCCTGCCCGACTGCATCTTCACGGTAAAACATTATTTTTCTAGAGTACCCAGCGATATCAAGTTCCGCCTTAATTCCGGAACATACCTGACGTTGTCCAAAACAAAACTTGACCCATCCCTCATTTATACTTGAACCTTACATGTCCCACGTACAAAGTATTCCCTGGCATCACCCAGCAGTACATTACCACCGTCATATTCCTTAAAATCAAACAAGTAATCTCTCTTGTATGTCATATGGTATGAGCCCCCTGAATCCATGATCCAGTCTAATAACTTTTCAAGACTCATAGCCATCATAACATCAGCATTGTCATACCTACCAACTCCAGAACCGGATACTTGATCTTTATTCTAGACAAAACCTTGAGATTTCTTGTGATTATACCTAGGACAATCCCTCTTCAAATGCTCCTCAGACTGACATATATAACACTTGAGTCTGCTGCTTCTTCAATGTGACTTTGACCACGCACTACCTTTACCCTGCTGCATATCACTTTGATTAGATTTCCGCCCTCACAAACAACCCTTCACCACCATCAACCTTTGCTCCTGCCATCTTCTGAAGTTCCCTAGAATGAAGTGTCGCGAGCATGTCTTCCAGCTTCAAAGTATCCCGACCATATAACAAAGTATCCATGAAATTATCGTAAGACGATGGTAAAGATGTGAGTAACAATAATGCCTGATCCTCATCCGATATAGCAGCATCTATAGCCGCCAAGTCACCTACCAGCTTATGAAACTCATCAATATATTCAGACTGACTCTTACCCGGATGCATATGAAAAGTATATAGTTTTTTTTTTCAAGTACAAACGATTAGCTAAAGACTTTTTCATGTATAAAGTCTTTAACTTTTTCCAAATTTCCGCTGCAGTCATCTCTTTGGTGATCTCCCGTAGGACCCGATCAGCCAAACACAATATCCCTTTTGTGAATTTTCTTACACAAAAACCACACTCTAGCAAAGTTACTAGTGTGTGAAAAACTCTTGCTTTGTCGATATAACCCTAAGAATAAACCTTCTTAGAAATCGATCAAACCAAGAAACCCTTCAAAAATACCCTTTCTTGCTCAAATATCGATTGAACCTTGAAAATCAAACCATCCAACAAATGGACAACCCTTGAATCAAGAAAGTGCCCAACACTTTTTGAAGTAACGCTTGTCGTACTTTATTTTTGCAAAATAGATTTCTTGTAACCTAAGAAACCTTTCAACCTCGACAAGTCTTGGACTTTCTTTTCTCCAACCCATTCTTTATCCCTTGTTAATTTGATAAACCTTGTGATATTATAAATAACACAATCACAAACTAACAATATATATATATATATATATATATATATATATATATATATATATATATATATATATATATATATATATCACGTGCAACCTGTATACTTTATTAGTTCTTTTATACCCTTTGTTAGTCTTTTAAACCTTGTGATAATATAAAAAATCACAATCACAACTAAGGGCCTGTTTGTTTCATGGGGTTGGGCATTTGATTTGGCTATGATGGTAAAAGATGTATGTTTGGTACAAATCTGTGGGCCTCAAATTTGGGATTGGTTCCTTAATATTTGCTGTCTTGAATTCCCTACTAGTACCCCTGGTTTTGTAATTTTTATTTGCTAAAATTTTGTCTTTATTCTTTTTAATGTAGCCCCACTTATATTTCAACCATTCATTATGTAATATTCATTGTTTTAAATATATATAGTTTAATTTAAATCTTATTATTACTTTAAAAAATTAATATTTTAAATTAATATTTTTTCTCTCTCCAAATCCAAATCCAAATTTAAATCCGAATTTTAATCCTAATCCAAATCCTAATCCTAAACCCATATACAAACCAAACGACCCCTAAGTGACTAACAAATAATAAACCACGTGCAACCACTGTTTCAAAACGATTTAGAAAAACTTTAAACTTAATTACCCGCCAAAAAAACAATCGTCCCAAATATACAACCTTTAAGGTAAGCCTCTGTTTTTCGAACCCGAAAAACCAAAACCCGAAACCCTTTTACTAACCGTTGAAGTCGATGCCTTATACTTCAAGTAACCTTCGCAAAACCGGAATTTCAAAACCCTTACTGTCGCACACCTCGAAGTCACAAGCAGAAACCCAACGACTTTCGAAACTCGAAAACCCGAAGCTCTAAAGAAATCTTGCGTTGAACCTGTTTTGAATAAATCCTTCAAAAAAAAAAAAAAAAAAAAAAAAAAAAAAAAAAAAAAAAAAAAAAAAACTTTGCTTGAATCTTCTTCCCTTGCTGTCGTAATCTGGAACAAAACAAGAACAAACCTGCTGCTCCCTTAAAACGATCGCAAGAACAAAACCCTCAACTTGATCGAACCTAGAATACCAGAGAACTCGCGAACCAAAGCTCTTGATACCACTTGTTTGTTATTAACGATCACCAACAACCTGATATCTAGTTTGCGGAAAAGATAAATTCAAGAACTTGACACACTTTAGGAACTTATGCGAAAGAAAGTAAACACACATTGATATAACCCTAACCAAACGATTAGTCTTGAAAGATTGAACGTACAACGACCCCTCCCCATCACCTCCTTTTATGGAGATGAGAGGGGAAGAAAAACCAACTCTTAACCGAGTTGAAAAACGGCTGCAACAAAGGAGACAGACAAGACTCACTAATGCATGGACTCAGCAAACGTTTATCACCCGATATATAGGTGTTATAGTCGATTATGCATTGTCTATTGCATGAACCGACATATACTCTTTCCTATTTGACTATAATAAGAACTAAAGTTACACAAAGACCCCTAGACTATCTAACTATCATCACTAATATCTAACCCAACTAGATGTAAGTTCGTTATATAGCTTTGGTCATTCTATCCTTAGCCTCATTTTGTTTGACAATTTATTGGTCCATAAGAGTCGCAACAATTTTTATATCCATAGAGCATTTCACAGTTTTTATTAATCCAAATGTTGGATATGTTTAAGTAAACACAAGCCATTTTATATTTGGGTATTGAGAGATACTAATAGACCTACATCATTTATTTTTTGACAAGTGTCATACATATTTTCTCTTTCATCATTTTTCACATTTTAAATTTTCAAATGCTTCAATTACATCTTTAGGTCTAATTTTAGGTTTTTGTCGGTTGTGTTTCTTTTCTTTGCTAAATGGTAAGTGGGTCTCATGTGGGTCCACATCTCTTAACATGTCATAATAGGAAAAGATCCATATTTCTTCCCTTGTAGATATAAATAAAAGAAGAGAATAAATAGGTCCCACTTAAAAAATAAATAATATTAAAGAGTTTATAGAGGTTTAATGGGCCATGTCCTTTAACTAAGGGAAAAAAGAAAAAACACCATACAAATCATTTTTCTTTACTTTATACACATAAATTTAATAGACAACTAGAATGATACAACTAAAATTTATGTGTATGAAATAAAAGTTTATGTGTAAATATCACTACCTTTTATATTCGAGAATTACTACATCCACATACAATTTACAAAAACAAATCCACACAAAGGAGGTGTCAACATGTGATTGGTTTGATGAAAGAGAATAGGAAGAAAGTGTATCAAAATACACCAATCACATGTTGCCACCTCATTGTGTGAATTTGTTTTTGTAAATTGTATGTGGATGTAGCAATCCTCTTTATATTCCTTCCCTAAGATCTCTGTTCATTTAATGCATCCATGTATTCACCAAATGCTTTATTGTGAGTTGCTCGAGAGTTTATTAATGGTTTAGAAAAATCAGCTCCATTTTACTACGTAATCGTGCATTTTTTATGTGTGATTGGTGCAAACAAGTTATTGTTGTGAAAATGTACAGAAAAAAGATACAGTTGCCACAAATTTTGGACAACTAAACATAAAAGTTGTTCGTTGGCAATTTCATATTAGGAACCGGCTAGGTCAGTTAAACCGGGCCAAGCCGAGTAAAAAAAACTGAGCGGTTCAGTCCGGGTTATAAACGTTCATAAAACTGGCTACTTTCGGGCCGCTATCATAACCGGTTATCGATTCCACTGGTGAACCGGCCGAGTCGAACCTAAGTTGAGGATATTTTGAGAGAGCGTGGATTTAAAGCGTTATTTGCTTACTTCTCATTTCTTTTCTTTCCGTAATCCTCACAACCCGTCAACATGTCAAAAGGGCTTATATTGTAGTATTAAAAAGGAGATGTGCAAAAGGGCTTATATATTATATTAAAAAGGAGATGTGTTTTTAGTGACTCGTTAGGAAGAAAAAAATTATTGACTATCTTATTTGGTTATGTTTTTCCTCATTTATTTAGCACATCAAAAATCGCTAATCTGCATGACTGCATCAACATTAGATGATAACATATCCCGATTACATAATGTTATTCTAAACCACCAAAAATATGCATATAGTATTAACAAAAAAGATAAAAGGAGTTCAATTACTAAATGATCCGCACATAAAATTACATTGCTAATTCATAACATCAGCAAAATAGGAAAACGAATCTGTAACGAATTTCCACACATTTTTTATATATCTTAATTACTTGAAAGACTTGTTCTCCTTCTTTTAGAAATTTTATGAGAACAAAACATAAAAGTTTTAGCTAACAACCAACAGGATTTAGAAGTATTCTTACATCATGGCTTAGCTTGTAAGTTTTCGAATCCTTATACAACCAACAATATCAATGAAACATGATAAATCATTTACTACTAACTAGAAAGGTGCCCGGGCGATGCAGGGGCGTATTGTTGAGGTGAAGAGGTGGGAGGTGGGTGGTGGAAAGTGGTTGTTGAGGTGTTTATAAATTGTTTGGGGTGGTTGTTGAGGTGGTTATAAATAATTGTTGGGGGTGGTTGTTGAAGTGGTTATAAATTGTTGGGGTGATTGTTAGGGGTGGTTGTTTCCATAATTAGTAAGTAAAATTCTGAATTTTTAAGCCTTTCTAATTATAGAATAGTCCCAAATACATTATATAGTAGTATAGATAAAAGGTTTTATACCATCAATAATAACAGTATATTTTTTATCAAATCAAAAAAATTTACTTTCACTTCTTTCTAAAAAAAATATCTCATAAATAATTATTCACGGGGCGGATTTGGGCCTGTGCAGAGTGGGCAACTGCATAGGGTCCAACATCCTAAAAGGGCCTCATATTTCTAACAAACGTATAAAGTGAAATGCAGTCCACTGAAAGCCCAATATTAGTTCAAATCAGTTTCGTTCTTTCTTATGCTTATGAGGAAGCCACCAACATATGAGTCAGTTTTCACCAAATCATTTTTATAAATTAAAATCATATTTCATGAGTTGATACACTTTATTATCTCAGCAAAAAAAAAAAAAAAAAAATACAATATTGGTACTCCATCTTTAAATATTTAATTTTAAAATAAAAATGGCAACTTAAATGAGACTAGACGAGTATCCGTGCATAGCAACGGGATTTTATAGCGGCATTTAATTATAATGATATTTTGGTTAAGTGGTTTGTGTAACGTTTTGTGTAACCAAAATATCACTATAACTATCTGCCGCTATAAAATTCCGTTTCTATGTACGGCTACTCATCTAGTATTTAAAAGTTTATTTTTATATAAGTGTGTATTCATTCTTAAGTTGACAAAACAATTTTACATTTTTACAAGGTTTTGAAACCCGGGTCGACCCGGCCGGTTCGACTGGTTCCGGCCAAAAAAACGGGTCAAAACAACCCGGGTTTCTAAAATCGGGGTAACCGGTGTGACCCGCCGGGTTTTGAGTGACCCGGGTCAACCCGGTTCTCGAAACCCGGCCGGGTTTCATTTTTTCAAAAAAATTTAATAAAAACCTGGGTTGACCCGGTGGTCGAACCGGTTGACCCGGCGGTCGAACCGGTTGACCTGGTCAAAAAAATAAAATAATAATAAATTGAAAACCGGGTTGGCCCGGCGGTCCAACAGGTCGAACCGGTTGACCCGGTGCCCGGTGACTCGACCGGGTCGATTTCGAACCCGGGTTTCAAAACATTGCATTTTTATGTTTTCATTTATTAATTATTCATTTAACTTTCCATGTTTTTAAGTTGACAAAAAAATTGAATGTGTAATGTAAGTTTCCATATTTTCATTTAAGTTTTGATTAAGTTTCAAATGAGAGGTATTAAGGAGTGTTAAATGTATTAATTTTGGGTAATTTAGGCAAAACATTAATTTAAGTTTTTCACTTTTCACTTCTTGATTTTTTGACCATTTACTCTTTATAAATAGTATAGATATAGTATTATATATAGTTGTAAATTTTTTGGAAGGTTAGTGAGGTTTCTATAAATAATTTCAGTCTTTAAGGGGCCTAATTTGTGCAACCGCACAGGGCCACTTAAAACTACGGGCCGGCCCTGATTATTCATTAAGCAAAATTAATTGCACAAGCATGATGTGCATTTAAATATTTTTCTTTCTATTGGCATTTTGATATAATTTTAACAATCCCCTCCTCCCCCTCCCCTTTTCCACATATATTTTTTTTTTAATTTATTTTTATTTTATATTATTAAAACTTGCATGATAAATCACATGTGATTTAATACTACTTTAAAAATTTGAAGAATTAGCAACCACAACAAATTGAACATAACTCTTTCTAGTTTCATCATCTTTCTTTTTAGAAACTAAACATTCATAATTTTTCAACTATATATAACACATTATATTTCAACTTTCAAATTAGAGCAGTAAATTAGTCGAAGTTGGACAAAATACGAATAAACTTTATTTTATTTTATTTTATTATTTTTTTTTCTGGTCACTGGTAGTTTACATTATAAAATTATATGTGATTTATAGTGTGAGTTTAAAAGTGTGGAAAACTAGAAGGGGGGTTGAATAGTTTACCACTTTTTAAATCCTTATTAACTTGAATATCTTTAAAAACATTTCCGTTTGGTTAAAGATATAAACACAACTTAATATGTTTGATTCTTTGAAAAGACTTTTCATGTGGATAACAATTCTAACTTAACTTGTTTCATACTTTGAAAAGCTTTACTTGTAATGATCCTAACTTTGCTTGTTTAGTTCTTTGAAAAGCTTTACTTATGTTTAAAGATATAAGAACAATTTTACTTGTTTTGGTTCTTTGAAAAGCTTTATATGTGATCAACAATTCTAACTAAATAACAACATATAATAAGCAAAGATAGAGAAAGAAACAATCAAACCACAACACGATAGTTTATCGTGGTTCGGCTACAAGGACTCTTTTTCCTTGCCCTACATCCACGCCCCGAGTTTCCAACTCGAGAGTTATAAACACTAATTAACAAGCTCCTTTCACTGGCGGAGAAAACCTTACACGTCGCTTATACTTTTACCGACACAAAGCTAGATGTCGAGTTCTTTTACAAGGGTACAACCACTCCCATTCGTCGCTTACACTTTTACCGACACAAAGGTAGTTGTCGAGTTCTTTACCAAGGGTACAACCACTCCCGTTAGTTCTTTTACTAGGGTACAACAACTCCCGACACACTACGTATTTTGAGGCCTAAAATACTAACCGATAACTTCTACATACATGACACACATGAAGTATAAACTACCAAAGCTTATACATGACCAAGCTACCAAGACTTGCAACTTTAGAGTTGAAGCTTGCAACTTCTTGAATGATCTTGTGGAGTTCCTTGCTACATAAGAGAATCACACAAGTCAAGGGTTACTGAGTTAGTTGAGAGAATATGTGAGAATAAGTCTTAAAGGGTTACACAAAACAAACAAATGGTTTGTTATTTATAGCAAACTATTCTGCATGTCTGGCGGATCAGGCGGAACCCTCAGATGGGTTCCGCCCGTGTACCCCCAGGGTACCGCCGGGTCTGCAGTAGGTTTTTGCAATAACTCTTCAAACCAAACAAGGTCTTGTCTCATAACTCCTAGCAACCAAACAATGTCACATCACTTAAATCAAGTCAAACACAAAACTTGTAAGCCACACTAAAGCAAGTCAAACACATTTCTTACCATAAATACATATAGACAAAACTTGCAATAAATGTGATGTGACAATTCTATTTTAAGAAATAAGTGTGATGTGACAAGACACTTTCTAATTTAAGAAATAAAAATAATGTTTAGTTTAAAAGGAAATGTAAACATTAGTTAAACAAGACTTAAACACTCAAAGTGATGATTTACTCTTAGCTAAAGTTCAGACTTTGTCATTAACAAAACTTAGCAAAGATCGTAAAATATAAATAACGTTTTTAGGCGATATTTGTATTAACAATCTCCCCCTTTTTGTTGATGACAAAACCTAAACTTTATTTAAAAGTAAGCCATAAGATTTAGTGTTAAGTCTTATAAAGTTAGTATTAAAACTTGTTTTTGCAAAGAGTTAGCGAAGCGGAAATATCAAAAGTTGAACAAGTTTAATATAAATTCTCCCCCTTTTTGTCGAAACAAAAAGTAGAGAAGCGAAGCGGAATAATGGACATGCTCCACCTTGGACGATACTCCCCCTAAATGGAGTGCCAAGAGAGGAGACATGGATTTTGAACCTACAAAAGAAAAGTTAGTTTCCGCACAAGATAAGTCATGAAAGTGTTTCATGTTAAAACACAACTAAGAGTTGTGAAGTGAAATAGTACAACACTCATGCTCCCCCTTGAATATTACTCCCCTAAATGGAGTATCAAGGAAGGAAAACATGGATAATGAACCTACAAAAAGAGAGGTTAGTTTCTAAAGCACAAGATTTATGTATGGTAACATAACAAGGTATAGTTCACACATCATACCTAAATGGTCAACAAACAAAGAAAACCTTGTAGTGTAATGAAATTCATTTCATGTAACATTTAGACTTCTTAAAAAGTCAAAGACAAGAAATTTTGGTTACACTATCCTACCTCTAGAAATAAAGAAAAAAAACTACAAATAAGCTACGACCATAAAAAGCTACAAGGAAATCATCATTTTCCTTTGTGAGAAACATTTTCCAAAAACAAGGCTAAGGTTGTTTAAGGAAGAAAATGTGGGTTGTGGTTGTATTTTGAAGGTTGAGAGGGTGACACGGGTTTTGGTTTGTTGGTTTAAATGGGAAACATTTTCCAAAAGAAACGGTTTTGTTTCATTTTGGAGACTCTAAACTTGAGGCGGTGTACTCTAAACTTGGTTTGTTGGTTTTAATGAGCAACATTTTCCAAAAGAAACGGTTTTGTTTCATTTTGGAGACTCTAAACTTGAGACGTTCCACAATGTGGTTTAGGATAAACCTCATTTTATTGGATAGGGTGAAACAACAATGGTTTTGGGTGATGATACTCTTGTTGTGGTGGTTGGTTGTGGTCAAAAGACTCATTATGGTTAAGCAATGACATTGGTTATTCATTTGTGAAAGGTGGTGGTTGTTGTTGGTCTTGGTGGAAGATCATTGAGATGCTTTTATTTTCTTATACGAAGAAAATAGAGATTCAAAGTGTTGGGAAGGTTCTTGTGGTAGTGGTAGTTATTGTTGTTGTGGTGGTTGTTGTTTGAACAAAATGGTGTAGGCTTGGTTATTTGTAAATGGTTACCATGAAGGTTTTTGTGAATGGTGTGAAACACAAATGATTGTAGGTGTGTATGACCTTGATCATTTGGAAAAATTGAGGATTTAGCATAAAGGTAGGCCAAACTCTCAAGCAATGACGGTGGATGAGGTGCATCATCCAATGACTCGTTTGGTTGAAATATTGGTTGTTGATGGGTTTCCGTTTCGGCAATGTTGTTAAAAGGTGACAATGATGGAGGGCTTGATGGTTTAGGTGATAGGTTTTCAAAAGTTTCCAATAGTGGATGTGGTGATGTTGGTGGTGTATGGAAAAGTTCCATTGGTGTAAGTGTTGAAGTAGCAAGATTAAGAAAATCTTGAAAAGTGATCACATTGGTATTGAAATGTGTTGAGGATGGTGTTGAGGTAGTGAGGTTAAGGAAATCTTGGATAGGTGAAGAAATGTTAAGCGAAGCATCACTTGAAGATGATGAGCTTGACTTGACGGTTTTGTTGAAGCAACAAGGTTTGACACGAATCTTAGTGGTTTTTTTTTAGAAGGATTTTGATGGTTATGGTGTGATTTGAATTGTTGCAAAACTTTCAAATTTATAAGGTTGAAAAGGTGTTGAAATGGGTGTTTGGATTTGATGTTCTACCATTCAAACAATGAGGTTTCAAATGATTTTCATGACCATGTCACATCATTTGATGTTAATTCAATGGAATAGGGTGGAGTGAAAGATCAACATATGCACTCAATGCTTTGTGATCATGGGATGTGATTTGGTTGAAAATGTTTCAATGGTTTGAAGGATCCTTTAAAAGGGTTCCTTGGGTTAGTTATGTTTGAATTTGAATTTTTGGAGGGAAGTGACTTCCTAATTGTTTTAGTGAGTGAGAGTTGTTCTAATATGGTTATTGGAGTTAATGGAAGATGTTTCTCACTTAGGATAATGGTTTTGACACATTACAAGTTTTGGACTTAAGAAAAATGGAAGAATTTTCTGCAGGTGTCTGGCGGAACCCTCAGAAGACACTGGCGGAACCCATTTGAGGGTACCGCCTGGTCCGTTGGGCCATTTCTGGAATTCCCAGAAAATACACTGGCGGACCCCAATTTTGGGTACCGCCAGATCCGCCAGGGGTAAAAAATTAGGCAGTCCGCGTTTTTGACCCGCGAGACGATTTTCAAAATTTTCGAAAACTCCTAAAATCAAAGACATAAGGTATTTCTGGTTAGGCAATGCAAAAATTAGACATGTAAACATACATATCATGGGACTTTGACCTTGAGGTCGAGGATTTTACTATACTTAGTAAGAATTGTCATAAGCATAGAAAAAAAAAATGACAAACACCTTAAACATTGTCATTATGCATAAAAGTTCATACAAACATAATCCAACAGACATAATAGACCATGAAAGTGAAAAACACATAATTCACGTAGTTTTAACACAAAGACGATTCTAAAGCATTCTTAAGCCAAACACTCCTTAATCGTCTCATAACCGGTCTATCCTCTTATTGAGCTTGCTTAGGTACCTTCCAAAGCACTTGAAAATTTCTTTGGTTTGCTTGAACTCTTCAGATACATTTTCAATGACGGGGAGTTCTAGAAGGTAGTCTAAAGGAGGTAACTTAGAGTTAGGAAGTTAATCATCCTTTCTCATGTCAGATGATGATGATGATGGTGTAGGTGAGCGAGTACGTTTGCCCTTACCTTTGAAAACTTGTTTATCACTCAGAGGAACAAAGATGTGAGGAATGAGAGAATAGTCAAGGCACATTCCATTATCGTTAGGAGGAATGGGTGAGATTGTTCTAAAGAGGCGGGTGAGTAGCATTCCATAAGGAAGAGCGGTTGGTCCTACCAAAGGTATGTTGGCCATTCATTTGGCGAGGTAATAGGCTAAGTAAAAAGGTTGACCGGTGGAAATGCTATAGAGCATGTAGCTAAGACAAACATTGATGTGATCCCGGTTTCCTATGGTGCTAATTTCATTGGTTCTAAGGAGTTCTTCCCATTCCTTTAATTGGGGCTTGAGTTCATTGAATTCCATACCATATGGGTCCTTAATGACCTCATTTCCTGTTCTAGTTCTTCTAGTGTTGGTGGTCCTAATGAAGAGGTGGTCACGAAGTTCATCTTTGGACACAAGAGGGGTATCATAGGGATAGATGCGGTCAAAGAGTGTGTCAAGAGTTGAGAGGGAGTGCAAGTCGGAGTAGATGCAAGTACCATGGTTTGGGACACCTAGGATTTGAGCAAACTCCTCGAGGTTGAAGGAGTATTGATGACTACTAACCCTAAAGTTGATAGAAATATGACCATAGTCATTCGTGGAGAGGACGGAGGATGCATAGAACTCTAGAATGAACCTAGGACAAATAGGCTTGTCGATTTCTAAGAGACACTCAAAGTTGATTGTCGCAAATTCCGTGTAGAGGTTTGTACCTTCTAAGAAGGATGGATCAATGGTTCTACCCTTATGAACATGTTGTTTTTCTAAGGCTTTGAAGACAACGATTTGAGTTTGAGTAAGACCTTTGGTTTTGTGGTGTTTGGGTAGGTACTTGATGGTGTCCTTGTGGTCGTAGTGAGTTAGAGGAGGCATGATGATTCCTAGAAAATCAAAATTTCACATTTAAGTAAATGACTATTGTAATGTGTATGTTCTAGTGTGTGCCTATATAAACACAATGTGGAAGTGCGGTTGACTTGACTCATTTTGATGCTTAAAAATGTTTTGTAATGTAAGTGATGTTTCAATGACGTTTTTCATTTGTTTTAACAATGTGGTGAACGGTGGTAAAGTATGGGTGACGACCGAGAGTGGATATGTGAAATGAGGTGGTGATTGTTTGACAACACTTAAAGCTTGGATATCTTCTTTGTGTTCTTCACTTGCTAGAAAGTGGAAGAGGCGCATTTCATAATGAAATTCACTTGACTTTTGACGACATAGACAAATATGTTAATAAGAGTATGGATATGACAATTGCCCTTTGTTTCAAAGAGCGACACAAAGGTGAACATAGGTATATGTATCATGAAAGGTGGTTTAATCTTAATAGGTTAGGTTATAGTGGGGATGACACACTTGTTTGATTACATTGTGGAATCTTCTTGTGAAGATGACTAGGTGGAGTTATTGGTGAAGATGATATTGACTCTTGGTTTCTTTGAGGACATGGAAATGATGGATGACTCGATATTGTTAGGACAAAGGATAACTCGGTTTCTCATTTCACATTGCTTGTTTGAGGTTTGGGTGATGAAAGGTTATGAGGAAGATGATTGAGGTTTTGCTCATTTTGTGAATCTTATGGACTGATGGTAAGTTGGAGTTGTGAGTAAAGAGGTGTTTGGTTTTGAACTTAAATAAAACATTCCGTGGCTTTGGCGGACCAAGCGGAACCAAAAAGTGGGTTCCGCCCGTATGGTCTGAGGGTGCCGTGGGATCTGCAGGGAAAACTCAAAAGGAATTGTCTTGATTTTTGTAGTTTTATCCTAATGTTCAAAACTAAGGTTTTAGGTCTTATGAGTCCTTGACTAAGCCTAGGGATGATGAATGCTTCTCATTCAAGAGGTTTTGTGAAAACGTTGATAGAATGGTTAACGTATAAGACTTTCTTAGTTAAGATGTTCCTCAATGAACATTTTTACCAAGACGATGATGATGGATCACAATATTTCAATTAAGAACATAATGGATTGAATTGTCGCTGAAGTCGATGCTTCCTTTGATGAAGGTATAACAATGTTGATAAGATGAATTCCGTTGTTGATGCGAGTTTGCTTGTTCAAGCGGAGCTTGTTGATGTGCTTCTCCATCCGATACTAATTTAAGAATCTTACGTGTTTTGGAGAATCATTGGGTAAGTAAGTATAAAAGTGCAAGTACCACTTGTGCTTTTCTTATCAACTTATTACCGACATAATTCCATTTGGCATACACTATGGTTTCTATTCCCGTTCTTTTGGGAGACCATAATCCTAGTTGTGTAGTACCTTATGATGTATCCAACTAGGCTCAACTAACGAGTTGTTTAAGGATCTTCGTTAACACGAGCACATAGACAAAAGCTAAACATAATGTTGAATCTAAATGTTATGAGAACAAGTAGTCTTCCAAACATTTCTCTACGTTTAGTTTTACCTACGGATTTACTAATCTCATTCTTGATAGGTCATCATAACTTAACCATTGAGAACAAGAGAGCAACTAGGAATGTCTTTAAGTTAAAATCCCTTGCTTTTGTGGCTTGCTTTTATTATCAAAAGGTCTTTCAAATATTGACACTATACTCACTTGATTACTTTGAAATATCAACTTCGTTTCACTATTTGTTTTATTCTAAATTCCAAAAATTGTTTTTGTTGAATTTGTTTAGACACAACTAATGACCTATAAATCAAGTTTTATAACTTATGTCAATTTTACTTGATTTAATGTTTAACTCAAGGTGAGAAGATGTTGTTTTGTACTTTTACTCCATGCTTGTCTTGCTATCATTGGACTTTCGACTAAGTTATCATCTACCAAAGATGATATCATAGAAGGAGGAGATTACTCGTTAAATGTCATATTCAATGACTCCTCGACTCTTTGGGTTTTCTTATTTAAGACACTATGAACTCTATTTTTTTTTAAAAAGTCCAAGAGGTACAACATCATTAGACTATGTGTCGCATTTGATGTGTAAATCCTAGATGTTGAAAACTTATTTTCTTTCACACATCCTAATATATGCTAATGTGATTTATTTTACCTTGTGTGTTTTATGTGAGATCATCATAAAGGAGTGATTGAAGAAAGACACAATTAAAGACACAAAGTATGGTGTTTGAGAAAATTGTTTAACAAAGGTTTGTTTTGCAAGCATCACAAAAGTGTTAGACATTTTAACACTTAGGAAATTCTTAGTTAGCTCACTTGTAAGCAAGAGTTGAGTGAGACATACTCAAGAGTTTTTCGTGTTTATCTCTTGATGGTTAAATAACCAAAACATCTTATATCTCCTACTAGTACTAAAGACTAGATTCCTTGTTGCATAGAATCTAATCTTAGTTATTTACAAATAGCAGGTAGACACTCTAGAGTATTACAAATAACACATATTTGAGCACATAATGCTAGAGACAAGATATAACCAAAGTCAAGTTTAAGTAATGCGTACCTTTTAAATTGCATAGAGATGCTATCAAGCGGATAAGCATTAAGCGTAAAAACTTGGTTTGACGACATGCTTTGAAACTCAATAACTCATGTATCCAAGAAGGTTAGACAATCATATAAAAGCATAGAGTATGATAATCTTAATTCTTTTATCATGAGTTTCTATTAGAGATAGAATTATCTCTAAATCTCTCTTCTAGGTTAGACAAATTTTACTTGCTTTGTTTTATTAGTTAATGGTGCTTTTGAGTTAAATCCTAATCCGGTTTTATTTATTTTTTATTTTTTTTAAACAACCTTTGAATCCTCAACAATCTTTCAAGAGATTTTGAGCTTTCATCAAATTTAACTAATAATTTTTCCTTTTTCATTTTGCATTTTAATCTCATGTTTGTAATCTAGACATAATTTACATTCTAGATTAATTTCAACATTACGCTTAATTTTAGACATTTTATCTTCTAATAAGATTTCCTTTTCAAAGATATTCTTAAGAGATTTTGAAGACTCATTCTTGAAGATAGCTTTTAGGTCCATGTTGCACAAATGTTTAGACTCATTTTCTAGTTTAGAAAACTCTAGGATAAATTAATCAAAGCAAAAGAGTTTGGTTTCAAAGTGTACCTTGCTTGATGTTTTATCTAGTATAGAATCACAAACCGGATGATTGACTTCATCTTCATCCGAGTTATTCCATGAATCGCAAGCAAGACTACTACGAGCTTGACACGAGTAATCACCTTAACTAACACCTTGTTTGTTGTATCAATAAGTTGACAATAAACTACCGGATCATTGTCTTCGTCAACTTCCATTACATTCCAAGATACGCATGCAGGTTCATCAAAACACACGTACTCATCTTCACTTGTACCTTCATTTAAAACATTTAAACTAGTAGCACATGTATTAACTTCTACTAAGTGTCTATCAATTAGTTTTTCTAAAACTTCTAATTCATATGTAAGATCAAATTGATCATCTTTGACTTGACATATTCCTTGATGAAAGTTTAACATATTTTTCAAACATCATTAGCCTTTTGACAAAAATACATTCTTTCATATTTGGTACTAAAGCTTTGTAAAGCATTGTTTTAGCTTTAGTATTCTTATCAAGTTTAAGATAGTTATCTTGGTTTTCAAAAACTTGTTTTCTTTGGTTTGAAATTACCAAAAGAAATAATATGCCAAAGATCTTGATCAATTGATTTTACATAGTTTTCAAAATTACTTTTCCATTCAAGTAAGTTTTCTTTTTCAAATAGCGGTTGGTTTTTAATAGGTTGCCCTTCTTTGAGATTTTCAAAATCCATGGATCGATCCAAGTTTTAAAATACATTCTATTTTAAAGATCTTGAGTAACGTAGCTCCTGATGCCAATTGTGGAAAACTAGAAGGGGGGTTAAATAGTTTACCGCTTTTTAAATCCTTATAAACTTGAATATCTTTAAAAACATTTCCGTTTGGTTAAAGATATAAACACAACTTAATATGTTTGATACTTTGAAAAGCTTTATTTGTAATGATCCTAACTCTGCTTGTTTAGTTCTTTGAAAAGCTTTACTTATGTTTAAAGATATAAGAACAACTTTACTTGTTTTGGTTCTTTGAAAAGCTTTATATGTGATCAACAATTCTAACTAAACAACAACATATAATCAGCAAAGTTAGAGAAAGAAACAATCAAACCACAACACGATAGTTTATCGTGGCTCGGCTACAAGGACTCTTTTTCCTTGCCCTACATCCACGCCCCGAGTTTCCAACTCGAGAGTTATAAACACTAATCAACAAGCTCCTTTCACTGGCGGAGAAAACCTTACACGTCGCTTATACTTTTACCGACACAAAGCTAGATGTCGAGTTCTTTTACAAGGGTACAACCACTCCCATTCGTCGCTTACACTTTTACCGACACAAAGCTAGATGTCGAGTTCTTTACCAAGGGTACAACCACTCCCGTTAGTTCTTTTACTAGGGTACAACAACTCCCGACACACTACGTATTTTGAGGCCTAAAATACTAACCGATAACTTCTACATACATGACACACATGAAGTATAAACTACCAAAGCTTATACATGACCAAGCTACCAAGACTTGCAACTTTAGAGTTGAAGCTTGCAACTTCTTGAATGATCTTGTGGAGTTCCTTGCTACATAAGAGAATCACACAAGTCAAGGGTTACTGAGTTAGTTGAGAGAATATGTGAGAATAAGTCCTAAAGGGTTACGCAAAACAAACAAATGGTTTGGTATTTATAGCAAACTATTCTGCATGTCTGGCGGATCAGGCGGAACCCTCAGATGGGTTCCGCCCGTGTACCCCCAGGGTACCGCCAGATCTGCTGTAGGTTTTTGCAATAACTCTTCAAACCAAACAAGGTCTTGTCTCATAACTCCTAGCAACCAAACAATGTCACATCACTTAAATCAAATCAAACACAAAACTTGTAAGCCACACCAAAGCAAGTCAAACACATTTCTTACCATAAATACATATAGACAAAACTTGCCATAAATGTGATGTGACAATTCTATTTTAAGAAATAAGTGTGATGTGACAAGACACTTTCTAATTTAAGAAATAAAAATAATGTTTAGTTTAAAAGAAAATGTAAACATTAGTTAAACAAGACTTAAACACTCAAAGTGATGATTTACTCTTAGCTAAAGTTCATACTTTGTCATTAACAAAACTTAGCAAAGATCGTAAAATATAAATAATGTTTTTAGGTGATATTTGTATTAACAAAAAGTTCTCATTTGACGTTAGCTGACATCTAATTGAATATATATATGTAGGGATGAGCATTTCGAACCGAAACCCGGAATCGAACCGGAACCGTACCGAAATGGTACCGATCCCGATATACGGTACGGTACCGGTACTACGAAATAAGGAGGAAAAAAATTCGGTACCACTAATTCGGTACGGGACCTGTACCAAATCGGGAAATTCCCGAAAAAAAACGGGAATATCCCGATTTCCCGGTACCGGTACCGGTACCGATACCGGTACCGGTACCCGAATCCCGTTCGGTACGGTACCGGTACCCTAATTTATGCTCGGGAAAAAATCGGTACCACTAATTCGGTACGGGATCGGTACGGTACCGGTACCGTGCTCATCCCTATATATATATATGTTATCATATGATTTTGAATTGTTTTTGTCTTATTCAAAATGTATATTTATTTGTGTTTATTCACATATATTACAACTTTTCATTTAGAGTTACAAGTAATTTTACCATATGTAGTTTTTATCACATGTCGTTTAAACATATATATATATATATATATATATATATATATATATATATATATATATATATATATATATATATATATATAAAAGTTGGGCGTTCCTTATTTCGATTCCTATTCCTGTATCAATTGGATCTTGATGTTGAGACCTGCGCACTAAGAGAACAAAAAACACCGTTAGGCTTACCGTGGGATTGTCTCCCACGATTATCCTCCCAGCGTGAGATAAGTAATCGGTTTTAGGGTTTTAGTGAAGAGTTAAGGTTATTAGATGATACCTTAATGAGAGCCGAGATGCCCATTATATACACACGAAATCCTTGTTGGTTTCGTGTTCCTTACCCTTCCGCGTATCCCAACTTATTCGGTCCATTGATCCCTATTCCATAAATAAGAGATCCGATGTCAAGACAATAAATAATAGATTCGAATTTGGGCCTTTGTAAGCCCAAATCTTTATCAAATATCCCACGCGTGATGGGCTTGGGTATTAGTAACGTCCAATGGTCGGGTTCGTGACCCAAGTGTGGACTATACGTCATCATGTCCCCCCGGTCTAGTATGCGCAAGGTGAAACCGCGGATGCTAGACTAACAACTGTAGCGAAAATATCCCAGGATGCGTAGCGGGAAAGCTTCAAGTGTTTCCCGCCTAAAAATTATACTATGAATCTAGTCCAATTAAGTCCCAAATATCCCTCGTAAATCGTGAGAGGGTGGGTGAAGAGTATCTCACCTCTTGATCTCCCAGCCACATGATTAGAGCAAGTGGAGTACACATGTCAATCATCCATGAATGTGTGTAACCCTATATAAAGTGTAGCCCCTATTTCACTGTATCAACGATCTCCAAGGTAATAGCGCGTGCGCGTCTGAATCTATCGAATTCTAATCATGGTTCTTAAATTATCCAACTTTACCTCCAATATAACCGGGGACGAACTTCGTGAGTTCACCTCGGATTATTATGTCCCGCTCGTGTTGCATCCGGTAGTTCCGGTGGCGACTTCATCCATAGCAGAGTTCCCTGAAGGGAAAGTAGGGGTATACACACGCTTTTTTGAATTTGCTAATCAACGTATGCCCATTTCTTTATTCTTGTGCGATGTTCTAAACTATTATCGCCTCCATATTTCCCAACTGCACTGCATAGGCGCGGCCAAAATAACAAACTTCAAAGTAAATTGTCGCTTGTTGGCGATTAACCCCACAATCAATCTGTTCCGCGCGTTTTATCACACGTCGTGGTCAAACGGGTGGGTGTCTTTTTCTAAACACGCAGGGCGACTGCAATGCTATACGGAAAAGTTAGATGCGCTTAGGAACTGGAGGGAGAAATTCTTCTGGGTTGATGAGACATTTTTTCCATGGGATTTTGAGTTCTATACCCAAGGGTCGTTACCAAAGGATGAGCGCCCAAACCCCGGGACGTATAGCGCAGATGATGCTGAAACTATAAATGCCAATCGCATCCCAATCAACTCCTACCCAGAAGAGTTTTTGGTGCATATGGGCATTAGTCGTAATTACTTCCAAGGTCCTGACGAAGTGCCAACTTTTTTGGACGAGGATGACCGGGGTGGGTGCTTGTCCTTCCCTCTCCTTCGCTTATTAGTGTAAGCGCTCTTTCCTATTGTAGCTTATGTAACCCCCTTTGTTTTTGGTTGTTGTTTGTTGCGCAGAGATGGATTTATTCAGCGTGGTCAAACAGGTGACCGTAGGGGGTGACCGTAGGGGTGCGCCCCTTAAAAGAAGGTGAGGCGCCGATATTGGAGGCTACTACGGGGCGTACAATGGAGTTCGTACAGGAAGAGCCAGAGAATCCCCCCTACCAAGTAGTTTTAGAGGCGACCCCAGTGCGCAGTGTTCCGAATCCTATGGTACAATCCCCAGAGCTATCGCGCATAGATTCTTCAGAAAGTGTGGGGATCACTAGGGCTAAAAGTGAGCCAGAAGAGGCGAGCCAAAGGGTGAAGCGCAAGAAAGCTTCTGGTGGTGATGGTACAGGTACATCCAAGAGAAGGCGCCATGTTATCCTTGGCGGGCGATCGTCATTAGAGGAGGCTGCGTCGCCCACCGTTGCTGACAAGGATACAACTGAAACTCCTCCCCCCAAGTAATTAATGAAACTTGTGTCTAAATACTTCATTTCATATTCTCCGTTGATACTATAAAATAACCTTGAACCCTTGTCATTTGTGTGCAGTGTTGAAGCTGCTGGGGATGCTGCTGCGCATGCTGGGAAATCGCCAGCCAAGGCGAGTCCCCTTCATATTGATGATCTTTCGCAGAAGAGCCAAGGGACTGAGCCGAAGGCATTTGAAGATGTGCCAACGGACCATCTTATAGAGGAGCTAGGTTTGGCCGCTGCGCACCAGGCCACATTAGTTGCCCACCTAAAAGCAAGGTATGCTGGTGAAGGTAGCCGTAGTGTGCAGAAAGATGAGGAAATTGCGCTACTGAAGGCGTAGTTGGCTGATGCTCGGGCTGAGGTAAAGTCAACAAATTTGTATGCCAAGAAGCTTGCTGAGGAGAAGAAGTCGTTACTTGCCTAAGTGAGCCAGGAGCGTGCTGATTTGAAAGATTACAAGGCCACTTGTCTTTGGGTCTTGAAGTACATGGAGAAAAACAAGAACGATCATTTCTCTAGGTTGGATGAGTTCTGCAAGGCTGTGGAAGGGTTGTTGGAGAAGCAAGAGGTTAAGCAGCACAAGCTCAGTATTGAGTATGATGAAGAGCTATACCCACACCTGGTGTCATCAATTGCTGAGCGTAGGTGGCTTATCAGCCATGGACTGCGTGATACGTGGGAATTGCGCCCTCACAACAGGTTTTACCTCTCAAGGGATCTTGAGAAGCTTACAACCCCCACCAGAAGTGTACCTGATCGTTGTAGTATAGTATAGTGACAAGTACCGGGGGATTGATCGTTCAACTTAGGAATAGTGTCGCTAGGATTAGAAAGCCTACTAAACTAGGTCTAGAGGTGAGGGATGATTCTTTTTGTATTTTTATATTTTATGGAAAGCAAGTAAAATCTCAGGTTTTGAAGGAGTGTGCGGAATTAGTTGCTAGTTAACTAACCCAATTAACTACTAATGCAATTAAAATAAAATAAAAGAAATGAAAATTAAACTATTATACTAGTGTGGTGGAAACAATAATGAGAAAAGTTGTGTTTACTTAGATTTCATTACTCCCTAGATATCTTTTATAGGTTGATTAGCTTGTTACAATTGCATGGATGACGGGTTATATTCCTAAATACCAGTCGTAGGGCCGTGTACAATATTCCCTAACTCTATAAGATCCTACTTCACTCCAATGTCGAGCCGTTAGAAGCTCCTAACATGGGATCATTAGAATTCTCTTACGCATTAAATACAACCAAAACTCGTAGTACACCTCCGATCATGTTTCTTAAGACGTTCAAGCAAGTTACCAATGGAAGTCTGCCAGTTTTCTTAAGCCTAACATCGAATACAATCATCCGTAACAATTATAAACAAACAATCAACCCATAATCAATATCTAGGTTTCACTACATCTAAGCAAACACAATAAAAACCTAGCCTAGCATGTTAAAGAGAAGACAAGCGTAAGATATAATCACACAACACATAGACATATTGAATGATTTGAATAAGTACTTATCTTCAATTGAACATGGAAGAATCAAGGGGTTGAAACCCTTGAAAAAGCTGTAAAATTCATCTAGGGTTTATGCCCTCAAAGTTGCACACAAAATTCCACACTTTACAATAAAAAATTGGAAAAATATATATAGACTATGCATCCTGACGGCGTCACGTGTTAACCTCTGACGTCGTCAGCTCACCGCCATGATGAAATTCGTATTGCCTAGATCCATTTCTGACGCCGTCATGTAGGAATGAGCTCTGGGGCGTCACGTGTATTTGGACCCTGACGGCCTAGGTGACGCCGTCAGGCCAATTAGCCTAAAAACTTTCTGGATCGTCATGTGTATTTTCCACTTCAACCTCTTTTGCCACTCTTGACGCCGTCACTAGTAATCCCTTGACGTCGTCAGGTACTGTTCCCAGCAAGGAATTTGAGACTTTGCCGTTTTCTTCACTTTTATGCTCCAAAAACGTCCAAAATGCTTCCTTTTCCAGATTTCTCTCCAAAAGTACCTAAAATGATAAAAAGAACGATTTAGGGCAATAATTGATCAAATAATCTCGAATTCGGGCTTAAATGACCCCTTAAAAGCGGTGCAATTTTCGCCTCATCAAATACCCTTACACTTGAGATTTGGTTGTCCTCAAGAAAATGCGCTATTATTTTAATCAAAATACAAGTTAGGGGTCATTTAACACTAATAAAAAAGTAATTACAACAAATAATTGTTCCACTAAAAACCAAAAACAAGCACGGAGGTCATACGCTAGCACCTCACAAATAGTGTTTAGATACTCACATTTCTCGGGTATAATAAAGTTATATCACAATATGGAAATGGAAAACATCTCTCACTACCTATCAAAGCAAATAGATTACCATAGGCTTGGGAAAGGATCAAACCTCCACCACTTGGCGTAAGCACCTAGGATAAACTATCAAAGAGGTCTTTTAAAGGGTTATAACGTTAGGTGTAGGGATATGGGAAAGTCGGTTTTGTGGGATAAAGGCAATATTTACTGGTGGCGAGTTAATCATCTTGGTTAATTACATGTACAATATGGCGTTGCTAAGCCAAGACTCGACTCGACTTAAGCTAATAAATCAAAAATAACAAAAACATAAAATAAAACGGGATGATAGTCCGTATGTTTTTCTCTTTTCTTTTTCTATTTTTTTCTTTTCTTTTTCTTGATTTTTTCGATTTATTATTATTATTTTTTTTATTTATTATTATTATTTTTTTGCATACACTCTTACTCTACCATCCAAAATAATACATCAAAGGGATCTTGTTTCCTCCCTACACTTGAGCTTTTACATACTTCACAATCAACTATTCTAATGACTCGAATCAAGATAATCAAAACACTTGGAGTACTTTTAAATATTAACGCACATATGGGGGTAATAATTGACGTCATCCCCGTTACTCCATTACAATAGTACTTTACCCATGAGTCTCAATCATCCCAAAATAATTTGTACAAGATATGACTCGACTTAGCAACCATGTAATCAATTAAACAACTAACTAATGGTTTAAACAAATAACAATAATGCACTAAAGATGAGTGCATACACGGAAGTCTAAGGCGATTTGGTTGCACATTTTGGGTGGATTTTAAACAAATTCTATCTTTAAGTAAGATGCTTAAAGTTAGAAACGAAAAAGATAGGCTCGGAGGGGTGTACTAGGGGTATCGTGTACTAAAAATGAGTACAACGCAAAGGTGTGGGAGAATTACTTGACTAATGAAGTCAATGTAATTATATAAAACACAAGTGTAAAAACATTGGTTATTCTAATGCCTCTTATCATGTAGTAAATCCTAACTACACGAATGTAGTGTCACTAGCGGTCTCGGGATGCATCGCTATCACAAGTTCTAGAATCTAAATACTACCGGTATACTCACAAGCATTAATAATTAATGCTTTTTCCTAAAGATCTAAAGGCGAACCTCACATTTTTGGGGTGGAAATTTTTGAGTGGTATGGTTTTTGTGCTAGTCATACAATTCCTATCCATGAGACGCTTATTAAGACTAAAGTTTCACTCCTATATGTTGCAAAAAAATTTAAATTTGGTGCTAAAATTGCCCTAACAAATATTTCTCTCAGTTTTATTACACATTCACTATCAAACAAAACAAAAATCAAGTGGAGTTATAGTTTCTAATATACCCTCCCTACACTTAAACTGAACATTGTCCCCAATGTTCTAGATAAAAGATGTAAAAGTAAAAATAAATAAGATTGAAAGAAACTAATACTCCCCTGATTCTTTCGGTGTGGATAATGTGACAACATGGTTAAATCTACCTCCAAGAAAATGAACGTTGAAAGTTTCCCTCCAGAAATATAAATCATCTTCTTGTACTGTAATCAACAAACACAAAAACCAAAGCATCAAACCGAACAAAAATCACAACTAGATGTAATTCCAGACTTGGAAATAGAAACAAAACAATTAAAGGATAGGATACTTGTGGAATGAATTACAAATAGGAACTCATAAAACATATCCACAAGTATTGACATGCAAACAAGATAGAATATATGCTAATCATGAATTGTGAATTTTTCATGTTTGAATTTCGTTCTTTTTAGCAAAATATAAACTTCCCTACACTTATCTTTTTGTAAAATACCTTTATATGCAATTAAGACGAGGTTAAAAACAAAATAAAGCATTTTCACAAATTATTCGAAACATTAAAATTTAACAACTATGATAAAGCATATATGACACAAACAAACAAATAAAATAAAAACATCAAACAATTAAAAACATGGGTTGCCTCCCAAGAAGCGCTTGTTTTTGTTCGAGTCACGAGCCTGACTCTACCCTTATTTAATGGGAATACGGGAGGTTTTCCCTACACTTAGGATTAAGTGCGGGTGGAAGTAGCGATACACACCCTTAGGGTGGAAATATGCCATATGAGGTGAAGGGGGTGAGTGAATGGCTTCCTTCATCCTAAAACTACCCGGATAATATTGGTTGATGGGTGGGTCGGTTCTTCTTTTGTCTCCTAGATGTATATCTAAGGATGGAAAATTGTGTAAAGGTTGAGGTTCTGGTTCATCAACACTAGTAAATTCCTTAGAACTAGGAGTAAGGTTATCACTACAAGTAATCAAACCTATATCCTCTAGTGGTGCTTGGTCCAAGGGTTCTACCTCTATTGGGGTTCCTAAAGTTTCTTCTACTTCTTCCTGGTAAGTCACGGGCGGTGTGTGTGCCTCAAATGATGGTAGGGCTTATGGGGTACTTTGTGGGCTTGGATTGTCCACCTCATCCTCCATTGTGTCTAGATTACCTATGTGTTTGTTTTGTACTATGGTATTAGGCGCCATCCACTTAGGTATTTCAACATGAGCATATTCATCCCCCAACAAACTTGTTTCATGATCCTTCAAATTTGTTGTCAATTGATTTGTTATGTTGTTTGTCGGGTTGTCTACTCTATAATAATATTGGGCACAATATTCTATGGCATCCCATGCTTCTTCAAAATTTAATTCCCTAAGGTCCGCATTGGCAAAATCGTCAATGTACCTTTGGTCATATCGATTGACACGATCGTAAAAGATTTTAGCTAGGGACCATAAATAGAAACTATGATGAGGGACTATTTGGAGTAAATTTTTAAAATGAGTCCATGCATCATATATGGGTTCATCTCGATATTGTATGAGCATCAAGATGTTATTAGGGGTGAATGAATTTCGTGGTCGGTAGTATGGTGGATTTGCGTTCTACATAATGGTGAATGGAAGAGTCAATGGAAAGGTTTCTACGAACAAAGACACAAAGAAAAGATAGACTAAAGAAAGCTAATAAAATGAAAATAAAAATCTCACTAAAAAGGAATCTAATGAGTAGACCTAATCAAAATAAACTTCAACCTAAACAATAAATATTCCCCGGCATCGGCGCCAAAAACTTGATACGTGGGAATTGCACCCTCGCAACAGGTTTTACCTCTCAAGGGATCTTGAGAAGCTTACAACCCCCACCGGGCAGTGTACCTGATCGTTGTAGTATAGTATAGTGATAAGTACCGGGGGATTGATCGTTCAACTCAGGAATAGTATCGCTAGGATTAGAAAGCCTACTAAACTAGGTCTAGAGGTGAGGGATGATTCTTTTTGTATTTTCATATTTTATGGAAAGCAAGTAAAATTTCGGGTTTTAAAGGAGTGGGCGGAATTAGTTGCTAGTCAACTAACCCAATTAACTACTAATGCAATCAAAATAAAATAAAAGAAATGAAAATTAAGCTATTATACTAGGGTGGTGGAAACAATAATGAGAAAAGTTGTGTTTACTTAGATTTCATTACTCCCTAGATATCTTTTACAGGTTCATTAGCTTGTTACAATTGCATGGATGACAGCTTATATTCCGTAATACCAGTCGCAGGGCCGTGTACAATATTCCCTAACTCTATAAGATCCTACTTCACTCCTATGTCGAGCCGTTAGAAGCTCCTAACATGGGATCATTAGAATTCTCTTACGCATTAAATACAACCAAAAATCGTAGTACAACTCCGATCATGTTTCTTAAGATGTTCAAGCAAGTTACCAATGGAAGTCTGCCAGTTTTCTTAAGCCTAACATCGAATACAATCATCCGTAGCAATTATAAACATACAATCAACCCATAATCAACATCTAGGTTTCACTATATCTAAGCAAACACAATAAAAACCTAGCCTAGGATGTTAAAGAGAAGACAAGCGTAAGATATAATCACACAACACATAGACATATTGAATGATTTGAATAAGTACTTATCTTCAATTGAACATGGAAGAATCAAGGGGTTGAAACCCTTGAAAAGGCTATAAAATTCGTCTAGAGTTTATGCCCTCAAAGTTGCACACAAAGTTCCACACTTTACAATAAAAAATTGGAAAAATATATATAGACTATGCATCCTGACGGCGTCACGTGTTAACCTCTGACGCCGTCAACTAGACGCCATGATGAAATTTGTATTGCCTAGATCCATTTCTGACGCCGTCATGTAGGAATGAGCTCTGAGCCGTCACGTGTATTTGGACCCTGACGGCCTAGGTGACGCCGTCAGGCCAATTAGCCTAAAAACTTTCTGGATCGTCACGTGTATTTTCCACTTCCACCTCTTTTGCCACTCTTGACGCCATCATTAGTAATCCCTTGACGTCGTCAGGTACTGTTCCCAGCAAGGAATTTGAGACTTTGCCGTTTTCTTCGCTTTTATGCTCCAAAAATGTCCAAAATGCTTCCTTTTCCAGATTTCTCTCCAAAAGTACCTAAAATGACAAAAGGAACAATTTAGGGCAATAATTGATCAAATAATCTCAAATTCAGGCTTAAATGACCCGTTGAAAGCGGTATACTTTTTGCCTCATCACTGGGCCTTTCTACCTTGAGTACTCTGGAGTCTCGAGAGGTGAGAAAGTCATTCGAGGACGTTGTACAATGCGCTTTGGCACGTGGCAAGGCAGAGGCTGTAGAGGAGCTGCATGAGAACAAGATGCTGACATTGCCTACCGCACAAGTACCAAGTTACAACGAGAATGCCTATGCTGAGCTTGTCGCTGCTATGGAGAATATGAAGCTTTTAGAGCTTGCTCACATTACTCAACTGGAGCGTGACCAAGACTACCCCATAGGTGTTATTATGGAGGGGTTAACCTTGGCTAGGCACACAACAGAGGGCACTAAGGCATAACCTGATTATTTTCTAAAGCCAGATGTGTTGCAGCTGAAGGTACCTATCTTTGCTCGTCCGCGTGATATCCTAAATCCTTTTGCCCTTGAGAAGGAGATCCCACTAAAGGAATCCTTAGAGGCCCATGCCATGAGACTTGTGAAGAAGGAGGGTGTGAAGGGGAAGGCCATCCTTTGTGGTATTGGTGCAACACATATTCCAAGATCTGATGGAGTACCTGTTAGTGTGGCGACAGTGTCACCCAAGGATAGTGATCTGTTAAAGAAGCTTGAGGAAGCTTGGAGTGCTGCATACCTGGTTGGCAGCTCAGAGCTTAAACGTTCCCATAGTATTTAGGCTGCTTGGCTTTGTGATGTTTTGTAATAGATTAACATTTTGTTGCACATGTGCATGTTGAATCTATTCTTTGTATGAACTCGTAGTCCATAATAAAATGTTATTTTGAAAGTGTGATTGTACACATATTGTATTATGATGTTTGTACTTAGTTACCTGTCTTTGCATAAAAGACGTCTATGTTATGTCTAAGAATCAAACTGTTATATAAACGTACTTAAAAAAGGATTATAGGAATCTATAATCACTTATAACATAATCGTGTATGAAGTTCATAACTTAATGTATACGCGAATATATATGAAATTCACAAGTGTATGGGTTGACATGCAGCGTACTGCGAATACCATATCAAGGAGTCAAGAGTCTTGACTCCTAATTTGTTAAACACACATAGTGTGAATTGTTGCGCATCCGTCGTAGGATGCACATTGAACTTACTGCAACGTCTTGAGAGTAAGGTGTTTAACAAGGATGTGTGAATCGATGTTGATGGGTTTGCAACCCTCTTACTCAACGAGTTATTTAGTAGGTTTACTCATCCTTTACCATCGTGGGTTTTAATAAGTGCATGCACTCTTGTAGGCAAAAGGTAGTATAACAACAATATTGAGACATAAATAATATGTAAACAACAAAGTGAAGTATGTCGTGGAGTTAGCTAGAAACCGTGACATTTAATTAATGCTTGCAAGTTTTTGGGAAAAGAAAGACATTTGCCTAGATGAAACGAAATGTAAATACACGGATATTTATTGAGCACTTACTAAAGTGCGGAGGTGTTCGTGCGCGGGACCGTAACCTTTCCTAAAGATAGCATCTCTTGAGATTGCAAATATTCTATGTGCGTTGTAGCTCATGGCCATCCATGTCATGCAACTTGTACGCGCCTTTTCCTAGTGCTTCAATGACCTCATAGGGTCCTTCCCACTTTGGTCCAAGTTTTGCTGTATCTTTTGCTTGGCTCGCATCATTAGAGCGATATACAATGTCGCCTGGTCTGAACGAGGTACTTCAAACTTTAGCATCGTAGTATCCCTTCATTTTTGACTTAGCTCTTGCCTCACATATAGCTGCGCATTCGTGCCTTTCTTACAATAGGTCCAAGTCTATACGCTGTTCGTCGTCATTGGTTGCGACATTAACTTCCGATGTATGAATAGTTCTTTGATTGTCATGCGGTGCGCCCACAAGAAGTGCGACAATTCATCCACCTATCTTCCTTTGTGTTTGTTGAGGCACGATTTAATTCCTTCACCCAAACTACGATTTGTGCTCAACCAAACCATTGGTTTGTGGGTGTTTAACTGACGCGAAGTGTTGTGTAATATTTAGTTTCGCGCACCGGTCTTTGAACGGGTTATCACAGAATTGTTTTCCGTTGTCCGAAATGATTTCCCCAAGTAAACCAAAGCGAAATACAATATTTTCCCAAACAAATCGTTTTACTTGATTACCTGTGATTGTCGCCACTGCATTTGCCTCAATCCACTTAGTGAAGTAGTCTATAGCCACAATAAGAAATTGTGGAAAACTAGAAGGGGGGGGGGTTGAATAGTTTTACGTCTTTTTAATTTGTTATAAAAATAGTTTTGGTGTTTTCTTAGTTTTTTAAAATTTAGATTCGATAATATATGATCTCAAGTCTTGCACAATATAAACAACTATCAATAAGTAAGATATAGCAATGATAAGTAAGGAAATAAATAAGAGATGGAAAGATCGAACCGCGAGACAAGAGATTTATAGTGGTTCAGCTACAAGGACACCTTCCTTGCGCTACTCCACTCCCCGAGCATCTAACTCGAGAGTTTTCTTCACTATATCAACAAGCTCCCTTATGGCGGAGAAAACCTTACACACCAATTTACACACCACTTTACACACCACAACTTCTTCAAAACTAAGTCACAACTTCTACACAACTTCTTCAAACCAATCCACTTCACAACTAACTACTCCACGCCTATCTTCTTCACACCAATTTTATTCACAACTAACAACTTCACACCTAGCTTCTTCACTACAATCTAATTCCTAACTTTTCTTCTTTACATCAAACAACTAACTAATCACACAATCAATATACCTAGCACAACTATCTACAATCAAATATTCACAACAATTTTCACCAAGAATAATGTAAATAATCTTGATAATGCACCAACAACTTGTATGTGGAGGTCACAACAAGTTTTAATACTTCTTGTCTTGGGGGATAGAAGTATTCTTCTCTTGCACTTGAGATGATGTATGAATCACTTTGAAACAAAGAATTATGTACTTATGATCAAAGGATTAAGAGAATAGAAATGTGGATCTAGAACAGAAAGTTTAGGAGTGCAAAAGGTGAGAAAATTCTGTGGGATGAACCAGTATTTATAGGGGAGAAAATTACTATTCTGGAGCGTGGCCGGCCCCCTTAATGATTAAGGGGGCCGCCTAAGGAATTAAGGGGGCCGCCCCTTCAGAACGTTGGATTTTCTTGTCTTTTAGTGGGGAATATTTTTCTGAATAAAATTTGCCAATTTTGGTTGAAAATTTGAAATTATATATTTAGAATGAATTAAACATATTCTTTTAATTTCAAAAGTAATTTTGTAAAAGATATAGAATGTTAAATACATTTTATAAAAATTTTAGTGATTAGAAAAATTTCCTTTGATCATGAAATACAATAAATACTTTGTTTATTCATACCTTAAGTGATATGGATGCAAAGACAAATATTAAGCACTAAAAACTTGTTTACGTCATAAGTTTTAGATTAATGAGTTTATGCTTTGTAATTATCAAAACATTGAGACATTGCTAATATGCTAACAATGTTTTTAGACATTATTTATGTCAACAGAAATTTCAGCCCCCCTGCTGCAACAGGGAAGGAGCCCGTAATGTCGATACCCCACTTGTAGAATGGCCATGGCGATGTAATAGGCGTTAGCTCTTGTTGTGGTTGATGCGGGATGGGTCTATGAACTTGGCAGTCTCTACATTTCTTTATCACATCACGCGCATCGCGATGCATAGTGGGCCAGTAGTATCCTGACCGCAAGGCTCGCACTACAACGGACCATGGTCCTGAGTGCATACTGCATGAACCGGCGTGGATCTCTCGGAGTACGTAATCTGCCTAAAGAGGCCCAACGCACCGAAGCCATGGTTGTAGAAATGAGCGCCGATATAGGATACCATCTCGAAGTTCGAACCTCTGCGCTGTGAGCCGTATCCGTCGAGCATCCTTCTGCTCATGGGGCAATATGCCCTTGCTTATAAATTCGACGATAGGGGTCATCCACGTAGGATCCTGCTCCTCTATCACCGTAGATATCTCCATCTCCGAGATTTATTTGTTCTTTAGGATCTCCACCAACACTTGTTTTGACAGGTTCGCAAAGCTTGTAGATGCAATCTTGCTTAGTGCATCCGCTTTTCTGTTTTCCCCTCTAGGAACTTGTTTAATGGTAAACCTGTCAAAACCCTGGATTAGTGACTTGGTCTTGTCGAGGTATTGAACCATGTTATCCTCTTTAGCCATATATTCGCCTAACACATGGTTGGCTACTAATCGGGAATCCACATTTGCTTCTAGGTTGCGTATACCCATTCGAGTTGCAATGCGTAATCCAGCAATTAGGGCTTCATACTCTGCCTCGTTGTTTATGGCTGTAAATTCAAAGCGCAGTGTGTAAGTGAATTCCACTCCTTCTGGACTGGTGAGGATAAGGCCTACGCCCGACCCGTCCACGCATGAAGATCCATCCATGAATAGGACCCATGGTTCTTGTAGTTATACCTCGCTCCATGAAGGTGCAGCATCAGTATCTGGTTTTTCGATGATGAAGTCTGCTAGTATCTGCCCTTTAACCGCAGTGCGTGGTCTATAAGAGATGTTATGCTCGCCTAGCAACACACTCCACTTTTTTAATCACCCCGATGCATCGGGTTTAGAGATAACTTGCTTGATAGGTTGGTCCGTGATCACCGCTATTGGGTGTGCTTGAAAGTACCTGCGCAGTCTTTTGGCGGCGAATACTAACACCAAGACCAACTTTTCCATTGTTCTATAGTTAATCTCTGTCTTCTTGAGTGCTTTGCTTACAAAATATACCGATGTTTGTACGGAGTTCATATCTATCAGTAGCACCGTGCTGACTGATAGATGAGTCGCAGACAAGTACACAATTAACTCTTCCCCTAGTCAGGGTGCGACTAGTGTGGGAAGCGCTGCTATATGTCGCTTAAGCTGTGAAAAAGCTTCTTCCGCTTTCGTAGTCCAACGAAAGTCTCCCTTTTTTGTACACTTCTTGAGTGTTTTAAAGAGGGGGAGTGACTTATCTGCTGATTTGGACAGGAATCTGTTCAACCCGGCTAGTTTTCCATTCAGAGATTGGACTTCTTTCAACGTGCGTGGTGAAGGGAGTTGGATGACAGCCTTTGTTTTTTCTGGGCATGGCTTAATGCCATCAGGCTCTATCAAGTATCCAAGGAACATGCCTTCTATAGCACCAAAACCGCATTTCTTAGGATTTAACTTCATGTTGATCTTTCCTAGTGTTCTAAAAGTTTCTTCAATGTCGCACACCAATTCGTCTTCTGTATGGCTTTTTATGACAAGGTCGTCAACATAGACCTCTAGGTTGCGGCCCACTTGTTTTTCAAACGCATTATCTACCAATCGCTGGTAGGTGGCGCCCGCATTCTTTAAGCCAAAAGGCATCTTTGTATAACAAGAGACACCCTGGCTTGTGTGGAAGGCTGTTTTCTCCTCGTCTTCTTTAGGCATTTGGATTTGGTGGTACCCTTTGTATGCATCTAAGAAACATTTAAAGGGGTATCCGCACAAAGATTCTACCTTCCAGTCTATCTCTGGTAGTGGGTAGCAATTTTGTAGACATGCTTTGTTGAGATCAGTGAAATCTACGCACATCCGCCAACTACCATCACTCTTTTTGACCATCACTAGATTGGAGAGCCAGTCATGGTAATAGACTTCTCGCATGATACCTGCGTCCACAAGCTTGTGTACTTCCTCCAGAATGGCTTTTGCGCGCTCTAGAGCTTGGCCGTGCTTTTTCTGCCGTACTGGGGAATATCCTTGTCGGATTTTCAACTTGTGTTCTGTAATCAAGCGTGACACACCAGTCATGTGCTTTGGTTCCCATGCGAAGATATCCAGATTCCTTTGCAAGAGCGCGCACACGGCCGCTCTGCCTTTATCAGACAGTGATCCCCCGATCGATACTTCTTGCTTCGGGTAATCAGGATGAATTGCGACCTTCAGGTTTGATATTTTAGCTGCGCGCTGTTCTGGAGTGTGTGTCGTCTCACATGTAATCGTGTTACACTCTCTAGGTGGTACGGTGGTATTGTAGAGGGTGACAATGCCGCCTTCTACCGGGAATTTGAGCATCCCATGTGCTGTGGACGGTACCGCGCGTATGGCTGATATTCCTGGTCTTCCAATAATGCCATTGTATGGCGAAGGAGATCTAATCACCATAAAATTCATCCAGGCTGCCGTGGAGTGTTCCTTATTACCAACAACAACTAGTAATCGTATTTGCCCCATGGGCCATATCTTTTCTCCCGTAAAGCCAGTCAACGACGTCGTGGCCGGGCTTAACTGACTTCGTATCTCATGTCGCAATCTTTTGAAACAATGTTCATACATTATGTCTATGGATGCCCCTCCATTAATATACATGCGGTGGATATCGTGACCCCCCGCATTTATCTCGATGGTGAGTGGTTCCGCTACTGCGTTGTCGCAGCCAAGGTGGGGAAAGAGATTTCGCTTCCATAAGAGAATTTTTGGCTGACCTTTTGCCTAGTCTTTTGTTGCCATGATTGTATCATGTAGATGTTGTCAGCCTTGTGATACGTGGGAATCGCACCAGGCTTTACCTCTCGAGGGATCTCGAGAAGCTTACAACCCCCACCAGGCAGTGTACCTGATCGTTGTAGTATAGTATAGTGACAAGTACCGGGGGATTGATCATTCAACTCAGGAATAGTGTCGCTGGGATTAGAAAGCCTAAAAACTAGGTCTAGAGGTGAGGGATGATTATTTTTGTATTTTTATATTTTATAAAAGCAAATAAAATCTCGGTTTTGGAAGAGTAGGCGGAATTAGTTGCTAGACAACAAACCCAAATTAACTAAGATGCAATCAAAATAAAATAACAAAAATGAAATGAAATCTAATTAAACTAGTGTGCTGTAACAATAATGAGGAAAGTTGTGTTTACTTAGGTTTCATTACTCCCTAGATATCTTTTACAGGTTGATAATTTGTTACAATTGCATGGATGACGGGCCGTATTCCTTAATACTAGTCGTAGGGCCGTGTACAATATTCCCTAACTCTATAGGATCCTACTTCACTCCTATGTCGAGCCATTAGAAGCTCCTAACATGGGATCATTAGAATTTTCATATGCATTAAATACAACCAAAAATCATAGTACACCTCTGATCATGTTTCTTAAGACATTCAAGCATGTTACCAATGGAAGTCTGCCAGTTTTCTTAAGCCTAACATCGAATATAATCATCCGTAACAATTATAAGCAAACAATCAACCCATAATTAACATCTAGGTTTCAATACATCTAAGCAAACACAAAAGAGATCTAACCGAGCATGTTAAATTGAAGACAAGTGTAAGATATATTCAAGCAACACATAGACATACTGATTGAATTGAAAGAGTACTTATCTCAAATTGACATGAAAAGTTCAAAGGGTTGAAACCCTTGAAAAAGCTGGAAAAATTCAACCTAAGGTTTCTCCGTCAAAGTTGCACACTAATGAATGAAATTTGGAAAACTATATATAGATTTTACAGGGTGACGGCGTCAAGAAGGAAATTCTGACGCCGTCAACTCACGCCCATAATGAAATCGGATTGCCTAGATCCACTTTTGACGCCATCATGTGTAATTTTGTTCTGGGCCGTCACTAACATTTAGACAATGAAGGCCTATGGTGACGCCGTCATGTCCCTAGTTCAAAACTCTCTGGACCGTCACGGACTTTATCCACTTCCACCTCTTGTATTACTTGTGGAAAACTAGAAGGGGGGGGGGGTTGAATAGTTTTCCCCTCTTTTTCATTTTATAAAAATTTTATTTCAAAATATTGATTCGAATTTATTCAATTGTTTGTTTGGAAAACCTTTAATTAGAGTTTAGTATGAAAACACCATATAATCAATATGATCAATTATATACGTAAGCTTTTGGAAAAACTTAGTTTTATGAATGGAGCTTTGGTCGGTCTTTGTGTGAATACGTTTTCCTTTTAAAATCTTAAAACGTTTTGTATCAAATTATCTATCAAGTTAAACTTAATATGAGAAGTGTGAATAATAATCTATTTGACCATATCATATAATTATACACACAATCACAATATTAACTTCTATGTACAACACAATCAATCATCACAACTATATAAGCAACAACTAAGACATATAGGCAAGCATAGATGTAAAGCGATAAATGCAAGAATAGATGAAAAGAGATAAGAGAAAGGAAATGCAAACCGGACACGATGATTTATAGTGGTTCGGCTACAAGGACACCTTCCTTGCCCTACTCCACTCCCCGAGTCACCTACTCGAGAGTTTTCTTCACAACTAAACAAGCTCCCTTTTGACGGAGAAAACCGTACACAACTTTTGCTTACACCATTTAACGACACTAAGCTAAATGTCGAGTTCTAATAGTAGCTAGAACCAATCTCACAACACTACTTCGATCACTACACAACTTCTACACGACGTCACAACTTCACGACTTCTTCATGGCTTCACGACTTCTTCATGGCTTCACGACTTCACGACTTCTTCACTACTTTACAACTTCTTCTATACTCCACTACATATTCACATGTCTACTTCTTCACAACTTCATGACTTCTCCACACTACTACTTCTTCCCACTACTTCTTACTCACTCATAAACTCACTACTAAGTAAGATCATCTTGATCTACTTATTATATATACGTAACTCACAACATTACATAAACACTAACTAGATCCTAATATATCTTTGGCTTTATGATAGGGAGGTTTCTTCTCTTGCACTTTGAGTGGTGAAGGATTGGATCACTTGAAACAAAGACTTATAATCTTATGATCAAAGGATTTAGAAGGATGTTTTGAAGGGATTGGGACTGAAAATTTTCGTGCAAAAGGTGAGAAAAATCTGTGGAATGAACCAGTATTTATAGGGGAAAAAATACTGTTTGGGAGCGTGGGCGGTCCCCTTAATTGTGTTTCCGGTCCCCTTAATTTACTAGCCGGTCCCCTTAATTAATTAAGGGGGCCGCCTAATAAAAAAACATTTTTTTCTTCAGAATTTTTTTTCTTTTTGTGGAGAAGGTTTTTCTTGAAGAATATGGCCATTTTTTGGGTAGAAATTTGAATTCAAAATATTTATTTTGAATAAAACATTTCTTATAAGTACAAAAAATATTTTGTATAAGTTTAAAAATATTTGTCCCACTTTATAAAAAATGTAAGGTTTATAAAGATAAAAATTCCTTTGATCATAAAATGCATTAGACACTTTGTTTATTCATACCTTAAGTCATTTGGATGCTAAAGTGAATATTTACTATGAAATACTTGTTTACGTCATAATTTGTAGTTCAATGAGTTTACGTTTTGTGATTATCAAAACATAGAGATATCGATATATGTTAATAACGTTTTAAGGCATTATTTATATCAACAATCTCCCCCTTTTTGATGATTACAAAACCTAAACTCATTAAATCTAAAAATTAATGTTTAGATAAGTACTTAGTGAGTTTATATTCACTTCTCCTCTTTTTTGTAGAATCAAAAAGGTTATGCCGACTAGCTTCATGAATGAAGTTAGACGGGTAGAAAGCTCCCCCTTGATGTGTGCTCCCCCTCGTTCAAGGGCACCAAGGAATTGAGATACGGAATTCTCGCAAGAAAAATATTAGAAGCACAAGCATATATAACAAAATAAGGAAAACAACAAGCATAGCAAACAAATACTAAGCTCACATAGCAATATATTCATTTATTATGCTTAATGCATTCAATAAGTAAAAGATCCTAATTTGCCAAAGAGAGCCATCGGACTTGCTTGCAACAAGAGGTTGGTTGATTCTTGTTTGAAAGTGAAAGTCAAAAGCATATAGTATGCTTAGAATGGTTAATGATGGAGTGTTTGGAATGATGTAGTTTAGTTAGGGTAAGGTTGTTGGATTAATGGAGGAATATGTTTGGGTGCATGGATGTTAGATATTTTGGTGGTGGAGAGTTTGTAGCGGAAGAGGTTGATTGAGGTTTTGGATGTTGTTCAAGTAAGGGTATTGGATGTGATCTAGTGAGAAGGTATTCAATCTAAGTGAGTGTTCATTGAATGCAATGGTTTTTAGGAGAAAGATGCAACAAGGTCAATTGTTGACATGCTTCTCAAGTTGATTTATGTTGTGTGGTGATGAGGGTGATCTAGATGAAGGTGGATCCAAATTGCGTTGAGCAAGATGTAAGGCTAAAAGAGCACTAAGCTCATGGGATTCTTTTAGCGCCTCAACGAACATTAAGTGTTCGGAGGAAGGTGATGGTGGTGGAGCATGATAGTTGTCTTGGGTGAGGGTTTGAACATACAACATAGGAATGGCATGTGAAGTTGTAGGATGTGGTGGTGATACTCTTGGTGGTGGAGACATGTTTAAGCTTGGGTAATCATGAAAACATGATATGGGTGGAAGAGATGCTTCATGAGTGGATGGTGTTTTTGTTGAATGAGCAACATGTAAAGTGTTGGTAATGAGGTTGGGATTATTGTTTTGGGATTGTGCATGCTTATCATAAAAAGGAGCATTAGTGGAAGCACGAATGGATGATTTGTTGTTAAATGGATCATTTGTGTGAGAGTGAGGTTTAGGTGTTGGTTGATTATGAACAACATTGCTTGAGTTGTGAAAAGATTATGAGGTTTGAGTGTAATGTAGAAGGATATGGGTGAGTCAAGGTTTTTGATATGTAATGTTGGTGAGAAGGAGAGTGAGGTGTTAGGCATGTAATGTTGAAGACATAGGAGGAATTTGGTGTTGGATGTTTGACAACATCATTTGGTTTGACGGGCTTTTAATGGAAGTTAGGCTTTCTTATCCAAACGGATTATTTGGTAGTTTTGGTTTAATGGGAGAGGTCATGAAGAGATGAGTATAGATTGAGAGGAATGAGAGTGTTTATAATGTAGGATTGGTGGGATTAAGGATGTATAAATTTTGATAGAAGGTTTAGGATAAAATAGGTTTATGAATTTTGGGAAGTGTAGGATGAAATGGGCTGAAAATTAGAAAAAGGAGACAACACCTTTGACCATCAGATGGCCGGTCCCCTTAATTGGAGGCCGGTCCCCTTAATAATTAAGGGGGTCGCCTTATGATTTAAGGGGGCCGCCCATCTGGTGATTCCCAGATTGCCAGAAAAGGGTTTTTGGTAGTGAATTGCAGAAAGGTTATGTTTTTGGTTTCAAACAAGTCCAACTCTTTGAGGCAATTAAGCATATACTAATTATGTAGGCAATTAAGTAGCCAAAGCATGTTAATCAAAGAGATTAAGTAAACAAGCAATTTCATCTAGCATACAAACATACTCATCAAGCAAGTAAAATATAAGTGCTAGGAAACAATAAGCAACATCAAGTATTTCATAACTACATAACTAGGAGGATTAATCCTAATGTGTATCAATGTGCAATAAGTGGGTAGTTATGATAGCATGGATTTCTAGACTTGTTACAAACAAAGACTTAATGAACAAACCATGGTCCTGTTGATTTGATTTAGTTCACTTATAAGTGTCATTTATATGAATATAGATGACAAATATGAGATCACCATGCATGATTTTAAAAGAGACGTTTTTAGCATTATTCAACAATGTTTGAAAGTAAGTTTTCACTTAGATGTGAGAGTTATTTGAATAAAATAGATTGGGTTTTATACTTTTATTTCAAAATGTGTGAATGAACGGTAAAGAATATTTTCCCAATCTTTAGTTTTGATCAAAACAAAATTGTGGATATTGATAGTGAAAACATGTTATTTAAAAGTGGGATAGTTATTTGAAAAACTATTTTCCAAAATGTGAGGTTTTTGCATATTTTTAGAGATATTAGATTTTTGACAACAAATATCATAAATCAAATATTTTAAAAAATGTTTATTAAAGATCTCATGCTCAAGAGGAATGGTTAAGCATATTATTATCTCATGCTGTCGTTTCTACATATCCTATGATCCTAAAGGAAATGAAGACGATAATTAATATGTTAGATGCGAGAGTGTTGAATGGGGTATAACCTAACATCTATAGTTCCTTTGTTTTCGCACGCTTATCTAACTTAATGCCATAAATCTAGGAATGAAAGAATCTAATGAGAAGCAAATTTCATAAAAGTAAACTAGCGTTAGGTATATATAGGAAGAGCAATTTAATCAAGTTGGAGAATGAGTATGAGTGATGAGGCGAAAAATGAACCACTTTTAGGGGGTCATTTAAGCCCGGAATTGAATTTATTTGATCAGATATTGCCCTAAATCGTTCCTTTTGTGATTTTAGGTACTTTGGGAGTGAAATCTGGAAAAGGAAGCAATTCGGACGTTTTTGGAGCATAAAAGTGAAGAAAATGCCAAAGTCTTAATTTTCCATGCTGGGAACAGTAGGTGACGGCGTCAAAAGTAACATCCTGACGGCGTCAAGAGCAAAATTCCATGACGATCCAGTACAGATTTGACGGCGTCACGAAGTAGGGCATCAAGAGTAAAAGTCATGACGGCCTGGAAATGATTATCACATGACGGCGTCAAATGTAGATCAAGGCAGTCCGAGAAGAGTTTTGGCGGCGAGGTGACGGCGTCACAAGTTTAGTCTTGACGCCGTCAGACCCCTTTTCCTATATATAGTTTTCTAATTTTCACATTAAAAAGAGAGAAGTTTTGAAGAAACCCTAAGTACGAATTTGGTACGAATTTTACAGGTTTTTCAAGGGTTCCAAGCCCTTGATACCTTTCATGTGTAATTGAGATAAGTGTTCTTTTAATTCAATCAATATGTCTATGTGTTGGTTGTCGATATCTTGTTCTTATATTAATTCCATCATGCTAGGCTAGATCTATCTTGTGTTTGCTTGGATCTAATGAAACCTAGATGTTACTTATGTGTTGATTACTTGTTTATACTTGTCTTGGATGAACGATTTATATGTTAGGCTTAAGAAAACTGGCAGATCTCCAATTGGTAACATGCTTGAACGTCTTAAGAAACATGAACCGATGTGCACTAGGTCTTTATTGGTTGTATTTAATGCATGATCCACTGTTTATAATCCCTATGGTTGTGCTGGGCATGGTATAGGAGGAGATAAGAGCTCATAGAATTGGGGAGTTAAGTGCGCCACCCCATGAACGGTATTAAGGAATACGATCCGTCATCCATGCAATTATAACAAGTAATTAACGTGTAAAAGATGTATAGGGAGTAGTGAAATCTAAGTAAACACATTTTCTCCACTTATTGCTCACAACTTTAGTATAATTTAGTTTATTTTCATTTCTAGTATTTTATTTTGATTGCATCTTTAGTATTGGGTTAGTTGATTAGCAACTAATTCCGCCCAAATCCTTCAAACCCGAGATTTTTACTTGCTTTCTAAAAAAATATAAAATACAAAAATAATCATCCCTCACCTTTAGAACTAGTATTTAGGTTTTCTAATCCTAGCGACACTATTCCTAGCTGAACGATCAATCCCCCGGTACTTGTTACTATACTATACTACAACGATCAGGTACACTGCCTGGTGGGGGTTGTAAGCTTCTCAAGATCCCTTGAGAGGTAAAGCCTGGTGCGATTCCCACGTATCAAGTTTTTGGCACCGCAGCCCGGGGAATAGTTATTGTCTAGGTTAGAATTTCTTTTTATTAGGTCTACTTGCTAGATTCCTTTCTAGTAAGATTTTATTTTTATTTTTTTAGGTTCTCTTTAGTCTATCTTATTTCTTTGTGTTTTTGTTCGTAACTTTTCACCACCTGACATCATGGACAACGGGAACATCTTTGAACCCGTCATCCCACCACAACAAAACCCACCATTAGAACCCCTTAGGCCCCGAACCTTAGGAGAGTATTCCCGTCCTAGCCACCAAGGCTACCGAAACACCATTGAGCTCACCGGAGCCAATGTGACCCCCTTGCGATCCGACACCATCCGGTTGGTGCAAAGCGGATGTGCATTCCATGGACTTCGTTCCGAAGATCCAAACCAACATCTTAAGGACTTCCTCAAAATCATAGATTCTATAGACCTAGATGTTGCAACTAGAGAGACAACCCGATTACGCCTATTCCAATTCTCTCTACGGGATCAAGCTAGTCAATGGCTTGAGCGTTTACCCGCGGGATCCATCACCACATGGGATGATCTCACCACTCGTTTCCTTGCTCAATTTTTCCCACCGGGGAGAACTACTAAGCTTAGAAATGACATCTTGATGTTCCAACAACGTCAAAATGAATCTCTTTATGAAGCATGGACTCGTTTCAAGGACTTACTCCAAAAAGTCACTCATCATGGCATAGATCTTTGGCTCCAAGTCCAAATTTTTTATGACCATATCGATCTCTCCACGAGGCGAGCCATTGACCAATCGCCCGGTGGTAAGCTACGTGATCTAAGTGCGGAACAATCATGGGAACTCATAAAAGATCTTGCTCTCTATGACAACGAAAGTTGGAATGATCCCCATGACTTGAACAAAATGGTCAAGGCAATATCTTTGCCTTCGAACAATTCTAGCACTCCCGACCGTAGGATCATGGAACTTGAAGACCAAGTCAAGTTTCTCATGAAATCTTACGAAGCTCCTAAGCCTTCAAGCTAAGTGAACAAAATCACTTCTTCATGCAAATTATGTAGTGGTCCCCACGACACTCGTGATTGTGTGGAACTCCCCGGAATAGCTTTTGCGGATTACGCATCCACGCGTACCGACGAAGTGGGAGATAAGTGGTACACTTTCAAGCCCGAGCCGAACTCTTACGATGATTCATACAACCCCTCTTGGAAAAATCACCCAAACCTTAGGTGGAAACAAAATCAACCTAATTCTTCCAATCTGCCTAATCTTTACCAACCAAACGGTCCACCATCCAACCGTACTTTCAACAACAATCCTTCTAACAACTTTGGTAGTACCAACAACCTTGAAGGATTGATGTCTAAATTCATGGCATCTCAAGAAGCTCGCATATCTAAGTTTGAAGCCAATTTCAAACAAAAGCAAAGTGAGATGACCACTAGAATTGACGCATTGTTGAAGATTCTCAATGACCGAGAAATGGGAGCACTTCCAAGCGACACAATCAAAAATCCAAAACTAAACGTTAATTCCATATCTTCAGTTTCATCACCCACTTCGTGCCCACAATACTACTCGGTTAAATCCACGAGCACGTGTTTCAAACAAAACCAAGTTCTTCAAAAGGACCAATCAAATAAAACACCCAATATAGAGCCGGTCAAAAGCATAGTTGAAACACCTCTTACGCAAGACCTTGACGATGAATTCAAAGAACTTCACCTTGAACGCCCCGTCATTGATGTCTTAGCGCGTGCTCCTTACTATAGTGCCCTCCTAGAAAAATATGAGAAGTGTAAGCTAGGTAAAAATGGGACCGCCTTCGTTCAAAACAAGTTGCCAAAAAAGCTTGATGATCCAGGTATATTTGTTTTGCCTTGTAAGATAGGAAGATCCAAAGCTTTTGACACACTAGCCGATTTAGGGTCAAGCCTCAACTTGATTCCCTTATCCTTATTCACCGCTCTTAAGCTAGGAAAGTTAGAGGAAACGGAGGTATTGATAGGGCTAGCGGATGGGAGTATTGCCCACCCGGTTGGAATGGTTAAGGATGTAGTTGTTCACATAGGAAAGTTAACTATATTAGCGGATTTTCACATCCTAGACATGGTTAGTAACACTACATGCCCATTATTGGTAGGAAGAGGATTTTTAGCAACCGCTAGTGCCATGGTAGATTATAAGAAATCTAAGATAACGGTAGGTGAAGGTGATACTTGGTCGGTGTACGATGTTAAGAAGCATAGTTATGATTGTGATGATGAACCAACACCGCATTGGGTAGAGATAATTAGGAGACCGTCTAGATATGGACCTTAGATAGAAAGGAACTTTATAGGACCTCAATGCCCATTTTATCTAGAAAAAGACTTCATCGAAAAGACACATTCGGTAGAACAACTCATAGCTAGAGATGAAGAGCTAGACCCTTTTGAGGACCCCTTGGTCTTTAGAAAGATGATTGAGTTCTTAAGCGTAATGCCCATTAACATAGAAAGGAATAAATGGAAAAGAGAGGGAGACAAGTGTAAATGGAGGTGGGACAAGCCACCTAAAGAAGGTGACGGATCATGGCATATGAGGATGACTATGTATGATCCGGATGGAGAAAAGTTTGAAAGGTCATACCATACTAAGGAAACCGATAGGAAGTTGAAACCTAAGTTTGATCCCAAAGATGTCCTCTATGAGGAACTCACCCGTATCACGTAGTAACCCATGACCTTGAGTCTAGCTACAAGACTCGTAAATAAAGAAAAGCGCTTCTTGGGAGGCAACCCATGTTTTGTGTGATTTTGTTTGTTTGTTTGTTTGTTATTTACTTCCGTATGCATGCTTAATTTTTATTGTTGGTAGATCATGTTTCTAAACTAAATAGTGGAAATACTTTTCCTTGTTGTTTTGGCCTAGTCTTAACTCCACCTAAAAGTATTTTTGCAAAAGATAAGTGTAAGGGGAAACCCCAAATATGTTTTCAAGAAACAAACCGATCATGATTCTCCACAATATTAAATGAACATGTATATTCGTATTTGTTAGAGTCAAATGCTTGTATTGAGTCATAATAAAGTTTTGCAGGATTTTCCAGGAAGTAGGACCAAGTTTTTCCAGAAATTTTCTGGAAACTTAACATAAGAATTTCTGCAGGTCACTTCTGACGGCGTCAAGAGTTTACTCTTGACGGCGTCAAGTGTAAAAATCTGGAAATTTTACCAGTTTTGTTTTTCTAACGGAGTCTTATGGTTTTTGTGAATTATTAAGTTTTATAATCTCCAGGAGATCTGCAAACTTCATTCTACAAGCATTATATCTTATCTTGTTTTCTAGGATTTAGTAACTTATATAGGATGCCGCCGATTTTATGCGAGGTTGCCTTGTCTATTTTATCAGGTTTTACAGGTTATGTATGACAAGAAGATGATTTATATTCTAGAAGGGAAGCTTTGATTGTTTATTTTCTTGTTGGAAGATTTAACCTGGTCACCGTATTATCCATACCGAACGAATCAGGGGAGTATTTGATTTCATTCTTTTTAACTTTTTCACTTTTACATTCTTTACTTGAAAATTGGGGACAATGTTCATCTTAAGTGTAAGGGGGGGGGGGGGGGGGGGGTAAAAAGATGATACCTTACATATGCACTTTCGCTTGAGTTTGTTTTGTTTAATGGTAGATGTGTAATAAAACTATGAGAAATACTTGTTAGTGCAATTTTAGCGCCAAATTTAAAATTTTTTACAACATTTAGGAGTGAGACTTTAGCCATAGCAAGCGTCTCATGGATAGGAGATTGTATGACTAGCACATAACCGTATATTCAGAAAAATTTTCCACCAAAATATGTGAGGTTCGCCTTTAGATTTGATAGGAAAAGCATTTACTATTAGTGCTTATGAGTGTACCGGTAGCATTTAGATTCTATAACTTGCGTTAGTGATGCATCCCGAGACCGCTAGTGAGACTACATTCGTGTGGTAGGATTTACTACATGATAAGAGGCATTAGGATTACCCTTGTGTTAAACCCGTATTATAATTACTTGACCATTTAAGTCATATTACTTGACTAGTTAAGTCAACTAATTTTTCCCACACCCTTAGCGTTGTACTCATTTTTAGTACACGAAACCCCTAGTACACCCCTCCGAGCCTATCTTTTCGTTTCTAACTTTAAGCATTTTACTTAAAGGAAGAATTTGTTACACCCCACTTAAATGTACAACCAAATCGCCTTAGCCTTCCGTGTATGCGCTCATTTTTAGTGCATTATTGTTATTTGTTAAACCCTAAGTTAACTATCTAATTGATTACATGGTTGCTAAGTCGAGTCATATCCTTGTACATATTGTTTTGGGACGATTGGGACTCATGGGTAAAGTACTTGTTTTATGGAGTAATGGGGAAGAACATCATATTATTACCCCCCATATGTGCGTTAATCTTAAAAGTGCTCCAAGTGTTTTGATTTTCTTAATTCGAGTCATTAGATTAGTTGATTGTAAAGTATGTAAAAATTCAAGTGTAAGGGGAATATCCATTCCCTATGATGTATTATTTTGGATGGTAGGGTAAGAGTGTATGCAAAAAAAAAAAAAAAAAAAAAAAAAAAAAAAAAAAAAAAAAAATCAAGAAAAACGAAAAAAAATAGAAAAAGGAAAAAGAGAAAAAACATACGGACTACCATCCCTTTTTATTCTATGTTCATCTTATATTTTTGTTATTTTTCATTTATTAGCTTAAGTCGAGTCTAGTCTTGGCTTAGCAACGCCATATTGTACATGTAATTAACTAAGATTGTTAACTCGCCACCAGTAAAACTTCCTTTATCCAACAAAACCGTGTATTTCATATCCCTACACCTAACGTTACAACCCTTTTAAAAGACCTCTTTGATAGTTTATCCTAGGTGCTTAGCCATGTGGTGGAGGTTTGATCCTTTCCCAAGCCTATGGTAATCCATTTTGCTATGACAGGTAGTGAGAGATATCTTCCGTTTCCATATTGTAATTTACACTTTATTACACCCGAGACATGTGAGTATCTAAACACTATTTGTGAGGTACTTGTGTATGACCTCTGTGCTTGTCTATTGGTCATTAGTGGAACGATTATTTGTTGTAATTACTTTTATATTAGTGTTAAATGACCCCTAACTTGTATTTTGACTAGAATAAAAGCGCATTTGCTTGAGGACAAGCAAATCTCAAGTGTAAGGGTATATGATGAGGTGAAAAATGAACCACTTTTAGGGGGTCATTTAAGCCCGGAATTGAATTTATTTGATCAGATATTGCCCTAAATCGTTCCTTTTGTGATTTTAGGTACTTTGGGAGTGAAATCTGGAAAAGGAAGCAATTCGGATGTTTTTGGAGCATAAAAGTGAAGAAAACGCCAAAGTCTTAATTTTCCATGCTGGGAACAGTAGGTGACGGCGTCAAGAGTAACATCCTGACGGCGTCAAGAGCAAAATTCCATGACGATCCAGTACAGATTTGACGGCGTCACGAAGTAGGGCGTCAAGAGTAAAAGTCATGACGGCCAGGAAATGATTATCACATGACGGCGTCAAATGTAGATCAAGGCAGTTCGAGAAGAGTTTTGGCGGCGAGGTGACGGCGTCACAAGTTTAGTCTTGACGCCGTTAGACCCCTTTTCCTATATATAGTTTTCTAATTTTCACATTAAAAAGAGAGAAGTTTTGGAGAAACCCTAAGTACAAATTTGGTACGAATTTTACAGGTTTTTCAAGGGTTCCAAGCCCTTGATACCTTTCATGTGTAATTGAGATAAGTGTTCTTTTAATTCAATCAATATGTCTATGTGTTGGTTGTCGATATCTTGTTCTTGTCTTAATTCCATCATGCTAGGCTAGATCTATCTTGTGTTTGCTTGGATCTAATGAAACCTAGATGTTAATTATGTGTTGATTACTTGTTTATACTTGTCTTGGATGAATGATTTATATGTTAGGCTTAAGAAAACTGGCAGATCTCCAATTGGTAACATGCTTGAACGTCTTAAGAAACATGAACTGATGTGCACTAGGTCTTTATTGGTTGTATTTAATGCAATCCCTATGGTTGTGCTGGGCATGGTATAGGAGGAGATAAGAGCTCATAGAATTGGGGAGTTAAGTGCGCCACCCCATGAATGGTATTAAGGAATACGATCCGTCATCCATGCAATTATAACAAGTAATTAACGTGTAAAAGATGTCTAGGGAGTAGTGAAATCTAAGTAAACACATTTTCTCCACTTATTGCTCACAACTTTTGCATCTTTAGTATTGGGTTAGTTGATTAGCAACTAATTCCGCCCAAATCCTTCAAACCTGAGATTTTTACTTGCTTTCTAAAAAAATATAAAATACAAAAATAATCATCCCTCACCTTTAGAACTAGCATTTAGGTTTCTAATCCTAGCGACACTATTCCTAGCTGAACGATCAATCCCCCGATACTTGTCACTATACTATACTACAACGATCAGGTACACTGCCTGGTGGGGGTTGTAAGCTTCTCAAGATCCCTTGAGAGGTAAAGCCTGGTGCGATTCCCACGTATCAATGAGACTATTACTAGTGGTGCTCAATTTAGGCTAAACACGACCATTTTTACGGGTTACACACACCCAACTTCTCACATAGAAGCAATTCAACCGTTAGGTTAAATTGAATTTCTAGTCAATAGATTCTCCAGTAGTCATTCTCTTTTTAGAAGAAATCGAGTTCCTAATTTTACCTATCGAAGATTACCAAATATGAAGTTTACTTGATTCACTAATACTTGGCTTAATGTGATTCAAACATCATGTTTTTATGAAGGTAAATTTAGATGATATGTTTTATTCACGATCCTAATAGAGACGTGTTGAATGTTTAGATAAGAGTAAACAAAAAATTTTAATCCTTTCTTCATGATTTACCGGTTGTTTGGTTTTGATGACATATTACTTGATTTAATAACTGTGCTAGACTTAAGAGTGCACCTTAGCATCTCTTGTGAAATGAATCTCATTAAGATTATTTATCTTAAATGAGTTTGTGATTATCAAATGATATCAAAACTAGACATTAATATATTTTTAAACAAATATTAGTTTCTATGATTTTTGCCAATGTTATATATCATACTTTAACAAGTATTTGAAAAAATAAATTTTATTATGGATTGTGACAAGTTATTTTTCAATTCTAATAACTTATATTATTTCAAAAAAAAATGCAGTGCATTATCTTGTAACACAACCATTCATGCTACAAAGAAATGAAATATATAGAATATATAGTGTGTATTATTCTTAAATATGTATTTTATCTTGTGGTGATAAATTTTAAGTAGTGTGAGCAAAGTTTACATATGTTGTTAGTTTGCTCATGTTTGGTTTTTCAGATATAACACATTTATCCATTGCATTGCAATGTAAATTGCTTGAATATTTCCGAGGAAACATCCAAGTCGTCAATCCTACTTCATTGTATATTTTATAAATGTGTTTAAAATATTATTCTAATATTTAGAACACAATTATTGGACAAGTAGATGCAATATGACATTATCAACACAAGTGTGAGTTATGATCCAATGCATACTCTTTTAATCTACAAAGGATGTAACTATTTTCATATCAATCTAGTGTGATTGAGTATGTAGATTCAAGACTATATCTTTTGTTGTAATTTGATATAATCTTGAAGCTAAAAAAATAGCAATCCAATTTCTTGTCCACACTCAACAGTGTGTCAATTAGATTTGATAAATATATCAACCATAATTTGAATAACGAATTGATATAATATCAAGATCTTTCTTGACCCTCACGGACACTTATTAGAAATAAATAAACATTTTGATAGTGTGTTCCATTAATCCTAAGATTATTTATTAGTGAATGATTGAAAGTTGACTTATTATTTCATGATTGATATATGTTTTGTTTTTGTGAAAGACTCTTCATTTTTACTTATTATGAACACACTTAGATTTTCAAAATACTTTTTCTTTTATATAACTATTAATGTTTTACAATGATTCAATTTCTCTTATTAAACATCTTAAGGTAAAACAAGCTAATTTGTAGAAAATATTTAAGTGTGTTGTGAAGAATAGATTAAATTGTTTGAAATGTTTAGGTGATTAGATTGAACTCATTTACAAGATGTTTGAGTAATATTAAGCCATCTATACCTATATGCAATGCAAGCATATTATAACAATCCTAACGCAAGAAATCTAGCATAAGATCTAGTTAAGCATAAATCGGAAAACTAGCTATAAACTAATAGGGCACATATGCATAGATATACACATAGCTAAACTTCAAATAGCAACAATCATTTAATATATTCAATTAAGAAAATAAAATCACAAAGAAGTTCACATAACACATAAAACACTTGTCGTCGTTTTGTGTATTATATACACCAATGTTTACTCAGCTCGAATTTATTTGAAAATAAAATAGTTTCCTCCCCATTCTATAATTTAATTAAGATCAATATTTTGAAAACATAAATACTTAATTTTTCAAAAGTATATCAACTAGGAATGCCCGACTTGAAGGAAAAGGTAAAACAAAAGTTTTACGTTAAAACAAAGCACAAATTAAGGGGACCGCCCAGTATTTAAGGGGGCCGCCCAAAAAATTAAGGAGGCCGACCATCTGGTACTCAAAATTTCATTTTTTTTTTTTTGTAAAAAAACGTTTTCTGACTTTTCGGAAAGGCGTGTAACTTTCTGATTTTCATACCGAACATATAACACTTATTTTAAGCATAATATTATTTCGAGCTAGTATAATTAGTGTATATATCATCAAAACTAATACAAGTTAATCAACAAAACACTTTTCATATTTAATCCTCCTTAAAGGGTAATTTGATACATGGATCGTACTCAATTTTTAAAACCATTTGTTTTGAAAATTTGAGCGACGTGGCTCTAGTACCAATTGTGGAAAACTAGAAGGGGGGGGGGGGGTTGAATAGTTTTCCTCTCTTTTTCATTTTATAAAAACTTTGTTTCAAAATGTTGATTCGAATTTATTCAATTGTTTATTTGGAAAACCTTTAATTAGAGTTTAGTATGAAAACACCATATAATCAATATGATCAATTATATACGTAAGCTTTTGGAAAAACTTAGTTTTATGAATGGAGCTTTGGTCGGTCTTTGTGTGAATACGTTTTCCTTCTAAAATCTTAAAACGTTTTGTATCAAATTATCTATCAAGTTAAACTTAATATGAGAAGTGCGAATAATAATCTATTTGACCATATCATATAATTATACACACAATCACAATATTAACTTCTATGTACAACACAATCAATCATCACAACTATATAAGCAACAACTAAGACATATAGGCAAGCATAGATGTAAAGCGATAAATGCAAGAATAGATGAAAAGAGATAAGAGAAAGGAAATGCAAACCGGACACGATGATTTATAGTGGTTTGGCTACAAGGACACCTTCCTTGCCCTACTCCACTCCCCGAGTCACCTACTCGAGAGTTTTCTTCACAACTAAACAAGCTCCCTTTTGGCGGAGAAAACCGTACACAACTTTTGCTTACACCATTTAACGACACTAAGCTAAATGTCGAGTTCTAATAGTAGCTAGAACCAATCTCACAACACTACTTCGATCACTACACAACTTCTACACGACTTCACGACTTCTTCATGGCTTCACGACTTCACGACTTCTTCACTACTTCACAACTTCTTCTATACTCCACTACATATTCACACATCTACTTCTTCACAACGTCATGACTTCTCCACACTACTACTTCTTCCCACTACTTCTTACTCACTCATAAACTCACTACTAAGTAAGATCATCTTGATCTACTTATTACATATACATAACTCACAACATTACATAAACACTAACTAGATCCTAATATATCTTTGGCTTTATGATAGGGAGGTTTCTTCTCTTGCACTTTGAGTGGTGAAGGATTGGATCACTTGAAACAAAGACTTATAATCTTATGATCAAAGGATTTAGAAGGTTGTTTTGAAGGGATTGGGACTGAAAATTTTCATGCAAAAGGTGAGAAAAATCTGTGGAATGAACAAGTATTTATAGGGGAAAAAATACTGTTTGGGAGCGTGGGCGGTCCCCTTAATTGTGTTGTCGGTCCCTTTAATTTACTAGCCGGTCCCCTTAATTAATTAAGGGGGCCGCCTAATAAAAAAACATTTTTTTCTTCAGAATTTTTGTTTTTTTGTGGAGAAGGCTTTTCTTGAAGAATATGGCTGTTTTTTGGGTAGAAATTTGAATTCAAAATATTTATTTTGAATAAAACATTTCTTATAAATACAAAAGATATTTTGTATAAGTTTAAAAATGTTTGTCCCACTTTATGAAAAATGTAAGGTTTGTAAAGATAAAAATTCCTTTGATCATAAAATGCATTAGACACTTTGTTTATTCATACCTTAAGTGATTTGGATGCTAGAGTGAATATTTACTACGAAATACTTGTTTACGTCATAATTTGTAGTTCAATGAGTTTACGTTTTGTGATTATCAAAACATAGAGATATCGATACATGTTAATAACGTTTTAAGGCATTATTTATATCAACAATCTCCCCCTTTTTGATGATTACAAAACCTAAACTCATTAAATCTAAAAATTAATTTTTAGACAAGTACTTAGTGAGTTTATATTCACTTCTCCCCTTTTTTGTAGAATCAAAAAGGTTATGCCGACTAGCTTCATGAATGAAGTTAGACGGGTAGAAAGCTCCCCCTTGATGTGTACAAAGTTTGCAAAGTTGGCAGTTTCAGTCTCTCATCTTTCAAAAGTTGTCAAATCTAGTCCCTGGTTATTCTAAAAACTTGAAAAAGTCACCAAAGGTCCTTTTAAATCAAAAAGTTACACACATAGTCCTTTGGTGCAAAGTTTCACAAAATGTCAAGTTTAGTCCGTGAAGTTTGGAAAATTGTCAAAAATGGTCCCTGGGATATTAAAACTTTGAGAAAAACAAATTTTTTCCTTGCACTAATCTTTTATGGCAGGATTGGTCCTTGGTGGAAAAGTTTGGTGAAATTACACAATTGGTCCCTGAAGTTTGAAAGTTTGGCAAATTTAGTCCCTGGTGAAATTTAAATGGAAAAATCATACAAGGACCATGTACTATTCATCATGTGGCAAAACACACCCTTGTGAACACTTTGGAAGATTGCCAAAACTCACCCCTTAAAATTTGGTAAATTACAAATTTGGTCCTTGTGAAATTAAAAACCAAACCGGACCCTTACTAATAATACTACTCCAAACCAACGCTAAATCCAATCCAAACTCTATCCCTAGCCTACCCATTCTATCCTAGGCCCAAACAACCATCAGCCCACCCAATACCCTTTTACTAATAAAACCGGGGTCAAAACATTGACCTTGGTCAAATCCGGTCAAACAACCACCCCTCCCAGCCTTCCCTCCCCCACACCCCAACTTGCACTGTTCCTCCATCACATCACCACCACCCCATCTTATCCACCGCCCAAACCAATCACCCTCACCATATATACCTAACATCTCCTCCACATTTAATGCACCACCCCCCCTTGTCTGATTTTCAGAACAAATTGCAAAAAAAATCTTTCCCGCCAAAACACGTGGCACAAGATTAAAGTGATTCAGACATCCAAGGGTCAAGATTAAGAGTGGGATTTACTCAGAGGCTCAAATGAACCCTAATGGTGGCCTATATAATGAAGAGAATGCAAGGAAGAAGAGTAGTAGTTAATTTAGTAAAATTTAATGTCGTATTGAATTAGATTCTCAAAGTCAGTGTAATTTTCATAATTCAAGTATTGTAGTAGCTATTTTATTGTAATCTAAGTCTTTTCAAGTTATAAAAATCCAAGTTTCAGTTCTGTTTTGTGATTTTGCAATTTACTCAATTTTCTAAATTTCTCAATAATAGTAGTAGTCAATTGTACCAAGATTCATGGACTGATATAAGCTCGCTTAGGTTCCCTTAAGCTCATTGAAGCTTATAGAGACCATAAAACTCAGTATTACTAGAAAAAATCAAAAATATAAAAAAGTCAACAATAGTCAACTGTGTTTGTTTTGAGTTTGTTTTCAGGTATTGGAAAGCATTGGAGGGCAAGCTTGGAAGTGGAATTAGCCTATCTAAAGATAGGCATCTGTGGAAAACCCTTTGTTCATGCTAAGGGTGGTTTGTAAGATTTGCTTATTTTTGCTTTTCCTCTAAAATCTTAGGTCCTTATAATTTCTAGTTAGTTGTTTGTTTGATCTTGTTATTCTGTGTTCTTTGTACTTATTAGGTATTATTAGTTAAGATTGTGGTTTAAAATTAGGTGTTTATACTTAGATTTCTTTGTTGCTCATAATATTTTTTCAAACTGCCATATTAGCAACTACATTGTTTTGTTGTGCTTAAGTGTATGCAACTTGTGTTTCTGAGTCTAAATCATCCTTGTGAATCATATTTAAGCATTTGGAAACAGACTTGTGGGATAAATAAGTTAAACTCATTAAAAATCCACAAAACTTTCTAGTATAGGAGTATTTGGATTAGTGAGGTTCACCTTTGATCTCTGTGTCTTGTTGGTTGAAACTGGTTTGTGTAGCATTCATAAGTATTCAGTATACCATTTTGATCATAAAAACTATTAGTGTTTTGGTCCAAAGTCAAAATTACAAAGATCCCACCCACACAGTCAACTGTGTGAGATTTGGAGTCCAAAATTCCTTCATAACTTAGCATAGAGTGTAATTTCAACTTAAATCAACCTTAGTCTAGCTTATTAACTTATTTTCAGTCACTTAGGATCAAGCAAAATTCATCAAAGTCAACTAAGCAAGTTTACTCAAAAAGTCAAAAATGCATGTTTTAGATTTTTACAAAAATGGCAAGAATTTTCATGATTTATGTACTTGGCTCTAAGGTTTGAAATTGCTGGGGGAATTAGTCTATCAGTAGTACTTGTGATTTGCATAATTGTTATATTTTTGAAAATTTTCCTAGTGGACACTTTTGCCCTTGGAACACACTTGCAGGGCAACCATTTGTCCTGTGCATCAGATCAGACCTCCACCAAGCCACCTTTGGTGGTGGTTTCTGACCAACCCAGTGGGTCTCACAACCTACATTTGGCTTTTCCCAACCCCCCTCCTACCAGGCTCCATAGTTTGACCCTTAGTTTGACCTAGGAACCAGTGGACCCCACCTGTTGTCCCATTTCTGTGTTGAAGTTCAATTATCAAGTGCTTATTTTGTTGCTTATTAGCTTATCAGTGCTCATAGCTTGTTGTTTTTAGCTTATTTAAGTCCAAGTAACTTGTTTGAACCTTAATTTACATCAGTGGACCCCACATTTAGTCATTTGAGCCTAATTTGCTACTTGGTCAATAAAAGTCAACTGTCTTGCTTAAAGGGGGTGCACCCAGCTTATTTTTAAGCTAGATAAAAAGTTGTTTCACAAAAGTTTCTCCTTTTCATCTTGTATTTAGCTGTCAAAAAGAAAAACTCCAAAAAACCAAACATAAAATTAGTGATAGCTTCTATTTAATAGAATCTATCTTTTTCATTTTTCATTTCAGCTTATTTATAAGCACTTTTCCATTTTTATAAGTTTCTTAATTTCCTAGTACCTTTAAGTATTTAAAATACTTTTCTTAGATTTTTCCTAATCAGTTTACTATTTATTAGATTTAAAAGTAGTTTAAATAATTAAATAGGTAATATTAGTAATTAATTATTTTTCTTAACTTTTTAGTAACAACAGCAGGTTTTTATAATTTTTCTAAGTTTTATAAATTAGTTAGGACTTTTAGAAAATATATTTTTAGTTTCTACAGTTCATTTTCCATTTTTCTTATTTTAATTATTTAAATTAGATTTAAGTTAATTAAAAGGCAATTAATTAGTAAAATAGCCTAGAATATAATTTTTAGAAGTTTTTATAATTTTTTAGGATTCCTGTGATGCTTAAATAGTTTTATAAATTTTTCCATAATTTTCTAAGTTAATTTAGTATTATTTGTAATTTAAAATAGTTTAACTAGTTTAATTAATATAATTAGTTTTTAATTGATAAAAAACTCATAAAAAGACAAAATACTTATTTTTATTTTTTATACTTTCTTCAAGTTCTTTTTAAGGTTTAGAAAATATTTTTGCAAGTTTTTAGTTTAATTTGTAATCTTTGTAATTTTTAGTTAATTTAAATTAGATTTTAAATAGTTTTATTAATTAAATAATATTTAAATATTAAAATAATCATTTTTATAATTTCATTTTCATTTTCAATTTTCTTTTCATTTTAAGTTTTTAAAAGTTTCACTTGCACCCCCTGTAGTTTGTAAATTATCAAAACCCACTTTTCTGTCTGTTACGTGATCCCAGATTGTAAATTTGTGCATATATCTGTATATCTGTTATTTGTGAATATTATCTCATTGTATAAAATACCAAAATATCAGTAGCAAAATCAATTCCACATCATCTTGGCTACTGTCCTCAGTGCCACTCATTCCTAAACGATTTCCAAAAACACCATTTCAATCTCGTTGGGACATAACGACCCGGAGACACACTATACTATCACCGGAGAATTGGAACTGAGTTGTCTTTGACTTATTGACCTTGGTCAATAATATCTAACCATTTCGGGGCCAATCAGTGCTTCTTTCTTGCTCCCGGTGTTTTATTTGTCTTTCCCATCATTGATATTCTTAACTAGATGATCCAATCTGCCTTCTTTTACTAGCTTATCAATTAGTTGGCGCAATTGGACACACTCATTGGTGTGTGGCCCTTCTGTCCATGATACTCGCAGTACCCGTTCCCTAGGCGCCGCTCTTCTGGGGTGCGCATTGGTGGGGGTTTTGGGAAGTTCGCGCCTTCCGTCGCAAATATCTCTTTTGGACTCTTCGTTAGTGGGGTAACTTGTTATTCTCTCGTTCGCCCCCCTGACTGCGGTAGCTTTTGTTATGGTTACTACTCTGGTCGTTGGATTGTCTCTTGGGTTGTTCTTGTGACCTATAGTTTGAGTAGCCTTTCTTGCTATCCGCAGCGGCGGCTTCTCCTTGGATTAAGGACCTCGTGCGCTTCATAAGTTCGTCAAAGGTTTGGGGAACCCTGATACGTAGGGATCGCACCAGGCCTTACCTCTCAAGGGATCTTGAGAAGCTTACAACCCCCACCAGGCAGTGTACCTGATCGTTGTAGTATAGTATAGTGACAAGTACCGGGGGATTGATCGTTCAGCTAGGAATAGTGTCGCTAGGATTAGAAAACCTAAATACTAGTTCTAGAGATGAAGGATGATTATTTTTGTATTTTTATATTTTTTAGAAAGCAAGTAAATATCTCGGGTTTGAAAGATTTGGGCGGAATTAGTTGCTAGTCAACTAACCCAATACTAAGATGCAATCAAAATAAAATACTAGAAATGAAAATAAACTAAATTAAACTAAGGTTGTGAGCAATAAGTGGAGAAATGTGTTTACTTAGATTTCATTACTCCCTAGATATCTTTTACACGTTAATTACTTGTTATAGTTGCGTGGATGACGGATTGTATTCCTTAATACCATTCATGGGGTGGCGTACTTAACTCCCCAATCCTATGAGTGCCTACTTCACTCCTATGTCGAGCCGGCTAAGAAGCTCCTAACATGGGATCATTAGAATTTACTCATGCATTAAATACAACCAATATAACCTAGTAAACATTGGTTCATGTTTCCTAAGACGTTCAAGCATGTTACCATTTGGAGATCTGCCTGTTTTCTTAAGCCTAACATTGAAATCATTCATCCAATACAACCATAAACAAGTAATCAACACATAATCAACATCTTGGTTTCATTAGATCTAAGCAAACACAAGATAAATATAGCCTATCATGGTGGAATCAAGACAAGCACAAGATATAGACAACCAACACATAGACATATTGATTGAATTAAAAGAACACTTATCTCAATAGCACATGTAAGGGTTCAAGGGCTGAAAAACCTATAAAATTCGTATATGGTTCGGCCTTAGGGTTTCTCCAAACTTGTTCATCCTAATGAATGAAAATTAGAAAACTATATATAGAAAATTGAGGCTGACGGCGTCAAGAACAACATTGTGACGTCATCATCTCGCCGCCAAAAGAATTCTCAGACTGCCTTGATCTACATCTGACGCCGTCACGTATTTAACTCTTGACGCTCTTCCTTGTGACGCCTTCATTTCTGTACTGGGCTGTCATGAAATTACTCTTGATTCCGTCAAATTGTTACTCTTGACGCCATCACACACTGTTCCCAGCTTGGAAAATTAAGTCTTTGGCGTTTTCTTCACTTTTATGCTCCAAAAACGTCCGAATTGCTTCCTTTTCCAGATTTCACTCCCAAAGTACCTAAAATCACAAAAGGAACGATTTAGGGCAATATCTGATCAAATAAATTCAATTCCGGGCTTAAATGACCCCCTAAAAGTGGTTCATTTTTCACCTCATCATATACCCTTACACTTGAGATTTGCTTGTCCTCAAGCAAATGCGCTTTTATTCTAGTCAAAATACAAGTTAGGGGTCATTTAACACTAATATAAAAGTAATTACAACAAATAATCGTTCCACTAATGACCAATAGACAAGCACAGAGGTCATACACAAGTACCTCACAAATAGTGTTTAGATACTCACATGTCTCGGGTGTAATAAAGTGTAAATTACAATATGGAAACGGAAGATATCTCTCACTACCTGTCATAGCAAAATAGATTACCATAGGCTTGGGAAAGGATCAAACCTCCACCACATGGCGTAAGCACCTAGGATAAACTATCAAAGAGGTCTTTTAAAGGGTTGTAACGTTAGGTGTAGGGATATGGAAAACACGGTTTTGTTGGATATAGGCAATTTTTACTGGTGGCGAGTTAACAATCTTGGTTAATTACATGTACAATGTGGCGTTGCTAAGCCAAGACTAAACTCGACTTAAGCTAATAAATGAAAAATAACAAAAACATAAAATAAACATAGAATGAAACGAGATGGTAGTTCGTATGTTTTTTTTTTCTTTTTCTATTTTTTTCTTGATTTTTCAATTTTTTTTTTTTTTTTTTTTTTTTTTTTTTTTTTTTTTTTGTGCATACACTCTTACCCTACCATCGAAAATAATACATCATAGGGAATGAACATTTCCCTTACACTTGAATTTTTACGTACTTTACAATAAACTAATCTAATGACTCGAATTAAGAAAATCAAAACACTTGGAGTACTTTTAAGATTAACGTACATATGGGGGTAATATATGATGTTCTTCCCATTACTCCATAAAATAAGTACTTTACCCATGAGTCCCAATCATCCCAAAACAATATGTACAAGGATATGACTCGACTTAGCAACCATGTAATCAATTAGATAATTAACTTAGGGTTTAAACAAATAACAATAATGCACTAAAAATGAGCGCATACACGGAAGGCTAAGGCGATTTGGTTGTACATTTAAGTGGGGTGTAACAAATTCTTCCTTTAAGTAAAATGCTTAAAGTTACAAACGAAAAGATAGGCTCGGAGGGGTGTACTAGGGGTTTCGTGTACTAAAAATGAGTACAACGCTAAGGTGTGGGAAAATTTAGTTGACTTAACTAGCCAAGTAATATGACTTAAATGGTCAAGTAATTATGATACGGGTTTAACACAAGGGTGATCCTAATGCCTCTTATCATGTAGTAAATCCTACTACACGAATGTAGTCTCACTAGCGGTCTCGGGATGCATCACTAACGCAAGTTCTAGAATCTAAATGCTACCGGTAAACTCATAAGCACTAATAGTAAATGCTTTTCCTATCAAATCTAAAGGCGAACCTCACATATTTGGGTGGAAAATTTTTCTGAATGATACGGTTATGTGCTAGTCATACAATCTCCTATCCATGAGACGCTTGCTATAGCTAAAGTTTCACTCCTAAATGTTGTAAAAAAATTTAAATTTGGCGCTAAAATTACACTAACAAGTATTTCTCATAGTTTTATTACACATCTACCATCAAACAAACAAACTCAAGCGAAAGTGTACATGTAAGGTATCATCATTTTACCCTCCCCTTACACTTAAGATGAACATTGTCCCCAATGTTCAAGTAAAGAATGTAAAAGATAAATAAGTAAAACAAATGAAATCAAATACTCCCCTGATTCGCTCGGTATGGATAATAAGGTGGTCAGGTTAGATCTTCCTCCAAGAAAATGAACAATCAAAGCTTCCCTTCCAGAATATAAATCATCTTCTTGTCATACATAACCTGTAAATCCTGAGAAAACAAACAAAGCAACCTCGCATAAAATCGGCGGCAATCTACATAAGTTACTAAATCCTAGAAACCAGAATAAGATATAATGCTTGTGGAATGAAGTTTGCAGATTTCCTGGAGATTATAAAACTTAATAATTCAGCAAAAACTTTAAAACTCCGTTAGAAAAACAAAACTGGTAAAATTTCTAGATTTTTACACGTGACGCCATCAAGAGTAACCTCGTGACGCCGTCAGAAGTGACCTGCAGAAATTCTTGTGTTAAGTTTTCGGAAAATTTCTGGAAAAACTTGGTCTTACTTCCTGGAAAATCCTGCAAAACTTCATTATGACTCAATACAAGCATTTGACTCTAACAAATATGAATATACATGTTCACTTAATATTGTGGAGAATCATGATCGGTTTGTTTCTTAAAAACATATTTGGGGTTTCCCCTTACACTTATATTTTGCAAAAATACTTTTAGGTGGAGTTAAGACTAGGCCAAAACAACAAAGTAAAGTATTTCCACTTTTTAGTTTAGAAACATGATCTACCAATAATAAAAATAAAGCATGCATACGGAAGTAAATAACAAACAAACAAAATAAAAACACACAAAGCATGGGTTACTACGTGACCTCATCCCTTGAGATGATGTACCCCATGTAGTTGTGATCATTACTATTGTGGTGGTAGTGCCTCAACCTGTCGATACTTGCAATCACCTCTCCACCTACTTTACTTCTCAGGTTAGCCATCCCCTCTTGGCTCATGCCTTCAATTGTGAAAGGCCCATACCACCAAGGACTTGGTTTATCGGGTGATATTGTTGTTTCCAAGTGTCTTAAGAGTACCAAGTTCCCTTCCTCAAATGGTACATGACTTTCTGCTGGTTGATTATGTTCGAATTCGACCTGAACCTTATTGCTTTTGCTTCTTTCATATTTAGCCTCCTTGTAGCTTTTGATTCTTGCCTCCCATGCAAGAATTTTATTCTGAACACGAATGGGTGTCGTGTCAATGTTGTTTTTGAGCTTTCTCCAACTCAAATTCTCATGCCCACTTCGCGGAGTCATGGGGAAGCTAATCTTTCTTTTTCCAGATTTAAGCTCAATTTTCCTGCCTTCATATTTTATGACAGCCCTAGCGGTGGCAAGGAATGGTGCCCCAAGAATTATTGGCATGCATCCATCTCCCTTATCATCGATGATCATAAAATCAACGGGGTACATGAATCCTGCGACATTAACTAATACATCTTCTGCGATTCCTAGGGGGTATACGTACGAGTGTCCAGCGAGGGACAACCTAACACGAGTAGGGGCTGGCATTTTTGACATTAGTTGGATGTAAATAGTTAGGGGCATAAGATTTACTTCCGATCCTTGGTCGGCGAAAGCACTAAGATATTTCAAATCCCCGATGCTAGTCGGTATCTCAAAGTTCCCACACGCAATCTGCTTAGTAGCCACTTTTTGTACCAATAGCCTCTCGAATATTGACCCCCCCCCCCCCCCCAGGTAATGTATCATACTCATCTTTTCCCTTTTTCTCTTTCTCAGAACCCTGTTTGGAAGGTTGGTTACACCCGTCACCCTTAATCCAATTTGTTATGGTGTTTTCATTTATATCATGTTTTAGGTAGTGACTCAAGGGTTGGGATTTTTGTAGCTTATCTAAGGTATGTTTAGTAGAGGCTTCTACCTTCTCTTCATCCTTGTGGACAATTGTGATGGAATTAACAAATTGGGTAGTGGGGGTGACGCTTTCTTTCCTTAGTAGCATTCTTTCGGGGGTTCTCTGGTTGGCATACTCCTCCAATAGACTCATCATCTCATTCATTTTCTCTTGCATTTCCTCTTTTTGCTTATAAACTGCTTCCTCGAATCTGGTAAGCCGATCTGAATGAGTTGCCATATATTCTCTCATCCTAGCTTCAAACTCCGAGCTAAGCTCCTCGGGAGGGGAATAAGGTGGGGCATAGTTTTGAAAAGTCTCGACATTTTCTCTAGAGGGTGACTCTGATAATGGTGTTGAAGTCGGTTTCGAGACAGAATTGACAGTAGCCCATCTAGGACTTAAAGGTCTCCTTTGCCTTTCCTCAAAATAGTCAACTTTTGCCTTGAGTTTGCATAGGAGTTCATCGGGGATTTCGGTGGTTCCTCCAGATGTTGAGACTGCATTGATGGCCGCTTTTATTCTATGATTAAACTCCCACATCTCTTGATTATCGGCGGCGAGCTCCTTAATAATTGCCCGGGACTCCTCGGCGTTCTTATCACGCAGTTTACCTCCCGCGGCCCTATCGATTGTGCGTTTAGTGTGATAGTTAACATGGTCGTAGAAAATCTGAACTAATAACCAAAGGTTTATACCATGATGAGGGACCTTATGGAGGAGATCCTTAAAGCGGGCCCATGCTTCGTAGAAAGTTTCACCTTGATGTTGTTCAAACATCAAAATGTCATTTCTAAGCATTGCACTCTTCCCCGGTGGAAAGAATTGAGTAAGGAAGCGATTGGTGAGATCATCCCATGCGGTGATGGATCCCGCGGGTAAACGCTCAAGCCATTGACTAGCTTGATCCCGTAGAGAGAATTGGAATATGCGTAATGGGGTTGTCTCTCTAGTTTCAACATCTAGGTCTATGGAATCTACGATTTTAAGGAAGTCCTTAAGATGTTGATTTGGATCTTCGGAACGAAGTCCATGGAATGCACATCCGCTTTGCACCAACCAGATGGTGTTGAATCGCAAGGGGGTCACTGATGAGGCGAAAAATGATCCGTTTTTAGGGGGTCATTTAAGCCCGGAATTGAATTTATTTGATCAAATATTGCCCTAAATCGTTCCTTTTGTGATTTTGGGTACTTTGGGAGTGAAATCTGGAAAAGGATGCAATTCGGACGTTTTTGGAGCATAAAAGTGAAGAAAACGCCAAAGTCTTAATTTTCCATGCTGGGAACAGTAGGTGACGGCGTCAAGAGTAACATCCTGACGGCGTCAAGAGCAAAATTCCATGACGATCCAGTATAGATTTGACGGCGTCACGAAGTAGGGCATCAAGAGTAAAAGTCATGACGGCCTGGAAATGATTATCACATGACGGCGTCAAATGTAGATCAAGGCAGTCCGAGAAGAGTTTTGGCTGTGAGGTGACGGCGTCACAAGTTTAGTCTTGACGCCGTTAGACCCCTTTTCTTATATATATAGTTTTCTAATTTTCACATTAAGAAGAGAGAAGTTTTGGAGAAACCCTAAGTACGATTTTGGTGCGAATTTTACAGGTTTTTCAAGGGTTCCAAGCCCTTGATACCTTACATGTGTAATTGAGATAAGTGTTCTTTTAATTCAATCAATATGTCTATGTGTTGGTTGTCTATATCTTGTTCTTGTCTTAATTCCATCATGCTAGGCTAGATCTATCTTGTGTTTGCTTGGATCTAATGAAACCTAGATGTTAATTATGTGTTGATTACTTGTTTATACTTGTCTTGGATGAATGATTTATATGTTAGGCTTAAGAAAACTGGCAGATCTCCAATTGGTAACATGCTTGAACGTCTTAAGAAACATGAACCGACGCGCACTAGGTCTTTATTGGTTGTATTTAATGCATGAGCCACTGTTTACAATCCCTATAGTTGTGCTGGGCATGGTATAGGAGGAGATAAGAGCTCATAGAATTGGGGAGTTAAGTGTGCCACCCCATGAATGGTATTAAGGAATACGATCCGTCATCCATGCAATTATAACAAGTAATTAACGTGTAAAAGATGTCTAGGGAGTAGTGAAATCTAAGTAAACACATTTTCTCCATTTACTGCTCACAACTTTAGTATAATTTCATTTATTTTCATTTCTAGTATTTTATTTTGATTGCATCTTTAGTATTGGGTTAGTTGATTAGCAACTAATTCCGCCCAAATCCTTCAAACCCGAGATTTTAACTTGCTTTCTAAAAAATATAAAAATACAAAAATAATCATCCCTCACCTTTAGAACTAGTATTTAGGTTTTCTAATCCTAGCGACACTATTCCTAAGCTGAACGATCAATCCCCCGGTACTTGTCACTATACTATACTACAACGATCAGGTACACTGCCTGGTGGGGGTTGTAAGCTTCTCGAGATCCCTCGAGAGGTAAAGCCTGGTGCAATTCCCATGCATCAGTCACATTGGCTCCGGTGAGCTCAATAGTGTTTCGGTAGCCTTGGTGGCTAGGTCGGGAATACTCTCCTAAGGTTCGGGGCCTAAGAGGTTCTAGTGGTGGGTTTTGTTGTGGTGGGATGACAGGTTCAAAGATGTTCCCATCGTCCATGATGTCGGGTGGTGAAAAGTTACGAACAAAAACACGAAGAAATAAGATAGACTAAAGAAACCTAAAAATAAAAATAAAATCTTACTAGAAAGGAATCTAGCAAGTAGACGTAATAAAAAGAGATTCTAACCTAGACAATAACTATTCCCCGGGCTGCGGCGCCAAAAAATTGATATGTAGGGATCGCACCAGGCTTTACCTCTCAAGGGATCTTGAGAAGCTTACAACCCCCACCAGGCAGTGTACCTGATCGTTGTAGTATAGTATAGTGACAAGTACCGGGGGATTGATCGTTTAGCTAGGAATAGTGTCACTAGGATTAGAAAACCTAAATACTAGTTCTAGAGATGAAGGATGATTATTTTTGTATTTTTATATTTTTTAGAAAGCAAGTAAATATCTCGGGTTTGAAAGATTTGGGCGGAATTAGTTGCTAGTCAACTAACCCAATACTAAGATGCAATCAAAATAAAATACTAGAAATGAAAATAAACTAAATTAAACAAAGGTTGTGAGCAATAAGTGGAGAAATGTGTTTACTTAGATTTCACTACTCCCTAGATATCTTTTACACGTTAATTACTTGTTATAGTTGCGTGGATGACGGATTGTATTCCTTAATACCATTCATGGGGTGGTGTACTTAACTCCCCAATCCTATGAGTGCCTACTTCACTCCTATGTCGAGCCGGCTAAGAAGCTCCTAACATGGGATCATTAGAATTTACTCATGCATTAAATACAACCAATAAAACCTAGTACACATCGGTTCATGTTTCCTAAGACGTTCAAGCATGTTACCATTTGGAGATCTGCCAGTTTTCTTAAGCCTAACATTGAAATCATTCATCCAATACAACCATAAACAAGTAATCAATACATAATCAACATCTAGGTTTCATTATATCTAAGCAAACACAAGATAAATCTAGCCTAGCATGGTGGAATCAAGACAAGCACAAGATATAGACAACCAACACATAGACATATTGATTGAATTAAAAGAACACTTATCTCAATAGCACATGTAAGGGTTCAAGGGCTGAAAACCCTTGAAAAACCTGTAAAATTCGTATATGGTTCGGCCTTAGGGTTTCTCCAAACTTGTTCCTCCTAATGAATGAAAATTAGAAAACTATATATAGAAAATTGAGGCTGACGGCGTCAAGAACAACATTGTGACGCCGTCATCTCGTTGCCAAAAGAATTCTCGGACTGCCTTGATCTACATCTGACGTCGTCACGTATTATATTTTTCCAGGCCGTCACGTATTTAACTGTTGACGCTCTTCCTTGTGACGCCTTCATTTCTGTACTGGGCCGTCATGAAATTTACTCTTGACGCCGTCAAATTGTTACTGTTGACGCCGTTACACACTGTTCCCATCTTGGAAAATTAAGTCTTTGGCGTTTTCTTCACTTTTATGCTCCAAGAACGTCCGAATTGCTTCCTTTTCCAGATTTCACTCCCAAAGTACCTAAAATCACAAAAGGAACGATTTAGGGCAATATTTGATCAAACAAATTCAATTCCGGGCTTAAATGACCCCTTAAAAGTGGTTTATTTTTCGCCTCATCAAACCCTATCGTTTAACCTTTTGATAAGTTCTGGGTTGTTGATTCCGTTCATAAACCCTAAGATCTTTAGTATTTCGGGGCATGCCTTGACGTGTATGCATTCGTCCTTATAGCGCTCCACATAAGCGCTTGTGGATTCCCCTTGGCGCTGTTTTACCCTAGCAAGCTCGACAGGGTTCTTGGCGCACTTCTTCCTCTGAGTAAATTTCAAGCGAAATGCCTTCCGCAGCTCTTCAAACCCATCGATGCTTCTATGTGGCAGCTTACTGAACCAGTTTCGCGCATTCCCTACCAATTTAGAATTAAACATATGGCACCACACGGGTTGTGGCCAATTGTCGATGGTAGCGGCTGATTCGAAAATTTATAGGTGGTCGTTAGGATCACCTGTTCCATCATAAGTTTTAATATTAGCGGGCATGCGCCTTCTCTTATCTTTTGAAAAATCACTAATATACAGAGTGAATGCGTCAACCTTTTGCGGCGCCAGGGATGAGACATATCTTCGTCCGCCTGGTCACGGTATTTTTTCCTGGACTTCCAGTGTCCTGTTTCTTCGTCCTCGTTGTCTGAGGAGTCACTTGAGGGTGAGCTTACTCTTTTGCGGCGCTAACATCGACTGTCCTCGAAATCCGACCTTGAAGGGCTTTCGCTCGGGGAGAGCCGTCGCCCAAGTCTATCATGAACCTTACGACTACCAAGCCTAGTGTGGACATTGGTACGCCATCCATCGTCTTCATGCTCCTCCAGGTCCTGTAAGTCAGCTGCTTCATCATCCACAACTTTCCTTCCGATCCTAGTAAATACTGGGGGTCGGCGGCTATCCTTCTCGCGCCTCTCCTTTCGGTGACGCGGTGGAGATGCTTCATACTCAGGGTCGAAGTTGAGCCGGGCTTGCAGGCTCTGACTTGACCTCTTTTTCGCTTCCTCTTGAATAAGGGCAGCCAAGGTTTCATAGTTTTGAGACACGAAATCACTTGGCGCTAGTTTAGGTGCGACTCCTTCTAGCGAGAGGATGTCTGCTTCCAAATCAGGACCCTTGTTTTGAATAGGCGCACGTGGCGGCTCAGTGGGGTCTGTTTCTGGCACCGTTTGGTGAGGGGTGGTGAAAGGAGCGCGTTGTAGATCTTTTGCGCTAGTGGTTGTCGTAGTGGCCTAGGTAGTCCCTGTGAGCGGTCCTATTGTCGTAAAGATCAGATATGAGCCTGATCCTTGGTATTTGGGCGTACTTTTTCCCCTGTAGGTCGCCATACGTTTTCTTCGCCTGCGGAGTCCGCTGGTTTATGTTTTCGTGCTTTGTCATTCTAGTTCTTAGTAAAGTTCTTAGTGTGTGGTCCCACGGATGGCGCCACTTGTTGACACAAAAGTTGGGCATTCCTTGTTTGGATTCCTATTCCTGTATCAATTGGATCTTGATGCTAAGACCTGCGCACTAAGAGAACAAAAAACACCGTTAGGCTTACAGTGGGATTGTCTCCCACGATTATCCTCTGGCGTAAGAGTAAATAATCGGTTTTAGGGTTTTAGTGAATAGTTAGGGTTATGAGATGATACCTTAATGAGAGCCGAGATGCCCTTTATATACACATGAAATCCTTGTTGGTTTCGTGTTCCTTACCCTTCGGCGTATCCCAACTTATTCGGTCCATTGATCCCTATCCCATAAATAAGAGATCCTATATCAAGACCATAAATAATAGATTCGAATTTTGGCCTTTGTAAGCCTGAATCTTTATCAAATATCCCACGCGTGATGGGCTTGGGTATTAGTAACGTCCATTGTCCGATATCCATGCGCGCCTACTCCTGAGCTTCCTATTTCTCCCTCGTATATATATATATATATATATATATATATATATATATATATATATATATATATATATATATATATATATATATCTTAATCATACTATATTAAGGATGATTAAAGGAGCACTATAATTATTTCTTAACTCGTTCGATAATCCGCGAAAGTATCACTCTTATATATAACCTTTTGTGCACTAAACTTCCTTGTTGTATTTTATGCTATTCATGCGCATTGTGAATTTCCATCCGGAAATTTATACACATCTTCGAGTGCGCCATTACTATACGTATACATATAGTGAATATTACTATATGTACTTAAGATATTTTTTTTTCTTTTCTCACTCGACTATCTTGCTTGATCCTGAAACATTGATATATTTCTATATAAAGTTCTCACATAAATACTAAACTCTTCTAACCATTGTGAGTTATACGATGGTCCCTCTTAGACATTGTATGCGATTACAATGGTCTCATTCACTATTATGACATTGTGGGTTACACAATGGTCTCACTTACTTCATTAACATTGTGAGTTGCACAATGGTTTCTCTTATTTATCAGACGTTGTAGGTGATTACAATGGTCTATATACCCTTTCATAAATTTATATACAATCATTACATCTGATGGCGAAACTCGTTACGATTTATCAATTCCTCTCGATTGCTTTACTCCCCGTAAACTTATGTTTTCTGAGCGTTTCTTCTCCCTTTCCGAATTAATGCTAATTATATGAAAGACTATCTATATACACTTGATTTTCTCTTGACTATTTATACCTATCAAAGCATTACTTCCTATTTGTATAGAGGTTATTTTTATAAATGTTTTATCCGATTCTTTACACATCGAGTCAAACACTAACAGTCCCAAGTATATATATGTTTCATTAAATTCCTAAACTATTAAATACATATTTATTCATTTTGATGGTCCTCTAAAAACTTTCTCGTACGTTGTGGGTGACATAGTGGTCTCATTTATTTTCTCAAAAATCATGAGTAATGTTATGATCTTTAAAAATCTTTTCATGACCTTAAACAATGGTGTCTTATATGAAACCCATCACATTATATTTATTCACCTTGGAAATTCACTACTATTTTATAAACAACTTCGTTATTACCATATAAACTTTATTTCACGATATTATCAAACGTATTTACTACTCTCCAAAAAACTATCTTATGAATACCTTGTATAGCGTATAACCATACTTACTATCAACTTATGAACACCTTTGTTAGTCTCATATAAACTATTTTAAGCACCTTACAAATGATTTTGCCGTTAACTTAACTATTTTACTACCGCTTTATAAATCATTTCGCTAAAATAATTCGCAGTGTTTGTCACCATCCATCAGTCATTTTGTCACTCCCTTACAAACTACATCACCACCATCTTATAAACTAAATCACTAATTTACTACCGTTACATAAACTGTTTTGACTAGTTCCGAATAAACTATTTGTTATCATCTTACAAATCACTTTGTCATTTACCTTATACCAAAATTTTCACCACCCTATAACTCATTTAGATATTTTCTTGAAAATCAGAACTATTTTGTTATTATGTTATCGTTCGTCATTCTTCTATAATTCTTATAAATGAATTCATCATACAAAAGCTGAAGTTCAGTAACTTTCTCTACATTCATCAAGTTCTCTTTTGAATCCTTCATTGTTAAAGGTCCGTGATGCTGGCCCGATGTGGACTGATTTAGAACTGCTTAAAACTTCCGTTTCTGCGTGCATTTTCCTTATTCGCTTGTGTTACATACTCATACTACTTACTTATGATTGATTCTTATGTATGTACAAACTTATATCACTCTTTGTATATAAGATACTTATGCAAACTCCATACTTGTCCAACAATGGACATATCACAAGTATAACTAAGTTAAGCATTTGAAAATTTTATCGAACCTCGATTAAATATAGTCTAGTCACCTATATTTAACCTTGGGATAGTAGAACATAGTCTGACTACCTATGTTCGACTTAGATTTTTCAAATACTAGGAATAGTTATATATGGGTTATGTCTAATTGATCTTCTACTTGATCTTTGAGAATCACAAAATTTTTATGTGAGTATAGCAATTCAGCGGTATTCATACGATCGAGCAAAAAAACAAAACAAATCCTCACTCTATCTTTATCGCGTATAGTCAACCTTACTCTGCACCATATTTCTAGACAACAAGAATAGAACCGCGTCGTTAGTTATCCTATACTTTATTCCTTACGAGTATCATCATCTTTTCACAAGTGAACCGTTTAGAGATAAAGCGAGTTGAGCTCCGGGACGGCGCTCTCTTAAGGGGTACGTGCTGTGACATTTCTAAATTTCATGTCATTTATTTTAATAGTTTATTATTCAACTATTCTATTTTTTTAACTAATTAACTTCGTCGGAAGTTATCCGCGTACGTCATAACGCGTTCTGTTGACATAAATAATGTATGAAAACGTTATTCATATCTTTCGATATCTCTATATTTTGACGATCACAAAATGTAAAATCGTCAATCGTATAATTACTACGTAAACAAGTATTAAGCTAGTTTATATCACTATATCCAACTTAATCACTTAAGGTATGGATAAACAAGTACTTAATACATCTCATGATCAAAGGGGTATTTAATTAACTAACACAAAGTTTATTTAATTATATAAACATATTATCTATTTTTGAAAAACACTTTTGGTAATTAAGAAAAATGTTTTATTCATACTAAATATATGAATTCAAATTTTTAACCAAAATCAGTTAGTTTTTCACCAAATAAATTTTTCCCACTAAAAGACAAGGATTCTAGCCGTTTCAGCTGGGCGGCCCCCTTAATTATAAGGGGCAGTCCCCTTAATTTTAAGGGGGCCGGCCTTGATTTAAGGGGACCGGCCACGCTCCTCTGTCAGAATCTTTTGCCTATAAATACCACCTTAAACATGGAATTTTGCCTCACCTTTTGCACGAAATTTTCAGATCTATAACTCTCTAAAACCCTTTGATCATTTGTATATTAATCATTGTTTCAAGTGATTCAATCCCTCATCATCCATTCTCATCTAAAGTGCAAAAGAAGAACACTCTTTCTACAACTAAGTTCAAGAAGTGTTGAAGAGTAGTTGTGCATAGTGTATATATATTCATTTGTGAATATTGTGTTGTGCTTGTGATTAATTGTGTAGAAGATATAGAAGTTGTGTAGTTAATAGAAGTTGATAAGTAGTGAAGTAGGATAGTTGTGAAGATAGGTGTGAAGTAGAAGATTGGTGTGTAGCAGATAGTTGTGAAGAAGATTGGTGTGTAGTATATTGGTGTGAAGAAGTTGTGTAGAAGTTGTGATCAAGTTGTGAAGTTGTGTGGTGTATAAATTGGTGTGTAAGGTTTTCTCCGCCAAAAGGGAGTTTGTTGACATAGTGAAGAAAACTCTCGAGTAGCTGACTCGGGGAGTGGAGTAGGAACAAGGAAGGTGTCCTTGTAGCCGAACCACTATAAATCCTTGTGTTGTGGTTTGATCTTTCTAACTCTTCTCATTACTTATTTATTTACCTTTACTATATTAGCTTTATTAGTTAGTTACCATACAATTGTTCATATAGTGCAAGTATTGAGTTCACATAAACTAGAATCGATGTTTTTAAAACAAACTTGTGTTTATAAATTTAAAAGGACGTAAAACTATTCAACCCCCCCCCCCTTCTAGTTTTCCACAATTGGTATCAGGAGCCACGTCTAGCAAGATTTTTAAAATATATTGTATTTTAAAACTTGTAACGATCTATGGAATCTGAAAAATATTTAGAAGGGCAATCTATGCAAAGACCACCACTATTTGAAAGTGATGGATTTTTATATTGGAAAAATCGATTCGAAACTTATGTGAAATCAAAAGATCTGGATCTTTGGCATATTATTACCAATGGTGATTTTTTACTTATTCAAAATAACCCCGAAACTAAGAAAGATGAAATCGTACCTTTTGAAAAACAAAATGATGATTTAAAAAGAAAACTTGCTAAAAATAATGAAGCAAAAATGGTTATTTACAATGCGCTACCACGTAAAGAGTACGAAAGGATCTTTATGTGTGAAACCGCAAAAGAAATTTGGAACTCTTTGTTAATAACCCACCAAGGTAATAATCAAGTCAAAGATAACAAAATAGATCTACTTGTTCAACAATATGAACAATTCACGATTCCGGAAGAGGAATCAATTGATAATGCTTTTGCTAGATTTAACACTATAATCACAAGGTTAAAAGCACTTGATGAGAATTTCTCTAGTAAGAATTTTGTTAGGAAGTTTCTTAGAGCTCTTCACCCAAAATGGCGAGCTAAAGTGACGGCTATTGAAGAATCAAAGAATTTGTCAACGCTACAACTTGATGAATTAATTGGTAATTTAAAAGTCTACGAAGCTATAATAAAGAAGGACTCCAAAATGGTTAAAGGGAAACGAGAGCAAAGCAAGTCAATCACCTTGAAAGCTAGAAAGGAATCCAACAACGAAGATAGCTCATCTTCCGAAAGCGAAGACGAAGAATATGCCATGGCCGTAAGAGATTTCAAGAAATTCTTCAAAAGGCGAGGAAGATTCGTTAGACAACCACACGATGAAAGAAGAACATCTCAAAAGAATAATGATGACAAGTATAGCAAGAATGAGAGAAAATGTTTCAAGTGTGGTGATCCGAATCACCTTATTGGAAAATGTCCAATGATGACAAGAGATCAAAATCAAAGAGCGTTTGTTGGAGGTGCTTGGAGTGACAGAAGATGAGAAAGAAACAACAAAGGAAGAAAAGTGTCTCATGGCTAAAACATCAAGTGAGGTACATTCCGAAACCGAATATTTTAGTGATGAAAATTTATCATTAAATGAAAAAGACTTAGATAGTGAATACAATAGATTATGCAAACTAGGACAACAAGTTATGGCTAAAAACAAATCACTAAAATACATAAATAACCAATTAGAAAATGAAGTACTTGAACTAAAAATTAAAATACATCAACTTGAGAAAGGTAAAGAAACTTTTGAAGAATGTAAATCATGTCAAGTGCTTAGAAGTGAAAACAACAAACTTAAGAAAGAAATTTGTAAACTTGATAAATTTGAAAATAGTAGTAACTCACTTAGTAAAATTATAAGTATTCAAAGAAAATCCGGAGATAAAACCGGTCTAGGTTTTAACTCAACCGAAGCCTCAACAAGTGAAGTTAAAAATGTTAAATTTGAAAGCGAACTCAAGGAACTAAAACCTTTAAAATCTAATCCTGAGTATATACTCATAAATGATAAGAAAATACATCTAGCTAGAAATAAAGAAATAAAACCGTTTTATAAACCTTCTTTAAAAACCGAAGTAGGATCGTCCAAAACTAAAATAAGATCTAAAACTCCACCACCTAGAAAACCGAATAATTCTTACCCTAGACCTAAAACACCTCAACCAAGAGTAAACCAAAATAGACAAAACTTTAACAATAATCAACAAATGTGGAACTTCAATCCATGCGGAATGTTTCCACCATATATACAACCAAGCCAAATACAAAACATGTTCGGGGCAAACAACTTTGGTCAAATGAGACAATGGGGACCAACATGAAAACTTTCGCCATTCATACATGGAAATCTTTGATGTCACCTCGTGTTCGGACTTTCCCTTGAAGATTTTGAAGTTTAACGCATTGAAGACGAAAGGTACACATTTCCTTTTATTTCCTTGTCAACAAATGCATGCTTAGTTTAATATCTTGTTTTTATGTGATTTTGATTGATTCATTATTCCCTCTAGTTTTTATTTCTATACATATATATACTTATTTACCTATACTATATCTAAATATATATATATATATATATATATATATATATATACACACTTAGCTATATCTAGGATCTTATAACCTAGAAAATTCATTTGTTGATTTTCTAGAACTAGAAATTGTTCGTTTACGAACCTTTTCTTTTCCCCATTTGCCTTATTGAACTTTAATGTTCAACAAAACTCATGCTGATGAAGAGAGATGAGTCGAAAAATCTATGGATGAAACAAACTCCTGGCTTCCGTTGCATACGTCTCCTTCTTTTATTCTCATCTTATAAGCCCATACTATATATATATATATATATATATATATATATATATATATATATATATATATATATATATATATATATATACACATATACTTATGAACCTTCCACAACGTTCTCGTGTACTTGACAACTTGATAAATTTCATCCGAAATGATCAAGAAAATTTAATTGGCAAATTGCCAAGTAAAAGTGTCAAGTAATTCCTTTCATGCGATTACCCTCCAACGTATTTTTGATTAAATATAAATCTAATACATACATATAAATATTTTCTTGTTCTTTCCAAAAACCAAAATAAAAAATATCGAATTTTGGAGGGCGGCCCCCTTAATGTTTAAGGGGACCGGCAGCCAAATGAAGGGCGGCCCCCTTAATGTTTAAGGGAGCCGGCCATCTGATAGCTCAAACCCGTTTTTCTCCTTTTTCCTTTTGCCAAACACTCCACTTTTTCATACTCCCCTTCCCATGCTTCTGCTGTGACGAAAACCAAAACCCAAAAACCTCTCAAATCACTTCCAAATCACATAATTCGGGTTAATTCGCAAAGGGCAAATTCATCTAACACAATCACCATTACATATTGTAAGTTTTTTATAACACATTTCATCTAATTTCATCTTATTTGATCATACTCATGATTATGCATGTTTTATAAAATTCGTCAAATTTCATAATTTCTTTCGAATTGAGCCTTAAAACTCCATAACCAAATGCTTCCCCTAGGATTAGGATGATTGATCAACACTAGAAACTAGTTATTATAAACTATCATGTCGAAAATTTTTGAAAAATTTCATACACTCCTTTTCAAAATTTTTAGTAAACTCATTGTTGAATAATGATTTGAAAACGTGTTAAAACTAATCACATTATACTTTTGTAACTTGTAAAACTTGAAATTACATTTTTCGACTAAGAAAAATTATATTGGTTCACAATATAGGGGTGTTTGGATTATGTCCAAATAATATCGAAACTTAGACATTATAATTTTTATAAAACCTTGTTACAATTATAAACCTAAAAATTGCTAATCGGACTCGTCAAGATATATAATTCATATATATATTGACATACTAGGGATATAAGTCAATAGTTGAGGAAGCGTTTGGTTTATTACTAAAAATGACATTTTTAAGTAAAAATACAAACCATCTTTTTCAAAAACAAATCACATGCATAAGAAACTCGCAAGAAATAGCTAGTTTTACAATCTAATGTAAATCTAGTAAATTTCATGATATATTAAGATGTTTAAAGGGGCGTTTGGATTTGTCCATAACTACTTATTAAACATCGTAAAGTATATCTAGAACGAGTTAAAAACAATATTAAGGAACATGGTAATCTACTTCTTAGAATTAGTAACGAAGTATGTTTACGTTCCAACATAAGCCTTAACAATATACATATACTTTTATCTTTCTTTATATTTATTTTGGTCTTTTTGTATTGTTGATGTGTTTAGGTGAAAATGCCAAAAGCAATTACCGAAGATCTTTCTCATACTAAAAACTACATTCCTAAAGTTTCCCAACTCCCTACCACATCTCCTTCCATTGGACTTATATATCGTCAAGTTGAAGATAGAAATGTTCATGAAGGACGTGTAGTAGATCTTGCTTTTGCTCAATCCGAGTACATAAATCGCTTGTTTTCAAGCATCAAATTCAATTGTATTTATGAAATAAATGAACCTATCATTCCTCGCTTCATAATGGATTTCTATAGCCAAGTCACCGTCCAAGCCAATGATCTTGGTTTCATCACCATCTCTTTCATGATTCAAAATGAATTTATCACCCTAACTCTCGAACAATTTGGTTATATCCTCCAAATTCCATTTAGAGGTCAAGCCGTTTTCTCAAACGAGTGGGACCTCGAATCTCTTAATCGCTATCGACCAACATTCGGTCCCTATCTCGACGAAATTCCTCATCTTGACGAAATTCGTCAAGTCCTTGGTGTGGAACGTGCCACCACAAGCCGAAAAATAAAATCCAAAAATGTTCAAATCTCTCCATACCAACTTCTCCTCAAGGAATTAAGCCCTCACATGAAGCGTTAGGAAGAACTCATTCGTGAGAATGCGTTTGGTACTGGAGGTCACCGGGACCATCTCCCGGCGAGCCTTGCTCACATGTTGTATTGTATAGCTGTCGAAAAGCCGTACAATTTGGCCTACTTATTTATCAAACGGATTGAGTGTGCTAGAAAAACTCCCAAAGCCAACCTTCCATATGGAATGTTCCTCACTCGTCTCTATCGTCATGTTATCGAGTACTACCCCGATCTTGACAATAGTATCTATGAGTCCATCTACCCCACTCTACGTCCTCTCGCTCTAAAACAAGCTCGACGAACTCGAAGTGACAAGGGTAAACCTCGTCGTCATAGCTTTCATGGATCATCCTCAAGGCAAGACGATGAGGAAGAAAACATCCATGATGCTAGTACCCCTTCGTTTTCTGAGTTCGTTGACAATTTAGAGGATCTTGACTATCCCGAGTATTCTACCCCATCTCCTAGTGATCAAACCGAAGAAGTACTTCATGAACGAACTACCGAGATGCTTAGAAGACAAAAGAGCTTTGCACGAAGAAGTTAGAGGTGGCTTCAAATCTATAGGAAAGACTTTGAAGGGTATCTTCGGGAAGAAAAAGAAATGATATGCTTGGATTATGTTTGTTAAACAATATTTATTTTTATATCTTGTGTGCTATTTGTCCGAAGTATATTCGGAAGTACTTGTTATTTGGATATTTGTTTAGTATGTTAACTTATGTTTAATATATGCTTATGAATGCATGCTTTAACTCTTAACTTATACTTGCATGATTAGTTTATATAAATATATGACATGTATGCTTTCTAATAGACCAAAACAAATGTGAAATGTCCAAATAGAGCTTGCTGCAAATACAAAACAGAACATAACATTTTTCCAGAAAATTTTTGGTTTCTGGGTCGTCAGATGGGCGGCCCCCTTAAATCATAAAGGGCGGCCCCCTTAAAATTAAGGGGACCGGCCTCCATTTAAGGGGACCGGCCATCTGAAACAGTTTTTACACTGTTTTCTTTTGCATCTTGTGATCCCTTTTGCTAGTCCCAGCTACCATTTCCTTTAAAAACTAAACTGATTTTGGAATATAACATTACAATTTCAAATTAATTCCACTTCTAAACATGTTTTCCCACTATATAATCTCCATGCATGTTTAATTCACATTCCATCATCCTCAAACATTCATCAAACATCATCATGTCATCACCAAGAACCACCTATTCAAACAATGCCAAGAAACAAAAACTTTTCATCATTCCACCCAAACAACTCTTCATTGATCTTACAAATGAAGATAACACCACTCCATCTCCACCACCTCAATGTTCATCTCCTAGTGCATCAAATGCACCCTCCAAAACACCTTCAACAAATGGAAACTCCACTTCCTCCATACCATCCACTTCATCCATAAATGACTACATCAACACCCACTTATCTCCTCCAACAATTGATCAACCATCACAACCTACCAATGAGAACACATCTCTTGCACTCACTCTCTCATTATCACCATTAACACCTCTTGATGCACATTTCTCATCATCTCCTATCAATCCACCAACCTATAACCCGTCCCATGGAGCTTACTTGAAGCTCATGGAGACACTTGCCTTTGTTGCATTCACAACCGAACAATTGTGTTCGGATTAAGAGATGAGATCCAATACATGTTTTCTCATATTAAAAACTTGTTGCATCAACCAACAACAACAAACACAACACCTCCACCACCATCAACAAACACACCTCCACCATCACCATCTCCATGTTCACCATCCATTCCTCTCAATTAAACATGCTTGGTGTTTCACAAATAAAATTGTGTTAAATCTTTTTGGATGACAAGCTCTAGAGAGGACTCTCATGTTTGAGACTTGGTCTTTTATTTTGATGATGATTCTAATCCTTTAAGGCTTTTGTTAGTTGCATTACTTGTTATGGTTGTTAATGTAATGCTTGATGTACCTTTTTCATATTATTAATGTTATGGTTATATTTAGTCTCTATTCTTGCATGCTATATACATATATATGTTGCTTGCCACTAAATATTTTTGCAAGATATCCATATCTCGATTCCTTTTGGCCTCAAAACGAGGGGGAGTATACTTCGAGGGGGAGTTTACATTAACATAGGATAACCTTTTCGATGCTAACAAAAAGGGAGAGAAGTGATATAAACTCACAATAATACTTGAATATATACTAATTTTCGATTAATGAGTTTAAATTTTGTAATCATCAAAAAGGGGGAGATTGTTGACATAAATAATGTATGAAAACGTTATTCATATCTTTCAATATCTTTATATTTTGACGATCACAAAATGTAAAATCGTCAATCGTATAATTACTACGTAAACAAGTATTAAGCTAGTTTATATCACTATATCCAACTTAATCACTTAAGGTATGGATAAATAAGTGCTTAATACATCTCCTGATCAAAGGGGTATTTAATTAACTAACACAAAGTTTATTTAATTATATAAACATATTATATATTTTTGAAAAACACTTTTGGTAGTTAAGAAAAATGTTTTATTCATACTAAATATATGAATTCAAATTTTTAACCAAAATCAGTTAGTTTTTCACCAAATAAACTTTCCCCACTAAAAGACAAGGATTCTGGCCGTTTCAGCTAGGCGGCCCCCTTAATTATAAGGGGCGGTCCCCTTAATTTTAAGGGGGCCGGCCTTGATTTAAGGGGACCGGCCACGCTCCTCTGTCAGAATCTTTTGCCTATAAATACCACCTTAAACCTGGAATTTTGCCTCACCTTTTGCACGAAATTTTCAGATCTATAACTCTCTAAAACCTCCTCTAAAACCCTTTGATCATTTGTATATTAATCCTTGTTTCAAGTGATTCAATCCCTCATCATCCATTCTCATCCAAAGTGCAAAAGAAGAACACTCTTTCTACAACTAAGTTCAAGAAGTGTTGAAGAGTAGTTGTGCATAGTGTATATATATTCATTTGTGAATATTGTACTGTGCTTGTGATTAATTGTGTAGAAGATATAGAAGTTGTGTAGATAATAGAAGTTGATAAGTAGTGAAGTAGGATAGTTGTGAAGATAGGTGTGAAGTAGAAGATTGGTGTGTAGAAGATAGTTGTGAAGAAGATTGGTGTGTAGTATATTGGTGTGAAGAAGTTGTGTAGAAGTTGTGATCAAGTTGTGAAGTTGTGTGGTGTGTAAATTGGTGTGTAAGGTTTTCTCCGCCAAAAGGGAGTTTGTTGACATAGTGAAGAAAACTCTTGAGTAGGTGACTCGGGGAGTGGAGTAGGAACAAGGAAGGTGTCCTTGTAGCCTAACCACTATAAATCCTTGTGTTGTGGTTTGATCTTTCTAACTCTTCTCATTACTTATTTATTTACCTTTACTATATTAGCTTTGTTAGTTAGTTACCATACAATTGTTCATATAGTGCAAGTATTGAGTTCACATAAACTAGAATCAAAGTTTTTAAAACAAACTTGTGTTTATAAATTTAAAAGGACGTAAAACTATTCAACCCCCCTTTCTAGTTTTCCACACGTTCAATTTATTCAACCACTACTATACTACGTCTACTCTACACTTTCTATGTACCATTATTTCCTTACAATCCTATTTTAAAAGTCAATTTTCACTTTTTCCATTTCTACGTAAACCTTGCACCTTTTACGTTTTACGCGATTTAAATTTATGTTTTAAAGTTTTAACAAAGTGAACCAACCCTAGACTATGATAATTTCCATATTTTATGAATTTTCAAACTATTTCATGTTTACAAGTGAGTCTTATACTTGTCTGTGGAAAACTAGAAGGGGGGGTTGAATAGTTTTACGTCCTTTTAAAATTTATAAGTACAAAAATCTTCGATTCTAGTTTATGTGAATTCAATACTTGCACTATATGATCAATTTGTATAATAACTAACTAACAAAACTAATATAGTAAAGATAAGTAAATAAGTAATGAGAAGAGTTAGAAAGATCAAACCACAACACAAAGATTTATAGTGGTTCGGCTACAAGGACACCTTCCTTGTTCCTACTCCACTCCCCGAGTCACCTACTCGAGAGTTTTCTTCACTATGTCAACAAACTCCCTTATGGCGGAGAAAACCGTACACACCAATATACACACCAATTTACACACCAATCTACACACCAATCTACACACCAATCTTCACACCAATCTTCACACCAATCTTCTACACACCTTCTTCTACACACCAATCTTCACAACTATCCTACTTCACTACTAATCAACTTCTATTATCTACACAACTTCTATATCTTCTAAACAAATAATAACAAGCACAACACAATATTCACAAATGAATATATATATACACTATACACAACAACTCTTCAACACTTCTTAAACTTGGTTGTAGAGAGTTCTTCTTTTGCACTTAGAATGAGAATGGATGATGAGGGATTGAATCACTTGAAACAAGGATTAATATACAAATGATCAAAGGGTTTTTGATGGGTTTAAGATGATTGTAGATCTGAAAATTTCGTGCAAAAGGTAAGGAAAAATTCCAGAATTAAGGTGGTATTTATAGGGGAAGAAATCTGACAGTTTCTGACAGGGGAGCCTGGCCGGTCCCCTTAAAGCATGGCCGGCCCCCTTAAAATTAAGGGGACCGCCCCTTATAATTAAGGGGGCCGCCCAACTGTAACGGCCAGAAAAACTGTCTTTTAGTGGGGAAAGTTTATTTGGTGAAAAACTAACTGATTTTGGTTAAATATTTGAAATCATATATTTAGTATGATTAAAACATTTTTCCTTATTACCAAAAGTGTTTTTCAAAAATATATAATAAGATTATATAATTAAATAAACTTTATATTAGTTAATTAAATACCCCTTTGATCATGAGATGTATTAAGCACTTGTTTGTCCATACCTTAAGTGATTAAGTTGGATATAATGATATAGACTAGCTTAATACTTGTTTACGTAGTAATCAAACGATTGACGAGTTTACATTTTGTGATCGTCAAAATATAGAGATATCGAAAAATATAAATAACGTTTTCATACATTATTTATGTCAACATTGTCATTTCATTTTTGTAGCTTATGTCACTTTTATCAAGAACCGGTGTCACCAAACGCGTTTTCAACTCACGGTTTCAGTTTTAACGATGTTTAAACCCTTCGATGATCTCACCACTCATCTAAAATACTTAAATAGGTTATGTTAATAATTTTTAACATTTCTATAAGTTTTGTATTTCTGTGTTGCCCGGTTTTACGTTACACGTCTTAAAACTTTATGTTTTCAATTACTTGGAGCAAACAACACATTGTAACACACTAATAATCAAAACTACACAAAACAACTAACCTCTTCCTTTTTATTTTATACAAACAATACACCACTATATGTGGTGAGTAATGTTATTGAGGTGTCCATCTTTTATCAAACATTAAGACACATGTATTACAACCTTGCATGCCACATTTATAATACATAAACTAGATCTTAAAGAAAACTTCATCACTTCTTGTTTTCTCCACCATTATGAACGACCATATATCAGCCAAAAACACACATTTCATCCAAAATTTAATAATATCATGATCATAGATTGGTGATCTTGTAGTTCTAGCTTTGTTCCTTGGTTTCTTACACTAAAAACATCATCAAATCTCATCATTTATTAGTTTCTTTGGGAAGTTGTTTCAAGTTTTGATCAAGATGGTTTAGGGGCTGAGATTTTCAAGTTTTACAAAGGGTTTTGGTGGATAAAAATTGGGTTGATATGGGGTAAAGAAATGGTGCAAGTGTTGATTGGGTTAATATAGGTTTAGTGTTCTTGTTCTTGTTCTTGTTGTTCCTTCTTCTTCATCACTTTTGTAAGGAAACTCTCCACTAACTTTTCATTTTATTTTTACTTTTACTTCTGTAAAATTTATATATCTTGATGTATTTGAATAGTATATAAGTTATTATGCTTGGTTAGGCTTGGTACATAGCTTAGAAAACAATAAAAACACTAAAGGACTAGACATGCAAACTGTGAATCTGATTCAGGGGTAAAAATAGAATAAACTGATTTAATCAGTAAACATTGGACCTAAAATAAAAATATGTAGTTTTAGATCAGTGTCTTGCAGTTGTTTGACGGGTATTTCATCGAATAACTCATTACGATGATTAAACTAGAAATATTTTGGTGAAACATGTACTATTCTGAGTAACAGTTTTGAAATGCATAAAAGTCATATTTTTTGTGAATAACCCACTGTTACTCAAAACATAAAAGTTTTAGATAACATCTTAGCTTAAATGTAGCAAAAAACGGGGAATCAAACGGACTTGTAGAACTCTAGATATCGCATTTTTCGTGGGACTGTTGTGATATTGAAAACTGTTGGACTGAATAGTATGGGTAAATGGGTAATTTTGCTACTGTTATGTAATTTTTGACTTAGTGGGACCAACAAAACTTGTTAGTACAGATGAATACCTTTCCAGGGATATAAAGAACATAATTTTTGGGCTTACGGTTTGCGAGTAGCGAATTTTTGAAAGTGAACAAGTTACTAAAAATTCCACCAGCTTTTATAAAATTTAAACATGTAAAAGTAATAAGTTATATAATTGGATCTTTAAGATTTATTTTGAACCAATTAATATAAATTGAACCTTTTAACTAAAATTGAATTTTTTGACTAAAATTTAACCATTGGACTTAACTTGAACCTTTAGGACTTATTTTGGACTTATGAGCTAATAAAGAATTAATACTTGAAATTTTGTAAGATATATATACCTCATACTTATAAATTATTTTAAAGTGTCAAATTAAATCTTGATAATTATTTAGAAATTATGTACCAAGCATAATTGAGATTATAATTTATATAGTGTATAAACATTATTGCATCAATAATTATTTTAAACTAAGACAAGCATATATTTATTTAGGTTGCTCGTAGAACTTCGCGGCTCATTCATCACTTACTTGTTCCTTGCTATTCTCGTTGCTCACGGTGAGTTTATAGCCTCGCCTTTACTCATATTTAAATGTTTTATAAACCTCGCGAGGGGAATACATGCTAGTTTTACAAACTGAATACAAGTAGTTATTGGTATGCTTGACCCGATTACATGATTATAGACATTGAGTATTTCTTGCCAATTAAGTCCCCATCATGAACCGTTAATTCTGTAGGAAACGCTAGTATTATGAATATGCATATTTGGCCTGGCAGGCCTGACCGGGTGAGTAGCGCTCATACATCAACGGTCACATAATATTGAGAGATTACGTGGTAAATGGCAAATCTTACCTTTTCGGGGCACTATTAATCTAGGTCAAGGTTCGGTTTCATGAGCTCAATGCTGTAAATCTTTATTACCCGACTTGTATTTGTTACATGTCAACTTAATTATGGGCGTATAACAACGTAGCCCATCGTATTTTAAACTGATTTATCTTGTATTCAACTGATTACTTATTAAACTCTATGAATTCACTCAACCTTTGTGTTGACTTTTAGCATGTTTTATCTCAGGTCCGTAAGTGACTTTCGGCTTGGATGGGCGGCTCAAGAAATGGATATCTACATGATGGCTTATGTTTAAATAAAAGTTTTCATTCGATAATGTTCTAAACTTTCAAAACTTATGTATCTTTTAACTATGTTAAAAACATTTGGGACCTTGTTAACTCTGATAAATTATCGAATGTGAGGTTTTAAAAATGACTTTGTTTTAAAGTTGTTTACTATACTTGTACTATGTGATGCATTCCTAAAATGGGGGTGGTATAATATATATATATATATATATATATATATATATATATATATATATATATATATATATATATTGTTAAAATTATATGAAACGCCTGTAACTTATTTTTAATACGCTGTATAAGCCTGAATCCTATACGCCGTATAAAGTCATACACCGTATAGGATCCCGTATAGGATCTGCCCTACACGCCGTATAGACCTGCAATACAAAAACTGCATAAACTGAATCTGATTCTAGAAAAACCTGTAAACTCTGAAAACACATTTCATTAACGTAAAACATGGATACTGTACATATATTTCATAAGTGGAAGCATAAAATATTACGAGTCCGGGTATTAACCCAAACACCCCTATTTTAACCCATTTTCAAATACTTGTTCTAAATATATATAAATTAATATCCTAATTTTCAAATATTTTAACCCATTTTCAAATATTTGTAACTAGATGCCATGCGTAATAAGTTCTTTATAGGTGGAGATCTTGATGAGAAAAAATTGACGTGGATCAAATGGGATAAAAGCCTAGCTAGCAAATGTGAAGGAGGTCTTGGAATAGGCAGCATATTCGGTCTATGTTTTGGTCTTCTTCTTAAGTGGGTTTGGAGATATCTTTGCGCTCAATCCAATCTCTGGATTCGCGTCATTAATAGCATTCATGGTCCTGGAGGGGGGGGGGATTAATTGTGACACCATTACAAGACCGAAGCGAAGCACATGGGGATCTATTCTTTCATCGATTAATAGCCTCAAATCAAAAGGTATTGACATCTTTTCCTTTTGTTCTCGTAAGATTGGTAATGGTTTGTGATGAGGCAAAAAATGAACCGTTTTTAGGGGGTCATTTAAGCCCGAATTCAAATTCATTTGATCAAATATTGCCATAAATCGTTCCTTTTATGATTTTAGGTACTTTTGGAGTGAATTCTGGAAAAGGAAGCATTTTGGACGTTCTTGGAGCATAAAAGTGAAGAAAACGGCAAAGTCTTAATTTTCCTTGCTGGGAACAGTACCTGACGGCGTCAAGAAGGAAATCCTAACGGCGTCAGGAGTAAAATCCATGATGACACCGTGAAAACCTGAAGGCGTCAAGAGAAGGGCGTCAAGAGTTAAAATGGTGATGGCCTGAAGATGGACTACACGTGACGGCGTCAAACCTAGATCTAGGCAGTCCGAGGAGTTTATTGGTGGCGAGATGACGGCGTCAGACATTTGCTCTTGACGCCGCCATCTCACAAAATCTATATATACTTTTCTATTTTTCATTCATTAAAAGAGGAACTTGTGTGGAGAATACTAGGGTCGAACCTAATAAACCCTAGGTCGTTTGTAACAATATTTTCAAGGGTTTTCACCCCTTGAAACCTTTCATGTTCAATTAAGATAAGTCCTCTTCAAATTCATTCAATATGTCTATGTGTTGTTTGAATATATCTTATGCTTGTCTTGATTTTAACATGCTAGGCTAGATCTTTCATGTGTTTGCTTAGATGTAATGAAACCTAGATGTTGATTATAGGTTAATTGCTTGTTTATAGTTGTAATGGATGAATTATTTCAATGTTAGGCTTAAGAAAACTGGCAGATCTCCATTGTGTAACTTGCTTGAATGTCTTAAGAAACATGAACCGATGTGTACTAGGTTTTTATGATTGTATTTAATGCATGAGCGAGTTCTAGTGATCCCATGTTAGGAGCTTCTTAGCCGGCTCGACATAGGAGTGAAGTAGGAGCTTATAGGATTGGGGAAGTAAGTACGCCACCCCATGAATGGTATTAAGGAATATAATCCGTGATCCACGCGATTGTAACAAGTAATTAACATGTAAAAGATATCTAGGGAGTAGTGAAACCTAAGTAAACACAATCCTCCCATATATTGCTCATACCTCTATCTTAAAACCGAGATTTTTAATTGCTTTCAAAAAAACATACAAATACAAAAAGAATCATCCCTCATCTCTAGACCTAGTCTTTAGGTTTTCTAATCCTAGCGACACTATTCCCAAGTTGAACGATCAATCCCCTGGTACTTGTCACTATAATATACTACAACGATCAGGTACACTGCCTGGTGGGGGTTGTAAGCTTCTCGAGATCCCTCGAGAGGTAAAGCCTGGTGCAATTCCCACGCATCAAGTTTTTGGCGCCGCTGCCTGGGGAATAGTTATTGTCTAGGTTAGGATTTCTTTTTATTAGGTCTACTTGCTAGATTCCTTTCTAGTAAGATTTTATTTTTATTTTTAGGTTTTCTTTAGTCTATCTTATTTCTTCGTGTTTTTGTTCGTAACTCTTTACCATCAGACATCATGGAAGATGGTAACATCTTTGAACCCATCAACCCACCACAACAAGACCACCCACAAAACCCACCACTAGCTAACCAACCTCTTAGGCCCCGAACCCTAGGAGAGTACTCCCGACCTGGCCACGAAGGCTATCGAAACACCATTGAGCTCACCCAAGGAGCCAATGTGTCTCCCTTGTGATCCGACACCATCCGGTTGGTGCAAAGCGGATGTGCATTCCATGGACTTCGTTCCGAAGATCCAAATCAACATCTCAAGGACTTCCTTAAAATCGTAGATTCTATAGACCTTGATGCTACAACTAGAGAGTCAACCCGATTACGCCTATTCCAATTCTCTCTACATGATCAAGCTAGTCAATGGCTTGAGCGTTTACCCGCGGGATCCATCACCTCATGGGATGATCTCACCACTCGTTTCCTTGCTCAATTTTTCCCACCGGGGAGAACTACCAAGCTTAGAAATGATATCTTGATGTTTCAACAACGTCAAGGTGAAACTCTATATGAAGCATGGACTCGTTTCAAGGACTTACTCCAAAAAGTCCCACATCATGGCATAGATCTTTGGCTCCAAGTCCAAATCTTCTATGACCATATCGATCTCTCCACAAGGCGAACCATTGACCAATCGGCCGGTGGCAAGCTACGTGATCTAAGTGCGAAAGAATCATAGGAACTCATAGAAGATCTTGCTCTCTATGACAAAAAAAGTTGGAATGATCCCCGTGATTTGAACAAAACGGTCAAGGCAATATCTTTGCCTTCGAACAATTCTAGTACTCCCGACCGTAGGATCATGGAACTTGAAGGTCGAGTCAAGTCTCTCATGAAATCTTACGAAGCTCAAAAGCTCAAGCCAAGTGAACAAAATCGCTTCTTCATGTAAATTGTGTAATGGCCCTCATGAAACTCATAACTGCATGGAGCTTCCAAATTATAACGAATTCACATCACCACGCGTTGGTCGAGGCCCTCAAAACTTTGACGAGGCCTATGAGGCATGGAAGGATAAACCTAATTTCAGAGGGTACCAAACGCGGAGCGTATCCTTCAATGACTCCTCCCCACTCGAATGGTCTGAGCATTTTCCATCACAGAGCACTCCTAGGCAAAGCTGTGAAGATGCCTTACGAAAGTTCATTCTATCTCAAGAATTACAGCTCTTCACGCTCGAGGCTAAATTTAGACAACAACAAGCCGATATAAATAACAAGATTAGTAATCTGTTAACTGCTATCAAAGAGCACGCTGTTGATAAACCAATTCAAGCTGAAGAGGTTAAATCTGTTACCGTCATGAATCAGCCAACTTCTCCGGTGAAAATAAAAAGTCCTAGTAAGCTATTTAAACATCTATCACCAAAAGTGAAAGACCCTGTCAGCCCCCTAGGACCGATCCATTTCGTAAATACTATCACCACAATATCTGCTTCTACACCTAACCTGAACCAACAACCAACTGGAAATCTGGGTCATACAGCTAAGGATGAAACCTCAAGGTTGGACCACGAATTGGCCAAAAGCCCCACCAACTCATTCGAGCACTCCGTCACGCAAGAATTTAGCAAATTGGATGAGGTGAAAGAGAGATCAAAAGAGCATACGAGAAATCCAGCGATTTTGGGTAAATCTATTATAGAGGAACCCGAGAGAAAAATTGTGGATATTACTAGTGGGAGTAGTGATAGGACTGAGGAAAGCAACTCTAAAGTTTTCAAGGTTTCCTGCACTATCAGGAAAAGGCTCTTAACCGATAGTCATATAGATCATAGCCTCCCCGTCAACATAATCCCCCTTTTCCTATACCACGAAGCCTTCCCTGAACGCACGGTGTATGAGAGAGTCAATAACGAAAGGGTAATAAAAGATTTATCAATCATGATTGGAGAACTTGTCTACAACATTGACCTCACTGTGGTCGATGACATAGACCCTGTCACTAATCTAACATTAATTAACCTTGTCCTAGGGAAACCATTTATCAATGAATCGGGAGTAATCCTTGATGAGAAGGATGGTAGTGCATTGTTCACCAATGGTGTCAAGAAGGTAATTTTTCATAGGGGTAATGAGGAGGTGTACGAGTACCGTCCTTCCCTTGAGGGGAATCTATATGGATCAAGGTATGGAGGATCGAGGAAGATAAGGCAGCGTGATCCGAATAATCTCAAAATCCCCTGCATGATCGGTCATAAGTATTTCGATAACGTCTACATTAACGTATTCCTACCTAAGAATTTTATGTCCCTATTCCACTATAACAACATATGTAGATGGGGAATGATTTATAAGGGAGAGTAAGTGGTTGGTAGAGATCATGAAATCCAGGTATTCGTAGGAAATATGGCATTCACTATGGAATTTACGATCGTAGACAACATCGAAGACTATGTCGACCCGAGGTTGTCACAAGTTGTTTTCGGAGCACCCTTTTGCGAAATCACTAATTTAATAGTTGATGACCGGAATGGAATTATGACCTTCGCTGATGGAATTAGGAGGGTTTCATACCAAACGCCATACAAGAGAAAAGATCTCAAGGAAATCGATTGTGACGGCTTGATAGGCTAAGTTCTCAACTTATCTTATGTGATGAAGATGTTCGAAGAGGGTGTAAGAACACTTCTGATTTATCATGTGGGTTCTTTAAGGATGTTAGTAAACTTGGGTCTAAGTATCGAAAAAATGTCTTTGAGTTCGAAGACCCAAAATATCTGCACTATGAAAGCGATACCAATATAGGAGATGACCTAGAGAGTGAATCCAACAATGAGGTCACGTAGTAACCCATGACCTTGAGTCTAGCTACAAGACTCGTAAATAAAGAAAAGCACTTCTTGGGAGGCAACCCATGTTTTGTGTGATTTTTATTTTTGTTTGTTTGTTATTCGCTTCCGTATGCATGCTTTATTTTTATTGTTGGTAGATCATGCTTCAAACTAAAATGGTGAAAATACTTTATTTTGTTGTTTGGCTTAGTCTTAACTTCATCCAAGGGTATTTCGCAAAAGATAAGTGTAAGGAGAAACCCCAAATATGTTTTCAAGAAACAAACTCGATCATGAATCTCCACAATATTAAGTGAACATCTATATTCGTATTTGTTAGAGTCAAATACTTGTATCGAGTCATAATGAAGTTTTGCAGGATTTTCCAGGAAGTAGGACAAACTTTTTCCAGAAATTTTCCGGAAACTTAACACAAGAATTTCTGCAGGTCACTTCCGACGGCGTCATGTGTAAAATTCTGGAAATTTTATCAGTTTTGTTTTTCTAACGGAGTCTTAAAGTTTTTGTTAAATCTTTAGTTTTATAATCTCCAGGAAATCTGCAAACATCATTCCACAAGCATTATATCTTACTTTGCTTTCTAGGATTTGTTAGCATATATAGATTGCCGCCGATTTTACGCGAAGTTTCCTTGTCTGTTTTCTCAGGTTTAACAGGTTATGTATGACAAGAAGATGATTTATATTCTGGAAGGGAAGCTTCGATTGTTCAGTTTCTTGGAGGAAGATCGAACCTGGCTACCTTATTATCCATACCGAGCGAATCAGGGGAGTATTTGATTTCATTCTTTTTACTTATTTCACTTTTACATTCTTTACTTTAACATTAGGGACAATGTGCATCCTAAGTGTAAGGGGAGGGTAAAATGATGATACCTTACAGATACACTTTCGCTTGAGTTTGTTTGTTTGATGGTAGATGTGTAATAAAACTATGAGAAATACTTGTTAGTGTAATTTTAGCGCCAAATTTAAATTTTTTTACAACATTTAGGAGTGAAACTTTAGCCATAGCAAGCGTCTCATGGATAGGAGATTGTATGACTAGCACAAAACCGTACCATTCAGAAAAATTTTCCACCCAAATATGTGAGGTTCACCTTTAGATTTGATAGGAAAAACATTTACTATTAGTGCTTATGAGTGTACTGGTAGCATTTAGATTCTAGAACTTGCGTTAGTGATGCATCCCAAGACCGCTAGTGAGACTACATTCGTGTAGCAGGATTTACTACATGATAAGAGGCATTAGGATCACCCTTGTGTTAAACCCGTATCATAATTACTTGACCACTTAATTCATATTACTTGACTAGTAAAGTCAAATAATTTTTCCCACACCTTAGCGTTGTACTCATTTTTAGTACACGAAACCCCTAGTACACCCCTCCGAGCTTATCTTTTCGTTTCTATCTTTAAGCATCTTACTTAAAGGAAGAATTTGTTACAACCCACTTAAATGTACACCCAAATCGCCTTAGCCTTCCGTGTATGCACTCATTTTTAGTGCATTATTGTTATTTGTTTAAACCCTTAGTTAATTATCTAATTGATTACATGGTTGCTAAGTCGAGTCATATCTTTGTACATATTGTTTTGGGATGATTGGGACTCATGGGTAAAGTACTTATGTTATGGAGTAATGGGGAAGAACATCATATTATTACCCCCATATGTACGTTAATCTTAAAAGTACTCCAAGTGTTTTGATTATCTTGATTCGAGTCATTAGATTAGTTTATTGTAAAGTATGTAAAAATTCAAGTGTAAGGGGAATTTTCACTCCCTATGATGTATTATTTTGGATGGTAGGGTAAGAGTGTATGCAAAAAAAAAAAATAAATAAATAAAAAAAAAATAGAAAAAGAAAAGAGAAAAACATACGGACTACCATCCCTTTTCCATGCTATGTTCATTTTATGTTTTTGTTATTTTTTATTTATTAGCTTAAGTCGAGTCTAGTCTTGGCTTAGCAACGCCACATTGTACATGTAATTGACCAAGATGATTAACTCGCCACCAGTAAAGACTGCCTATATCCAACAAAAACGTGTATTCCATATCCCTACACCTAACATTACAACCCTTTAAAAGACCTCTTTGATAGTTTATCCTAGGTGCTTACGCCATGTGGTGGAGGTTTGATCCTTTCCCAAGCCTATGGTAATCTATTTTGCTATGACAGGTAGTGAGAGATGTTTTCCATTTCCATATTGTGATATATACTTTACTATACCCGAGAGATGTGAGTATCTAAACACTATTTGTGAGGTGCTAGTGTGTGACCTCTGTGCCTGTCTTTGGTCTTTAGTGGAACGATTATTTGTTGTACTTACTTTTATATTAGTGTTAAATGACCCCTAACTTATATTTTGATTAGAATAAAAGCGCATTTGCTTGAGGACAAGCAAATCTCAAGTGTAAGAGTATATGATGAGGCGAAAAATGAACCATTTTTAGGGGGTCATTTAAGCCCGAATTCAAATTTATTTGATCAAATATTACCTGACGGTGTAAAGAAGGAAATCCTGACGGCGTCAGGAGTAAAATCCATGACGACCCAGTGAAAACCTGAAGGCGTCAAGAGAAGGGCGTCAAGAGTTAAAATGGTGACGGCCTGAAGATGGACTACACGTGACGGCGTCAAACCTAGATCTAGGCAGTCCGAGAAATATATTGGCGGCGAGATGACGGCGTCAAACATTTGCTCTTGACGCCGTCACCTCACAAAATCTATATATACTTGTAAACTCCCGTAAATTTCCCTATAAATAGTAAAAGTAAATCAAGGACTAATATATCATTACGTAAATTTATAACGTTTCATGATCCTTGTTTGCTTGGAACGATGCTCACACATGTACCACTATAGTCTAAAATTGCGAGAATATTAAAATTTTCTTTTATTCATTACGAACCTGTCTTTTCGAGACATTTTTCAAAAATTACTATTCATCGGTTACTATTCACCAAACACTATTCATAATTTCACTATTCATCGTTTTTGGAGTCGGTTAGTGATATTGAGATGTTTTTCAAAAGTTTTACTATTCACGAAACACTATTCACAAAACACTATTCACTCTCGTACTCACCTAAACGTTTCACTAAATCTTAACTAAACTTTTTAAATTGTAATTAACTTTCCTAATCAAATTTATTTTTACTAAACCTTATTACACTAACCGGACCCTTAATTATTTCCTTAGCCCATTTCTTTTTCTTGGCCTGTTACTATTCACGGCCCTAAACCCATCAAACCTATTTTTCTTTCTTTTGTTTTTCATTTCACTCGACTAGTACCAACTAGAAACGAGCTTAGCATGCTCAAATCTTGCACACGACACACACCTATTTTTACACATACTCATTCCTCCCCTAGCCAACATATAAAGTGTCGAATTTTAGTTCCCCACGTTGAGTCTAGCTACGATTTTACGAGGCAAAGCTCATGTCCCAAAAACGATTTCATAACATTTCACCTAATCCAAAACTTAACCATTTTAACCCACGTTTGTTTCTATAACTTCCTAAAATCATTTCTAAACACAAACTAGTGTCTAAATATTTCAAAGTTATCAAAATCTCAAACTATACACGAATTTACAAATCAATTCACAAAAGAAATAGAGGTCGACATGCATGTTACAAACAAACTAGTACTTCCTTAATTCAAGCACACTCCATCTCATATTTTATTCATCTAGACCAAGTATTACAATCTTATTAAAATGCATTTCACAAGTACGGGTTTATTTCAAAGTTTCAATTGTCCGCGTTTTCTTTGGTTTTGAGGATGTCGACCGCAAGAAACAAAACATGGAGTAACATGTTTACTCTTACAACTTTAGGACTTTTGGGATACAAGTAACCATCCAATCTCATTAAATGTTATTCACTAGAACACTTCAAGTTTCATATATAAGTAGCCATGCATGCAAGCTTGCATTTTATATTTCCATGCAAAACCAAAAACTCACCAAAAATCTTTAAGTCTTTAGTCTAGCTTGGGTCGAAGCATTTGGGTAGGAAATTCAAGGGATTCGTGTGGGTTTAGGAGGAACAATTTGCTGTTTATGAACCTTGGTTGAGTCGACACATACACTACACTCTCGTACTCTCTTTTTCTCGACTCTACAAAACGTTTTACCCCATCATTTTGGTGTAGTAAGTCTCACACAAACTTTTTCCATTTTTTTTATTTAAAACGTACCTTTGATTTTTTTTTTTTTTTGTATAAACAAACAAATGCACCTTATTATTCGAAAACTAAATAAATGATAGATATATATATTTTACGTTCGTCTATATATTTTACACCTTAACAATTAAGTCATGTAAAGTTTTGAAACTAAAAAGCTATGTATAACTTATTTTAGAATACATTTCTAACGTATACAAACAAGTATCGAAAACCCTTAAATTTTTCTAAATCTTTTCTTATAAAAACTCGTCCCATGCTACACCCAAAACGCACGTATATCTTTAAAATTTACTTAACGAGCATACCATTTTATTTCACAAACTAATAGACCCCATGACAAACAATCATTTTTGTATAAAAACTTTGTAATAAAAATCACGTTTTGAACCTATAAAAATCACAAAGCAAATCGTCCTAGGAGATAGTTGTGAAAACTCATTAGTACCGATTGGGCCTTAAGGCCCAATCATTTCAAAATAAGCCGATCAAATAAGCTACGGTAATAAGCAGTTTGGTAACTTTTTCATAGTCCTAACCTTAGCCCAAAACAAAGCCCAAAACCCTCGAAGGCTCATTGGATCTAAAAATGCTAACGGGCCTTACATTTTGTTAAAAAGCCCATAAGCTATGAAATAAGCTTTTCGAACAAATAAGCTGTTAGAATAAGTTAAATAAGCTGTTTTGAAACTATTTGAGAAATGAAAACTTTAAGTTTTGAAAATTTTGAATTTTGAACTAGATTTGCAAATTTTACAAAAATCGGGTTAAAAGTGTCAATTTTTCAAAGTTTCGGTATAAAATGTCATTTCGTAAATTAAAGGGTGAAAACTGATTTTTATAAACTCTAGGGTGAAAGGTGTAAGAAATATAAAGTCTTGGACGTAAAATGTAAATATATTTAATTTTGGACTAACGGCGTAACGCTAACGCCGTTAGGGTAAAAGGTGTAAAATTTTAGAAAATACAAGGGCCATATATATAAAATTAATATTTTTATTTTTACTTTCCATTTTTACAATTTCACGTAGCGACATTACGTTTACTTTCAAACTATTATTATTATTACTATTAATATTAAACGTTACGTTTATTTTCAAACTATTATTATTATTATTATTATTAAATGTTACGTTTATTTTCGAACTATTATTATTATTATTATTATTATTATTATTATTATTATTAAACGTTACGTTTATTTTCAAACTATTATTATTATTAAACCTTACGTTATATATATATATATATATATATATATATATATATATATATATATATATATATAAACTAAACGTACAATATGTTATAAAACTAAAAGTTTTACTAACGCCAAATTAACCAATCACGTATTCAAAAACTACTCGCGATTAAAACACTAAGACTATCAAACACTAAAACTTGCCATACCTTATCTAGGTCGTGTGTGGAGCCGTTCACATTTTTGCAAACTGAGTATCGATATTTTATTCACTAAACCAATAAGGTGAGTTCATAGTCTCGCCTTTACTTGTTTAAATGTTTTATAAACCCTGCGAGGGGGATACATGCTAGTTTTTACAAACTGAACACAAGTATTTTCTTGGTATGCTTTACCTGATCTCGTTATTGCTTAAGTACCTTTTTGCCAAAAGCCCCTCATATCATGAACCTTAGTCACCCAGATGAGGTGAACGTAAATAATTGTGGATAGATCTATTAGGGATTGACAATCCCCGTTTGGGCGTTGAGAAAACAACCAAACGCACTTTATTTGAAATCTAATAGGTTACTGGCAAGGACCTATCCCGAGGGCCCCTGTTGCTATAATCCATCATTTATGATGAGATCTGTTAATCGGCTGATTGTCATGAGCTTAATGCAATAACAACTGTTTTTAACTTATAATTGTATGACGGTGCAATTATCACTTATAGCTCGTGTTCAACTTTTAAACTTAAACCTATGAATATCACTCAACTTTTGTTGACTTTTAGCATGTTTATCTCAGGTCTATAACGAGCAAGGATGGGACGGAAGAGCACGAAATTCTTACAAAGGCTATAAAAAATTTATTATCATTCGAAAACCTATTTAACAAATTTTGAAACCACTAGGACCTCATTTTGAAAACTCTGATATTTATAAAAATTCGAATGATAAATGTTTTTAGAAAATCATTTTCTACTGAAAAACTATGAGCTGTGAAGTAACACCCAATCTTTATTCCGCTGCAAATATTTAAAAATTGGGGGTGTTACAGATTGTCATCAAAGCTTTGGTTATAGCGAAACAGGTCTAACATAGATCTGAACTATAACTGTTTTTACAAAACAAAACATTTTATAGCCTTACTCTCTTCGTGCCTTCCGTGTCTGCAGACTACCTTGCTCAGTATATTACCTGTTAAGATTATTCTGCATATTTAGAAATTGCACTTATACAATTTTTATTTCATCCATAATATTGTATCTATAACGTAAAAATTACTTATAAAATACTATTCCATGTTACTACAGTAACATGTCTCCAAAAACTTCCTTGAACGCCAAAACTACTCTCCGTAATACTAATACATCCTTCGTCAATCAAAATTCTCTGAACACTGAAGATCCCTACGTACAAATATCACTGCCCTAACTTAATATAGAAACCACTCATAGATCACTTCCATCGTCACCTATCTGTTCACCTCTACGTCAAAAACTTAGGAGAGCTACTGAATCATATGAAGATATGATTGGTGGTCAGGCAACATTCGAAGTTGGACAAAGTTCACGTCAAGAGAGGCCATGGAAGAATGTTGAGGCAAATTCTCCGTTACCCTACACTTTAGATTCCCCAATACCAGATATCCCAAATACTTTATCCTCACCTAATTCCCCCAACCACAATATAAGCACACCTGATTCAATATGGACTCTTGTTTATCAACAAGCCAGCATATTAGAGGCTCACACTGAACAGCTAAAAGGCTTACGACCAACAAAATTTGAATGGTACGACCGTAACCTTGACGCATTGTTCAAAAGAGCGGATGCCGAAAGACGAACAATATGTGAATTAGGAATAAAGATTAATGAGATAAAAGACAACACCAACTAGGAACTTGGAAGTTTGGATTCCAGGGTCCGTTCTGCAAGAAGAAAACACGGTCATACACATGGTAGAATTGAAGACATTGAAAGGATCCTATGGATGGCTAGAGAGACAGCCAGGAGCCAAGGTCAAAAGATTGCCGCATTAGAGAGTATGTTGGCAAACCAAATGAACATGTGTCAGGAACGTTTCTCAAACATGGAAGCAGCACAACTTGAACTTGAGAAATAGATTAGATATTTACGTCAGAGGCGTAACTAATCTTAAGTTTACAAGTATCCCTGCTGCATCTACTAAACCAGACAGACTTGGTTAGTATTTCATGTAATGTTCAATAAATCCGAACCTTTCAGAATTTGTAATCAAATCAAAATACATATAATAACCTCCTCTTCCGTTACATCTCTCTGTTATGAATCAATCGTTTTTTTCGTATCAAGCGTGCATATTATGAATCCTCATACTTTCATGCAAAAATTTCATCAATTGTTACCTCCCTTGATGAACAAATAACTCCACGTAGATTTCTGACGTATTAATAAGAGACCTTGTACTAATTGTTTTACAAAAAAACAATCAGTCAGGTTATTAATGTTATGGTAACTTCTACAATACTATTCAAATCTACCGTGAGATTTCTTACAATTGTTAAGATTTCTTAAATAATTCACCAGAAACCAAAGGATTGTGTAAAAATAAATTTTCAAGAGAGAACTTGAAAAATGGAGAGAAAATTTATTTTAGTGGACGACACAGACATATCTTGAAATTAGATTACAGTAAGGATTCAATTCAGTCTATCATCAATAAAATAATTAGAATCAGAAGGATTCTAAGTTAAGTTTCATTAATGATTTCAGAAGATGGACAACGTAAACAATACATGTACTCCATCATCATCAAAAATCACCATTACTACTGAAGATGTCAGGGAATTGGTAAGCAACATCATGTCAGTAGTACTTAAAGGGGCCACCATAGTTTTCCAAGAGGAGAGTTGGATACGCCTGACAAGCAGGAAAACTACATGGAATATAGGCCAACCCACTTTAAAACGCCAGAAGGAATGGCTAACCCTACCATCACCCATAACTAAGGAATTAGGCAAGGAGTTATACCTAATGGAAATAAACAAAAGTGAAAACTCTTAGAAATGAGGAACCTTTAAAGACTTCGATAGTATCAAAGGAATGATGACTAGATTGAAGCAGATGAATAAATTCCTGTTGTAAATAAATAAATCCTAGTTCGACAATTTCCTGAGATTGTATCTCTTCCCCGTATTTTACTTTAAGTTACGATGGATGTAACCTAAGTATAACCCCTATCCTTCTACCGTATCGAAAAATCTACCTTGTAATATTTCCGAAATAATTATAATCTACTTCAATTCCAATTCCTATTTCATTTACCAAATACCAGCATACTGTTATTTCCCTAGAAATTTCTGACTCATCATATATATATATATATATATATATATATATATATATATATATATATATATATATATATATATATATATACATACATAAAATAAATAAATAAATAAATAAAGTTCCTACTTTATTCTTAAAAGAAATTACGTATTATATCATAATAACAAAACGTTGAACACCATCTAAAACAACTTAAAGAAAACTACCACTGTGACTGAGCCAAACATCACATCATTTAGTCCTCCATTAAACATAGCCTGGCCAACTATATCCAATTTAGGAAGAATCATGTCATGATGGAACAATCATAATGCCAAAATTTCTAAATAACAATCTTCATTTAAAAGTAACAAATATAGATAAACAGAACTATTCATAAATATTACAAACTACAATAAATACCTATTTTATTCCTTCGTCATTAGGACGATAAACCAACAAAAGTACAAATAAGAAAAACCCTAAAGACTAACAGAAAACTCCAATAACTAAGAATTTATCCGAATCCATGAAAATTAATAAATAAACAAATAATTAGCATCGGAAGTGCTAACGTCACAATAATTACAATATAAACCATAGAATCTTCAATAGGTTGATCCACTATGACAACAACAACCCCACCAACAAAACCATAGCAAAAGCCACCACAGTATGAATCACCTTGATTATGCTGAAAGATAAATATAAACAAATCATTAAAAACAATAACAAGACAAATTCCTAAAAACAAAAATAGTTTTATTCATTATTCGTTAACAATACATAGAAACACGATAAAGGCTAAATCCTAAACAACCCTGGCTCAAGACTAGTGCCTCCATGCCTTATCAACCGCATATGATAGAACCGTGAGTGGTAGTAGCAACCCCAAAAGCCCGACCAAAACTGCATAATCTTCATCTGTAACAAAAGTTAAATAGGTGATGGCAACAACGATATATACCATTGCGATAATAGTAATTAGGCTCGGCATTTTTTTTTCTCGGAAGTATTAATGAGAGAAAAGGGTTAAGAATAGGAAATGGGAAATGATAGGAAAATGGTTGGTGGAAGAAATGGAAATTTGAAAGGGGTATATGTAGGTGGAAAACTAGCCGTTAGATCACTATTTAGGACCGTTGGAAATTACTATTCCCGACCGTTGGACACGGTACACCTAGCCGTTATTTTACTATTTAAAACAATTACCTTCAATATTCACAATCCTTAAATACACCAGTTACTAGATCCTGTCTAGCACAAATAAGTCTAAATAAACCACGTCTCCTAAATCTTAATAATAAAAATCTCTCGACAACCCTCTGATCGAAATTTTCTAATATAGAGATTTTGTTAAACTTGAATTCCGGGACGGAATTCAGAATGAGGGGTAGGTACTGTAAACTCCCGTAAATTTCCCTATAAATAGTAAAAGTAAATCAAGGACTAATATATCATTACGTAAATTTATAACGGTTTTACCGATAACAATTTTTTTTTTTACTTTTTTAAATATGCTATGTTCCTTAAAAATCACTACGATATTCATGATCCTTGTTTGCTTGGAACGATGCTCACACATGTACCACTATAGTCTAAAATCGCGAGAATATTAAAATTTTCTTTTATTCATTACGAACCTGCATTTTCGAAACATTTTTCAAAAATCACTATTCATTGTTTACTATTCACCAAACACTATTCATCGTTTTTGGAGTCGGTTAGTGATATTGAGATATTTTTCAAAAGTTTTACTATTCACGAAACACTATTCACAAAACACTATTCACTCTCGGACTCACGTAAACGTTTTACTAAATCTTAACTAAACTTTTTAAATTATAATTAACTTTCCTAATCAAATTTATTTTTACTAAACCTAATTACACTAACCGGACACTTAATTATTTCCTTAACCCATTTCTTTTTCTTGGCCTGTTACTATTCACGGCCCAAAACCCATCAAGCCCATTTTTCTTTCTTTTGTTTTTCATTTCACTCGACTAGTACCAACTAGAAACGAGCTTAGTATGCTCAAATCTTGCACACGACACACACCTATTTTTACACATACTCATTCCTCCCCTAGCCAACATATAAAGTGTCGAATTTTAGTTCCCCACGTTGAGTCTAGCTACGATTTTACGAGGCATAGCTCATGTCCCAAAAACGATTTCATAACATTTCACCTAATCCAAAACTTAACCATTTTAACCCACGTTTGTTTCTCTAACTTCCTAAAATCATTTCTAAACACAAACTAGTGTCTAAATATTTCAAAGTTATCAAAATCTCAAACTATACACGAATTTACAAATCGATTCACAAAAGAAATAGAGGTCGACATGCATGTTACAAACAAACTAGTACTTCCTTAATTCAAGCACACTCCATCTCATATTTTATTCATCTAGGCCAAGTACTACAATCTTATTAAAATGCATTTCACAAGTACGGGTTTATTTCAAAGTTTCAATTGTCCACGTTTTCTTTGGTTTTGACGATGTCGATCGCAAGAAACAAAACATGGAGTAACATGTCTACTCTTACAACTTTAGGACTTTTGGGATACAAGTAACCATCCAATCTCATTAAATGTTATTCACTAGAACACTTCAAGTTTCATATATAAATAGCCATGCATGCAAGCTTGCATTTTATATTTCCATGCAAAACCAAAAACTCACCAAAAATCTTTAAGTCTTTAGTCTAGCTTGGGTCGAAGCATTTGGGTAGGAAATTCAAGGGATTCGTGTGGGTTTAGGAGGAACAATTTGTTGTTTATGAACCTTGGTTGAGTCGACACACACACTACACTCTCGTACTCTCTTTTTCTCGACTCTACAAAACGTTTTACCCCACCATTTTGGTGTAGTAAGTCTCACACAAACTTTTTCCATTTTTTTTATTTAAAACGTACCTTTGATTTTTTTCATATAAATCACAAACAAATGCACCTTATTATTCAAAAACTAAATAAACGACATATATATATTTTACGTTCGTCTATATATTTTACACCTTAACAATTAAGTCATGTAAAGTTTTGAAACTAAAAAGCTACGTATAACTTATTTTAGAATACATTTCTAACGTATACAAACAAGTATCGAAAACCCTTAAATTTTTCTAAATCTTTTCTTATAAAAACTCGTCCCATGCTAAGCCCAAAACGCACGTATATCTTTAAAATTTACTTAACGAGCATACCATTTTATTTCACAAACTAATAGACCCCATGACAAACAATCATTTTCGTATAAAAACTTTGTAATAAAAATCACGTTTTGAACCTATAAAAATCACAAAGCAAATCGACCTAGGAGATAGTTGTGAAAACTCATTAGTACCGGTTGGGCCTTAAGGCCCAATCATTTCAAAATAAGCTGATCAAATAAGCTACGGTAATAAGCAGTTTGGTAACTTTTTTATAGTCCTAACCTTAGCCCAAAACAAAGCCCAAAACCCTCGTAGGCTCATTGGATCTAAAAATGCTAACGGGCCTTACATTTCGTTAAAAAGCCCATAAGCTATCAAATAAGCCTTTCGAACAAATAAGTTGTTAGAATAAGTTAAATAAGCTGTTTTGAAACTATTTGAGAAATGAAAACATTAAGTTTCGAAAATTTTGAATTTTGGACTAGATTTGCAAATTTTACAAAAATCGGGTTAAAAGTGTCAACTTTTCAAAGTTTCGGTATAAAATGTCATTTCGTAAATTAAAGGGTGAAAACTGATTTTTATAAACTCTAGGGTGAAAGGTGTAAGAAATATAAAGTCTTGGACGTAAAATGTAAATATATTTAATTTTGGACTAACGGCGTAACGCTAACGCCGTTAGGGTAAAAAGTGTAAGATTTTAGAAAATACAAGGGCCATATATATAAAATTAATATTTTTATTTTTACTTTCCATTTTTACAATTTCACGTAGCGACGTTATGTTTATTTTCAAACTATTATTATTATTATTATTATTATTATTATTGTTATTGTTATTTTTATTATTATTATTATTAAACGTTACGTTTATTTTCAAACTATTATTATTATTACTGTTATTATTATTAAACGTTACGTTTATTTTCAAACTATTATTATGATTACTATTAATATTAAACGTTACGTTTATTTTCAAACTATTATTATTATTACTATTAATATTAAACGTTACGTTTATTTTCAAACTATTATTATTATTATTATTAAACGTTACGTTTTATTTCAAACTATCGTTATTATTATTATTAAGCCTTACGTTATATATATATATATATATATATATATATATATATATATATATATATATATATATATATATATATATATATATAACTAAACTAAATGTACAATATGTTATAAAACTAAAAGTTTTACTAAAGTCAAATTAACCAATCACGTATTCAAAAACTACTCGCGATTAAAACACTAAGACTATCAAACACTAAAACTTGCCGTACCTTATCTAGGTCGTGTGTGGAGCCGTTCCCATTTTTGCAAACTGAGTATCGATATTTTATTCACTAAACCACTAAGGTGAGTTCATAGCCTCCCCTTTACTTGTTTAAATGTTTTATAAACCCTGCGAGGGGGATACATGCTAGTTTTTACAAACTGAACACAAGTATTTTCTTGGTATGCTTTACCTGATCTCGTTATTGCTTAAGTACCTTTTTGCCAAAAGCCCCTCATATCATGAACCTTAGTCACCCAGATGAGGTGAACGTAAATAATTGTGGATAGATCTATTAGGGATTGACAATCCCCGTTTGGGCGTTGAGAAAACAACCAAACGCACTTTATTTGAAATCTAATAGGTTACTGGCAAGGACCTATCCCGAGGACCCCTGTTACTATAATCCATCATTTATGATGAGATCTGTTAATCGGCTGATTGTTATGAGCTTAATGCAATAACAACTGTTTTTAACTTATAATTGTATGACGGTGCAATTATCACTTATAGCTTGTGTTCAACTTTTAAACTTAAACCTATGAATATCACTCAACTTTTGTTGACTTTTAGCATGTTTATCTCAGGTCTGTAACAAGCAAGGATGGGACGGAAGAGCACGAAATTCTTACAAAGGCTATAAAAATTTTATTATTATTCGAAAACCTATTTAACAAATTTTGAAACCACTGGGACCTCATTTTGTAAACTATGATATTTATAAAAATTCGAATGATAAATGTTTTTAGAAAATCATTTTCTACTGAAAAACTATGAGCTGTGAAGTAACACCCAATCTTTATTCCGCTGCAAACATTTAAAAATTGGGGGTGTTACAATACTTTTCTATTTTTCATTCATTAAAAGAGGAACTTGTGTGTAGAATACTAGGGTCGAACCTAATAAACCATAGGTCGTTTGTAACAGTATTTTCAAGGGTTTTCACCCCTTGAAACCTTTCATGTTCAATTAAGATAAGTCCTCTTCAAATTCATTCAATATGTCTATGTGTTGTTTGAATATATCTTATGCTTGTCTTGATTTTAACATGCTAGGCTAGATCTTTCATGTGTTTGCTTAGATGTAATGAAACCTAGATGTTGATTATAGGTTGATTGCTTGTTTATAGTTGTAATGGATGAATAATTTCAATGTTAGGCTTAAGAAAACTGGCAGATCTCCATTGTGTAACTTGCTTGAACATCTTAAGAAACATGAACCGATATGTATTAGGTTTTTATGATTGTATTTAATGCATAAGCGAATTCTAGTGATCCCATGTTAGGAGTTTCTTAGCCGGCTCGACATAGGAGTAAAGTAGGAGCTTATAGGATTGGGGAATTAAGTACGCCACCCCATGAATGGTATCAAGGAATACAATCCGTCATCCACGCAACTGTAACAAGTAATTAACTTGTAAAAGATATCTAGGGAGTAGTGAAACCTAAGTAAACACAATTCTCCCATATATTGCTCACACCTCTATCTTAATTTAGTTTATTTTCATTTTTAGTATTTTATTTTGATTGCATCTTAGTAATTGGGTTAGTTGATTAGCAACTAATTCCGCCCACTCCTCTTAAAACCGAGATTTTTAATTGCTGTCAAAAAAACATAAAAATACAAAAAGAATCATCCCTCATCTCTAGACCTAGTCTTTAGGTTTTCTAATCCTAGCAACACTATTCCAAAGTTGAACGACCAATCCCCTGGTACTTGTCACTATACTATACTACAACGATCAGGTACACTGCGTGGTGGGGGTTGTAAGCTTCTCGAGATCCCTCAAGAGGTAAAGCCTGATGTAATTCCCACGCATCTGTTTGGATTTAAGTTTTTGGTTTGACACTTGGTGTGGGAACCAGCCTCTCAAAATGATGTACCCTCGCGTTTTTCTTCTTGACACTGATAAAAGGTGCTCTATTGCTAGTCGTGTTGGCCTTAACGACTGGTCTCTAGTTTTACGGAGGGACCTTAGAGGCGGTGTGGAGTTGGTTCAGTTTAATGCTTAAAAAAACGTCATTAGGAACACTATTTTATCTGATCAGCGAGACATATGGCAGTGGTCTTTGGATGGTTCTTCGGGGTTTTCTGTTGCTTCTATTCGCTCCCTAGTGGACTCTAGGTTGTTGGTTACTTGTAATGAAGCCACTCGCTGGAATCGGCTGCTCCCCATTAAAGTTAATGTTTTTCTATGGAGGTTGAAGCTTAACAAGCTTCCGTCTAGGTTAAACTTAGATAGGCATGGTATAGATGTCATCTCGCTTATCTGTCCTTCCTGTCAAGGTGACATAGAGACGGTGAATCATACGTTCTTCAATTGTAGTTTGCCTAAAGACTTGTGGTCCCTTTTCGCTAAATGGTGGGACTTGGACATTCCTATTTGCGGCAATATTGAGGAGTGGTATGTTTGGTTAGATGGCTTACATGTCTCCTCCAAGGTTCGTTCATTTATTGAGGCAGTTGAGGGTACTCTTTTGTGGTCCATTTGGAATTTTCGTACTCATTTGATTTTCTCCAGTACCCCTCCTAAGAAGTCGGCGATTTGGGATTCCATTGTTTCTCAATCCTTTATGTGGATTTCTTCTAGAAATTCCAAAGGCAAGATTAGTTAGGTAGGTTGGTTGTATAATCCTATTGCCGCTATTACTTCTATGTAATCTTTTCTAGCTTTTGCTAGCTCTTAATAAAATCCGCCGTTCAAATATATATATATATATATATATATATATATATATATATATATACACATTAATATCAAAACTTGATTGTTACAAATCTAATACATAATTATAAAGTTTGGAGCGTTAACAACCTGAATAGCAAAGAATGGTTGATATGCTTGACACCTATATATTGAACATTACCGATCTCTTAAGTCATTTTCTTAATTTACAAGCCCTAATGTCCTTATGACCTAACTTGCAAAACATGAAAATTGAGAACGGTAAGTCCTGATGACTTAGTGAGTAATGGGTCTAAGTCTGGATCTTTAACGAGAGCTACAATAAATCTAACGTGGTGGCTAAACTATATTGATTTTGATTAACAGTTGAACTGTACTAGATCAACTAATAACTGGGTCTGAAACTGAATTGGTTTTGTATATGAAAACTAAATCTGAGACTTAAGCTGAATTTGTAACTGAAACTGAAAATGTTTTTGTATATGAAACTGGAATGTTATTTTATTGTACAAGTAAGAATCTGGGTTTCTGCATAGGTGCATCAGCACGGTTTTGAATCTAAGCTATAGCTGAAACTGGGTGACTGAATATGCGAAATCGACTTTCTGGTAAGTTAGAATTCCCTAGCCAATGAGTACTCTTCTTGAGGCTGTGACTTTTCATCATGCTTTTCTACACTTGGGTCATCCACAAAGGACGATTAATCATATAAGCTTGATAAGCTATTTCCAAACCTGAGTTATTCGTGAAGGATATTGTTAATACAAATAATGTCAAAAACATTATTTGCATTATTCGGTCTCTACATGTTTTGATAATCACAAAATATAAAAACACGATACGTAAACTCGCGGTTAATAAGTTTTTGATTGAGAAAACTTGTTTACTCAACGTATCGTCTACGACATCACTTCAGGTATGAACAAATACGATACCGACACTAGTAAAGTGATCAAAGTTTTTCTTTTCTCAAAACTTCACATTTTTATGTAACAAAACATTTTTACAAAAGTATTTTTGTAATTAAAAAGAAATGTTTTATTAAAGAAAATATATTTGAATTTCAAATATTCAAACAACTATTTTTCCCACCCAAATGAGTTAAGCTTTTCACCAGATAAACTTTCACCACGTCAGGACAAAAATGGGAGCGTCTGTCGCGATGGTCCCTCAAATACGGTGACGGTCCCTTAGCGATAAAGGACCATCCCCCGCTCCTCCTGACAACTATAAATGCTGCATTGTTTCTCACAGAAAAATAAACCTCTTTGCACAAAAACTTTATGTTCTTTCTTTATTAATTCTTTGATCACTACAACATGTCGGTATGTATTTATAATTGATTATATAATCCTTTACATCAAAGTGCAAGAGAAGAACACTCGAAGTCATCAAGAATCAATGTGTTATTGAGTTCACACACAAATGTAACAAGTGTTACAATTCTATTCTTCCTCCTACTCTCTCATTTGTATATGTTGTAATATTGTGAATCCGACTTATGTGTGAGTCGTGACTAGTTGTGTTAGGGTGAACTTGGATAAAGATGTAAGTCCAAGAAGTGTTGTATTTAGAATAGGACTTGTAATAGTTCGGGTGTTAGGTGAATGCTAGGACTTAGTGGAGTTCCAGTGTGAAGATTCGGACTTAGTGAAGTTCGTGTGTGAAAGCTTGAATCGTGTGTAGATTCAACTAAACGGGAGTGCTCGTTCGTGTAAAGAATTGGATCGTGTGTCGATCTAAGTGGGATAAGAGTGCTTGTTCGTGTGGCCACGTGGGCTTCGGTGTAGATTGGTTCTAGCTAGGATTAGGACTCGACATTCCGCTTAGTGTCGTTAAACTTAGGGTAAGCTTGTGTACAGATTGCTCCGCCTGAAGGAGTGTGTTGACATAGTGATTGAAAACTCTCGAGTGTGGTGCTCGGGGAGTGGAGTAGGACAAAGAGTGAGCTTCGTGCCGAACCACTCTAAATCTTTGCATCTCCTTTGGTTGTGTTCTTTCCTTTACTTTTTCTTTACACACTTTGCACATTTACATCTAGTTAATTTAATATCACATAACTAGAAAATCTAGCAACTTTGCAATAAAAACGTAAACAGACCTAACGGAGGCAACAACAATTTTAATAAGTAAATATAAACAGTGAAACTATTCAAACCCTCCCCTTCTAGTTTCTACATATATAAATACTATGTTAAGCACATCGTGCACTTTTTAGGCACGATATTAACTAGCGGTGCATCTCTTGAGCACCCCTATCATGACTAATGATGCTTTTTGTGAGCATCCTACACATGACTTGTTTTCGGTTATTCCCAAATTATGATTACGGTAAGAATACTCGGCTATTCCCAAAGTTATATCCGAAGCTATGCATACATTCGGAAATTATGTCAATCCTAATAATATGAGGCTATAATCTGATAAGTACATGACTGATAGGAACTTTGAAGTGTGTGTTTGGGTCTATTTGAAATTGCAGCCATATAGACAAGTGACAACAAGATAAAGTCCCTACCATAAGCTCTATGTAAAGTATTATGGACCCTTTTTGATACTGGAGAAGATAGTGAATATGGCCTTCAAATTGTAGCTTTCAAGTGGGATTCAGATACATCCAGTGTTCGATGTAAGGATAAGAGTGGCACTCTGTCTATGTGTGATAGTGAATGGTCTTTTGTAGTTTATCCTATAGCCAGTTTAGATAAAAGGTTCGGAAAATTGCATAAAGAGTTATGGCTTATGTTTGATTCAGTGGTCAAATGGAGGAAGTGAAGAGGTAATATGGGAGATGTATGAAGATTTAATAAAAAGGTACCGCAAATTTGATCAAGTTCATGATACAAGTGCCATTTAAGTTGTTGTATTGTGTTGGTTTGACTGTAGAAGTCAAATTTAAGGGGAATGGAAAGAGATGTGTTGAAATAAATAGGCACGTGTTGTGCGCGTGTTACCGTTTAGAAGGGTTGTGAGAAAAATGATTTTTCACTTTTTCGTGTTTCCTTCTCATTTCTTTGTATAAATAGATTATCTCTTAGTTCATTATACTATATATCATTTGTGGAGGAATTTGTTGAGGGCACGAGTTCCCAGTTTTGATTAAAAAAATGTTTTCCCACTTTTCATTATAAACAACTTCTACTGCCCAACACGTGTTTTCAAACGTGTCGGTCTCGGATATCATCTTTATCCATCCTGCCTCAAAAACGCCCCCATGGACACGCCTCTCTCTTATCTGAAAATTCCAGATTTCTCCATTCGCAACCACACCATATCGTTAATTTCTGCGCTCATATACGAGCAGGCCTACATCAACGACAGGATTATTATAAGTGGGAGAAACAGAGCTGCAGGTTTCAAGTATTGTTTTCTTAGATTGCTAACGATGGTGCGACTTATAGCCTTGACATATAGTTAATCTATTTCTTGGATAGTTAATAACATATTTAAAACTATTATTCTATTTTAGCATTAACAATTACTTCAGCGGCTTATAGCGACAACTTGATGTTTTCTTTTAACAACTGATATGAAAGCATGCCTTCGTGTAAGCTGTTGACGAATGATGGTTAGATTTTCTTTTACTTTTGTTTTCTGTTATTGTCAATTTATGTTCTTTGATGGAACCGTGACATGGGTTTTTTGATTTATTTCTTTCAATAATTGATGCTTTGAAAGAGGAGTTTATGATGATTTCTTGAATCGCCGACTCATTTACAACTACTTAAAAAAGGTTGTGATGATGATAACCTATCGAATGTTCAAACAGGTAACATTTTGTGTCTTTCTGATTTAGAAAACTTACATCTATCGATTTTGGGTTGGTATACTTTAGAGAATTTAGATACACAACTGTTTATGTATCAATAAGCACTTTAAGATGAGTATTTTGGTACCAGATTGTTTTTAAATGTAGATAATGTGGTTATAATAAGCTGTATATTTGTAAAGGGTGTTTGTGTTTACTGTTTTAAGAGATGTTTAATTGGTGGTTTCATGGAGCCGTATTGTTTTATTTTTAGCGGTAAATAATCGGGTTGTGGGAGGTGCATAGTTTTATGTCTTTCGGAAATCATGGTTGTTAAAAATTGTGTTTTTTTAATAAAATGTAGTGATTAAACGATACAGGAGTTTACTCTCTCAAGCGTGGATGATGATGATGATTCGGTTCCTGCAGGCAAAGAGGCGTTCAATAATACTAATGAAGAAGTACACTGAGAATCGTTTTATAAGGAGCAAATGAGGAATTTGTAGGAGAGGAGATAAAGGTAGGCTTTATCATAATCTAATATATTTTGCACTTTTGAGGTTCTTTCCGTTGCTGACATAATGGGTAACATTTATTTCTTCCATGCTCATGTTTCTTTTGTCTATTCAGGTGGGAAAACACCAGCAGCGTACAAATGTACAAAAGGTATGTAACACCCCCAATTCATGGTTGCAGCGGAATTCGAACTGGGTGTTACTTGACGGCACAATAGTCACAATAATAGAAAACGAACTCTAATTGAGTCGTTTTAAAAAGGTTTATCATTCAAATTATATAAATATCAGAGATTACAAAATGAGGTCCCAATTGGTTCCATGTTTACAAATCACATTAAGTGAGTTTTCGAATGATAATAAAATTTATAGCCCTCTTGAGTATCCGTGTCCTTCCGTGCCATCCTTGATCGTCATGAACCTGAAATACATGCTTGAGAGGTCAACACAAAGGTTGAGTGATATTCATAGAGTTTGTTAAATCGTTTGAACACAATATGTTGGTAGTGTGAGTTATAGGCTCACACCAATGTTTGGAAAAACAAAACAGGTAGGCTACGTTATTATACGCCCGGAACAGTTATTATACACTAAGCTTATGATACCATAACGTTAACGTGTACCAATATCGATCGGCAGATTTATCCCGGTAGGTACTTTGCTAACATACCTAAATCTCAAATATTAATGCATTTGTTTGAACTTAGTCAATACAAATGGGATTCGTCAATCCCAATAGGCCTATTCACAATATTTGCGTTCACTATTGCTAGTGATTAAATGGTCCATAATAAGGGATCTCGGTTTAGCAAGGTTGGTACTTAGTGATAATAAAACAATCAGGCAAGCATACAATTTAAAAACATTGTGCTCGGTTAAAATAGCATGTATTCCCCCCAAGGGTTTGTAAAACAATTAAGTAATGGAAAGTGGGGCTATGAACTCACCTTGAGTTGGATGATGTATAATGAGAATGATGGATATGCCGTAAGAACTTCTACGAGCAACCTAGAATAATTGTTGTAACTTAGGTTTGGAATAATGTCTAAGGAAACATAAACATGCCAATATATATATCTTGCATTTAGTCCATGATGTGGTATGATGTATATTGTATGTCTTTGAAAGAAAAGATTCATGAACATGTATGTTTTGTATATCGTTTACTACCGTTCGGGCTGACATATTTCAGAAGTCATGTTAGTAAGCGTTCGAGGAGCCAGGACACTTTAACTCGTAAATCCACAACTCATCTCGACGGCTTACATAATGAACTCCTCACATGAGGCTCCCTACTATTGTAGTAGTTGATAGAATATATAGATATAAGTTTTGATCCGAAAAGTTACATGTCCGATATTTGAATAAACTTAGGAGAGTTTATTAGTACATGAAGATTGTTATTAGGGGTAGTTTCATAAGTCTTGAATGACCATTTTCTCTTGGTAATATCTCATGGTTTCCTTTTAAGTGAAGTAGATCCAAATTGCTTGTTCATGTTATCGCCTAATTCATTGTTTCATGTTTACGCCTATGTAAGTTGTTATGGTCATTTTGTCATGGCCTAGCCATGACCTTTGGTCCTTGTTCCAAGGTCATGAGACACATCCTTGGCTCTAGCCATGGTGGTGGTCTTGATTATAGGTCATAAGACCTCTTGTTCCTTTTAAAGTACAACTAATATATAGTGACTTATATATATGTAAATAGCTGTTAAGAAACTGAGAAATATCTCACTCAGAAAGTGTTTTCAAAGCTCGAGCTTCTTTGTTCCTGAAGGAAAACGTGATTCCGGACAACTTTCGTGTTTTAACTTTTTGATGAATCGGACCAGAAATGCCTCTTTTTGCGTGTTTAAGGTTTCTGTAACAGAAAGTTTTGGCAGCTTTGCCGCAAAGTTTTGGTAATTTCAAATCGTCATAACTTTTGACTCGTATAATCGTTTTAGGTGGTTCAAATTGCTACGGTTTCCTTGTTAGGTCCTCTACTACAATATGTAATAATCCAATATCATATTTTTACCATTTTAATCAGGTCTTTCCAAGAAAATCACTAGTTTACTTGTTTTAATAACTTGTTTTAACAATCATATACAATAACTGTTTTATTCATTTTTATACATCATGGACATAACTACAAGACATAATATAGCACAAATAATATGTAAATAACATGAACATGATTATTTAACAAGAATCAAGTTAGGGTTTGGCTCACAACTTTTGGCTTTCAAAGATGAAAGGAAGTTAACATGTAAGGATAGGACTTTGATAGACTTGCTTCAACCCACTTCACTTCATGCAATCTTTCTACCCTTGTAATCTTGAAAGATGGATGATGAAGGTTGAGGTGACTTGAGTGGATTCAAACTCAAGAGAAATCACCAAGTATACGAAGTTATGGAAGTGTTTGATGAATGATAACCTAACTAGAGTTTCAACCTTGAAGAAGCACTTGAATCATGCATGAAACTAGAAGGAAATGAGCAAAGGATGGTGTGGTTTTGGTGTTGGGTATCCACGGCAACAAAGGGGGGATGGGGGGGCTTTTATAGGGTCTTAAGGAGGTTACTTCCATTGACTTGTCAACACTTGCTCACCAAGGTTAACACATGTTAACATCTTAAGGCATAAAGCATGAGATTGAGCCACATAGTGTGAATCCCCCCTCCTAGTGGCGGTTTGGAGTGGATAGGAAGGGATGAGTTGGTCTTGGATGATATTATCCAAGTATTGGATGAGTTTTGACTCCGGGAAATGCCAATCGTAAATGATTAAGCCTCAAAACGTAAAACCGGGTGTCGTAAAATTATGGAATTTGAAAGTATTGTTAAACATGTCCATATAGTCCATAATAAAATATAAAATGAGTGGTAGGTTCTATCGGGTGCTAAAACCCTGCTAAAAACTGGAAACACGGGTCTAAAACGCGTAATACGTAAAACGTACGAATATTGCGTAAAATTGAGAAAAGTAAAATGTTACTTTTCTAATAGGATAATATTGATTTAAAATGACTTATAATGTCTAGACTGGGCTCAGTCTAGTGTCGGTTGGTATTAAATGTCTTTTAGACATCAAACCGTAAGCCTAAAAATCAAGGAATGACTTATAAAGTCAAGGAATGATTTTTGGTCAATGGAGGAGGGAAAAATATGTTGACTTTTTCTAATAATTTGAAAACTCAAATCGTCTTAGAAACGCGTTTTGTGGTCTAACGGTTAATCGCTCATACGGTTAAGCGTGCTCATGTGAGAGTAGTACTGGCTTGGGTGACATGCTGGGAAAAGTAATTAACCTGAAAATGCGAGTTGTTACAGTCTCTACCCCTTACGGGGAACTTCGTCCCGAAGTTCTTTGTGTGTCATATGTTGGAGTGGTGTCAATGAAAAGGTGTGGTTACTTATGAGGACTAAAGTCTGGGATTACTAGTGATGCAGTTTGATTTGTCATTTCAGTGTATGATGTAGGATGAGGCTTACTTTTATGTAGGAAAGGTATGGTAATAGTCGAATATCAAAGGAAATTGATATAGCAGTCGAATATTAATAGGAATTGAGATAGTAATTGCAATCATAGCCTAGTAGGTAATCTGTTGCTGTACCTAGTGTTTATTGACTTCATACTTATGTTATTTCGGATACAAATAAGCCCACTTGTTTATAATTCTTTATTTACATAGAGAGGCATCCCAAACAATGTAAATAAGGAAATATAAACTTATGGTTTAGTGATTTACAATGTCTTTATTTAAATGAAAAGGCATCCCAATCCATTCAAATAATTACAAATCATCCTACACAACATTCATACTTAGTCGGTGAGTTACAAGGTATTACGAGATGATACAGGCGTTCCAAAAGTGCAAGATGAATATTCAATCTTGTAAAGCTGATGAGCGTGCTTGTGGTGTAACTATAGATGATTTGAGCTTTAAAAGTGCATCAAGATCTGTTAATGAGCTTGTGTTTGTAACGGTTGTGAAGATAATGATGTGATATGTTGATGAACAAAAGGGCTTAGTGTATGCTTAATGTTAATATTGGTAGAGATGTCAAGTTTGCTTTAAAATTTTAAGAAATTTTAAAGGTTTATGACGGGATGGTATCCTTAGGACCTAAACAGGATAGTACTTCTACGGGATGAAGAGAATAATTGATAACTATCCCAAGATAGTAGTTCGGATTATCTCATAAATGAAAATTTTCAAGAATGAATTTAGATCATACAAATAAGGTGTTAAGATCTTGCTGAGTGGTAAGGCACTATCGTGTCTCTAGATTGTTTTAATGTATTCTGGTGGTTTATCGTGTTCATGTAGGAAATCAATCTAAACATAACCCTAGTACAACTATTCTTAGTATTTGAAAATTTTAAGTCGAATATAGTTAGTCAGACTATATTCCACTGTCCCTAGGTTAAATATAGGTGACTAGTCTATATTTAGCCAAGGTTCGATAAAATTTTCAAATACCTAAATTAGGTATACTTGTGATATGTCCGTTGCTTTCGGGAAACTGTCCCCTAAACAAAGGCGATGTCAAACCCTTAAGTTGCAAGTCCCGTCCATACAAGACTTGTAACGTATGTTTTCATATTCCATTGTATAGAAGATAGTAAGGGTGGGTACGTATGGAAAGGAAGTTTTAAGTAGTTCTAAAATAGAACATACTTGGCCAGGATCACGAACTTTTAACAATGAAGGTTTCAGAAGAAAACTTTGATAAATATAAAGCTGAACTTCAGCTTTTGTAGGTGATGGATTTGTTTGTCCTTTAGAAGTCTCATATTTCTTGTTTTGAAATCGATAGATTGTGACGGGTTTTTGATATCATAAGAAATGATATTGATGATGTGATGGAATAATTCTAGAGACCATTTGCACAAAACACAATGTCTCGGAAGTAGGTTAGACCATTGTGCAATTCACAATGTCTGGGAAGTAGGTTAGGCCATTGTGTGACTCAAAACATTTGAGAAATGATTAAGACCATTGTATCATACAATGTCTTGGAAAATGAATGAGACCATTGTATCTCACAATGTCTTGAAAAATGAATGAGACCATTGTATCTCACAATGTCTTGGAAAATGAATGAGACCATTGTATCTCACAATGTCTTGAAAAGTGAATGAGACCATTGTATTTCACAATGTCTTGGAAAATGAATGTTGGAGTAGGAACATGATTGGGAGAGTGTGGCTGTGCCGAAATGCCTTAGAATAGGCATACACAGATATGTTTAGTCCATTGTTTAGATAAATGATTGAAAATAGACCGAGTTTATATATCAATATACTAATGCTTACGGGGAAATGCTCAATTATGTTTAGGGTACATATATCAATATGCAATTATGTTTGTGTAGCATAAAATGTCTACGGGGAAATGCTCAAAATGGGTATATATGAATATACTAATATGTTTGTGTAGCATAACATGCTTACTAAGTTCATAATCGTCTGGAGGATGGAAGACACGGAGAGCGGAAGGCTATAAAATGTTTTTGCTTGTGATTGTAGTTATAGTTTAGGTCTCACTTAGACCCGTTTCTCTATAACCATGGCTCTGGTACCAATCTGTAACACCCCCAATTCATGGTTGCAGCGGAATTCGAACTGGGTATTACTTGACGGCACAATAGTCACAATAATAGAAAACGAACTCTAATTGAGTCGTTTTAAAAAGGTTTATCATTCAAATTATATAAATATCAGAGATTACAAAATGAGGTCCCAATTGGTTCCATGTTTACAAATCACATTAAGTGAGTTTTCGAATGATAATAAAATTTATAGCCCTCTTGAGTATCCGTGTCCTTCCGTGCCATCCTTGATCGTCATGAACCTGAAATACATGCTTGAGAGGTCAACACAAAGGTTGAGTGATATTCATAGAGTTTGTTAAATCGTTTGAACACAATATGTTGGTAGTGTGAGTTATAGGCTCACACCAATGTTTGGAAAAACAAAACAGGTAGGCTACGTTATTATACGCCCGGAACAGTTATTATACACTAAGCTTATGATACCATAACGTTAACGTGTACCAATATCGATCGGCAGATTTATCCCGGTAGGTACTTTGCTAACATACCTAAATCTCAAATATTAATGCATTTGTTTGAACTTAGTCAATACAAATGGGATTCGTCAATCCCAATAGGCCTATTCACAATATTTGCGTTCACTATTGCTAGTGATTAAATGGTCCATAATAAGGGATCTCGGTTTAGCAAGGTTGGTACTTAGTGATAATAAAACAATCAGGCAAGCATACAATTTAAAAACATTGTGCTCGGTTAAAATAGCATGTATTCCCCCCAAGGGTTTGTAAAACAATTAAGTAATGGAAAGTGGGGCTATGAACTCACCTTGAGTTGGATGATGTATAATGAGAATGATGGATATGCCGTAAGAACTTCTACGAGCAACCTAGAATAATTGTTGTAACTTAGGTTTGGAATAATGTCTAAGGAAACATAAACATGCCAATATATATATCTTGCATTTAGTCCATGATGTGGTATGATGTATATTGTATGTCTTTGAAAGAAAAGATTCATGAACATGTATGTTTTGTATATCGTTTACTACCGTTCGGGCTGACATATTTCAGAAGTCATGTTAGTAAGCGTTCGAGGAGCCAGGACACTTTAACTCGTAAATCCACAACTCATCTCGACGGCTTACATAATGAACTCCTCACATGAGGCTCCCTACTATTGTAGTAGTTGATAGAATATATAGATATAAGTTTTGATCCGAAAAGTTACATGTCCGATATTTGAATAAACTTAGGAGAGTTTATTAGTACATGAAGATTGTTATTAGGGGTAGTTTCATAAGTCTTGAATGACCATTTTCTCTTGGTAATATCTCATGGTTTCCTTTTAAGTGAAGTAGATCCAAATTGCTTGTTCATGTTATCGCCTAATTCATTGTTTCATGTTTACGCCTATGTAAGTTGTTATGGTCATTTTGTCATGGCCTAGCCATGACCTTTGGTCCTTGTTCCAAGGTCATGAGACACATCCTTGGCTCTAGCCATGGTGGTGGTCTTGATTATAGGTCATAAGACCTCTTGTTCCTTTTAAAGTACAACTAATATATAGTGACTTATATATATGTAAATAGCTGTTAAGAAACTGAGAAATATCTCACTCAGAAAGTGTTTTCAAAGCTCGAGCTTCTTTGTTCCTGAAGGAAAACGTGATTCCGGACAACTTTCGTGTTTTAACTTTTTGATGAATCGGACCAGAAATGCCTCTTTTTGCGTGTTTAAGGTTTCTGTAACAGAAAGTTTTGGCAGCTTTGCCGCAAAGTTTTGGTAATTTCAAATCGTCATAACTTTTGACTCGTATAATCGTTTTAGGTGGTTCAAATTGCTACGGTTTCCTTGTTAGGTCCTCTACTACAATATGTAATAATCCAATATCATATTTTTACCATTTTAATCAGGTCTTTCCAAGAAAATCACTAGTTTACTTGTTTTAATAACTTGTTTTAACAATCATATACAATAACTGTTTTATTCATTTTTATACATCATGGACATAACTACAAGACATAATATAGCACAAATAATATGTAAATAACATGAACATGATTATTTAACAAGAATCAAGTTAGGGTTTGGCTCACAACTTTTGGCTTTCAAAGATGAAAGGAAGTTAACATGTAAGGATAGGACTTTGATAGACTTGCTTCAACCCACTTCACTTCATGCAATCTTTCTACCCTTGTAATCTTGAAAGATGGATGATGAAGGTTGAGGTGACTTGAGTGGATTCAAACTCAAGAGAAATCACCAAGTATACGAAGTTATGGAAGTGTTTGATGAATGATAACCTAACTAGAGTTTCAACCTTGAAGAAGCACTTGAATCATGCATGAAACTAGAAGGAAATGAGCAAAGGATGGTGTGGTTTTGGTGTTGGGTATCCACGGCAACAAAGGGGGGATGGGGGGGCTTTTATAGGGTCTTAAGGAGGTTACTTCCATTGACTTGTCAACACTTGCTCACCAAGGTTAACACATGTTAACATCTTAAGGCATAAAGCATGAGATTGAGCCACATAGTGTGAATCCCCCCTCCTAGTGGCGGTTTGGAGTGGATAGGAAGGGATGAGTTGGTCTTGGATGATATTATCCAAGTATTGGATGAGTTTTGACTCCGGGAAATGCCAATCGTAAATGATTAAGCCTCAAAACGTAAAACCGGGTGTCGTAAAATTATGGAATTTGAAAGTATTGTTAAACATGTCCATATAGTCCATAATAAAATATAAAATGAGTGGTAGGTTCTATCGGGTGCTAAAACCCTGCTAAAAACTGGAAACACGGGTCTAAAACGCGTAATACGTAAAACGTACGAATATTGCGTAAAATTGAGAAAAGTAAAATGTTACTTTTCTAATAGGATAATATTGATTTAAAATGACTTATAATGTCTAGACTGGGCTCAGTCTAGTGTCGGTTGGTATTAAATGTCTTTTAGACATCAAACCGTAAGCCTAAAAATCAAGGAATGACTTATAAAGTCAAGGAATGATTTTTGGTCAATGGAGGAGGGAAAAATATGTTGACTTTTTCTAATAATTTGAAAACTCAAATCGTCTTAGAAACGCGTTTTGTGGTCTAACGGTTAATCGCTCATACGGTTAAGCGTGCTCATGTGAGAGTAGTACTGGCTTGGGTGACCTGCTGGGAAAAGTAATTAACCTGAAAATGCGAGTTGTTACAAGGTATTCTTTTATAAGCATGAAATTGAACACGTGTTTGATTTCGATTTCTTGCTTCACTTATTTATTCAAGTAAATATATTACCAAGTTTTCAAAATTTGGAGGTTATTAAGTTTAGGTATGTAACGCTTACTTTCTTGCTGATGCATTTGTAAAGTGTTGTGGGTCACTATTTAGGTTCTGTTATTTGTCTATGTATATAAAGTACGTCATAATATTGCTAATAATTTGCTTAACGTTTGTTATTAATTAGGTGCTTCGGTCGCTATTTAAAGGCACATGTATATGGTTGGGTGCGGTCTTTGACATTTAGAAATCATTGCAAATTCTGAATCACAGGTGATAAAATTCCTATTCTTACTCCCTTATACGTATCGATATGTATCTTTCTTTTTAGTAGGACTTTAAAAATAAAGAGTTTGATACCTGGGCAAATATCCATTCCCAAGTCAATTCAAACAATGTTTAATTGTTCCATTGTCATTGTGCTTCGGTACAAGCTACTTATTATTCTACATGCCATTTAAATGAATAATGCCTTTATTAGTTTGTGGTTTTGTGTTTAGCAGCTGGAGGAAAATAAGAAAACTCAAGTGCACACGTTTGACGGTGGAAATGCCAGGAGAGATCGCCCACTTTTCAAGGTTACTGATCACTACCACATTCAAACAAAATCACACCCCTTTTACGCCTAACGAGAGACCACTATAAGAAACTTCTACATTTCGTTTCATTCGTGTATACCACAGTTTGTCGTCCTGATAAACTAACATGGACTTTATAATGCACGCTCTATAGCTATATTTAAAACGCAACACGGTTCCTGTCGTAACAAGCTTGCTCAAGTATGTCGTTTGTTTGTTCAAATGTGGGCAGTATAAACACCGAATAAACATTCAAAAGCGTAGCTCGCTATATTTTACTGAGTTGTACTTGGCTGGTATTGTTGAAACAAATGCAGGAGAATCACGTAAAGGACAAGTTGCAGTTTGATGTGCAAGTAAGGAAACTGGATCAAGGGTGCAAAGTTCGGTAAGTTGCTGAAATTATATACTTGGAACATGTGGAATTATTTTATTACCAATATGTACGACTTCCTTGGTCACTGAAGTTAATCACTTAATATTGAATTTAAAGACATTCAAATTTTGTACCAAGGATTATATGCAGTTGACCTGTATAAAAACTCTATAACTGCAATTAAAGAACTACCATTGGCCATTACCGATTTTGCACTTATAACGCCCTGACCAGCAAGGTTTCTTAATATGTTTCTTGTTGAATTATATCTTATAAATTGTTTAGTTTGTTTAGTTCAATACTTTGGCTGGTTGCAACAGGCAGAGACGACCGGGGCAAACGATGAAGTAACCTTGCCAGTAGTTCCACAACAACCACCTACCGACGAAGAAAACAAAACAGCTACTCAAGCCACCAAGAAAGCCAAGTATGACTAGCGGAACACAACAAATGTCCTCGCATGGTGTGTAAAAAACCTTAAGTAAAATTCTTAGAATGTACAGTAAATGAACGTAGTGTATGACCGCATGCATGTAGGATAGATGTGCAGCTATGTGAATACACGGCGCTGTATCAGTATATCGGCTTCTAAAATTGTAAGTGTAAAACAGGTAGGAAAAACACTTGCACTGTTTTGTAATCAACATCCTGGTAATACATCTATCCAGTTTTCTGTGTCCCACACTGCTTGCAAACATGTCAACTATATAAAAAGGTTTGTCGGTATAGAGGCCCCCGCCGCAACGCGGCGGGTTCCCCTCCTTGTTTTACTCATTCACTAAAAACTTGTAACAAACTTCTCTCTCAATTCTCCATTACATTTTGTGAATCATTTGAATACAAATCAGATTTCATTTCTTCTCTGTATTATCCCCTGTTTGTTTTCAAAAGTAACGACTTGCATTTCTTTGATGATTCATGGTTGTTACGTATCACTGTCTATTGTCTAGTAAAGCAGTTGAATATGCATGTCCATTTCAAAGAACATTACAAAAGAATCATGGTGTGTTTGGTATGCTGCTATAAATGACAATTGGTATGAGTTTGATAGTAGCGGTTAGTCCCACACATATGAAAGATCCATACCTAGCTCTCTTGATGTGTATGAAGTATGAATTATATCTATTATTTATTACAATAGTGGTGAGCCCCTCTCATATTAAACAAACATATTTAATCATTTTACTAGTAATAGTCTTATTCGCATAATAGGATATCAAACGCACCCTCGATATATATTAAACATGACCAACTAATAACATTTAAAACCAGAAACTTTCTAGAAGTTAAAATAAACCAAGGGTGATATTACTAAGAACGACTTTGAATTGATCAAATGAATACTCATGTGTAATTATCTTTCAATTTCTAATAGTATGTTATCAATTAATAATATTCAATGTACGTGCTGATAAATGATTATACTCATTTTCAAACCCATTGCGCTACTTATTTCAAAAAAAAAAAAAAAAAAAAAAAAAAAAAAAAAAAAGAAAAAAAAAAAAAACCTAAATCGGCAAAACATCACCAATCTATAAAGGTTCACTGTGGCATTTTGTAGAAGCTAGAAGTGCTACAACGAACCTTTTTTTTAGTGATCTTCGGCTCCTTCTCAAATCTTCGATATTGAAAGAGATCTAAGGCCTTTTTATGGAACTTATGTGATAAAGATATTTCATGTTTGTATAAAGATAAGTGAAGACCTTGCACCCATATTTTTTGCTTTTTATACATTTCATCTGATATTTCTAAAACAAATGTAGATGCAAATAATAGATACGTAAAAAGGAGCCATTAACAAATGGTCAAAACCCCTTTACACGATGGTCTAACACTCATTGCGTAAAGAACTCATCTATTCCATCTTTGGAAACTTGATAGCTTTAGTTACCAACTAAAACTTTTAGAAAGTGATTCAATGATAAGTGATAACATTTGCCTTTATCTTATTTGATTAAACCGAAAGTTCTATGTTTAGTTTGGTAAGGTTGTTACTAATTTTGTTGCCACTTTCATCAATGATGTACAAGTGAGAATATTATGTCGTTTAAACGTGTCGACTATTGTATCATATGACAACATGTCTCACGAGTCACGTCGATAGCAAATAAAAATTATGAGCTGCTTACAAGTCCAAGCTTTCGGACACCAAATAATTTCCAAAATGGTTAAGTTGTGGTTTAAAGTTATTAAACAAGCTTATTATTTCGGTGCGCGAAAGTTAATGTTGTAATGAAAACCTAAATCACATGAAATTGAGTGCAAGTGTAAACAGAAATTCATGTTTACTGAAACTTAAACCTAAATAGTGTAAACAGAAATTCATGTTACTGAAATATATGTAAATGGAAATTCATTTGATATAAAATTGCTCTATGATAATAACGAACATATGAAAGGTAATATAAGCATCTTACATTACCTTTTCATCCTCCATGCTTAGTTTATCTTTTTGAGATTGTATTCTAGATGGTCCTTGCAAACATAACTATTGCAAATATGCAATGAATATCTCATTGTTGTGTTGTAACATTGTTCTCAATACTTGTAGTATATTAGTAGTTCTACCAACTTTTATAATTGGATTATTAGGAATTTTAATCCGCTTCAAGTTAAACTAGTCCATTGTGTGAACACATATTGATTTCTTTTAATATTGTGTCAGTTACAAGAACCATTGTTTTTAGTTCATATGTATCATGTGTGCATATACTCAACTTGTATAAATAATATAATACAACATGTTGACATACATTTTTATAGAAAAGACAGTACTTTTAGTTTATTACATTTATATTTAAGTAATATTGGTCAAAATCAAGCACTAAATTCCATAGGTGAATATCCAAGTCACAAATAGAAGGGTGAGCTAAGTCACCAACTCAATCTCTCATATGTCATAACATTTGAATACTATCATAAAGACCATATTATATAATTAAACCACCAATAAAAAACTAAGAAAAAAACAAAATATTAAAATGCATTATTCTTCAATATTCATCTTGAAACATCAGAAAATTCTTGTCCAAAATCAATCTTTTTCAATAAGATCATCATATTCTTTCATCATCTTCATACTTGCATTGATAATCTCCTGAATTATCTATAATTCCCAATAATATTTTTCATTATAATTTTTTTAGTAATTCCATAAAGAATCCATGTCAATTGCTCCCATTGAGGTTGATGCTATTTCTTGATCTTCAAATTTCCTCTTGCCCATTTCAAGATTCGACATAACCGATTCGATTTCATTGTTCATCTCAGTGCTTAGTCCTGTATCTTGTGAACAAGTTACCATCTCTCTTTCAACTTTCATATTTTGACCATAATTCTCAATCAAGCCTCTTAAAATCGCTTGATCATTGGCCCGAAATGGGAAGCTTTGTGGACATTGGAAGTTTCCATTCATATGATTAACATATTGGCCTGCTGAAATCGTGTTGAAAGTATAATTAGGATTGTTGAGAAAAGTATTGAACATATCTTTCTGTTGGATGTTGATTTGATTGGAGAAGCAGGGTACGTTTATTGGGTCGGGTGTGATCGGTTTTAGTATCTTTTCACCATATGCTACAACCGGAGAGTCTATTAATGAAGGCAGAGAAGCTGGAATAACCTCATTATCACCAGAATTCATCTTCATAAGCCCTGGAATATGGACTTTAGTCCCACCAGAAGTCTTATGAAACACGCGAATAATCACCCATTCATTCTGTCAAATAAAGAGCATAGAATTAGCAAAAACAGAGCAAAAGACAGAGTAAAAACAGGGGATGGGTCAAAAACAAATAAATTTACCTTTGCGGATGTGGGTAATTGTTGGCTTGATTTACCTTCTAATCTGTATTCATGAATAACCCAATTCGTTTTTTCACCTTTTGGAGCTCTTCCTTTATAGAAAACCAAAGTTTTCTTCATTCCAACAAGCAATTTTCGCCTGAAAATATCCTTATCTTTCCCGGTAGCTTTCCAATATCCTTCCGCAGTTGCTCTATTAGTTCGCATCCCAGTAGGATACTTCTTATCCCTCACACAGAAAAAATACCATTCTTTTTCACCCATTTTCGCCAACCCTTTATTCATTAATCAACATAAAAAATAACCCAAAAAGTATTAGATCTTTTGATTTAACACAACACTAAAAACATATAAACTTAAATCATAGAAAGGACTAAAAACTCACTAGGCAACTCCCATGGTTCAATTCTGTTCATATCAACCTCCCCGATCGCTTTAGCACAAAAATTGTTGTCAACAACTTTGTTGGACAAATAATGAGTGATCAATTCTTCATCCGATGGATGAAACCGAAACCCTGGAGGCAATTGCAAATCCATTTGATCACCTTTCTTAACAAGACCGGACTGATTAAAAGACTCCATCATTTGAAATCTTTATTTTTCTATTCAAAAAGTTATACAACTTTAGAACAAGAACCTGCAACTTTATTTACTAAGTATCTCAAAATAGCAAATGGGTTGTTTAACTATGTGTTAGTATATATATAGATGAAGGAGTATATTGGTATTAAATTTGATAATGAAAGTTAGGGTAATGTAACCTTAAAGACTGGAAGGTATTTAAGAAAATTAAGAAAATGTGGACTCTAACCCCTTAAATAGTGGTTCATTTTAATGTTTTACATCATACATACAGGGTGCAAGTGTCATGCATACATAGGGAGTAAGATAAGAAACGTGGTATGCAAGGAACCTAAAGGGGAGGTTGTTTATTTGGCCATAATAACATTGCAACTTTATTGCAATAAATCTGTTTAGATGAATGTATCATGTATGTTTTGACTGAATACAACTAATCTTTTTAATACTCGTAATGAGTTTGGTCGTATCCCGTATATCATTATAAATTATTCATGAAATTAAAATGGTATCTCTCAATTGAGACACCATAAAAGTCAAAATCAACAAATAAGAAAGATTTATAATATATGCATATTGATATTACAAACTTACAACTCCATTAATTTTTTTAAGGATAATTTTATATATACCTAATCTAAACATCAAAATGTCATATATACTCAAAATGCAAACTTCAAATGTATGATGTACACTATAGTTAACGCATGTCTTGAGTTAAAATGGGCCATTATGGTGTTTTAGTTGGGTTAATACCTCAATTTAAACAAACGCATACAATGCTGCTAAAGAAGGCTGCTTTGGTAAGTTTTTAGATTATCTAAACAATTACTCATTTTCTATTACTAGACGAGTACCCGTGCATAACAACGAGATTTTATAGCGGCAGATAGTTGTAGCGATAAAAAAAGTTTATAGTTTATAAATGAAAAATAATAAAAGTCTGAGGATTGGGGGATTAAACATGATGTTTTGAAACTCGGTTTGACCCGGCCGGTTCCGCCGGTTGAAATGATTCCGATCGAAAAAACGGGTCAAATAAAACCAGTTTTTATATTTCGAAACCCGGTTAGACCCGAAAATTGGTTTTATATATTTTTCCCGAAAATTTATAAAATATATTTTTCCCGAAAATTGGTTTTGTATATTACTCATTCAACATTTTGAAAAAAAATCTAACATTTCATATATTGCATTAATTGCATTAAACATTCAATACTTTCCTTACACATTTTTTAACAATTCAAAAATTCAAGAATTCAAGTTTGATATTTTTTCTTTTTATTTAGTAAAGATATATATCCAAATTCCAAACATTATATATATCAACGCTAATTATATTACATATAAATAAGTCAATTAGCATATATGTGAATACAAACAACACATCAAAATACATCCAACTTGAGACTAAAAATCATACTCGTAGCATTTAGTCTTGAGTATAACAAGATACTTCAAGTAACTATTAAGCTTTTGTATTCAATTAACTGGTTGATCACTTCATTAATTTTCTCAGATCATGCACAATTGGTAGTACCTTCAATTCTGCAAAAATCACCAATGACAAAAATTGCAACAATACTCAAACAAATTCAGAAACTTGGCTAGAAATGAAATTGGTCGAAAGTTTATTAGAATGCTAGCAAAGTAACAACCTCCTAAAATTAATAATAATGAACTTTTATGATACATTAGGCTTTCTGGAGATTTTGGCAATATTTGTATAACGACACCCTATCATTATGCCACACTCTATCAGCTGTAAACAATCGCACACCAGTTTGAACCTAAATTATTGTATAACTACACTGAATCTACCAAAATGTCTTTCATAACTCTAAACATCAACACAAAACAAATGCAGTATGTGTTCTATGCATTGAGGGTTTTTCACTCAATAAAAGTCTATTGGAGAATGACGAACAAATACATGGATGATCATTTTTTGAATTAACCAAACTAACACGTTCTGCTAGAAATCATGAAGCTAGCAACCCAATGCCAAAATCTTTGGGAATTTTAATATATCATAAAAGTTTAACTTCTGACTAAAGTTTCTTATATTACTACAACAATCCTACTCATCATCCAATGGCATGGTTGGTTTAAATCGATTACGTAAACTCATAGTGTTCAAATGAGCAACTACATATATAAGTTTGAATCAAGAGGGCAAGAACAAACCGGTAGTGGCGAGTGATGAGATTAAGCTTAAGATCAACACCACGCTCCAATTTAGGTATGCGTCCACCAGTACATGTATTTACAAGGTTTTGACATCCTACATAAAATAAAGCACAATGATTAAACAAATGAAAGACTCGTCAAAAGATCTGATTCAACAAAAGTAATGAATTGTTCCAACTTATGATGAATCACAACATCATAAAGCACATTAACTCATGATGAATCGAATAAAGCTCAAAATCACACTATCTCAAATCACACGAAGAAAAACAAAAACGAACTGATAAACAATTAAATCGTACATGAAGTAGTGTAGAATTTGACGTGTTTACTACTGAATGGGTCTATTCTGCTATGTTTTATCTATACGGGCTAAACTATTTAAGTAAGTAAAACTAAAATGGGTCAAATAAAGCTTACTTACTGACTTACTAAGCAAGGAGTGTAACCGGCATGACAAAGTGCAGCATTAGCTCAGTATCTACAACAAAAATTTCAAAAAATAAACGAAATAATCTATATAATTAAAGTTTTTGAATGAAGATTTGATAAGACTATAAAGAACACGATAAAATAATATGAACAAGCCTCTACATGGAGTAAAAGTTTTTCCAGATGTTGGTTATATTCACGAAAAGATTGAACCAATTTATGAATGTCCCGTATAGATGATGCACTACTATCTATGTATCCGTTTGATATTTAATGCGAGAAACTTCACACACACACGTTCCTACATGTTACAACTATTAGCCTTTTAAGCTATATGAATGGTGAATCCTAAGGGCTTTGTAAGTTCCTTAGGAATAGAAATTACACACATAGTTAAGGCACTTAATCACTTATGGAGTGTCACCAATGCCCGGAAAATTACCTTGAGCAAATAATATTTTCTTTCATAATTTTTGAAAGATGCTGTCTGCTCAGTTTACAATTTTCTACAAAATTACCTTTAAACAAACAACCGAGCTATTAATCGAGATGCTATTAAAAAAAGGAAGAAAAAAAAAGATTGATCGGAACATCTTTTACTTCCACACTTATTTATTAAAATACTATTTGTATATATAACAATGGGCCAACGGCATTTTGACAAAAGGCATAAAGTCATTGAGTGAAAACAACTCATAGGCATATCTTTGTTCTCGATTTTTTTTATGTCATGCCATTGGATGAATCTAATGCTTGTGCATCGTAATTGTCAGCTTATAACCAACAAACAAATTAAGCCTAACGAAACTATATCGATCTTACAGTTACAACATGAAGGAGAATTGCACTATCTCACACCTATTATCTACTCAAAACGGGTACGACTTAATAAAATACTCATTACGAAATATTTAAACATGGTTTACCAGCCCACCATAAAAGCCTCACCAAGATATGAATTTTAAGTTGCAGCAACACCTTCTGTCGGTTGCTATGCAAATTGCGGCAACGAGGGGATATTCCGTCGAAAGCGGCGACTGAAAAAAAAGTGATAGCAACATAGATCTAAAAAAAACTTCAAAACTAAGTACATAAATCTATATAAAAAAATTCAAAACTAAAAAAACAAACCTCAAAATATGATAAACTCGTTTGTGATATAGAGGTTCCGGTAGTGGGGTTGTTGTGGTGGTTAGACTCGGACGTGGTGGGTCTCGGTGGTGGCGATAGCGCAAATTCCGGTGATGGCAGTAGATCCAAGAAATCCTTAAAAAATTGTTACAAAATTTTAAGAACTCAGATCTGTAAAGAAAATCATATGTATCTAAAACACTTAAAAACATTAAATTTTTATAGATCTAACACAAAAAGTTTACATAAAAAAAACTAAAAAACTTGAAAGAACCTTCTTTGATGCGGGGGTTTCAGTAGTGCTAGTGTCGTTCGTGGGGTTTCCGGCAGTGGTGAGTCTCGATGGGGTGAGGGTTTGGTGAATTGGTGGTGGTGACGGTGAGTATCGAGTACATTCGTTTGATTTGGCATATATTTTCTAGTTTGTAGAAACAGAAAAGCATTTTCCGCCCCATTAATTCAGACATTGAAATCCATTATTAGTTTCCATCTATTAATTCAGCCCCATTAATTCAGCAGGCCATTAATTTTCGTTTGACATTTTGAGGAGTAAAATCGAGATTGACCAAAAGTTCAGTTTTTCACAATTTCACTTTGACCATTTCTCCATTATATGTAGTAAAGATGAGTTTATTTTAACCCTAAGTTTTACAAACAAATATATGTTACTCGATTTTACACTTTAAAAAATGTTGTGGACAATTTACAGATCGCTATTTTTCATCGTTGCATCACGTGTATCCTCTACTAGCTGATAATATTGAGGGTGCGTTTGGTATACCATTTTGGAGTGGTTTTGCTTTGATTTGACATTTAATAATTGTTTGGTTGCAATCTAAGGGTTAGGTTTTGTGTGTGTGTGTATATATATATATATATATATATATATATATATATATATATATTGAACGGCAAAGAGAATTATATATATATATAAATATGAGGCTACTAGCAAGGCGCTAGAAGCAAGAACAGTACAGACTAGACACGAACAACATGAACTAGACTCTACCCGAGGCTTTAACTGCAAGGCCTACAAAAGGGATGAAAAAACTCTAGCCAGTTACAAGAAACCCGAGACTAGAGAAAAATGCCCACTCATGGAGGCTGAGCCACCGGTTTTCACTCCGGAGTGTTTTTGATGAAGACCCAAACAAGCCCCAAGGAAAAAAGACAAAAAAGAAACGAAGAAGCTAATGTCCCAAACAGAAAACAAAAGCTTGCAACACCAGCAAACAACTATCATGAACCCGCAGGCAACAAAGGATTTTTCAGCCATTCTATCCAATTACTCAACATTCGACCTCTGTGAGAAAGCCAAGAAAATGACGAGGCGCGAATATTATCAAAGATATCTCCTTTCTTCATCGGATGAGCACAAAAAATGATGTTGTTACGATATCTCCATATCCACAAAAAAAGCCGCAAATATAACATATAAACGTCGGGACTTCTCTTTAGGAGCATGCCACGCACAAATCCAGGTTTTCTAAGTATCGTAAGACGCAAATGGAGGAAAAGAAAAATCACACTATTTACGAACAAGAGACCATACCTCCTTAACTAAAATGCAATCAAAGAAAATGTTATCAGCAGATTCAACATTACCATTGCAGGAGGAGCACGATATTGTAGGAATTTCAATACCACGATACGAAAGGTTTAACCGATGAGGTAACCGGTCCAAAGATAACCTCCATAAGAAAATATTCACTTTACGCGGAAGAATATTATCCCAGGAAGTCGACGGTAATATGGAGGGAAGGAGTTTTGAATCAATAAGACGACGAGAACTCCTTACAGAAAAAATGCCATCATCATCCAACAACCAAATGCATGTATCATCATCCATACTAAGATCGACCTGACTTATTTCCACCAGTAAGTCTCTCAAATAAGCCGTGTTTCGGATGCCAATATCAGCCCTAGACCAATTCCAATGCCATTGACCATTGACGATACGATCGATGATTAAACAGTCTTTGTCTTAATCTAATCTATAAAGCCTGTTGTACCGTGTAAGAAGAGGAGAATCCCCAATCCAAATATCTTTCCAAAAACGAATACGGGTGCCACATCCCACCTTGAAACGAAAAGAATTAAGAGGGATGATATATTTCGAATGCAGAAAATTAGAAGTACCAACAATCCTAGACCAGGTGCCATTAAAATTACAACCTTGATTGTCTAGACCGCCTTCTTGACCATGCAACGCCTTAATAATTTTAACCCAAAGAGTGTTCGGGGAAGAGAACATCCTCTAACGCCATTTTTTAAGAAGAGCAAAATTGAAAGCCTTTAAGCTACCGATATTCAAGCCTCCTTTTTCGAAGGAAGAGAGAACATGAGGCCATTTAACCCACGCAATGTTCTTGGAATCTTGAGAACCACCCCAAAAGAATCTAGAACGAAGTCTTTCCAAAGAATTCAAAATAATCTCGGGAGCCTTAAAAATTGAAAGGTAGTATATGCCAAGAGTACCTAAAACAGCTTTGATAAGAGTGAGACGCCCTCCTATCGATAATAAGTTAGCTTTCCATGAGGAGAGTCTCTTTTGGAAGCGATCAATCAAAACCCGCCAGCTCGAAGTAAGATTCATGTTAGCACCAATTGGAAGCCCAAGGTATGTGAAGGGAAATAAACCCGCAGCACATCCAGTCCTACTAGCCATAGACGAAATTTCTTCATTAGAAACTCCAATGCCATAGATGTTAGATTTATGGATATTCATTTTAAGCCCCGAGGCGAGGTGGAAAACATGAAGAACCCGGATTATGTTGTCAATGTCACAAGGATTCCAATCAGTAGTAATAACCACGTCGTCAGCATAGAACAAATGAGATAAAGTAATACCAGAAGTGCCAAGTTTGATCCCTCGAATAAGCCGGGAACTGACTGCATTAGACATAGCATAGTGGAGGTCCTCCATAACGAGAATAAAAAGGAAAGGAGATAGGGGATCTCCTTGCCTTAGACCACGCTTAATAGAGAATTCAGAAGCAGGACTACCGTTAATCAAAATAGAAGCTCTAGAGGAGTGAAGACAAGCTCTAATCCATGAACGCCACTTAGAACCAAAACCGAGGCTAAGAAGAACAAAGTCCAGGTATTTCCAGCTAACCGAATCAAAAGCTTTTTCGAAATCCACCTTGAAGATTAACATCTTTTTCTTCCGTTTTTTGTACCAATGTATGACCTCACTAATAATAAGAGGTCCGTCAAGAATTTGACGACCCGAAATGAAGGCAGACTGCACTTTAGAAAGCCGATTAGCAAGAATTTTGGCAATGATTTTGTAACGAGTACCAATGAGAGAAATGGGACGATAATCTTTAATAGAAACAGGGTTACTGATCTTCGGGATAAGCGTGAAAAAAGAAGAGCTGGCACCTTGAGGCATCGAACCTGAAACAAAAAAAGAATTGACAAACTCGAAAATATCCGTCTTCATGATGTCCCAAGATTTCTTTATAAAGGCGAAAGAGAAACCATCAGGCCCAGGAGCTTTGTTACTTCCACTCTCCCAAACAGCTTTTTTCACTTCATCTAACGAGATGTCTATCTCCAAAGATTCACGATCAAGGGAATTTAGGGTTAGGATTTGGGAGTCAATACTTTAATGGTGGGGCTGTGTAAAAGTAAGGGGGGTAAGGTTGGTTTTCTAAAAATTGGTGGGACATAGTCTTTTTTTATTTGTCTCATTCTATATTTTCTATTTTTTTAGCATTATAAAAATATAGTTTTAAATTAAAAACCATTTATTTCATTATACATTAATTATTAATAATTTAATATATTATTTTCTCTCTCATATATAAAATCCAAATTCGAATCATAAACCAAATTTAAATTCAAATCCAAATCCTAAACCTATCTACAAACCAAACGGGCCCTGAATGTTTGTAACTAAAACTTTTTCATGTTTGATGGTTTCTTTGCTCTGTATTATATACGTAAACAAAATCATGTATTTGTTTCATTTATTAGGCTGGACAGAGTGGAAACAATTCCATCGTAAGTTACTTAGTCACGATCGTGACTTCCATGCCGCAAGAACCAACTCATGCTCAAACTTGTTTAGTTTGGTTAGTAACTCACCAATAAGGGTGAGCAAAATCGACCGAATCCCGACAATCCTGAAAAACCGACCGAAACCAAGCGTCCCGAATCCCGAACCGACCATACTCGGGTCGGTATTTGGTTTTGATTTTTCAGACATTCGGTTTCGAGAAGAGCGGGACGGGTCGGGTCCGGACAAAAACCGAAAAACAAATCAATATCGAGCAAAACCGACTGAACCCGACTAAACCGAAACCGAACCCGACTAAACCGAGCAATTTGGTTCAGTATTCAGTTTGGGTTTTTCCTCGAACTCAGTTTCGGGATGAGTCGGGTCAGGATTCGGCCTGATGCTCAGCCCTACTCACCAAGCAATAAAGGCATATACGTGGCTGACAAAGTGGACCCAAAACAAGAAGTGATTTTTTTTTTTTTGAGAGTGTATGTAATATTTAGTGAGGTATATTTGTATAAACTATAAAATTAGTATTTTAATAAAAGGTGGGTGAGTGTCACCACTACACTTGTATGGTGAGTAGGAGTGAGTGGAAGTAAGAAAAGAAAGTTGAGGTGGCGGTAAGCGAGTATTGCACCACTACTTCTAGTCTTAGTTTAGACATAGTTATAAAAGTAGTTGTTAAATCTCGTGCATGTGTCTGGTGAACATTATCAAATTTTAAAAAAATTACTATTATGTACCGTATATTTTTATGTTATTTATTATTTTTGAATTGAAACTATAACGTTTAAGAAAATATTAAATTTTATATCATGTTTGTTATATTCTGTTATATCTTTTATATAATAAAGGAATTACATTATTTCGGAGTGATTTTGCAAAAGCAATTTTAGTGGGGAAAAAATTTGACCAATAGGAAAACTCGATTTTGACAAATAGGCGAAATCGAGCAATATGATTGGACAATAAAAAGTCAAAATTGACTTGATTTTTGTTAAACTTTAATAAATTTTGTGGATAATTTGATTGAGGAAAAAAATACATAAAAATATAGATGTCAAATTTATGAAAATAAAAACTTGAAAAAAGAGGAGATAATTAATAAAACATTAGTTGTTGAATTTTAAATATATTATATGGAGTTAAGTGTAAAATTATAAATTTTCATGTTTTTGATAACTTTATATAATAAACAAATAACCCCTTACATTTTATACCCCTATACTTTATAATATAAATTTTGTTTACAACTACATGAGTATTAATATTAGTTTGAGACTTTCATACATTAAACTTATAAAATTTAATAAATATACGAATTAGTTGTAATATACGTTAAATGTTTTTTTAAATAAATATTAGTTTTAAACTTTCATCTACTAAAATATTCTTTTTACTATGCACGTTAAATAAAAACGCATATTATCTTATTTAAAAGTTTAATATATGCGTACTTTGATTTGAATATTAAATACGGCTAAATTATTATTAGGGAAAATTTCCAAAATGGCCCGTTGTCCTGCGGTCTATGCATATTTAGCCCGTTTTTGAAAAATTTTCATTTTATCCCGGGTTGGCCTGGGCAACTTTCGTATATATTTTAATCACGAGTTACTGTGATATGAAAATAAATATACGTGATTGTACTTATAACAATGACTCATATAATTATTATTTAAAGTTTATATATGGATATCCTGAAAACATTTTTGAAAAACTTTACGAAGTATATTTTAACTTTATCAGCTCATTATGTGCTACTAAACTCGCACATTTCGTACAACATGATAGTAATTGTTAAAAGTTAAACATCAACATCAACCTCAACATCTATACCAGCTAAATAAAAGTTTATTTACGGATATATTTTAACTTATAACAACGACAGTGATCGTGCTAGTAAACTCGCACATTTTATACAACATGATATCAAATATACGCGATTGTACTTATAACAACGACTCATGTAATTATTATTTAAAGTTTATATACGGATATCTGAAAAAACATTTTTAAAAAATTTTACGGAGTATATTTTAACTTTATCAACGCTTATTAGGTGCTACTAAACGCGCACATTTTGTACAACATGATATTAATAATTAAAGTTAAACAACAACAACACCAACCTCAACTTCAACATCTATGTTAGTTAAACAAAGTTAAATAATTCATCCAATAAAATTTTATACAAAATATTAATAGATATTAATATATAATGAAAAATTTATGCATATTTATTAATTGTACTTATATCAGAACTTTCACTGATAAATTATTATATGTTCATATATTAAACCAAAATTTTAAAATATATTTGATTTATGTGTAAACCCTGTTCGTGCACGGGACTTATGACTAGTTTGTTATATATATACAACAAAATGCATCGAACCCTTGAGATTTATGCAATTACGACACATAAACATAACTTAACTTTCTAGCCTTGCACATATATTACTAAAAACATAAATTAACCTCACAACTAACGAACAGAAAAATGTATTATTTACTCGTAAGTAGCTTCGGACATCCACTCATTTGATATTTACAGTTTTTGAGATATTGATTTTCCAAAAAAATAAGAGCAAAAACGGGTTTATTATTATTATTATATATATATATATATATATATATATATATATATATATATATATATATATATATATATATATATATATATATTTTAACGGCAAATATGGTGATGGTTTTTTGGATATTAAATTTAGTCACCATGTTTTTCTAAATGGTCTCATCTTTTTAATAGTTACTAGTAAGGTACTCGCGCGTTACAGCGGCGGGCACCTTAAAATAAATGTTAACGACATCAAAAGGCAAAAGTGATAGCAAGAAGTTGTAAACCGTTCGGGCTCGAGCCGGTTGGCCCGTGCTCGTTCGGGCTCGAGCCTGCTTGGCTCGTGCCCGTTCAGGCTCGAGCCTATGTGGCCGGTTGCCCGTTCAGGCTTGAATATTTGTATAACGTGTTTTATTATTTATATTAGTAACATTTAATGCATGAATTGTGATTAAGTTGGTTGTACAATATGCTTGATAATTTGCATTTCTTATGTAAGGCTGTTTTAATAACTGCATTAATTTTATTTATTGACCAGTTAATTAATGTTAGTAAATATGTTTTAAATAGTTGTACTTTTAGTTTAAAAACGAGTAATGCTGAATTTTAAGTATTTTTATTTAAAGATTGTATTTAATGTTAAAAAATATGTTTTAATTTGTTGTACTTTTAGCTTAAGAACTTGCAATGCTTAATTTTAAGTATTTTTTTAGGAGGCAATTTCATTCATATCCTTGCAAAATTCAAAAATTTCATATATATCTTTTTGATGCATTAAATGCATTGTATTTTATGCATAAAAAACTAGTAAAAAGGATATATATGAAATTTTTCAAATTTTCAAGAATATATATGAAATGTTCCCTTTTTTTAGAAGGCATAAATGCTTAATAAAATAGTATTATTATTATTACTATATATATATATATATATATATATATATATATATATATATATATATATATATATATATATATATATATATATATATATATATATATATTATAAAACATCACTTTATTGAAAAACAAATAAGATTTTACAAGAAATTAGTGGGGAGCCGAGATACTAACTGAGCCCCCACACCTCTAGATATAGCAAAACCAATCCTACTAAAAATATGTAGAGCAGCACGTGCTCCAATGTCTTGGGTCATCAAGAATCGTCTAATGCGCTTTAATAAGGTCACTGCATCATTTTCAAGTTCTCCAAAAGAGGAGAATGAAAAGGGGAGGAACCCATATCCGATATCAGCGCATTTAGCTGCGTACTTGGCACGTTTACGTTGTGCGGCTTCAATAACCGCCCGACCGGGCATAAAATCAACCATACACGAACGCGTCAAAGGTGACGATCCTGTAAGATCAACACAAACATCGAGGCCAGCATCCCAAGAGTAAAGTAACACATCAGCTGGACGTAAGGTTTTGTCCCTCTCTCCACGAAACCCAATACCCACCTCCTTATGAACTGAAACTCCAGACCGAGAACATATATCAACAAGAACATCACGCACAACATTATGCCGATGTTTAATACCAACTATGCCTGCGCACGATACAGCATGATCTCCGAAAATATCTCCAGGAAAAATCTTAGAACAAGCTGAACATGGCATCTGGACAGTAAAAAGAGGAACCCCCAACCGATAACACAACACACATCGGTAAGTCCTTGCATTCATAGTTTGTCCCAATCCGGATATCGGTGTCACCCTAAGCCAATCTGACGTGTAATCCTCTTTTAATGAGTTCCATAAAGCCATCTGTCTAGAGGATAATTGGAAGGTGGATTCAACCGTTTGGGCAACACGTGCGAAATGTATGTCTGCCAATTTTTTCATAAGTTTGGGGGCAGCGATCTCACTAGGGTTACTCAAAAGGTCAATATCCATATTCACATTAAAAGTACACAATGCATCATCAAAAGAGGACCAGTAGACACAATACCAGAACTACGGAGAAGCTTAGTCTACTAATTATTATTATTATTATTATTATTATTATTATTATTATTATTTTACAAAACTTGACACACTAATTTTTACCTGCAATCTACTAGGAAATCAAATTTCCAAAATTTGATCAAATTACAATTTAATTTTGACTTATATTTATCGAGAAAACTGAATTTTAAAATCGAGCTTTCATATCGATCAATTAAACATGCCTTTTCAATTAAGCTCTGAAATAATCGTTTTCCCGTCATCGACGGCTGCTGCTGTGTAGGGGTTTGACTTTAGATCTGTTAGACTTTTGTTCGGCTCCTTTAAGGATGCCTAGTTTTATCTTCTATGTATGTATTATGTACTTAGTGTACTTTTGTCAAGCTACACTTTATATGATTGTATCAGTCAAAGCTCACTCGGGTGATTCCCCCCACCTTTGAATGGTGTTGCTGTAGGCTGTCTCAACTATTTGGTGTATGTCTTGTTTGGCTTAACTTGTTATGTTTCGATGTAACTTGTTATGTTGTATCTTCCTCTATTTGTGAGGTTTGAAATGAAATGAAACCTTTGTTCAAAAAAAATATATATATAATATTAAAGATAGGTTTATTAGTATATCTTTTTCAATACGATAGTGTTTAAAGTATAAAATATTTAAAACGATTTTGATTAATGGATATATGTTATAAATTAGAGTGCACAGTACAACTCTTTACATACCCCGGTATAGTCAAGATCGATTGGGGCTTACGGTGGCGTCAATTGCAAAGTAGGTCGCGCTATAAGGCCTCGTTGCTGTGATAAAGAGTTTTTATTTTATTTTATTTTAAGTTATGTTATGTGCGTGTGTTTTTGTGTGCACTAGAGAAGAAGACAATATGGAAAAAGACTATTTTCTTTCTCTCTTTTTTTCTTTAAATTTATTTTGTGAATAAGAAGTGTTAATATAAAGAGTCGCATAAAAACGTTATTTTTGTTTAACCTCTACGGTTTGTTAATTACTAATATAAAAGCGTGTTACGTAAAAGTTTATGTTAACATGTTTTAGACATAGTTATCATTTGTCGCAAATCACATTAGGTATGAATATTAATTTCTAAAACTAGCTTAATGATCAAATATGTTTCTATCATACATCTTTGCATCAAAACTCTTGCATCTTTTTTTATAAAAACATACATCATTTTCTAAAACACATATATTAGTTTTATCTACTTCCATCTAGGTCTGTGGCACATTCTTTGGATGCTCACATCAAGAGAGAGCATGGGCCAAAGAGGAGCTTTGTTGAACGGCTTGTCCCTTCGCTATAAACTTTCTTTTTTCTATGACAAAAGGGGAAGAAAGGTTAAAACCCATCTCTAAAACATTATTACTGTACTTTTATGTTGATTTAAATTTGTATTTTTTCATCATTAAAAAGGGAGATTGTTAATACTAACTACATAAAAACATTTTTCTGCTACTAATATAAAAGCGTATTACGTAAAAGTTTACATAAACATGTTTTAAACATAGTTATCAATTGACGCAAATCACTTAATGTATGAATATGGATTTATAAAACTAGCTTAGTGATTAAAGATGATTTTATCATACATATTGCATCAAAACTCTTGCATCATCTTATATAAAAAACTTACACCATTTTATAAACACTTACATTAATTTTATTCACTTCCATTTTAAACAAAATCTTTTTATAAAATACATTTTTTGAACTAGCAAGAATTTTCCACTTAAGGAAGTGATTCACATCCATCTTGCATTAAAGATGAATTAACCATTCTTGAAATAATCCAAACAAAAGAGGAAGGCATTAAATGTATTTTTGCATTAATCTTTTCATAAACAAACTTTAGTCATGGAGTTTTCAACAATTTAGGAAAGCATTAATCATGCATTGTCTTAGTTCTTCACTAAGTAATCTGGAACAAAGACAGTGAGAAATAGTTGAATGACATTTCAAAACGGATAGTTTTATACATGCGAAAACTCACGGATCTTAAAACGGATTCGTGGATCCGTGTGGGTCTGTGGCTGGGTCATTTTATCTATAAAGGCAAGCCATTTTGCACACTTTCAACTCACCCCTTGCAAATATATTTCAAGCATTCATTCATAAACCTTTTTATACATAACATTCTTTGATCATTATCTTGTCATTAATTATTTAAAAGTGATCCAATCTAGCAAGGGAATAACACAAGACTAATTCAAGTCTTTTGTATTATGTGTTTTACTTTTATACCTTGTATTATTATATTCCACAATCATACTCCTAGTTTAATAATTATCATTATATATCAAACTAGAGAGAGATTGGTTAGTGTTTTAGGTCTCAAAACACATAGAGAGAAAGTTGGTTCTATCTCGTTAGAACTCGATATCTATCTTAGGATCGACAAAGGTTGTAAGCGATGTTGTATGGTTTTCGTTAATACAAATATCGCCTAAAAACGTTATTTATATTTTACGATCTTTCTTAGTTTTGTTAACTACAAAAGGTAAAGTTTATTTTTAGCAAATCGTATATATAGTTTAAAAGTCTTTTACTTAACATCACTCAAATTACATTGATATGTTTTCATAAAGTGATTTCTAATTGTAAAATGTGTTAGTATACTTTAGTTTAAGTACATGTGTTAAAAATGTCTTATAAGTATATTTAGCAAGTTTTTTAAATAGTATGTCTTATTAGGATATAAGCAAGCAAACTCTTTTTGATAAATCATTCACTTGCTAAACATCTCAAACAAACATTTTTAAGTCTATACATAAACTCTTTTGCAAGAATACTTTCCTTTTCAAGAATATCTAAAATTAGAAATCATATGTATATTTACATCATCACTTGCATCTCACATGTCCCTTTAAAGAAACAATTTTGTAAGAGACATGTTTTATTTTGTATAGATTCATACTCAAGATCTCAAAGTTGACTTTGTGAGATCTTGAGAATATTGAGTTAGATTATGTGATATCTTGTGCAGGATTTTGTCAGACATACTGGCGGAACCCTCAGACATAACGAACGAAACCAAAGTAATAGTTCCGCCATATCCGTGGGTTGGTCTGGAAGTTTTCCCATAAATAGCAACACACTATTTGAGTTTTAATTATCACTTACTATCATAACATACTGCATATACTTTCATTTCTAACTCAGTTCCATTTCATATTTTTAAGTCTTTCTTTGTAGCAAGAAAATCATGACTTCACAAGCTTCAACACAATATTGCAAGACTTGTTAAGCATAGCATAGTGTAAACTAGTAAAGTTTATACATCATTGTATTGTATCCACTTGTAATAATCGGTTAGTATTTTAGTCCTCAAAATACTTAGAGTATCGGGAGTTGTTGTACCCTTGTAAAAGAACTATCGGGAGTGGTTGTACCCTTGTGAAAGAACTCGACATCTAGCTTAGTGTCGGAAATAGTGTATAAGCGACGTGTAAGGTTTTCTCTGCCGGATAAAGGAGCTTGTTGACTAGTGCAAGAAACTCTCGAGTTGGATACTCGGGGCGTGGAGTAGGGCAAGGAAAAAGAGTCCTTGTAGCTGAACCGCGATAAACATCCGTGTTATGGTTTGATCGTTTCTTACTTTTATTCTTGTATATTATTTATTGTTTGGTAAGTTTTAGTTGTCGATTACACGTAAAAGTTTTCAAAGAAAATCAAGTTAAAACTGGTAAACTATTCAACCCCCTTCTAGTTTTCCACAATTGGCATCAAGAGCTACGTTACTCAAGATTTTAAAATATATTGTATCTTAAAACCTGGAACGATCCATGGATTTTGAAAACTTCAAAGAAGGGCAATCTATGCAAAGACCACCACTATTTGAACCAAATGGCTTTATATATTGGAAAAACCGTTTTGAAACTTACGTAAAATCAAAGGACATAGATCTATGGTACATTATTATTGAAGGTGATCATAAGGCTACTTGAAGTGGTCGGGATGCGGATAGTTCACTCACTAAACATAGTGATGATCAAAAGAAACTAATTGCCAAAAATAATGAAGCAAAAATGATGCTTTATAATGCTTTACCAAAGAAAGAGTATGAAAGAGTCTTTATGTGCAAAACCGCTAAAGAAATTTGGCAATATTTAATAACTACTCATCAAGGAAACTCACAAGCTAAGAATAACAAAATTGATCTTATTGTCCAACAATATGAACAATTTTCTATTCCCGAAGATGAAACTATTGATAGTGCATTTGCTAGATTTAACACTATTATTACTTCACTTAAAACACTTGATGAATCTTTTTGTAGCAAGAATTTTGTCAGGAAATTCCTTAGAGCACTCCATCCTAAGTGGAGAGCAAAAGTAACGGCTATTGAAGAATCTAAGGATCTTTCAAGCATGTCACTTGACGAGCTTATTGGAAACCTCAAAGTTCACGAAATGGTAATGGAAAAAGATTAGGAGATAGTTAGAGGCAAGAAAGAAAAAGTGAAATCTATTGCCTTAAAAGCTAGAATAGAATGAAGTGACGATGAGGAATCAAGTTCGGATAGTGAAGATGAAGAATATGCCATGACGGTTAGAGACTTCAAGAAGTTCTTTCGAAGACGAGGAAAGTTTGTAAGGCAACCTAAAGATAATAAGAAGTCTTCACGAAAAGATCAGGATGTAAAGAAAGTCAAGAATGAAAGAAAGTGTTTTAGATGCGGAGATACAAGTCACTTAATAGGAGAATGTCCAAAACCACCCAAAAGCAAAACTCAAAGTGCTTTTGTAAGTAGTGCTTGGAGTGATAGTGAGAATGATGATGAAGAGCCGATAAATGACGAAGTAGCTCTTATGGCTCAAGACTCAAATGAGGTACATTCTGATTCATCTTACTCTTCTATTGATGATGACACATTACAACAACAATACAACAAACTTTGTGAGTTAAGCTTAAAAATCATAATTAAAAACAAATTTTTAAAGACTAAAAAGGAATTTTTAGAAAAACGAAGTTTATGAATTAAAAGAAAAAGCTAGACGTTTAGAAAAGAGTAAAAATGTTGACACAACTTGCAAATCATGTCAAGAGTACAAACTTGAAATTGAGAAGCTTAAAATCACACAAGATAATCTTACTAAACAAAACTCAAAGTTTAAGAAGTTTGATAAAAGTATTTGTTGTGCGGATGTAATAATGAAACTCCAAAATTCACATTTTAATATAACAGGGTTAGGATTCATGAAATCAGGGTCAATAAGTAGTTTAAAGAAACAAGGCGAAAAAGGACAAGAAAATGACAAAACTGTAGCAGTGACCCACGGAAATGACAGAACCAAAAATTTGGTTCCGCCAGTTGAACCCATTGGTTCGATGGAGACTGTTGCAGAACAGAACACTTCAATGACTAACTGTAATGAATTTGTTAAAGTTACAAAGAAGTCCAACACTAGTTCAACTGAAACTAAACTTAAACCAGCCATTAAAATAGGAGTAGGACTTGCTAAAAATGAATTTAGAACTAGAACTACTCAACCAAGACCTAAAACGCCTATATCCAAACGCCCCTTTCCAAAGAGCAACTACAACACACAACCCTACTTTCAACATAGCTGGGGTCAAAGCATACCTAGACAACATCAAGTTCCAAACTATATGTCTTGGAACCCATATCCACCATTTCCTTACACGAATCAAGGTAATGGCATGATTAACCAAAATGGACCCATGAGATATTAGGGACCAAATGTTTGAATGCTTGTTATAAAATAGGTTTGCTTAAAAGTGTGTTTGGAACCGGATGAATGGATCAAAGATAGCGGTTGCTCAAGACACATGACGGGGAACAAAAGTCTTTTCTCAACATATCAAGTCTATGACGGAGGTAACGTTACTTTTGGTAGCAAGCTTAAAAGTAAAATCATCGGAAAAGGTACTATCTCTCATGACTCTCTATTTATTGATGATGTTGCTCATGTTAACAACTTAGGATTTAATCTTCTTAGTATTAGCCAACTTTGCCATAAAAAGTATAAAGTCCTTTTTAGTGAAAACAAAAGTAAGATACTAAAAGATGGTATAACAATAGCTAAAGGAGTTCTTAAGAACAACGTATAGGTCATGAAAATTGATAAAACATCTAGAGATAAACCTTATCTTACCTCATTAGATGAGTCCTCAACTCTTTGGCATAGACGCTTAGGTCACGCTAATATGAGACTTATTCAATTCCTATCCTCTAAGGAATTACTTAGAAACCTACCCAAGTTGAAATACGACCAACACTTTTGTGATGCTTGCAAAATTGGTAAACAAGTTCATAGTAGCCATAAGGCTAAAAATATTGTATCTACACCTAGGTGTCTAGAACTTTTTCATATGGATTTGTTTGGTCCATCCGCTATTCAAAGTTATGGAGGCAACTTCTACACTTTGGTCATAGTAGATGATTATTCACGTTATACATGGACAAGATTTTTGAAAAGTAAAAATGAAGCTTTCGAACAATTTGAAATTCTTAGTAAGAAAATTCAAAATCAATTAGGAAATTGCATTGTGTCAATTAGAACGGATCACGGTCGGGAATTTGATAACGAAATACAATTTGGTGAATTTTGTGATAAAAATGGTATAATACATAATTTCTCGGCTCCTCGCACTCCTCAGTCTAATGGTGTAGTAGAACGTAAAAATAGGACACTTCAAGAGATGAGTAGAACAATGCTTAATGAATAAAATATTTCATAAAAGTTTTGGTGTAATGTCGTCGACACATCAACTTATATCTTAAACCGAGTCCTAATTAGACCATTTTTAGATAAAACTCCATATGAATTATATAGAGGTAAAAAACCAACATTAGGATACTTTAAAATATTTGGGAGTAAATGCTTTATACTAAACACCAAGGATTATCTCACTAAATTTGACCCAAAGTCTTATGAAGGGGTATTCCTTGGATATTCACAAAATAGCAAAGCTTATATTGTCTTAAATAAAGAAATATTAAGAGTCGAGGAATCGTTGAACGTAACATTCGACGAAAGTCCACCTCCCTCTAAGATATCACCTTTGGTAGATGATGACTTAGTTGAAAGTCAAGTTGTTAATCAAATTGATTTAGAAAACGTCAAGGAAGATGAACTATTAAATAGAGAAATAGTTAATATTAAAGAGTCTAAAAGTCATCCATTAGATAATGTCATCGGTAAACTTAACGAAAGAACCTTAAGATCAAAAGCTCAAAATGAAAGTAATTATTTTTGTTTTATATCAACTATTGAACCTAAAAATATAAATGAAGCTATAAGTGATGAACCTTTGGTAATAGCTATGCAAGAAGAATTGAACCAATTTATTAGAAATGATGTTTGGACACTAGTTTCTCAACCAAAAAATAAAACTATAATTAGAACAAAATGGGTCTTTCGAAATAAAATGGATGAAAACGGAGTTGTGTCTAAAAACAAAGCTAGGCTAGTAGCACAAGGTTATAATCAACAAGAAGGCATTGACTACGATGAAACTTTTGCTCCGGTTGCTAGGCTCGAGTCAATTAGAATCTTACTTGCATATGCATGCGCACATGACTTCAAACTTTTTCAAATGGACGTCAAAAGTGCATTCTTAAATGGTTTTATTAATGAAGAAGTTTATGTGCTCAACTATCGGGCTTTACCGACTTTGAAAAACTTAATCATGTTTGTAAACTTAAAAAGGCTTTATATGGACTTAAGCAAGCTTCAAAAGCATGGTATGATCGACTTAAAACCTTCCTAGTTGACCATAAATACACCATGGGCCTAGTTGACAACACTCTCTTCACTAAGAAGAAAGAATCACACATTATCATAGCTCAAATTTATGTTGATGACATAATATTCGGATCAACTTGTCAAGAGCTATGCGATGATTTCTCTAAAATCATGCAAGACGAGTTTGAGATGAGTATGATGGGATAACTCAACTTTTTCTTAGGACTTCAAATTAAACAATTAGAAGATGGGATATTCTTTAACCAATCTAAATACATAAAAGACATGCTTAAGAAATTTGGTCTAGAAGATTCAAAACCTATCAAAACGCCTATGTCCTCGGAAACCAAACTCACAAAGGATGAGGAAAGTGAATCCGTAGATAACACTAAATATAGGGGTATGATTGGTAGTCTACTTTATCTCACGGCTAGTAGACCCGACATTATGTTTAGCTTTTGTCTATGTGCTCGTTTTCAAGAAAATCCCAAAACAATCCATCTTGAAGCCGTAAAAAGAATTTTTAGGTACATCAAAGGCACTACACATCTAGGATTGTGGTATCCTAAAGGAACGGGTGTACCATAGTGTATGTCGACTCGGATCATGCCGGTGACTATGTTGATAGAAAAAATACAAGTGGTATTTGTACTTTTATTGAACATTGTCTCACCTCATGGTTCTCCAAGAAGCAAACGGCCCTCGTAATCTCAACAATTGAAGCCGAATACGTATCGGCCGGAAAAGCATGTCAACAAGCTCTTTGGATGAAGCAAGTGCTCGTGGACTACGGAATTATAATTAAAGACATATCTATCCTTTGAGACAACAAAGGAGCCATCGAACTGAGTAAAAATCCAGTCCAACATGCTCGTACGAAACATATAGAAATCCGTCATCATTTCCTTCGTGACAACATTCAAAAAGGAAACATCTCCATCGAGAAAGTATCCTCCGAAGACAACATTGCCGATATTCTTACAAAACCCCTTAAACGTGAACCATTTAATCTTCTTAGACTAGGACTAGGACTTATGGAACCTACTTCATAGTTTAAACATTAAATAAAATCGTAGAAATTCAAAACAAACAATCCTTGTTTATACATCTGCAGGACTGACGGAACCAAGACACACAAAGGGCGGATCCCTCTGTTTGGTTCCGTCCAATCCGTCAGACGCTTGCACAGGTTCCCTTTTTATATATTAAACAATAAAGTCCCATACTCTATACCACTCACCAAAAATAGTTACTATTCACTTCCATATCCATTCTCATACAAAAATTAGGGTTCTAACTCACCCACTTTTCATTCCTATCATCATTGTAAGTATTCTAAACACAATTACTCTCTTGATCTGTGTCTAGGAAATTCTATTTATGCACAAAAACTAAAAACTTGGGGTTATGCATCAACTTAGGAAATCATGAAGTGCATTTGTCATAAACAAAACTAATTGTGTTTTCCATTAGTTATGAATTGCATCTTGTAAGACATTATCACATTATACCAAACACCCCATGTCAAAATTTTGAAAAATCTTCTTACATTTAGGAAAAATATTTTTTCATTGATAATACAAAATAAAAACGTTATGTTTAAAACAGCACTTGCATTATGTCTCTTGAATGCTAAAGGGAATACATAACTAATATGTATTTTCGGGTACATTCAACCGTAGCTACATTGAACTAGGAGCATTTGGATTATCTCAAAATTTACACAAAATTTGCATATGTAAAACCATTTTAAGCATTAAAATGAGTCGAGATAATCACAACTCCATATTATTTTCATATAGGCACACACTAGAATTTTGACACTTAAACCGTTATTTACATAAACTAAAATGTGAAAATTATGTTTCTAGGTTCATCATGCCTCCCGCAACCTTCTATGACCACAGAGACACCACCAAATACCTACATAAACACCATAAGACCAAAGGGCTAACCATGGCACAAGTAGAAATATTTAAGAACCTTGAGAAGCGTTATATCCATGAGGGTAGAACCATTGACCCTAGTTTCATCCTAAAATTCTTTACTTCCGTGACCCTTAGCACGGATGATGAAGGTCTCATGTCATTAAACTTTTCAATCAGCCAAAATGACTTTGAAATCACCTTAGATCAAGTTGCTCAAGTGCTCCGTGTTCCAAATAGGGGCATACGTCTTTATACTGACAAATGACCACTTTTAACTCTTGACTCAATCCATGACTGTATTCATCCTTATGATACCCCTCTAGTGAGCAAAGAAGTTATTTGTGACCACCTTTTGCTAGGACTTCCTATACTAGGAGAACCCGAGGAGGAGAGGAAGTTTCAAAGGACCCGTTTGGAATGGAGCTTAGTGAGTTGAGACCACAATTCTTGAAATGGGAGGAGATCATTAGGGCCAATGTCATTAGTACTTTAGGCAATAGGGACCATATCAACACTTGTCTCTCCTACATGCTCTTTAGTGTATCCACCCGCTAAACCTTCAACTTAGCTTACTACATTGCCAAAAGGATGGCAAACATCTCGGTCCAAGGTACCACCGCTCTTCCATACGGGATGCTTCTCACCCATCTCTTTAGGTTTTGTGAACCCATTCCTCCAAGTCCTAGAGGTCGTCGCCTAGATTATCCTATCATTCCACACACCTTTGTGCCATTAAGTGATGAGAGAGTTTATAAATCCAAAGGTAAACGTCCTCACCCTCCTACCTCATCATCATCATCATCATCCATGAGTGAAAACGATAATTTACCCAACTCTAGGCTCCCACCTCTTGAATACCTCTCACAACTTCCATTTATACCAAATGAGTCGGAGGAGTTCAAGCAAACCAAAGGGATGTGGAAATGCTTTGGGAGATACATTGGGAAGATCTACAAAAAGGTGAACAAGAAATGAGAGAGTTAAGTGGGTGTTTGGCACAAGGGTGCATTTGAACAATTTAGTCGTTGAAACAATGTTATTTTATGTTTTTAAGATATTGTAGGATGATACTATGTCTGTGGATTATGTGTGTACTAACAACATTTGCAGGGGACAACTCTTTAGTACTATGCCATTTTCACTTTTCAGCTTAAAATATGAATGCTAGGATCGCTCTCATAAACTCTATAGGTAAGCATGTTTCTACCTGCAATTTTTGTATTTTCTAGCTACAAAAAATTGATTACTTAAGTTTTAAGAAAAATTTTGGAATTCGGAAAAAACACGAAGCCGTGCACAGTGTTCTGTCTCAATTCTGAGCTCCCACGCAAACGGCAGAACCTAACTTTTGGTTTCGTCCGTTCAAAACTTGGTTCTGCCAAGTTTTTCCAACGGACACGGCGGAACCCAAAAGTTGGTTCTGCCTGTGTTGTCGTTTGGTTCCTCCAGTCCTACAGCAAATTTTAATCTTTGAATTTTTTGAATTTTTCTAGTTATCCATAGGTTCCAAACTTGCTTCCTACATGCTAGTTAGTATTTATCACTAATTCTAGAGTTCTCTTAGCACACTTTCAACAATAAGATAATCACTCCCGCCAAAATTTCAAATTTAGCTAAACTAACCCAAGGAACCTTTCTGTTACAAGGAAGGAACCTTTCCTTTGGTTCCTCCAAATCCGTGGAACAACCTGACAACCTGTATCCTCCATGATCACATAGCATTTACTTCTTCAGTTAGTCTTTCACTCCATCCAACTCCATTGGATTGACTTTCAATGATTTGAACACTTCTTGGAACTCTTCCAAACAATTAGGAACCTCCAAAAATGTATGGATCAACATCAAATCCAAACACCAATTTCCATACCATGTTCTTCCTATAAATTGACCAACATTCACACATCAAATTCACACCATCACCATCACTTCTCTCAACCTTATAATTCTAAGCTTACAAAAGTCTTGCAATGACTAAGTCCAACACCTCATCTGAATCATCTAGGCCTATTAGGAGAACCGCCAGAATTAGCGTAAAGCCATGTTGCTTCAACAAAACCATCCAACTAAGCTCATCATCATCAATTGATTCATCACTCAACATTTCATCACCCATCAATGATACAAACTTTCTAAACCTTGCTACTCCAAAACCATGCAATGCTAACATAACCACCACTCCTCCACCTACTATAACACCAAGTGATCCAACACCACCTTTGGCACCAAGTCAACCATCAAAAACTCCATCATCTCAATCACCAAAATTGACACCTATGGAACTTTTCAAAACACTACCAACATCACCACATCCGTTTTTGGAAACTTTAGAAGACCTACCACCTAGATCATCAAATCCACCACTATTGCCACTTTTTGACACCATTGATCAAATGGAAACTCAACAACAACCAAGGTTTCAACCAAGTGAACCATTATATGAAAAACCTCATCAACCATCATTGATAGAGCGTTTGGCTTATAAATATGCTAGACCTTCTATTTTTCCTCAAGATCAAGTCCATCCACAACCACAACCATTGTTGTCCCCCCCCCCCCCATTTACAAAGACATCCATGGTCCTCTTTATGGAGAACCAAGCTTCCACCATCATGATCAACAACAAGAACCACCTCAAGACTTTTCACAACAATTTGAGTCCATATTTCCTACTTATGAGGAAATAGAAGCATCTTTGTGGACCAAATCTTCAAACACTCATGAAGAACTTAACACCCGCTTGGAAAGTCTTTATGCTTTCAAACACATGATTGATTCTCATCTCATCCAAGCCATGGATTTCCAAACCGCAATGTACTCGTCTATTGTAGGAAACCAAAACACCTCTCAACCATCCACCTTTGCTCCCGCTACAACCAATGCTCCATCAACCACCAATGATCCAGCAACAACAAACCAAGCTCCACAACTACCACCTCTTCGCCATGATTGCATTATGTGCGAAAGAACCGCTCATATTAGTGATAGATGCAACATCTTGGTACATGAGCTTCAAGATAAAATGCGGTTTATCCTTAACCACATTTTGGAGCGTCTAGACGTCATCTCTCATTTGCCTCAAGCTTAGAGCTTGATTAGAAAATCCAAATAATGGTAGAATCTCACTTAGGACTCTTTCCTTTTTATAGTTGTAGTTGTCATTTTATTTCCCTTTGTATCACTAGTAGACTTTTTCAAGTCTTGAAGTTTGACTTTTTAAAGTCAAATTAAAATTTTACTTGAAATATAATGGTTCTACTTCTATACTTCGTTGATCATTCTCTTTTGGTTGTTTATCCACTTGATGATTGTTGTTGTGAGATGAATGCTTATTCTCTTATATGCTTGTTAGTTTTATGATCTCATACTTATTTCTACAACAAACTAACTTTCTTTTTGTTTGACCAAAATCCATGTATCCTCTCTTGGCACTCCATTTAGGGGGAGTATTATCCAAGGGGGAGTATATGGCATGAAACATTTCCGCTTCGCCACTCTTCTTTTTGTTTCGACAAAAAGGGGGAGATAAATATATTTAACCAAATCAAACCAAAGCAACTTTGTTACATCATTTAAAATGTCATACTCAAAAGTTGAAATAATCATGTTAAATATAAGAGTAAATTACACCGTTCGTCCCTGTGGTTTAGGGTAAATTTCACTCTCAGTCCCTATTTTTTTTTCTTGCATCGTTGGTCCCTGTGGTTTTTCAATTGCACACCAGTGGTCCTTATCGTTAACTGACGTTATCTTTTCCGTTAGCAAGTGGCAACGTTAGTCCATTAACCAAACAAGCGTTTGCAACATTAGTCCTTTTACTAACGGCCGTTTTTTTTCCGAATTTTTTTTCCCAATTTTTTTTTCTGAAAAATAAAAAAAAAAGAAAAGTAATTTCGAAAAAAAATATATTTTTTAAAAAAAGTTATTTGAAGAAAAAAATTTATAAAAAAAAATTCTAATTTTTTTTTCGAAAAAAATTTCAAAAATAGAATTAGTTTTTTCGAAAATTTTTTAGAAATTTTTTTTGAAAAAAAATAGAATTTTTAGAAATTTTTTTTTTTAGAAATTATTTTTTTTTAGAAATTATTTTTTAAAAAAATTATCGAAATTATTTTTTTAGAATTTATTTTAAAAAAAAAAATTTAAAAAAAATTTTAGAAATTATTTTTTAAAAAAATTATCGAAATTATTTTTTTAGAAATTTTTTTCGAAAATTTTTTTTAGAAATTATTTTTTTCAAAATTTTTTTAAAAAAAAAATTTTTTTTTAGAAATTATTTTTTAAAAAATTTTCGGAATTATTTTTTTAGAATTTTTTTTCTAAAAAAAATAGAATTTTTTTTATAAATTTTTTTCTTGAAATAATTTTTTTAGAAAAATATTTTTTTTTCTGAAATTATTTTTATTTATTTTTATTTTTCAGAAAAAAAAATTTTGGAAAGAAAATATTTTCGGAAAAAAAAATAAAACGGGCGTTAGTAAATGGACTAACGTTGCAAACGCTTGTTTGGTTAATGGACTAACGTTGCCACTTGCTAACGGAAAAGATAACGCCAGTTAACAATAAGGACCACCGGTGTGCAATTGAAAAACCACAGGGACCAACGATGCAAGAAAAAAAAATAGGGACTGAGAGTGAAATTTACCCTAAACCACAGGGACGAACGGTGTAATTTACTCTAAATATAAATTTTTAAAAGGCTCAAAATCTATAATTATCCATTTGCATAAAAATAAAATTTATGTTTTGTCGTCAATAAAAAGGGGGAGATTGTTAATACAAATATCGCTTAAAAACGTTATATATATTTTACAATCTTTCTTAGTTTTGTTAACTACAAAAGGTAAAGTTTATTTTTAGCAAATTGTAGATATAATTTAAAAGTCTTTTACTTAACATCACTCAAACTACATTTACATGTTTTCATAAAGTGATTTCTAATTGTAAAATGGGTTAGTATTCTTTAGTTTAAGTACATGTGTTAAAAATGTCTTATAAGTATATTTAGCAAGTTTTCTAAATAGTATTATCTTATTAGGATATAAGCAAGCAAACTCTTTTTGGTAAATCATTCACTTGCTAAACATCTCAAACAAACATTTTTAAGTTTATACATAAACTCTTTTACAAGAATACTTTCCTTTTCAAGAATATCTAAAATTAGAAATCATATGTATACTTATATCATCACTTGCATCACACATGTCCATTCAAGGAAACATTTGTGTAAGAGACATGTTTTATTTTGTATAGATTCATACTCAAGATCTCAAAGTTGACTTTGTGAGATCTTGAGAATATTGAGTTAGATTATGTGATATCTTGTGCAGGATCTGTCAGACATGCTGGCGGAACCATCAGACATAACGGACGGAACCAAAGTAATGGTTTCGCCGTATCCATGGGTTGGTCTGGAAGTTTGCCTATAAATAGCAACCCACTCTTTGAGTTTTAATTATTACTTACTATCATAACATACTGCATATACTTTCATTTCTAACTCAGTTCCATTTCATATTTGTAAGTCTTTCTTTGTAGCAAGAAGATCGCGACTTCACAAGCTTTAACACAACGCTGCAATACTTGTTATGCATAGCATAGCGTAAACTAGTAAACTTTATACATCATTGTATTGTATCCACTTATAGTGATCGGTTAGTATTTTAGTCCTCAAAATACTTAGAGTATCGAGAGTTATTGTACCCTTGTAAAAGAACTATCGGGAGTGGTTTTACCCTTGTGAAAGAACTCGACATCTAGCTTAGTGTCGAAAATAGTGTGTAAGTGACATGTAAGGTTTTCTCCGCCGGATAAAGGAGCTTGTTGACTAGTGCAAGAAACTCTCGAGTTGGATACTCGGGGCGTGGAGTAGGGCAAGGAAAAAGAGTACTTGTAGCCGAACCACGATAAACATCCGTGTTATGGTTTGATTGTTTCTTACTTTTATTCTTGCATATTATTTATTGTTTGGTAAGTTTTAGTTGTCGATTACACGTAAAAGTTTTAAAAAAAAATCAAGTTAAAACCGATAAACTATTCAACCCCCTTCTAGTTTTCCAAAGTTTTTTTCGCCAAAAAAAGAGTTTATTGAGTGAAGTAACTCTCACATAGGAAACTTGGAGAGTGCATTAGAGCGAAAATAAGTTTCGTGACCGAACCACTGTAAATCTTTGTGTTTGGTTTGATTTATTTTATTTATTTATTGTATTACATTTATTCTTACATAGTGTCATTATTGGTTCACATTAAAGTTTCAAAACTAAGCTTTTAAAACCAAAGCTATTCAACCTTTTTTAGTTCTTCACAATAAATATTATATTTTAAAATTTTCAAATTTATGAACTTTAACAGCTTAGTCTCTCAAGTTATTTCCACATAATACATATCACATTTGTTGTGTCTTATTTTTCTTTAAAAAAATTCAAAATTTTGTTCTAGTGAGTTTTGTTTATTTAAGAGAATTAAAAATAAAAATAAATACTGAACCCACATGAGGCTATAGTTAGTAGGGTATTTTTCAAAGTGTTTGTATTATAGAAATGTTATACCATAAAAGTTGACACGACATAGTTTACAACACACACTATTACATCTCCGTACCTTGCTCTCTTGTATTGGATATCTAATTTCATGCTTTTGTTTTTACAGTTATTCCAATTCTATTAGATCGTCCAACAAGTATTTGAATTTGAACTATTAAACTTCTGATGTGATGATTAAAATAAAATACTATCATATAAAATGAATTCACTTTGAGCAACCTCATTAAACACATGACTACATAATAAAGTTAGGATTGTGTATAAAGCATATTTATGTTGTATAAGTAATCGGTACGAGTTCAAGGACATTCGTACCCCTATCTGTACCCCATCTCCTGCTCTCAATCTGGAATCCTTTACTCCTGTCCGAATACCTGATGATGCAACTCGAGAATTTTTGACCAAACTAGTATCGCGGATTGGATTCCCTATCAGCTAATGGTTTTTTGCCATTTCGCTATACCTCAATTCATGCCTTACATAAAGTTGAGCGTATTTCTTACATTTGGCTATCACACCGTTGAACAAAACATGTTTCACTTGACTTGGTTTTGTCAACCGAGATAAATAAATTGCCACATGATGTTGTGCGAAATTGTCAACAGATGTTATCAATCTCGTGTAAATTGTCTGCTTCAAATAAGTCAAACCATAATCATAAATTGACAGTTATCAATCTCCGTAGTCCGTATATTATACTGTCCTACTAATGAGTAATGACATCATTGATGACGTTTGAATATTTATGCAGAGAAAAGTTTGACGCTGATCACACGTATTAATCCACACCCTTTTTGGAAATAAAGTTGTTGATTACTTTTCTACATTCAAACAAAAACATCTACTCTTAGCTGATAAAGTAATGTTTAAATCTTGGTTTACATAGTGCTTTCATTAAAGATTCAAGCTTATGTTGCTTTGATACTATTCAAAAGACAATGATGGAGAACAATGACTAATTAGTTTGGACGTTCTGGCTCAAAGATAATACGTGGAAGACAATGTTTAATTTGACTCATGGTGAGAGTGTATCCTTTCACTTTTAGGAATAAACAGTTTTTTTTGCAAAGTCGTCTTGTCTAGAACTAACTTTCCGCATGAAAGTGAAACCAACCGAGCTCTAGTTTGTTCATTCAGATATATTCAAAAGCTAAATGAAACGTAAACAAGTACTAAATTTACTTTGTGAACATTAATCTGTATATGGGTCTAGCTTGTATGAAATGTTTTTTGTGGAAACTATAAAGCTTCAGTGCTTCACGTTTTGAGTTTAAAAATATGTAATACTACTATATCCTTAAGTGTTGAATAATCATACATTTGTTGTCCCCAAATGATATATACCTAACAAATGTGTATCTGCTTAAATTCAAAACACTCGTGGTGGCTTGTGTGCCTCTTAATCCACCAAGTCGAAGGTTGACTATCATTTGTGGGCCTTGTTTCACGTCCGCCAACATGTAGCAGTGAAAACGATATGCTTACGCTGGCAAATCCTTATTGGCTAAGAACCCTTAAAGTAAGGAACTCGGTGGGGCCGTAATATAAGTTAGGTATTGAGTTGGCACAACCTGACGGTGATAATTGGAATATTATATGAGAATTAGTATCTTGTGTGCTTAATTACAAGATTTGCTACATGAGAATACAAAACCATCTTGTGCACTTGTGTAAACTATATACTGTATACTATTTGGTTGTAGTTGATAGAAGACCAATTGCTTTACGCCATAGTATACTAAACTCAAGCATCACACCTTATATTCGAAATATATGGCAAAGTTTTTCTCTGTTCAAGTAATTTTATCATCATCCTCAGTTAGAAAAAGACATTAATGATATAAGAAGTGTAATACATTAAGCTTTATTGCCTGCAAACTGGAAGCTAGATAGAAGAATATATATAAGAGCAAGAACGTCCCACAATCTATGTTAATTAAAAGGAAAAAGTTACAGATTACTCACTTTTTATTATGCAAAGATAATTAAACTTATAACTTTATAAGTTTTATACAACACTCGATTCTCTTTCAGAATTTACTAGTAAATAATAGTAGAGAAAATACTAGTATAAAAAATGACTGGCTTCAAGAGCACGTACAAGCACGGGGATTGTAATATTGTATCATATATGGTAGTCACAATCACTCATACTGCTACCGTCTCTTGTTCATAGTTTCTGCATTCTCTTTTCCTTCTGATAGATTTATCAGATGAACATGCGATAATTCAATTGAAATAAATGGAAAGATAGAAGCAGCTTGCTCTTTAAATGTCCAGAAATAAATTAACTGTAGTTTATGAACATCCTAGAACACAATATGTCATTAATATTATATAGCTTTTGTTTGAATTATTCTATTCCACTTCAATGACAATCAACTTGACTAGAGAATGTTCTTTAAAAGCTGTAAATTAGCGGAGAAACTCTGACCCTGCCCCGTGCATCCCTTCTGGGAGCTTGACGCGTACTAGAGAATGTTGAATGATATCAAAACTTTTGGTTGAACTATTTCACTACAAAAAAAAGTTGGTTTAGAGACTACAATCTCGTCTCTACTTGGTAAAGGGTGTCATCCCTAAGCTAAATAGGCACGATATCTCGTCCCTACGGGGTCGTCCTTTTTTGCGTCACAAAAAAATAGAGACGACAATGGGTTTGAAGTTTAGAGACGACACTGGGGCCCGCTTAAATTCAACAAAAACATTGACTTACAGTTGATATATTTTGGAGACGACAATGGCTTTGAAGTTTAGAGACGACACTGAGTGATTTACTGGCAGGTGATATATTTTGGACGTATATCTTCTATGAAAATATCCACACACCATTAATTACGTAAAAATAGAAAAGGGCCTAGCATAAATAAAAAAACTGTTGATGTCACGAGAGTTTAAATTATGCACACATTATTTTGGATTACTCTTTCGTACAAGCTGGCTCAAGCAAATCACTCAGGTGGCACAGTGCCAGAAGCTCCTGACTATCATCGAGAGGTCTCAAGTTTTTTTTTTTTTTTTTTTTTTTTTTTTTTTTTTTTTTTTTGCGCAAAAGGTGAACATATATTATTAATCACTTAAAAATTTCATACAATTAAATACAGACTAAACTATAGACAGGCCTATTGTTTTGAACTGGAATATTCATCAGAAACAATACATTTGAAATCAAATACAGAAGATACTTGTAAGATTCATTCTTCCATTCCATCCAATCTTGCAGCAAAACAAGCATATTGACAACCAAGCTGTAGCAATCAATTTCACCTTTCATGCACCAAATACCATCTAGCTACATTTCCACCTTATCTACTTATCATGATCATTCAACCTGCCACCACAATAACCATAAAAAGTAGATTTGTGGCTTCACTAGGAACCCATAACCTCTCCATGGCAAGTGCTATACCAATTATGCTACATTTCCATCTATAACAATGGCCTCACACAATTGGGAACACAACCTTGCAATGAGTACCAACCCTTACCTCCTTAGTAGTGCATATCTAGGACCATGTAGGTTTATCTTTCACTCCTCACAATTCCTAGAAACATGCACCACCACACCTATTCACTTTACCCTTCAAAGATGGAAACTCACTTTATGAATTTTCAGAATAGACGATACACTGCCATTGACCCAAACATCTCTTTTATTACCTAACAAAGGCCTATATCAGAGATATTAAGTCAATAAACATCTATGGACTATAAGAAACCCAAGATACAGAGCCATCATCCTTAAGTGAATATAACTCATTCAGTTCCTGCAAACTTAGAATCTGAAGAGAAGGTTAAAAACCTTTAATGTCTGCAGAGCAAATATGTCTCAACATGTCTGCACATCCATTTTCAGTCCACTGGATGATGATAAACCAACCATGATTATAATCAGATACAATCACCCCATTCTGATGCAGGATACTACTTATGAAATCATATTCTAATAGACAAGAGAATACTGACCTAAAAAGTTACCCCAACTGGATCCACCTTAAAGCTCACTACCTCTTCAACCATTAGAAATACCACCAAGATACTAGCCATCTGCACACTTCATAATTCCATACCATTAGCCTCAAATTTTAAATCCAAAATCTTTTCCACGCTCATAATAGCTTTGGATTTTTTCACATTAAAACCCCTCAATCTGTTTCTAATTGTGTCACAAACAATTTGAAATATCACTTCCACACTTCTACTTTCATCTCTGAATAACCTGAAATTTCTTTCTTGCCAGATCATATACACACAAGAAGCCAGGCATAATCTTCTTACTACACTATCAATAGAATTGCCATTATACAAACTTTACAACTTCACACATAATTCATGACATTCCATGTCAACCCATTGTTGTCCCTGAATTTTCTCCATAACCATTTTCCATAGCCCATTTGAGAATTTGCACTTAAAAAAACAAATGTTCATGTGAATCAGTCTCCTCATGGCATAAAGTGCAAATCATCAAATCATATGAACCCCACTTCCTTATCTTGTCTTGATTAGTTAGCTTACTTTGAATAGGTAACCACAGTATAAATGCATACTTTGGTATGTTTTGTGAAAACCACACCAACTTGCACCATGGAACATCATTTTCAGTACTAGACATATCCTTATAAGCTTGTTTAATATAGAATTTTCCCAAAGTACCATCCTTACTCCTCCACAGTAGCTTGTCTTGTTGCTCACTATTAAGAACAATATTATGAGTTACATCATTAACTGGCAACTTTGCAACCCAATCACTTGGCAACTCACCATTACTAATCTAAAAAAAACTCTTTAACATTCATATCGATCTTGTATCTCTCCTTATACATATCTCTATAAGTGATATATTTATTGATAGCCCCAAATGTAGACCAATTATCAAACCATACAGAGGTGTTAACCCCATCACCTAACTTCTTCACCATATGAGCTCTAACATCCTGTCTCAATCTTAATACATTTCTCCATCCCCAACTATCATCAGCTTCTTCACTTATTACCCAGATACTTCTACTCTTCAGTTTGTAAGCGTTAATCCATTTCACCCATAATGAATCTTTATCATCAGCAATATACCAAATGTACTTAGAGATCATTGCTTTATTCCAAATATTCAGATTCTTCAACCCTAAACCTCCTTTTGACTTTGGTTTACATAAATTCGTCCATGCTACTTTAGCTTTACCATCAGCTTTCTCACTTTGATTCCATAGGAAACCTTTTAACAACCTATTAATTTTGTTAATCACAGTTTGAGGAACTAGAAATACATTAGCCCAGTAGACATGAATGGATTCCAATATTGAAGCCACTAATTGAAGCCTCCTAGCATATGATAAACATTTATTCCTCCAATTAATTACTCTGTTTCTCACTTTATCAATCAAACATTTACATTCTTTTACACCAATCCTCTTAGTGATCAAAGGAACACCAAGATATCTCATTGGTAATCTTTCAACTTTAAAAGGTACAATTTCCAAAATCTCCTTTTTAGTATCCCCATTCACACTTCCAAATATAATTGTACACTTGCTATAATTAGGCTGCAAACCAGAAATGGACCCAAAGTCTTCAATAACCTCCTTGAAAACATTCACAGAATCTCTATCACCATGGCAAAATATGATCAGATCATCAGCAAAACATACATGTGTCAACTTCATTTTCTTGCAACCAAAGTCATACTGAAACCTACTATCATTCTTAGCTTTCCTTGACATAATGAGATTCAATATTTCCATAACAAGAGTGAAGAGATAAGGTGACATAGGGTCTCCTTGCCTAAGCCCTCTCCCTCCTTTGAAATAACCACAACTTTCCCCATTAACATTTAAATAAAAAGATGTAGAAGTCACACATTTCATGATCCATTGAATCATTTTTATGTGAATCCAAAACCATGCAAAATATCTTCTAAGAACTTCCAATTCACTGTATCATATGCTTTTTGTAGATCAATCTTCAAAGCAACTCTTCTAGGCCCATCCTTTCTTCCATACCCTTTTAACAACTCTTGAGAAATCAAAATATTATCTTGAATCTACCTATTTGGAATAAAAGCACTCTAATTCCTGTTCACAAGCTTCCCAAGCTTCCCAAGCTAGACTCTTCTTCATTCTTTCTGTAAGAATCTTACTCACACACTTGTATAAGACATTACAACATGTAATTGGCCTGTAATCAGACACTTTACAAGGAGTTTAGATCTTGGGGACAAGAGATTGAGGTTGAATTAATCTCAGTTAAAAACTTCCCATTTTCAAAGAACTCTTTGACAGCCTTGCAAACATCCTCTCTAACAATATGCCATGTCTTCTTAAAGAAGTGAGCAGAAAAACCATCAACTGAATTATCATCAATCTGAAACATAGCTTTCTTGATCTCATTGTTAGAAATTTCTCTCACCATAAACCCTGCTTCTTCACTGTTGAGCTTAGTTGTAAAATCAATGCCAGCATCATGAAAATTCACCACAGGAACACTTTTACCCAAAAAAATTTCAAAGTGCTTAATAAATTGCTTAGCAACTTGCTCACCTTCATATCTAACACCTTGATCATCATGTATAGCATTGATTCTATTCCTGTGATTCCTTCCTTTTAACACCCTATGAAAGAATGCATTATTTCTATCACCTAAACTCAGCCATTTAATCTTTGCTTTTTGGTACAAAAGTTTTTCCTCATCCTTCAATGCATCATTATATTGCTTTAAAATCATACTTTCATCATCTCTAAGATCGTTATTCTCTGGATCATTATCAATTTTACCCTGTATGCTCTTCAATTTTTCTCTAATACTTTTTACATTCTAAAAAATATCCCCATTTTTCCAAGAAAGCCTCTTCATGTAACTCTTAAGAAATCTAAGGTTCTTCACAACTCTAAACATATGACATCCAGTGCTATGTACCCTCCAATACTTTTTAACCACATCATAGAACTCCTTTTTATCAGTAACAAAGTTATTAAATCGAAATGACTTTTTCTTCAGATGAACAACAATAGGAATAACCAATACCATAGGAAAGTGATATGAAATTATATATGGAAGAAAGATAGCATGAGCATCAGGAAACATACTTATGAAATCTTCATTTCCCATGATTCTGTCAAGCTTTTTGAGAACCCCAGTCTTGTCACCAGCTTTAGTTTTGAACAGATTTTTACTCCAAGTATAATGTAGCCCAGAACTAACAATATCATCAACTTCCATGAGATTAACACATTCTTTGAATTCAATCATATCTCTAATCATACTTAAACTCCCAGCTGAATGCTCCTTTGGATCCAAAGTTACATTCATATCTCCCAAAAGTACCCATGGAACTCTGCCCACCATACTTTTATACTGTCCCAACTCATTCCATAACTCCTTCCTTTCATTACCACTATTAGCAGCATAAATGATTGTACAAAAAATTTCCATATTCCTTGTAATGGTTCCAATTTTGCACAAAATAGACTGTTTGCTGTAATTAATAACATTCACATTAACAATACCACTATTCCATCCTACCATGATTTTGCAACCCTTATCACACATCCTCATATTATGAACCCATGTCCAATTCTTAAAAATACTATCACCAATCTTTTGTATCTTTTTTGTTTTTAACTGAGTTTCAATAACACCACAAATATTCAACCTCCCATCTTCTATATACTTCCTAACTTCATTTTGTTTATCAGTGGTACTTAAACCCCTGATATTCCAACATCCAATTTTGAGATCCATCACACACTTATTGTTTACCAAGTACCCCTTTGTCAATACCCTCTGTTAATACAAATATCGCCTAAAAACGTTATTTATATTTTACGATCTTCGCTAAGTTTTGTTAACGACAAAATGTAAACCTTTGTTTCTAAGTAAAACATAATCTTACTTTTTAAGACTTGCATAAACTAGACTTTTGCTATATTTTACATTTTATAAAACACAACACAAGTTTATTTCTTAAATTAGAAATTGTCACATCACATTTATGGCAAGTTTTGTCACTATGTATTTATGGAAAGAAATATGTTTGACTAACTTTGTTGTTGCTTGCAAGCTTTGTATTTGACTTGTTTTTAAGTGATGTGACATTGTTTGGTTACTAGGATTTATGAGACAAGACCTTGTTTGGTTTGAAGAGTTATTGCATAAACCTACTGCAGACCCGGCGGTACCCTGGGGGTACACGGGCGGAACCCATCTGAGGGTTCCGCCTGATCCGCTAAGCATGCAGAATGTTGTGCTATAAATACCAAGCCATAACTTGATTTTTGGCTAACCTCTTGAGATCATATTTTACACACACACTCATCTTTTCTTCTAACCTCTTAACATTGTAAATGTGAAGTTTCCTTTTGTAGCAAAGAAGCTCACAAGGTCGTCAAAAGTTACAAGTTTCCAACACAACGTTGCAAGACTTGTTAGCTTAGTATTGTGTAAACTCTTGTTGTTAACACGTCAATTGTTTGTGTATATTCTGTAGTGAGTGGTTAGTATTTTAGTCCTCAAAATACAAAGAGTGTTGGGAGTTGTTGTACCCTAGTAAAAGAACTAAACGGGAGTGGTTGTGCCCTTGTAAAAGAACTCGACATCTAGCTTTGTGTCGGTAAAAGTATAAGCGACGTGTAAGGTTTTCTCCGCCGGTGAAAGGAGCTTGTTGACTAGTGAAAGAAACTCTCGAGTTGGATACTCGGGGCATGGACGTAGGGCAAGGAAAAAGAGTCCTTGTAGCCGAACCACGATAAATACTCGTGTTGTGTTGATCGTTTCTTTCATTTACTTGCATGTTATATATTGTGTTTGTGCATATATCTTTGATCAAACGGAAAGTTTCAAAGCCAACTTAACAAGTATAAAAAGATTTTAATCGGTAAACTATTCAACCCCCCGTTTTGAAACTTATGTGAAATCTAAAGATATAGATTTGTGGTATATAATTATTGATGGTGATAACGTAGTTACTAACATCAAAGATGATGATCAAAAGAAATTAATAGGTAAAAATAATGAAGCTAAAATGATGCTTTATAATGCTTTGCCTAAGAAAGAATATGAAAGAGTCTTTTTGTGTAAAACCGCCAAAGATATTTGGCAATCTTTAATTGTCACTCATCAAGGAAACTCACAAGTTAAAGATAACAAAATTGATCTTCTTGTTCAACAATATGAACAATTTGTTATTTCCGAAGATGAGATTATTGATAATGCCTTTGCTAGGTTTAACACTATTATTACTTCACTTAAAGCACTTGATGAATCTTTTTGTAGTAAGAACTTTGTCAGGAAATTTCTTAGAGCACTCCATCCGAAGTGGAGAGCAAAAGTGACGGCAATTGAAGAATCCAAAGATCTTTCAAGCATGTCACTTGATGAGCTTATTGGAAACCTCAAAGTTCATGAAATGGTAATGGAAAAAGATTCGGAACTAGTTAGAGGCAAGAAAGAAAAAGTTAAGTCCATTGCCTTGAAAGCTAGAGTCCAATCAAGTGATGATGAAGAATCTACTTCGGATAGTGATGATGAGGAATATGCTATGGCCGTGAGAGACTTCAAGAAGTTCTTTCGTAGGCGAGGAAAGTTTGTAAGGCAACCTAAAGATGACAAGAAAACCTTCTGGAAAGATCGTGATGATCGAAAAGGAAAAGTTGAAAGAAAATGTTATAGGTGTGGAGACACAAGTCATCTTGTGGGAGAATGTCCAAAACCACCCAAGAGCAAACCTCAACAAGCTTTTGTGGGTGGTGCTTGGAGTGACTATGAAGGAGATGATGATGTGCCAAAGAATGATGATATTGCTCTCATGGCTCACAACTCAAATGAGGTACTCTCCGACTCATCTTACTCCTCTATAGATGATGATACTTTACAAAATGAATATAACAAACTTTGTGAGTTAAGCTTAAAAATCATAAACAAAAATAAATTTTTGAAAACTAAAAAGGAGTTTTTAGAAAATGAAGTCTATGAGTTAAAAGAAAAAGCTAAGAGATTAGAAAAGGGTAAAGATATTGACACCTCATGCAAATCATGTGAAGAACTTAAACTTGAAGTTGAGAGACTTAAAATTACTCAAAATGATCTAATCAAACAAACCACAAAGTTCAAAAAGTTCGATAAGAACATTTCATGTGCGGATGAAATTATGAAACTTCAAAAGTCACCTTTTGATAAAACAGGTCTAGGTTTCAGGAAAGTAGAAATCATTAAGGGACAAACGAAACAAGAAAAGAACACACATGAAACAAACAAAATTGCTACAGCAGCCCGCGGACCAGACGGAACCCAAATTAGGGTTCCGCCCGTTGGCCCCGAGGGATCCGCCAGGACTGCTGCAGCAGTAACTCCATCCACATCGGATAGTTCAAAATTTGTTAAAGTTACATATAAAAATGGAACAAAACCTGCCTTTAGAACTGGAGTAGGACCTAGTAAAAGTGAATTTAGAGCTAAGACTACTCAACCAAGATCTAAGACTCCAATTCCCAAACGCCCCTTTCCAAAGAGCAACTTCAATGCTCGACCAAACTACCAACACGCTTGGAATCAAAACACTCCTGGACATTACCAAAACTCAAACTACATGCCATGGAACCCTTATGCTCTATTTTCCTATTTGGAACGAATTAATGGTATGCTTAACCAAAATGGACCCATGAGAAATTGGGGACCAAATGTTTGAGTGTTTTTCATAAAATAGGTATGCCTCAAAGTTTGTTTGGATCCGGATGAATGGATTAAAGATAGCGGTTGTTCAAGGCACATGACGGGTAATAAAAGCCTCTTCTCAACATATCACAAATGTGATGGAGGTAATGTTACGTTTGGTAGTAATGCTAAGAGCAAAATCATCGGAAAAGGTACAATCTCTCATGACTCCTGTTAGCAATAGAAGTGTTGATCATCAATGGAATCAAAGAGAGATCTCAATGATCGCCCCTTAGGGGGAGATTGTTAGAAATAGAAGTGACGATCATTATTGTATCAACGAGTCTTGTAATAGTCTTGTAGTTTAGTTAAGGGTAAACGGGCTTGGTTTAATCTAACATTGTATTAGTTTATGTCTAGTCCATTACATAAGCCCAAGCCCGGCCCATCTCTTTATCCTAACTATATAAACCTCCAAATGCTACCATTTGGAGGTGGTGCTTCTATGTTATTTTCTCTCATTGTATTCTTCTCTCCTAATCTAATATATCTCACTTTCTCTCTCTAGAAGTTGCCATCTTTCTTATCTCTTCATCTCTCTATTTATCTTTCTTAATCTTCTTATTATGTGTGAAATGATATAAGTTTTGGGACCAACAAGTGGTATCAAGAGCCTAAGATGATTTAGAAGTGTTCTTATTGTCAAAAATAGTATCTTTATTGTCAAAAAATCGTATCTTGAAATTTTTTTTGACACTTTTATTCGTATTTCTGCTCATTATATATGTTTTTTTTTTTTTATAAAAGCTTTAGATCTTCTTTAGTCAAAAGTATTACTAGTATTTTTTTTACGTCTTTATTTAGTTGATTATAAAAGTTAACATTTTTCAGCTTATTTTTTTGTTTTTGAAAACAGTCATTTGTGTCCAATCAGTCCTTTTTACATTCACAGTCCAAATTGTCCTTTTTGTTTTTTTTCTAATCTGAGTCCTTTTTGTTTCTTTTATTTTTCGAGCTCATATTTCTTGTGGTCTAAAAGCTGTCGGAAAAGGCTAACCGGAAAAGTTAACGGAAAAGTGGTCGGAATCTGGTCGGAAAAGTCAAAAAAACTCAGTTTACGCTTAAACTTATGCACAAAACCCTTTTCTTACGCATAACAAGCAAAGTCTACGCGCAACTCATCATCCTACGCATAACTTCTAGCTTGGAAAGTTAGTAAGTTCGTGTACGCACAAATCTTACGCGTAAGACCAAGTTTACGCGTAACATCTACGCTTAAGGTTTACGCGTAACATCTACGCTTAAAGTTTACGCACAACTTTTACAATTAAACTTTACGCACAACATTTACGCAAAAGATTTTTTACGCGTAAGATTTCCAAGTTTCTTTAAAAAAAAAAAAAAAAAAAAAAAAAAAAAAAAAAAAAAAAGAAACCACGAGTCATGTTCTAATATTAACAAATCCAGAATAATTATACTACATCTATATCCTAATCACATCCAATTCAAAAAAAAAAAAAAAAAAAAAAAAAAAGGCAGTAACTTAAACTACAAACAATCCCCTCGTTATCTTTCCCAACCAAAAAAAAAAAAAAAAAAAAAATCATCTAAAATCAAAACACAATACTCACGATCTCAGTTTTTCTCTTGTTATAATCCAAGATTCGTTCAAAAGAACTCAACCACAAGAGATTTACATCATAGATCCATATAGAAGCTTAAACTTTTTTCTTTAATATCCGAATCAAATAGAAAGATTAAAACAAATCTGTTTCATCTCCTTTTACATTCGGTAAACAAAAACAAGACACAAGAACAACCTACCTGGGTTCGATACCAACTTCTTCAGCCGTTGTCTTTGTGGTTTGTTAGTGAGCTACGAAAAAGATCAAAGAGTGTGTTGTGTGTTCGAATTTAAGGCAACAAGTAGAGGTCTGTGTTTGGGTTTCGTTAGTATTAGAAAAACAAGCAGGTGTTTGTGTTGTTCGGATTATAAGCAAACGAAGAATACAAGGGGTGAATTTTTTTCTTAGATCTGATTTGAGAATATTGGTGGCTACCATTGTGGTTTAGAGAAATATTTTAGTGACTGCATTTTTATTTGAGGTGAGAGTATTATTAGGGTTAGGTGTGAGAATAAGTGGTTCTTTATAAGTGAGTTATTTAGGGTTAATTGTTGTGGACTACTAAAAGGGACGAATTTTGGTGCATTTTTACTTTGGCCGTGAATTTGTCAAAATTATCTGGGCCAGTCATCCGAAAATTTTCTGTTAGTTATAAATTGTGGTACTTAAGCTTAAACGAAAATTATCTTATAAGGATACTTGGTGCTAAATTTTTTTTGGGGGATATAGTTTTGGACCACATTTTTAATTGAGCTTCAATTAATCCGAGGTTGATTATTATTTTGGTCTGAAAATTTCGAGTTCGTTGATATATCTACGGTGCTACATATTGGAAAAACTCGTTTCGAAAAAATCACTTCTTTATCGTCTACAAGATCCGTATTCATTTCACACGTTCAAAATGTCTTTTCTTACAAATTTCTTTTCATCGATTGATATGGATCCTCTTGTTCAATTTTTTGCTCCAATTCCTAAGACAGAGAAGTCAGTGACTGAGACTGAGGAAATATTGACTGAGACTGAGAAGTCGTTGACTGATAATGAACAAGACGTTGATGAAAATGAGCTTCCTGATTACGTAAAATATCTTGACCTGAGATTTCCATTCACACTCGTTGAGCATATGAAACGACCACCTTTGACTGTAAAGGCACAAAATGGTGAAGAATCATGTGAAAATAAGTCAGTAGAACCTGAACGTACACTGGCAAATGGACATGATATTGGGCATCAACATAGATATGCTACGAGTACACAGACAGGGATTCTGATAAGGGAATATGTTGGAGATCCAATGGGTCAGTTTGAGAGTCAGAATGTGGTCAATCATAATGGGAATGATTGTTTCGTGACTTCGATTCAGAAACCTACATCAGCAACTCACAGCAGTGATATTGGTATTAATTACAATGTCAATGCTATGACGAGGGTAGAAAAGATCCAGTACTTGTTGATGCTAGCCAATAAAGAAGAATCGGGAATACCGTTAACTGCTGAGGAACATGAGTTTAGAGCTACAACAAGAATTAATGACAATTCAGCAGATCTTAATGAAACCTACAACTTTATGGCAAATCAGCAGGCAACAACATCAAGCAGTGATTTTGATCTTCCTCCTACTTATGATTCAGATCCATTCCATGAGGTACCAAATTATGGTAATGATGCTAATCCGTTTGCTCATGAGAAGCTACATTATGTGCCACCTGAACCTAATTATGATACATATGTGGAGGAACAAGTTAATAGCAATGTTAACTATGAAACTCCATACATGGATCCTAATGGAGTTCAAGTTGCACAAAATGGTGCTAATGATGAGGAAACACGTGCTTTGTTTGAATCATTATTGAATAATTGTCGTGTTCAAATTGAGAATGTGAAAAAGGTCAATCGCGATGTTAAGGCCGCGAATGTTAAATTGACCGCTGAGCTTGAGAGTTACAAGGAAAACGTTAAAGCTTTTGAGTTTCATAACAAAAGATTGTCTGAATTAGAAACTGGTTATCAAAATTCCGTTTCAAGGGAAAAACAATTGCAACTCAAGTTTGATACACTTGATGTTAATTCTTTCAAGAAGATAAAAGCTTTAAATGCGGAAATTTCTGATTTACAAAACCAACTTTCTAAACAAAAAACAGCTTATACCAATCTTGAAAAAGAAAGGGATGAGTTGAAAAAGGACTTTGCAAAGAAAGAAGACAAACTTTTGGCCGAAATCGTAGAGTCAGAACACATGATTGCTCATTTAGAAGAATTGGTAGTTAAGTCGGGTCAGTCAAGTCAAACAATAAAAATGATTTCAAATCAAACTAATCCGGTTTACCATACGAAACATAAAGTGGGTCTTGGTAACAACACCCCCTGTAATCTCAAGAAAGCTCAGCAAGCTCAGAATTGTTTGTTTAATGGAAATGTTTTGTTGGCTAAGCATGATCCTCCCATTGTTCGTGATTCTGTGGAAACGATTGAATTGACCGAAGAGAGCATAAATAAAATGAAACAAAAGGATTTGAAACCCATTGATTACAACAAATTGAACAAACTTTCGGGAATTACTTTTGTTCCACAAAAAGAACCATCTGTGTTTTCCATAAAACGACCATTAGCAAAAATGTTTTCTAAGAAAGTAATTGTTTCCAAATCTCTTTCAAAAATGGAACAAATTTCTTCTAACAACACTTTTAATACAAGTGAGGCTAGAGAAATTTTGGATGACGTTAAAAAGAGAATTCAAGAACTTCAAAATATTGTTGCTTCTAAAACTACAATCGATATTAACAACTGGCATTTCAGTTTTCATATTGAGCAGAAAAAAGTTTTTGAAAACGAAATTACTATCCCACTGAATAACATCAGTGCGAGGGTAATCCATTTTGAACGTGCTTTCTTAAAAGAAACGGCCGACTTTGTCAAGGACCACAAATCCCTGGTAAACGAAACTAACGAAACTCGTGAAAACATGAATGTTTTGGAAAACCTAAATGATTCTCTCTTCGAAGCTGTTATGACTACTGATATCATGTCCATCATTTTACAAACATATTCGGTTGAGGACGATGAAAGACTGCGAGCTGAGACATCTGAAATTGTTTCCAAATATGAAAATGCTCTTGTAAAACTTGAAAAAGAAAACATGTCGTTTTTCAAACAACTTGATCGAAAATCAGAGGAATGCAAGTATGACAAATTGTCGTATGAGCATGCCTACAAGGACATGAAAGAGCAAAATGATCTTTTGAGAGCTCAGCTTGTAAGTTTAAAAGGGAAGGGTGTAGATACTAAGTTTGCAAAACCATCGACTTCGGAGAAACCAAATGTTTCAAAAACAGTTGAAAAACCAAAAATGTCAATTTCACGGTTTGCTCCAAAAGTTGATGAGAAAAAGGATTTGACAAAACCAGTCACTCCACAACCCTTGCCCAAGCAAATTGAAATTGAAAAGATTGTTGATAAACAAAAATTGGTTGTTGAAAGAAACACAAATGTGAGTGCACCTAGCACTTCTAGGAATAGAACACCAAATGTGACCACAAAAACTGTAAAGGAGTCTCTTGGTTCTAATGACATGGTCCACAATCACCATCTAGAAGAAGCTAGGAAAAGGGCACAACTTCGAAAAGACGGAATTTTAGGCGCAAAACCTAGTGTGATGAATTCTATAAGATTCCAAAGCACTGCTAGTAGTAGTAAACCATTACCTAGGAACAATCTACAAAATACTAGGGATTGGCTTGCATCTAAGAGTAGTGGCACACAAGATAATGCTAAGAACGTAGAATGCAACACAAAGAATTCCAAAGTCTCATCGCACAACAAACAATTTCCAAATGACTGTAGTGACAAAGTTAAGGTTGCAGTTTTAAACAAAAATGTTGAATTTGTCTGTCCTACATGTCAAAAATGTGTTTTTTCAGCTAATCATGATGCATGTGTTGCACAATATATCAAGGAAGAAAATGCTCGTACTAAGGTACAATCCACTAAGAAACCAATTAGAAACAAACCCGTTGATAAGAAGCAAGAGGCTAAGAAACCTAATAGGTGGATACCGAAAGGATGTAGTTTTTCCAAGACTGAGACTTCCGTTGCATCTGATAAGAAAACTACGTCTAGATCTTACCTTAGGTGGATTCCCACGGGAAAAGTTTTTAATACATTTGGTCTTAGATGGATTCCCACAGGAAAGATTCTTGATTGTTGCACCAAGACAAATAATAGTGAAAATCATCAGGATAAAGAAGTAGCAACCACTACAACCGTTGATAGTGAACACCCTCAATGTGAGGAAACATGTACTTCTAACACTGTTATTTGTGAGAATTCTTCTTCTATGGATGCAGGTACTTGTGAAAGTGTTGAGGGTTCATACACCCATTGTGGTAAAGAAGAAATTTACGCCAACATCGCATGTGGAAATCCTTCTCTAATTCCACTCGTAACTCCACTTTTACTTGTCAAACTTTAATTTTTCTTTCTTTCTTCAAATCTTTTCTTTGTAAATTTTTTTTGAAAAAAACAAAATACAAAATTTGAAAAACCAACAAAATCAAAATACAAAATTATAAAATTTTCAAAAAATACAAAAACAATATAAAATCAAAAATCCAAAAATATTCTTCTGACGACATGTCTCTTGTATAATCGATATTCTGTACGTTTCTAGAAATGTCATTCAACAATGATACGGATATGTATAGATGCTTGAGCGAGAGTTCTCGAAAATGTTTTCTAAAACATGTCGTTTCTCAAAAGTTTCTTCACAATGGCTTTCGTATACTTCAGTACGAAACCCGTGCTTCAAAGTGAAATCTTTTCAAAATTTAAGTCCGGGTATAACAACTCGAAAAGATTTCAAATAAGGACTTAAAATAATGACTTCTTAGTATTTCAGCTAAGGACTCGTTCTTCAAAGAAAGGTAAGTGCTTAATCAAAAATGAAGGTTTCAAATATCTTTCGAGCACTTATCCTAAAAACAAAAATTCTCTTACATCATGAGCACCACATCTTCAAGATTTTTTAAAACGATTTTCAAAATCTATCAAAATCGGTGCTCATCATCAAAATGACTTGTGTACACCTTACAGTGCACAACTCAAGTTTTCAAATAAAGGAAAGTGCTACGCAAAAATGATTTTCATCAAAAAAGTGCACTTATCCTAAAAATGGACACTGTTGTACGCCTCAGTGTGATATTCCTATTCAAACAAAGAGAAGTCTTTCTTTTTCAAAAAACCTTGATGCAAAATTCAACAAATCTGAAACTTCTTTCTCTTTCAGAATTTTGCTTCAAGAAGACTCCTTCCCTCTAAACCTTAAAAAGTTTAACATTCTCAAAAACATATGCGAGTTTTGAGGGGGAGTATTTCAAAAACAAAATTGTTCCGAATTCATGCAAAAACGAATATGTCTTTCTCTCCAAAAAGCTTTTTCTTAATCAGTTGATATCAAAAATATCACGATATGCTAATTTTGAGGGGGAGAAGACATGATTATAATGTGATCAAAGATGTTTAAAGTTTGTGACTGAATCTCTAAAGAGCTCGACTCAGAAAGTACCAATGAATTGACGAAGCTTTATATGTCAGTAATCGAAAAGACTTGTCCTGGACGGGTAATAATTTCAAGCTAGTTTAACTAGTGATGTAAGTGTGTCTCGAATAGGACTTGTCTGAGTAGAATGTACCATATCGAGAGACTTTCTTTGGACTTGACCAGGACGGGTAATAATTTCAAGCTAGTCTAACTAGTGATGTAAGCGTGTCTCGAATCGGTCATGTTCACTGAAAGTGGATCAATTCAAAAAGTGCAAACTCCTTCCGCATGTGCAAATTTCTTAAAAATCCATGAGCACATGTGAAGGGGGAGTCCTTCCAAATGAAATCAAAAACTCTCAAAGTGTTAAAAAAATATATGTTTCATTATCATAAACACTTTGAGAAGATTTTCAAATGAATGGTTTTATGGCAACAATAGGATAGTCATGAAGATATAAGGTGACTAAGGTTAGGAATAACCGTCCTATGATCCGCTAGAGCCGGAGGGATCTACCCAAGGACAATTCCAATAGATTAGAATTAGAAGTCCTTAGGTATGATTGAAAAAAAGGGAGAAAATGAGAAAGGAGAAAGAAGGGGTTGAAGAATTAAAAAGAAAAGTTATGAAAAAGGGTGAAAAGAAATAGCCCTCCAAATGTTCAACCTTAGGGCAGACACCGGGTTCAATTCATATGCTACTGGTTGTTACTAAGGTGACACCAGTATTGAAGATAAAGACATCATGGACCCAGTGACGCACTGCACTAAACCTTCTTATCCACTCAAGTTCTCTTAAAAGAGCTTGTTTCATTCTCACGGGGAACCGGTGTAATCTATCGATCTGTCTCTTAGAGATGATTGATATTGAAACAGGAGACCTCTCCCTAATCTCCGCATAGGAAACCAAGTGTGCACTTATCGAGTCTAGAGCCCCGAGATTCATCAAAAGATCTCTTAGGAACACTTAGTATTTCTACAACTAGCGTTCTACATCAATGGACACCAGCTGTAAACTATCGAGTCCTTCGCAGATCTTAGCAATCTGCCAGAACATTTATGAGAGGATTCACACTTGTGATTCTCAATGATTGAATGGAAATTCCTGCCAGGGTCAACATCAAACAGCCCTGACAGCAGGTCACTTCGGTAATTCTTTATGGGTTACGCTTAGTGTTCGCGGTGGTTTTAAACGGTCTACAGTCGTGGAGTGATCCCCAGCGACTCACCCAGTCATTGAGCTACTTAGTAGGTCTCGTAAGCTCTCTCGAGAGTATCTGACATGGGAACGGCCTTGGTAAGGATTAGAAGGAGTCTTCACACTATGCTGTTGACGATCTCTAATTCCTTATCTGTAAGTACCGGTTGATTTATTGCTAACTGTTTTCATGCAGCTACACATCACCTCCATGGCGACAAATTCCACATGCTCATACATGCATCTCGAAGTCAAAGGAATGTTCTCACAAAGATCAAAGCTAAGAAAGGTTCAAAGAAAGATTCTACGCAATGTGAAAGAACCTACAGAAGTAAAGTGACAAAGATCTGTGTGAAAACGGGAACTACAAATGCATGTATCACAAAGACTAAAGACGTATGAGCATGTTGGAATGGCGGACAACCACCACAGACGCAGAAGTGGCGAAAGGCAGATGACACCACATCACAATAGAACAAAGAACAAAGAAAATTCAGTCATCAAAGATCACAAAGCATGAAGGAACAAAGACTAAAGACTATTCTACAAAGACTCAAAGATCAAGACAACAAGCTTCAAAGTTTAAAGATCAAGATCACAAAGAGAGATCTCAATGATCACCCTTAGGGGGAGATTGTTAGCAATAGAAGTGTTGATCATCAATGGAATCAAAGAGAGATCTCAATGATCGCCCCTTAGGGGGAGATTGTTAGAAATAGAAGTGACGATCATTATTGTATCAACGAGTCTTGTAATAGTCTTGTAGTTTAGTTAAGGGTAAACGGGCTTGGTTTAATCTAACATTGTATTAGTTTATGTCTAGTCCATTACATAAGCCCAAGCCCGGCCCATCTCTTTATCCTAACTATATAAACCTCCAAATGCTACCATTTGGAGGTGGTGCTTCTATGTTATTTTCTCTCATTGTATTCTTCTCTCCTAATCTAATATATCTCACTTTCTCTCTCTAGAAGTTGCCATCTTTCTTATCTCTTCATCTCTCTATTTATCTTTCTTAATCTTCTTATTATGTGTGAAATGATATAAGTTTTGGGACCAACAACTCCCTTTCTATAGATGATGTTGCTCATGTTGATAACTTAGGATTTAATCTTCTTAGTATTAGTCAACTTTGTCGTAATAAGTATAATGTCCTTTTTAGTGAAAACGGTAGTAAAATCCTTAAAGATGGTATAACCGTAGCAAAAGGTGTCCTTAAGAACAACGTATACGTCATGAAGTTGGATTCAACATCTAGAGACAAACTTTGTCTTACCTCATTAGATGAATCTTCAACTTTATGGCATAGACGTTTAGGACATGCTAACATGAGACTAATCCAAAACCTCTCCTCCAAAGACTTAGTTCGAAACCTACCCAAGTTGAAATATGACCAACACTTTTGTGATGCTTGCAAAGTTGGTAAACAAGTCCATAGTAGCCATAAGGCTAAAAACATGGTGTCTACATCTAGGTGTCTAGAACTTTTGCATATGGATTTGTTTGGTCCATCCGCTATACAAAGTTATGGAGGTAACTTCTATACTTTGGTCATAGTAGATGATTACTCACGTTATACTTGGACAAAGTTTTTGAAAAGTAAAAATGAAGCTTTTGATAAATTTGAGACTCTAAGTAAGAAAATTCAAAATCAAGTAGGGTCTAATATAGTGTCTATTAGAACGGATCATGGTCATGAATTTGATAATGAATTTCAATTTGGAAACTTTTGTGATAAAAATGGAATTACTCATAACTTTTCGGCTCCACGTACTCCTCAATCTAATGGTGTAGTAGAACGTAAAAACCGGACATTACAAGAGATAAGTAGAACAATGCTTAATGAACAAACTATTCCACAAAAGTTTTGGTGTAATGCCATTGACACATCAACGTACATTCTTAATCGAGTCCTAATTAGACGATTTTTGAATAAAAATCCTTATGAACTTTATAGAGGTAAAAAGCCTACATTAGGATACTTTAGAGTGTTTGGGAGTAAATGCTTCATTCTTAACACCAAGGATTATCTCACCAAATTTGACCCAAAGTCTTATGAAGGTGTATTTCTTGGATATTCACAAAATAGTAAAGCTTACATTGTTTTGAACAAAGAAACCTTAAGAGTCGAGGAATCGTTAAACGTAACATTTAACGAAAGTCCACCTCCCTCTAAGACATCACCTTTGGTAGATGATGACTTAGTTGAAAGCCAAGCAATTGAATGTCAAGAAATCTTAGGTAATGACAAGGAAGATGAACTATTAAACAAAGAACTTGTCAATGTCAAAGAATCTAAAAGTCACCCATTAGACGGTGTCATAGGCAACATTAACGAAAGAACACTTAGATCAAAAGTTCAAAATGAAAGCAACTACTTTTGTTTCGTGTCAACCATTGAACCGAAAAACATTAATGAAGCCATTAAAGATGAATCTTGGGTAATTGCAATGCAAGAAGAATTAAACCAATTTGTTAGGAATGATGTATGGACATTAGTTCCTCAACCAAAGAGTCAAACAATAATTGGAACAAAATGGGTCTTTCGTAATAAAATGGATGAAAATGGAATTGTGTCTAGAAACAAAGCTAGGCTAGTAGCACAAGGATATAATCAACAAGAAGGCATTGATTACGATGAAACTTTTGCTCCGGTAGCTAGGCTCGAGTCAATTAGAATATTACTTGCTTATGCGTGTGCACATAATTTTAAACTCTTTCAGATGGACGTCAAAAGTGCATTTCTAAACGGAGTCATTAATGAAGAAGTGTATGTTGCTCAACCACCGGGCTTCATCGATTTTGAAAAACCTAATTATGTTTACAAACTTAAAAAGGCTCTTTACGGACTTAAGCAAGCTCCAAAAGCATGGCATGATCGACTTAAAACATTCCTAGTTGACCATAAGTATACCATGGGCTTAGTTGATAATACTCTCTTCACTAAGAAGAAAGATTCACATATTATCATAGTCCAAATCTATGTTGATGACATTTTATTCGGATCAACTTGTCAAGAATTATGTGTGGATTTCTCAAAAATCATGCATGACGAGTTTGAAATGAGTATGATGGGAGAACTCAACTTTTTCTTAGGACTCCAAATCAAACAACTTGAAGATGGTATCTTCTTTAACCAATCTAAATATATTAAGGACATGCTTAAGAAATTTGGACTAGAAGATTCGAAACCTATCAAAACTCCCATGTCCACGGAAACTAAACTCACCAAGGATGAGGAAAGTGAATCCGTAGATAGCACTAAATATAGAGGTATGATTGGTAGTCTACTTTACCTAACGGCTAGTAGACCCGACATTATGTTTAGTGTTTGTCTATGTGCTCGTTTTCAAGAAGATCCTAAAACTACCTATCTCGAAGCCGTTAAAAGGATTTTTAGGTATATTAAGGGCACTACACATTTAGGTTTATGGTATCCCAAAGGAACGGGAATAGACACCATAGTGTATGCCGACTCGGATCATGCCGGTGACTAGGTCGATAGAAAAAGCACAAGTGGTGTTTGTACTTTTGTTGGATATTGTCTCACCTCATGGTTCTCTAAGAAGCAAACGGCTCTTGCTATCTCAACAACGGAAGCCAAGTACGTTTCGGCCTGAAAGGCATGTCAACAAGCCCTTTGGATGAAGCAAGCTCTTGTCGACTACGGAATTCAACTCAACGACATCACAATTCTTTGTGACAACAAAGGTGCCATTGATCTTAGCAAAAACCCGGTTCAACATGCTCGTACAAAACATATTGAAATCCGTCATCATTTCCTTCGTGACAACGTCCAAAAAGGAAATATCTTAATTGAGAAAGTTTCTTCCGAAGATAACATAGCCGACATTCTCACAAAACCTCTTAAACGTGAACCTTTTAATCTTCTTAGGCTAGGCTTAGGACTTATGGAACCTACATTGTAGTTCTGAACATTAGACAAAAATCACAAAATTCAAAACAAATCCAAAACCATTCTTCTCAGCAGGGTCGGCGGAACCCTCAACCATAACGGACGGAACCCACCTTAGGGTTCCGCCGTATCCGTCGACCTGCAGAATCATTTTCTTTGTTTATATTAATCCAAACACCCATTATCTCATACCACAACTTCCAAACTGCTACTATTCACTTTACCACTCATCCACACCTACGAATTCTTGGTCCTTCATTCATTTACATTGCTAATCAATCATCATTGTAAGTATTCTAAACATGATTACAATCCTGATCTGAGTCTAGGAATTCTATTTCTTGCACAAAAATAAAAACTTGGGGTTATGCATTAACTTAAGAAATTCATGCATGAGATTAGGTAATTAATAAAACTAATCATGTTTCCCATAGTTAGGAATTGCATCTTTAATTAGTATAAACATGTTTGCTAAAACACCCCATGTCAAATCCTTTCAAAAATTTCTCACAAGTAGGACAAATATTTTTTCGTCTCACATTGAGAATACAAAATCAAAACGTTATGCTTAAAACATCACTTGCATAATGTCTCTTGAATGCTAAAGGGAATACATAATCAATATGTATTTTCGGGTACGTTCAAACGAAGCTACATTGAACTAGGAGCGTTTGGGTTATCTTTTGTTTTATAACAAAACTTGCATAGAACGATTTTGAAGCATCAAAATGAGTCAAGATAACCGCACCTCCATATTGTTTTCATATAGGCACACACTAGAACTTCCACATTATAATAGTGGTTTACGTAAACTAAAATGTGAAATTTTGTTGTTCTAGGAATCATCATGCCTCCTCTAACCCACTACGACCACAAGGACACCATTAAGTACCTACCAAAACACCACAAAACTAAAGGCCTTACCGCAAATCAAGTAAACGTTTTTAAAGCCCTAGAAAAACACTATGTCCATGAGGGTAGAACCATTGACCCATCTTTCCTAGAAGGCACAAACCTTTACGCCAATTTTGCCACAATCAACTTTGAGTGTCTTTTGAATATCGACGAGCCTATTTGTCCTAGGTTCATTCTAGAGTTCTATGCATCCTCCGTCCTCTCCACGGATGACTATGGTCATATGTCTATCAACTTTAGGGTTAGCGGTCATCAATACTCCTTCACTCTTGAGGAGTTTTCTCAAATCCTAGGTGTCCCAAACCATGGTACTTGCCTCTATTCCGACTTGCACTCCCTCTCAACTCTTGACAACCTCCAAGACCGTATCCACCCTTATGACACACCCCTTGTCTCAAAAGATGTACTTCGTGACCACCTCTTTGTTAGGACCACCACCACTAGGAGAACCCGTTCGGGGAATGAGGTCGATAAGGACCCATATGGAATGGAAATGAACGAACTTAAGCCCCAATTCAAGAAATGGGAGGAAGTCCTTAGAGCAAATGTCATTAGCACAATAGGGAACCGTGACCATATCAACCTTTGCCTTTGCTACATGCTCTACTCCTTGTCCGTTAGGCAACCTTTCAACCTTGCCTACTACATGACCAAGAGAATGGCCGACATTCCCGTGCATGGCACAACGGCTATGCCATATGGAATGCTCTTGACCCGTCTCTTTAGGTTCATCTCACCCATTCCACCAACCTCAAATGGTATTCGTCTTAACTACACTCTCATTCCACACACCTTTGTTCCACTTAGTGATAAGAGAGTTTACAAAGCCCAAGGAAAACGCCCACATCCTCCTACCTCATCTTCGTCTTCCTCAATGAGCGAAGATGACAATTTGCCAAACTCTAGGCTCCCTCCTCTCGAATACCTTTCTCAACTTCCGGATATTCCTAATGAGTCGGAGGAGTTCAAGCAAACAAAGGGGATGTTTAAGAATCTTGGAAGGTTCCTTGGAAAGCTCAAGAACAAGATCGACCGTCAATGAGTGCGGGTGTGTTAGGAGTGTTTGGCACAAGGTGCTATTGGAACAATTTGGTAGTTTAAACAATCTTTGTGATGTATTTGTGTGTTAGTACAATGTTTGATACACTTTGGAACATGTTTCAACTAACAATGATGCAGGGAGACAACTTTTGGCAAGTTGTCAAATTTTCAAGTTTATGATATTTTCACTAAGTATAGTGAGATTCTCGACCTCAAGGTCAAAGTCCTATGAAATGCATGTTTACGTGTCCAATTTTTGCATTACCCAACTAGAAATGCCTTATCTCTTTGATTTTAGGAGTTTTCGAAAATTTTGAAAAACGACTCGCGGGTCAAAAACGTGGACTGCCACTTTTTTCACCCCTGGCGGATCTGGCGGTACCCAAATTTGGGTTCCGCCAGTACAATTTCTGGGAATCCCAGATTTTGCCCAACGGACCAGGCGGCACCCTCAAATGGGTTCCGCCTGTGTATTCTGAGGGTGCCGCCAGCCTCCTGCAGAATTTTAGTTTTTATTTTCACAATTTCAACATCCAAACACCAAAATCCAATCCTTTTAGGTAGAAAACCATTACTTGCAATGTGTTTAGCAAAATAGGATACTCCTTCTTCCATAAACTTAACCAAAACCATTTCCCGCCAAAATTCAAATTCAACCATAACAACCTCAAGGACCCCTAAAACATTAAGGAAGGAACCCTTTTAAGGGATCCTTGAAATCCCTCAGATTTTTACTATCACAAATCCACCAAAACCACTAAGCATTTAGTGCAAAACTTGTCTTCTCATTTCACCATTTTCATTGGATTGACTCCTATGACATGACAACCCACAATTAGTTTTCCAAATCATTAGAAACCTCCATTTTTGTATGGACTAACATCAAATCCAAACACTCCTTCCCACAAATCTTCATCACTATAAATTAAACCATCCTCAACACCATCAAATCACACCTTCCTCAACACAACTTCTCAACCTTATAAACCATGACTAAGTCAACAAACACCTCTCAACCATCAAGACCCATCCGGAAAACCGCCCGAATTAGTGTTAAACCACTATGGTCCAATCAACCCATCAACATAACCTCCTCATCCTCGGATGAATTTACATCACCCATAAAAAATGAACACTTTTTGAACCTTGCATCTCCATCACCATCACCCAATCAACCAAATGAGCTCACTCCACCACCAACTAAATCACCTATTGACCCAACTCCACCAAGTGCTCCAACTCAACCATCCAAAACCTCATCACCATCACCATTACCCAAAATTGAGCCAATGGAACTCTTTGGGTCTCCTCCCACATCATCACACCCATTTGTCCAAGATCTTAATGATCTTCCACCAAGACCTACACAACCACCACCTTTTGCAAATCAATCACCAAGGTCAATTCTAGACCTTGATGAGGATCTTGATCTTAACCTTAACCAACCATCACAACAAGTGTACCATCCACCCACACCATTGTTGTTTCACCCCATCTACCATGACATTCATGGTCCTCTATATGGAGAACCAAACTTTGAACACCATGATCACTCAAATCCACCACACCCTCAACCTCAAACCTTTGAGTCTTTATTTCCCTCTTATGAGGATATCCAAAACATGGTTGAAAACCATCTCCATCAAGCAATGGAATTTCAAACCACATTGCTTGACTCAATACCAAACCAATCATCCACCCAAGAACCACAAACCAACCAACCCTCAAACCAAGAAACCAAAACCAACCCATTTCAACCCACTCATCCCCATGCTTGCTCAAATTGTGAGCAAATGGGTGAAACCATCAAAACCTTGCTTCACCAATTCTAAAATGAAACTCGGTTTGCATTCCAACATGTCATTGAACGTTTGGATGCACTTTCCCACCCCAACAAATCCTAGACAACCCTTGGAGGCCGTTTGCCCCAATTTAGGAATGTAGGATTTTATTTTATTTTCTTGGTTATTTTCTTAGTTTTTGGTTACTAAGTAGTAGAATAGTTAACATTTCTTGTCTTTTGACTTTTATAAGTCAAAATTTTACTTGGAATGAAATTTCTTTCTACTTACTTTTGTGCATTGTTGGTTGATCAATGTTGTGTGGTCATTGTGGTTGCAATGTGTGTGGTAACTACAAGCTTGACTATATATATCACCAACTAACCATTTTTTTGTAGGTCTCAAAATCCATGTTTCCCATATTGGTACTCCATTTAGGGGGAGTATCGACCAAGGGGGAGCATGGCGATTATTCCGCTTCGCTACTCTACTTTTTGTTTCGACAAAAAGGGGGAGAAATATATTGAACTTTCAATACTTAATATGATTTTCATAAATTAAGTAAAACAAGGTTAATATAAATTTTTTTAAGTCTTGAAAACCAAGATTTTGCGTGTTACTTAAAAACAAAGTTTATGTTTTGTCATCAACAAAAAAGGGGAGATTGTTAATACAAATATCGCCTAAAAACGTTATTTATATTTTACGATCTTCGCTAAGTTTTGTTAACGACAAAATGTAAACCTTTGTTTCTAAGTAAAACATAATCTTACTTTTTAAGACTTGCATAAACTAGACTTTTGCTACATTTTACATTTCATAAAACACAACACAAGTTTATTTCTTAAATTAGAAATTGTCACATCACATTTATGGCAAGTTTTGTCACTATGTATTTATGAAAAGAAATGTGTTTGACTAACTTTGTTGTTGCTTGCAAGCTTTGTATTTGACTTGTTTTTAAGTGATGTGACATTGTTTGGTTACTAGGATTTATGAGACAAGACCTTGTTTGGTTTGAAGAGTTATTGCATAAACCTACTGCAGACCCGGCGGTACCCTGGGGGTACACGGGCGGAACCCATCTGAGAGTTCCGCCTGATCCGCCAAGCATGCAGAATGTTGTGCTATAAATACCAAGCCATAACTTGATTTTTGGCTAACCTCTTGAGATCATATTTTACACACACACTCATCTTTTCTTCTAACCTCTTAACATTGTAAATGTGAAGTTTCCTTTTGTAGCAAAGAAGCTCACAAGGTCGTCAAAAGTTACAAGTTTCCAACACAACGTTGCAAGACTTGTTAGCTTAGTATTGTGTAAACTCTTGTTGTTTACACGTCAACTGTTTGTGTATATTCTGTAGTGAGTGGTTAGTATTTTAGTCCTCAAAATACAAAGAGTGTTGGGAGTTGTTGTACCCTAGTAAAAGAACTAAACGGGAGTGGTTGTGCCCTTGTAAAAGAACTCGACATCTAGCTTTGTGTCGGTAAAAGTATAAGCGACCTGTAAGGTTTTCTCCGCCGGTGAAAGGAGCTTGTTGACTAGTGAAAGAAACTCTCGAGTTGGATACTCAGGGCGTGGACGTAGGGCAAGGAAAAAGAGTCCTTGTAGCCGAACCACGATAAATACTCGTGTTGTGGTTTGATCGTTTCTTTCATTTACTTGCATGTTATATATTGTGTTTGTGCATATATCTTTGATCAAACGGAAAGTTTCAAAGCCAACTTAACAAGTATAAAAAGATTTTAATCGGTAAACTATTCAACCCCCCTTCTAGTTTTCCACACCCTCTATAACATCCCCTTCCATACCTTATGCAATACCATTCTTATCAGAAAATACATCATTTACCTCAATATCATTTCCATTCATTTCCTTATTATTACCCTTCAAATTCCTATCTACCACTTCATCCTCAGGCACTTCCAAACCAGCAAATTTATTAGCAGACCTTTTTAATTCTTCCAAAATCTCACCCTGCACTTTCCAAGCCTTTCTATTAGGTATATTAGAGTTACCGTTATCCTTTACAGGTGACTTCAATGGTGACTTCAATGGAGACTTCAAAGAGGATTCATTCTTATTGCTAGATTCACCTTGTTCCTTATTGACTTTCTTCTGATACACAAGTTTACTCTTCATCACATTTTGATTTCCCACAACCTTTTTCTGCCCTTGAATACTTACATTGTTAGCTGGACCTTTACCTTTATTTCCACCTCCATTATTCTTTTTATACCTTACCTCTTTAAATCCATCACTTTGCTTACCATCATTCCTTTTTTCAACCTCAAAATTACTTTCATTACTTAAAGGCTTATCATTAGTACTAACTTCTTCATTTTGAACCTCACAACTCACACAATTCTTGCACATCTTATCACTATGTCCAAATACACAACAGTTTGAGCACCTAGGTGGAGTCCAGTCATACTCCACATTAACAGTTTTCCTACATATTTCACCTCCATGCTTATTCCTGTACACCATTTCAATGATATCAGGCAAACATTTTTTTGCTGAAACTTCCACCATTACCCTAGCATATCCCACTCTACCAATTCCTAACCTGTACATATCAGCTGTAACATTGTCCATAACCAATGGTTTCCCTACTCTACTAGCTAAAGCACTTATGCCATGAGTAGTCCAAGCTTCCAAAGGAAGATTACACATCTTAATCCAAACAGGTAACTGCTCAGGTTCTCTCTTATCTAAGCATACAAGGATATCCCATGTTTGCAAAAAAAATGGTTTGTTATTACCATCCAAGGACCACTATTCACCACTGACTATAGCCCTTCAGCATTATGGAATTTCATGAAATAGATTCCTTTATTCACATCAACAATATCCCTGAACCCCATTTTGCCCCACATTCTTCTTAGATTATACCTCAACTCATTTATTGTCATATTATGCCCAACAAAATACCCACATAGAGTCAATTCCTATTTTTTGCTTCCCTCATCTATCATTATTTCATCAAACACCACATATTCATAACCATTCTCATCCACCTCAGTTGGAACTTCAAATAGCTTCCTAGTCATATCAAGCTTGTTATCATAAGTGGCACTAGCATATGACTTAGGAATATCCTTCTTAACCTCATCAAGACTATTTTTACCATTAGATCCATTAGCATTAACTAGTACACTCTTACCCATACCTGCCTTGTCTGAATCACTATTACTATCTTTTCTAGGCTTTTTAGCAACATTACCACTTACCTCACTCACCTGCTGATTAACATTTTCCAATTGATCCTTAACCACACTATTACCAGTAGGTATCTCCTTCCTAGTCTGATCCCCCCTCTTTTACACTATCCACAATATTCTCACCATTATTCACACCATAATTTTCCTTTCCATTCTGATCCCCTAAACTTAAACTACCATCCTTTTCTAATTCACAAGTATTCTGCACACTATCAATAACATTATTCTCCTTTCTATTCTGAACTCCCTTGCTTATACTTCCCTCCCTCTCTAATTCACCATTTTTCTCAATCACATTAGTTTTCCCAGTACTATTATTCATAGCTACCTTCTTACTAGCATCAACCTTTTTCTCACTTCTCTTATGCCCCAAACTACTTACAACATGATCATCCAACCAAATCGGAGCCTTAGGGTTTTGCTTCGATGTTCTTTGATTTTTATTATTCTTCATAACTACTAATATCTAATTTTTAACGAGAGGTCTCAAGTTTATTTTCTGACATATGTAAAAAACTCTAAAGTGACATGCCAACCTTTTAGAAAGATTGAAAAGTCGGCTCAAGCAGATAGTTTTAGTTTACTGTTTTTCGTTAGTTTAGATACTTTTTTTTAACGGCTGAAATATATATATAGCTAGGAGCAAAAGTACATATACAGACTAGAAATAAACAAAAGCTACAAAAACTAGATACTAGCTGAGGCTTTAACTGCGATTACTACAAAAGTGATGAAAAAAATTTGTGCCAGTTACAGTAAAACCAAAACAAGAGAAAAATCCTCACGCACGGAGGCCGAGCCACCGGTTTTCACTCCGAAGTGTTTTTGATGTGGACCCAAACAAGCCCCGGGGAAAAGAAAACAAAGATACAACGATACAAAAGAACCAGATAAACTCGCAAAGCTCGAAACTCCCAGCAACACACTTCAGGAACTCGAAAGAAGCATGGGATTTTTTAGCCATTCTATCCAATTACACGACATATGACCCCTACTAATGAGCCAAGAAAATGAAATCAAACGAATTTTATCGAAAATGTCACTTTTTTTCATCGGGTGTGAACAAAAAACGACAATATTGTGATACCTCCAAAGCCACCAAAGGGATGAAGCAAAAACAACGGAAAGACGGGGTTTCTTCTCATTAGAAGTGTTTCAGGAGTCAAACCAAACCATCCAACGCTCGAGAGAAGTAAGAATGAGAAGAGGGATATCACACCATTTTTGAACTAGATTCCAAACCTCCTTAGCTATGTCACATTCAAAGAAAATGTGATTAGAGGATTAGTCTAGCTACTGCAAGGATTCATTTTTACGCGCAGGCGAGTCTCAAGAAGAGCAATATAAAAGCTAACCCACATTGTTTAGAACCAAAGTTGTGCACCCGGGATATACATATTTAGAAAACAAAAAACTCTGTAGTATTATTTTACAGTTGTCTCTTTAAGAAAATAACTTGTGCTTGTACATGTACACTTGAATTTCCATTTATTTAACCCTTGGAACTTGAAAAACATTTCATGTGTATACTAGTTTCCCCTTCTCATGGCTTGTGTAAAGGTGTGTAGAATTCGGGTGTCACCTACAAAAACCAAACTGATTGGAAAAAATGAGGACAAAAATTGTAATTGAATCGAGTTTGCCAAAACTGAACCGAACGAAATAAATATTCATTTCTAGGTTCGGATATGGTTTAAGCACAATGAACCAAAAACCGAATCCACATAAATATATATATGTATATTTTTTTTTTTATATATTTATGTATAAAAAAATTAAAACTCTTTCGTAGTAAAATATAACATTTTTTAATCTAAAACTTTTTAGCGCTAAAAATTTATATAATTAAATAAATAAATAATTAAGTAATTGGGGTTATTCGGGTTATTTGGTTCGATTTTCGGTTATTCATTTAACTTAAAAAAATTTAACCAAAACGAATAAATCGAACGACCCAATAAAACCCTTAAAAAATTGCAATTGTATGCAACGAACACTTTAAAAAACAAGCCTTCATCTTCAAAGGTAGAAAAGCTTTTACATATTGACTACTTTTGGAGCCCAACAAGCAAACTTGTTCAGCTTCTACAAAGTCCATCATTCAAATCTCCGTTCTTTTGAATCTATAATCAGGCTCTTGTTAATTGAATTATTTAAGACAAAACATTAAAACCAAAATTAAAACAAATCTTTTATATAATAAAACAAAACCTCAAGTGGGACTTTTCCATTTAAAAAAATCAAATCATACCTTATTTAGTAATAATTTTATTTTAAACAAATATTTTTTTCTTATTAGGTAAGATTTTATATTTATCCATACAAGTAGAATAGAACATAAATACAAAAAATATAGATAAGATACAATTAACAATAGGATTAAAATTTTTAAATAATTATCTTTAATAATAAAAAACTATAATTAAACAACATAAATAAAACAAAACAAAGATTAAATTATTTATTTTTTAATAAATAAAAATATATGATTAAAAAAATTAAAAAAAAAAAAAAAACCGCGCTTACACGGGCATTATAACTAGTTGTCACTAAAATATCTATTGATTCTAAATACGGAGTAATAGTTTGCCCCAGGACAACATATATTGCATATCAACATATTGTTTCTGATAACTTACAACAAAGTAAACAAATTTAGATTGAAATTTAACAAAATTTCGGCTTATTTTCGATAAGCCCAAATTTAACGGCTTATTTTGAAACTTGTCGGTTTATATAAATTTATTATGATATAATATAATAAACTTATATAAGCCGGCAAGTCTCAAAATAAGCCACAAAATCGGAGCTTATAAAAAATAAGCCCAAATAGATAAGCTTAGCCAAACAGGCCCTAACTCAAAGTATCATTATAAACCATCATGATCAATAACCATCCAAAAAATAAAAAAGTACAAAAAATTGCTGAAAAACAATAAAAATTGCATCAAAGAGATTCCCATTATAGACTTGGTCGAACATTAATAATCCAATAAATTGGATTTCTGATGTCCCTGTCTTGTTATCATCATTTGCAATATAAAAACAAATAAACTAGGATCAAATAAAAATATAGGAAGAAACAATGCAGAAATCAATAGTAGACCCAACTGTAAAAAAGTCGCAAACAATTGTAAAAAAAAAAAAAAAAAAAAAAAAAAAAAAAAAAAAAATTGACAAAAGAATTGCATCAAAGAGATTCCCATTATAGAGTCCAACATTAAATCCAAAGTAAATTTGAAGTTATGATGTCCCTGTCTTGTTATCATCATTTGCAAATAGAAACAAATAAATTTTGATCAAATAAAGAGATTAAAAAACATAAGTCATGAAAAAAAAAAAAAATAATAATAATAAAATAAAAATAAAAATAAACACCATCTAAAAACCAATAATTTATGGCTCAGATTTAGGTGGATTTCATAGTGTAAATACTCAAAAGTATATTTAATATAAATCACAGGCATAAAAAGATTAATAAAAAATCAGAATATGAAGGATGAAAGAATTGAGATAGGTTTGAATTAGGGTTAATGTGTGGCCGATACATATACAAAAGAGTAAACTGCAAAATACTATGTGGTTTGTAGTTTTTAAGACCTTACATCCCTATCAGAAACTATTGACAACTTACATCCTTCGTTAGGCAAATGCTTACCATTATACATTCCTAAGGATGATTGGCGCAAATATTTTTTCATTAACTGCTGACGGGAGTCTAATGGAGGGCTGTTTTGGTCTTTTACCCATAAGAGGGATGTATTTTGCAATTTACTTTTATACTTTACTTTTTATTATTATTATTATTATTATTATTATTATTATTATTATTATTATTATTATTATTATTATTATTACTATTATTATTATTATTTACGCTAATTTTAATTTTTTAGGCTTTTATTTGTTTTTGTCCATTTTTCATACGTTTTCGTCCGTTTCTTTTCGCTTTCGTCCGTTTTTTATACATTTTTATCCGTTTTCATAAGTTTTAATACGTTTTCGTCCGTTTTTATATTTTCTTACGTTTTCATCCGTATTCATAAGTTTTTATACGGTTTCGTCCATTTTTTCCCATTTTCGTCCTTTTTTCAATTTTCGTCCGTTTTTATGTTTTCGTACATTTTTATACGTTTTCATCAGTTATTATATGTTTACGTCTATTTTTACACGTTTTCGTCTATTTTTATACGTTTTTACATCAATTTTTATACATTTTCATCAGTTTTAATGCGTATAAAAACAAACAAAATGTATAAAAACTTATGAAAATGATATACAAACAAAAAAAAAAAAATGGACAAAAACGTATAAAAATAGACGAAAATGAAAAAAAAAACGAATGAAAACGGACGAGAGCGTATAAAAAACGGACGAAAATGGATAAAAACGTAAGAAAATAAAATATGAGCAAATAATAATAAGTATGAGCAAATAATAATAATAATAATAATAATAATAATAATAATAATAATAATAATAATAATAATAATAATAATAATAATAATAATAATAATAATAATAATAACGGAAAAAAGGACGAAAACATATTAAAACTTATAAAAACGGATAAAAAAAAACCAGATGAAAACGTATAAAAATAGACGAAAACGGATGAAAACGTAAGAAAATAAAATTAGAGTAAATAATAAGGGAAAATTCCAATTTTACGCCAAAAATTGAATTTGTGTCCACAATTGAGTCACGAATTTTGCAAATTCCAATTTTGGTCATGTGCGACCGTGCTACTGCGCGGCCCCATTAAAAAGTTGACACGTGGCATGACAAAAAGTACTATTCTAATCATTTGGTGAAACACTTGTCACATTTTGAATGGGCCGCACAGTCGCCGGTCGAGCAAGGTAAATGTATGACCCCATTGAAAATGTGACAAGTGTCTCACCAAATGATTAGAATGGTACATTTTGTCATACCACATGTCTAATTATGAATAGAGTCGCGCAGTAGCACGGTCGCACATGAACAAAATTGGAATTTGGAAAAAACCTGACTAAATTGTGGACATACATTTAATTTTTGGCATAAAATTAAAATTAAAATTCTGCCCCCCAAATGATGAAAACATTGGCAAAGTGTTATTTCGGTGTCATTGAGAAAGACCTTGTTTCCAAGTACTCGCTAAGTCCAAGGCAGGTGGCTATACTCAGTAGTATTTGCACCCCACATGCACAGGACTTCCTCTTTACCATCCCCATCGACGGGCTAGGACAAAGGATGAATCCTCGCCAATTTCGTTCGGTGTTATGCTACAGGCTAGCGGTTCCTATGTTCTCTGAAGGCAGCCTAGGCCCGAGTTGCAATGTACACCGCATGGACCAATGGGGGGATCACGCGGTCCACTGTGCTAGCGAAGTGAGTGTTAAGTTTAAACATAATTTGGTACGTGATATACTTGTTGATATATGTTCCAAAGCCGGGATCTTGGTGCGTAAAGAGGCTCCAATGGGATTTCTTTCAGAAGAAGGAAGAGAATTACGCCCTGCAGATGTGTTATTATTCAACTGGTCCCAAGGGAAGGACGCATGTCTGGATGTGACCGGGGTTTCTCCGTTAGCTGGGTCTGGGGTGATGTCATGGGCTCCTGGGGCTGCTTTGAGTAATGCTGTGGAAAAGAAAAGGAAGAAGTATGCGTCCAAGTGTGAAAACAATGGATACAAGTTCGTCCCTTTCGCCTTTTCTACGTTTGGGGAACTCGATGTGGAAGCTTTGAATACTCTTTCGCGTGTCGGGGCTATTGCTAGCAGCCACTCTAACAACGTTAAGAGTGGTGCTTTTATTTTCCATCGAGTTAGTTTCTGTATTCAAAAAGGGGTGGGAGCACAAATTGTGTCGAGACTCCCCTCCAATTTCATGTAATTTCCATGGTTTCAATGAAATTATTATTATAAAATAATAATAATAATAATAATAATAATAATAATAATAATAATAATAATAATAATAATAATAATAAAAGTATATTGCAAAATACATCCCTCTTAAAAGTAAAAGAGTAAACTGCAAAATACATCCCTCTCATTGGTAAAAAGACCAAAACCGCCCTTAATTAGGCTCCCGTTAGAAGTTAACGAAATTTTTTTTGCACATTTCATCCTTAGGGATGTATAATGGTAAACGTTTGACTAACGAAGGATGTAATGCGCCAATAGTTTCTGACAGGGATGTAAGGTCTCAAAAATTGCAAACCACAGAGATGTATTTTGCAGTTTACTCTATACAAAATGAGGCTAGAAGATGGTTGCTAGGGCACAATTTTAAGCTATGGGCCTGTATTGCTAAATGGAGTTGAGATCCATGAATACATGCCATAGAACCTATCAACCAATCATAGTCACCCATTTATATTTTCCACCTTTTTTCAAAACAACAAATCTTGCAAACGGTAAATCTTTAAGCTACAAAAAAAAAAAAAAAAAAAAAAAAAAAAAAAAACCATCGCGACGAGAATTAAATGATCTTTCTATAGATATGCATTGTTATATACTTTCAACGATTTTTTTTTTTAATTTCCGCCCAGAAAGAATCATATATGATTCGTAAAAATCATATATGATTCGATTCTTACGAATCATATATGGTTCTTACGAAAATCATATATGATTTGTTAAGATCGAATCATATATGATTCTTACGAATCATATATGATTTTTCTGGGCGAAAAAAAAAGTTTGTCGAAAAAAAAGTTCGTCGAAAGTATATAACAATGCATGTCTATAGAAAGATAATTTAATTCTCGTCGCGATGGTATTTTTTTTGTAGCTTGACGATTTACGGTTTGTGAAATATTTAAGTTTTAAAAAAAGGGTGGAAGTTTATTTTTTTATTTTGTTAAAAAAAAAATGAGTTGGTAAGATTGCTTAATGGGTTCTATAGTAAAAGTTTGATATATAAAGAACTTTTGGCTTGCTAAATGGATTCTAAAAGTTGTTATGTCTTTCCCGAGTCAAGCCAAAGCCCATTAAGGATATTATTAGAATATTAGGCTAGTTTTTTACATCTTTTTTATAACGTACAAGATTGGCGACGGTCGCCGCGTTGCAGGCGTGCCTGTTTATCCAGCTAAATGTTTTTTCAGTGATTGCACGGCTGTTAATTTCGTAAATTTCTAATTCAGTCGTTGGTGATAGGTTTTTTTTCCTGTTCTTGTATAGGCAAAGTAATGTTTACCCGGCTAGTTAGCTGTTTAGTTTGTCGGTTACTGCAATTCGTTGCATATTATTGTTTGTGTGATATTTACGTTACACTTTTTTTGTATCATAGCTCATACAATAGTTTTTTTTTTTTTTTTTTTTTTTTTTTTTTTTTTTTTTTAGCGGAGTTTTTTTAAGAGTTGTAAAGACAAATTATTGTTTAGCCGGATACGGACCCGTTTAGTTTGTCGGTTATAGTGTTAACTTTCGGTATTTACGTTACATTTTTTCTTTACTATACCTTACACAAAATTTGTTTTTCTTTTATCGGAGTTTTTTTAAGAGTTTTATGGTAGCATTTGATATACATTTTTTTTAAAATTTTGTAACTTTTTAAAAGATTTTTTTTTTTAATTACCACCTTTGCATAAAGATTTATTTATTTATTTATTTATATATTTTTTTTTGTCGTTTCCCTTTCCCCTGGCTGCTAATAAAAAGGGCGGTTCGCCCCTTTTCATTTCATCTCAAGCCCTAATCATTCTCTCAAACCCTAACACTTCTCTCCTTAGCAACGTTTAACATCTCTAAACTCTAGCTGTTACGATGACATCACCACCAAGGACATCTGCCTACGCTCTTGCTCGCACTCCTAATTTTCAAAAGCTCAAGTTCACTGCTGGTTCCAATGATGTGGACGATTGCTTGCATTTGGTGTTTAGCCAGGACTATACCGAGAATGATGGATTGCTGATGGTTTTTGGAGAGAAGCGTGATCAGGTAGCGGCCAAGGTCAAGTATTTAGAGGATCTGGTGGAGGAAGGGGAGGGTTTTCTGCCATTGCATGAGTTTGGGGACATCGGTTTGGACCATTTGAAGGTCATTTTGAAGAGGGAAAGGAAGGTGTTGGATGGGTTGATTAAGGTTTTAGATGTGGCACGTAAAAGAAGGGAGCAGAAGAAGATTAATATTTTCTAGTTTGAATGATGGGATGGCCACTTTGTTGTGCTATATTTTGTTGGTATTTTCTGGTTTTATGGGTGATGGGTCTCAGTTAACTGCTTATATGTCTGTGTCTGTTTATGTATGGAACTAGTATCATGTCTTTGGTTGGTTTTTGAATGGTATCATGTAATGAAGTACAATGTAATCTGTTTCATCAATGGAAATATAATCTATGCTAATGTTTCTTAATGTATTGTTTTATGTTGCAAAATTATTGTTACATGTTTTTTTATTATTGTTACTTGTTTTTTAACTGTTATATTCGATGCACTAATGCCTTGATCCTAAGATAAGGAACTTTTCGAAACTGCCGTCAAACACTTGTGAATCTATGAAACTTATGTATAGAACTTATTACTTTGGCAAACCCCTGTGGCTTTTATCTAGGCTGCAAACATGGTGTCACAGGGCATTTGTCCATATTTGCGCAAAATTGTAACAAAGAGCCAATTCGTGCCTAAGATAGGCACAATGCGGAGGTTATTTGCGCTTAACGGATACTTCATCAATCATAGATAGTTAAGCTTACATAGGCCATGTTTTTTGACTGTTGTACAAAAGGGAAGCACCTTACCTAAGTTCTGCCATATGTTTGGCAATACCATCTAGACATATTTACATACTGCATAGGGTTTTAGACGCACTTAAGAAGTTTACATCTAAGCAGCAAAAGGTGGAACTAACTGTTTGTAAGCGATGCATAGTACTGCATAGTTACTTAGATTATTATACATAAGTAGCTGAGAGACTTCCTTCGCACTTGTGCTTTGCAAGTTTGCTTTGATATATTTCTTTTGCACCCGTGCTCTCCAACCGTAATCTTAGTCTCCTTTTTTGGATTTTTTCACAGATGGTATCTCTGCCGCATCTTTGTCTTCTGTGAAAAGAATTTTCCTGGCGCTTCTTTTTGGGGGTTGAGTTTTAGCCTGTGATGTTTCAGCTGTGGGGGTTTGTTTTGGCGGTGGTGTGGTGTCAGTCTCTTTTGGTTCAAAAGTATCAGGTGGCTCAGGATTTGCAGTGGAAGCCTTTGGTGGTGTATTCACTGGCGTCACAGTTGTTGGTTCCATTTCAGTTTTTGGTTTAGAAGTTTTGGCCACAGGTGTTCCGGCTGGCACAGTCTTCATGCTACTTTCAGGAACTGAAGCGACATTTGATATTAGCAATGGTGCGTCGTCCCAGCAGGTATCAAGTATGAAACCTTGCTTGTCTTTTGCACTTTCTGGATCAAAGTATATCTGAAAATTTTTCTTCGTTCCTTGCAGAGAAAGCAGTTCCGTTGGATACTCATAGGAATCTTGGTTAGGTATGCTCTCCAATAATTCTTTGCAATCTTTTACTAGTGAATTTGCCTCATTACTGAAACATTTCATTGTTCCAGTGCCAGTGTCATCGGACAACACTACTCTGAAATAGTAGCTGTATAAAAATATTAAAAAATCTATTAGAAATGATGTTGTTTCCTTATAAATAATGTATTATGCATTGTACTTTACCTGTAAAGCAAGTCATCTTTGGAGGCTGGCTATTTACAGTGGGCATGTGGAAATCACTGTGAGATTTTAGTACCGCAGTCAGAACATTTGTTGAAAAACCATGGCCTTTTTATATCAATTGCAGTAATTGTAGCACTGACAGTAAACTGGACAGTCTGTGGCATAAAAATTTAAAATGTGCACCAGACTTATGTTACAGTTGTTGCTTACCTGGTGGTTTTGCGGGTTTTCTGCAGCTAAATCTGCCAGAGTGATGTGGTTTCTATACTTTTCTTCCTCTGGATCTGCACATCTTTGGTACTGGATGCTTAGTGTTGTTGGTGGGGCTATGAACTCTTCATATCTGCATCATTAAATGCTGTAAGTTAACCTTTTTTAAATAAAGAAAATGTAATATTAGTTTATGTCTTTACACGCTGCGAATTTCACTGCACTATGGTATGTTAGGATTGAAGTAATAAGACGTTGCAGGTGTACTTGAAAGTTGCAATCCTGTATCAATTTAGATAGATGTTAAGCGATAAAAGTAAATGGTCGAATAATAAGCATAAAAGCAAAGCGCACAATGATAAATATTAATGAATAAGTTTACCTCCATAGCTTTTAACTAAGCATGAGCTCACTGCTATGATAACTAGCTTTTTTGCTTTTTCATATTCTGTTTGCCTAAAAGTGTGAGCATCTTGATTCCATAAACTAATGCGTACCGTGTGACCGCTGTTAGAGTTACAAAGAAGTTGTAAGAGTGAACATGAAATTAACTTGTTAAGCTAAATCTGAAACACTTGCTCTAAATTTTGAATACCAATGTCCCTCCAAACCGTTGAACCTTGTGTTGCTTTTAGTGAATGCTGTATGCCGGTCACATATTGCACGGATCCAACATAATCTGCAATTAGTAGCACAAAATTACACATCTGTTATTATTAGGCATTTTATATGTGCGCGTGTTATGCACCTGTTACGAGGCCTTCTTTCTCATCTACTTTTGAATACAGGTCTCGGTAGTAGGTAAAGTTGAAATAATGCTCTGGGAAACCTGTGCCTGGTATGTCTTTAATATCTGTGTATGTTCCAAAAACCAATGAAAGTGAATGAGGAACAACTTGCATCCATGTTTTTGCAGGTTGAAAGCCAAAGCCGGTGATGATGCAGGTTTTGTTGATCTGAAGGAGTGCATCAAATTTTGCCTTTTCCCGTAAGTTCACAGTTCCTTGTATAGCTCCTCCTTGCAAATATAATAGCCATCTGTGAATCTATATGCTCTATTCATGTTTTTTAGACAATAGTAAAAACTGAATTGTGTATTTCTTTTGTGCAAAAATTGGATCGCGTATTTGGCCTATAGAATAATGGTTTATACCTGCCGATCAATTAGCATGAAACAGAATACGACCGGTTTCCCTTGCTTATTTGTTGGTGTCCATTTTCGGTACACTTTGACACATATAGGTTTGCCAATATCCGATTCCTTTAGGTTATTCAGGCCAATGCCATTTGGTTGCGTAACGATTGATTTTCCTGTAGACTCTGGCGATGCCATGGTTGTAGTGCTATGCTCTATTTGTCTACATGTTAACAGAAAATATGTTTATGATTAATGCATATAAGTACATGTTTAATGGTAACAAAAAGATTGCAATGTAATGATGAATTTTTAAGATAAGCAAGCGAAGCAAGCATAGACTGCATACAAATAATAGTAGACCATCTTGCATCACAGTTTTAGAGGTTATGATGCTATATTTTGGTAATTGCCTAAACTTATATCTAAAAGGTAAATATAAGCGTAAGGAACATGTGCAAGTGTAACAATGTCTAAATATTCTTTATAAACAACATTTTTTGTTGTGTTCTTATCATTGCCCGACAATTGTTTGATTAGCATTTTTAAACCTTGCGGAGATGTTGCCCTTGACAATGCAACATACAATTGACCATGGGCAAAGACAGGTTCGGGTAGGTACACACCTATCTTATTTAACGATTACCCTTGGCTTTTGTTGATTGTCATTGCGTAACAGACTTTGACCGGGAACTGCTTCCTTTTAAACACAAACGGTAGTTGTTCTTCTTTATTGATAAGCACAATACGCGGCAAGTAAACTTTTTCTCCCATTCTAGTACCGGTCACAATCTTTTCCTGAATAAGCCTTGTATACACCTGAGTCACAATCATCCGTGTACCATTACACAATCCACAGCCTAGGTTAAGGTTTCTTAGTAGCATTATGGGTGGACCTATTTTAAGCGTAAGTTCATGGGGGGGGGGGGGGCATCCCTGAAAAGGAAAGCGTGTTTAGGTATTCTTGAGGATAGAGTAGCTCTGTTGCACCTCCATAATTTGATTTTGGTATAGCCTCGTCAACACTTATGAAAGTATACGCATCTCCCTTTAACTTCTCCAGTATAGTAGAATTGATGCTGTCTGCGGTTTCATTTCTCGGACACACTATTGCTTTCCCTTGCAACGATGCTGCGTCTGGTGCCTGTAACGTTCGATCGTCATATATAAAATTGATCAGTTCGTGAACCGCTGTGTCGCTCTCGGGAATGCAGTACCTATCTGGTATCTGGACCCATGATGAATTCTTGGGATCGGATTCATCTGGCTGGCCAATGGTACCCTTCCCAACCTGAAGCAACCATTCGGAGAATGTTGCAATTTCTTCTGACTGCTGAGGTGTAAGGCCTAGCTGTTGAAGGCACATATTTTGTTTAAGCCTAATGATCTTGAAATACCGCCATAAGTACGACTGCGTTATGCATGAGGAAATAATTTGGTCGTTCGTAACTTTCTTCTTGACAAGAAGTGTTTGCCTGAAATCGCCGCCTAAAATAACAGATTTACCTCCAAATAGATTTGTCGGCGTATCCATTATATCTCTCAATGTGCGGTCAAGCGTTTCAAAGCATTTGCGATCGTTCATTGGAGCCTCGTCTCATATGATGAGATCAGTATGCCTAAGCAACTCCGCTACCTGCGTCTTTTTTTATACTGCACATTGATGCGTCAGTTAAATCTAACGGTATCTTGAATCTTGAATGAGCCGTCTGTCCTGATGGGAGTAATAAGGCAGAAATATCCAAAGAAGCTACTGCCAAGATAATTTTCCCTTCCGACCTAAGTGTAGAAATTATAGCCCTCCAAACGAAAGTCTTTCCTGTACCTCCATGGCCATAAACAAATATGAGCTTCTGCTGTCGATGATTGATAACGCTTAAATTATACATGTTTTTAGGTGTGTTTTATGCATCATATTTGGTCATATTTGTACGTATTTGTTACTTAATCATGGAAAAGTGTTTGTACAAGCAAATGTAGCCAAAAACAGGAAAAAGTGATGAAAAGATGAAGAAATGAAGTGAAGGTGCACAATTGGAGATTTTCGAGAATGAATCGAGTGAAGAATCACACAAGGACTCAAGGATTTGATAGATTCAAGATTTCTACGTTCATATGTCGAGATAATATCAAGTTCTATGGAAGGAATTAGCACCAAAGTGGAAGAGAATGCATGCGATGAAGAATAACAAAGAAAAAGTCAAGAATTGGTTACAGGTCAAAACCAACCGATCGGTTGTAGCCCGTAACCGATCCGGTTGGAATTGACCAGAAGAACCAACCGATCGGTTGGATGAATTACCGATCGGTTACATGATGACTGTTTTGACAAGATTGCATTTAATGCTGTTTTTACTCCTCATTATCATGGATGGCTAATCATTTCTCACTAATAACTTCTAGGGAACGTTTTTACTTGAGAATTAAGTGACTTGGAGGCTATTTAATCACATCTAGGCTTACAACCAAAGGGTACCACAAAATCTTAAGTAATAACTTACACCAAGTTATTACTATATTAATATTTCTCACCCAAAAGGTTGCTACAGCAATAAAAACGTCTAGGGAAGCTTTGAGTTAAAGTCTCAATAGTTTGGTTAAGTGTGTGGAGTTGTTTATTGTATTTGGTAGTCGATTGGAGGCGTGTGGTTGCTATAGTTCCACGGTTTTAGTTCTTGTAATTCTCAAGCTAGGTACACCTTGTTATTTACAATGAATTCTTGTTACTTTAATGAATGTTTTGTTTATTACTTGTGTTTTAATATAATTGATATGGAGTGATTTGGTATATACTTGTGTGAACGATGTAGTTAGTCATGGAGTATTCTTTTCTTTAAAAAGGTGATGCATGAAAACTCTTCTTAATTTATGAGTTTGTTGGGATAATATCTAATCTTACTTAATTTGTTGATAAAAACATCTTTGGGGAATATTGGCCGAAAGGGTTTTCTAAATGTTTTTATTCCAAAAAGTTAGTGCACGAATTAGTATGGGATATGATGTGTGACGAGCATCATGTTTACTCTTTAAAATGGATTTGAGAAGATTTCATCACGAAATTAGGCCGAAAGGATTCGTAGGAATTCATAAGTAAAGAATTGCTTTTAAACAACATTGTGTTAATGGAATTATTATTCTAGTTGTCTTAGGCCGAAAGCAAGTAACTAGATGATTGAATTCTAGTAATGGTTTAACATGATAAACACCATTGATTGTTAGTCATTCATATAAAAGTTGTGCATCATAACAAGTTTACACCAAGCTTAACATGAATACTCCAATTGATTGATTGTGGCATTTCACACAAGTATATGTTTTAGTTATATTGTTTCTTGAATATTTGAATTTTGGATAATAAGGATTGACAACCCTTTTATACAAACTAGGTTTCTAATACTTTGATCTATAAATCCCTTGGGACGATCTCGACTTACCCACCTTTACTAAAACGGACGAGTATACTTGCTCGTATGTGTTAAATAGTTAATCGGATAAGCGTGTTTATAAATTTTAAAACTTGTACACACCGAACGCACATCAAGTTTTTGTCGCCGTTGCCGGGGATTTAATTAGATTTCTTAGTATTTTAGTTTGTTCTTTATAAAATTCGAATTGGTAAAAGTTAAAAGTAAAAAGTTAAAGGTAAAAAAAAAGGTTTTTCAGCCAACCGATCGGTTGGATTTCCAACCGAACGGTTGGATTGCTCGGTAAGTTTTTTTTTATATTTTTTTATTTCATGTTTATTGTTTTAATTAATAGTTATTTAATGGTAATTAAGTTGGTTTAAGATTAGTTTTAATTGTTTTAGTTAATTTTCATTAATTAGAAGTTTTTCTTTTATGATTAGTATTTAATGTTTTAATTAGTGGTTAATTTATTTAATTAAGCAGTTAATTTAGTTTATGTCATTTAAAGTTTAGAGTAATGAAAAGTTTTTAATGTTTTTAATAATAAAGTTTTCTTTTATGTTTTTAATTAAGATTTAATAATAGTAAATATAGTTTAAGTTTAATTAAATCATTAGAATAAAAGTTCTTTTTTTTTTTTTATAAATTTTAATTTTTTATTATTTATATATATATATATATATATATATATATATATATATATATATATATACAGGTTCAATCTAACCGATCGGTTACAACCCGTAATCTATCCGGTTAGAATTTGTGTAGGATCCAACCGACCGGTTGGATGAGAAACCGAACGGTTGGATGCCTCGGATTTATTTTTTTGTAATTTTTATTTTGAGTTGTTTTTGTGTTTTTATAGCTTTGGTTTGTTAACTTATTAGGTATTGTTTTATTTTAAGTTAATTTTGATTATGACTAACCCCAACGTTAATGATTTGGTTGTTTTGTTGATGGTTATGTTATAGTTAGTAATTTGCTTTAGTGAAATGGAGAGTTTAAGTCAAATTTAGGAGTAGTTAAGGAACTTGGAGGATATGTTCAAAGATTCGGCGATTCTTTGGAGAGATTGGAAAGCATGTTGGAGAAAGTGAAAACGGATTTGGAAAATGGAGACATAGTTGGGGAGAATGATGTTTGTTTGCCTAAGGAACCTAAGAAAAGGGTGGTTGTTTTCACAAGAGCTCCTTCTAAGAAGTATGATGCCCCACACATGAGGTATTCTACACCTTGTACGGTGGAGGGGATCAAGGCTTGGGATGCGAAACTTAATAGAGTATGGGGACAACTATATAACGGAGGATGTTCTAGAGAAGCTTGGTTTTGTTCGTCTTGACTATGAGGATTATGGTAGAAAGAAGGTTAAGGATGTGAAAGTGAACATTCATGGAAACATTTTTAAGGTTGACTTTGTTGTTCTTGATTATTGCAATTCTAATGAACCGGTGGTTGTTTTTGGTAGGGAATTTCTTGTGACTACCAAGTGCACGGTGGCTTTGCACTTAGTGAGTTAAGGATCAATATAACTGATTTGGAGGAAGAAAAAGAAGTGGATGTTATGATAGCAGAGTTATGTGAAAGTATGGAAAAGAAAAAGGAAGAAAAGGAAGAGGTTTGTAAGATGGGAAAAGCGAATAGGAAGAAAGAAACACTAAACAAACTTACCCAACCCTCCAACCCAAAAGTAACTAATTCCACATCATCATCATCACTACCTAGTACACCACCAAATTCACCAAAAGTTACCCAACCATTAACTAATGAACAAAAAGAGGCAATATTGGAGAATTTAGAAGAGAAGATCCATGAACTCATGGAGAAGAAGCCGGTTATTGAGGTTTTGAATGATTACATGACTTATAGGAAGAAGTTGGATTCGGTCATGTTGGCAAGGTCAAGGTTGGAAGATACAACATTTGATGAAGTTGAAAGAGAGAGGATAGTAGAAAATGGGCTTCCTAAGAAGATGAGTGATCAGGGAAACTTTGTTTTACCAATTAAAGTGAACGGGACTACTCCAATGTATGCGTTGGCCGACACGGGGTCAAGTGTTAGTGTGATGCCTTATCCATTGTACCAAAGGTTAGGACTTTGTAACCCACAACCTAACCAATCAAATCTTACAATGGCGGATAATTCGAAAGCTAAGGCTATGGGAGAAGTTAAGAATGTACGTGTTCAAATTGGCTACCAAGCATTTTTGTGTGATTTTCTTGTGCTAAACATTCCGGTTGATAAGGAGTTACCAATTTTGTTGGGGAGACCTTTCTTAAGAACATGTGGGGTAATAATAGATATGGGGCATGGAACCATGACCATTAATGATGGAATTCTTAAACATACTTATTACCCTAAGCCTAGGAGAGGAAAGAGAGATAGTATGGATGAAGAAGAAGAGGATTACTTTGGTTGTTTTGAAGTTGGAAGAGATGAACAGGGAAGGCCAAAGTATAAGCCATTGACACCTAGTTTCTTTGATATTGAGGATGAAATGGAGAGAGCTCTGCTATGGAGGCTTTCTTTAACCCGTTTAAAATTGTTTTTGTGTTTAATAAACTTACAAATTTTCTTGGATCATTACCGGTTCCACTTAAAATTTTGGAGTGGGGGCCCGATGGACCTAGCAATTACAAGAAAGTAGAAGGAGATGGAGAATGGCATGTCAAATTTGATATTGTATGCCCAAGTGGGAGAAACTTTACAAGGAGGTTTAAAACACAAAAGACAAATCGGAAGATATACGGAAAGTACCAAAGTGAAGACATTCTTAGAAATGAATATTTTCAAGGCTAAATGAGCAAGAGGAGCAAGTTTCAAGAACAAAGCACTTCTTGTGCTAGTTTGTTTGATTTTACTTTTATGCATTTTCATTTTTAAGTTTTATGGTTAAGACTATCTATCTATTTATGTTTTATGTTTTATGTTATGTTTATGTCTTAATAAGAGTTTGAGTTTTAAGTTTTTAGTTGGGTTATTTAGTATTTAGTTTTGTTAAGAGTTAGTAGTTATAGACCAATTTTGGTAGTGTGGTGGAAAATTTACATACAAAAATGGTTTTAGTTAAAAGTAAACACATTAGTTGCTTGTATCAAGTAAACTAAGTGTTGAGGTTTTGAAAAATTCAAAATTTGCAAAAATTCAATCCAAAATGGATGGATCAAACTGAACGGTTAGAATTGAATATATAAAACCAACTTTTCAAAAATCACAAGAAAACCACCTACACACACACACACACACACCAAATTGGGGGTCTAGAAATTCGATCACATAGAGGTTGTTTGAGGTTGCAGGAGTGTTAGGATATCATCCATGGCTCCAAAACAAGTAAGTAACATCATCAATTTACTTTAATTAAGTTTTAATTCGGATTATTGGAATTAGGTCAAGATTTGAGGATTTTTGATATAGTGCGAATTAAGATGTAATCATTTGAGGATAAGTGGGTGATTGATAGTGGAAGTCATTGCAAAAAGAATTAGATTGATTGATTAAGTCTTGAGGAAGAATTAATTAATTTAAAATTTGAATTGAATTGGGTTTTTATTTTAGAACATGTTTGCTTGCAATTGATGATTTCCAGATGTTCTATACTTGTTAATTAGTGATGTTAGGATAGTGCATTGTTGATTAGAACACTAATTTGAAGGATTGATTAGATAGTGTTCTTGTATGTTCTTGGGTTTGATTAGGGGAGTATTTGGAGATGATATGGATCGTTATTAGGATGATTTGGATGGTTAGAAACCACCATGGATGATCAAAAACAGGTTAGGATGAAATAGGAATGGATTGGAAGTGAAAGGAGACGAAAAATTAGGTTTTGGAATTTTGGACAAAAATCCAACCGACCGGTTGCGCGGGGCAACCGATCGGTTAGATGAGACATGAGTATCCAACCGATCGGTTGGATGGCTCGTTAATGTTTTTAATATTTTTGCGTTTCGACTTTTCGACTTCTAATTTGTGTAGCATTGGCTCTTATAATCTTATACTAACATTAATTTGTAATTTTCAGAGTCAAGGTGCAGGTAGTTCGAGTTCTATAGGAGTGAAGGTTAACCCGATTGTTACAAAATATCTTGTAAGGAATTCAAAGAGTAGGGTTTCGCACAATCTTCAAGCAGAAAGGAACGACAATCTAAAGTTCAGAAATTTGAAGAACGAGGAGAAGCATGCCTTTCGTGAACGACTTTCTAAGCTTCAAGGTAGGAAAATTGCTCCACCACGTCTCATTGATTGGAGTTTGTTTACTGAATATGAATGTGAGGATCAATTGAGGGAAATGATGAGAATGACTTACGTGTATCTGGCGGATAGAGATACATTTGTGGATCTTTCTTGGGAAAGAGCTTTTAGCATATATGAAGATGTTTATCGAGAATGGTGTCTAGAATTCTTTTCTACGTTCTATTTTAAAAGGTGTTAGCCTCGCTATTTTATTAAGATAACGTCACACAAGTGAAATGGACTAGATATGTAGCTAGTAGTAACTTCAGGGACTATTAGTGGTCATTAGGCAAACTTATTATGTAATGAGCCTATAAATACCCCTAATGACTCTCCATGAGGGGTGTGGGAAATTGTGTAATTGTTCTTTCATTTTTAATATATTCCATTTTCTTCACCCTCTCTCTACTTTCTCTCTCTAAAAAATATGAATACTTTCATATTTAATCATCAACCTAGACCTCCCGAACCACATGAATCATGTATATTTTCGGTCCTACAATTGGCATCAGAGCCACGGTGTTTGTTTTCTTGATTTTTGTGGTTCGTAAATCTGTTTGAAGCTGTTTTTACACGTTTTTTTAGATATGAGAAATTTTTTTTTCTTATCTTTCATGGTTAACAGTTTCTAAACAGTTGTATCCAAATGGTCAAAAAAGTCATATGCTTTTTATCTAGATATACAAACCAGTTATGTGTGGTCTTTTTCCTAGTTAACTGCTATGGTATATCTCATCCTTTAATGGCTTTTTTACCATTCCGTGAATCTGTATAAAGTGGTCATAAAAGGGTCAAAACTCATCGGAATCTGGAAAAGTTGGTCAGAAAGTCGTCGGAATCAGATCGGAATTTCTTGTATAAGAAGTTCTCGATATGTACTTGTTTTCGAGAACACACCTGTTTTCGAGAATACGTTTTCGAATTGTACTATTTTTTTCGAGAATATATATTTTCGAAAATTGTTTTACGTTTTCGAAAACTTATCACTTTCTCGATAAAAAAAACTATTCTCGATAAATAACAAAGTTTCGAAACTACAAATTAACAAAGTTTCGAAAATACAAGATTACTAAGTTTCGAAAATAGAAGAGAAGAAGAGATGGAGATGAAGTTTGACCACTTGACCAAAAAAAAAAAAAAAACCTAATACCAAAGACTCATGTTGTACCTCAGTTAAACATCATTAGTCCAAGACCCTTTTGTCTAAGTATCAAAAGGTCTCAGAATTGTTTCGTGGTATTCACTGTCATATCAAACCACTAAAGGCCTAAACACACGAAATATCTCATCACCGACCCTTGTCAAAGACTAAACTTCATTAACTATCCGAATCAAAAAAAGGATAAAGTAAAATAACAACTATGTTATTCTCTTTTTCTTGGATTCGTTCAAAGGCAACACAAAACAATTAACACCTACCCGAGACCCCAAGAAGGATCTTGAAGAAATGAAAACATCTTCTAATTGATTCGGATTAAGCAATACATGAAGAAAAAGGTTGGGTATGGTTAAGTTTCTGTCTGTGTGGTTCGATTTGTTGGACTTATTAAATGGATTGTAATGAAGATGGAGCTGAGAAGAGATTAGAAGGTCTTGGCATTGGGTTTGATGAAGATGAGAACCAGCTTGGTAAGAGAGAGATGGGGGCGGACATTTTAAGAGATACGTGTTTAGGGTTTGGTCAAAACATGGTATTAGTATCACATACTCCGTATATCACTTGTGTGTTTGACTGGATCGGGTTTTAGTTTTTTGGTGAGCTTGTGATCTGGTTTTGGTGTTGGGCTCATATATTAACTTCATTAGTTTTGGGCTTGTTTCATAGTCATTGGACTGGGCATATGATGAATTGATGAATTGACACATGATATATGGACTGGACTTTGGTTTTCAAATGCATAACTATCAAATCAAGTTATCCAAATTTGTTTTTTTTGGATACTTATTTTTTATAATATTTTATATTGAGTGGTATTTTGGATTATAAAGTTTTCACGGGGATACATAATTTTACGACTAGAATTGCTTTGTTTAACAAAAATGACTACGGGGTTTTTGCACGGTATTATTGATTTGACTTTGAAGTGGCATTTCAACATGTGTACTTATTTATCTCAAAGTCTAGGGGTGGTTGGATGCACGACTGTTGAAGATAACTTGTCTGCGCAAATTAAAAATTCAGTCTTGACAATCTAGTTATTACTGATGTAAGGAGTTACGTTGTAGTGCTCACAGTATAGCTATCACTTAAAGGAGTTACGTTGTAGTACTCAGTGTCACACGAAGTAGTGGATTGTGCAAGTGGCGAATATTTCGTGCAACCTCATACTTAAAGGAGTTACATTGTAGTGCTCAGTATAGGTATTAAGTCACATCTATCGTACAAGCATTAAGTCACAAGACGGGATGTTTACTTCGTTTTCAAGCTGGTCATATCGGGCAGTCTCCATATGTGGTCATTACTAGTAGCCGGTGAATTACAAGGAGGTTCGTTTAAAGGTTGATTTGAGAGAAAATTATTGAGAGTATTTATGCGACATATACTCACAAATTATGCTTTCATGGTCTGTCTATATTGCATCAGAAGTATAAAGTACGGGTAATTATGGCATGTACACAAAATAGTATGATGATTTCGATAAATCGCAACCATCAGGAGGGAGAAGAACATGCCAAAAGAAGTAGTGTTTCATCTCTAGTACGTTGGTTGTTCGAGGGAATTGTGCTTACACTGGAACCGAAGAGGTACTAATGATGTGTACATCGGAGCGTATTACCAACCTTCTGTGCAATGTTATGTGAGTTATATTGTCATGATGCTCCCTGAACGACAACCATGTGCCTACACTTTTGAATCTACTTTATCCGCTGCGTGATGAAAAGAGAGTTGTCGGTTCAGGAGGGAGCAGGTTAATGAAATAAAGGCTCACTAGTTAGGAGGGAGTAATAACCTAACTAGACCATTACAGTTGAAGTTCAGAGCTACAAAGACCTTTGCCGTCAGTACGCCGAGATCGTCAGAAGAGAGAACTTCAAGTCTGCCTCAGTATCTAGACTACAGAGACTTTGCGCTTCAACAACGTCAACATAGTTTACTATTGTTGTAATTTTACATTGTTAATGTATTTATAGGTCTCATTGTAACCATTCACGTGTGACGATATCTTGGAGGGAGATTGTTAGCCTCGCTATTTTATTAAGATAACGTCACACAAGTGAAATGGACTAGATATGTAGCTAGTAGTAACTTCAGGGACTATTAGTGGTCATTAGGCAAACTTATTATGTAATGAGCCTATAAATACCCCTCATGACTCTCCATGAGGGGTGTGGGAAATTGTGTAATTGTTCTTTCATTTTTAATATATTCCATTTTCTTCACCCTCTCTCTACTTTCTCTCTCTAAAAAAGATGAATACTTTCATCTTTAATCATCAACCTAGACCTCCCGAACCACATGAATCATGTATATTTTCGGTCCTACAAAAGGAAAGTGTGGAAAACTAGAAGGGGGGTTGAATAGTTTACCGCTTTTTAAATCCTTTTTAGCTTAAATATCCTTTAAAAACTTTACGTTTGCTTAAAGATATAAACACAACGTTATATGTTTGATTCTTTGAAAAGCTTTTCATGTGAATAACAATTCTAACTTTACTTGTTTCATACTTTGAAAAGCTTTACTTGTGATGATCCTAACTTTGCTTGTTTAGTTCTTTGAAAAGCTTTACATTTGTTTAAAGACATAAATACAACTTTACTTGTTTTAATTCTTTGAAAAGCTTTATATATGATTAACGATTCTAACTAAACAACAACATGTAATAGGCAAAGATAAAGAAAGAAACGATCAAACCACAACACGATTGTTTATCATGGTTCGGCTACAAGGACTCTTTTTCCTTGCCCTACATCCACGCCCCGAGTTTCCAACTCGAGAGTTATAAGCACTAATCAACAAGCTCCTTTCACCGGCAGAGAAAACCTTTACAACGTCGCTTACACTTTTACCGACACTAAACTAGATGTCGAGTTCTTTTACACGGGTACAACCACTCCCATTGTCGCTTACACTTTTACCGACACTAAGCTAGATGTCGAGTTCTTTACCAAGGGTACAACCACTCCCGTTAGTTCTTTTACAAGGGTACAACAACTCCTGACACACTACGTATTTTGAGGCCTAAAATACTAACCAATCACTTCTACATACATGACACAAATGAAGTATAAACTACCAAAGCTTATACATGACCAAGCTACCAAGACTTGCAACTTAAGAGTTGAAGCTTGTAACTTCTTGAATGATCTTGTGAAGTCCCTTGCTACATAATAGAATCACACAAGTCAAAATGTTACTGAGTTAGTTTTAGAGAGTATATGAAAATATGTTCTAAAGTCATCACTCGAAACTAACAAATGGTTTGGTATTTATAGTAAACTATTCTCTGGCGGATCAAGCGGAACCCTCAGATGGGTTCCGCCCGTGTACCCCCAGGGTCCCGTCAGGGCTGCAGTTGGTTTTGCAATAAATCTTCCAAACCAAACAAGGTCACATCTCATTACACCTAGTCAAACACAAGACTTGCAAGCAAACATATGGTTAGTCAAACACTCTTTCTTACCATAAATGTATATTGACAAAGCTTGCCCTAAATGTGATGTGACATTACTATTTTAAGAAATAAATGTGATATGACAAGACACTTTCTAATTTAAGAAATAAAAACAATGTTTAGTTTAAAAGGAAATGTAAACCTTAGTTAAGCAAGACTTAAACACTTAAAGTGATGATTTACTCTTAGCTAAAGTTTATACTTTGTCATTAACAAAACTTAGCAAAGATCGTAAAATATAAATAACATTTTTAGGCGATATTTGTATTAACAATCTCTCCCTTTTTGTTGATGACAAAACATAAACTTTATTTATAAGTAAGTCACTAGTTTTTGTGTTAAGTCTTATAAAGTTAGTATAAAAACTTGTTTTTGCTAAGATGATGTGATATGCAATTTTTTTTTTAAAACAAGTTTATATCTAAATTCTCCCCCTTTTGTCGAAACAAAAAGAAGAGTAGCGAAGCGGAAGTATACACTTGCTCCCCCTTGGATAATACTCCCCCTAAATGGAGTGCCAAGAGAGGAGACATGGATTTTGAACCTACAATAAAAAGGTTAGTTTCCGCACAAGACAAGTCATGAAAGCATTTCATGTTAAGAACACAACTAAGAGTTGTGAAGCGGAATAATGCAACACTCATGCTCCCCCTTGAATATTACTCCCCTAAATGAAGTATCAAGGAAGGAAAACATGGATGATGATCCTACAAAAAGAAAGGTTAGTTTCTAAAACACAAGATATATGTATGTTACCATAGCAAGGTATAGTTTACTCATTATACCTAAGTGATCATCAAACAATGCAAATCTTGTAGTAGAATAAAATTCATTTCGTGTAAAATTTTGACTTTTAAGAAGTCAAAGACAAGAAATTTGGATGACACCATCTTACTTCTAAAAATAAAGAGAAACAAAAAAATAAACTAAGAACATAAAAAGCTACAAGGAAATCATCATTTTCCTTAATGAGAAACATTTTCCAAAAACAAGACTAAGGTTGTTTGAGGATGAAAATATGTGTTGGAGGTTGTAGCGGGCTTTATTTTGAAGGTTGAAGGGATAACACGGTTTTGGTTTGTTGGTTTAAATGGCAAACATTTTCTAAAAGAAACGGTTTTGTTTAATTTTGGAGACTCTAAGGTTGAGGTGTGTGAGAAAAGTATTGTAAAAGATCCAAAATGTGGTTTAGTATAAAACTCATTTCTTCGGATAGCTCACGAATTTCCCTTCGACACCCTTCACTAATGTGAGCGGTTCTTTCGCAATGATTGCAATCATGGCGGGGAAAGTTTGGTGGAAGAGTGGTTTGATATGTTGGTGGTGGATGGTTTGAACTTGAAGGAGCAAAGGTGGATGGTTGAGTAGTGTTTTTGCTTCCTTCATTTGTTGAGTGAAGTGTTGTTTGTAAAACCATGATATGGTTGATTTGAGACTTAACCATACGTTTGAAGGCATGAAGGTGGTTTAAATGAGTGTCAATCTCATTATTAAGGTTTGAAGGTTTTTCCCATATGGATGCTTCTATTTTCTTATAAGAAGAAAGTAGAGATTCAAATTGTTGGGAAGGTTCTTGTGGTGATGGTTGTTGTTGTGGGTTTTGAACAAAATGGTGGAAACTTGGTTCGCCGAAAGGATTGCCATGAAGGTCTTTGTAGATTGGGTGAAACACAAATTATTGTGAGTGTGTATGACCTTGATCATTTGGGAAAATTGATGGTCTAGCATAACGGTAAGCCAACCGTTCCACCAATGATGGTTGATGGGGTTCATCATCTAGTTGCTCACTAGGTTGTTGTTGGGTTTCCATTTGAATAATGGTGTCAAAAAGTGACAAGGATGGTGGACTTGATGATTTGGGTGATAGGTCTTCTAATGTTTCCAAATAAGGTGGTGGTGATGTTGGTGGTGTATGGAAAAGTTCCATTGGTGTAAGTGTTGGTGATTGAGGTGATGGAGTTTTTGATGGTTGAGCTTGTTGAGAAGGTGATGTTGAATCACTTGAAGGTCTAGTTGTTGGAGGAATGGTGGCTATGTTTGTGTAGCAATGTGTTGGAGAGGGTGTTGGAGTATCAAGATTAAGCAAGTCTTGAAAGGTGATTACATTGGTATTACAATGTGTTGAGGATGGTGTTGAGGTAGTGAGGTTAAGGAAATCTTGGATCGGTGAAGAAATGTTAAGCGAAGCATCACTTGAAGATGATGAGCTTGACTTGACGGTTTTGTTGAAGCAACAAGGTTTGACACTAATCCTAGTGGTTTTTGAGAAGGATTTTGATGACTCGGATGATGTGTTGGATTTAGTCATTTCAAAGGTGTGGTTTTGATGTTTTGAGAGAAGAAGTTTTGATGGTGATGGTGTGATTTGAGTTGTTGCAAAACTTTCAAATTTATAGGGTGGAAAAGATGTTGAAATGGGTGTTTGGATTTGATGTTTTACCATTCAAAGAATGAGGTTTCAAATGATTTTCATGACCATGTCACATCATTTGATGTCAATCCAATGGAATAGGGTTGAGTGAAAGACCAACATATGCACTCAATGCTTTGTGATCATGGGATGTGATTTGGTTGAAAATGTTTCAATGGTTTGAAGGATCCTTTAAAAGGGTTCCTTGGGTTAGTTATGTTTGAATTTGAATTTTTGGAGGGAAGTGGCTTCCTAATTGTTTTAGTGAGTGAGAGTTGTTCTAATATGGTTATTGGAGTTAATGGAAGATGTTTCTCACTTAGGATAATGGTTTGACACTTTACAAGTTTTGGACTAAAGAAAAATGACAAAAATTTTCTGCAGGTGACTGGCGGAACCCTCACAATACATAGGCGGAACCCTGTTTTGGGTTCCGTCTGGTCCGTTGGGCCAATTCTTGGTTGCCCAGAAATTACACTGGCGGAACCCAATTTTGGGTACCGCCAGATCCGCCAAGGCTGAATAAATTGGCAGTCCGCGATTTTGACCCGCGAGACGATTTTCAAATTTTTCAAAAACTCCTAAAATCAAAAAGATACTGCATATCTAGTTAGGCAATGCAAAAATTGAACATGTAAACACACATATCATAAGACTTTGACCTTGAGGTCGAGAATTTCACTATACTTAGTGAAAATTGCCATAAGCATAAAAAGTTGACAAACACCTCAAACATTGTCATTATGCATAAAAGCTCATACAAACATAATCCGACAAACGTAATAAAACATGAACGTGAAAAACAATACAAATCACATAGTTCTAAAACATTCTAAAACATTCATAAGCCAAACACTCCTTAATCATCTCACAATCGGTCTATCTTCTTATTGAGCTTGCTTAGGTACCTTCCAAAACACTTGAAAATTCCTTTGGTTTGCTTGAACTCTTCGGATGCATTGTCAATGACGGGGAGTTCTTGAAGGTATTCTAAAGGAGGTAACTTAGAGTTAGGAAGTTTATTGTCATCACTCATGTCGGATGATGATGATGATGGTGTAGGTGAGCGAGTACGTTTGCCCTTGCCTTTGAAAACTCGTTTATCACTTAGAGGAACGAAGATGTGAGGAATGAGAGAATAGTCAAGGTGCATTCCATTATCGTTAGGAGGAATGAGTGAGATTGCTCTAAAGAGGCGAGTAAGAAGCATTCTATAGGGAAAAGCGGTTGTTCCAACTAAGGGTATGTCGGCCATTCTTTTGGCTAGGTAGTAGGCTAAGTTGAAGGGTTGACCGGTGGAAATGCTATAGAGCATGTAGCAAAGGCATGTGTTGATATGATCTCTATTTCATATGGTACTTATGACGTTAGCTCTAAGGATTTCTTCCCACTTCTTAAATTGTGGTTTAAGCTCATTGAGCTCCATACCAAAAGGATCCTTATCCACAATATTTCCCGAACGATTCTTCCTAGTTGTAGAGGTTCTAACAAAGAGATGTTCCTTAATAGTTTCCTTACTAGCTAGAGGTGTGTCATATGGATGAAAACGCTCAATCGAGTCAAGGCTTGAAATAGGCCACTTATCCGTGTAGAGACAAGTACCCGCATTTGGGACACCAAAAATGATAGCTAAGTCTTTTAGATCTATGAAATTTGGTATTTGATTGGTTGTGAAGTTTAATGATATCTTACCAAAATCATTTGTGGAGAGGTTTACAGTTGCATAGAATTCCAAGATGAACCTAGGACAAATTGGCTCATCGATGTCAAGGAGACAATCAAAGTTGATTACGGAAAAGTTTTGGCGAATAGATGTTCCTTCTAGAAAGGATGGATCAATGGTTCTACCTTCGTGAACATAGCGTTTTTCTAATGCCTTAAGGTTTCTACTTGAACTTGGTTGAGACCTTTGGTCCTATGGTGTTTGGGCATGTACTTAAGGGTTTCCTTGTGATTGGATTTATTTGCGGGAGGCATGTTGATTCCTAGAAAGCACAAAATTATATGTTAATGACTTTTAACAATGTGGATGTTCTAATGTGTTCCTATATGCAAACAATGTGAAGACTTGGTTATCTTGACTCATTTTGATTCCCAAATTGTTTTGTTATGCAAGTTTTGTTATAAGAACAAAAGATAACCAACACTCTCCTAATTGAATTTGTCTTTGATTGAATGTACCCGAAAATACATATTAGTTATGTATTCCCTTTAGCATTCAAGAGATAGTATGCAAGTGATGTTTTAATGATGTTTTTCATTTGTTTTAACAATGTGGTGATGAATCATGTTCTAGTCTTGGATTGCAATGTTTGAAAGACAATGCACTTGGTGTGTTTGGCAAATCAAAGTAATAACAAAAAAAAAAAATATATATACAATTCTTAACTAATGGAGGACATGATTGACTAGCCACCAAGTTTTTCATGAATCAAGAAGTTTTATGCATAAACCCTAAGATTCTAGTTAATGAATGTAAATAAGAATTTTACACTTGAATCAAAAATGCAATTGTGATTAGAATACTCACAAAGTTAGTTGGATTTGAAGAGATTTGATTGAAAGCCCTAAATTTCGTATGCTTATGTGTTTTTGAGAGGGTGATGGCTGTTTGAAAGTGAATGATTAAGTTAAGAGGGTGTTTGGTTTTGAAATTAAAAATAAAACATTCTGTAGCTTTGGCGGACCAGGCGGAACCAAAAAGTGGGTTCCGCCCGTATGGTCTGAGGGTACCGTGGGAGCTGCAGGGAAAAATTCAAAAGGTATTGTCTTGATTTTTGTGGTTTTATCCTAATGTTCAAAACTAAGGTTTTAGGTCTTATGAGTCTTTGACTAAGCCTAGGAATGATGAATACTTCACATTCAAGAGATTTTGTGAAAACGTTGATAGAATGGTTAACGTAGAAGACTTTCTTAGTTAAGACGTTCCTCAATGAACAATCTTACCAAGGCGATGATGATGGATCACAATATGTCTATTAAGAACATAATGGATTGAATTGTCGCCGAAGTCGATGCCTCCTTTGTTGAAGGGATAACAATGTTGGTGAAAGAATTTCGTTGTTGACACGAATTTGCTTGTTCAAGAGGAGCTTGTTGATGTGCTTCTCCATCCGAAACTAATTTGAGAACCTTACGTGTTTTGGAGAATCATTGGTTAAGTAAGTACAAAAGTGCAAGTACCACTTGTGCTTTTCTTATCAACTTATTACCGGCATAATTCCATTTGGCATACACTATGGTTTCTATTCCCGTTCATTTGGGATACCATAATCCTAGTTGTGTAGTACCTTATGATGCATCCAAACAAGCTCAACTAAAGAGTTGTTTTAGGATCTTCTTTAACACGAGCACATAGACAAATGCTAAACATAATGTTGGATCTAATTGTTATGAGAACAAGTAGTCTTTCGAACATTTCTCTACGTTTAGTTTTACCTACGGATTTACTAATCTCATTCTTGATAAGTCATGAATAACTTAACCATTGAGAACAAGAGAGTAACTAGGAATGTCTTTAAGTTAAAATCCCATACTTTTGGAGCTTGCTTTTATTATCAAAAAGGCTTTCAAATATTAACACTTATAATCACATGATTACTTCGAATCATTTATTTTGTTTCACTAGTTGTTTTACTCTAAATTCCAAAAACTATTATTGTTGAATTTGTTTAGACACAACTATAACCTATAAATCAAGTTTTATAACTTATGTCAATTTTGCTTGATTGAATGTTTGACTCAAGGTGAGAAGATGTTATTTTGTACTTTTATTCTTAATGTTTTACACAACATACTTGTCTTGCCATCATTGGACTTTCTACTAAGTCATCATCTACCAACGATGATATCTTAGAAGGAGGAGATTACTCGTTAAATGTTATATTCAATGACTCCTCGACTCTTTAGGTTTTCTTACTTAAGAAACTATGAACTCTATTTGTTTTGAAAAAGTCCAAGAGGTACAACATCATGAGACTATGTGTCACATTTGATGTATAAATCCTAGATGTTGAAAACTCATTTTATTTCACACATCCAAATGTATGCTTGTGTGATTTATTTCACCTTGTGTGTTTTATGTGAGATTATCATAAAAGAGTGATTGAATAAAAACACAATTTAAGACTCAAAGTATAGTATTTGAGAATGTTGTTTAACAAAGGTTTGTTTTGCAAGCATCACAAAAGTGTTAGACATTTTAACACTTAGGAAATTCTAAGTTAGCTCACTTGTAAGCAAGAGTTGAGTGAGACTCACTCAAGAGTTTCTCGTGTTTATCTCTTGATGGTTAAAGAACCAAAACACCTTATATCTCCTACTAGTACTAATGACGAAATTCCTTGTTGCATAGAATCTAATCTTAGTTACTACTAATAGCAGGTAAACACTTTAGAGTATTACTAATAACACATATTCCAACACATAATGCTAGAAACAAGAGACAATCAAAGTCGAGTTGAAGTAATGCGTTCCTTTTAAATTGCATAGAGATGCTATCAAGAGGATAAACACTACACGTAAAATCTTGGTTTGACGACACGCTTTGAAACTCAATTACTCATATATCCAAGAAGGTTAGATAATCATATAAAGGCATAGAGCATGATAATCTTAATCCTTTTATCATGAGTTTCTATTAGAGATTGAATTATCTCTAAATCTCTCTTCTAGGTTTGACAAATTTTACTTGTTTTGTATTACTAGTTGATGGTGCTTTTGAGTTAAATCCTAATCCATTTTTATCTTTAAACAACCTTTGACTCCTCAATAATCTTTCAAGAGATTTTTAGCTTTCATCAAATTAAGCTAACATTTTTCCTTTCTCATTTTGCTTTTTAATGTCATATTTGTAATCTAGACATAATTTACACTCTAGATCAATTTCAACATTACTCTCAAGTCTAGACATTTTATCTTCTAACAAGATTTCCTTTTCAAAGATATTCTCAAAAGATTTTGAAGACTCATTGTTAAAGATAGTTTTTAGGTCCATGTTGCATAAACGTTTAGACTCATTTTCTAGTTTAGAAAACTCTAGGATAAATTTGTCAATGCAAAAGTGTTTGGTTTCAAAATGTACCTTGCTTGATATTTTATCTAGTTGAGAATCACAAACCGGATGGTTAGCTTCATCTTCATCCGTGTTATTCCATGAATCATAAGCAAGTCCACTAAGAGCTCGTCATGAGTAATCATCTTCACTTACACCTTCATTTAAAACATTTAAACTAGTAGTACATGTATTTATCTCAACTAAATGTTTATCTATTAATATTACTAAGACCTCTAATTCATATGTGAGATCAAATTGATCATCTTTAGCTTGACATATTTCTTGATGAAAGTTTAACATATTTTTCCAAATATCATTAGCCGTTTGACAAAAATACATTCTTTCATATTTGGTACTAAAGCTTTATAAATCATTGTTTTAGCTTTAGTATTTTTATCAAGTTTAAGATAGTTATCTTGGTTTTCAAAAACTTGTTTTCTTTGATTTGAAATTACCAAAAGAAATAATATGCCAAAGATCTTGATCAATTGATTTCACATAGTTTTCAAAATTACTTTTCCATTCAAGTAAGTTTTCTTTTTCAAATAGCAGTGGGTTTTGAATAGGTTGCCCTTCTTTGAGATTTTCAAAATCCATGGATCGATCCAAGTTTTAAAATACATTCTATTTTAAAGATCTTGAGTAACGTAGCTCTGATACCAATTGTGGAAAACTAGAAGGGGGGTTGAATAGTTTACCGCTTTTTAAATCCTTTTTAGCTTAAATATCCTTTAAAAACTTTACGTTTGCTTAAAGATATAAACACAACGTTATATGTTTGATTCTTTGAAAAGCTTTTCATGTGAATAACAATTCTAACTTTACTTGTTTCATACTTTGAAAAGCTTTACTTGTGATGATCCTAACTTTGCTTGTTTAGTTCTTTGAAAAGCTTTACATTTGTTTAAAGACATAAATACAACTTTACTTGTTTTAATTCTTTGAAAAGCTTTATATGTGATTAATGATTCTAACTAAACAACAACATGTAATAGGCAAAGATAAAGAAAGAAACGATCAAACCACAACACGATTGTTTATCGTGGTTCGGCTACAAGGACTCTTTTTCCTTGCCCTACATCCACGCCCCGAGTTTCCAACTCGAGAGTTATAAGCACTAATCAACAAGCTCCTTTCACCGGCGGAGAAAACCTTTACAACGTCGCTTACACTTTTACCGACACTAAGCTAGATGTCGAGTTCTTTTACACGGGTACAACCACTCCCATTGTCGCTTACACTTTTACCGACACTAAGCTAGATGTCGAGTTCTTTACCAAGGGTACAACCACTCCCGTTAGTTCTTTTACAAGGGTACAACAACTCCTGACACACTACGTATTTTGAGGCCTAAAATACTAACCAATCACTTCTACATACATGACACAAATGAAGTATAAACTACCAAAGCTTATACATGACCAAGCTACCAAGACTTGCAACTTAAGAGTTGAAGCTTGTAACTTCTTGAATGATCTTGTGAAGTCCCTTGCTACATAAGAGAATCACATAAGTCAAAATGTTACTGAGTTAGTTTTAGAGAGTATATGAAAATATGTCCTAAAGTCATCACTCAAAACTAACAAATGGTTTGGTATTTATAGTAAACTATTCTGCAGGTCTGGCGGATCAGGCGGAACCCTCAGATGGGTTCCGCCCGTGTACCCCAAGGGTCCCGTCAGGGCTGCAGTTGGTTTTGCAATAAATCTTCCAAACCAAACAAGGTCACATCTCATTACACCTAGTCAAACACAAGACTTGCAAGCAAACATATGGTTAGTCAAACACTCTTTCTTACCATAAATGTATATTGACAAAGCTTGTCCTAAATGTGATGTGACATTACTATTTTAAGAAATAAATGTGATATAACAAGACACTTTCTAATTTAAGAAATAAAAACAATGTTTAGTTTAAAAGGAAATGTAAACCTTAGTTAAGCAAGACTTAAACACTTAAAGTGATGATTTACTCTTAGCTAAAGTTCATACTTTGTCATTAACAAAACTTAGCAAAGATCGTAAAATATAAATAACGTTTTTAGGCGATATTTGTATTAACAGAAAGTTTATGATCTTATGAGGGAAGTTTGCATTTGGTTTAGATTATGTGGAGTTGAGCATGCTTATACTTTGCCACAGTTTGCGGTTTATTTGGGTTTGTACGAGCAAGATGAGATTAATCATAGGTTGTTTGAGACACACTTCTTGGGGTTAACAAGGTTTCATCATAGGTATGATGGTATTTTGGAGTATTGGAATCGCGTTGGTGATCCAAGTTACTCTAGGAAGAATGCATCTAGAATTAGGAACCCGTTGATGAAGATTTTGCAAAAGTTAATTACTTGGGGAGTTTTGCATAGGACGGGTGGTTGTGATAAGTTTAACAATCCAGATTTATGGGTGATGAAATTTCTTGAAGAGGACAAGAATGGCAATGCAGCTTGGATTATAGCCGAGTATCTTTCTAGGAGAGCACCGGGGATCAAGGAAAGGAGTGACATTTGTGGAGGTCATTATGTGACCGTTTTGGCAAGAAATTTGGGTTATTTTGTAGACGAAGAGTTGGCTAAATGTTCGGAGCCAAAGGAGAGTGAGACTTGGGATGATAAAGGTTTTGGTAAGGCATTGAATAAGAGAACCAAGACGTTAGGAGAATGGACTGAGCCTAACATTGAGATGCCACAACAACAATTCCAACAACCGTCACCACCACACATGTGAGGTATCTATGGACATGCTTCGGGTAGTTTTGATTCGGGGTGGGGAGATTGGCATAGTGAATTGAATGATATAGAGCGTAGGGATGTTTGGAGAGATTCGATGTTGATGAGACAAAACTATAATTATGATTATTCTATGCCGATGCTCCAACGCATTGCACGTGAGAATAGCTATGAGGTACCACTTTATGTACCACCTAATGTTCCTCCCTACCCAATTCCTTATGAGCCATATCCTGGTCAGTATCCATACCCCTATCCTGGTTATTCACCGTTGCCCGAACCGTATTCGACTTATGGTAGAGTTCCTAATGTGGGAGGTACGCATGTTGGAAGAACAAGTTTCGATGTTGGAGGATCATCTCGTGGTGGTGGCATGAAGAAGCGTAGAGTTGAAGAAGAGGAAGAAAGTGAGGAGAGCGAGGATGAGTTCATCAACCCCGACATGGATTATGATGACGACGAGTGAGGTCATGCGGTTTATGGTTGATTCAAAAACAATTATGTGTGTTGAATAATTTCTATTTTTTCTATAACTCTTTCTTTTAGGATTAATAACGTACTATGTTAACATTTGGTTGGTTTTTAGTATTTTTGTTTGTGTTTTTGTTTGCTTGGTTTGGTATATGTTTGCAGTTTTTGCAGGGGTGACATTACGGAAGCTTATGGTTGATCAATATTTGGAGTCGAAGAACTCATTTGCTTAGTTGTGATCAAATATGCATATCGCGTATTTTTACCCCGGTAGTTTCTATTTTACTAAAATTTTCCCATTTCCTTTACTTTGAAGTTATTTTTTATTACATTGAGGACAATGCAAAACTTAAGTGTGGGGGAGGGAAGAAAATAGGAAAAATAGGTTTATTTTTAATTTTTAGGATTTATTGAGAATTCAAGTAACTAGGATTCGTTCGCCCTTGAAAATCTAGTTGTTCGAACACTTGAGTTAATTTTAAATGAAATCGTTTTAATGGTAAAAATAAGGGTATTTGAAAATTTTTGGAGCTTAATCAAGTTATTAGAGTAAATTCATTTCGGAATTGATGACATTTACTAGTACATGTTATAGTATTCACCTTAAATTGTGCGGATTTAAGCCTTTTTGTATAAAGCATTTCTTATGCTATATATTCTTGCTATGAGTGTGCCGGTGATTGTGTTGATTCTAGAACTTGTACTTGTTATGCATTACGGTTAAAATCACTTTCGAGCGGTAAAACATATTCAAATGATAAGAGGCAACTTAGGATTTACACCAAATAGCCTTCCATTTACAAAATAATTTTTGCTAACCACATCGGTTAGTTATCCTCGTATTTGGAACCCAATTGTTAGCATTTATCTTTAATGCTAGATACCCCTAGTTACACCTTTCGAGCCAATCTTTTTCTTTTGTTACATCCTGAAAAATACAAAAATATTTTACACTTTAAACCTTAGCCTAAACCCTTGTCAAAGTCTAAACGGTTGGTTGCTAGTTGTTTGGTGTGATGGATTTGAGAAGATTTCATCACGAAATTAGGCCGAAAGGATTCATAGGAATTCATAAGTAAAGAATTGCTTTTAAACAATATTGTGTTAATGGAATTATTATTCTAGTTGTGTTAGGCCGAAAGCAAGTAACTAGATGATTGAATTCTAGTAATGGTTTAACATGATAAACACCATTGATTGTTAGTCATTCATATAAAAGTTGTGCATCATAACAAGTTTACACCAAGTTTAACATGAATACTCCAATTGATTGATTGTGGCATTTCACACAAGTATATGTTTTAGTTATATTGTTTCTTGAATATTTGAATTTTCGATAATAAGGATTGACAACCCTTTTATACAAACTAGTTTTCTAATACTTTGATCTATAAATCCCTTGGGACGATCTCGACTTACCCACCTTTACTAAAATGGACGAGTATACTTGCTCGTATGTGTTAAATAGTTAATCGGATAAGCGTGTTTATAAATTTTAAAACTTGTACACACCGAACGCATCAATGATTGACTGCATGTGTGACTTGCTCGAAGATTATTCGTTGGTCAGCATTTAGATGGGCGACTAATCTTTCACTTTCACTCCTTAACAATTCACGATTATATGACCTTTCTTCCATCAGCGCCCTGTTGTTCAAGATTTGCAGTAAGTGAGGTGGTGGTAGATTAAATCCAAAATCTTTGACCGATTTTCCATAGGAAGTAAGGATTGCTTGCAGCTCATACATAAGACCGTCTTCTAAGTCTTCAGGACTGACATGAAGATCTTGTATATGCAGGGCCTCCGAAAGTATTCGGGGAATGTCTTCTGACATGGAATTTGCGTGTGACCGTAGCAACATGACCGGGCTTGAAACCTTTCAAAAAATAAGGAACTTACAAAACAGGTTTCGCATGTAAGCCGGGGTTGCTGAGAACGATGTTTCTTGTAAAGCAATGTTCCATTCTTGATCACCACCTAACAGTCCCATGGCCTCATACGCGGCTCTATTTGTAGGGTACACAACTTCGTTAACTGTAAGGATATGGCGGAATGACATTGAACCTTTTGATGGCAGAGTAATAATCTTAAGTAGAAAACGTCTCCAGAGTTAGGATGAACATATGTCAAACGGCCAATGGCTATCGAGTTGGCACGGTGCCTACGTTGCCAATACTTCCCATCTTTGTACCATACGTATTCTTTCGGAAAGCTTAAGAATGTTAGATGGCGGCCGTCTGTATTGTGAAGGTTGTACCTAAACCATTCAGTGAGTGTTGTCCTTTTGTTATGCTCACTGTCCACAACTGCTTGCAATCGCTGTTGCCTTCTAAAATTTACACGCTGCATATTTTCAAGGTGAACTGCTAGTATTTGAACTGGTAGATCCCTGCTATGTATGCTGAATCCAAGAATTCTCCAGCATGCCTCATGCGGTCCAATGAATCTAGCATCTTGGAAATTCTTGATTTCATCAATGTGCAATGAACTGCGGCTTGTACTTGCTCCTGTACTTCCAAGTGTCCTTGTAATATGAGTTACTATGTGGTCGGTGCCTTTTGAAATATACTTAAAGAGGTATTTTATAAGCATCGACCACTCACAGTACTCAACATTGATATGTGCATAGAACTACATGCATAGAGACCGGTTATGTGGCACAACATACCCATTATCAAGGCTGACATTTTCCCTTATCGTGGTTATGCCTGAATCCCTTCTACGGTAGTGCACATATCCTTTCTTATCAATAAATGTCTCTGGACAAAAAGCTTTAGGAAAGTTCTTACTACATACGTCACTATCATGCATACACGGTGATGATTTATTGACCAACCCACACGGGCCGTGCATCATAAACTCAGTGACAACCCTATAGCCTTCAGGATCGAGTGTCGGGTCTGGGAGCTCGGCAGAGACATATCTATCCACATCTGTGTGCGCTTGTACATGGTGGCTTTCTTTGATCCATAGAAGTAAATGACAATGCGGCAACTCTCTCTTCTGAAACTCGACTGTATATAAAACTGCAATGAAATGCATAGTTATTTAGGCATCTGGTAAGCGTACAAATTTGGTAGAAAGTATACACATGTAGATGTTAGACGGTACCTGCTTCCACATGGCCAAACTGCTTCGAATCGCGTAAGAAAGTAACTAAATGATGTATCTTTCTTTCAAAAACTCGATCCACAACATCAGGCCTGTCGGCAACTATGACATGTAGGAACTGTTCCACATATTCTTGAATCTCAGGCCAGTTCACATTGCACGTGAAAGTGATAAAGAATGATGATGGATCTAAACACACTACCTTGTGTTATAATGATATTTTGAGTTATATTACCAAGTATGTAGAATTTACTTAGTAATACTTAGAAGTTTGATTGTGAGTAAAAGCATTTGTATATGAATAAGAACAATGTGTAAACCAAACCATTAGCTCCAATATTATTAAGAATAATAATACGAGTGATCTTTGTATCACTAGGGTTACAACCTTGAAGCTCTATAAAAATCGTATATCTAACCTTAACCTAGGACATCCTTTTATAGCACAAGGAGTCCTCTTCTACAAGATAAGTATAAGTCTAATAGAATAGAATATACACAAAATCTATTCTATATTTATCTATACATGTTTCCTAACAATTATCCTGACAGCAGTGGTAATTATATGTACTAACAGTGGTAATGTGTTTCCACTGTTAGTGTATTCTTCAGCAGTGCTTCTTCCATGCTTAGCCGTGGTAACTGTTAGTATAATTCCCAATAATCCTCCCCTAAACTTTTGATTGCTATGTAAATCAATAAGTTTCTTCAAGTTGTCAGCATATGTGAGGATATGGGAAATTCTTCCAAACACTTATCTCCATTTTCTCAACTCCTTATCAGCTTTCACACTTTGATCATATATCCTTTGCAACAAATTTTCTATGATTTCAGTTCTTTCCCAACATCTTAATTTCACAGACAACATCACAGTAAGAACACCTGCTCTTAATGGATATTCTTTCTCAGCTAACATAAACACATCAAATCCATCTTGAGTAGATACATGATGTACTTCACTTGAATCATAGAATTTCCACAAAGTATTCAAATTATTAGCTTCAAATCTCCAATATCTGTCAGATACATCAGGCTCATAAAGTCTTCTGAAATGAACCCATAACTCTTTAGCTTTGACATCAACAAGCTCATCTTTCTTTAACTGATCTTGAACTAACTTCCATAAAGTTTCCAAGTCTTCTCTGTCACAAGACCTGACAAGATCTTCAAAATCTCTACAAATACTTGTGATTTCACCAGTTCTAATAATTTTCCATGCACCACCAAAATCCTCAGAATAAATCTCCCAACCAACAACTGGATATTTAGATTGTAAAGGCTCTACATTCAACACAGCATTTTCAATAAAAATAATTCCTGAGACTTGTTCCTCAGTCAACTTTTCTGCTACTTTAGATTTCTTGACTTCTTTAGACTCAAGAGTTTTTCCTGATCTCTTGGGTTTTCTGAGGACTTCAGCTTCTGAAACCATAGGAATGAAATTATTATCTTGTCTTTTGACTCTGTAGTAGATCCCTTCAATCCTTTCATGTGACATCCCTTTGAATTGAGACATCTTCCAATTGCCAACATGACCACAAAAAGTCTTCATCTCAGAAATTATCTGTACCTTGGTTGGTTGTTTTGGTTTCTTTTGACCTTTTCTAACTGTGCCAATTATATCATCAAGTGCCTATGGATTCTTCATTTAAATAAAGTTATTCAATTGAGCTGATCTTTGTTCTTCAGTTAAAGTTGTATTTGCAACCAATTCAACTGCCTTCTTCCTGATTACTGGATCATGAGCAATCATGAAATCAATTTCTTCTTCAGTTGGCACATATGTAAACATTGGAGTTTTCTCTTTTAGCACTGTAGGTGGAACAATGGAAATTGGTTCTTCTATAATTGTTTCCAACTTATCCAGCCTTTTTGTCTCCATGAAACTTGCAATATCTAATTCTTCTTGCTTTTTCTTCTTTGCAATTCTATCTTCTTCCAATTCCTTTGCCAAATTTGCATCATAATCTATCTGAGCTTGCTCTTTTATTTGGAAATCTTCCTTGACTGCTGCTCAGATGTTTCTTAAAAAATATGAACTTTTCCTTTTTCAACCCTCTTTCTTTGAAATTCTGCATCAGCAACATCCACTGTGTCTTGATTTGTTTCCACTATTTCTTTATTTGTTTCCACTGCTTCAACAAAAATTTCTTGAGAAGCCACTAATTTTTTCTCCTCTTGTTGTACATCATCCTGATCATCAAGATCTTCAAATCCTTGTTCAAAGTTTAGTCTCCTCCCCTTAAATGTAGCATCAGTTTTAATCCTCCCCTGTTTGGGAGAATTTCCCAAATCTTCACTAAAGTATTCTGAATCTTCATCATGAGGTGAGGATGGGGATGAGATGACAAACTTTGTAGACCTTTTCTTCTTTAAATCCTGTACTTCCTTCTTCAAAGATTGAATTTCTTTTGTCAAGGTACTAACATCTTTGGCATGTTGCTTCTTTGTTTGAGCCAAGTCATCCTTCAAAGATTTAACCTGTTTGACTAATATGGACAAAGTTCCATCAATTCAATTTGTTGCTCACTGCCCTCAACACTTCCAACTGTGTTACCTATTGGGAGAGGTGAATCATAGGGCATTGTTCAGACTCTTCTCTAGATGGACTAGATTGAAGCCTAAAACCACCACTGCTTGTTCCTAGACCAAAGGGTTCAGAAACATGCAATGTTGAGATGTGAGGAGTTGGCTGTTTTTGCCTCCTCACATATGTGTGAGTAACTGGTGGAGTATGAGTTGTAGATGGAATATCAATGGTGGGTGTGTGTTGGGGTGCAACTGGGATTGCTACACCTTCACCCTGTACCTGTGCAATCTTTGCAAGCATTTGAGGAAAAAGTGGGTTAACTTCCCCATTCCATCCTTCTGAAGCCTTATCCATATTTTGAAAAACTTTTGGCTTTAGACAGGGGGTTTTATAAACTCTTTTATGGGGTTACAGTGGAAATTCATTTAACACTGCTTGCACAAACCTTGGATACATCAGAAATTTATAAGAACTCTTTACATTGCCTTTCATATTGTTAAAAATAAACTTTGAAAAATTGAAAGTCCTATCTAAGGCTAAGGAAAACAAAGGATAAGCCATTGTTGAACTAAATTGTTCATAAGCAGTTTTTGATGGATCTTAACACCTTAATCTGTGTTAGAATGATACTTTGAGTTATCTCACTAAGTATGCGGAATCTACTTAGTAATACTTAGAAGTTTAATTGTGAATGAAAACAGTTGTATATGAATGAGAACAATGTATGTATCAAACTGTTAGCTCCAATATTATTAATGATAATAATACGAGTGATCTTTGTATCACTAGGGTTACACCTTGAAGCTCTAGAAAAACATATATCTAACTTTTACCTAGGACCTCCTTTTATAGCACAAGGAGTCCTCTTCTACAAGATAAGAATAACTCTAATAGAATAAGATATACACAAGATCTATTCTATATTTATCTTTACAAATTTCCTAATAGTTATCCTAACAGCAGTGGTAATAATATGTACTAGCAGTGGTAATGAGTTTCCACTACTAGTGCATTCTTCAGCAGTTGTAACATCCTTACTAGCCGTGGTAACTGTTAATATAATTCCCAACAATCCTCCCCTAAACTTATGATTAACATGTAAATCAATAAGTTTCTTCAAGCAATCAGTGGACATGAGAATATGGGAATTCTTCCAAACACTTATCTTCTTTTTCTTAACTCCTTATCAGCTCTCACACTTTGATCATAAATCCTCTGTAGCAAATCTTCTATGACTTCACTTCTTTCCCAACATCTAAGCCTTACTGACATCATAATAGTTAAAACTCCAGCTCTTAATGGATATTCTTTCTCAGCTAACATAAACATATCAACTCCATCTTGAGTAGAAACATGATGTACAACACTTGAATCATAGAATTTCCATAGAGTATTCATATTGTGAGCTTCAAATCTCCAATACCTGTCACTTGGGTCAGGTTCATATAATCTTCTAAAGTGAACCTACAACTCTTTTGCTTTGACATCAACAAGTTCATCTTTTTGGAACTGATCTTGAACAATCCTCCACAAAGTATCCAAATCTTCTCTATCACAAGATCTAACAACATCTTCAAAATCTCTGCAAATACTTGTGACATTTCCAGTTCTGATAATCTTCCATGCTACACCAAAATCATCAGAATAGATTTCCCAACCAACTACTGGATATTTTGTTTGTAAAGGTTCAATGTTAAGCACATCAGTCTCAATAAACATCATATTGGTAACTTGTTCTTCAGTCAACTTGCTGACACCTTCTTCTGCTTGAGATGACTCCTGAGTCTTCAATTTCTTTGCATCTTTGGATCCAAGACTCACTCCTGACCTTTTTAACTTTATTGCTACAGGTTCTTTATCCATAGGAATAAAATTACTATCTTGTCTTTTCCTGTAGTAAATACCTTCAATCTGATCATGTGACATTCCTTTGAATTGTGCCATCTTCATATTACCAACATGGCAACAAAAGGTCTTCATCTCAGCAATAATTTGTGTCTTTGTAGGTTGCCTTTGTTCCTTTTGACCCTTTCTAACTGTGCCAATGATATCATCAAGAGCCTGTTGATTCTTCATCTGAATGAAGTCCTTCAGTTGAACAGACCTTTGATCTTCATCTAGAGTTGTATTTGCAATGAGTTCAATTGCCTTCTTTCTAATCACTGGATCATTAGTAATCATGAACTCAATTTCTTCTTCTGTAGGCACATAAGTGAACATAGGAGGTTTCTTATGTAATATTGTTGGTGGAACAACAGAAAGTGGTTCTCCCATCACTATTTACAATTTATCCAACCTCTAAGCTTCCATGAAACTTGCAATCTCATCTTCCTCTTGCTTTTTCTTCTTTTCAATCCCATCTGCTGCTAATTTCTCTGCCAATTTTGCATCATAATCTATCTGAGCTTGATCTTTCTTTGAAACCTTTCTTGGCTGCACTTGTTCTATACCAGTCATAACTGCTTTACCTTTTACTGTTCTTATTCTAGCATCTTCTTCTTCCGCAGTGGTAACATCTTGACTAGCAGTGGGAATATCTTGTCTTGCAGTGGGAACTTGAAACTCAGCAGTGGAATCAAAATCAGCATCCAAACCATAGTCTTCTCCAAATCTATCTTCCTCCCCTTAGTCTCAGCATCTGTTTTACTCCCCTATTTGGAAGAATCTCCCAAACCTTCACTAAAGCCTGCAGATCACTCATCGTGAGGTAAAGATGAAGAAGAAAACACAACTTTGGCAGATCTTTTCTTCTTAAGACTCTCAACTTCATCTTGTAACTTTTAATTTCTGCCTTCATCTAATTAAGCTCTATGGCATGATGTTGTTTAGTCTGTGCCAGATCTTTCTCCAGAGCTTAAACCTGTTTGACTAATTTGGTACATAATTCCATCAATTCAGTTAGTTTCACACTACCCTCAACACTTCCAACTGTGTTACCTGTTGGGAGAGGTGAATCATAAGGCATTGATTCAGGCTCTTGTCAAGTTGGACTTGGAGGAAGCCTTGAACCACCACTGCTTGCTCCTAAACCAAAAGGTTCAGCAACATGCAATGTTGAGATGAGAGGAGTTGGCTGTTTTTACCTCCTCTCATATGTGTGAGTTACTGCAGGGGTATGTGATAGGATACAACTAGGATAGTTGCATCTTCACCCTGTACCTGTGAAATCTTTGAAAGCATTTGAGGAAAAAGTGGGTGAACCTCCCCATTCCAAAGTTCTGAAGCCTTACACATGTTTTGAAAAAACTTTTGGCTTAAGACAGGGGGATTCATAAACTCTTTTGTGGGTTTGTAGTTGAAATTCATTTAACACTGCTTGCACAAACCTTGGATACATCAAAAATTTATATGAACTCTTTACATTTCCTTTCATATTATTGAAAATAGACATTGAAAAATTGAAAGTCCTATCAGTAGCCAAGCAAACCAAAGGGTAAGCCATGGTTGATGCAAATTGCTCATAAGATATTTTCTTAGGACTTAGGCAATGTAAAAGACTATGTATTAAAAATCTCCAATGGGGACAAAAACATCCTTTTCTGAAAGTCACTTTTTGATCAGATGTATCATACCCCATGGAAGCAATATTTTTGAAAATATCTGAATTGGGTAATGTGATGATACGATTCAGATCATCCAATTGGAGAACTCTCCTCAAGGATGACTCAGTAACATCAATAGTTACCCCATCCACTATGGCTCTAAGAGCTTCCTCAGTTTCTTGTGTGTCTCCCTATTCAATAGACTCCATAGTATTCCAGAACTGTTTGATATGAGAAACAAACATTGTGGGATTAACAGTTAAAGCATACCTTATATGGGTTGTATTAAGAAAATCCACAATCTGATGGAAAACGGGGCCACTCTTCTCGTTTGACTTTTGTAAATAGGCCACTTGGTTGTGCTCCTCAACAAAGTTTAGAATCGCCATAATTTTGTGAAAGAAAGATAAAAGTGTTAGTAATCAAAGATAAAAATCAAGGCGTATGATGATCAATTTATACTAATAGGGTTTGAGGAGTATGCGTAATGTGAATTATCTTAAGAAAGAATTTATCTTTGGGAAAAGAATAAACTAAAATTGGTAAGTGGATAATTCACAAAAAGTTACCCTATTAATAAGGAAACACGGTTATTTTACAACGGCTAGTGAAAAATAGATTACCGACACAACAGTTGTAACGGCTAGTTCACCAGTGGTAAAATTTACACTTGCAGTGGTAACTAGTGAACTAGCAGTGGTAAATTTTCACAAAATATCAAAGAGCAGTGATAAGTAAAACATGAAAATTAGCTGCTCTTATCATAGTTTTTAGCAAACTTTCAGCTATAAACGGATTTGATATGTCTTTACCATGAGCCGTTTGCTATGGACTAGCCAACTCTTCATCACATGGAATATGGTGAGTTGATAACCATATAGTTTTTGGTAAACTATCAACCATAAACGGTGTCACAACTCACCATTTCAGGTCATTTCCCAAAACTTTGGGAAAACACTATTCATCAAACACTATTCATCAGTTTACTATTCATCATTTTTGGTGTCAATTTAACATTCCGAGAAGCATTCAGAAATTTTACTATTCACTGAACACTATTCATTGCCGGAAAAGTTTTCACTATTCACTTGCATTACACATTTCATCGTAAATTTAGTTTACGGGTATTAAAATTCGCGTAACCGTATGGGTTTAGGTGCGAATTCATTTCATTATCAGTAAGGACACTGCATACGGACTAGAGACAATCTGCATATCATCATAACAGCATTTTCATGTTATACCACTCTTAGGATTTTCAAATTTATATATTTGACACATTTAACGTTTTTCTTATAATTATTTATAAATAAACGTTAACACCTGGTTTATAAACACGACGAATATATCTAAATATTCCCACAATGGTCCCGATATATTTTTATATCCATTATATCATCATAAAAGTTATAACATTCATTTACCCAATATTTTGGAAATTTATTTTTATTTATAACGTGAGTTTATAAATATTACGACGGTTTTCGTGAAAACTAAATAATAATCACCCGAACACTCAGTACTTGTACCCAACATATTTTTAACATTTTTATGACTTTATTAAGTCCCGATTAACTTCGTTAATATTTATTTCTAGCAAACCCGGTACCCGATTATAACTAATACTTACACTAAAACTACAACTAATATTACCCTACATTTCCTAAGTGATCAAAACCGATTTGGCTACCCCTTGCTCACCCATGACCGGCCATACAAACACCCCTAGACCACATGACATTTATTTTTAACCTTATGTATTCATGTGCCATTATAATACATTAAAACCTTTACCTAAATATCTACCAAAAACACCAAACACATAACATACATAATTTCTTGGAATCAAAAACACCAAAACCTCATCTCTTCCATCAAACCCACGACCCAAACCCAATCTCCATGATCAAGTGATGATTTTTCAAAGTTTAAAGCTACAAAGTTGTTCATTTCATCATTCTAATCAAGAATCTTACAACAAAAACACAAGTAACACAAGATTTCTCATCATCTAATCACCCAATATTTCAAAGTGAGTTATCAACTTTATTTTCATGATTTCATCTAATTAACACTTGTATCTTATGGTTTTCATGCTTAATTTCATGTACAAGTTAGCTATACCACATTATTTTCGTTAACTTTTTGAACATACAAACCCTAGATTTTGATCTAGGTGTTCCTTTGTTAAATTAACATGATTAGTAGTGATTAGGAACCCATGGCACCCTAAGAAGGTGTATGGTAGGATTAGTATAGCTTTGTGGTGTTTGCAAGAGATTTGGTTGAAGTAGAAACTAGTTTTGTAAATCCAGGAAAATCAATAAACATAAAGGGAACTTTGGCAAAATTTTTTGAAAATACTTTCAAAAACGAATCCGTAGGCGAAAGAACGGATTAAAAAGAGTTTATAACGAAGAAGTTATGATTTTTGCAAGTTTATTGACGAAAAGTATATTTTCTGAAAATACATGCTGTTGGACGTTTTTCGTCGGACAAAATGAGGCTTTAGACGTAACCCGGAGGAGCCAAACTTTCCAAAATATATTGCTACATACTAAGACGTTACCGTGGATATAAAGAACAAGTAAAACGGACTTATAATGACAAAGATATTCACGTTTCAATATCGGCAAAACTTATATTATTTTTGACAGCTTTTAGACAAAAAATAATACTAAAACTACGTAGTAACTCTAGATTTCTAGAAATAATACCAAGTACCCAAATTCATAACTAATGAAGTATTAGTGATTACAAGTATATTTTTATCACTACAAGGCGTTATATCAAGGATTTCAAACCGAGGCTTTCAACACTAACATTGATACATACGATATATATATATATACATTTCAACTAGTTTTATTTTTCTAGTAGCCATATTTTCCTAAGTCTTGGAAAATGTATATTTTTTTTATAACAACAAGTATTTTTCAAAGAGTAGAGTGGTATAGAAAACATGTGCATGGACATTCATAACATCATTTGGTGATCTAAATTAGATCGTTCATCACTCATATTAGGTTGAGGCAGCTAACAGTTCATTGTTGTTCATTTCACTTCATCACAGTATCATCAGTTAAGGTGAGTTTTCATAGCCTCGTTTTCAATAAATATTTTGATTTCAAATCCCACGGGGGAATACATTGCATCAATCATTTTAGTACGAGCCCAAGTACCAAAACATATATACATTGCTTAAGTTGCCTTACCAACCAGTTAAAGTCCCCTATTTATTATCATGAACCGTTAATTTGCCGGTAAGTGAGAGTGAGTGGATAGATCTATCGAGGGTGACGCCTCCATCCGTGGTATATATTACCAACAGTAAGCGGATGCATTTCATGTCTAAATTTTGGGAGTGTTCTGGTAAAACATTCAGGAGGGGCATATAATTTCATCAGTCATAGCTTCGGGGTCATAAGCTTAAGGTCTATTGTACAATTTTACTTAACTTTTGTTATGCACTTTTATTTGTGGTGGCCGTACAACATTACATTTCATAAACCTATGATTATTCACCAACATTCGTGTTGATGTTTTAGCAATGTATTTTAGGTTATCAAGGTAGCTCATGTGACATGCATTTGGACCTTCATGGAGTCGCGGAGTCGACGCGTCTCACTCATTTTTCATGCACTTATGTAAACGTTTGATCTAGTATGACTTGTTTTTCATAAACTTGCAACACGTTTTGGGGACCTCATTTTGTAAACTCTGAATTATTTCAATGATCAAACGAAGTATTTTCCAAACGACACTTTAGGTCGTTCAATGTAACTGTAACTGTGGTGCTATGACAGACACCCCCAGGTATTCCATTCCGCTGCAAGTCAGGTAAATTGGGGGTGTGACAGATTGGGATCAGAGCTAAGGTTATAGCGAACTAGGATGTATCTTGGACCCTAGACTGTAACCACATCATCATAGCATCTCATCATTTCATCATAAGTGCATAATCATGATACATGTTGTTTCATACATACCCTGTGCGAGTTATTTATACTCATATTCGTATATATATATATATATATATATATATATATATATATATATATATATATATATATATATATATATATATATATATATATATATATATATATATATATATATATATATATATATATATATATATATATATATATATCATTTTATTGACCTGGTTCACAAGTGACATGCCTTCAGATACTCACCCTGACATCCTTTTATCGGATTCCGACATTGAAGATGCCCTGTCATCTTCCACTACCATTATACCACCAGTTGCACTTACACCACCATTAGCACTATTGATTTGCCATAGGAACAGGGTTTTCCTATCATTCAGCCTATACATAGAATGCCTTTTAGTAGAGTATTCAGACTTAATCTTAATGGATATATTAGATTGCTTATTTCAAGGGAGATAGTATGTTTCTTTCCATCACTAGTAGAGCACTCACTACTCAGGTACTACCACCACCATCAGTTACTTATAACACTATTTGTCGTCCCATAGTACGTACTTCAGTTTTACCTTTTGGATGTCGCGAGGTAGCGCGAAAGAGGATAGTATTCCATTCACTAGTACCATCATTGTCATTTTCCTTTTCCATTCCCACTTGCCATGAACTAGATGACACCTAGTAGATAATACCAATATCACGGACTCAACAGAAACATCCGCAGATTCTTCAGGAATGGTTCAGAACCTACATTATTCGAGATTTGATTGATGCACAACTTCAGACACCACTTCAGGACTATCTCGACCTCATGATGCCACAAACCTGATTTCACCCAGAGGGACACCAGGAAGTCCCTAGACCAGACTTATATCCTCACTAGCTTTTACTATTATCCTAGCCACAGAAGGTGTGGGACATAGTCTAAAGAACTTGTTGTCTTTTGATTGTTGTACAAACAAATATATCAAGTGTGACTCTACTATGTAAGGAATGGTTGTGCTATTTGTGATACCGGTTCACGTAGACCGAAATTTTCATGTATTATATTCATGTGTTGTGAATATGATGACTTTTATTAACTATATCCTCATGGTCACTTATGATTTGATGAAGAGAGATTTAAGAAAACCACTCCAAGCATGACGCAAGCTGCTGTTGGACAAGTCATTGCCAAGAACATAGCCACCGCCCTCACTAAGGAACTTACTCACGTGAAATTTATGGGGTGCAATCCTCACTCCTTTAGCGGAACTAGAGACACAAAGGAATTTCTCAAATGGTTCGAAGAAATAGAAACAATATTCCGATGTGGCGACTGTCGTAAGGAAGACAAGGTTAAGTCCGCCACATGCACTTTTCAGGATCATTCCCAGGAATGGTGGACCAAACATATTAAGATGGTGGGAGTTGATGCTGCCTACTTACACTCTTGGGAGAAACTAAGAAGGATGATGAGTATAACATTTGGTGTAGGAAATGAATTACGAGCAAAGGAACAGGAAACACTAAACTTTACCATGGTAGGAAATGATGTTGATGAGTACACTACTCATTTTTATGAATTAACACGACTAGGTTCTGCCATGGATGAACCGGAAAGCAAGAAACTTGAAAGGTACATCGGGGGACTCTCAAATGAAATTCGTATGTTGGTCATCGCATGGGAACCCGATACTATGTCTGAAGCTATCAAAATGGCGATCGAAGCAAAGGAACTCATAGTTCACGCCGAGACATCAGGAAACAATAGTGACAATAAAAGGAGGTGGAACAACAATCTAGGTTGCAACGCTGCTCAACAATCACCCAAAGGACAAGAAGTGAATAAAGCCTTTGCTGCAGAACCGTACACAAAGAGAAGGTATATTGGAAAGTTACCTTACTGCAACCTGTGTAATCAACATCACCAAGGTCATTGCAGTAAAACGTGTGGAGTGTGCAAGAAGCAGGGTCATCGGACTAAAGACTGTAGGAAACTCACAAATCAGAAAACCCCAGGGAGTTGCTTCAAATGTGGAAACTTAGGGCATTTCAAGAATGACTGCCCGGAGCTAAGGAACAAGGAAAATCAGGAACTTGGAATCAAGACTGAATCGCTCGAGGAATAGCGTGCGCTGTTGAAAGAGAACCGTCAGGATATTAGCAACATCAAGGATAACAACAATACTTCAGCAGGAGGAGCTTTGTTTCAATATATAAACCGTAGTTCGAGCCCTTTAGGGTTGTATCTTTCCTTTTGTACTTACCGTTGGTACGATGACATAACCTAGTTGTATTAAGCACTTTTCTATCCAATGTAGTATCTATCCTTTGTTACCTTTGTGATAATCATAACCATCGTTTACTCCTTTTTTCTATCCAAATTGCCCAGAATTCAATCGTTTCGCAACATTTACCATTTGTCTTATTAGGGACTAGGTTGATTTTGTTTTTGACGAATTAGTAGACTATTACCATTCGACAAGATTCACCCACGTATCCAATACACCATTCAAGCTATTTTACTATCATATGGGGAAACTGTTTTACAGAAAAATTTCTGAAGTAAGCTATTTTATTACCATCCTATAAATTGATTTTTCTGTCATTACACCAAGTATTTACTATTATTATGCGAGGCAATTTTCATGTTACTTGAAAGAAAACATCAGGATACCATTTTAATAACAATGCGTTGAACACCATCTAAAACTTTTGAGAAAAGTTATGATATTTTGACAAAATCTAACATCGCATCATTAGTCCTCAATTGTACATAGCCTAATCACCTATGTAAAATTCAGGAAGGAATATGACATGAAGGAAATAATTACCTTTTCAAAGGATTGTTAATAACAATCTTCATTTAAAAGTTTTGTAAACAAAGGAACTCTTCCATAAACATCCCTTTTGCCGAACTATCCCTGGATACTTACCCCACCTGTCACTCACTTAGCCATTAAGTTGGATTTTCCCATTGACTTCCCTAAGAGAGACTTTCCATATCAATTACATGCAGGATTCCTCTATACAATAGAAGCAACGAAAGGATTACAGAATTACTAACCAGGTCTAGAAGTATATAGTGAGAGAATTCATAACTCAACAACAAATTCTAAGATACTGCGAGACCATCCGAATCACCACCTCTGACTTAGTTGTCAAATTCTATCATTTAAAGGTACTAGCTAGACTGAGCTACAGGATTGAACTCAATATAGATGTCCGCAGGACAACACAATAGAAATAAACCAAGCTTCTAATTGAGACTGTAGAGCATTTCATTTAAACATGGCCTCATCCATACATAAACTTTCCTGCAGTAAGTTTTCACAAAGGAAAATTGTTTGAATCAAGAATATCGATGTAGATTCCCCTAAGGCATTATGTCTCTAGAAATTTCAGATAACCTCACCTTCATATCAAGAAAGGGATCAAACCAGAACATATCTCCTCATCTACCTGGGAAAACAGAATAGACATTCATCGACACAACATCAAGTGATACGTTCGCCTTGCCAATTACAACGATGAAATATTTCAGGACTTAAGTTAGTCTAAATACCTATGCTTGTAGTTATGCCTGATAACCACCAATAGGCATTATTCAACCTCAGGAACTAAATGTTAGACATCTATGCATTTAAGCGAACATTTCCTATTCTACCATTTTATCCTTGTTAGTGTTTTCACTTTTAAATAAAGTTGATGCGTTTACATAAATCACATACCTTGTGGAGAAATGATTTCTGAAATTCCTATTTTGAACAAGTACGATCCTTTTTGGTCAATCTTTAGCAACACTATTGTACAATGAGAAATATACATAGACATCAAACTTTGGTAAGCAGTCTTAATCACAACATGTTTGAAAACATTTTTCTATTTCATAACTACTGAAATTTTGAATCAGCAGGAAAAATATTACTAAGTAAATCATTTGCTCCAATTTTCTAAATTCGTTTATTCAGAAAAAGATTTCAACCAAAACTCAGAATCGCGAGACAAATTTCCAGAACCAATTTCCCTACAACATCGCTTATGCATTTAGGATTTGTGACTTGACAATAAAGAATATTTGGAATATGTGATGAAGGAATTAGGAAGGACATCACGAATTTATCACGAACTTCAGTAGTGGAGACCAAACCCACTAGACAAAGAAAGACATATGTCTTATCATCCGTTGGAACTAAACACAAGGAATCAAATTGTTACCTATATTCTATCCCTTTCAGTTAACGCCAAGTTCGAAGGACCGAATGTTGTGGAATTAGTCACAAAGGTTTACTGTACCCATTTTAGTTATTCATGTTAAGGAAACCGAATTCACCTTGGACTTCAGGTAATCATATCAGAATTTCCTTCAGAAACCCATTTAGATGGAAACATCACCTATCATCCTCAAACCGATGGTCAAAGCGAGAGAATAATTCAAACATAGGAAAGTATGCTCAGAGCATGAGTGGTTGACCCTAGAAATGGTTGGACTAATCACTCAACATAAATCAAATTCATCTACAACAATAGTTATCACACCAACAGCGAGAAACTGGCGGAAGTTAGGTTGGTACATAACACACATCATTTGGATTGGGTATCCTGAACAACAAACCATCCAGATTCAAGTGGGAGAAAAAATTAAGTTAAAAGCATTGCCTTGGATTGGCATGATATAAATTGGATAACAAGAGAGGTCGAACTTTTAGCATATTGGACCATCTAAAATTCATTTTAGAATCGACCAACTAGCATACAAACTTGAGTTCTGGCAGAATTCAGCAGTATATATTACCAGTATCACATTTAAAACATTAAGAAGCGCAGACCATCGATTGATGGGCCAAACTCAGAAAAAGCTCAACTCACTAGTCTAGTAGGCATTCATGAAATAACCAGAAATTTCCTACAAGTCAAGAATCAGTTACAAGTTCAATAAGTTGTAAACCATTAAAACTTCAAGTTGGTAGGCAGAGTTATGTTGAAAGTTCTGCCTAGGAAAGGCATGATATCATTCAGAAAACTTGGAAAGTTAAACCCGATATACATTGGACCATGTAATATTTCAGACAGAGTAGGCCTAGTGGCCGTCAGACTTGAGCCTTGTTAGAGAACAACAGGATTACACAACCATGTATTATCATCTTTTCAGATTAGTCACTCATAATCCCATTTGGAAAAGAATCCAACCCAAAGTCAAACATAAACCTTGCAGGAGAACAAGTAGAAATCATGGACAGTTAGGTCGAACAGTTGAAGCAGAGTCAAATTCCTATCGTGAGAGTTCGCTGGAATTCTCGAATATCATCACCTTTTCACCAATACGTTTTCAGAGACCAACATAAACTGAACTTCGGGACGAAGTTCCTTTTAGAGGGGAAGACTGTCACAACTCACCATTTCAGGTCATTTCCCAAACTTTGGAAAAACACTATTCATCAAACACTATTCATTAAAACACTATTCATCAGTTTACTATTCATCATTTTTGGTGTCAGCTTGACATTCCGACAAGCATTCAGAAATTTTACTATTCACTGAACACTATTCATTGACGGAAAAGTTTTCACTATTCACTTGCATTACACATTTCATCGTAAATTTAGTTTACGGGTATTAAAATTCGCGTAACCGTATGGGTTTAGGTGCGAATTCATTTCATTATCAGTATGGACACTCCATACGGACTAAAGACAGTCTGCATATCATCATAACAGCATTTTCATGTTCTACCACTCTTAGGATTTTCAAATTTATATATTTGACACATTTAACGTTTTTCTTATAATTATTTATAAATAAACGTTAACACCTGGTTTATAAACACGACGAATATATCTAAATATTCCCACAATGGTCCCGACATATTTTTATATCCATTATATCATCATAAAAGTTATAACATTCATTTACCCAGTATTTTGGAAATTTATTTTTATTTATAACGTGAGTTTATAAATATTACAACGGTTTTTGTGAAAACTAAACAATAATCACCCGAACACTCAGTACTAGTACCCAACATATTTTTAACATTTTTATGACTTTATTAAGTCCCGGTTAACTTCGTTAATATTTATTTCTAGCAAACCCGGTACCCGATTATAACTAATACTTACACTAAAACTACAACTAATATTACCCTACATTTCCTAAGTGATCAAAACCGATTTGGCTACCCCTTGCTCACCCATGACCGGCCATATAAACACCCCTAGACCACATGACATTTATTTTTAACCTTATGTTTTCATGTGCCATTATAATACATTAAAACCTTTACCTAAATATCTACCAAAAACACCAAACACATAACATACATAATTTCTTGGAATCAAAAACACCAAAACCTCATCTCTCCCATCAAAACCCACGACCCAAACCCAATCTCCATGATCAAGTGATGATTTTTCAAAGTTTAAAGCTACAAAGTTGTTCATTTCATCATTCTAATCAAGAATCTTACAACAAAAACACAAGTAACACAAGATTTCTCATCATCTAATCACCCATTATTTCAAAGTGAGTTATCAACTTTATTTTCAAGATTTCATCTAATTAACACTTGTATCTTATGGTTTTCATGCTTAATTTCATGTACAAGTTAGCTATACCACATTATTTTTGTTAACCTTTTGAACATACAAACCCTAGATTTTGATCTAGGTGTTCCTTTGTTAAATTAACATGATTAGTAGTGATTAGGAACCCATGGCACCCTAAGAAGGTGTATGGTAGGATTAGTATAGCTTTGTGGTGTTTGCAAGAGATTTGGTTGAAGTAGAAACTAGTTTTGAACATGAAAAATGGATTTGTAACAAGTATATAAACCTACTGTCCCATTTTTGTAAATCCAGGAAAATCAGTAAACATAAAGGGAACTTTGGCAAAATTTCTAGAAAATACTTTCAAAAACGAATCCGTAGGCGAAAGAACGGATTAAAAAGAGTTTATAACGAAAAAGTTATGATTTTTGCAAGTTTATTGACGAAAAGTATATTTTCTGAAAATACATGCTGTCGGACAAAACGAGGCTTTAGACGTAACCCGGAGGAGCCAAGCTTTCCAAAATATATTACTACATACTAAGACGTAACCGTGGATATAAAGAACAAGTAAAACGGACTTATAACGACAAAGATATTCATGTTTCAATATCGGCAAAACTTATATTATTTTTGACAGCTTTTAGACCAAAAATAATACTAAAACTACGTAGTAACTCTAGATTTCTAAAAATAATACGAAGTACCCAAATTCATAACTAATGAAGTATTAGTGATTACAAGTATATTTTTATCACTACAAGGCGTTATATCAAGGATTTCAAACCGAGGATTTCAACACTAACATTGATACATACGATATATATATATATATACATTTCAACTAGTTTATTTTTCTAGTAGCCATATTTTCCTAAGTCTTGGAAAATGTATATTTTTTTTGATAACCACAAGTATTTTTCAAAGAGTAGAGTGGTATAGAAAACATGTGCATGGACATTCATAACATCATTTGGTGATCTAAATTAGATCGTTCATCACTCATATTAGGTTGAGGCAGCTAACAGTTCATTGTTGTTCATTTCACTTCATCACAGTATCATCAGTTAAGGTGAGTTTTTATAGGCCCGTTTTCAATACAATATTTTGATTTCAAATCCTACGGGGGAATACATTGCATCAATCATTTTAGTACGAGCCAAAGTACCAAAACATATGTACATTGCTTAAGTTGCCTTACCAACCAGTTAAAGTCCCCTATTTATTATCATGAACCGTTAATTTGCCGGTAAGTGAGAGTGAGTGGATAGATCTATCGAGGGTGACGCCTCCATCCGTGGTATATATTACCAACAGTAAGCGGATGCGTTTCATGTCTACATTTTGGGAGTGTTCTGGTAAAACATTCAGGAGGGCGTATATAATTTCATCAATCATAGCTTCGGGGTCATGAGCTTAAGGTCTATTGTACAATTTTACTTAACTTTTGTTATGCACATTTACTTGTGGTGGCCGTACAACATTACATTTCATAAACCTATGATTATTCACCAACATTCGTGTTGACGTTTTTGCAATGTATTTCAGGTTATTAAGGTAGCTCATGTGACATGCATTTGGACCTTCATGGAATCGCGGAGTCGACGCGTTTCACTCATATTTCATGCACTTATGTAAACGTTTGATCTAGTATGACTTGTTTTTCATAAACTTGCAACACCTTTTGGGGACCTCATTTTGTAAACTCTGAATTATTTCAATGATCAAACGAAGTATTTTCCAAACGACACTTTAGGTCGTTCAATGTAACTGTAACTGGGGTGCTATGACAAACACCCCCAGGTATTCCATTCCGCTGCAAGTCAGGTAAATTGGGGGTGTGACAAACGGATTTGAGAAGTCTTTACCAGGAGCCGTTTGCTCTGGACTAGTTGATTCTTGATGAGGCGAAAAATGAACCACTTTTAGGGGGTCATTTAAGCCCGGAATTGAATTTATTTGATCAAATATTGCCCTAAATTGTTCCTTTTGTGATTTTAGGTACTTTGGGAGTGAAATCTGGAAAAGGAAGCAATTCGGACGTTTTTGGAGCATAAAAGTGAAGAAAACGCCAAAGACTTAATTTTCCAAGTTGGGAACAGTAGGTGACAGTGTCAAGAGTAACAATTTGACGGCGTCAAGAGTAAATTTCATGACGGCCCAGTACTGAAATGAAGGCGTCACAAGGAAGAGCGTCAAGAGTAAAATACGTGACGGCCTGGAAAAAGCTAATACATGACGGCGTCAGATGTAGATCAAGGCAGTCCGAGAATTATTGTGGCGACGAGATGACGGCGTCACCCATTTGGTCTTGACGCCGTCAGCCTCAATTTCCTATATATAGTTTTCTAATTTTCATTCATAAAAAAGGAGAAGTTTGGGAGAAACCCTAAGGCCGAACCTATTACGAATTTTATAGGTTTTTCAAGGGTTTTCAGCCCTTGAACCCTTACATGTGTAATTGAGATAAGTGTTCTTCTAATTCAATCAATATGTCTATGTGTTGGTTGTCGATATCTTGTACTTGTCTTAATTCCATCATGTTAGGCTAGATCTATCTTGTGTTTGCTTAGATCTAATGAAACCTAGATGTTGATTATGTGTTGATTACTTGTTTATGGTTGTATTGGATGAATGATTTCGATGTTATGCTTAAGAAAACAGGCAGATCTCCAAATGGTAACATGCTTGAACGTCTTAGGAAACATGAACTGACGTGCACTAGGTTTTATTGGTTGTATTTAATGCATGAGTAAATTCTAATGATCCCATGTTAGGAGCTTCTTAACCGGCTCGACATAGGAGTGAAGTAGGCACTCATAGGATTGGGTAATTAAGTGCGCCACCCCATGAATGGTATTAAGGAATACAATCCGTCATCCACGCAACTATAACAAGTAATTAACATGTAAAAGATATCTAGGGAGTAGTGAAATCTAAGTAAACACAATTTCTCCACTTATTGCTCACAACCTTAGTTTAATTTAGTTTTATTTTCATTTCTAGTATTTTATTTTGATTGCATCTTTAGTATTGGGTTAGTTGACTAGCAACTAATTCCGCCCAAATCCTTCAAACCAGAGATTTTTACTTGCTTTCTAAAAAATATAAAAATACAAAAATAATCATCCATCATCTTTAGAACTAGTAATTAGGTTTTCTAATCCTAGCGACACTATTCCTAGCTGAACGATCAATCCCCCGGTACTTGTCACTATACTATACTACAACAATCAGGTACACTGCCTGGTGGGGTTTGTAAGCTTCTCGAGATCCCTCGAGAGGTAAAGCCTGGTGCAATCCCTACGCATCAAGTTTTTGGCGCAGCAGCCAGAGGAATAGTTATTGTCTAGGTTAGAATCTCTTTTTATTAGGTCTACTTGCTAGATTCCTTTCTAGTAAGATTTTATTTTTATTTTTAGGTTTTCTTTAGTCTATCTTATTTCTTTGTGTTTTTGTTCGTAACTTTTCACCACCCGACATCATGGACGATGGGAACATCTTTGAACCCGTCATCCCACCACAACAAAACCCACCACTAGAACCTCCTAGGCCCCGAACCTTAGGTGAGTACTCCCGACCTAGCCACCAAGGCTACCGAAACACCATTGAGCTCACCGGAGCCAATGTGACTCCCTTGCGATCCGACACCATCCGGTTGGTGCAAAGCGGATGTGCATTCCATGGACTTCATTCCGAAGATCCAAATCAACATCTTAAGGACTTCCTTAAAATCGTAGATTCCATAGACCTAGGTGTTGAAACTAGAGAGACAACCCGATTACGCTTATCCCAATTCTCTCTACGGGATCAAGCTAGTCAATGGCTTGAGCGTTTACTCGCGGGATCCATCACCACATGGGATGATCTCACCACTCGTTTCCTTGCTCAATTTTTCCCACCGGGGAGAACTACTAAGCTTAGAAATGACATCTTGATGTTCCAACAACATCAAAATGAATCTCTTTATTAAGCATGGACTCGATTCAAGGACTTACTTCAAAAAGTCCCCCATCATGGCATAGATCTTTGGCTCCAAGTCCAAATCTTTTATGACCATATCGATCTCTCCACGAGGCGAGCCATTGACCAATCGGCCGGTGGTAAGCTACGTGAGCTAAGTGTGGAACAATCATGGGAACTCATAGAAGATCTTGCTCTCTATGACAACGAAAGTTGGAATGATCCCCGTGACTTGAACAAAATGGTCAAGGCAATATCTTTGCCTTTGAACAAATCTAGCACTCCCGACCGTAGGATCATGGAACTTGAGGACCAAGTCAAGTTTCTCATGAAATCCTACGAAGCTCCTAAGCCTTCAAGCCAAGTTTCTCATGAACTCCCCGGAACAGATTTTGCGGACTACGCATCCTCCCGTACCGACGAAGCGGGAGATAAGTGGTACACTTTCAAACCCGAGCCAAACCATTACGGTGATTCATACAACCCCTCTTGGAAAAATCACCCAAACCTTAGGTGGAAACAAAATCAACCCAATTCTTCCAATCTGCCTAATCGTTATCAACCAAACGGTCCACCCTCCAACCGTACTTTCAACAACAATCCTTCTAACAACTATGGTAGTACCAACAATCTTGAAGGATTGATGTCAAAGTTCATGGCATCTCAAGAAGCTCGCATAGCTAGGTTTGAAACCGAATTCAACCAACAACAAACGGAGATGACCAACAAGATAGACAACTTGTTGAAAGCCCTCAACAACCAAGCGTTAACTACACCTAGGAAGGATACTAGGGACACCAATAACAGAATCCAAATTAAGGACCCCTCATCATCTAAACATGTCCATTTTGTCAATGTTGTCACCATTAAGCCAATAAATGAGGAGATAGAAAAAAGTGACAAGGATGAAGTTGGAGTAGAAACCGAAACTAGGGATGAAAGTAGGGAAGTTGAGATTAATAAGGAAAAAGGGTTAGAGGGAGTAGAAACTATAGAAAAGTACTTTGATAAGTTGCCCACCAAGGAAGAACGGGAATACCATAAGGATTTATTCGATAGTCCCGAGAGACCATATATCCTTGGGACACCCCTTATCAAAATGGGAGACCCCTCTAACATTAACATACCATGCAACATCGGGCATATGCATATATGGAAAGCTTACATTGATCCTAGATCTCCTGTTAACATCATGGCTAGGACTTATTACAATTGGGTGATGAAGAAACAACTTGATTTTAGGATGATACCCAATAAGAATCTGATAAGTAATTTTGTAGGAAGAGTGAAGGGATTACATGTGATTATAGGCAATCTCACTTATGAGATCGATTTTATGATAGTAGAACACACTCGTCCGGTGATAGATGCTTGCCTAAGCCAAATAATATTTGGAAAACCATTTGTTGAGGCCACTAGGATGAGTTATGATGCGACTCTAGGGATAGTTAGATTTAAGGAAGAGAATGATGAAGTTGCCTACCAAATGCCCTACAAGATTGAGCAATACCGCCTCCTCTCTAATTTAGAAAAGGAACACAAGCAAACGGCTTATTATAGGAATGATGAGGATAGACGTAGAGGAGTAGAGTATGTGAAAAATAGGATGCTTGGTTTCTACAAAGAATGCTTGCAACTAGGTCCGGAATACAAAACTGGTTTAGAAGACGGCCTAGAGAGTGAAACCAACGATGAGGTCACGTAGTAACCCATGACCTTGAGTCTAGCTACAAGACTCGTAAATAAAGAAAAGCGCTTCTTGGGAGGCAACCCATGCTTTGTGTGATTTTATTTTGTTTGTTTGTTATTTGCTTCCATATGCATGCTTTATTTTTATTGTTGGTAGATCATGTTTCTAACTAAAAAGTGGAAATACTTTACTTTGTTGTTTTGGCCTAGTCTTAACTCCACCTAAAGGTATTTTTGCAAAAGATAAGTGTAAGGGGAAACACCAAATATGTTTTTCAGAAACAACCCGATCATGATTCTCCACAATATTAAATGAACATGTATATTCGTATTTGTTAGAGTCAAATGCTTGTATTGAGTCATAATGAAGTTTTGCAGGATTTTCCAGGAAGTAGGACCAAGTTTTTTCAGAAATTTTCCGAAAACTTAACATAAGAATTTCAGCAGGTCACTTCTGACGGCGTCATGAGCTTGCTCTTGACGACGTCACGTGTAAAAATCTGGAAATTTTACAGGTTTTATTTTTCTAATGGAGTCTTAAAGTTTTTGTTGAATTATTAAGTTTTATAATCTCCAGGAAATCTGCAAACTTCATTCCATAAGCATTATATCTTACCTTGTTTTCTAGGATTTAGTAACTTATATAGATTGCCGCCGATTTTATGCGAGGTTGCTTTGTTTGTTTTCTCAGGATTTACAGGTTATGTATGACAAGAAGATGATTTACATTCTGGAAGGGAAGCTTTGATTGTTCATTTTCTTGGAGGAAGATTTAACCTGGCCACCTAATTATCCATACCGAGCGAATCAGGGGAGTATTTGATTTCATTTACTTTTTCACTTTTACATTCTTTACTTGAACATTGGGGATAATGTTCATCTTAAGTGTAAGGGGAGGGTAAAATGATGATACCTTATAGATACACTTTCGCTTGAGTTTGTTTGTTTGATAGTAGATGTGTAATAAAACTATGAGAAATATTTGTTAGTGTAATTTTAGCGCCAAATTTAAAATTTTTTACAACATTTAGGAGTGAAACTTTAGCCATAGCAAGCGTCTCATGGATAGGAGATTGTATGACTAGCACAAAACCGTATATTCAGAAAAATTTTCCACCCAAATATGTGAGGTTCGCCTTTAGATTTAATAGGAAAAGCATTAACTATTAGTGCTTATGAGTGTACCGGTAGCATTTAGATTCTAGAACTTGTGTTAGTGATGCATCCCGAGACCGCTAGTGAGACTACATTCGTGTAGTAGGATTTACTACATGATAAGAGGCATTAGGATCACCCTTACGTTAAACCCGTATCATAATTACTTGACCTTTTAAGTCATATTACTTGGCTAGTTAAGTCAACTAACTTTCCCACACCCTTAGCGTTGTACTCATTTTTAGTACACGAAACCCCTAGTACACCCCTCCGAGCCTATCTTTCTGTTTCTAACTTTAAGCATTTTACTTAAAGGAAGAATTTGTTACACCCCACTTAAATGTACACCCAAATCGCCTTAGCCTTCCATGTATGCACTCATTTTTAGCGCATTATTGTTATTTGTTAAACCCTAAGTTAATTATCTAATTAATTACATGGTTGCTAAGTCGAGTCATATCCTTGTACATATTGTTTTGGGACGACTGGGACTCATGGGTAAAGTACTTATTTTATGGAGTAATGGGGAAGAACATCATTTATTACCCCCATATGAGCGTTAATCTTAATAGTACTCCAAGTGTTTTGATTTTCTTAATTCGAGTCATTAAATTAGTTTATTGTAGAGTATGTAAAAATTCAAGTGTAAGGGGAATTTCCATTCCCTATGATGTATTATTTTGGATGGTAGGGTAAGAGTGTATGCAAAAAAAATAAAAAATAAAAAATAAAAAAAAAATCAAAAAAATCAAGAAAAAAAAATTGAAAAAGAAAAGAGAAAAAACATACGGACTACCATCCCTTTTTATTCTATGTTTATTTTATGTTTTTGTTCTTTTTCATTTATTAGCTTAAGTAGAGTCTAGTCTTGGCTTAGCAACGCCATATTGTACATGTAATTAACCAAGATTGTTAACTCGCCACCAGTAAAGACTGCCTTTATCCACCAAAACTGTGTATTTCATATCCCTACACCTAACGTTACAACCCTTTAAAAGACCTCTTTGATAGTTTATCCTAGGTGCTTACGCCATGTGGTGGAGGTTTAATCCTTTCCCAAGCCTATGGTAATCTATTTTGCTATGACAGGTAGTGAGAGATATCTTCCGTTTCCATATTGTAATTTATGTTTTATTACACCCGAGAGATGTGAATATCTAAACACTATTTGTGAGGTGCTTGTGTATGACCTCCGTGCTTGTCTATTGGTCTTTAGTGGAACGATTATTTGTTGTAATTACTTTTATATTAGTGTTAAATGACCCCTAACTTGTATTTTGAGTAGAATAAAAGCGCATTTGCTTGAGGACAAGCAAATCTCAAGTGTAAGGGTATATGATGAGGCAAAAAATGAACCACTTTTAGGGGGTCATTTAAGCCCGGAATTGAATTTATTTGATCAAATATTGCCCTAAATCGTTCCTTTTGTGATTTTAGATACTTTGGGAGCATAAAAGTGAAGAAAACGCCAAAGACTTAATTTTCTAAGCTGGGAACAGTAGGTGACGGCGTCAAGAGTAACAATTTGACGGCGTCAAGAGTAAATTGCATGACGGCCCAGTACTGAAATGAAGGCGTCACAAGGAAGAGCGTCAAGAGTAAAATACGTGACGGCCTGGAAAAAGCTAATACATGACGGCGTCAGATGTAGATCAAGGCAGTCCGAGAATTATTTTGGCGGCGAGATGACGGCATCACCCATTTGGTCTTGACGCCTTCAGCCTCAATTTCCTATATATAGTTTTCTAATTTTCATTCATAAAAAAGGAGAAGTTTTGGAGAAACCCTAAGGCCGAACCTATTACAAATTTTACAGGTTTTTCAAGGGTTTTCAGCCCTTGAACCCTTACAAGTGTAATTGAGATAAGTGTTCTTCTAATTCAATCAATATGTCTATGTACTGGTTGTCTATATCTTGTACTTGTCTTAATTCCATCATGTTAGGCTAGATCTATCTTGTGTTTGCTTAGATCTAATGAAACCTAGATGTTGATTATGTGTTGATTACTTGTTTATGGTTGTATTGGATGAATGATTTCGATATTAGGCTTAAGAAAACTGGCAGATCTCCAAATGGTAACATGCTTGAACGTCTTAGGAAACATGAACTGACGTGCACTAGGTTTTATTGGTTGTATTTAATGCATGAGTAAATTCTAATGATCCCATGTTAGGAGCTTCTTTACCGGCTCGACATAGGAGTGAAGTAGGCACTCATAGGATTGGGGAATTAAGTGCGCCACCCCATGAATGGTATTAAGGAATACAATCCGTCATCCACACAACTATAACAAGTAATTAACGTGTAAAATATATCTAGGGAGTAGTGAAATCTAAGTAAACACAATTTCTCCACTTATTGCTCACAACCTTAGTTTAATTTAGTTTTATTTTCATTTCTAGTATTTTATTTTGATTGCATCTTTAGTATTGGGTTAGTTGACTAGCAACTAATTCCGCCCAAATCCTTCAAACCAGAGATTTTTACTTGCTTTCTAAAAAATATAAAAATACAAAAATAATCATCCATCATCTTTAGAACTAGTAATTAGGTTTTCTAATCCTAGCGACACTATTCCTAGCTGAACGATCAATCCCCCGGTACTTGTCACTATACTATACTACAACGATTAGGTACACTGCCTGGTGTGGGTTGTAAGCTTCTCGAGATCCCTCGAGAGGTAAAGCCTGATGCAATCCCTACGTATCAATTCTTATGTTGATTAAACATGGCGAATCAATAACCATTTGTTGTGTGTCTGAGATACACACCTTATAACTCCAATATCTCAAACAATATGGGTTTGTATTATGCTTAAGTAAGAGACACCTAACATAACCCATAAAATTTAACCCAAAGTAACTTTTTGACCAAGTTACTATTCATAAAAAATATCTCTCCAAAGTCAACCCGATAATATCCAAATTTACTCCTCCAACCTACCAAAACAGATAAGAGTAAATAACCTTCATTAATGATCCTTCGACCTTGACTTTGCATATAAAAAGGGGGCTCATAAACACATTAGTTTTCATCAAAACTAATCTCCAACATCACAAACCCTACAAAAACATCATGAGCTGGTTCCCACTGATCTACATATCATCAGATGATTCTTCTGATGAAGAAATCAGTTATTGCTCTGACTCAGAGGAACCTTCAACTGGGTGAAGTGATTATTTTCCTCCAAGTGCTGCAACAGCTACATCTTCCAACATGAAGCCCAACAAGAAGATTTCAGCTGCTCCTTCTCCATCCCTAGAGTTTTATTCAAGTTCTTCCTCTGATGAGGATGATCCAACCTACACCCTGTCCAAGGAACTTCCAAGAGCCCTCACTATAGCTTTGGAATCAGCCATAGTCAACATGAAGTGGCCTACTGTAGAGAAGCCTGCACAATTGCCAAAGCCTCCCAAGCAAGTTTTGGGCCTTGCTTGTCCAATAAAGAAACTTTCTTTTGATGACAAGAGAAAGAAAGCTTCCAAGGGCAAGCATGATTATGAGGGTAAAGGGAAGAAACCCATGGAGTAGTTGTTCTGAATGTTTAGGTGTTTGGTTGTTGATCTTTCTGTTTTGTGACGTTATAGTTGTGTCTGTACTCTCTGAATAGTTGTACTTTATTTTCTTATGAATGAATATAAGTACTTTGAACTTTTTCTTTTATCACCGAGAGAGCAAATCTTTCCACTGTTGTATGATGATTTCCACTGTGCTTTAATTTCTCTACATCCAAGTTAGTAGAAAACCATACAAACATATACAAACAATATTAGTACCTAAAAACTATCCTGCAACACTGAAAATGTATTAGACATCAAAGATTTATGGATTTAGCATTCCAATACCTGTTACCAAGTACTGAAACCTACTCACATCAAGCCCTTTTGTTAATAAATCAGCATAGTTGTCATCAGTATGAATTTTGATAACATTAATAAGCTTTTTCTCAAAACAATCTCTGATAAAATGATGTCTAATTTCAATATGTTTAGTTTTACTGTGTTGCACAGGATTTTTAATAATGCGTATGGTACTACTATTGTCTATATAGATAATGGTGTTCATGAAATTGTACCCATAATCCAACAATTGATTTTGAAGCCATAAGATCTGAGCACAACAGCTAGCAGCAGCTACATATTCTGCTTCAGTGGATGAAGTAGCTACCATTGTTTGTTTCTTACACTGCCATGACACCAATCTACATCCAAGAAATTGACATCCTCCTGTAGTTGACCTTCTATCCAAACTTGCACCAGCATAATCACTATCTGAGTATGTGATCAACTCCATAGGGGATTCTCTTGGATACCACAATCCTAGATTGGGATATGCCTTCAAATACCTAAAAATCTTCTCTACTGCTGTCATATGTGATTTCTTTGGAGTAACTTGAAATCTTGCACAAGCACATACAGCAAACATAATATCTGGTCTTGATGAAGTAAGATACATTAGAGAACCAATCATAGATCTGTAAGTATGCACATCAACATCAGCTCCACTAGCATTCTTCAACAATAGATGTGTAGTCTTATCAGCAGGGGTATTTGAAGGTTTTGCATCAGTAAATTTGAACTTCCTTATAATTTCAGTCACATATTTGTCTTGACTGATAAAGATGCCTTCTTTACACTGTTGTACTTGCAGCCCCAAAAAGAATGTAAGTTCTCCTATAGAACTCATTTGAAATTCATCTTTCATTAGCTTTTCAAACTCTTTGCACATCTCTTGTCTAGTAGATCCAAAGATGATATCATCAACATATACTTGAACAAGTCGAATAAAGTTTGATCAATGTTTCCTCTATGAAACCCATTATTCAATAGATAAGTAGCTAAGGTTTCATACCACTTCCTTGGAGCCTGATGTAAGCCATAAAGAGCCTTAACAACTTTATACACTTTATTAGGGTGTTGAGGATCTTCAAAGCCTGGAGGTTGAAAGACATAGACCTCCTCATCAATTTTTCCATACAGGAAGGCACTCTTAACATCCATTTAATAGACAGTAAAGCCCATAAAAGATGCATATGCTAGAAACAATCTAATAGCCTCAATCCTTGCAACAGGAGCAAAAACTTCTTCATTGTCAATACCCTCCTCTTGAGTGTATCCTTGAGCAACCAATCTAGCTTTGTTCCTGATAACATCACCTTCATACCATCAGGCAAATCACAAAGAACCCAAACCTTTTGAAGTTTGAACTGCAACAACTCCTCTTGCATGGCTTCAACCCAGCTAGATTCTTCTAAAGCCTTATAAACATTTTTAGGCTCCACTTGTGATAGAAAACAGAAAAACAAACATTCATTCTTATTCCTATGCTTCTTGGACTCATAAACTTCACTAATGAACCCATGAACATCATCTTTCTTTGTTTGTCTTCTAGTCTTCACTCCTGATTGTAGCTCACCAATAACATTTTGAAGTGGATGCACTTTGTGAATTGAAGTTTGTGATGTGCTAGGAATATCATATGTTGTTGGCATGTTTGAGATCTCTACATCATCACTGGGTTATTCCTGAGATGAACTTCCCACATTTGGACCATCAGTGGAAACTTCTGTTGTAGCAGTGGGAATTGAGTTACCACTGCTAGCAGGAATTTCTTTATTCAGTACATCAAAATTCATAGCCTTTGCATCACTTTCCTTTTCAGAATCCTTTGAAGGTTGAGAGTTTTCATTATTGTCAACAAAGTCCCAAAGTGGCATAACAATTTGATCTTTATCATCTTCATCATCTTTGCAAGATTCATCTTCATCAATGAATTCTTTTGATTCTTCAAGATTTTTGTCTCCTGTACTTGAAGTAAGAGGTACATAATTCATTGTATTTGATAATGTTTCAAGATCAAATAACCATTCTGGTCCTGAACATGCTATGTTAGTTTTATTTTCAATAAACTGAACATGCAAATTCTCTTCAATCTTCTTTGTTCTTAAGTTATAGACTCTAAAAGGCTTGCTAACCATAGAATATCCAACAAAGAAGCCTTCATCAGACTTTTCTTCAAATTTTCCTAGATAATCAATGGTATTGAGAATTGTGACATGACATCCAAATGGCCTCATAAATTCCAAAGTAGGGGGTCTTCCTATGAATAGCTCATAAGGTGTATTGTTCTTTGTTTTAACCACTAAAACCCTGTTCTGAATGTAACAAGCAGTGTTAACTGCTTCAGCCCAAAAAGTCACTGGTAGCTTTGAATCAGCTAACATGGTTCTAGCAGCCTCAATTAGTGTTATGTTCCTTCTTTCAGCAACTCCATTTTGTTGAGGAGTTCTTGCAACACTAAATTCTCTCTTAATACCTTTGTCTCTGCAGAAATCATCCATAACTTTGTTCTTGAATTTTGTCCCATTGTCACACCTGATGATCTTCATCTTCTTTTCAACTTCAGTGATGAATGTCTTAAGGATGCCAGTGGTTACATCCTTGGTTGTTAAAAAGAAAACCCATGTAAATCTACTGAAGTCATCAGTCACAACAAGACAATACTTCTTCAAATTTATGCTGCTCACAGATGTAGGACCAAACAAGTCCATATGCAGCATGTAAAGTGGATGATCAATAGAGTTGAATGCCTTGGTCTTGCATGAAGCTTTGTGTTGCTTACCTTTAAGACAGGCAACACATGTTTGGTCATTTTCAAATCTCTTCTCTGGTAAACCTCTGACTAGACCATGTTTCACAATCTTGTTAATAGTCTTGAAGTTAACATGACCAAGTCTTCTATGCCAAAGCATGGATTCATGCAAAGTGGCTTTTGCAAGCAAGCAAGTAACATCATCTTTAGCCACTATGTTCTTCATGTCAATGCTATATAGATTGCCTTTTCTAGGGATTTTAAGCAAAATATCACTTTCATCAGGGAGCTTATAATCCTTAGATAAGATATAGCATTCATCTTCTGTGAATAGAACTCTATGCTTCTTGTCACACATCTGTGACACACTGAAAAGGTTGTACTTGAGTTCTTTCACATAGTACACATTCTCAAAGTCCAAGTTTCCAGCCTTGATTGTTCCTTTGCTAGAAACTTTACCTCCAATACCACCTCGAAAGCTGACAAACTGTCCATCATAAGGTTTGAAATCTGAAATATAGGACTTATTGCCAGTCATGTGCATGGAATATCCACTGTCTGAATATCCTTGATCATCTTTAGGCTTTGAATGTTCCTGCACATAAAATAAAGGAATTAGTTCCTTTTGGGGACCCAAGCCATAAATGACTTGGATCTGCCTTGTGTATCAATATAATTGTATCCGTCAAAGGTCATTGATACACCATTGGGATTGTTTGAGGTGATAGATCCTTTTGGTTTCCATTCCCAACATGTTGAGGCCTTAACAACATTTCCCATATTTACCCTTTTGTTGTTCACAGAACCACTAGTGGATACTTGATACATGGGAATCGCACCAGGCTTTACCTCTCAAGGGATCCTAAGAAGCTTACAACCCCCACCAGGCAGTGTACTTGATCGTTGTAGTATAGTATAGTGACAAGTACTGGGGGATTGATCGTTCAGCTTAGGAATAGTGTCGCTAGGATTAGAAAGCCTAAATACTAGTTCTAAAGGTGAGGGATGATTATTTATGTATTGTTATATTTTTTATAAAGCGATTAAAATCTCGGGGTTTGAAGGATTTGGGCGGAATTAGTTGCTAATCAACTAACCCAATACTAAGATGCAATCAAAATAAAATACTAAAAATAAAAATAAACTAAATTATGCTAAAGTTGTGAGTAGTAATTGGAGAAAATGTGTTTACTTAGATTTCACTACTCCCTAGACATCTTTTACACGTTAATTACTTGTTATAATTGCATGGATGACGGATTGTATTCCTTAATACCATTCATGGGGTGGCACACATAACTCCCCAATTCTATGAGCTCTTATCTCCTCCTACACCATGCCCAGCACAACTATAGGGATTGTAAACAGTGGCTCATGCATTAAATACAACCAATAAAGACCTAGTGCGCGTCGGTTCATGTTTCTTAAGACGTTCAAGCATGTTACCAATTGGAGATCTGCCAGTTTTCTTAAGCCTAACATATAAATCATTCATCCAAGACAAATATAAACAAGTAATCAACACAATAATTAACATCTAGGTTTATTAGATCTAAGCAAACACAAGATAGATCTAGCCTAGCATGATGGAATTGAGACAAGAACAAGATATAGACAACCAACACATAGACATATTGATTGAATTAAAAGAACACTTATCTCAATTACAATGAAAGGTATCAAGGGTTTGGAACCCTTGAAAAACCTGTAAAATTTGCACCAAAATTGTACTTAGGGTTTCTCCCAAAACTTCTCTCTTTTTGTGTAAAAATTAGAAAACTATATATAGGAAAAGGGGTCTGACGGCGTCAAGACAAACATTGTGACGCCGTCACCTCGCCGCCAAAACTATTCTCGGACTGCCTTGATCTACATTTGACGCCGTCAAGACTTAATCATTTCCAGGCCGTCATGACTTTTAACTCTTGACGCCCTACCTTCGTGACGCCGTCAAATCTGTACTGGGTCGTCATGGACTTATGCTCTTGACGCCGTCAGAGAATTACTCTTGACGCCGTCACCTACTGTTCCCAGCATGGAAAATTAAGACTTTGGCGTTTTCTTCACTTTTATGCTCCAAAAACGTCCGAATTGCTTCCTTTTCCAGATTTCACTCCCAAACTACCTAAAATCACAAAAGGAATGATTTAGGGCAATATTTGATCAAATAAATTCGAATTCGGGCTTAAATGACCCCCTAAAAACGGATCATTTTTCGCCTCATCATATATCCTTACACTTGAGATTTGCTTGTCCTCAAGCAAATGCGCTTTTATTCTACTCAAAATACAAGTTAGGGGTCATTTAACACTAATATAAAAGTAATTACAACAAATAATCGTTCCACTAAAGACCAATAGACAAGCACGGAGGTCATACACAAGCACCTCACAAATAGTGTTTAGATACTCACATCTCTCGGGTGTAATAAAGTGTAAATTACAATATGGAAATGGAAGATATCTCTCACTACCTGTCATAGCAAAATAGATTACCATTGGCTTGGGAAAGGATCAAACCTCCACCACATGGCGTAGGCACCTAGGATAAACTATCAAAGAGGTCTTTTAAAGGGTTGTAACGTTAGGTGTAGGGATATGAAATACACGGTTTTGTTAGATAAAGGAAGTTTTATTGGTGGCGAGTTAACAATCTTGGTCAATTACATGTACAATAAGGCGTTTCTAAGCCAAGACTAGACTCGACTTAAGCTAATAAATGAAAAATAACAAAAACATAAAATGAACATAGAATGAAAAGGGATGGTAGTCCGTATGTTTTTCTCTTTTTTTTTTTTTTTTTTTTTTTTTTTTTTTTTTTTTTTTTTTTGCATACACTCTTACCCTACCATCCAAAATAATACATCATAGGGAATCGGAATTCCCCTTACACTTGAATCTTTACATACTTTACATTTAACTAAACTAATGACTCGAATTAAGAAAATCGAAACACTTGGAGCACTTTTAAGATTAACGTACATATGGGGGTAATATATGATGTTCTTCCCCATTACTCCATAAAATAAGTACTTACCCATGAGTCCCAATCGTCCCAAAACAATATGTACAAGGATATGACTCGACTTAGCAACCATGTAATCAATTAGATAGTTAACTTAGGGTTTAACAAATAACAATAATGCACTAAAAATGAGCGCATACACGGAAGGCTAAGGCGATTTGGTTGTACATTTTAAGTGGGGTGTAACAAATTCTTCCTTTAAGTAAAATGGTTAAAGTTAGAAACGAAAAGATAGGCTCGGAGGGGTGTACTAGGGGTTTCGTGTACTAAAAATGTGTACAACGCTAAGGGTGTGGGAAAAATTAGTTGACTTAACTAGCCAAGTAATATGATTTAAATGGTCAAGTAATTATAATACAGGTTTAACACAAGGGTGATCCTAATGCCTCTTATCATGTAGTAAATCCTACTACACGAATGTAGTCTCACTAGCGGTCTTGGGATGCATCACTAACGCAAGTTCTAGAATCTAAATACTACCGGTACACTCATAAGCACTAATAGTAAATGCTTTTCCTATCAAATCTAAAGGCGAACCTCACATATTTGGGTGGAAAATTTTTCTGAATATACGGTTATGTGCTAGTCATACAATCTCCTATACATGAGACGCTTGCTATGGCTAAAGTTTCACTCCTAAATGTTGTAAAAAATTTTAAATTTGGCGCTAAAATTACACTAACAAGTATTTCTCATAGTTTTATTACACATCTACCATTAAACAAAACAAACTCAAGCGAAAGTGCATATGTAAGGTATCATCTTTTTACCCTCCCCTTACACTTAAGATGAACATTGTCCCCAATGTTCAAGTAAAGAATGTAAAAGTGAAAAAGTAAAGAGAATGAAATCAAATACTCCCCTGATTCGCTCGGTATGGATAATAGGGTGGCCAGGTTAAATCTTCCTCCAAGAAAATGAACAATCAAAGCTTCCCTTCCAGAATATAAATCATCTTCTTGTCATACATAACCTGTAAATCCTGAGGAAATAGACAAGACAACCTCGCGTAAAATCGGCGGCATCCTATATAAGTTACTAAATCCTAGAAAACAAGATAAGATATAATGCTTGTGGAATGAAGTTTGCAGATCTCCTGGAGATTATAAAACTTAATAATTCACAAAAACCATAAGACTCCGGTAGAAAAACAAAACCGGTAAATTTTCCAGATTTTTACACCTGACGCCGTCAAGAGTAAACTCCTGATGCCGTCAGAATTGACCTGCAGAAATTCTTATGTTAAGTTTCCGGAAAATTTCTGGAAAAACTTGGTCCTACTTCCTGGAAAATCCTGCAAAACTTCATTATGACTCAATACAAGCATTTGACTCTAACAAATACGAATATACATGTTCATTTAGTATTGTGGAGAATCATGATCGGTTTTTTTCCTAAAAACATATTTGGGGTTTCCCCTTACACTTATCTTTTGCAAAAAATACTTTTAGGTGGAGTTAAGACTAGGCTAAACAACAAAGTAAAGTATTTCCACTTTTTAGTTTAGCGACATGATCAACCAACAATAAAAACTAAGCATGCATACGGAAGCAAATAACAAACAAACAAAAATAAAATCACACAAAACATGGGTTGCCTCCCAAGAAGCGCTTTTCTTTATTTACGAGTCTTGTAGCTAGACCCAAGGTCATGGGTTAACGTGTATCGCTTATGCTCACATAACCAAGTGTGAGCCATCTAATAGTCGCCTCATCTTTCTTATAATCATCTCCTAATTCTAAGCATCCGCGATAGTATCTTTTATTCTTTTCATGAGTATACTTAAGTCCTTTTCTCTTATCATTTTCATTTAACATCTCTATAGGCGGATACCTACTACACTTTTCCATGGAGAAATCCTTGAACCTAGGGTGTGTGCGGGGCATTTGATAGACAAAATCTTCATTCCCATCTGAGAATGTAATTAACCCTTCTATGAGTTTTTCATCAAGGTTGGTCAACCGTTTGAAAGGTCTTCTAAACACAACTTGGGTCAACTTATCATCAATAAACTCTCCTAGATTCTCCATAACCATGAACTCAACAAGATAAACCAAACTTCCTACAAACACATGCAATGGTATTGCCCTAGCAATAATGTTTTCCCCTTTGTATTCTAACTCATCTACCATGATTTTATTATATTCATTACGCGAGATTACGTTCATTGGGAGAGATGAGTTAAGATAGGCGTTAAAGCTCTTAAATCCGATCTTACAAGGAAATTGCATGTTGAATGAGCTATCACACTCAATCCTAGTCCTAGGGTCGACATACCTAAGAGGGTTTATTTCCTCTTCCATTCTATCCTCATTAATCACATCACCATCATCAAGATCCTCATCGGAGTCTGAATAGTAAAAAGGACTAGCCCTACGGTCATCATCATGATCAGACTCTTCTAGCTCAGAATTATTGTCAAAGTGGTGGTTGGGTGAGAGGTTAGGTGGGTTCTCATTCTCCACTAGAGGGAGTGGGGCTGGCATTTGGAAAATCCTACGACGAAAAACACGAATAACAGGAATCAAATGATCAATGTTATTGTTATCCATCGAAATAATTTACGAACAAAGGACACAAAGAAATAAGATAGGCTAAAGAAACCTAAAAATAAAAATAAAGTCTTACTAGAAAGGAATCTAGCAAGTAGACCTAATAAAAAGAAATTCTAACCTAAACAATAACTATTCCCCGGGCTGCGGCGCCAAAAACTTGATACGTGGGAATCGCACCAGGCTTTACCTCTCAAGGGATCCTGAGAAGCTTACAACCCCCACCAGGCAGTGTACCTGATCGTTGTAGTATAGTATAGTGACAAGTACCGGGGGATTGATCGTTCAGCTTAGGAATAGTGTCGCTAGGATTAGAAAGCCTAAATACTAGTTTTAAAGGTGAGGGATGATTATTTTTGTATTTTTATATTTTTTAGAAAGCGATTAAAATCTCGGGGTTTGAAGGATTTGGGCGGAATTAGTTGCTAATCAACTAACCCAATACTAAGATGCAATCAAAATAAAATACTAAAAATAAAAATAAACTAAATTATACTAAAGTTGTGAGCAGTAATTGGAGAAAATGTGTTTACTTAGATTTCACTACTCCTTAGACATCTTTTACACGTTAATTACTTGTTATAATTGCATGGATGATGGATTGTATTCCTTAATACCATTCATGGGGTGGCACACATAACTCCCCAATTCTATGAGCTCTTATCTCCTCCTACACCATGCCCATCACAACTATAGGGATTGTAAACAGTGGCTCATGCATTAAATACAACCAATAAAGACCTAGTGCGCGTCGGTTCATGTTTCTTAAGACGTTCAAGCATGTTACCAACTGGAGATCTGCCAGTTTTCTTAAGCCTAACATATAAATCATTCATCCAAGACAAATATAAACAAGTAATCAACCCATAATTAACATCTAGGTTTCATTAGATCTAAGCAAACACAAGATAGATCTAGCCTAGCATGATGGAATTGAGACAAGAACAAGATATAGACAACCAACACATAGACATATTGATTGAATTAAAAGAACACTTATCTCAATTACAATGAAAGGTATCAAGGGTTTGGAACCCTTGAAAAACCTGTAAAATTTGCACCAAAATCGTACTTAGGGTTTCTCCCAAAACTTCTCTCTTTTTGGGTAAAAATTAGAAAACTATATATAGGAAAAGGGGTCTGACGGCGTCAAGACAAACATTGTGACGCCGTCACCTCGCCGCCAAAACTATTCTCGGACTGCCTTGATCTACATTTGACGCCGTCAAGACTTAATCATTTCCAGGCCGTCATGACTTTTAACTCTTGACGCCCTACCTTCGTGACGCCGTTAAATCTGTACTGGGTCGTCATGGACTTCTGCTCTTGACGCCATCAGAGAATTACTCTTGACGCCGTCACCTACTGTTCCCAGCATGGAAAATTAAGACTTTGGCGTTTTCTTCACTTTTATGCTCCAAAAACGTCCGAATTGCTTCCTTTTCCAGATTTCACTCCCAAAGTACCTAAAATCACAAAAGGAACGATTTAGGGCAATATTGATCAAATAAATTCGAATTCGGGCTTAAATGACCCCCTAAAAACGGATCATTTTTCGCCTCATCAATACTTTTAGCCTTGCAGTGGTAACTGCTGGCTTAGCAGTGGAAACTGCTGGTTTTGAATTTTTTGGTACCCACTTGTGATTATTGTAAACTTTGTTTTCAAAATAGGTCTTTTTCCCTGTTTTTATGCAGATTTAACAAAAGTTGTGATAGGTTTTGCACTCTTAACTGGGAACTTAGGGTAAACTCTGTTTGTATTTCTGGCAGTGGCAACTGCTGGTTTAGCAGTGGAAAAAGTTTTGATGCCAGAGTTAAGCAAAACAGACCTGGGAATCATCTTGCTTAGTATATTTGGGTGAGTAAAGTAATTAGCATTATATCCATTCACCCTGGTATTCCCAAACACTTCCCTTCTACCCATGTGATAGTTACAATTATAATGAAGATGTTCTAAACTACCACATATGTGACAGGGCTTGTTGTTAAACACAAAGTCACTACCAAATTGCCTAGATTTAACATGATTCCAACTCCTCTTATTCCCCCTAGGAGTTGTTGACCTACTTCTGTACATCTCTGCATATCTAGTAGTGGGCCTAGTGAAATTAGTTTATGTTCTAGGCTTCTCTTTGACAACTTCAGGAATACTCTTTTTAATATCCACATGAACATTCTCAGGAACACTAGTCTTAGACTCAACATTCAAACTTTCATCTTTAAGAGATGAGTCACTAGCACTATCAAATGTATCAACCTCAACCTAAACCTTTTCAATAGTAGCTTCTTTAACAAATTTTGGTCCATAGGTCATGGTTGATTCCTGGAATTTTTCTAATCCTGTGTGAGCTAAGTCAATGCCAGAAGGTGATGGAACACCTCTTAGAGGTGGTGGAACATATTTATATCCTACTCCTGATTTGGCTTTGTTCACAACTTGGGCTTCCCAAATTTTGTCAATACACTTGGATTGATGATCTAGTGTATTACAAGTTATCTGTATATTCTCATTAGCCCTTTTAACTTTCTCTAACTCTTCCCTAAGAGCCTTATTCACTGCAACCTTATAATCTAAGTCTCTTTTCAAAACAACAGTATTATCATTGAACTTAGATTCATTGGCTCTATAATGCTCTAATTGTTTTTATAAAACTCCAAGACCTCTTTTATGATTTGCTAAGTTATAATTAGTTTGGTTTAACTCTAGCAATTGTTCATCATACTGTTCTTTAAGTTTCTGATAATCTTTTAAAGCCTTACAAGTTTTAGAACAAGCATTATTAATCTGTAGCAATCATTGCAGACTCTGAACCATCTTTTTCATCCTCAGCCATAAAGCTCCAATCATAGCTCACTCCATCAATGGCCAATAGCACCTTCGGTTCTTCAGTTGTAGGTTCTTTCTTCTTGTCCTGCTTATACCAAGTTGATCTGTTATCAGGTTTCTTTGGTTTCCTGCATTCCCTGGCAAAGTGCCCCTTCTTATGGCAATTGTAGCACTCCACCTTCTTTTTGTCAAAACCTACTGTTTCATTTCCATTTATGGTTATCCTCTTACCAGTCTTCCTCCAGAACTTCTTTGCTTTTAAGCTTAGTAATGCAACCTACCATTTAATGTCCATCTCCTCCATGTCATCCTCATCAATTTGATCCAAATCTTCATGTGTAAGGATTGAACCACCCATTTGACTTGACAGAAAAGCATAAAAAGTAGAATCACTAAGACCTGCAATCTATCTTTTTGAACTAGCAGTGGAAACACCTCCACTACCAGTGGAAACAACAATATTGGCATCATCATCACTATCATTCTCTTCATCTGAACTATCATCAACAGATGATGATATGAGTGCTAAGTTCCCTGATCCTGAACTTAGTTTGCCAGCCTTCTTTAATCTCTGTTCAATAACCTTAAAGTTATTATACAAATCATTAAGCTTTATAGTCTCCAATTCTGGCTTGTCTTCCCATACTGCAACATTTGTACCAAACTCAGAGGGTAAAATTCTTAAGAACTTTAGATTGAGGTCTTCCCTTTCCATCTCAATTCCAAACACAGTGAGTTGAGTAACAATCTTCTGTAGCCTTGTGAAGATGCTATCAATGGATTCATTACTTGTTGAACCAAAGTTTTCATAAGTCTGTTTCAACAAGGTCTTCTGAGTTTTCTTGGTGGAATCATTACCACCAAAAACATTGCAGATCTCCTCAAAAAAGGTTTTTGCAGTCTTGTAATTGCTGAAAGCAAGAACTTGATCTCTGGGAAGTGTCATCAACAGCAAGCCTCTGGCCTTCAGATCATTCTTCATCTGAAGTCTTTCATCATTTGTGAATGGTACAGTGTTGACCTTTATTACTTCCTTGACATCAATTGTTTCTGAGGTAGTACCAAGTTTGAAAGAATTTCCAAACAGAATGATCTCCCATAGTGCATAGTCTTGCACCATAAAGAATTGTTCGATCATAAGCCTCCACATCTCATAGTCATTCAACTTAAGCTTGGGAAGCTTAGCAGCAATGTTGGACTGACTAGTTTCTGTCTCCATTGAATCTTCTGAGCGAACTTGGGGTCTTCTAAATCAAAGTATCAAAGCCTAGCTCTGATACCACTTGATGGATCTTAACACCTTAATCTGTGTTAGAATGATACTTTAAGTTATATCACTAAGTATGCGGAATCTACTTAGTAATACTTAGAAGTTTAATTGTGAATGAAAACAGTTATATATGAATGAGAACAATGTATGTATCAAACTGTTAGCTCCAATATTATTAATGATAATAATACGAGTGATCTTTGTATCACTAGGGTTACACCTTGAAGCTCTAGAAAAACGTATATCTAACTTTAACCTAGGACCTCCTTTTATAGCACAAGGAGTCCTCTTCTACAAGATAAGAATAACTCTAATAGAATAAGATATACACAAGATCTATTCTATATTTATCTTTACAAATTTCCTAACAGTTATCCTAACAGCAGTGGTAATAATATGTACTAGCAGTGGTAATGAGTTTCCACTGCTAGTGCATTCTTCAACAGTTGTAACATCCTTACTAGCCGTGGTAACTGTTAATATAATTCCCAACAGATTAGACATCACTTTATCAGAGATTGTTTTGAGAAAAAGCTCATTCAAGTTGTCAAAATTCATACTGATGACAACTATGCTGATTTATTAATAAAAGGGATTGATGTGGGTAGGTTTTAGTACTTGGTAATAGGTATTGGAATGCTCAACCCATAAAATTTTGATGTCTAATGGTCTTTAGTGTTGCAGGATAGTTTTAGGTACTAATATTGTTTGTATATGTTAGTATTGTTGTCTACTAACTTTTATGCAGAAGATTAAGAACTCAGTGGAAACCATAGTACAAACAGTGGAAAGTTTTGCTCTCACAGTGGTAAAAGAAAAAGACAGAGTAATTTCATTCAATTATTCAACAGTTACTGAGTACATCAAAAGAGCGTAAAACACATCATCCAAATCACAAAACTAAAAAGCTTAACATCCAAACACCCTACACCCCACAACAGCTACTCCATTGGCTTCTTGCCTTTCCCCTGGTAGTCATGCTTTGCCTTCAGAGTACTCTTCCTCTTGTTATCAAAGGAAAATTGCTTCCTTGGGCAAGCAAGACCTAGCACTTGTTTTGGTGGCTTTTGGAGTCTTGCAGGCTTTTCTGGTGCAGGCCACTTCATATTCACCAAGGCTGATTAAAGGGCTGTTGTAAGTGCTTTTGGTAGCTCCTTGGACAGGGTGTATGACTCATCATCATCATTATCTGAAGAAGAACTTGAGTAAAACTCAAGAGATGGAGCAGGAGCATAGGTAGAGACCTTTTTGTTAGGCTTCATATTAGTTGAGGTTGAAGCACATGGAGGAAAATAGCCACTCCATCCTGATGATTGCTGTTTGGAGTCAGAATAGTAACTTATCTCTCCATCAGATGAATCATCTGAAGAGATGTAGATAAGTGGAAACTAGCTCATAATGATTTTTGGGTTTGTTATGTTGAAGAAAAGTATTGATGAAGATTTGTGTTGATTTGAGCCCCTTTTATATGCAAAGTCAATCCCAAGGGTTAATTAAGAGGGATATTAACTCATATCTGTTTTGGTAGGTTGGAGAAGTAAATTTAGATATTATTTACTTAATCGGATTGACTTTGAGAAGATATTTTTGTGAATAGTAACTTGGTCAAAAAGTTACTTTAAGACAAAATACATTGGTTAGGAATGGTGTTTACTTAATATGCAGAAAAACAACCAATATTTGCTGAGTGATTGGAGTTATAAGGTGTGTAACTAAGACACACAACAAATGGTTATTGATTCACCATGTCTAATCCACATAAGAATCTACTAGTCCAGAGCAAACGGCTACTGGTAAAGACTTAACAAATCCGTTTATGGTTGATAGTTTACCAAAAACTATATGGTCATCAACTCACCATATTCCATGTGATAAAGAGTTGGCTAGTCCATAGCAAACGGCTCATGGTAAAGACATATCAAATCCGTTAATAGCTGGTAGTTTGCTAAAAACTATGCAAAGAGAGTAGTTCACTTTTACATGTTTTATTTTTACCACTGCTTTTGAAAATTTTTGTGAAAAGTTTCCACTGCTAGTTCACAGTTACCACTAACAGTGTTATTTTTACCACTGTTGATCTAGCCGTTACAACTGTTGTGCCAGTAACAAAATTTTTACTAACAGTTGAGAGAAAACCATTTTGTCCGTATTAATAGGATTAATTTTTAGAAGATTATCTTCTTACTTAATTTAAATTTATTCTTTTCTTGAAGATAAATTTTTACTAAAGATAATCTCTCTTGCGTATTATTCTCAAACCCTAACAGTATATATCTTTTTCTCTCCATCGGCTTGTCATATCAATCATACTCACACAATTATTCTTTTCTCATAATAACAATGGTTACACTAAACTTTGTTGATGAGCACAATCAAGTGGCCTATTTACAGAAGTCAGAAGATAAGAGTGGCCCTGTTTTTCATCAGATTATGGACTTTCTCAAAACCACTCATATTAGGTATGCTTTAACACTTAATCCCACATTCTATGTCTCTCATATCAAACAGTTTTGGAACTCTGTAGAGTCCATCACCATTGAACAAGGAGACACACATGAATCTGTGGATACTCTTAGAGCCACAGTGGATGGGGTAACTATTGATGTTACTGAATCATCCTTGAGGAGAATTCTCCAATTGGATGATCTCAATGGTATCATCACATTGCCCAATTCAGATATTTTTAAACATCTCTCCACAATGGGTGATGATACATCTGCCAAAAAGATGACTTTTAAAAAGGGATGTTTTTGCCCCCATTGGAGATTTTTAATTCATACTCTTTTGCATTGTCTAAGTCCTAAGAAAACTCTTGGGTCTATTTGATTTGATGATACAAAACAAGAAAAAATGAAACAATAGGGACTTAATATGACAAGAAGGAATTCTACAAAAGATGGAGAAGAACTTGCTTGCAAAAAAATATTTATATTTTAGTCCTTCGTAGTATTTTGTAAACCCTAATTCTCTATTATATAAAGAGATTAAGGGTACAGATTTTTATGATTGTGTCTTCCATAATGTAGTCATTAAAAGTGTGTGTGTAACCTAGACGTAGGTATAAACGTCTAGGGTTAGAAGTGTTTCGTAGCCTCAAGAATCTCTTGATTCATGTTATAGATTTAAGTGTGACCGTATTATTCTGATCAAATAATATTTGAGGCTTGGATGGGTAAAAACCTTGTTGTCAATAACTTTGATTTGCTTTAATTCCGATGCGTGTACATGTTTATTATCATTGTTATTGTTTAACCCTAGTGCTCAAAACGATCCATGGAGTTTAAATAAACTTCACATAATCTCTATATGTTTAGTTTTAGTGTGTTGTACAGGATTTTTAATAATGCATATGGTACTACTATTGTCTATATATATAATGGTGTTCATAAAATTGTACCCATAGTCCAACAATTGATTCTGAAGCCATAAGATCTGAGCACAACAGCTTGCAGCAGCTACATACTCAGCTTCAGTTGTTGAAGTATCTACCATTGTTTGTTTCTTGCATTGCCATGACACCAATCTACATCCAAGAAATTGACATCCTCCTGTGGTTGACCTTCTATCCAAACTAGCACCAGCATCATCACTATCTAAGTATATGATCAACTCCATAGGAGATTCTCTTGGATACCATAATCCTAGATTAGGATATGTCTTCGAATATCTGAAAATCTTCTCTACTGCAGTCAAGTGTGATGTCTTTGGAGTGACTTGAAATCTTGCACAAGTACATACAGCAAACATAATGTCTGTTCTTGATGAAGTAAGATACATCAAGGAACCAATCATAGATCTATAAGTATGAACATCTACATCTGCTCCACTAGCATTCTTTAACAATAGATGAGTAGTCTTATAAGCAGGGGTATTTGAAGGTTTTGCATCTGTAAAGTGAAACTTTCTTAAAATCTCAGTCACATATTTTTCTTGACTGATAAAGATGCCATCTTTTCTTTGTTGTACTTGTAGTCCCAAAAAGAAAGTAAGTTCTCCCATAGAACTCATTTAAAACTCATCTTTCATCAACTTTTCAAACTCTTTGCACATCTCTTATCTAGTAGATCCAAAGATGATATCATCAACATACACTTGTACAAGTAGAATATCACCTTTTTCTTTCTTGATTAACAAAGTTTGATCAATTTTCCCTCTATGAAACCCATTGTTCAGTAGATATGCAGCTAAGGTTTCATACCACTTCCTTGGGGCTTGATGTAAGCCATAAAGAGCCTTAACCACTTTATAAACCTTATTGGGATGTTTAGGATCTTCAAAGCCTGGAGGTTGAGAAACATAGACCTCCTCATCAATCTTCCCATAAAGAAAAGCACTCTTGACATCCATTTGATAGACAGTAAAGCCCATAGAGGATGCATAGGCTAAAAATAATCTAATAGCCTCAATCCTTGCAACAGGAGCAAAAACTTCTTCATAGTCAATACCCTCCTCCTGAGTGTATAATTGAGCAACCAATCTAGCTTTGTTCCTGATAACTATGCCTCTTTCATCTTTCTTATTTCTGAAAACCCATTTTGTACCAATCACCTTCATTCCATCAGGCAAATCACAAAGAACCCAAACCTTTTGAAGTTTGAACTGCAACAACTCCTCTTGCATTGCTTCAACCCAACTTGATTCTTCTAAAGCCTTGTATACAGTTTTAGGCTCCACTTGTGATAGGAAACAGAAAAACAAACATTTATTCTTGTTTGTGTACTTCTTGTACTCATAAACCTCACTTATGAACCCATGAGCATCATTCATCTTTGTCTGCTTTCTTGTCTTCACACCTGATTGAAGATCATCAATTACATTTTCAAATGGATGCACTTTGTGAATTTTAGTTTGTGATGTGTTAGGAATATCATATGTTGTAGGCATGTTAGTTATTTCAACATCATCACAAGGTGTTTCCTGAGTTGAATTTACCACTTTTGGTCCATCATTGGAAATTTCTGGTGTAGCAGTGGAAATAGGGTTACCACTGCTTTCAGGAATGTCTTTATCCTGAACATCAAAATTCACAACATTAGCATCACCTTCCTTTTCAGAATTCTTTGAAGATTGTGGATCTTCATTCTTTGAAGCAGAATTATTATCAACAAAGTCCCAAAGTGGCATGACAATTTGATATTTATCATCTTCATCATCTTTGCAAGGTTCATCTTCATTAATGAATTCTTCTGAGCCTTCAAGATCATTGTCTCCTGTACCTGAGGTAATAGGTACATAATTCATTATATTTGATAAAGTCTCAAGATCAAACACTATTATGGTCCTGCACCTGCTATGTTAGTTCTATTTTCAAGGAACTCAACATGCAAATTTTCTTCAATCTTCTTTGTTCTTAAATTATAGACTCTAAAAGCTTTGCTAGCAATAGAATATCCAACAAAGAAGCCTTCATCTGACTTTTCTTCAAACTTTCCCAGATGATCAATGATATTAAGAATAGTAACATGGCATCCAAATGGCCTCATAAAGTCCAAAATAGGTGTTCTTCCTCTGAACAATTTATAAGGTGTCTTGTTCTTTGTTTTCACCACTAAAACCCTGTTTTGAATATGACAAGCAGTGTTCACTGCTTCAGCCTAAAAAATCACTGGTAGGTTAGAATCAGCTAACATGGTTCTAGCAGCCTCAATTAGTGTCCTATTTCTTCTTTCAGCAACACCATTCTGCTGAGGTGTTCTTGCAACACTAAATTCTCTTTTAATACCCTTGTCTGTGCAGAAATCATCCATAACTCTATTCTTGAACTCTATCCTATTGTCACACCTGATAATCTTGATCTTCTTATCAATTTCAGTTATGAAAGTCTTAAGGATGCCAGTGGTCTCATCCTTGGTTTTTAGAAAGGAAACCCATGTAAATCTACTAAAATCATCAGTTACAACAAGACAATACTTCTTCAAATTTATGCTACTCACTGATGTAGGACCAAATAAGTCCATATGCAGCATGTAAAGAGGATGATCAATAGAGTTATATGCCTTGGTTTTGCAAGAAGCTCTATTTTGCTTGCCTTTAAGACAGGCAACACATGTTTGGTCATTCTCAAATCTCTTCTCTGGTAGACCTCTGACTAGACCATCTTTCACAATCTTGTTGATGGTCTTGAAGTTAACATGACCAAGTCTTCTGTGCCAAAGCATGGATTCATCCAAAGTGGCCTTTGCAAGCAAACAAGTAACATCATCTTTAGCCACTATGTTCTTCATGTCTATGCTATATAGGTTGCCTTTTCTAGGGATTTTAAGTAGGACCTCACTTTCATTAGGTAACTTATAATCCTCATACAAGATATAACATTCATCTTCAGAGAATAGAACTCTATGTTTCTTGTCACACATCTGTGACACACTGAAGAGATTGTACATGAGTTCTTTCACATAATACACATTCTCAAAGTCCAAGTTTCCAGCCTTGATAGTTCCTTTGCCAAAAACCTTCCCACCAATACCACCTCCAAAGCTGACAAATTGTCCATCATAGGGTTTGAAATCTGAAAGATAGGACTTGTTGCCAGTCATGTGCCTTGAACATCCACTGTCTGAATATCCTTGATCTTCTTTAGGCTTTGAATGTCCCTACACATAAAATAAAGGAATTAGTTCCTTTTGGGGACCCAAGCCACAAATGACTTGGATCTGCCTCGTGTATCAATATAATTATATCTGTCAAAGGTCATTTGTACACCATTGGGATTGACTGAGGTGTTAATTCCTTTTGGTTTCCATTCCCAACGTGTTGAGGCCTTCATAACATTTCCCACATTTACCCTTATGTTGTTTACTGAACCACCGGTGGAAACTTTTGGCCTAGCTGTGGCAACTGCTGGCTTAGCAGTGGCAACTGCTGGTTTTGAAATTTTAGGTGCCCACTTGTGGTTATAGAAAACCTTCTTTTCATAAAATGTCTTGTTACCTGTTTGTGCACTTTTGACAAAAGTTTGAATAGGTTTTGCACTTTTAACAGGTGACTTAGGGTAACCAATGTTCACTTTTCTAGCAGTTGTAAGAGGTTTGATGCCAGTTTTAAGCTGAACAGCTCTGGGAATCATATTTCTTAGAGGATTGGGGTGAGTTAAATTTTGAAACTTATTTTCTTTTACCCTTGTGTTCCCAAAAACACTTCTTCTACCCTTGTGATAGTTACAGTAAGCATGAAGATGTTCAAAACTACCACAGATGTGACATGCTTTGTTTTAAACTCAAAATCACTACCAAATTGTTGAGATTTTAGTTTGTTCCAGTTCCTCTTGTTTCCCCTAGGAGCTGGTGATCTATTTCTATACATCTGTGCATATTTAATAGTGGGCCTAGTATTATTTGTTTGTTTCCTAGGCTCTTCCTTTTCAATCTTAACAACTTCAGGAACACATGTTTTATCCTTAACTTTCACACATTCATCCTTAAGTGATGAATCACTTGCACTTTCAAATGCATCAGTCTCAACAATCTTATCTATAATAGCTTCTTTCACAATTTGGGGGCCATAAGTCCTAGTAGGTTCCGGAAACTCCTCTAATCCAATGTGTGCTAGGTCTATACCAGGAGGTGATGGAACACCTCTTACGGGTGGTGGTACAGACTTGTAACCTACACCTGATTTAGCTTTATTAACTACTTGGGCTTCCCAAATTTTATTAATTCCATCTGAAGCATAAGCTAATGTGTCTACAGTAATTTTAATATTATCATTAGCATTTTTAACCTTTTCCAATTCTTCTCAAAGTGCTAGATTCATAGCAATCTTATAATCTAAGTCCTTTCTTAATACAACAATATCATCACTAAACTTAGATTCATTAGCCCTAAAATGCTCTATTTGTGCTTCTAAAATAGCAAGACCTCTTTTATGATTTGCTAGGTTATAATTGGTTTGATTTAACTCTAACAATTGTTCATCATATTGAACTTTAAGTTTCTCATAGTCTTTTAAAGCGTTACAGGTTTTAGAACAAGCATTATTAATTTGTAACTCAGAATCAGAAAAAGCCATAAGTGCAAGTTCTGTAGCTATCATGGCAGACTCTAGATCTGCTTCTTCTTCATCAGCTATATAGCTCCAATCATAGCTCACTCCATCAATGGCCAAAAGCACCTTTGGTTCTTCAACTGTAGGCTCTTTCTTTTTGTCCTGCTTGTACCAAGTTGACCTATTATTAGGCTTCTTTGGTTTCCTGCATTCCCTGGCAAAGTGTCCCATCTTGTAACAGTTGTAACACTCCACCTTCTTCTTGTCAAAGCCTGCTATCTCATTACCATTGATAGTGATCTTCCTCCCAGTCTTTTTCCAAAATTTCTTTGCCTTTAAGCTCAACAAAGCAACTTGCCATTTAATGTCCATCTCTTCCAAGTCATCTTCATCAATTTGATCCAAGTCTTCATGTGTGACAATTGAGCCTTTTACTTGACTTGAGAGATAGGCATAAAAGTAGGATCACCAAGACCAGCAATCTGTTTCTTAGAACTAGCAGTGGAAACTTTTGCACTGCCAGTGGAAACAGCAATATGAGCATCATCCTCATCATCATCACTTTCTTCATCAGAACTATCATCAATAGATGATGATATAAGAGCTAAGTTCCCTGAACTTGTACGTATCTTTCCAGACTTCTTCAGTCTTTGTTCAATAACTTTAAAGTTATTGTACAAATCATTAAGCTTCATGGTTTCAAGTTCTGGCTTGTCTTCCCATACAGCAACATTAGTACTAAACTTAGAGGGTAGACTTCTTAAAAACTTTAAGTTGAGGTCTTCCTTTTCTACCTCAATTCCAAATACACTAAGTTGTGTTACAATCTTCTGAAGTCTAGTGAAGATGCTATCAATAGTTTCATTGCTTGTTGAAGAGAAATTTTCATAGGTTTGCTTTAGCAGGGTCTTCTGAGTCTTCTTGGTAGAGTCATTACCACCAAAGACAGAACAAATTTCTTCAAACAAAGTCTTAGCAGTTTTGTACTTTTTGAAAGCTAAAACTTGATCCCTAGGAAGGGTCATTAGCAATAAACCTCTGGCCTTCAAATCATTCTTCTTTTGAAGTCTTTCATCAGATGTAACTGGTCCAATATTTAACTTTTGTACTACCTTGCCATCAATAGTTTCTAAGGTAGTACAAAGTTTAAAGGAATCACCAAACATAATGATTTCCCAAAGTGCATAGTCTTGCACCATAAAGAATTGTTCAATCATTAATCTCCACATCTCAAAATCATTCAGTTTAAGCTTAGGAAGCTTAGCAGCAATGTTGGTCTGACTGTTCTCCATCTCAATAGAATTCTTGTAAAAATAAGTGAACTTCGGATCTTCTAAATCAAAGTATCAAAGCCTGTCTCTGATACCACTTGATGGATCTAAACACACTACCTTGTGTTATAATGATACTTTGAGTTATACTACCAAGTATGCGGAATTTACTTAGTAATACCTAGAAGTTTGATTGTGAGTAAAAACAGTTGTGTATGAATAAGAACAATGTGTAAACCAAACTATTAGCTCCAATATTATTAAGAATAATAATACGAGTGATCTTTGTATCATTAGGGTCACAACCTTGAAGCTCTATAAAAATCGTATATCCAACCTTAACCTAGGACCTCTTTTTATAGCACAAGGAGTCCTCTTCTACAACATAAGTATAAGTATAATAGAATAGAATATACACAAAATCTATCCTATATTTATCTATACATGTTTCCTAACAATTATCCTGACAGCAGTGGTAATTATATGTACTAACAGTGGTAATGTGTTTCCACTTTTAGTGTATTCTTCAGCAGTGGTTCTTCCATGCTTAGCCGTGGTAACTGTTAGTATAATTCCCAACAAATGATGGGTTCCCGTGCACCCGGCATATAGCCAAAGCATCTAAATAATGGCTATACAAATAGCGTGGGCCCCCTGTAAAAGATGAAGGCACGATTGTCCTTGCACCGACATCTGAACCGTCTCGATCACCACGTGAGATAGCATCATGTAGGCCTGCCATATAGTCATTTCGAATATCATCTTGTTGCTCTTTTATAAAGTCAATCCTTGATTGCTCAATGTTGCAATAAGCTGTCACAACATATTGTTGAAAAAGGCGGCCACTTCTTTGGAGCAGTCGATATTCATTAAAATGGTCGTGGAGCTCGTATGCATAGTACATCTTCATTGACATTTTTTCGGAGGGTCGAACGTTGCACCTCTGGTCAATAACATGCGACCCAAATGGTAGCCATCTTCACCGAAGAAAAAAATCAATGGAAACTGCATTGACTTATAAGATGCATTTAGCTTGCTCACTTGCTGCAGCTTACTATCATGTTGTTCCACGACGACATCAAACTCAGTTTCCATGTCTGGCTCACCTTCAAAAACAATTGCACCAATAGAATCGCCTGTATGAAATTCATGTTGCCTTGAACCGACAATACCAAACAAACGGACCTTGAATTCTGGAATATCAGCCACCGCCATTTTATCCCTTGCAGTTCTAAATAACTGCACCAATTCATTGTGATCGTCTAACAGTTCAATCAAATTTTCCACAATATCTAGACGGAGATCCTGGCCAGATCTTTGAAAGTGCTCCAAAGGGTTTGCAACCTCATTTTGTGTGTCATAGATATATAGCTGCAGGAATTGTGGCCGCTTATTAGGTGCTGGATAGAGGCTACCTATCCGATGGTAAAGTTATCCAAAAATTTTAAAGACATAAGGACCACGGCCCATGTTTATAGAGTTGTCTGTTTCAGCGCCCAATGATGTCATTGCGAACATCTGATTGTATGCGCGAATATTTTCCATAAAATGGCGATTAGTAAATAGGTCTTTTATATATTGCGGGTATTCATGCTGACCCTCTAACCTAGCTTTCCCGGCATTGCAACATTTGTGATAATCAACATGGCTTCTAGTAGAAACAATCCTCTCGTCATACCAGAACCTTGCACCACAATGACAACAAATTTGATCACATGTGCCCATATGCATATATGTATCTGGAGGACCTGCATTAGAGACAGAAAATATAGTTTTTAACAACTGGCTGTTCAAAATAGATGTGTTTGATTTATTCTGCATATGAAACAGGACAACCGCAACATGTAACACACCTTGTCTACTCCTTCTAGTTCTGTTGCGCATACGCCAGTCATTGTTTGATGAAGAACGCATTCTGACTGCAAGAGATAAAAGAACTGGCGGTAAGTAAATGCAAAGGTATCTAAGTTCCCATGTTTATCTGTTATTTTTATCAATTCTTTTTTAAAGCAAAGAAACCTTGAGGCCGCCGGAACTGATTATCTGTGCCGACATTTACATTGCAGGGTTCTGGCAATGCAGAAGTGTTTTGAGGAACCTCATTAGACGAAGGGCCTGCAGTTTGGAGCGCGAAGGCATGCGTAACACATTCAGGTATAATTCCACTTCAGTTGTCATCTAACGCAAAACTGCCTTCGTTGCCTGTAACAAATATAAATGGCTAAGTTTTAATCCTCAAAACAACAGTTACAATATTGATTGAAACATAAAAAGAAAAGCAAATTACATATTAATTCTACATGGTTAAATCTTGCAGGCGATATAGGACGGGTCCTTTCCGAAGGCAACTGGTCTTCATCAGAAAGGTCATACGCTTTCCGCTTCCCTTTATCTTTAAAAGTTGTAGGCTCATCTACCTTAGAAGTGACCGGTGATTGTCTTTCCTGCATATGAGGCGGACCAACATGTATAATACTTTCAAAGGATTCACCCAAAACCCCTGGAATTGTGTAATGGCGTTGACAGACTACATCAAAGGTATCACCTTCTTCCCTGCTTTAAGTGTTTTCCCTTTGTATAGAACCATTGCCAGTCGAAAACTAGCTAGTAGCACCCTTATCCCTACACAACCTCTTACTAACCGGATCTAAAGATACATCAACACCACCTGTAACACTTACCATAGCCTCTGATTCTAAATCTAGAACAGTAGTTCCCTTTTTTCCAGCAAAACAACAAAGGTTTATAGATTCTAAAGAAGGTACATAGCTAACCCTACGTATCACCTTTCTTTTAGTCTTCATATTACACAAATATAATAATATTAAAGTTCAGACAGATATAAGCTACTAAAGACAACAGAGAATGTAGGCAGAGCATAGAAGAATGGATTTATAAGCATCATACATAGAGTAAATATATATATATATATATATATATATATATATATATATATATATATATATATATATATATATATATATATATATATATAGCAAATGTACATAGATCCAGCCATCACCAAGAATGCATGCATGGAAGGCACAAAAATTCAAGACAAATAACAATAGAACCATGCATAAGTTACAAAAAAAAGTAGACAAACCTCTTTCAAGTGATCCTGAGGAATCTGCAACTTGTATCTTCAGTTTTTTTCAAGTTTCTTATATATATATATATATATATATATATATATATATATATATATATATATATATATATATATATATTTGTTTTTGAAGATTTCGGATTTCCTTTGGCTGTAACTTTGAAACTGTGAGTATTAGTAGAGGATAGAAGCTTCTTTTAGTACTCTTGACACTCAAACACACGTGCAACATTGTACTAGTTGAAAAAACATCCACATAGTACTTGTGATTAGGTCAAAATTTTCAAGATAAGGTTTTGGATGAGTGACACGTCTAAAAGGTACCTGTATTTGCAACATATACTTTTGCATTATTTAGATTTTATAAAGATTGCATGTATGTATACAGTGCAGTATACGGTTTGACAAATACTGGACCAAAGTGGGCCAAATCTGGGGCTAAAACATGCAGGCATATAGGCTACCCAAACAGGCCAGTTTTTGGTGGGAAAAACAGAGGGCAAAACGACACCGTATATGGTGTGATTTAATATAAACTTTAATTATTATTATTATTATTATTATTATTATTATTATTATTATTATTATTATTATTATTATTATTATTATTATTATTATAACATCACTTTCATTAGAAACAAATAGGATTTACAAGAAATTAGTTGGGACCCGAGAAACGATCTGAGCCCCCACTCCTACAGCTATGGCAAAGCTAATCCTACTAAAAATATGAACAGCAGCGCGCGCCCCAATGTCTTGAGTCAGAGAGAACTTTCGGATTCGCTTCAGTAAGGTCACTGCATCCTTATCAAGTTCCCCAAAAAAAGAGAAAGAGAAGGGAAGAAACCCGTATTCAATATTCGCGCACTTAGCTTCATACTTGACGCGTTTGCTTTGTGCGGCCTCAATCACCACACGACCCGGCACAAAATCAACCATACCAGTTTGCGTCAAGTCGATGACCCTGTCAAATCGACACATACATCAAGACCGCCATCCCACGAGTAGAGCAACATATCAGTTGGACGTAAAGGGTTGTCCCTTTCTCCACTAAGCCCAATATCAACTTCTTTACGAACCGAAATCCTAGAACGTGAACATATGTCAACAAGAGTATCGCGCACCATATTATGCCGGTGTTTAATACCAACAATACCAGCACACGATACAGCATGGTCCCCATAAATATCCCCTATAAAGACCCTGGAACAAGCCGAAGACGACATCTGAATAGAGAAAAAGGGAACACCTAGCCAATATCATAACGCACACCGGTAGGTCCGAGCATTCATAGTCTATCCCAACCCAGATATCGGAACCACCCTAAGCCAGTCTGAAGTGTAGTCCTTCATTTGCGATTTCCATAACGCCATCTGTCGAGTAGATAGGGAAAAACGGATTCAGCCACATGAGTAACACGTGCGAAATATGTATATGCCAATTTCTTCATGAGTTTGGGGGCAGCGATCACACTTAGATTACTCAAAAGGTCAATCTCCATTTTAGCATTAAAAGCACCCAAGACATCATCAAAGGAAGGCCCAGAAGTTACAATACCAGAATGTCGGAGGAGCTTAGTTTGTAAGCTAGCAGATTGGAGTCTACACGCAAGGAATGCATAGTTCAAGACATCACCTGCAGTGTATACACCAAGTCCCCCAAATGCAAAGGATAAGGTGGCAAGCCTCCATTGCCAATCACCAAAACCAGGTCCAGAAGCAGTGACAATACGCTCAAGAGAAGAACGAAGTACCGCATCAATGGAAATCTGGGCACGCTCAAAGACCCAAGGAGAACATGTGCGCATAGAAAAATATAACATGGAAATACCGGCACAAGCACGAAAGAACAACAACTCACATTGAGGGTCATTAAGCTTAGCAACAGCACCCATAAGCTCAATGATTTTAGCAACTCTTTTCATAACAAAATCACTACTAAAATCAAAGTCCTAACTAGCCGGCCTACCCAATAATTTAACACTATGTATAGGACGAGCAATATTAGGTGGGAAAACACCCGTAAACCTGCTTCTAGGGTCTTCCTTTGGCTAGAAAACCTCAGTTTTATCAACATTGAGGTGCAAACCGCAACGAGGTCCATCCATCATAAGCTCTAAAACCTTCCCCACGACCAAGGTATCTCCAATAATAGTGCCTCATCCAGATACCAAGCTTGAAAGGAAAGGCTAAAAGAGTCTCTAATCTTGCATACCAAAGGATGTAAAACTAAGGCAAAAAGTAGAGGGCCAAGTGGATCACCTTGTTGCACACCTTGGTGGGACCATAAGGTGTGTTCCCCATAATATAGTATTGCTGGGCTGGAGTAGCAAAATTTCACCCAACGTGAAATCGCAGGACAACGAAGGCGAACCTCCTTTAGCATAACCTCACGATCCACCAGATTGAAGGCATTTCTGAAATCTACCAACATCAAAAGACCCACTTCATCTCCACGATCCTCAATCAACCGATTCACGGCGTGAAGAATAGCCTCCCCTCCTCTAGAAACCCCAACACCAAACTGCAGTTCATTTAAATAACCATAAAAAAATGGCCAATCATAGCAACACTAACCTTGGAAACTAAACGCCTCCAAATAGTCCCCATAGCAACAGGACATATGCCATCTCTCCCGGCTTGACCAGTGGAGTGAGAGGAGCACTAGCAATATACTCACCCAACGCCCTAGAGCACTTACCATCAAGAAACAAATTCACCACTTGGGTGATAAAAGAGACTCAGAAATAACCACAGCGGCACCACTTAAACAATCCAAAAGGTGCTGGGCACGCAAACCATCTCGACCACAAGACGTACCACGAGGGAAACTCTTAATCATATCAAGAACCATAGCAGGAGATGCAATGAGGTGATGATGATCAGTAAGTATATGCGGTAAAAGGGGAGCAGGTTTGAAAGGGTGTTTAGCCATTAAATCCTCAAGAGTAATGATTGAAGCAAAAGCAGTCAACTAAAGTCAACCACGGATGTGTGGTCAACACAGTCAAACTCCTTAGGCTCAATTCTCCGCGGAATATAGTGGTTTCCCCGGGTCGTTATGTCCCGACGAGGTGTGGATGGTATTAAAACGGGTTTGAAATCGGGTGAATCTGGACGGGAAAGGAGTTGTGAATGATTTGAACTAAGGAATCTACAAGGAAATAGCTTAAATAAGCTAAATGGATAAGACTGAGATTTTAGAAAAACCAGAAAGATTTAAAACCTAAAAACGCGTACGTTTGATTTAAATTTACGTAGACGTACGAGATAAAACGTGAGTTTTAAGAAATAAAACACCTACGGATATGAAAATTACATTTTTACAATGCTAATAATAAAAGAAAATTTTTAGAAAATTAAAATTAATTTTTACACTATTTATATAATTATTATTAATTAATTACTATTTTCTAATTACTTATTAATTATTTAAATTAACCTATATTACAACTAATTATGAAATTACACTAAAAATATGAAAAATAAATTTGGAAAAATCTAAAATATTATAAAACTAATTATTAATTAATTTAAACTATTTTAAATTAAGAAAAATAGAAAATGAACAGTAAAAATTATAAGAAAATTCCTAAAATTATTTTATAACTTATAAAAGCTAGGAAAATTATAAAAACTAGTGTTTACATAATAAAAACTCATTTTGCTATTTAAAACTTAAATATTAATTAATTACTAATAAAACTAATATTAAATCTAATAAATACCAAATGATAATATAAAAATCTGATAAAATTACTAAAAATACTTTAACCTAAAAGAAATTTAAGAAAAATATAAAAATGCTAAATTCTTAAAAAAAATCTGAAAAGGAAAATTAAAAATATAAATAAAATTAAATAGAAACTATCACTTATAATTAATATTTGATTTTCTGGAATTTTCTTTTGGAAACTTGTTTTATACCTAAAAACAAACATCTTTTATGAAAACAACTTTTTTATATCTTCAAAATAAGCCAAATGCAAGCAATAAGCTAAGGCAGTTGACTTATGTTGACCAAACAAGGAAATAAGCTCAAATGAGCTTAAGTGGGACCCAATATGGGTGATTCTGGTTCAAATGAGTTAATTGGACATAATTAAGCTAGAAAAAGCCACTGGGGTCCACAAAATAAGCAAATAAGCACAATTAAGCACTTATATATTTGTTTTCTGAGACAGAATTGGGACAAGGTTAATGGCTGATTTCAGGTGGGGTCCACAATGCCTAAGGTCAAACTAATGGTCAAACCTTAAAGAGGGGTAGGAGGGGGGTTGAAAGAGCCAAAGTTTGGCCAATGGGACCCACAAGGGTGGCCAGAAACCACCACCAAAGTGATGGTGATGGACTGAGGTCTGCTGCAGCAGGGGATGCACCTCCCCTGCAGGTGTGTTTCGTGTTGTGGTGGGCCCCACAGAAAAATGGAAAAAATATAACAAGGATGGGACACTAAAGACTAGCTGGGGGACAACATATTCTGAAAGGATCAAGCTCTAATTCATAACACAAAATTCAAGACAATTTCCCCAAGATTTGGAAAAATTGAGTTCATGCCATTTTGACTTTTTGAGAAATACTTATAACTTTGACTTCCTTGAACTTTGATTGGGTCTAACTGACTTAAATTGATGTACTAAGTTATATTAAGGCTAAATATGGCTAGAAGAACAACCTTTAATCAAAATGGTGAGGTTTGAGATCACAATTCTCAAGAACCCAACAGTCCTTGACAATGGACTGTCAAGAGATTGGGAAATGGTTGTTTGACTTTTACATGAGTAAAACTTGTTTTCTTGCTTTGACTATGCTACTAATGCCTTAAGTGATTTGTTCAAACCAAAAACAACTACCAAAGACTTCTAGATCACCTAGAACCTCACTAAACCAAACACTACCTTAAGTGGACTAATTTCATGATTTTCAAAGTAAAAGACTGAGTTAGGCAAAAGAAAGGCAAAAGAAACACAGAATCAACAATTTAAACAACAAAAACTCAAGAATCCAAAACAAGCTATATTGGACAGTGAAAATGAAAAACTAAGCAACCATTAATCCAAATGAACAAGCATGATATATTAAGCTATAATATGACTAACAAACAACAAATAAGCACAAAGTAACAGAGAAAGGCACTTTTTAAGCTATTACACAATAAAAAGTAAAAAATGGTAAAATGAGCTTACAAGAGTGAACTTAACTGAGAAGCAATATACCAAGGACAAGTAACCAACCTAACACCTACAAAAAGGTTCTAAACCAGAAACCATCCATTTGTACAGTGCTCCTTTGCTTGCATCTTCTTACTCACTGAATTTTTTATTTTATATATATTTATTTAGTATTTTTGTGATTTTTTATTTTTTTCAGTTAAAGAGTTTTAAACACTTTCTAAACTATAAATAACTTATAAGTGAGATTATTTGAGTCTAATGGAACAAGAAATAACAACATTCAACAATATTGAGTGAAATTGTAGATTTCACTAAAAATTGCTAAATTTGAATTTGTTGAACAATACTTGAATTTAACTTGAAATAAAGGTTTCAATACATTAAATGAACTGGATACAAGTGATTTTAACTAAAAAACACAACTGAAATTGAAGTTATACTACCTATGTCTAAAACTATACTAAGCTAAACTAATACTTCTCATTTCTGCCTCATTTCTCTTTTATACATCACTTTTAGGGTTCCTTGCTTCCTTCTCTCTCTTTCCCACTTCAGTACAGCCATTGGATGGCTTTGTTTTGATCTCAGCCCTTGAAAGGGTTTTTGGCGGGAAATATGGAAAAGGCAGGTTTAGTGGTTTAGGTGAGCAATAAATGAGGAGGGGACATGAGATGGTGAGGTTGAGTGTTTGGTGGAAAAGTGGAGGAGGGGTGGACAAAATTTCTAGGTAATTAGGGTGTTGATGGTGGTTAAGGGTGGAGGGAAAAGGAGGTTAGGGGTGAACAGTGGTCGGTTTGACCACTGGTTTGACCCTGGTTGTTTTAGTAATAAAATGGAGATGGGCCAGATTGTTGTTGGGCTTAGGGGTATTTGTTTGGGTTGGGTAAATAAAAACAAGGGTCCGTTTGGTTATTTGTATCACAAGGACCAATGGTGTAATTTGATGAAAATGGAGGGGCTGTTTTGTAATTTTTGCAAAGTAACCATAAGGACCATACTTGCCATGTTTTGATAACCCACGGACCAATATTTAATATTTTCCAAAATTAAGTTTCCCGGGGACCAAAAATGTCAATTTTTAAAGTTTAGGGGTCATTTTTGCCAATCTGTGAAAACTTTTATTCAAGGACCAATATTGAACATTTTTTAATTTCCAAGGACTAAAAATGATTTTTTATCCAAAAATATCCCACCAGGGACCAAATATGCCAATTTATGAAGTTTAGGGACTGAAACTGTAAATTTCCAAAACTTTTGAGATTTTTCACCAAAGGACTAAATATGACAACTTATGATTTCAAAAGGACCTTTGGTGACTTTTCTTTCCAAATAAGTGCTCAGGGACCATTTTTGCTAATTTTTGAAAGATGGGGGACTGAAACTGCCAATTTTGCAAACTTTGTACGTTTTTCATCTGTTTTTACTCATTTTGCATCTAAAACATATAAAACACAATTTTGAAATATTTTCAGTATTTTGATGCATTTCTGAGTGTTTTTGTATGTTTTGCAGTTCAGATTTGACCAAAAATGATGAGTGTTTGAGCACTCATCAAGTAACATCATTATAAGGAGCAATACCCGAAGAAGAAAGAACTCTGATAGCCGCAGTATAATGACCATCACAAATCTTCCTCTGACACTGCTTTACATTACGCTCACCCAAGTCCAAGTTTTCCTCATCAATAATAGACCATGATGGGGAGGGTTCGGCTAAAACCTCTTTCGCAAGAAGCAAACTACCACCAGGCATACCCAAGAACGAATGGCATTAGCAATGTACTCTTCCTGTCGTTGACGCTTAGTAGTAGACCTGCATTCTAAATTACTCCTCGAGCAAAAGGTTTTAACGAGACAAAGAGGCAAGACTAAAAAACTTACCCAACAAGAAATGTCATCAGACGTGCATAACACCTTATCAAGAGCACCTTTCAAAACCTGAGAGAACCCCAAGTGACATTTGGGAGGGATGGATTTGATAGTACACAACCCCTTAGAAACCAAGGTATCAAGGAGAGGCAAATCGAAACCAACATGCTCGTCTAAAACCTAATCTTCAACATTGGAAACACAAGAAGGAGCTTGTGGTTTGGTGAGATCATACAACACAAACCTAACAATACCATAACCACAATCAGGGGGCGACACAAAATCAGAACCCTCACCATGACGACACTTAGCCCAGAAAGTATGCGTTTTGAAGCAAACACGACATAACCACAATCCCATACGCTTAAGAGTAATCTCTGCCCTTTAAAAAACAAACAAATCAGAAACAAGAGAGTGTTTAGTGATAGCTTGTGCCTCACCATTGCAATGTCGATCGCGGAGATGTCTGATCAACTAAGTATTGGTAAGCCCATTCCTACCACCATCACGACACCTACTGAGACCCGCGAAGGGACAATGAAATCTCACAATATGCATGGGGAGGAAAAGCGTGCTTCTGTGACAAAAAAACTACTGCAAACAGCACTTACAACCCACAAAATGGCACAAAACTACAACACCTCACAATAGCAAAATAGCATACAGAAACTGATCAAGAGCACCAAAAAAATAACAATCAAAACAAACCACCCAACCACAAAACAACCATTGTTATGAAGTTGCAAAGAGAACCAAAAGCTATTTGAAACCAAGCGATTATATCGTAGAACAAACCTGAGATGAAAAACACGATATCACCACGACAGTGGAACCAAAAACCCAGCACTTCCACGACTGCTGTGAAATAGTTATAAAAATACAACAATTGTGTGTGCTTATTCACACACCTTTTTCTGGCGAAATTAAGAACAAAATAGTCACAAACTAACTATAATTGCCAAAGATATTGTGTTTTTGTGTTTTTGATCATGCAGGAACGGATATTTCAGAAATTGGCATAAAACATGCCAAAAAGGACAAAAACGAGCATGAGTTTGGAAAATGTGTCAAAAGCCAGAGCCGGGGAAGCAAAATGCCAAAAATAGTCATTGGAGCAGAAGTTTGCAAAATTGGCAAAAATGGTCCCTCAAGTTTGGAAATTGATAGGAATGGCCCCTGAGCATTGGATTTGAATAAAAAGTCAACAAAAGTCCTTGGGAATTCACAAGTTGTCAAGTTTGATCCCTAGGTGAAAAGTTTGAAGAAATTACAAGTTTAGTCTCTCAACTTTGAAGTTTGGCAGTTTTGGTCCCTAGGATTAAACTTTGGAAGATAAGCATCAAAGGTCCTTATATTATTCAAAATTGGCAAGTTACATCCTTGAAATAACTTTAGGAAAGTCACAACTTCAGTCCTTCAAAATTAAAAAAATTGCAAAGTTGGTCCTTGTTATTTCTGCAAACCAAACAGACTCCTTTTTTTATTATAAAACCCAAAACCAATCCAAACACAAACCCAAATCCACCTAAAGCCTGATCCATTCCAAACCCCAAGCCTAATTCCCCTTAGCCCATTTCCTTTTTACTAATAAAAACACCCCCAAGGTCAATGCAGTCAAACGGTCAAACCCTAACCCCCTTCCCTCCTTCTTCCCCACTTGACCTGCACCAGTCACTTCCACCTCCCCCACTAGCCCCATCACATCCCACCGCCCAAACCCACCTTGCACCTAACAAAACAAGCCACAATAAATGCCACCCCCAATTGCAATATCTCATGCTAATTTGGTCAAACCGTTTTTCCCGCCAAAAAAGCATCAAGGGCTAGGATCAAGTTTACTCATCCAATGGTCCACATTCTTGGTGGGATATGTGCACAAGGCTCAGGAAACCCTAGAAGCTCATTATAAAAGGAAAAAGAGGCAGAAGAAGGAAGCAAGTAGTTAATTTAGTATAATTTAATGTCGTATTATTGAAATCTCAATCTTTAGTTATTAATTTTGGTTAAAAGAAGTTGTTCTCTTCAATCCAGTGTAACTCAAGTAGTTTTTAATAAAAATTTCATGGTTTATGTTCAAATTCAGTTTTCATTTAAATTTGGTAAAATTATTATGTTAGTGTAAAAGGTGTTTTAATGTTTAATAAGTTCACTTAAGTTGTTCAGATATATAAGAAAACATAAAAAGAGTGGGATCAAATTCAAAAAATATATCACAAGGTACCCTTGCATTTTAGACAGGAAGCATTGGAAGTTGCCAATAATGAAATGGCAAGATGGACTTATACCTAGCTTATCTATGATAAGCAAGGAGCTTGTTGCAGTTTCAAGAGGCCCTAGTTCAGCTAGGTTGAAGGTTTTAAGCTCTTGTATAATTATTCTTGATTTTTAGTGCAAAAATGGCATAATCTGTTTTATATAGTTGTAGGTGTTAATTGTTGCTTCTTTGTGTCCATTTAAGCTTATCTCATATTAGTATACATTATTTTATCAGTTTCATTGCTTAAATGTTTGATTTGCTCAATTAAACTTCCTAAACTGTTTTTGTAAGGGTGTTTGGATTTAGGTTGTCTCCTGTGTTTAGGGTAGTTTTTGTTGTTTATTTCTATTGTATCATCTTATATTAGGTCATACTAGCTCATATAAGTCATAAAAAACAGGGGTATTCATATAAAAGTTAAAATTCATATTGAATCCCATTCTAGTTTAACTGATGAGATTTTAAGTTTGCATAATCATTAATATAGTAGCATAAGTTGTTAGGTTTGCTTAAATTAGTTGCATTTTAGTTTATAACAACATCTCAGGTCCTTAGAATCAGATCAAAGTTCATCAAAGTCAAAATTGGATCAAACTCAAAATGTCAAATTGCTTGCTCAGTGTTAAAAATCCATTTATTGCAAGATTTTTCATGATTTTATTCCTCAAAATTAAGCTTTGAGCTTTTTGGACATTAAAGTTTGTCAGCTGAACTAGTGAATCCTTATCTTAGATTATTTTTAGGAATTTTCTTAGTGGCTTATTGGCATGCTTATTTAGGCCTGCAGGGCAAACACCTCCCCTGTACCAGGGTATTGGCCCCATTTTCATAAGCTCACCCTGAGCTTGTTTGTGAACCCCAACCCCCAACTTTTGGCTTTTTAGAAAGCTTATTAGTCTAGCTTATTGGCTTTGAGCTTATTTTGGATCACAGATCACTAGCTTATAGCTGATTTTGCTCATTAAAACACCCTGACCATTCCTGCTGATTCATCAGCAGGAACCACCAAGCCAACTTCACAAGCCCATCCTTGGCTTATTAGTGGACCCAGAGTCTGCTTATTGGCTTTTTGGAAAGCCCTCCTGGCCAGCTTTTTAGATCTAGTTTTAGTCTGGACCCTTGGTCACTCCTGTGGGCCCCATATAGGGTTGCATTTGGCCTATTTGGTCTGTGTGGTTTTGGATTTGCTTATTTTGCCTTATCTCCTTATTCAGTGTGCTTATTTAGTTGTTTTAGCTTATTCTGTGTGCATCTCAGTTGGTTAAAGCTTATTTTATCATTGGTAGTTTGTTAGTAGCTTATTTCACTCAAAATCCATCAATAACCCTTAATAAGCTATCTATTAAGCTCATATGCCTGCATAGTGCTTATTTCTGATTTCTAAAAAAGTTGGTTTCACAAAAATAGCTTAAAATCAGTAGTTTAATAGTTTTGTAAAAGAAAAATAATAAAAACCAAACATAAAAAAAGTGAGAGCTTCTATTTAAGCAATTTGACTTATTTTTCTACTCTTTCAAAAAGCATTTTCCAATTTTATATTTTTCTTAATTTCCTATCATATTAAAATAATAGTGTAAAACTTTTCACAATTTTTTGATTAGATTTAGTATTTATAATAATTAATTTAATTTTAAATAGTTTGAATTAAAAAACTAAAAGTAAAATTCCTTTCTGCTTATTTATAAGTACCTTTTTATATTTTCCTAGGTTTGATAAATCATAAAGTACTTTTAAATTTTTTTTCATAATTTTTACTATTCATTTAGTATTTTTCATAATTAAATTAGTTTAAATAGGTTTTAATTATTAATTAAGTAAATAATTATTAAATAGCTTATTTATAATTTTTATAAGATTTTTATAATTTTTTAGGATTCCTGTAGTGGTTAATTAGTTTTATAAAAAATTTCATTATTTTCTAAGCCATTTTAGTATTTTTCTTAATTTAAATTAGTTTAAATTAGTTTTAATTAATTATTAAATAGTTTTTAGTTAATAATAAATAATAAAATAATCAAAAAAATAAATTTCTTAATTATAAAATTTTCTTTTAATATAAAGTTTGTAAAAAAGTCATTTTCACCCCCTCTAGTTTAGTTTTGCTTTAATCTCACCTTTTTCTCTGTTCGCAAATACGTTTAATTTAATTGAAATTCACGTTTTAGACTTAATTACATATCTGATATTCCTGTGCTTGTTAATATTGTTCCCAATCATTTCCAGTAGTATAATCAATCCAAATCATTATCTGGTTACTTTTCCAATCACTGAATCCCTCAAACGTTTTCCAAAATACAATTTCAATCTCGTCGGGACATAACGACCCGGGAACACACTGTGCTTACACCGTATCATAAATTGATCACTCCTCCTACTCCCTCATTGACTTATTGACCATACCTGGTTAACTAGTTGGTTTGGGAGGAGTCAAACAACCTCACGACAGCTATGAAGTGAAGACAATGTCGAACCCGAAAAACCGAGCGACTGAATGAAACTACAATACCATTGATGAGGCGAAAAATGATTCGTTTTTAGGGGGTCGTTTAAGCCCGGAATTGAATTTATTTGATCAAATATTTCCCTAAATTGTTCCTTTTGTGATTTTAGGTACTTTTGAAGTGAATTCTAGAAAAGGAAGCATTTTGGACGTTTTTGGAGCATAAAAGTGAAGAAAATGACAAAGTCTTAATTTTCCTTGCTGGGAACAGTACCTGACGGCGTCACAAGCTTCTTAATGACGGCGTCAAGAGGAAAAACAAGAGGTGAAGTGGATAGAGTCCATGACGACCCAGAATGTTTTTACACTAGGGCATGACGACGTCACCATAGGCCGTCATGGTCCCTTTACACGTGACGGCCCAGAGGAAAACTACTCTTGACGGCGTCAGATAAGTATCCTTTCAATTCATTCAAGGGTTTTCACCCCTTGAAACCTTTCATGTTCAATTAAGATAAGTATCATTTCAATTCATTCAATATGTCTATGTGTTGTTTGAATATATCTTACGCTTGTCTTGATTTTAACATGCTAGGCTAGGTCTCTTGTGTGTTTGCTTAGATGTAGTGAAACCTAGATGTTGATTATGGGTTGATTGCTTGTTTATAGTTGTTATGGATGAATTATTTCGATGTTAGGCTTAAGAAAACTGGCAGACTTCCATAGTGTAACTTGCTTGAACGTCTTAAGAAACATGAACCAATGCGTACTAGGTTTTTATGGTTGTATTTAATGCATGAGCAAATTCTAGTGATCCCATGTTAGGAGCTTCTTGCAGGCTCGACATAGGAGTGAAGTAGGAGCTTATAGAGTTGGGGAAGTACGTACGCCACCCCACGATTCGTATTAAGGAATATAACCCGTCATCCACGCAACTGTAACAAACTATCAACCTGTAAAAGATATCTAGGGAATAATGAAATCTAAGTAAACACAATTTTCCCATTTATTGTTCACACCATTAGTTTAATTAGCTATATTTACATTTCTGTTATTTTATTTTGATTGCATCTTTAGTTATTGGGTTAGTTGACTAGCAACTAATTCCGCCCACTCCTCTGAAACCCGAGAATTTACTTGCTTTTTATAAAATATAAAAATACAAAAAGAATCATCCCTCACCTCTAGACCTAGTTTTTAGGCTTTCTAATCCTAGCGACACTATTCCTGAGTTGAACGATCAATCCCCCGGTACTTGTCACTATACTATACTACAACGATCAGGTACACTGCCTGGTGGGGGTTGTAAGCTTCTCGAGATCCCTCGAGAGGTAAAGCCTGGTGCAATTCCCACGCATCAACCACTACGGATAAAACTTATATAACCTACCAACAAAACACCATCCAATGACTGCTGTGGAGAGAAGATAGCATTAGACGACTCGTGTAGGGTTACAACAAAGAACCCTAGAACTGATCGAATGAATAAATCAACAGCACCACCACGACCAGAAACCCTAACAACCACCACAACAATACCAAAATACTACCTCAAAGATGCTGTGAAGAAGGGACGTGCAGGATCTGAAGAATAGAACCTGGAACGTACAGCTTAAATGAAAAGAACAATGAAACCTTAAAAAAAGAGAAAACCAACCAATGGAGATATTTACAATGCATGGAGTGGAACACGATTCAACATAAGTAGTTGAATTACTGCTGCAACTGCCAGAAAGAAATGATATGATGAACCGTGAGGGAAAAGACGAAGTCGTGATTGCCATGATCGCCCACACAAAAGAGAGAAACCGTTTTATTATTATTATTATTATTATTATTATTATTATTATTATTATTATTATTATTATTATTATTATTATTATTATTATTATTATTATTATTATTCTTATTATTATTATTATTATTATTATTACTATTATTATTATTATTATTATTATTATTATTATTATTATTATTATTATTATTATTATTATTATTATTATTAATTTTTTTAGAAACTCATAGGATTTACAAGAAGTTAGTGGGAAGCCGAGATACTAACTGGGCTCCCACTCCTCTAGCTATAGAAAAGCTAATCTTACTAAAGATATGAGCAGCAGCACGTGTGTCACACCTCGCCAAGGCGGAAACGCGAGGGTGTAACTTCATGGATATTATCACAACACATGGTATCTATATAGAGGATAACTACATGCTTAAAATAGAGCAAGTACAGACACGAAGTGTCGTAACAATACCCCAAACAAAATAACCAAAACATACTCCAAAACAATACATAGGATTCAATCATAGATGATAAACCCTTTCAATGCTACTAAGGTCTCGTCTAATCACATCCTTCTATCTTATCCTTAGAAAGATCACCTGAAAATGATGCTTAAAACATCAACATAATGTTGGTGAGATTCATAGGTTTAAGACTCACACACAATAGGCAACCGATTCACTGTGATTATAAAACATAGCTGGACAAATAATTAAAGTTATCATATAAGCTAACATTCAATCACACAAATAAAAGGCAACCATTGGGACGGAACGTGTCCCCCGATCCAATATTGGCATCAATTAGGTCGCATACGCGAGCAACAGGATAAGCATCCTCCCAATTGAATCACGTATATATCTCCATACAAACTTGGCATCAAATGGGTCGCATGCGCGAGCAACATGATAAGCATCCTACCAATTGAATCACGTATATATCTTCACGCAAACTTGGCATCAAATGGGTACCCAATTGAATCACGTATAATTTCACAATCATATCATCACCGCATAATCACCACACCATAATAATCATCACATATAGCATATATACGATAACATTATAAGTCCAAGCTCTTTAAAATCACACATAATCACAATAACTCAAACCATTTAAGACAAGCATCATTCCCATCCCAAGTTAAAACAAAGTAAAAAGTGGGACTATAAACTCACCTCAACTTTGCAGCTTCCAACAAATAACAATCACAAATCTATACAACACAAATAAGTTCATGTTACACATGGTCAAGCTAAAAGCTATAACCCATGCAATACTCATATGATGGATGTCTAAGGTTCATATGACCCACCATGGATCTCCTAGACCCCATACTAACCATCATCATAACCTAATACTTACTAAATCCCTTGCACTTTTAAAATCAGAAAACGCAGAATTTTAGGGTACATTCGCCCACCTGAAATAATAACAATTAAAGCTCAACAACTCACACCACAAGTACCCATAAGAAAATCAAACTTGTCAACTATCCAGATTCGGATCTGAGCACACACCAAAAAGTTTTGATTAAAATAAAATACTTCTACAACTTTTTATCGCGAATCCTTTTCGTGGGAGTATAAGATAACCTAAAAATCAACTTTCCCAGAAGGTCTAACCTTAATATCACTTTTTTACCCACAATTCACTATCAAACTTTTACCCAAATTCTGACCCGGTTTAACAGCTTTGACACCTTATCAAAGAAAAATCAAAAGACTAACTTCCAGACCTCGAAATCAATCGTGGCCGGACTTTTTGGAAAGATCTTTCATTAAACTTCAATTTAGACAAAAAAATTCGTGATCTAACTCTTCACCATCTGTTAAATACACTCGTATTTTTACAGCACTAATTTTCTGTCCAAACCCTAACGTATAAACTAACGCGTTTTAAGCTCAATTCTCTTAACCAATCACCATACTATTATCAATTAATGATTCTAACTTGTTTTAAATCATTAATTTACAGAAATTGATAAACCCTAAATCCATCATACTTAATATTACATGAATTCCAATAATTAATCAATTAGTTGAACATAGAGTTTAAGGATTTTACCTTTATTCTTGTTTATTGCTTGAAAACTATAAACCCTAATTTTTCTTCTCTTCCTTTCCCTTGGTCGATCATAATTTGCAGAAAATAGAGGTTTTGGTCGTTTGTTATGGTTATATGGGTTGGGGGTTAGACTAGGATTCCTTAGCTTAAAATTGTAATTGGGCTACAATTGGGTTTCCTTTTTCTCCTAAAACACTCCTTTGGGCCGAACTTTCTAAAACATACATATTTTATATATATTTTTTTATTTAATTAAATATTACACTCAAAACCTTGTGCTCTTGATATTTTATAAGCTCCCATAACAAAACCTAACGTCTTACACGATAAACTTTAGTTTTTACGACGACTCGGAAAATAATCATTTTCAAAACAAAGTATTCAAAAATAGATTTTCACACCCTTTAAAAGTATAACACATAAAAACAAACTCCTCGTAACCTGCTAACGCTCAAAAACTTGAACGAAGACTCGTTACGCAAAAACACAAAAACACCAAAACTACACAAGTCATTCATACACCACAAAAGCGATCAAAATGAACTTTCCCAAATTCCATACTTTCCAAATCACAATAAAACCATTTACGCAAAGGGATTTAGTGCTAAAACTCACCTATATCACTTCAAACACCTAAGACACACTAAACAAACGTCAACTAACTCAAGACTATCTGTCAAACTGACATGCTATAACCACGGCTGTTATAACGTGCTCCAATGTCTTGGGTCATCGAAAACATTCGGATTCGCTTCAGTAAGGTCACTACATCATCTCAAGTTTTCCAAAAGACAACTTCCTCTTTTATACTATATTCCAACTAATATTTATAATCAGCAAACCATGAAGCAACAAATCGACGAAGTTTACCTCCGCTATCTCTAACTTTGAAATTATGATTTTTAGGTTGGAAAGGCCCATCACTCAAATATGCTCTTCTAATCTCATCTCATTGATTTACATGGTACTCGTCTATACTTTTTCGATCTTTCAGATGAACATGTAGATCTTTTATATCAAATTTCATATACATTCTTTGCTCATTATCTCCATCTTTAGAGGTTGAATTAGATGCTCTTTTTTTTATTAAGAACTTCAACATTTTAACTAAAACAAATACCAAAATCCAATCTTTTAATCGGTAATCACATGATTCATAAAATCTTGACCTAAAGACTATTAAAGTCCTAAACAACAAACCCTAAAGAACAAATAATAGTAATACAGTAGGTTAATAGTACAATTACATAACATACTACATTACTACCATTTAATTAGTTATAGGAACTAAAAATAATCAATAAACTAAAAAAGAAATAACTTACAATTAGATTGTTGAATGAAATCTGTGTCGAGTATCCATCATTCGCGTCCCCTCGCTGCTCCACACGACCACAACTGCCAATAATGGACTTTGCATGCCTTTTCATATAAGCTAATTATACTATATATATATATATATATATATATATATATATATATATATATATATATATATATATATATATATATATATATAAAAGGCAGGAATGTGGGCTGCCAAATTTGTGGTTCAAATAGCGTGAGTCATTATTTTAAGCACTGTTCATTGAATAAAAAAAAATTAAAAACAAAACATGTGGTAAGCAATGTGAGAAGCACTGTTATTCCAACTGTTCATCCCCCCCCCCACCCCATTTTCTTCCTAAATTTTCTTTCTTCCCACCACTGATAAATCTCACCCCCCCCCCCCCACACACACACACAATTACACAAACAAATCTACATGTTACAATACAAAAACTTTGTCCATAAGTTAAAAAAAACAAAAATACACAATAATCTGGAAATAAATGTTAATTTATAAACAAAGTCTAAAAATAAACCAACAACTTCCGATGGCAGCAGCAGTTGGCGGTGGCATCACCGGAGACAGCTTGGCAGCGGCGGCCAAGATTCAGAAGCGGCGGACAAGATTTTGGCAGCGGTAGCACCACTACAAAAAAAAAATAATAAAAAAAATAAAATAAAAAAAAAATTAATAAAAAATTAGATCAACAAAAAAAGAAAAAGAAAAAGGAATGTATCTTAAAAAAACTCACCCAAGTCAGGGGGAGTTGACTCAGTGAGTCACCGAGTCGATGACGAGTCATAACCGAGTCATGTCTAAAACAATAAATTCACAGTTCACGAGTTTTAAAACATTTTTACAAAAGATTTTAATTATAAAATAGTTAAAATAAAAAGTTATCAAATTAGGGTTTTACAATAATTAAATAAATACGAGAAGGGGAGCGTGAAGGACTTATCGTCGAGAAAAGAGGATGGGCTGAGGTGGCGTCGGTGGTGGTCGACTGTGAGGCTGTGATGGCGGTGGCGGAGTTTTAGGGCGCGTCGACACTCGAAGCCTTCAAGAAACAAAGGAAATGGACCGATCTATAAGATGAGGTGATAAAAAAAACTCGCCGGAAAATTTGACCAGAAAAGTTTTTCGGCGACGGTCGGTGGTTGTCACCGGAGAAGAGGTACAGAAGAGAGAGAGAGAGAGAGTGAGAGAGAAAGTGTATTGTTTTTGTGTGTGAAAAATGAGGAAACAAAAGAAATGGAGGCTTATATATGAAAGGAGGGATCAAAGCTGAGCAAAAGGAAAAGTGTAAGGGTGAGAGTGAAAAGGTAGGGCGGAGGGACTAAAACTGATAACATAGGTAAACTTTTGATAAAAAACACTACGAGAGTCATTTTATGTACCAAACGGACTCGAAAAATTACGAAACTTGTGTCATTGTTTCCAAAATGATTTTTCCAATAAACTTAACTATAAATATGAAAAACTTTATCGAAATTAATTTATTTGGAAAATTCGGTTCGTTTTATGTCATTTAAAGTTTACATCAAATACAAAATTCCGGGAGAAACGCGCATGTTTACTGTTATTCAAATCAATTAGAACCAAGTCACGAATATCGAATCAAACACGTTTTGAACATGTGTTAGTAATTTGTGTGAAACCTCATAAAAATGAATATATATGTATATATATATATATATATATATATATATATATATATATATATATATATATATATATATATATCTAATGTGCCGTAAAACACTCCCGTAGCAACGCGCGGGTTACCCCGCTCGTTATTAATTAATAGATGGGCTAATTATTTTGGGTAATTTGATATTTGGGCTAAGAATATTAAAATAAAAACTAGAATAAGAATGATAATAAGAAAAACTAAAATAAGAATGATAAGAAGAAACTACAATCACTCATTTCAGATGCACCTACAAAAATAGATGCATCTCCTCTTAAAATTCCCCTGCCTATTTGAAATGTATGGATACAAATTCTTCTTATTCTTCCTATTTTAGTTTTTCTTCTTACCGGATCCCTTTAAGGGAAGGGATCCGGTAAGAAGAAAAACTAAAATAAAAAGAATAAGAAGGATTTCTAGCCATACATTTCAAATAAGATGGAAAATTTTAAGAGGAGATGCATCTACTTTTATAGATGCATCTGAAATAAGTGTTTGTGGTTTATTTTTATAATTTCCATTTTAATTTTTCTTATCATTTGATCCTAACTCCTAAAAGTAAAGTATTTTTCAAAAAATTTCATAAGATAGTTTTCAAATAATTTTTAAGATGGTTTCTAATTTTTTTTATGACGCTTCTAAAAGATTTCGTCGGGCAAACCCCCTCTGCCATGATTATGAAATAATTGACTTTCGTGAGCATTATGCCTCCGGTTATTGCTGCAGTTGCTACGTATATTAGCTCCATTTTTCTTTTATAAGCCAAAGATGCAACAGAGAGTTCATAATAATTTGTGTTTTTGAATCCGTAGCTCGTGGTGTGTAATGTGTATTCAGGAAGATACGCAGGCCTGACTTTGTAATAGCTAGATTCTATTCCATGCACGCAAATTTGACAGAAATCGACTTCTTGTCCTTTTTCTTAAATTTTAAGGAATGAAGTTCCTAAAGGAACTTCTTCGTAACTTCTATGAACATATTAAGAAAACCGGTCTTTTTCATGATCACACCATAAACATGCATAAGAATTTTCCACACATGTAACAAAAAAGGACCCAAGAAAGTTTTTGGCCTAGTTATTTCTTTGAGACTTCATCTTGATCATATACCTAACCTTTCTTTTGATTTTAATTTAAAGCAAGTTCTTTGATGTTGTAATTACAATTGAATTACACTGATTGCAAGTGTTTAATTGACAAAGTCAAAGCTAGAGTAAGTGATTGGAGAAGCAAACTGTTATCCTATGCTGGAAGATTGCAATTGATTGCATCAATCTTATCTTCCATTCATCTTTACTGGGCATCAATCTTTATTCTGCCTAGAGCTGTAATCAAAGATATTGATAAACTTCTAAAAGGCTTCTTGTGGTGTCAAGGTGAGCTTTCTAGAGGCAAAGCTAAGGTGGCTTAGAAACAAGTGTGTAGGCCAAAAAGTGAAGGAGGATTAGGAATTAAAGACTTGGGGCAATGGAATGAGGTTTTGATGACTAAGCATCTCTGGAATGTAGCCTGCAAAAAAGATTCAATTTGGGTTGAGTGGATCCATGAGGCAAAGCTGAAGGGTGAAACCATCTGGATGGTTAAACGTGATCATAGTTCCAACCATGGATGGAAGCAGTTACTTGGTCTTAGAGATAAAGTGAGAAGATATATTACTTGTCAAGTGGGTAATGGGACAAGCATCTTCTTTTGGCATGACAAGTGGTGGGGCCCAGAACCACTTAGTAGTAAGATTCCTTTGGAAGCTGTTAAACATGGTGATTATCCACTGAATGTGAAAGTTAAGGACATGATTTGCAATGGGGAATGGAATTGGCCAACTACATGGGCTAATGATTTTCCTATACTTTTGACAATACCTGTTCCAAGATTATGTGATAACTCAGTGGATAGTTTCATGTGGACTTCTAATGATGGGAAGTGTGGAAAGTATGCTACTAATAGTACATGGCAGGATCTTGAAACTCTATAAGGTTTGAAACCTGACATCTTATATTCTGATTCATAGAAACATGAAGATGTTTTAGACTCACTACACTATGATGGCCTTGTATCTTGAAACTCTATAAGCTGTGGTCTGTAAAACATCAAAACAGTCTATCAATAGGCCTTTGTTAGGTAATTGTGGACTGTTTTGACTAGTTTTATAAGACTATAGTTTGTTGAGTGTCATAAAGTAGGTTTCCATTGTGTGTAGGGTAAGTGAGTTTGGTGGGCAGTGTATGAAGATAGGAATAATGAGGAATGAAAGATGTTCCTACTTGGTCCTATCTATACACTGCCAAGGGGGCTGGTTGATTCTCCCCTCAAGGCGTGTGTTTCCAGAATCCTGAAGCCCTTTGTAAAGAGGGAAATGTAGGGATTTTGGAAGAGCCTTTGACTAGGAATGATGGGTACCTAGTGATGCCATTTGTTCTTCTTGCTTTGATTACTGTGGATGAGGGCTGAGTGATCTTAGTGGGAGAACAAATGGAAATGTAGCTAGATGGTAAAGGTGCTATAAAGGTGAATTCTTGATCCTGGATGGATTTGGTTTGTGGAATGCAGATTGGTTTCTACTCTGCAGTATACATCAGTATTGAGACAAGTTGTTTGTTATAACTGATATCAGTTGTATTGTATATGTTGTAATATCTGATAAAGGGCATGTCCTTTCAGATGAATGTGTCTCTAAGTTGTAAGTCATTGTTTGGAGATTAATATAAAATTCACCTTGCACCAAAAAAAAAAAGTTCTTTGATGTTGTAGAAAAAGAAAAGAGAGTTTCCCTGCTGGTTCTTGCAGACGATCAAGTTTCTTATCCTCGGCAAAAAATTTGACCCATTTTCATGCAAACCCTTTTTGACCTGTTATAAACCAGCGCATTTAGCTACTCTACTGCTCATAGTGACAAACTATAGTATCTATTTTCTATCTGAAAACCTCTTATTTTCAAGAAAACATTAGAAGCACCAAGTTAACAAACTTAAGCACATCCAAAAGATACGCAGTTTGTTTGATTTATGCCGAGAGTTAACTATTAATATTGACTATTGATCTTAATTGGTTTGTACTTGTATTGTACAACTCAAATATCAAACAAAAAGATACTACCTCCGTCCCATAAAAACTGTCCAGTTTGACTTTTCAGAGTCAAACTGGTTCAACTTTGACCTTATCCATTTTTGTGATTATTATATAATACTTTATGAAAAATATATGAATGGATTGAGTTTTAAGTGTGTTTTTCATTGGTATAATTTTTCATCAAGTATGATATAACACATAAAAAATATTTAAGGTCAAAGTTGAACCAGTTTGACTCTGAAAAGTCAAACTGGACAGTTTTTATGGGACGGAGGGAGTATTAATTTGCTCAAATTTGGCAGTTTTTGGCAGTGAATGAGCCTATTATTTATTTATTTATTTATTTTTAACTAACTATCTCACAAATTATACACCACAACTTTCTCACGAGTTATTAGATTTCTAAGTACGTCTTTCAGAGCATTCATATAGATGCTTTTCCGGTTCACAGAAACAATATTATGTTATGAAAAGGTGCTTTTCTAAATATTTATGGATATGTTTGCGTATGTGCCTCAATAGAGAGCCATGGATGGGCGCTTTTCCGATTTGGTATATCCACATGAAAAAGAAAAAATCCAGAGATATTTAATTATGGCAACGATGGTCAATACGTATGCCAAAAATGTATAGAGAACTTTGAAGCTTGAACCTTACTTGCCTACAAATGAATGAGAACAGGCAGGCAAAAAAGTGTCACTTTTAAAAAGCAACTAATTAAAGGGAAGAGTCCATGATTAAATATATAGAGATGTGGCATTACATGCATTTTGTGGACCAAAAACAATCCATGTTATACAGAAAATGTGGCTTACAATTGCTGAGGGAATGGAAATACCTTCCATATTTATGGATGGCTAGTGCTCATGGTACACACATACACATCTCTAATGATTTTGACATGTCCACCAAGATTTTATATACTTAGTGTTTATATAATCCATTCCAATATTAGAAGTGAACCACTCTCTATATTGCCTAGAAAATGGACTTCATCTAATGGTCATTATGCTTAAGGCCTTAAGCAGCAAGATGCTATGTTGTGATAATCACCAAATTAATTTTGTTGTGTGATGAGATGTACGTGTACCAAAAGTTACACTATCTTGGTATGTTAGACTACCATTTTTCTATGTTGGTGGGTAGACTGGCGATGGTCTAATTAGCATATGCACATTATTTATGATGACGTATAGCCTATATTTGGGCCGCAAGCCCAAATGATAGACATTACTTACACCTAAGTCCATCACGAATGGGCTACCATGACAAATGGTATGGGCCGTGGTATCAACGCTTGGGCTCACGAAGTCCAAAGGCCCAATCTAACTCACCGGATATCCGATAAGGATCATCTATTCAAGGAATAGATATCCTTACCTCGGATAAGCACCACGCGTGCGAAGAGTAAGGAGCAAGAAACACGGTTTCTTAGCCCCTATATATAGAATCATACGATTCTTATTCAAGGTACGATTCACGGAATCCCTAAAACTCTTAAACCAAAACCTAAATTCGATTACTTACTCTCACGCCGGAGTCTAATCGGGGGAGACAATCCCTCGATAAGTCTAACGGTGTTATTCTCTTTTCTTAGTACGCAGGTAACAAAGTGCTAAGGATCCAATTGATATAAGAGCAAAGCCCAACAACCAGGTACGCCCAACTTTTGTATCAACAAGTGGCGCCATCCGTGGGACCCTACAACGAACTAGAATGACGAAACACAAGAATTCGGGCCAGCGGACTCCGCAGTCAGAAAAACGTGATCATCAGAAGAAGAATCGACAAGATTCGACCTCTAAGCAGGTTGCTGGGACAACCAGCGCACCTGATCACCAGGAGGCGGGAACAACCCAGCCTATTCCAACAATGGAACTACCTTTAATCTCGTCAGTGGTCCCAAGCGCTGAGGAACTCCAGCGCACCCTCTTCACCACTCCTCATCAGGCTGCACCCGTAGTGAACAACACTGTGCCGCCAGGCGCGCCTGAACGAAACCGGGCGCCCCATACTGAGGCAGAGATCCTTACAACGACTGAGGACGTACCCGATTTAACTTTGGGAAATTTCGTGTCCCAAAACTATGAAACCCTAACTGCCCTCATGCAGGAAGAAGCGGCAAGAAGAGCCGGTACGGATCTGCAAACCCGACTTAATTTCGGGCCAGAACGTGAACTAACGCCACCACGTCACCCACGAGGAAGACGTACAGAACGTACCAATGTCCATGACAGGTTGGGTACGGTGTCTGGCTCACAAAATTCTGGAGACAGCGGTAGGCGCACCAATGTTCATTCCAGACTTGGCAGTCGGGGAATACACGACCGATTAGGTCCTCAGCATTCGCCGAGTCAAGGATCCTCCAATCCCAGAAGTAGGAGGATCCAAGACAGGTTGGGGAGAAGAAGATCCCCAAGCAGAGATCTCTCAGGCTCCTCTTCTGAAAGGAGCAGGCGCAAACGCCGACAGAGAGATTATCCTTCCTCCAGCGATTCCTCGGACAACGAGGATAAAGAAACAGGTCACTGGAAATCAAAAGGACGACGTCGCGAGGAAGAGAACGAGGATATGTCTCTCCCATGGCGACGCCATAAAATTGATGCGTTCACACGTCGCATAAGTGATTACTCAGACGACAGGCGCAGACGCATGCCCGCTAATGTGAAGACATATGATGGAACAGGTGACCCTGACGACCATCTCAAAATTTTCGAGTCAGCCGCAACTATCGAAAATTGGCCACAGCCTGTGTGGTGTCATATGTTTAATTCCACATTAGTAGGGAACGCGCGCACATGGTTTAGCAAACTCCCACGTAGGAGTATAGGCGGCTTTGAGGAATTGCGAAAAGCATTCCGCCACAACTTCACCCAGCGAAAAAAGTGCGCTAAAAATCCTGTGGAATTGGCAAGGGTGAAGCAACGCCAAGGAGAATCAACCAGCGCCTTCATGGAGCGCTTCAAGGATGAGTGCATACAGGTCAAAGCATGTCCCGAAATACTAAAAATTTCGGGGTTCATGAATGGAATTAATAATCCAGAACTCATCCGAAAGCTCAATGATAGAGTTCCACAGTCTTTCGATGAACTCACAAAACGCACCAGATCCTTTATACAAGGAGAAGCAGCTGCTGCGGATAGCAAGAAAGGATATTCAAACTATAGACAACAAGAACAGCCGCGGAGACAATCCAATGATCAAAACAATAACCGCGGCAGGAACTACCGCAGTGGAAGAGACAACGACAAATATACTCCTCTCACTAAAACTCCAAGGGAGATATTTGCAACAGAAGGTGCGAACTTCCCAAGACCACCACCAATTAAAACGGCAGAAGAAAAACGCCAAGGTAGTGGATACTGCGAGTACCACGGCCAAAAGGGCCATACAACTAACGAGTGTGTCCAACTGAAACAACTAATCGAAAAATTAGTGAGAGAAGGAAGGATGGACCATCTCGTAAAAAACATCAAGGAAGGAAAAGATAGACAGAGAAATGGAGGCAAGAAAGAACCCCCAAAGGAAAAGGCTGATACTATATACATGATACAATCATGGCAGCGCAAAATAAAGCAAAAAGTCAGCCAAAAATTCTCTCCAGAAAAAGAGATATCCTTCCCTACAATCGCTGCGGACAACGCAGTCGTGGAACCTCTGACCATTGAAATACATGCAGGAGGACACGACATCCACCGCATGTATATTGATGGAGGAGCATCCGCAGACATCATGTATGATCACTGCTTCAAAAGGCTGCGACCTGAAATCCAAAGTCAGTTGATACCAGCTACAATGTCACTAACAGGATTTACAGGAGAAAAGATCTGGCCCATGGGGCAGTTACGCTTATTGGTGGTCGTAGGAGATGAGCAACACTCAACCGCGGCATGGATAAATTTTATGGTAATCAAGTCTCCCTCACCATACAATGGCATAATTGGAAGACCAGGAATATCATCCATGCGCGCAGTACCATCCACAGCACACGGAATGCTTAAATTCCCAGTTGAAGGAGGAGTGGTTACTCTCTATAACACAACGATACCACCAAGAGAATGTATCGCAGTGACAACTGAAGCAGATACTATTCCAGAACAGCGCACGGAAAAATCGCCAAATTTAAAGGTCGCTATTCATCCAGACTATCCGGAACAACAAGTTTCGATTGGAGGATCTTTATCTGACAAAGGTAAAGCAGCCGTATGCGCACTCTTGCAAAAGAACCTAGACATCTTTGCATGGGAACCAAAGCATATGACAGGAGTGCCTCGTTCTATCACAGAGCACAAACTACAAATCCGACAAGGATACCCTCCAATACGACAAAAGAAGCGCGGTCAGGCTCCAGATCGTGCAAAAGCTATTTTGGAAGAAGTACGCAAGTTAGTAGATGCAGGCATCATGCGCGAAGTGTACTACCACGACTGGCTCTCTAACCCAGTCATGGTAAAGAAGAGCGATGGTAGCTGGAGGATGTGCGTGGACTTCACGGACCTCAATAAAGCATGCCCGCAAGACTGCTATCCATTGCCAGAAATTGATTGGAAGGTTGAATCCTTATGTGGATACCCCTTCAAGTGCTTCCTAGACGCATATAAAGGGTACCACCAAATCCAAATGGCAGTGGAGGATGAAGAAAAAACAGCTTTCCACACCAGTCAAGGGGTATACTGCTACACAAAAATGCCTTTTGGCTTAAAGAACGCAGGCGCGACATACCAACGGCTGGTGGACACAGCTTTCGAAAAACAAGTAGGCCGTAACTTAGAAGTCTACGTGGACGACCTCGTTATAAAAAGCCATACAGAGGATGAGTTAGTGCGCGACATCGAGGAAACATTCCGAACGTTGGGGCGGATAAACATGAAACTGAACCCAAAAAAGTGCACCTTTGGCGCAACTGAAGGCATGTTCCTCGGATACTTAATAGAACCCGATGGAATCAAACCATGCCCAGAGAAGACAAAGGCTGTTATTGACCTCCCCTCCCCACGCACACTCAAAGAAGTCCAATCACTGAATGGAAAGCTGGCAGGGCTGAATCGCTTCTTATCTAAGTCAGCAGACAAGTCCCTTCCTCTCTTTAAAACACTCACGAAGTGTACAAAAAAGGGAGACTTTCGTTGGACCAATGAAGCCGAGGAAGCTTTCCAACAACTCAAACATCATCTGGCATCTCTTCCCAAACTAGTCGCACCGCGACAAGGGGAAGAACTAATCATGTACTTATCAGCAACCCACGGAGCAGTTAGCGCAGTACTATTGACAGATAGAGACTCCGTCCAGACACCCATATACTTCGTAAGCAAAGCCTTAAAGAAAACAGAGGTCAACTACAGCGCCATGGAAAAACTGGTCTTGGCTTTAGTGTTCGCCGCCAAGAGACTGCGCAGATACTTCCAAGCGCATCCAATTGCGGTAATCACTGATCAGCCAATTAAACAAGTTATCTCTAAACCAGATGCATCGGGACGCTTACAAAAATGGAGTGTAATGCTCAGTGAGTACAACATCTCATACAGGCCGCGCACTGCTATCAAAGGGCAAGTTTTAGCTGATTTTATCGTGGAGAAGCCAGAGGGCGACAGCCCAACATCTGCAGCAAAAGCGGATCTACAGGAACCATGGACACTGTTCACTGATGGATCCTCATGCGCAGATGGATCAGGCGCAGGACTCATTCTTACAAACCCAGAAGGTATGGAATTCACCTATGCGCTACGCTTCGAGTTCACAGCCACAAACAATGAGGCAGAATATGAAGCCCTACTGGCCGGACTACGCATCGCAATTCAAATGGGTGTACGCAACCTAGAGGCAAATGTAGATGCTCGGCTAGTCGCTAACCACGTGTTAGGAGAATACGAGGCCAAGGATGACCATATGATCCAATACCTAGAAAAGACAAAGTCTCTGATCAAAAACTTCGATAGGTTCACAATAAAACAAATACCTAGAGGGGAAAACAGAAAGGCGGACGCACTCAGCAAGATCGCATCTACAAGCTTCGCACACCTTTCAAAACAGGTATTGGTGGAAACCTTAAAGAACAAGTCAATCCTTGATATGGAGATATCAACGGTGATAGAAGAACAAGATCCTACGTGGATGACACCTATCATCGAATTTATCAGCAAGGGAACTCTACCCCAAGATAATAAAGACGCTCGAAGAATACGGCGCACGGCGCAACGATTCGAATTCCGCGACAACGTACTCTATCGGCGATCTTTCTTACAACCATGGCTCAGATGTGTTGGACCCCTTCAAGCAGACTATGTACTCCGCGAACTTCACGCTGGATCATGTAGTATGCACTCAGGACCGCGATCCGTGGTGGCAAGCGCTTTAAGGGCAGGATACTATTGGCCAACAATGCACCGCGACGCACGCGACCTAATAAGAAAGTGCAGCAACTGCCAAGTACATAGACCTATTCCGCGCCGACCACAGCACGAGCTAACACCAATTACCTCACCATGGCCATTTTACAAATGGGGTATCGACATCGCAGGACCTTTTCCCGTCGCAGCGGGAGGAGTAAAATTCCTCATCGCAGCCATAGATTATTTTACAAAGTGGATTGAAGCAAAAGCTGTGGTGAACATTACGGGAAACCAAGTAAAACGCTTTGTCTGGGACAATATTGTCTGTCGCTTCGGCCTACCAGGCGAGATCGTATCAGACAACGGAAAACAATTCTGTGATAACCCATTCAAAGATTGGTGCACACAATTAAACATCACACAACACTTTGCTTCAGTCAAACACCCACAAACCAATGGCCTGGTTGAGCGCGCTAATCGCAGTCTAGGCGAAGGCATAAAAGCGCGCCTTGACAGACATAAAGGAAGATGGGTAGATGAACTCTCGCATGTCTTGTGGGCGCATCGCACAACAATCAAAACCAGTACTGGCGACACGCCATTTTCCTTAGTCTATGGAACAGAAGCCGTCATACCAGCTGAGATAGGAATGCCTACTATACGCACAGCAGAAGTCAACGTCATGACAAATGACGAGGAACGGCGCATAGACTTAGATATACTGGAGGAGAGACGCGAACGCGCAGCCATACGAGAAGCAAAGGCCAAGGCAAAAATGAAGAAGTATTATGATGCAAAAGTCAAGAACACTTCATTTCGACCAGGGGACTTTGTTTATCGCGCCAATGACGCAAGCCACGCAGAAGACACAGGCAAACTTGGACCCAAATGGGAAGGACCTTACGAGGTCACAGACGCGCTCGGCAACGGCGCATACAGGTTGCGCGATATGGAAGGTCACGACCTAGCGCGCACTTGGAACATCTGTAATCTCAAAAGATGTTACTTTTAGGCTACGGCCCTTACACAAACACACTCACACCCTACGCGGTGCCCAATAAGTGTTTGTCTTTCTTTTCTTTCTTAGGAATTATGTTTTCCATTTTTTCAATAAACTTGCAAGTATTAATAAAATGTTATGGTTTCTAGCTAACTCCATAGCGCACTTTTACTTTATTGCATATATGTCAATATTGTCTATTGTATATTTTTTGCCTACATGGCGTGCATGCACCACTTAAAGACCCACGAAGGCATAGAGGATGAGTTAACCTACTAATTTACTCGTTGAATAAGAGGGTTGCAAACCCATCAACATTGGATCACGTATCCTTGCTAAGCGCCTTACTCTTGAGACGTCAAAGTAAGTTTCACATGCGCACCCCACGACGGATGCGCGTATACCAAGTACACTGTACGAGCTTAGCAATTTAACGAGCCAAGACACTTGGTCAAAAATAAAACTTAGCAAACAATGCAAGTATACTTAAGTTACGCACTTACAAAACTTAGTCAAAAATAAAACTTAGCAAACAATGCAAGTATATTTAAGTCACGCACTTAAAAGACTTAGTAAAAAAAAAAATAATAAAAGCACACAATGCAAGTGTATTTAAGTTACGAGCTCATAACAAAATGTATTTTATTCCATATTTATTAAATTACAAGGACAAAATACATAAGCTCACAAACAACCTATATGCTATGGCGGTGATCATGGCTCTCTTCTGGAGCGGCGGAACTTCCCTCCTTCAACTTACTCAAGGTTATGGCATCCTGCATCGATACGGTTGGAACACTTACAGCCACACCATCTGATCTAGGAAGGTGTGCAGCACCAATACCGCACATCACGGCCTTGCCCTTGATACCCTTTTTCACCGCAGCCCTCTGCGCATGTTGCTCCAGCACCTCCTTCAAGGGGACTTCCTTCTCCAGAGCAAAAGGCTTGAGGATATCACGGGGCCGCGCAAAAACTGGGACTTGAAGCTGCGATATATCAGGTTTTAGATAATAGTCTAACTCCTCTTCCGCATTCTTCTCAAGATGGCGCTGCAAAGTTAAGCCGGCCATCAGCACAGCTATAGGGTCATCTTGGTCGCGCTCCAACTTCCCTATATGCGGCAGCTCAAGAACCTTCAGCCCCGCCATCGCCTCCACCAGCTCATCGTACGCCGTTGAGCTATAACCAGGAATCTCCGCCAAGTCCTTCTCCAACAGCTTGGCCTCACGGAGCTCCTCCATCGCCTGCGAACGGCCACGCGCTATCGCGCAGTGGACAACCTTCCCAAAGGCCTCCACCACCTCCGCAGACTCTAAAGTACTTAGAGCTGCCAGACGAAGCCCATGGCTGATCAACCACCTGCATTCACAAAGTGGTAACAAGATAAGATAAAATGGAGTGAAGAAAACAATTCTAAAAGATAAGGGTGTAAAAATACCTGCGCTCAGCAATCACAGTCATGAGATGAGGATACAGCTCCTCGTCGTACTCAATGCTAAGGGCGCGCAGCTTCTCCTCATACGCCACAAGCGTCTTCTCCATATTTTCCTTGAATTCTTGAAGCATAGCATAATGCTCAGATCTTTTCTCCTCAAGGAACGACACAGACCACGATGCCCTGGCCTTCATCTGCTCGAGACACGACCTCGCATGTAGCAGATCAGCCAAGATGCTCATCTTGTCCTGAGCCATCTTCTCCCCATACGCCCTTGACTCCCCAAGCTCAGCCTGCACACCCGCCAATTGCGCGCGCAGCTCCTCCAACTCCTCTTCCTTCTGGGCCAGAGCACGACTCTCCCCAATGCGCTTTCCCTTCAGCTGCGCCACCAGCTCAGCCTGACGGGCAGTAGTCGCAGCCAACTCATCAAGAAGTTGCTGCGCCTCACCACCACCTGCTGCCAAGGTATCCTCTCCCTTGTTTTCATTCTGCGGAGAGGATACTTCATCATCTTTCGCGTCGTCATCCCTACGGAACAAAGACAGTCAACAAAAAAAAAATTAATTACAACAAGTAAAAAAAAAAAAAAAAAAAGGAGAGAGAGGAAGTGCACACTTACAGAAACGGAGAAGCATCAGCCTTCAACCGTGCGCCGGAGGTCGAAGTTTCCTCCGCGTTCGACTCTGCGTCTTTGATGACGTGTCGACGCCTCTTGCTGGTGCCACTGGTTCCAGCACCTCCCTTGCGCTTTAAGTTCTGCGCAACCTCTTCCCTCAGCACCTCTTCAGGTTTCAGGATCCGAATACTGTCAGATGACCCTGAGCGTGCCTCTTCGTGCGCCACCTCCACTTCAGGCACCACAGTAGGCGCCACCACTACCTCTGGCGCCATACTCTGGACGGGCGTCACCACAAGTGGTGGCGTGTCCTCAGGGACTGTCGCGGGTAAAACAGTCAAACGCCCCGCGGTTGCTTCCAGCAAAGGCAGCTCCCCTTCCCTCAGGGGACGCACCCCTATGGTCACCTGCTTTGGCTTATCAAGCTTCACCACTGCGAATAAGTCCATCTCTGCACATATAAAAATGAAGCAAGAAAACAACGAAAGATTAGTTGGTAAATGCGCGAAGAAAAAGGATGAAAAACTTACAAACAATTACAAAGGATGAACACCCACCCCGGCCATCCTCACTCAGGAAAGTGGGAACCTCATCCGCTGCGCCAAAATACGCGCGGCTCAATCCTACATGCACCAAAAACTCCTCCGGATAGGGGTTAATGGCCAATCGATTGGCATTTAACGTCTGCGCGTCAGCAATACTATAGGAACCGGGTGCGGGATGCCCATCCCTTGGTAAAGACGCTTGAGTATAAAACTCAAAATTGGAAGGAAAGACCACGTCGTCTACCCAAAAGAAAAATTCCCTCCAATTCTTGAGGGCGTCAACTTTCTCCGTATAACATTGAAACGCCCGTGGGCGCTTCGCAAAGGACACCCAACCGTTCGACCATGTCGAGTGGTAAAAAGAGCGGAATAAATCTACAGTTGGTTCTATCGCTAGTAAATGGCAGTTTACCTCAAAATTCGACACCTTCGCCGCACCTATACAGTGCAGCTGAGAGATGTGGAGGCGGTAGTGATTGAGCAAATCGCTCAGAAATATAGATATAGGTACGCGGTAGTTAGCGTACTCGAAGAATTTCGTGTATAACCCTATCTTCCCTTCGGGGAAGTCGGCTATACACGCATCGACATCTGGCGCCTCTGGATGCACATCCAAAGGCACAAAATAGTCGGAAGAAAAATGCATCACATCCTCAACAGACAACGCAGAGCGAAACTCCTCTAATTGAGCGACCATGTTCATCTTAAAACTAAGTGTACGCACACAAAGCTTACCTACAGAAGCTCAAAGGTTTTCTAGCAAAAACGCTCTCAAAATGAAGAAGATGAATAGTGGTTGTGTGTGTATTTTACTGTGTGGTGAAAATAAAGGGGGGCGGCATTCTTATATAGGGTGGTAAAAACCCTAATTCACGCCCACGTGGATCCCACTCACAGTAAACGTGTGGCTAGAAGACCAAAAGGTACAACACTTTTTCCCGAATCCCAAGTGATACGTGGACACCATCCCCATTTACCGAGGTAACTATTTTGAACCTGTTAGGTGCATTGCACCTCCAAAAAGGCGGTAACAATTTGTTCATTATCCCGCCACGCTTACCGCTGCTTACATTAAGTCTAGTACCCGCGGCTACGTGCCGCGCATACTAGACTGGGGGGACATGATGACGTATAGCCTATATTTGGGCCGCAAGCCCAAATGATAGACATTACTTACACCTAAGTCCATCACGAATGGGCTACCATGACAAATGGTATGGGCCGTGGTATCAACGCTTGGGCTCACGAAGTCCAAAGGCCCAATCTAACTCACCGGATATCCGATAAGGATCATCTATTCAAGGAATAGATATCCTTACCTCGGATAAGCACCACGCGTGCGAAGAGTAAGGAGCAAGAAACACGGTTTCTTAGCCCCTATATATAGAATCATACGATTCTTATTCAAGGTACGATTCACGGAATCCCTAAAACTCTTAAACCAAAACCTAAATTCGATTACTTACTCTCACGCCGGAGTCTAATCGGGGGAGACAATCCCTCGATAAGTCTAACGGTGTTATTCTCTTTTCTTAGTACGCAGGTAACAAAGTGCTAAGGATCCAATTGATATAAGAGCAAAGCCCAACAACCAGGTACGCCCAACTTTTGTATCAACAATTTATATTCCCTTTTCTAAGTGGATTACCTTGAAATGAACATGTAAGGACAGAAGCACATAGATCCTACTATTAAAAAAATAAAATAAAGTTATACTAAAGTGTCTAAGCAACGAATAACCGAGATATATACAATAAGCATAGAAAATGATCATCAAAAACAGTCTTCCATGAGCTTCAGAAACTCTCTAAAACTAATCTTATCATCTTGATCGACATCATATCCACCAATCATCAGTCTACAATCGCTTTCTGATAGTTGTATATACCCCATCTCTGAAAGCGCATGTTGCAACTCCTTTGCATCTATGAACCCGTCTTTGTTTCTATCAAACGCACTAAATGCTTCTTTCACTTCATCCAAGCTTGGCTCATCCTCGTCAAACAAACCCAATATCTCATCAGAGCCAATAATTTGTCTCTTATCATCATGATCACAAAACATTCCTAATCTATTCAAAATTATTTCAAGATCTACTCCTAATGAGTTTTTCCTGCTATCATATGCATGGAAAACCTGTATGGTGTCGTGGGCTTGAGCAACTGGGCTTGGAGTTGGTCTACAAGTAGTGTTTTCTGTAGTAGAGATAAACCGCCATATGGGTCGTGCCAAAAGGAAATAACAATCATGTAAAAGTTTCGCCCACTCTACAAACATGTATAAGATTATGAAATATTTGACCTCCATGGACAGTATACCTCCTGTTGTGGCTGCAGTTGCTACGGACGTAAGCTCCATATAAGATGAAAATAATGCAAGAGAGAGTTAAGTCTAATTTGTGTCTCTGGATTGGTAACTCATGCTATTTGTAGATAATTCATTGTAAAAAGATGGGCGCCTAGCAATCAAAGTATGTATTTAGGAAGATACATACCGCCTCACTTGTTTAAATTATATTCCAAGTAAATTGATGGAAATTGACTTGTTGTCGTCCTTTTTTCTAACTTTCCAAGGGAATGAAGTTGCCTAGAGAGCTTCTCGGTAACTTCCATGAAAATATTTAAATAAAAAAAGCTGTTGTGTTCATGATCACACCATAAACAGGCATGTTCTATAAAATTTAACAAATATGGACCAAGAAAATTCTCTGTAATACAGTATATGATAATTAAGAATCGTTGAAAATTTAGAGCAGCATCGTCATTTAGGGCAAGTTCTTTCTTACTTTGGAGAAAGAGAAGAGAGTTTTTCTGCAAGTTCTTACAAATGATCAAATTTCTCATCTATGCAATTATTGTTTGACTCGTTTTCTTCCGAACTCTTATATATAGACCCGTGAACAACTGGTTCAGTTTAGCACCTCAACTGCCTTTTAGTTTCAATAAATATGCTAGAAACACCAACTCAATCTAGTACTTACGTGTCATTTGTTTCTTTTGAAAAAAACACTTTTTCTCTCTTTTCGTTTCTTTTGTCCGCGGACACGCAAAGGTTTTTGTTTATTTTTTTTCAGACGTAAGTGCTTCTTTTCATTTTTAATCTCTTCAAAAATTAGACATAAACTTCACTTATTCTCACTTCTACAACATAAACCCTATCTATATCTCTTTCATTAATTTCTTTCAAAGACATAAATTAAAAGCAAACGTTCTTCTTCTTGTTAGTAGTATTATTATGTATTATGTATTGGGCCAAGCCCGGTTAGTTAGCATCCATGTATTTATATACTCATTGTATTCCCTTTTATGATATACAAAAACACATACATTGACATGGTATCACAGCCACGATCTTTCTCCTAAAACATCTCCCAAACCCTAATATCCAATCTCCAATTATTTTTCAGCCGTCCTTTTTAATTTTTTCCATCACACTCACGTATCATTTTTCCATAATAACCGGTATCTCCTTCATAATACCACAAGCTACATACTACATATTCATCTACTTTGCATACACTACAGATTCATCTCCTTCATAATATCCCACGCCATGGTTACTACAGATACACCTCCCACCATCATCTCACAATCCGATAAGATTTTAGCCCTCCCCTCCATTACCACCCTCGTCCCGGTTAAACTAGACGTTGAAAAGTCTAACTACTCTTCGTGGTGTTTCTTCTTCAAGAACCATTGTGAAGGGTCCGAAGTCTTAGACCACATCAAAGTGAAAGACGCATCAACAAGTAATGAAGCCGTCACTCCTCCCACCGCCGAATGGTTAAAGGTAGACTCGGTCATAAAGTCTTGGATCTTTCTTACGTGTAGCGATGTCATTATTAAGCGTCTTGTTAAGGCTAACCCTAGAATTGCCTTAGACGCATGGAGTTTCCTTGAAAAGATTTTTCTAGACAATAAGCGGACTAAAATCATTGCTTTACGAGGCGAGTTACGGGTTTTAAACATGGGTGACTTGACTGTCGACGCATACTTTGCCAAAATAGAGTCCATTGCTACCTTACTTTGTGACCTTGGATCGCCCATGGACGATGAGGATATTGTCACTTATACCATTAACGGTTTGAGTGATCGTTTTGCTCACCTATCTAGCATCATTGCCCATCGCGATCCTTTCCCAAACCTTGACACTGTTAGATCCATGGTTACAACCGAGAATCTTCGTCTCAAACATAAGACGAGTCCAACCTTGTCCCTAACAACCTCTTCGTCTCCCACTGTATTGCTAGCCGAAACCAACACAACACCCAACAGAGACTCTAGACCTCGTGACTCTCGCGGACCGACCTCGACGAATGTTTGTCGTCATTTTGGTCGTATAGGAATGTGCAAGTGGGGTAATGGTTGCCGTTTCGTACATGATTCCTCTTCACGTACCGGTGTTGTGACCAATCATAATTCTTTGTGGTCTACTTCATCCTCTCGTCAACCTGGTCCTATTAATACACCACACAACCTTAATAATATGGACCAACACAAACTAGTACAACTTGTCCAGGCCCAACAACGGTTGTTAGCCCAATATGGGTTGCAAGAAACATAATCCAAGCCCAACGTATGCTAAGTAACCAACAGCAGTAGCTTAATAATGCTCGGTCCTATAATACACCTCCACCACCTGGCTTTGCTACTGTTCCACAGGCCCACTATTCCTTAAGCCCAACAGCCGGCTCCTCCGGCCCAACATCAGGTACCACCGGTTACACAGCATGGTTCGGGTTCATTTTCGGGTTCCAATGGTCAAGAAACTATTCTTCCACAAGCCTTTAACACACTGACTCTTCAGGATTTCGGACAAGCCGGGTGGAATATGGATACAGGTGCGTCTTCTCATTTAAATTCAGACGCAAATAATCTTAGTACTATTTATAATCATAGCATTTATCCGTCTGTCTTTGTTGGTAACGGTAACTCTAGACCTGTCACCAACACGGTCCATAGTTTGTTGCCTAATACCCACCGTCCTCTTCATCTTCACAGTGTCTTAATTACTCCTCATATCGTAAAAAATTTAATTTCAGTTCGTCAATTTACCCGTGACAATAAAGTTTCTATTGAGTTTGACAAGTTTGGTTTTTCTGTGAAGGATTATTTGACTCGGCAAATCCTCCTCCGATGTGATAGCACTGGAGACCTGTATCCTGTCACCACCTCTTCCTCATACCCACAAGATTTCTTGGCTAGTCATCACACGTGGCATCAACGACTTGGTCATCTAGGGAATGAAGTGCTACGGTCTTTGCTTTCTAATAATTCCATTTTGTGTAATAAAGTGAAGTCTCCTCACGTTTGTCATGCTTGTCAACTTGGCAAGCATGTGAGACTTCCATTTTCTATTTCTAATACAGTTATTAATTTTGCTTTTGACATTGTGCATTCGGATTTGTGGACTTCTCTACTTCCAAGTGAAAGTGGTATTAAATACTATGTTATCTTTTTGGATCATTATTCTCATTATTTGTGGGTATATCCTTTGCGTAGTAAATATGATACTTTTGCTAAGTTTGTTGAATTCCGTTCTCTTGTACAAACTCAATTTAATGCGGATATTAAAGCCTTCCAATGTGACCATGGTGGCGAGTTTGATAACACCATTTTTAACCAATTATTTACCAAACACGGCATTCACACTCATTTCTCTTGCCCCCGTACATCTCAACAAAATGGCAAATCCGAACGCATGATTCAGACAATTAACAAACTTGTTCGTACCTTGCTTTTTCAAGCACACCTACCCCCGCACTTTTGGGTTGATGCACTTAACATGGCCACCTACCTATTAAACATCTTACCTTCCACCACCATAAACAATGACACGCCTCACTTTCGCCTCTATAACATGAAGCCCAATTATACGTCTCTCCGTGTTTTTGGTTGTTTGTGTTATGCTCACCTAGACACTAATCATAAGCTAGGCCCATGATCTACACCTTGTATATTTCTTGGATACCCATCTAACCACCACGGGTTTCGTTGCTTAGATCTTTCTACAAACAAAACTATCATCTCTCGCAACGTCACCTTTGATGAGACAATTTTCCCTTATGGGTCAGTTACACCAAACGCCGCACCTGCATACACTTTCCTTGAGACCTTACCAACATCATCAAATATCATGGCCCGTCACATCCTATCCCAACCTACTGGACCCATGGTTACCTCTCCATCAATCATACCAAACCACACTCCTCCGGATCCACCACCTACTATTCCTACACCGGACCCTGAATCTACTACTCAAGACACACCACAACACACAACCCAACCCACCTTGGATTATTCTGGTCCATTACCTTCTATGCCCACTATCACTTCGCCAACCACTTCTTCTCCTCAACCCAATAATTCCGCTGCTTCCCAACCTCCTAACCTGACTTCAACTCACCCCATGGTCACACGTTCTCGTGTTGGTACTACTAAAAAGAATCCGCATTATAATTGTCATGTTTCCACCATTTCTCCTATTCCTAAGTCCTACACTATTGCTATCAACAATCCCCATTGGCAACATGCTATGTTAGACGAATATAATGCTTTAATTAAAAATAATACTTGGATTCTTGTGCCGCGACCGCCTGACGCGAACATTGTTCGTTCCATGTGGTTGTTTAAGCACAAGTATTTTGCAGATGGATCTTTGAGCAGGTACAAGGCTCGTCTTGTGGCTAATGGGAACAGTCAACAAATAGGTGTTGATTATGATGAGACATTTAGCCCGGTGGTTAAACCGGCTACTATTCGCACGGTTCTTAGTCTTGCTGCTTCTCGACATTGGTCTGTTCATCAGCTCGATGTCAAGAATGCTTTTCTCCATGGTACACTAGCTGAGACCGTATACATGCATCAGCCTCCGGGTTTTCGGGATCCTCAGCATCCCGATCATGTTTGCCTATTGATGAGTGCTCAAACACTCATCATTTTTGGTCAAATCTGACCTGCAAAACATACAAAAGCACTCAGAAATGCATCAAAATACTGTAAATATTCCAAAATTGTGTTTTATATGTTTTAGATGCAAAATGAGTGAAAACAGAGGAAAAACGTACAAAGTTTGCATAATTGGCAGTTTCAGTCCCCCAACTTTCAAAAATTAGCAAAAATAGTCCCTGAGCACTTATTTTAAAAGAAAAGTCACCAAAGGTCCTTTTGAAATCATAAGTTGTCATATTTAGTCCTTTGGTGAAAAATTTCAAAAGTTTTGAGAAATTACAAGTTTAGTCCCTAGAGTTTCAATTTTGCCAGATTTGGTCCTTGGAAATATTTTTGGATAGAAAAGTCAACAAGGGTCTTGGGAAAGTCAAAAGTATCATAAATGGTCCTTGGAATGAAAGTTTGAAAGAATTGCAAATTGGTCCCTCAAGTTTCATCAGTTGGCAGTTTTAGTCCATGAAGGACCAAAAGTGAAAAAATTGCAATTTTTATCTTTGGACATTAACACTTGGCAAATTACACCCTTGAAGATACTTTGGAAGATTGACAACTTCAGCCCTCCACTTTTCGTAAATTACAAATATGGTCCTTGTGTTTTTGTTATCTACAACCAATTGGACCCTTTGTTATTTAACCTAAAAACCAAATCCAAATTAAACACTACCCAATCCCTGATCCAGAAAGATTATCAGGCCCAAGCCAAAAGCCCACCTCCCATTTTGATATTACTCCGGTCAACACACCAGTCAAACCTCCACCTCAACCCTATCCTTCCCTCTCCCCGTGACCCTGCTATCCTTGCCAACACCAAACCTCATCATCACCACCTCCCCGCTCCTCTCACTAGGCCAAAAACTGGAATTGGTTACACCAAATACGTGTGACGATATACATATAGTCACACATAGTTTTTTTCGTATGTGTGACTAAAGGTGGGGTGACCATAGGGTACCTACGGTCACATGTTTTGGTTCTTTTTAGTCTCACTTAAAAAAAAGTAACCAAAACATTAAAATGTGTGACTAAATAGGTACAATTTTAGTTGGATTAATCAGCTTTGTGTGACCAAAAACTCTTATAGTCACACGAAGCATTTCCTTTTTGTATATTTAGTCACATACAATTAACCATAAAGTGGCCAAAAGTGTTAATAAGTGTGACCATATGGTGTTGAAAGTGAAGAAATGTATGGTTTGTGTGACTATAGATCATCCAATTGCCACATAAATTTGGTTTTCATGTGGCCTTTTGTACCATTTAGTCACACAACTCATGTTTCTTTTGGGTATTTAGTCACATACAATTAAACATAAAGTGGCAAAAAATGTGAATAAGTGTGACCATATGTTCTTTAAAGTGAAGAAATGTGTGTTTTGTGTGACTATTGATCATCCAATGGCCGCATGAATTTTAGTTTTGTGTGGCCTTTTGTTACATTTAGTCACACAAAGCATTTTTCTTTTGGGTATTTAGTCACATACAATAAATCATAATGTGGCCAAAAGTGTGAATAAGTGTGACCATATGGTGTTTAAAGTGAAGAAATTTGTGTTTTGTGTGACTATTGATAAGCCAATGGCCACATGAATTGTATGTTTGTGTGGCCTTTTGTACCATTTAGTCACACAAAGCATTTTTCTTTTGGGTATTTAGTCACATACAATAAATCATAAAGTGGCCAAAAGTGTGAATAAGTGTGACCATATGGTGTTTAAAGTGAAGAAATATGTGTTTTGTGTGACTATTGGTCATCCAATGGCCACATGAATTGTATGTTTGTGTGGCCTTTTGTACCATTTAGTCACACATATCATGTTTGTTTTGGGTATTTGGTCACATACAATTAAGCATAAAGTGGCTAAAAGTGTGAATAAGTGTGACCATATGGTGTTTAAAGTGAAGAAATTTGTGTTTTGTGTGACTATTGATAAGCCAATGGCCACATGAATTGTATGTTTGTGTGGCCTTTTGTACCATTTAGTCACACATATCATGTTTGTTTTGGGTATTTAGTCACATACAATTAAGCATAAAGTGGCCAAAAGTATGAATAAGTGTGACCATATGGTGTTTAAAGTGAAGAAATTTGTGTTTTGTGTGACTATTGATAAGCCAATGGCCACATGAATTGTATGTTTGTGTGGCCTTTTGTACCATTTAGTCACACATATCATGTTTGTTTTGGGTATTTAGTCACATACAATTAAGCATAAAGTGGCCAAAAGTGTGAATAAGTGTGACCATATGGTGTTTAAAGTGAAGAAATTTGTGTTTTGTGTGACTATTGATAAGCCAATGGCCACATGAATTGTATGTTTGTGTGGCCTTTTGTACCATTTAGTCACACATATCATGTTTGTTTTGGGTATTTAGTCACATACAATTAATCATAAAGTGGCCAAACGTATTAATAAGTGTGACCATATGCCGTTTAAATTGAAGAAATTTGTATTTTGTGTGACTATTGATCATTAAATGGCCACATGAATTGTATGCGTGTGTGGCCTTTTGTAACTTTTAGTCACACAATGAATTAATTATACAGTCACCAACAAAAAGCCGTAAATAATAAAATTCAAATATATCAAATTAAACAAATTCAAATACAATAAAAGTGGAATGTATATAAAATTGTAATGGCGTAAATAATAAAATTCTCATAAATATAACTTCTTAGTCTTGATCTTCTGAGCAGCTTCACTTTTCATGGCTTCAATAGAGACGTAGTTGCGCTTCCCTGTTAATTTAGGTGGAACTTTGTTATGCTCACTAATCATTTGTATGGTACTTGGTGGTGTAGCCTGTAAGAAACAAAAAGCCGGGTGTATCAAATACTGAATTAAATATGAGAAATTATATATATATGTAGGTTGATAAAATAGATGCTTGTATGTACCTGATCTTCCAAAATCACTTGCTCCTTTGGCCATGCATAAAAACCACCTACTGCCTTCATAACTGTTTTGAAACCGTTACCTCCTACATCCGGTATGCAAGCTGCATCCTGTAAGGATTTATCAATAGACACTTTGTAGCAATCCTTGGGGAGTGGTTTGTTATGAATCATTTGTTTTCCATCACTCACGTATACTCTGCCCAAAGCAATAATAGTTGTTCTCTTTGAGTGCCACAGTTTGCAGTTAATTACCTAAAAAAATGATTTGTTGCATGTATGTATCAGAAATCAGTTAAACAAAATAATATATGAACATGTTTAAATACATACTTGTGGTAGTACTAGTAATGAAGACTCATCTTCTTGTGATTGGGAAGCTTGACGTGCATCCTTTAATTTTGCTCTAGTCGTTTTCTTAGATGCGACAGATTTAACAGTTACCTATACATATAAAACACAGTAAATAAGACATGCATGTAGATTTAAAAAATCACATGTGGAAGTTTTATTACTTACACTTGTTTCCTTTTCCTTTTCCAAAGTTGGTAGTCCGTTAGACTTCTGAATGCTTGCAACTTTTTCACATCTAGAAACATGTGTTCCGGCATCCGCATCAGCATTGCTGTTTATATGATTAATGTTCACCGGAGACACCTGCAATATAAAGTGTTTAAGAAGACTGCAGCAGTTTTTAAAAGGGTCAATAAAAGATGGAATGTTACTTCTGGTGGTGTCAATGGACTTGGCTTCAATGGAGTTGACGTCAATGGAGTTGTTGCCAATGTAGTTGATGTCGATGGAGTTGATGCCAATGGAGTTGACGTTGAGTTCGACTGCCCCTTTTGTGCAGCCAATTGCTTCATCAAATCTTGGATTACCGCATCTTTACTTGACGTTGGCATCTCTCATTTTCAAGTTCACTTTAAAGTAACACCACTCTTTCATCAGATGCTTGTTTGTCTCGAGGCAGATCAAAATACCTCCTGTAGGTTACTCCACCTCCTACTCCTCTCGCATATCCTCCCTTTTCCTTACCTAATACAACTGTCATGGCATCACTGCCATGATCAACCTTCAAGGTTCCTTGTTTGATCTTGTCCTCCGTTTCTTTCTGCACACACAATATGGGTAATAGGTTATTATATGTTGATCCCACTTTAATATAAGCAAGAAGACTTTTTAGCCCCACTATGCACATTATAATAAAATATGCAGTAAAACTTACAATTTTTCTCCCACGGCTCTAGTATCATCATCGTAAAAATCTCCGTCTTTGTTCTTCCTTCCTGACAACCACAGCGTGGTATGCGGTGGTTCTTCATCTGGTTGAATTTCTTTATGATCGATCTTATAAACATCAAATGCACACACTTAAGATAAACCAATATAAATGCAAGTATGACGCTATTAACTGCAAATGTTTCAAGTTACCATTTGATCTATCACAAGGGCGTATCCACCTCGTCCCATTCTATGCTGATAAAGAGACTTGGAACGCGCCACTTTTGTTGCAGCTGATTTCACCTTGCAACACAAAATCAAAAGGCGTTTAGATGTAGTAATGATTATATACTATAGAACTAATACATATGGAAACAGCAAATGCTTGAACTTGAATAAAAAAGTACTAATTAACACCTTGTATTCATCGCTTTGTGTATAATTTACAAAATTGACCCAATCATCGGCTGATATAATTGCATCATAATTAGTCGGGACTTCATTTAGTTTAGAAGGTGTTTCTAGGTTGGGCAATATGTAGTTTTGTGTCAATTTACTTCTGAAATTGCGTAGATGTTGACCAAGACGATTCATTAACATTTTTCTGGCTGTCAAGTCAACATCAAAAAATGACTGTAAAGATTAACACAATGTTCCTAATTAGTTGCACATAATGTAAATGCTACGTATATATTTCATGCTATATTACTGGGTTAAAAAATAGTATAGGTTTACCATGATTTCGTCCCACATTTTGTCTCTTGCTTCTGAATCAACCTTCTTCCAGGATATAATCCTGACACCTATATGCTCACGAACCAAGTCTCCCAAAAAACTAGAAAACAATGCTCGGTGTTTTCCTGATATCCTATTCATAGCATCGAAGGTTACACTGAGCTTCTCCCCACTTGCTTTTCCTTATTCCCTTCGAAACTTTGCTAACCTGGTTATGCCCCTCTTTTTGACATAACCATTTGATTAGTTGTTATCACGTTCACCATCATCAGAATACTGCTCCGATTCATATCCCAAATCGTGGTCAGGATGTTCATTATAAGAAAAATCAATATTATCATGATGATTTTCTTGGGTTTCCATGATTCGTCTGAAGCAATGTGTAAAAGAAAAATACTAAACTAAATTAGTGAATAATGGTTTAAAACGTTATTGATTTAATGTTTTGAAGAAGGCTGATTTTTTGGAGAAAAAATAGGGCATATGATGGGGCAGTTTTTCGTTTAAGGAAATCATAATTTCCGGAGTTAATTTTGAAAATTTTGTTTGAGAATTTAAACATTTCACGAAAAAATTTGGCTCCAAAATTTTTAATTAAGAATTTAAACATTTCATTAATATTTTGGCTCCAAATTAACACCCATGCATATAACTTTTCATGACATAAGTTGTGCTTACACACAGTCCCAAACACCCATATATCTTCAAACCCGTTGTCCCAAACACACATATAACTGCATAAACACAAAATGGCACATAGAAATGAACAAACACGATATGAAAAATGAGGAAAATGTATAAAACATGTAGAAACGGTCTAAAACATGATTAAACGGGCGAGAATGTGTAAACATGGACTAAAACGTATAAAAACCGACTAAGAATTATAAGACGTAGGAAAAATGAGAAAAAAGTATGAAAAAACATGAAAATGACAAAAACCTACGAAAACGGATAAAAACGTGTACAGACGGAGTAATCCATGACAAAACGGGGGATAACGTGTAAACATGGACGAAAACGTGTACACACGGACACAAACGTATCATATAACCTAAAGATACCCTAACGACAGTATGACATAGTCTTCATCATAGTACATGTGACTTTACTAATTTTATGGCCTTTTCAAATATCAAAATTAACGTGCCCACCTTTAATAACTTTAACACACTCAGGGGCGGATCTAGTGTATAGCACGGGTATGCAAGTGCAAACCCTAAAATTCGACGAGTAGTGTAAAAAACATAGGGTGCATACCCTTCAAGGACCCTTTGAGGACCCTTCGAGGACCATTCGAGCAAAAGTGTATAACCTATTTTGAAATCCTAGTTCCGCCACTGAACACACTTCATATAACCTTTACAATATAACTATACACATACCAAGTCTATGCAACCCATGGATGACCGGTGATAATAGCTAATTCACATGGTGGGTCATTGGTAGTAGGTTATAACTGGTCACATTCATTAATGGGTATTTGACATCATATGGGAATTGGGTTATAGTTGTTTTAGGGTGTCATGTTACGACAGGATTCAATGAACAGTATGTATGTATAATATTATGTTATCAAAAACCCGACCGAATGGTCAAGATGCTCGCTCCCTAAGATATTCCCAGGTCGTTTTAACTGAGCTAATGTCAAATATTGATCATGTTCGTTAAGTTAATAAATAAACGAACATAAACGAACTTTTACCAAACAAATCAGGAAACGTTCAAAGAACGCTCAGTTCGTTTACATTCCTAGCTACTCACAGGATTCTAATAGGCCGGGAAATAGTAATTTGTAAATTAAAGACTAGAAATGCAAATTAACTTTTCTTAAGTCCTAAATGACTAAAAATAATTGTAGGGAAAATATATTTATTTTTTTGACTTTTATTTTATTTTTTAATAATTAAAAACTAATTTTAAGTAATTAAATGATAAAAAATAGTAAATTGATTAAGAATACACAAGAAAAATGTGCAATAACTACTTAAAGTATTTAAGTTTGAAGCAAAAATAAAAGTGACAAACCAACTTATTTAAATAAGCTGTAATAAGCTTAAAAGAAGAAATAAGCTAAGAGCCTAAAAAGTTTGTTTATATACAAAACAATGTAAGATATTAAATGAAGAAGTCCCAAGGGCAAGTGGTAAGTGTGTGGTGTATTGAGGCGTTCAAAAGGTTGAGGCTGGTGAGGTCTCGGGTTCGAGCCTATGGTTCCCCTTGATTTCCCAGCTTCCCTTTTTATGTTTTTTAAGAAAATCTTTTTGATAAGATATTTTTAAACTTTCCCTCCAATATGTTCTTCAAATATATTTGTCAATTCCCTCCAATATGACTTAAGAAGCAGTTTGGTAATGTGTCTAGTTAATTGGTTTAAGATTGAGCATTTTGTTTTCACATAACATGTCAATTATGTCAGTTTAACAAGATTGCATCAGACATACTAAATTACATTACATGCATATTCATAAAAGTAGATTTATATATTAGATTCCATAATTGCTGAAAGTAACTATTTAACACTAATTGTTCAACATTAACTAATGTATAACAATACTAATATTGTTCAAATTTAGTAATATAGCATAAGTAAAATACCCCCAAATGAATGCATGATGACAACACACATAACTGACAAAAAATTATATACTTAAGGGGGTATTTACTAACAAAAAATATAATAAATATTGTTTGAGTGCAAATGAAGCATAAATTGTTTGAAGCTGGACACATCAGCACAGATGAAACACGGGATACACAGAGTCTTGCAAATTATCACCACCACTGCCATCAAGATTTAAATACATGAACTTGAACCTGATCAGCTTGTTTGTTGCGAAAGAGCAATCAGCGGCAAACTTCCTCCACATCCCATAGACAGTCACACCACCGGGCAACTCAGGATCGGCTTTGTGGGGCTTCATCGTCATACTCATGAAACATTCGACACCACGATGTCTCATGAGGACCCTCCGGTATGGGTGGATAGGATGCTGCAACATGAAATCTGCCGGGATATCCTGCAATTCAAATTACTAGTAAGTATATAGTTTGTTCCAACTAATTAAACAAAAGTAAAGAATATCTATATATGAATGCTGAGATACGTACAAGTTCTTGATTCACTCAAATTGTTGACAATCTCTTATAGAATGCATGACCTTCATCAAAGTGGTCTTTATGTGCAGGCCATTGGCAAATATGCTTCAAGCGATTGTCATCTATAAAGAATTTTAATTATAATCACTTAATAAATCACTGACAGATATAACGTGTAGTATGAAAGTATTTGGTAAATATTTACCTCTTTCGGTCAATAACAAACCGGGCTGATCAGGTAGCAAGCTGGTGGCACCAAGGAAATGCGCGTCAGTAGTTAGACTACCTTCACGACTGAAGCCGGTAAGCAAAAACTTTGTTGCGCGCTTCCTTGTGAAGATGAGAATCATTCCAGTTTTTAAACCAACAAATTCTTCAAGCTTGTTCCAATCATCGGGGTCCAACTCATACAGCACCTGGCCGTTGGCTCCTCCCGCTTCAACAATAATCAAACCAACATCAAAGTTTTCCCCGTCTACTTTGATTGTAATCTGCTGTGCATTACCTAAGCCACCAAGGAATGCAGCTGGCAGTGTCTGTAAATAAATTTTAAGACTAACCTTATTAGTACATTAAAATTTAATATTTATTGACTTATGAAATCACATATTTGACATAAGATTAGTAAATTATGAAGCTCTAATACCTGGAACTGATCATAGAAGGAAAAAACACGAGATTGGAACCTTGAAACTCGACCGCCATTCATGTGGTAGCCACAAAATTCTGCTCCATCTTGAGTGTATCCGGTAACAAAGAAGCAGCCATCACCTTCCTCAACGAAATGCAACAGCCTAACATCCCGACTCAGGTTTTCCAAAGCAAACCTTCTCCATCTCTCTCCTGTAAGCACAATCGGGCGGTTAGTTTAAGTCTCTGTTTGTACTCTGAAACGAACTCGCTGAGTGCTTGTGATGTAAATCTCCCGCCTTCCATGGTAACATGATTCGGCGTAGACAGGTGGAAGTTCCTGAAAGCATTTCAATAATTTATTTGACATTCATTATACAAGCATTTATGGTATAAAATGTAATTAAGGCGTATGTGTGAGATTACCTGAGAGTCCGGGAACGTGTTTTGGTTTAAAGTTATCAAAAATTCAACGGCCATATTTCTACACAAAAACAGGGCACATGTTATACTATAATATTCAAACACACATAAAATATTGATGTATCATAAATGAAAAACAGGGCACATGTTAAGTTAAAACAGGGCACATAATTGGCAACCTATAAATTTGCATCCTTACTTGGTAATGAAAATTTGCTAATGGAACCCAAATGGATCAACACACAAATACTTTAACATTCTCCATTTGAAGTAATTCTATATATACAAACCGAACCCGACCGAAACCAACTCATTCCTACAGGCTAATAGAAACTGAACCCGGTTAAAAGCAACACATTCCTACAGGCTAGCACTAACCGAATGTAACACCCCCAAAATATCGCAGCGGAAGACTGTGTCATTGGGGTGCTACTTCATAATACAATGTACAAGATATAGAAAATGACCTCTAAATGAGACGTTTTGAAGAGTTACCATTTGATTAATAAATTCCGAGTTACAAACTTGAGTTCCATAATACAATACATAAGAGTTTTAAAACATATCGAATGGTAAAGATAAAAGCATAAGTCTTCAAAACATGTCAAGCAACTCTATGCTCCATGCAACAGCTATCACCTTACAGACCTGAGACAAACATGCTAAAGTGTCAACACAATGGTTGGTGAGTTCATAGAGTTTGTTTTAAAACAGTTGAAAAGACTTTAAAGAATGTTCACACAACAAAGGCATTGAGAATCCACTCAGTCGCAAGTCCCACCCATAACAACACTTGCAACCTGTGTGTTCACAGCCCACTGCTAAAGTATATCATGATTTCAATATATGTGTATACGATATATGCACGCTTAATGTAAAGTATAACAGCCTACTGAACCTCATGACAAGAAGAAGCACAAATGCTTCAAAGCTGGATTATATTCACCCAAGGTCAGGAATATGTGGCAAAGGGTGGGGGCATCAGCCCGATAGTACTATCAATACCTCTCCATCGGCTCCATCCAGGAGTTAAACAGTGGTTAAAGAATATAGCGCATAGAATAGGTTTAACACATTAAGGCACATATCGTAATAAAACTACACATCATGTTCAAAAGTATAAAGTGAAAGCAAGTAGTTTAAGCATGTATCTCCCCCAAAGAGTTCAAAACAAGTATTAAAAGAGTAAGAGTGGGGCTATGACTCACCTTAAGCTTATGTAATGAGAAATGAAAGTGGTAGTTGAATCGCGAAAGTCTCTAAGAGCAGCCTATAATAGAACGTTGTGACTTAGGTTTGGAGTAACGTCTAAGAATACGAAGAATTGCCTATATATGTCTTGCATAATGTTCATGATGTAGTACTTAGTATATAGTGTAAGTCTTTGAATATAAATGGTTTATGAAACATGTATAGGTTGTATATCTCTTACTACCGTTCGGGCCGACATAATTCAGAAGTCATGGAGTAAATGTTCGAGGAGCCAGGACACTTTAATTCATAAATCCATAACTCATCTCGACAGCTTACTTAATGAACTCCTCACATGAGGCTCCCTACTATTGTAGTATTTGATAAAATATATATAAGTTTTGATTCGAAAAGTTACATGTCCAATATTTGAATAAACTTAGGAAAGTTTACTTTTACATGAAGATTGTTATTGGAATGAGTTTCTTAAATCTTGTATGACAATTACTTGTAAGATCTCATGGTTCTTTAGATGGAGTAGATCCAAATTGCATGTTTAAGTTATCTCTAACTCTTTAGCTCATGTTTTCGCCTAGGTAAGTTTATATGGTCTTTAGTCATGGCTTCGCCGTGACCTTGGTCATTGTTCCATGGTCTTGAGACTCAACCTTGGCTTTAGCCATGGTTGTGGTCTTGGCTTTAGGTCATTAGACCTCTTGGTCTTATTAAACCATAACTATTATATAGTAACTTTGGTATATAAAATAGCTGTTAAGAAACTGAAGAAAATCTCATTCGTTATTGGTTTTCGGGAAACGTGCACCTGAGTTTTTGAAGAAAACGTGATTCCGGATAACTTTCGTGCTTTAATGTTTTCGTGAAACAGACCAGAAGGGCCTCTTTTTGCGTGTTTAATTCTGTTACAGAAACATTTGGCAGTTTTTGCCGTAAAGTTTTGGTAATTTCAAATGGTCATAACTTTTTACTCGTATACTCGTTTTAGGTGATTCAAATTGCTATGTTTTCCTTGTTAAGTCCTCTATAATAGTATGTAAGTGTTTCATGTCATGGTTACTTTATTTTTGTCGTGGTTCTCAATATAAGTCACTAGTTTACTTGTTTAATTAACATAAGTTACATATATTTACCATAACTTGTTTTACCAATTTTTATACATCATGAACATAATAACAAGACAATATATAGTAAGAATGAAATATAAATAGCATGAAAATGATATTTAGCAAGAAAGTATGTTAGTTTTTCTTACAACTTGAGGCTTTTCTAAAAGAAAGGTAAGTAACTAGTAAGGTAAGGACTTTGATTGAATATCTTCTCTTCACTTTAGCAACCCTTCTACTCTTGTATTCTTGAAGGATTTTTGATGAAGATTGAGGTGACTTGAGTGTATCTAAACTCAAGAGAATCACCAATAGTTTCTAGGGTTTGGAAGTAGTTTGATGAATCAAAACCTAACTAGGGTTTATGTGTTAATATTGCTCTTGATCTCTTGCATAAAACTTGAAGTAAACTAACTAATGAAAGGGTGATGGGGTGTGTGTTGTGGGACGACAAGGAGGGGAGGGGAGGGCTTATATAGGGTTTTGAGGAGGTTACATGAAAGACTAGTCAAAGCTTGGAGAGAAAGTTTGGACAAATGTAATCATCTTAAGGCTTGTGGCATGAGATCAAGCCACATGGTGATTACCCCCCCCTAGAGGCGGTTTGCCGTGGATAAGGAGGGATGACTTGGTTCTTGGTGATATTATCCTAGTTACTTAGTTAGTTTTGACTCCGTAAAATGCTAACCGTAAGTTGTTAAGCCACGAAACGTAAAACCGGGTATCATAAAAATATGAAACTTGAAAGAATGACTAAACTTGTCAAAATACTCCATAATAAAATATAAAATGAGTGGTAGGTTCTATTGGGTTGCTCAAACCCTGCTAAAACTGGAAATACGGGTCTAAAAGGCGTAATACGTAAAACGTACGAATATTGTGTAAAATTGAGAAAAGTAAAATGTTACTTTTCTAATAGGATAATAATGATTTAAAATGACTTATAATGTCTAGACTGGGCTCAGTCTAGTGTCGGTTGTCATTTAATGTCTTTTGGACATAAAATCGTAAGCCTAAAAATCAAGGAATGATCTTTAAAATAAAGGAATGATTTTTGGTCAAAGGAGGAGGGAAAAATATGTTGAATTTTTCCAAAAATGTGAAAACTCAAATCGTTTTAGAAACGCGGTGCAGGTATAGGCTAAGGTTACGGCTAAGAAAAAGTGCTTAAAAACGAAAATTACTGTTTCTCACGGCCGAGGGTTTATTTGGTCATATTTTTCTTAGTCATGATAAATTCTAAAATAAATCATGAGTGTATCAAACATTTTTCTGATGCGGGGAAAATTAACGCGGTCGAGTTTCGTTGTGCGTAGGATTTTTAAATGACGTTTTAACCTAAAACGTATATTTCCGTAATAACTTTCGTGAAAATGATCTGATGAGTGTCAAACTTTTATTTTGCCATGGAAATGATTTATCACACGAGAATATGAAATAAAAATTAAATTTTGGAAAATGAATAGTGAAAGTGAATAGTAAAAATATGAATAGTGAAATTTTTCGGGAATAGAAGTTAATCTAAAAATGCGAATTGTTACACCGAACCCGACCGAAACCAACTCATTCCAACAAGCTACTACAAACTGAACAACAGTCATTCCAAAAAGGTAATACATTGCTTATAATTGACAAACATAAGTCGAATGCATATCCAAAGTGATTAATTAACTGATTATTTGTGAGAGAAATAACCAATTTTATACCACAACTTCAATCCATTCAATATATACCATTTTCCCCTAAATAATCAACAATTCCTAATAAGGTATATCATTACTAACCAACAAAGTTAATAGACTTGACATTGCAAGTATCATATTGTTAGATTCTAATTTCTAGGGTATCAACTGCGTTCGAGAGGGAAACCCACATGCAACTTCTTATGACTACAATAATGTTTATAACCATTTCACACAAATGAGTTTAAACTACAGTAACATGAACACATTATTTAATCAGAGCAATACATATAAGGTAAAGTGATCGACACATTATGAACAAGTTCGGCATAAATCGCTTCAAACAAGTTCATAAAAAAGGGAAATAAACAAGTTTACTTTGATGTTGACAAAAAAGATGAAACCCTAACCTGTTGTAGTGCAGAGATGTTGGGGATGACGGTTTGGTTGCCTGTGTGTGTTAGTTGGTGTTTTAATTTTGTTGCGAAACCAAATGGCCGGAATTAAAGTTTACGTGAAATATAAATGGGAGATGCACGCATAATTTTTTTGGGTCAAAGTGGTAGTAAATGAAATTTCTTTTAAAAAAAATTAAAAAAAATATATATATTATTTAACTGAAAATCGGACGTTCGCAAACATAAATAACGTATAAAAGTAAAACTGAAAAAAAATGTCAAAGACGTACGAAAAGTAATAAAACGTATGTAAACGTATCGAAACGAATAAAACGAAAAAAGTGCACAAGGGTCGGGTTACCGACTTACCGTGCCCAACTTATCTAACGCCACCCAAATAAAGATGTTAATACAAATATCGCCTAAAATCGTTATTTATATTTTACGATCTTCGCTAAGTTTTGTTAATGACAAATGTAAACTTTAGTTTCTAAGTAAAACATAATCTTAGTTTTAAAGACTTGCATAAACTAGACTTTTGCTACATTTTACATTTCATAAAACACAACACTTCTTATTTTCTAAAAATAGAATTGTCACATCAAGTTTATGGCAAGTTTTGTCATTATACATTTATGGAAAGAAATGTGTTTGACTTACTTAGATGTTGCTTGCAAGTTTAGTGTTTGACTTGATATTATGTGATGTGACATTGTTTGGTTTGCAAGAGTAATGAGATGTGACTTGGTTTGGTTTGAAAGATTTACTGCAAAACCAACTGCAAGCCCGGAGGTACCCTGGAGGTACACGGGCGGAACCCTTTTGAGGGGTCCGCCTGATCCGCCAGACCTGCAGAAGGTTTGGCTATAAATATTGAGCCACAAGTTGAATTTTGGCTCATCACTTGACATCATATTTTACACACACATTCATTCTTTCATCTAACCTCTTAACATTTCATATGTGAAGTTTCTTTTTGTAGCAAAGAGATTCACGAGCTTACTAAAAGTAACAAGTATTCAACACAACGTTGCAAGACTTGTTAGCTTAGCATTGTGTAGACTTGTGTAGTTTACTCATTTGATTGTGTATTTTTAGCAGTGATCGGTTAGTATTTTAGTCCTCAAAATACAAAGTGTATCGGGAGTAGTTGTACCCTTGTAAAGAACTAACGGGAGTGGTTGTACCCTTGGTAAATAACTCGACATCTAGCTTTGTGTCGGTAAAAGTATAAGCGACGTGTAAGGTTTTCTCCACCGGTGAAAGGAGCTTGTTGACTAGTGAAAGTAACTCTCGAGTTGGATACTCGGGGCGTGGACGTAGGGCAAGGAAAAAGAGTCCTTGTAGCCGAACCACGATAAATACTCGCGTTGTGGTTTGATCGTTTCTTTCATTTACTTGCATGTTATATATTGTGTTTGTGTATATATCTTTGATCAAACGGAAAGTTTCAAAGCTAACTTAACAAGTTAAAAAGATTTTAATCGGTAAACTATTCAACCCCCCTTCTAGTTTTCCACAATTGGCATCAAGAGCTACGTTACTCAAGCTTTTAAAATATATTGTGTTTTAAAACTTGAAACGATCCATGGATTTTGAAAATTACAAAGAAGGGCAATCTATGCAAAGACCACCACTCTTTGAAGCAAATGGTTTTATATATTGGAAAAACCATTTTGAAACTTACGTGAAATCTAAAGATATAGATTTGTGGTATATAATTATTGATGGTGATAACGTAGTTACTAACATCAAAGATGATGATCAAAAGAAATTAATTGGTAAAAATAATGAAGCTAAAATGATGCTCTACAACGCTTTGCCTAAGAAAGAATATGAAAGAGTCTTTTTGTGCAAAACCGGCAAAGATATTTGGCAATCTTTAATTGTCACTCATCAAGGAAACTCACAAGTTAAAGATAACAAAATTGATCTTCTTGTTCAACAATATGAACAATTTGTTATTTCCGAAGATGAGATTATTGATAATGCTTTTGCTAGGTTTAATACTATTATTACTTCACTTAAAGCACTTGACGAATCTTTTTGTAGTAAGAACTTTGTCAAGAAATTTCTTAGAGCACTCCATCCGAAGTGGAGAGCAAAAGTGACGGCAATTGAAGAATCCAAAGATCTTTCAAGCATGTCACTTGATGAGCTAATTGGAAACCTCAAAGTTCACGAAATGGTAATGGAAAAAGATTCGGAACTAGTTAGAGGCAAAAAAGAAAAAGTTAAGTCCATTGCCTTGAAAGCTAGAGTCCAATCAAGTGATGATGAAGAATCTACTTCGGATAGTTTATGAGGAATATGCTATGGCCGTTAGAGACTTCAAGAAGTTCTTTCGTAGAAGAGGAAAGTTTGTTAGGCAACCTAAAGATGACAAGAAAACTTTCTGAAAAGATCGTGATGATAGGAAAGGAAAGGTTGAAAGAAAATGCTATAGGTGTGGAGACACAAGTCATCTTGTAGGAGAATGTCCAAAACCACCCAAGAGCAAACCTCAACAAGCTTTTGTGGGTGGTGCTTGGAGTGACTATGAAGGAGATGATGATGAGCCAAAGAATGAGGATATTGCTCTCATGGCTCACAACTCAAATGAGGTATTATCCGACTCATCTTACTCCTCTATTGATGATGACACTTTACAGAAAGAATATAACAAACTTTGTGAATTGAGTTTAAAAATCATAAACAAAAATAAATTTTTGAAAACTAAAACGGAGTTTTTAGAAAATGAAGTTTATGAGTTAAAAGAAAAGGCTAAGAGATTAGAAAAGAGTAAAGGTATTGACACATCTTGCAAATCATGTGAAGAGCTTAAACTAGAAGTTGAGAAACTCAAAATTACTCAAAATGATCTAATAAAACAAACCACAAAGTTTAAGAAGTTCGATAAGAGCATTTCTTGTGCGGATGAAATTATGAAACTTCAAAAGTCACCCTTTGATAAAACAGGACTAGGATTTACGAAAATAGAAACTTCAATGGGTCAAATGGAACAAGAAAAGATTGCTCAAGAAACAAATAAAATTGCTACAGCAGCCTGCGGATCAGGCGGAACCTAATTCAGGGTTCCGCCCGTTGGTCCCGAAGGTTCCGCCAGGTCTGCTGTAGCAGTAACTCCATCCACTTCGGATCGTTCAAACTTTGTTAAAGTTACATACAAAAATGGAACAAAACCTGTGTTTAAAACTGGAGTAGGATTTAGTAAAAATGAATTTAGAGCTAAAACTACACAACCAAGACCTAAGACTCCAATTCCCAAACGACCCTTTCCAAAGAGCAACTTCAACGCTCGACCAAACTACCAACATGTTTGGAACCAAAACACTCCTAGACATTACCAAGCTCCAAACCACATGCCATGGAACCCTTATGTTCTATTTTCATACTTGGAACAAATTAATGGCATGCTTAACCAAAATGGACCCATGAGAAATTGGGGACCAAATGTTTGAGTGTTTTTCGTAAAATAGGTGTGCCTCAAAGTTTGTTTGGAACCGGATGAATGGATTAAAGATAGCGGTTGTTCAAGGCACATGACGGGTAACAAAAGCCTCTTCACTTCTTATAACAAATGTGACGGTGGTAATGTTACATTTGGTAGTAATGCTAAGAGCAAAATCATCAAAAAAGGTACAATCTCTCATGACTCCCTTTTTATTGATGATGTAGCTCATGTTGATAACTTAGGTTTTAATCTCCTTAGTATTAGTCAACTTTTTCGTAATAAGTATAATGTTCTTTCTAGTGAAAACGGAAGTAAAATACTTAAATATGGTATAACCATAGCCAAAGGTGTCCTTAAGAACAACGTATATGTCATGAAGATGGATCCAACATCTAGTGACAAACTTTGTCTTACCTCATTAGACGAATCTTCAACTTTATGGCATAGACGTTTAGGACATGCTAACATGAGACTAATCCAAAACCTCTCCTCCAAAGACTTAGTTCGAAACCTACCTAAGTTGAAATATGACCAACACTTTTGTGATGCTTGCAAAGTCGGTAAACAAGTCCATAATAGCCATAAGGCTAAAAACTTGGTTTCTAAATCTAGGTGTTTAGAACTTTTGCATATGGATTTATTTGGTCCATCCGCTATACAAAGTTATGGAGGCAACTTCTACACTTTGGTCATAGTTGATGATTACTCAAGATATACTTGGACAAAATTTTTGAAAAGTAAAAATGAAGCTTTTGATAAATTTGAGATTCTAAGTAAGAAAATTCAAAATCAAGTAGGGTTTAATATTGTGTCTATTAGAACGGATCACGGTCGTGAATTTGATAATGAATTTCAATTTGGAAACTTTTGTGATAATAATGGTATAACTCATAACTTTTCGGCTCCACGTACTCCTCAATCTAATGGTGTAGTAGAAAATAAAAACCGGACATTGCAAGAGATGAGTAGAACAATGCTTAATGAACAAAACATTCCACAAAAGTTTTGGTGTAATGCCGTTGACACATCAACATACATTTTAAATCGAGTCTTAATTAGACCATTTTTGAATAAAACTCCTTATGAACTATATAAAGGTAAAAAGCCTACATTAGGATACTTTAAAGTGTTTCGGAGTAAATGTTTCATTCTTTACACCAAGGATTATCTCACCAAATTTGACCCAAAGTCTTATGAAGGTGCATTTATTGGATATTCACAAAATAGTAAAGCATACATTGTTTTGAACAAAGAAACCTTAAGAGTCGAGGAATCATTGAACGTAACATTTGACGAGAGTCCACCTCCCTCTAAGACATCACCTTTGGTAGATGATGACTTAGTTGAAAGCCAAGCAATAGAAAATCAAGGAATTTTAAGTGATGACAAAGAAGATGAACTATTTAACAAAGAACTTGTCAATGTCAAAGAATCTAAAAGTCGTCCATTAGATGGTGTCATTGGCAACATTAACGAAAGAACACTAAGGTCAAAAGTTCAAAATGAAAGCAACTACTTTTGTTTCGTGTCAACTATTGAACCTAAAAATATTAATGAAGCCATTAAAGATGAGTCTTGGGTAATTGCAATGCAAGAAGAGTTAAACCAATTTGTTAGGAATGATGTATGGACATTAGTTCCTCAACCAAAGAGTCAAACTATAATTGGAACAAAATGGGTATTTCGTAATAAAATGGATGAAAATGGAATTGTGTCTAGAAATAAAGCTAGGCTAGTTGCACAAGGATATAACCAACAAGAAGGCATTGACTACGATGAAACTTTTGCTCCGGTTGCTAGGCTCGATTCAATTAGAATCTTACTTGCATATGCATGTGCACACAATTTTAAACTTTTTCAAATGGACGTCAAAAGTGCATTTCTAAACGGAGTCATTAATGTAGAAGTATATGTTGCTCAAACACCGGGCTTCATCGATTTTGAAAAACCAAATCATGTTTACAAACTTAAAAATGCTCTTTACGTACTTAAGCAAGCTCCAAAAGCATGGTATGATCGACTTAAAACATTCCTAGTTGACCATAAGTATACCATGGGCTTCGTTGATAATACTCTCTTCACTAAGAAGAAAGATTCACATATTATCATAGTCCAAATCTATGTTGATGACATTATATTCGGATCAACTTGTCAAGAATTATGTGTGGATTTCTCAAAAATCATGCATGATGAGTTTGAAATGAGTATGATGGGAGAACTCAACTTTTTCCTAGGACTCCAAATCAAACAACTAGAAGATGGTATCTTCTTTAACCAATCTAAATATATTAAGGACATGCTTAAGAAATTTAGACTAGAAGATTCGAAACCTATCAAAACTCCCATGTCCACGAAAACTAAACTCACCAAGGATGAGGAAAGTGAATCCGTAGATAGCACTAAATATAGAGGTATGATTGGTAGTCTACTTTACCTAACGGCTAGTAGACCCGACATTATGTTTAGTGTTTGTCTATGTGCTCGTTTTCAAGAAGATCCTAAAACTACCCATCTCGAAGCTGTTAAAAGGATTTTTAGGTATATTAAGGGCATTACACATTTAGGTTTATGGTATCCCAAAGGAACGGGAATAGACACCATAGTGTATGCCGACTCGGATCATGCCGGTGACCATGTCGATAGAAAAAGTACAAGTGGTATTTGTACTTTTGTTGGACATTGTCTCACCTCATGGTTCTCTAAGAAGCAAACGGCTCTTGCTATCTCAACAACGGAAGCCGAGTACGTTTCGGCCGGAAAGGCATGTCAACAAGCTCTTTGGATGAAGCAAGCTCTTGTCAACTATGGAATTCAACTCAACGACATCACAATTCTTTGTGACAACAAAGGTGCCATTGATCTTAGCAAAAACCCGGTTCAACATGCTCGTACCAAACATATTGAAATCCATCATCATTTCCTTCGTGACAACGTTCAAAAAGGAAATATCTCAATTGAGAAAGTTTCTTCCGAAGACAACATAGCCGACATTCTCACAAAACCACTTAAACGTGAACCTTTTAACCTTCTTAGGCTAGGCTTAGGACTCATGGAGCCTACATTGTAGTTCTGGACATTAGACAAAAATCAAAACAAATCCGTAACTCTTTTTCTCAGCAGGGTCGGCGGAACTCTCAGACACAACGGGCGGAACCCATTTCAGGGGTCCGCCGTATCCGTCGACCTGCAGAACCAAAATCTTTGTTTATATAAAACCAAACACCCATTATCTCATACCACCACTTCCAAACTGCTACTATTCACTTTACCATCCATCCATACCTACAAATTCTTGGTCTTCCATCCATTTATATTGCAATTCAATCATCATTGTAAGTATTCTAAACATGATTACAATCCTGATCTGAGTCTAGGAATTCTATTTCTTGCACAAAAACAAAAACTTGGGGTTATGCATTAACTTGAAAATCTCATGCATAAAAATTAGGTGTTTAATAAAACTAATCATGTTTCCCATAGTTAGCAATTGCATCTTTAATTAGTATAAACATGTTTGCTAAAACACCCCATGTAAAATCCTTCTAAAAAATTTCTCACAAGTAGGACAAATATTTTTTCGTCTCACATTAAGAATACAAAATCAAAACGTTATGTTTAAAACATCACTTGCATAATGTCTCTTGAATGCTAAAGGGAATACATAACCAATATGTATTTTCGGGTACATTCAAACAAAGCTACATTGAACTAGGAGCGTTTGGGTTATCTTTTGTTTTATAACAAAACTTGCATAAAACGATTTTGAAGCATCAAAATGAGTCAAGATAACCGCACCTCCACATTGTTTTCATATAGGCACACACTAGGACATCCATATTATAATAGTGGTTTATGTAAACTAAAATGTGAAATTTTGTTGTTCTAGGAATCATCATGCCTCCTCTAACCCACTACGACCACAAGGACACCATTAAGTACCTACCAAAACACCACAAAACCAAAGGCCTTACCCCAAACCAAGTAAACATTTTCAAAGCCCTAGAAAAACACTATGTCCATGAGGGTAGAACCATTGACCCGTCTTTCCTAGAAGGCACAAACCTTTACGCCAATTTTGCCACAATCAACTTTGAGTATCTTTTGAATATCGACGAGCCTATTTGTCCTAGGTTCATTCTAGAGTTCTATGCATCCTCCGTCCTCTCCACGGATGACTATGGTCATATGTCTATCAACTTTAGGGTTAGCGGTCATCAATACTCCTTCACTCTTGAGGAGTTTGCTCAAATCCTAGGTGTCCCAAACCGTGGTACTTGCCTCTATTCCGACTTGCACTCCCTCTCAACTCTTGACAACCTCCAAGACCGTAACCATCCTTATGACACACCCCTTGTCTCAAAAGACGTACTCCGTGACCACCTCTTTGTTAGGACCACCACCACTAGGAGAACCCATTCGGGGAATGAGGTCGATAAGGATCCATATGGAATGGAAATGAACGAACTCAAGCCCCAATTCAAGAAATGGGAGGAAGTCCTTAGAGCCAATGTCATTAGCACAATAGGGAACCGTGACCATATCAACCTTTGCCTTTGCTACATGCTCTACTCCTTGTCCGTTAGGCAACCCTTCAACCTTGCCTACTACATGGCCAAGAGAATGGCCGACATTCCCGTGCATGGCACAACGGCTACGCCATATGGAATGCTCTTGACCCATCTCTTTAGGTTCATCTCACCCATTCCACCAACTTCAAATGGTCTTCGTCTTGACTACACTCTCATTCCACACACCTTTGTTCCACTTAGTGATAAGAGAGTGTACAAAGCCCAAGGAAAACGTCCTCATCCTCCTACCTCATCATCATCTTCCTCAATGAGTGAAGATGACAATTTGCCAAACTCTAGGCTCCCACCTCTCGAATACCTATCCCAACTTCCAGATATTCCAAACGAGTCGGTGGAGTTCAAGCAAACAAAGGGGATGTTTAAGAATCTTGGAAGATTCCTTGGAAAGCTCAAGAACAAGATTGACTGGCAATGAGAGCGGGTGTGTAGGAGTGTTTGGCACTAGGTGCTATTTGAACTAATTTGGTTGTTTAAACAATGCTTATGATCTATTTGTAGTTTGGTACAATGTTTGATACTATTTGGAACATGTTCCATCAAACTTTGATGCAGGAAGACAACTTTTAGCAAGTTGTTAAATTTTCAAACTTATAATATTTTCACTAAGTTTAGTGAATATCGCTAGCCCCCGGTCAAAGTCATATGATATGAGTATTTACATGTTCATTTTTTGCATTTCCTAACCTGTTATGCATTATATTTTTGATTTTAGGAGTTTTCGAAAATTTTGAAAATCGTCTCGCGGGTCAAAAACGTGGACTGCCACTTTCTGAAGCTCTGGCGGATCTGGCGGTACCCAAAATTGGGTTCCGCCAGTGCAATTTCTGGGAATTCCAGAAATTGCCCAACGGACCAGGCGGCACCCTCAATTGGGTTCCGCCTGTGTATTCTGAGGGTGCCGCCAGAAACTTGCAGAATTTTTGTTTTCATTTTCACAATTCAACATCCCAACACCAAAATCCAATCCTTTTAGGTAGAAACCCAATTCTTGCAATGTGTTTAGCATAATAGGGTACTCCTTCTTCCATAAACTTAACCCAAACCAATTCCCGCCAAAATTCAAAATTTGTCATAACAACCTCAAGGACCCCTCACACATAAAGGAAGGAACCCTTTTAAGGGATCCTTGAAATCCCTGAGATTTATACTACCACAAATCCACCAAAACCACTAAGCATTTAGTGCAAAACTTGTCTTCTCACTTCACCATTTTCATTGGATTGACTTCCATGATTTGACAACCCACAATTAGTTTTCCAAATCATTAGAAACCTCCATTTTTGTATGGACTAACATCAAATCCAAACACTCCTTTCCATAAACCTTCAACACTATAAATTAAGCCATCCTAAACACTATCAAATCACACCTTCTTCACCACAATTTCTGAAACTTCTAAACCATTTTTACCATGACTAAGTCAACAATCACCTCTCAACCATCAAAACCCATCCGGAAAACTGCCTGGATAAATGTTAAAACGCTATGGTCTAATCAACCCATCAACCTAAGCTCCTCATCTTCAGATGAATTCACATCACCTATAAAAAATGAACACTTTTTGAACCTTGCATCTCCATCACCATCAACAAATGAACCCAATGAGCTCACTCCACCACCTCTAAATCACCCATTGACCCAAGTCCACCAAGTGCTCCAACCCAACCATCCAAAACTTCATCACCATCACCATTACCCAAAATGGAACCTATGGAGTTATTTGGGTCTCCTCCCACATCACCACACCCTTTTGTCCAAGATCTTAATGATCTCCCACCAAGACCTTCACAACCACCACCTTTTTCACCAAAGTCAATTCTTGACCAAAATGAGCATTTTAACCACACCCAACCACCACAACAAGTATACCATCAACCCAAACCATTGTTGTTTCACCCCATCTACAATGACATCCATGGTCCTCTTTATGGAGAACCAAACTTTGAAAACCGCGATCACCCAACTCCACCACACTCTCAAGCTCAAAACTTTGAGTCTTTCTTTCCCTCATATGAGGATATACAAAACATGGTTGAAAACCACCTCCATCAAGCAATGGAATTTCAAACCACATTGCTTGACTCAATACCAAACCCATCATCCACCCAAGAACCACAAACCAACCAACCCTCAAACCAAGAAACCAAAACCCACCCATTTCCACCCACTCATCCCCATGTTTGCTCAAATTGTGAGCAAATGGGTGCAAGCATCAAAACGTTGCTTCACCAACTCCAAGATCAAACCCGGTTTGCATTCCAACACGTCATAGAACGTTTGGATGCTCTTTCCCACCCACACAAATCCTAGACAACCGTTTGGAGGCCGTTTGCCCCAATTTATGAAACTAGGCTTTTATTTATTTTTCTTGGTTAATTTTTAAGTTTTTAGAAGTAGAAGAATATTACCCATTGCATGTCCTTTGACTTTTCAAAGTCAAAAATTTTACTTGGAATGATATTTCTTTCTACTTACTTTCGTGCATTGTTGGTTGATCATTTGAATTGTGGTTGCAATGTGTGTGGTAACTACAAACGTGGCTTTATATATATATCACCAACTAACCATTTTTTTTGTAGGATCCAAAATCCATGTTTTCCACCTTGGCACTCCTTTTAGGGGGAGTAACAAGCAAGGGGGAGCAAGTGCATTTTTCCGCTTCGCTACTCTACTTTTTGTTTTGACAAAAAGGGGGAGAAATATATTAAACTTTCAAAACTTAATATGATTTTCATAACTTAAGTAAAACAAGTTTAATATTAATTTTTTTTAAGTCTTTAAAACCAAGATTTTGTGAGTTACTTAAAAACAAAGTTTATGTTTTGTCAACAACAAAAAGGGGGATATTGTTAATACAAATATCGCCTAAAACGTTATTTATATTTTACCATCTTCGCTAAGTTTTGTTAATGACAAATGTAAACTTTAGTTTCTAAGTAAAACATAATCTTAGTTTTAAAGACTTGCATAAACTAGACTTTTGCTACATTTTACATTTCATAAAACACAACACTTCTTATTTTCTAAAAATAGAATTGTCACATCACATTTATGGCAAGTTTTGTCATTATACATTTATGGAAAGAAATGTGTTTGACTTACTTAGATGTTGCTTGCAAGTTTAGTGTTTGACTTGATATTATGTGATGTGACATTGTTTGGTTTGCAAGAGTAATGAGATGTGACTTGGTTTGGTTTGCAAGATTTATTGCAAAACCAACTGCAAGCCCGGCGGTACCCTGGAGGTACACGGGCGGAACCCTTTTGAGGGGTCCGCCTAATCCGCCAGACCTGCAGAAGGTTTGGTGATGCGTGAGAATCGCAACAGGCTTTACCTCTCGAGGGATCTCGAGAAGCTTACAACCCCCACCAGGCAGTGTACCTGATCGTTGTAGTATAGTATACTGACAAGTACCGGGGGATTGAACGTTCAGCTTAGGAATAGTGTCGCTAGGATTAGAAAACCTAATTACTAGTGCTAAAGATGATGGATGATTATTTTTGTATTTTTATATTTTTTTAGAAAGCAAGTAAATATCTCGGGTTTGAAGGATTTGGGCGGAATTAGTTGCTAATCAACTAACCCAATACTAAGATGCAATCAAAATAAAATACTAAAAATGAAAATAACTAAACTATACTAAAGTTGTGAGCAGTAATTGGTGAAAATGTGTTTACTTAGATTTCACTACTCCCTAGACATCTTTTACACGTTAATTACTTGTTATAATTGCATGGATGACGGATCGTATTCCTTAATACCATTCATGGGGTGGCACACATAACTCCCCAATTCTATGAGCTCTTATCTCCTCCTACACCATGCCCAGCACAACTATAGGGATTGTAAATAGTGGCTCATGCATTAAATACAACCAATAAAGACCTAGTGCGCCTCAGTTCATGTTTCTTAAGACGTTCAAGCATGTTACCAAATGGAGATCTGCCAGTTTTCTTAAGCCTAACATATAAATCATTCATCCAAGATAAGAATAAACAAGTAATCAACACATAATTAACATCTAGGTTTCATTAGATCTAAGCAAACACAAGATAGATCTAGCCTAGCATGATAGAATTAAGACAAGAACAAGATATAGACAACCAATACATAGATATATTGATTGAATTAAAGGAACACTTATCTTGATTACAATGCAAGGTATCAAGGGTTTGGAACCCTTGAAAAACCTGTAAAAGTTGCACCAAAAGCGTACTTAGGGTTTCTCCAAAACTTCTCTTTTTTAATATGTGAAAATTAGAAAACTATATATAGAAAAATTGGTCTGACGGCGTCAAGACAAACATTGTGACGCCGTCACCTCGCCGCCAAAACTCTTCTCGGACTGCCTTGATCTACATTTGACGCCGTCAAGACTTATACAATTCCAGGCCGTCATGACTCTTTTACTCTTGACGCCCTTCCTACGTGATGCCGTCAAATCTGTACTGGGTCGTCATGGACTTCTGCTCTTGACACCGTCAGAGAAATACTCTTGACGCCGTCACCTACTGTTCCCAGCATGGAAAGTTAAGACTTTGGCGTTTTCTTCACTTTTATGCTCCAAAAATGTCCGAATTGCTTCCTTTTCCAGATTTCTCTCCCAAAGTACCTAAAATCCCAAAAGGAACGATTTAGGGCAATATTTGATCAAATAAATTCGGATTCGGGCTTAAATGACCCCCTAAAAACGAATCATTTTTCGCCTCATCATATACCCTTACACTTGAGATTTGCTTATCCTCAAGCAAATGCGCTTTTATTCTACTCAAAAGACAAGTTAGGGGTCATTTAACACTAACATAAAAGTAATTACAACAAATAATCGTTCCACTAAAGACCAATAGACAAGCACGAAGGTCATATACTAGCACCTCACAAATAGTGTTTAGATACTCACATCTCTCGGGTGTAATAAAATATAAATTACAATATGGAAACGAAAGATATCTCTCACCACCTGTTATAGCAAAATAGATTACCATAGACTTGGGAAAGGATCAAACCTCCACCACATGGCGTAAGCACCTAGGATAAACTATCAAAGAGGTTTTTTAAAGGGTTGTAACGTTAGGTATAGGGATATGAAATACACGGTTCTGTTGGATAAAGGAAGTTTTACTGGTGGCGAGTTAACAATCTTGGTTAATTGCATGTACAAGATGGCGTTGCTAAGCCAAGACTAAACTCGACTTAAGCTAATAAATGAAAAATAACAAAAACATAAAATGAACATAGAATAAAAAGGGATGGTAGTCCGTATGTTTTTTCTCTTTTCTTTTTCTATTTTTTTTTTTTTTTTTTTTTTTTTTTTTTTTTTTTTTTTTGCATACACTCTTACCCTACCATCCAAAATAATACATCATAGGGAATGAACATTTCCCTTACACTTGAATCTTTACATACTTTACAATAAACTAATCTAACGACTCGAATTAAGAAAATCAAAACACTTGGAGCACTTTTAAGATTGTCGTACATATGGGGGTAATAAGTGATGTTCTTCCCCATTACTCCATAAAATAAGTACTTACCCATGAGTCCCAATCGTCCCAAAACAATATGTACAAGGATATGACTCGACTTAGCAACCATGTAACCAATTAGATAGTTAACTTAGGGTTTAACAAATAACAATAATGCACTAAAGATGAGCGCATACATGGAAGGCTAAGGCTATTTGGTTGTACATTTAAGTGGGGTGTAACAAATTCTTCCTTTAAGTAAGATGCTTAAAGTTAGAAACGAAAAGATAGGCTCAGAGGGGTGTACTAGGGGTTTCGTGTACTAAAAATGAGTACAACGCTAAGGGTGTGGGAAAAATTAGTTGACTTAACTAGCCAAGTAATATGACTTAAATGGTCAAGAAATTATGATACGGGTTTAACACAAGGGTGATCCTAATGCCTCTTATCATGTAGTAAATCCTACCACACGAATGTAGTCTCACTAGCGGTCTCGGGATGCATCACTAACGCAAGTTCTAGAATCTAAATGCTACCGGTACACTCATAAGCACTAATAATAAATGCTTTTCCTATCAAATCTAAAGGCGAACCTCACATATTTGGGTGGAAAATTTTTCTGAATATACGGTTATGTGCTAGTCATACAATCTCCTATCCATGAGACGCTTGCTATGGCTAAAGTTTCACTCCTAAATGTTGTAAAAAAATTTAAATTTGGCGCTAAAATTACACTAACAAGTATTTCTCATAGTTTTATTACACATCTACCATTAAACAAAACAAACTCAAGCGAAAGTGCATATGTAAGGTATCATCTTTTTACCCTCCCCTTACACTTAAGATAAACATTGTCCCCAATGTTCAAGTAAAGAATGTAAAAGTGAAAAAGTAAAGAGAATGAAATCAAATACTCCCCTGATTCGCTCGGTATGGATAATAAGGTGGCCAGGTTAAATCTTCCTCTAAGAAAATGAACAATCAAAGCTTCCCTTCCAGAATGTAAATCATCTCCTTGTCATACATAACCTGTAAAACCTGACAAAATAGACAAGACAACCTCGCGTAAAATCGGCGGCATTCTATATAAGTTACTAAATCCTAGAAAACAAGATAAGATATAATGCTTGTGGAATGAAGTTTGCAGATCTCCTGGAGATTATAAAACTTAATAATTCACAAAAACCATAAGACTCCGTTAGAAAAACAAAACCGGTAAAATTTCCAGATTTTAACTCCTGACGCCGTCAAGAGTAAACCCCCGACGCCGTCAGAATTGACCTGCAAAAATCCTTATGTTAAGTTTCCGGAAAATTTCTGGAAAAACTTGGTCCTACTTCCTGGAAAATCCTGCAAAACTTCATTATGACTCAATACAAGCATTTGACTCTAACAAATACGAATACACATGTTCATTTAATATTGTGGAGAATCATGATCGGTTTGTTTCTTAAAAACATATTTGGGGTTTCCCCTTACACTTATCGTTTGCAAAAATACTTTTAGGTGGAGTTAAGACTAGGCCAAAACAACAAAGTAAAGTATTTCCACTATTTAGTTTAGAAACATGATCAACCAACAATAAAAATTAAGCATGCGTACGGAAGCAAATAACAATCAAACAAATAAAATCACATAAAACATGGGTTGCCTCCCAAGAAGCGCTTTTCTTTATTTACGAGTCTTGTAGCTAGACTCAAGGTCGTGGGTTACTACGTGATTTCATCATTGGTTCCACTCTCTGATTGAAGATATTCCTTGTAGAAACCAATCACCGTTTTCTCAACCGCCCCCATAATCATTTGGGCAAATTCTTTATCGACTTTATACCTTGGTCCAAGGGCCAAGCAATCTTTGTAATAAAGACTCCTTTTTTCCCAAACATAATCCATGCCCTTCTTCTTATCCTCCTCATTAGTATCTTCAAAAGCACCAACGTTGTCCTTATCAAAACGGGATATAAATCGAAATTCTCTCATCCTATTAGGCATCCTATAAGTGATACTATCGGTGTTATTTGCAAATCGGATTGTTCCTTCTATCTGATCATATTCCAACTTAGACTCCTCAACAAATGGTTTGCCAAACACAACATTAGCCAATCGACAATCAATAACATTAGCAAGATCCTCCACAATCATAAAGTCGGTGACAAAAGTGAAATTACCAACAAAGACATGTAAACCTTTAACTCTCCCGAAAAAGTTACAAACTCCACCGGGGTATTTGGGATCCCTTCTAGGTTCAAGTCTTGTTTTCACTATATCATTATAAACAGTTGAGGACATAATGTTGATTGGAGATTTAAAGTCAATGTAAGCATTGCTAATGTGCCTATATCCAATCATACATGGTATCTTAGCATTCTTAGGATCGCCTCTCTTGATCTTAGGTTCAATTATGGTGAAAGGAGATCGCGGATTATCAATAAGATTATTATAATATGCAATCTCCTCCTTAGTGGGGTATAGATTAAAATAGTCATTAAGCTTCGGATCTATTTCCCCCTCTTCAAGTCCCTCAATAACATTCACAAAGTCATTAGGCCCTAGGTCCTCATTTGAATACAAGGCGGTCGCTAGGTCACTAAATGCATGTTCGAGCTCAACCTTGATCAAACTATTAAGCTCCCTAAGTTCCCAAATCTCACTCTCAATTTGTTCACGTAACAAAGCCACTTCTCTAGGGGAAAGGGGTGGATTCGCGTTTTCCATAATGGTCAACAGAATAGTCAATGAATTTGATTTACTAACAATGGCACAAAGAAATAGATAGACTAAAGAGAACCTAAAAATAAAAATAAAATCTTACTAGAAAGGAATCTAGCAAGTAGACCTAATAAAAAGAAATTCTAACCTAGACAATAACTATTCCCCGGGCTGCGGCGCCAAAAACTTGATGCGTGGGAATCGCAACAGGCTTTACCTCTCGAGGGATCTCGAGAAGCTTAATCCCCCACCAGGCAGTGTACCTGATCGTTGTAGTATAGTATAGTGACAAGTACCGGGGGATTGATCGTTCAGCTTAGGAATAGTGTCGCTAGGATTAGAAAACCTAATTACTAGTGCTAAAGATGATGGATGATTATTTTTTTATTTTTATATTTTTTTAGAAAGCAAGTAAATATCTCGGGTTTGAAGGATTTGGGCGGAATTAGTTGCTAATCAACTAACCCAATACTAAGATGCAATCAAAATAAAATACTAAAAATGAAAATAGCTAAACTATACTAAAGTTGTGAGCAGTAATTGGAGAAAATGTGTTTACTTAGATTTCACTACTCCCTAGACGTCTTTTACACGTTAATTACTTGTTATAATTGCATGGATGACGGATCGTATTCCTTAATACCATGAATGGGGTGGCACACATAACTCCCCAATTCTATGAGCTCTTATCTCCTCCTACACCATGCCTAGCACAACTATAGGGATTGTAAACAGTGGCTCATGCATTAAATACAACCAATAAAGACCTAGTGCGCCTCGGTTCATGTTTCTTAAGACGTTCAAGCATGTTACCAAATGGAGATCTGCCAGTTTTCTTAAGCCTAACATATAAATCATTCATCCAAGACAAGAATAAATAAGTAATCAACACATAATTAACATCTAGGTTTCATTAGATCTAAGCAAACACAAGATAGATCTAGCCTAGCATGATAGAATTAAGACAAGAACAAGATATAGACAACCAACACATAGACATATTGATTGAATTAAAGGAACACTTATCTTGATTACAATGCAAGGTATCAAGGGTTTGGAACCCTTGAAAAACCTGTAAAAGTTGCACCAAAATCGTACTTAGGGTTTCTCCAAAACTTCTCTTTTTTAATGTGTGAAAATTAGAAAACTATATATAGAAAAATAGGTCTGACGACGTCAAGACAAACATTGTGACGCCGTCACCTCGCCGCCAAAACTCTTCTCGGACTGCCTTGATCTACATTTGACGCCGTCAAGACTTATACAATTCCAGGCCGTCATGACTCTTTTACTCTTGACGCCCTTCCTACGTGACGCCGTCAAATTTGTACTGGGTCGTCATGGACTTCTGCTCTTGACGCCGTCAAAGAAATACTCTTGACGCCGTCACCTACTGTTCCCAGCATGGAAAATTAAGACTTTGGCGTTTTCTTCACTTTTATGCTCCAAAAACGTCCGAATTGCTTCCTTTTCTAGATTTCTCTCCCAAAGTACCTAAAATCACAAAAGGAACGATTTAGGGCAATATTTGATCAAATAAATTCGGATTCGGGCTTAAATGACCCCCTAAAAATGGATCATTTTTTGCCTCATCATTTGGCTATAAATATTGAGCCACAAGTTGAATTTTGGCTCATCACTTGACATCATATTTTACACACACATTCATTCTTTCATCTAACCTCTTAACATTGCATATGTGAAGTTTCTTTTTGTAACAAAGAGATTCACGAGCTTACTAAAAGTAACAAGTATTCAACACAACGTTGCAAGATTTGTTAGCTTAGCATTGTGTAGACTTGTGTAGTTTACACTTCATTTGATTGTGTATTTTCAGTAGTGATCGGTTAGTATTTTAGTCCTCAAAATACAAAGTGTATCGGGAGTAGTTGTACCCTTGTAAAGAACTAACGGGAGTGGTTGTACCCTTGGTAAAGAACTCGACATCTAGCTTTGTGTCGGTAAAAGTATAAGCGACGTGTAAGGTTTTCTCCGCCGGTGAAAGGAGCTTGTTGACTAGTGAAAGTGACTCTCGAGTTGGATACTCGGGGCGTGGACGTAGGGCAAGGAAAAAGAGTCCTTGTAGCCGAACCACGATAAATACTCGTGTTGTGGTTTGATCGTTTCTTTTATTTACTTGCATGTTATATATTGTGTTTGTGTACATATCTTTGATCAAACGGAAAGTTTCAAAGCTAACTTAACAAGTTAAAAAGATTTTAATCGGTAAACTATTCAACCCCCCTTCTAGTTTTCCACAAAAGACATATGCAAAAAGACGATAACGTAAAAAAACAGACTAAACGGGAATAAAACGTGTGAGAAAGTAAGAAAATGTATGAATCGTAAGAAAATGTACAATAGTGTCTAAAATAGACAAAACCGTATGAAAACGGAGGAAAACGTCTAAAATATATGAAAACGGCTATAAAAGGACGGAAACGGACAAAAAACGTGTAGAAACGGACTAAAGCATGACAAAACGGGCGAGAACGTGTACACATAGACGAAAAGCGTGTACACATAGACACAAGGTAACATATAACCTAAAGAAACCCTAAAGACAGTATCACACAGTCTTCATCATAGTACATATGACTTTACTGGTTTTATGGCCTTCTCAATTGTCAAAATTAACGTGCCCACCTTTAATAACTTTAACATACTTCATATAACCTTCACACTATAACTTTACATATACCAAGTCTATGCAACCCATGGATGACCGGTGATAATGGCTAATTCACATGGTGGGTCATGTGTATTAGGTATTTGACATCATATGGGCATTGGTTTATAGTTGCTAAGGTTGACATATTATGTGATGATTGAATCAATAGTATATATAATATTATATTATGACAAACGGGGGATAACATGTAAACATGGACGAAAACGTGTACACACGGATGCAAACGTATCATATAACCTAAAGATACACTAACGACAGTAGGACACAGTCTTCATCATAGTACATATGACTTTACTGGTTTTATGGCCTCCTCAAATCTCAAAATTAACGTTCCCACCTTTAATAACTTTAACACACTTCATATAACCTTCACATTATAACTATACACATACCAAGTATATGCAACCCATGTATGACCGGTGATAATGGCTAATTCACATGGTGGGTCATTGGTAGTAGGTTATAACTTGTCACATTCATTAATGGGTATTTGACATCATATGGGAATTGGGTTATAGTTGTTTAGGGTGTCATGTTACGACATGTATAATATTATGTGATCAAAAACCCGATCGACCGAATGGTCAAGATGCTCGCTCGCTGAGATACTCCCTGACAAATGCAAATTAACTTGTCTTATGTCCTAAATGACTAAAAATAATTTTAGGAAAAATAATTTTATTTTTTTGACTTTTATTTTATTTTTTAATAATTAAAAACTAATTCAAAGTAATAAAATGAATAAAAATATTAAACTTATGAATAATACACAAGAAAAATGTGAAATAACTACTTAAAGTGTTGAAGTTTGAAGGAAAAATAAAATTGAGAAAACAACTTATTTAAATAAGCTATAATAAGCTTGCTTATTTAAATAAGTAGTAACAAGCTAAAAAGGAAAAAGTGGTTAAAAGATATAAAGAAGAAGTGTATAACGAAAAAGTCCCAACGGCAGAGATGGTGTTGTTGTGTGTTGTTAAGTTTGAGGTGTTGTTGAGGTCACTGGTTCGAGCCTAGTTCACCCCTGACTTCATATATATATATATATATATATATATATATATATATATATATATATATATATATATATATATATATATTTGCACTTTTTGTTTAAGAAACTTGTTTATTACCTTTGCTACTAGTTGTTAAACGTGGCTAAAGATACATTCCCTCCAATATTTTCGTGAAATTTTTTGTAAATTTTGTAAAAATTTGAGTGTATTCCCCAAAATTTTCATCAATCCCATTCTAAACTAATCAACAAAATTTCAAAACTCCTCCTATCACAGCCAAGAATACCTCTTATATCACCACAAATCCCGTCACCACCACAACTCTCCTGTCATAGACCCACCACACCCGTCACCACCACAACTCTCATGTAAATTTTGGTAAGTATTGTTATGTTTGTTTTGTATTAATTGTTCTAACAAAATATATACCCCTACAGTTATAACCATATTAGGTAATTCAACATTTGTTTTGAGACGATAACCTCTTGTAAATTATGTCACTTTCTTGGTAAATGTAGATAGTTAATTGGTTTTACAATATAAGTAACCCTGTAAAGGCTTTTACTACATGAACATGGAACAAGAATTTAGATTCTTAATTGGTTATCCCTCCTTGACCCAAACACCCCTTTAGGAACTGTTTCATTAGACTTCATTGAATTATTAGCATAATTCAATACCACATTCCATCTTTTATATATGTTCCTTACTTGGACTGTCTTTTTATTTTTTATGCTCATCAATTGGAGTTTCATTTTGTCTTTTATACTCATCAATAACTTGGGCTGTCTTTTAAACTTGCCTGCAGGGAGCACATTTATAAATATGGACAAGACTTGGATGCTAAATAAAAGGACCACCAAATCTTATATTGATGGAGTAGAGGCGTTTATTAATTATGCAGTAGACAACTTTCGTAAGATGGGGAACATCGACCCACGAGTTAATAAACTTCATCTTAAAATGCCATGTCTGTGTACAAACTGTTGTAACCACATAAACCGAAAAGTGGAGGAAGTGCAGTGGCATTTATTCAGGAATGGGATTGATCTAACCTACATAAAGTGGACCAAACATGGAGAGAAGGATGAGCCATCAAAAAGTTGCCCAAAACCTGTTGACGCTACAACATAATTTGTTGACGACACGGATTTTGCTTCATATATTCCAACAGATGGCCCAGCAACGGTAGATATGGTTAACGCTACAAAAGATAATTTTGAAACAGAGGATGACCTTGTCAAGTTTCAAGAACTATTATTAGATGCAGAGAAGCCTCTTTACGAAGGATGTCCCGACTTTACAAAGATGTCCGCAATAGTTAAACTACTCAACTTAAAGGGTAAGTACGGATGTTCTGATAAGTTCTTTACTGAATTACTAGGATTATTAAAAAAGATGCTACCTGCTGGTAATGAAATGGTGGAAAACACATATGAAGCCAAAAAAGTTGTGAAGTTGATGGGTTCAGGATACAAAAAGATACATGTATGTATCAACAACTGCCTTCTTTACTGGAAAGATGACAAGGATTTGACTGTGTGTCGAACTTGTGGGACATCAAGATGGAAGGTGGATGAGAAGACACATAAAGTGTATGAAAACATTCCAGCAAAGGTAATGTGGTACTTTCCAATTATACCAAGACTGCAACAACTATTTAAGATAGAAAGAATTTCAGAATATTTAAGATGGCACGCCACATGGATGATAACCGACGGTGCCTTACGTCACCCCGCAGATTCACAGGCATGGCGTACCATAGATGAAAAATTCCCGGCAATTGCTGAAGATCCAAGAAATATACGGCTGGGAATATCGGCTGATGGGGTTGACGTACACACGGGAAATAGGCATCATAGTGTATGGCCAGTTTTAACTGTCATATACAACCTTCCTCCATGGTTGTGTATGAAAAGAAAGTTTATCAATCTTTCGGTATTAATATCGGGATACCCGAGAAATGATATAGATGTGTTTTTAGAACCACTGGTAGATGATCTGCACACCTTATTCGAAAAAGGGGTTCATACATATCATGCATCCACAAAAGATTACTTTAAGCTAAGTGCCGTTGTGTTATGGACAATAAATTATTACCCTGCACTTGGTACACTATGTGGATGCCCGTACAGTGGATTCAAAGGTTGTGTGGTTTGTGGGAAAGATACAAACTGTGTTAGACTTTCTGCCTCGTCCAAGCAAAGAAATAATATCGCAACAACTAGATAATATGCAAGCAGAACTGGTTGTGACACTCTGCCTACTCGAGAAGTTCTTTCCTCCATCTTTTTTTGATATTGTGATACACTTGATTGTGCACCTTACTAGGGAGGTCAAATTATATGGTCCCATATGCTTTCGGTGGATGTATCCATTCGAAAGATGTATGAAGGTTATTAAAGGACATGTGCGAAACAGGAATAGACCAGAAGGATGCATTGCTGAGGAGACTATTGTGGAAGAAACAATAGAGTTTTTTAGCGAATATCATAATTCCATGGAAACTATTGGTCTCCCACATGATAAACATGAAATGATGAAAATGAGGACAGAAAGCCATGGTCGGCCGGCAAATCAAGTGAAGTTTCTGCGGAACTCTTTCAGAAAGCACATTTGTATATAATACAGAATACAGATGAAATTGTACCGTATATCGAGTAAGTTTTAATAACACATGTCTATTTCCTTACTTAAAATGATCTATCAAATATAATAATGAAACACATTGTTTCAGGCGACACAAGCAGGTTTTGAAAACACAAAACCCGGGTAAACGAATGGCATTTCTGGAGAATGAACACACTAAATCTTTTGCTAAGTGGTTACGCAAAGAGGTAATTAATCTTATGCTATTTATAATTGACTTTTTTTTTCACTGCCATATACATAGTTTAGTTTTCACTGCCAGACATAGAATGAATGTGTGTTTGGGAATGCAATTAGGATGTCATACTAAATCCTTCCAACTTGTAATGAAAATCAGGTTGAGAGAGGGTTGAACATCGATAAAGAAAGTGTATCAGAAACTGTAAGGTGGATATCATATGGACCACGTGCCAGCGTAGTGAAATACGATGCATATATCATCAATAGGTATACCTTTCGTACGAAATCTCATGAAGGCAAAGTTTACCAGAACAGTGGGGTTAGTGTTGAGGCATTAGATATGCACATATCTAAAGAAGTTGCAACCACAAGGCAAGCGTTTTATTATGGGGTTTTGCAAGAGATATGGGAGCTAGATTACCGTTACAGGAAAATTCCTCTTTTCAAATGTGATTGGGTTAATCGCAAAGGTGGTGTGAAACGCGATACTATTCTTGGGTATACATTGGTTGACCTGAATAATTTAGGCCACAAAGCTGATCCGTTCATATTAGCCTCACAAGCACGACAAGTGTTTTATGTGCAAGACCAGTTAGATAAAAAATTGTCTATTGTGTTTAAGACACCTCCCAAGAATTACAAAGATAAGTATGATGAAGTCGATGAGGAATTTAGTACCGTCATTCACCAGCATAATGATAACATATTGCCACGTGTGGATCGACGTGACTTGGGTCACGAATCACGAACTGACTACTATCGAACCGACTGTGGAGGTGTTGTTATACGAAAATCCAAGTGAACCATGTTATGTAATAAGAGCTTGGGAATTGTCCAATGTATTTAGGTGTTTGTGTTATGTTATGGCTGTATAGTTTTGTTTGGTTGTTGTTTCATGTAACATTGCCTTTATGGCTCACTTTCTTAATAAATTTACCTTAATTAAGCAAAAAAAATGTTTGAGCTGTTATTTATGCGTATTTTGTGTGACTATTTTTCATCGAATTGCAACATGAAATTGATATTTGTGTGCCGTTTTGTAACATTTATTCACACAAATTAAAGCATGTTTCTTTTGACTATTTAGTCACACACAACTAACCATAAAGTGACCAAAATTGTTAGTAACTTTGACCATATATGCTGTTTAAAGTCAAGGAATGTGTATTTTTTTATGACTATTGATCATCCAATTGCCACATGAATTAGGTTTTTGTGTGGCCTTTGGTAACATTTAGTCACACAAACCATGGTTTTGGGAGTGTATTTACTCTCATATAACTAGCCATAAAGTGACCAAAAGTGTTAATAAGTGTAACCATATGATGTTTAAAGATAATGAATGTGTATTCTGTGTGACTATAGATCATCCAATTGCCACACAAATTTGGTTTTTGTGTGGCCTTTTGATGAGGCGAAAAATGATCTGTTTTTAGGGGGTCATTTAAGCCCGAATTCGAATTTATTTGATCAAATATCGCCCTAAATCGTTCCTTTTGTGATTTTAGGTACTTTGGGAGAGAAATCTGGAAAAGGAAGCAATTCGGACGTTTTTGGAGCATAAAAGTGAAGAAAACGCCAAAGTCTTAATTTTCCATACTGGAAACAGTAGGTGACGGCGTCAAGAGCAATTCTCTGACGGCGTCAAGAGCAGAAGTCCATGACGACCCAGTACAGATTTGACGGCGTCACGAATGAAGGGCGTCAAGAGTAAAAAGTCATGACGGCCTGGAAATGTTTAAGTCTTGACGGCATCAAATGTAGATCAAGGCAGTCCGAGAATAGTTTTGGCGGCGAGGTGATGGCATCACAATGTTTGTCTTGACGCCGTCAGAGCTATTTTTCTATATATAGTTTTCTAATTTTCACACATTAAAGAGAGAAGTTTTGGAGAAACCCTAAGTACTATTTTGGTGCAACTTTTACAGGTTTTTCAAGGGTTCCAAACCCTTGATACCTTGCATTGTAATTGAGATAAGTGTTCCTTTAATTCAATCAATATGTCTATGTGTTGGTTGTCTTTATCTTGTTTTGTCTCAATTCCATTATACTAGGCTAGATCTATCTTGTGTTTGCTTAGATCTAATGAAACCTAGATGTTAATTATGTGTTGATTACTTGTTTATTCTTGTCATGGATGAATGATTTATAAGTTAGGCTTAAGAAAACTGGCAGATCTCCACTTGGTAACATGCTTGAACGTCTTAAGAAACATGAACCGAGGCGCACTAGGTCTTTATTGGTTGTATTTAATGCATGAGCCACTGTTTACAATCCCTATAGTTGTGCTGGGCATGGTATAGGAGGAGATAAGAGCTCATAGAATTGGGGAGTTATGTGTGCCACCCCATGAATGGTATTAAGGAATACGATCCGTCATCCATGCAATTATAACAAGTAATTAACGTGTAAAAGATGTCTAGGGAGTAGTGAAATCTAAGTAAACACATTTTCTCCATTTGCTGCTCACAACTTTAGTATAATTAGTTTATTTTCTTTTTTAGTATTTTATTTTGATTGCATCTTTAGTATTGGGTTATTTGATTAGCAACTAATTCCGCCCAAATCCTTCAAACCCTGAGATTTTAATTGCTTTCATAAAAATATAAAAATACAAAAATAATCTTCCATCATCTTTAGCACTAGTAATTAGGTTTTCTAATCCTAGCGACACTATTCCTAGCTGAACGATCAATCCCCCGGTACTTGTCACTATACTATACTACAACGATCAGGTACACTGCCTGGTGGGGGTTGTAAGCTTCTCAAGATCCCTTGAGAGGTAAAGCCTGGTGCGATTCCCACTCATCAAGTTTTTGACGCCGCAGCCCGGGGAATAGTTATTGTCTAGGTTAGAATTTCTTTTTATTAGGTCTATTTGCTAGATTCCTTTCTAGTAAGATTTTATTTTTATTTTTAGGTTTCTTTAGTCTATCTATTTCTTTGTGTCCTTTGTTCGTAAACCATTTCGATGGACCACAATAACATTGATCGTTTGATTTCTGTTATTTGTGTTTTTCGTCGAAGGATCTTCCAAATGCCCACCCCACCTCCTTTAGCAGAAAATGAGAACCCACCTAACCTCTCACCCAACCACCACTTTTACAATAATTCTGATTTAGAAGAGTCTGATCATGATGATCACCGTAGGGCTAGTCCTTTCTATTATTCAGACTCCGATGAGGATCTTGATGATGGTGATGTAATTAATGAGAATAGGATGGAAGAAGAAATAAACCCTCTTAGGTATGTTAACCCTAGGACTAGGATTGAGTGTGATAGTTCATTTAACATGCAATTCCCTTGTAAGATCGTGTTGGGAATTCTGTGAAGTAAGAATTCTGCTGCTGTTTCTGCTGAAAGGATCCTGCTGAAGAGTTGGTTTCTGCTGAAGCAGTGTATCTGCTGAAGACATAGTTCAGCTTTATTAGTTTCTGCGGATATAGTATTTCCGTGTTTTATGTAATGTAGTTTGGATATGCATGAGTTTATTTAGGAAGTGATAATGCATATCTTTTAGAAGTTTTAGAGTATACGTTTCTTGAGAAACGGTTTAGGGTTCCTTGAGTATAAAAGGAACACACGGTTTATGTATTATATAACTTTTAGAAAATTCTTATTATAATTAAAAGATCCATAGAGGATCAAGAGTTCTTAGTATCAAGCTTGTGTTTTGTTTCCGCTTTATAAATACAAGTTGCAGAGATTATCTATTAGTGTGTTATTGATTACAGTGACATTACTAACGATTCTAGAGTGCTCAAGAAGATCTATCAACGTCTATAGCTCAACAAGTGGTATCAGAGCCTCGAGAGAGTCTCTGCCATACTAAGAATCACAAATCTTACACCTTTACAATCCAAACAAATCAACAAACATGCCTGGATCAGATGATGATGTAGATACAACCCAGAACATTAACACCACTTCTCTTCAACAACTCAATCTCTCCAACAGTAATGCTAAGTTTCCATACTTGAAGAATGCAGAAGATTATCATCTGTGGTCCATGAAGATGCAGAACTGGATCACAAACATTGATTGGAATCTGTGGGAGGTTGTTAAGAAAGGGAATAGTCTGAAGAAGGATGTTACAGATGCTGATGGAGTTGTTACTATAGTAGGACCCAAAACTGCTGAAGAGATTCTGGCTATGCAGAGGGAGAGTAAAGTCAGAACTATTTTGCTCCAAGCTATACCAGATGACCATATGGGTGACTTCCATTTTATGGAGGATGCCAAGGATATTTGGATGGCTATAAAAGCAAGATTTGGTGGGAATGAGGAATCAAGAAGGCTGCAGAAGTCCCTACTGAAGCAAAAGTTCCAAGAATTTTAGATATCTGAAGAAGAGGGAATTCATAAGGGTTATGACAGATTTCATCGAATATTGAGTCAACTTAATCAGTTGAAGGCTAGACCCGACAATGAAGACTGCAATTCTAAATTTCTGAGATCTCTGCCACCATCTTGGTTACAAGTTTGTATTGCTCTCAAGACCAAAGGTGGGTTGGACATGATGTCTTTTGATGACCTCTACAATAGGCTTAAATCACTTGAGCCTGATGTTAGAAGTCCCATACGTCCATCCACTCATTCTGCATTTGTTGGTGCCTCTACTAAACCTGTGCATCAAGCCTCAAGTTCATATTCATCAGGAGCATCTTCTCAAACTTATAATCAAACTGCTCCTAAATCAAAATCAAGTAATGTGTTGGAGGATCTTATTCATTCATTTGTGGCTGAATATGAACCTTAGCAGTTTATTGCTTATGAGGACTTTGAACAGGTGGATCCATTGGAAATGGAGGAGATGCACTTGAAATGGGAGCTTGCAATGATCTCAATGAATATCAGAAGGTTTGAAGCCAAGTCTGGAAGAAAGTTTGGTTTTAATGGCAAGGAAGCAGCAAGGTTTGATAGAAGGAAGGTTAAATGCTACACTTGTGGTCAAGTGGGACATTTTTCAAGGGAATGCAAAGATAGAAAGGCTGGAGATGAAGTTAGATATGGTTCTTATCCATTGGAAGCAGGGAATAACAAGACTGTACCTTCAAAGGCTATGGTGACTCTGGATCACCAAATTGATTGGGCTGATCATGAACCTGCTGGAGAGGAAGCTGCTACTTCTTCCCAAGTGAATCTGCTGGCATTCACACCTTCAGAAGACAAGAAGGAGAAAGTCTCCTTGATGGGAATCTCTCAGGTAACCAACTGTGTGTTTGGATGTAGTGTAAGGTACAATGAGCTTAAACAAGAGTTTGATGAATTGAAACCAAAGTACAATGAGTGTTATATAGAGGTAGAGTCTTATAAAATGGCTTTAAAAACATTAGAGAAACAAAAAGTATGGTTTCAAAAGAATCAAGTTAAATATGATGAAAAAATAAGAGTTCTAGAAAGTGATTTAGAGGTTGCTAAGATAGAATTAAAACGTACTGAAAAAGAGAAGTCTGATTTAGAAAAAGAAAAACAAGAGTTACAAGCTAAATTAGATAAAGAGATAGTTGGTCGTATGAAATGGCAGGAAGGGGCATATAATTTAAGTAAATTAATTGATGGTCGCCAATCTATTAGGTCTAGAAAGGCATTAGGATATGAGAAGTATATAGACCCTGAAGAGCTAACCTATCCTGATATGTCTAGTGTTTTTGACCCTGAACCAGCCTTAGCTTATCAAACACCTGTTAAATATGTTAAGGAGGGGGGAATGAATGCAGTGCCTGGACCTATAAGAGGGGAACACATGCCTATAGACTTGTCCAAACCTTATGACTTTGATGGATCACATCATTTATATGGCAAGAAGTCAACTGACTTGCAAGACCCTATTGTGAAATCTAATGACTTTGTCTCTTGTTGTAACAGTGACAAGTCTTCTGATGAAGGGTCTACCTCATTTGCTAGCTGTGATTCAAGTGAGAAGTCGGACCTGCCCAAGACCATGCCCAAGACCATGCCCAAGACCACGCCAAAGACATCACCCAAGACTCCCCACAAGCCTTCTAGAGTTGCTGCTGATAACAAGACAGTTTCTACTGAAGACTTGTTTTTCAATTCTTTGCATAATAATACTTTTGGCTTTGTTAAAAACAATTATGTTTGTCATGATGATTTGAATACTTTTTCATGTTATGGAAATTCTTTTGGTTTGCATAAATCTTCTAAAAAGAAGAAGTGTTTTGTGTGTGGAAGTAAATATCACTTGATTAAGGATTGTACATATCATGAGCAAAGAATGGGTGCATGTGTTAGTCAAAGAAAAACTAGGCAAATGTGGAAGAATGTTAGTGAAATACCATCTTTTGTTTCACATCAGCAGAAACCTAATCCTGCTGAATCTCATTTTTCTTGGAGAAGAACCAGTACTAGACCATATGTTCGACCCACTAGTTCTTTCTTTTATAATGGTTATTGGCCTAATCACTTTGACTCAATGTGTAATGGTGGTGGGAAATGGAATACTGCTGTGAAGCCCTCAGCAGGTTGTTCTTGGACCAAGAAGGGACCTAGTTTGCATTATAGGCCCAAGAACAATGGTGGATCTAATTCATCTACATGGCCTGTTACTAATGATCCACAAGGCAGGCTCAAGTCAGCAATGACTTGAGTCTCCAATGTGTACTAATTTTGTATATTTTTTTGTTGTTGTAGGAACATCCTTTGAAAAGTACTGAAGTTGGCATTTTTGATAGTGGTTGTTCTAGAAGTATGTCAGGGAACAAGGATAAGATGCATGACTTCGAGCCCATTGAAGGAGGAGGCACTGTAACCTTTGGTGGTGGAGATGGCAAAATAACAGGGAAAGGAACCATAAAGACACCCTTGTTAGACTTTGAAAATGTTTACTATGTGAAGGAACTGGGGAATTTTAATCTTATCTCAGTATCACAAATTTGTGACACTAAGCATAAGGTTTTCTTCTCTGAAGATGTATGTCTTGTACTTTCCAAGGACTTCAAACTCCCAGAAGACACAACTGTATTGCTGAGAGTTCCTAGAACCTTCAACTTATACACATTCAATCTGAATGATGTTCAGCCTGAAGGTGATCTAACATGTTTAGTTGCCAAAGCTTCCCTGGATGAATCTAATAAATGGCATAGAAGAATGGCACATGTGAATTACAAGACCATCAACAAGTTATCCAAACTTGGTCTTGTTAAGGGCCTTCCTTCTAAACTCTTCACCAATGAACACAACTGTATTGCTTGCAACAAGGGAAAGCAACACAGAGCCTCTTACAAAACAGTCCAAGCAGTGAGCTCCATTTCAGAACCTCTTCAGTTGCTGCACATGGATCTCTTTGGTCCAACCCCTATTAGAAGTATTGATCACAAGTACTTCTACCTGGTGATTACAGATGATTATAGCAGGTTTTGCTGGGTGTTCTTTCTCAAAACTAAGGATGAAACACCTCCAATTCTGAAAGAATTCATTATCTTAGTTGAGAACCAGCTGAATAAAAAGGTGAAAGGAATTAGGTGTAACAATGGTACAGAATTCAAAAATGTTGTCTTCATAGAATTCTGTAAGTCTAAAGGGATAAGAAGGGACTATAGTACTCCAAGAACTCCACAACAAAATGGGGTTGCTGAAAGGAAAAATAGAACCCTCATTGAGGCAGCAAGATCAATGCTTGCAGACTCCAAACTACCCACCATGTTTTGGACTGAAGCAGTCAGTACTGCATGTCATGTCTTGAACAGGGTATCCATCACTAGACTTCATGTCAAGACACCTTATGAACTTCTCACTGGGAAAGTTCCACACATACATTACCTTAAGCCTTTTGGATGCAAGGTGACTATTCTGAATATTGCTGATATACTGGGTAAATTTGATGGAAAAGCTGATGAGGGATATATAGTTGGGTATTCAGCTCATAGCAAGGCCTATAGGGTTTACAATCTGAATGCTAAAAAGATTGAAGAAACCTTTAGTCTGAGATTTCTTGAAGATCAGCCTAATATTCAGGGACAAGGCCATTCTTGGTATTTTGACCTAGACTATTTGACTGACTATTTGGGTTATACTAGGCATGCTTCTAATCCTGATGCAGGTACCAAAGATTCAAGTTCTAATCCTGCAGGTTCCATGGATGATGACTCAGATTGTGAGTCTGAGCCGGGAGAGAATACTTTTGTTGTACCATCTTTTCCACCTAACCATTTTGTAGGTAATCACTCTGCTGCTGAACAAGATGATGAGTCACATTATGAAGAAGATCTTGCAAGATTGCAGAAGCAGGAACATGCTGCCACTAAGGAAGCTCAGAAACTCAATGATAAGGTTTCACAAGAGACTGAGGCTATCCTACATCAGTCAGCACAAGCAGTCAGTGGAAACAAGGATACTGCTGAAGGCACACCTCTTCCCACTAATAATGTCAAAGATGCTGATTCTGCTGATGTTCACTCTCCCATTTCTACTGAAGTCTCTGCAGATTTTGATAAGCCCTTTACCAGATTTCCTAGTCCTTCTGACCTTGGAAATTATCAACCAAAGCCTGGCTTGTTTAACTCAGCTTCTTATGACACTGAGTTTGAGCCTACACTCACCAACATTGATGCCAACATTGATGTTCCACCTACAGCTACCAAAAGGATTCACAATGCTCATCCCCTATCCAAGATTATTGGTGATCCTAAAGACCCTGTTTGAACTAGAAGCACTGTCAAGAATACAAAATATGGAGAAGTTGCTTTTATCTCTTATGTCTACAATCAAAAGAGGAACAATCACACAGATTTCAAACATTGTTTGTTTGCATGCTTTCTTTCTCAGATTGAACCAACTAGTGTTCCTCAAGCACTGGCTGATTCAAGCTGGCTTGAGGCAATGCAAGAGGAGATGCTGCAATTTAAGAATCAGCAGGTTTGGATTTTAGTTCCTCTTCCTGATGGGAAATATGCCATTGGGACAAAATGGATTCTGAAGAATAAAAGAGATGCCAGGGGTATTGTGGTGAAGAACAAAGCAAGACTAGTGGCTCAAGGTTGTAGACAAGAGGAAGGCATTGACTATGATGAGGTCTTTGCACCAGTGGCCAGAGTTGAAGCTATAAGGATATTTTTGGCCTATGCCTCTTATATGGGCTTTATGGTTTATCAGATGGATGTAAAAGGTGCTTTCTTGTATGGAGAGATTGAAGAGGAGGTTTATGTGACTCAACCCAAGTGATTTGAAGACCCTGATCATCCTGAGTATGTGTACAAAGTTGTCAAAGCTCTCTATGGACTGCATCAAGCTCCCAGAGCTTGGTATGCTAGACTCTCCACATTTCTACTAAAGAATGGCTACAGAAGAGGTGCCATTGACAAGACTTTATTTCTCAAGAAAGATTCTAGGGATATTATTCTTGTGCAGGTGTATGTGGATGATATTATCTTTGGTTCTACCAAAGAAGCCTGGTGTAGAGAGTTTGAGGATTTGATGAAGGGAGAATTTCAGATGAGTGCCATGGGAGAACTCACTTTCTTTCTGGGTTTGCAAGTTCAGCAGAAACCTGATGGTATATTTATACATCAGGAGAAATATGTAAAAGATATGTTGTCCAAGTTTGCTATGGAAAATGTCAGGACTGCCACAACTCCTTACGAGGCTCCCAAACCAAAGAACAATCTTACTCCTGATCTTCCTGTGAATGTTCATTTATACAGGTCTATGATTGGTTCTTTGATGTACTTGACTGCCTCAAGACCTGATATTACATTTGCTGTGAGTGCATGTTCAAGACACCAAGTCACTCCACTTACTTCTCATATGAATGTTGTCAAGAAGATTTTTAAGTATCTTAAAGGCCAACCACAATTAGGTCTTTGGTATCCCAAAGAGTCTCCATTTCAGCTAGCAGCTTATAGTGATAGTGACTATGCTGGTGCCAATTTGGATAGAAGATCCACAACTGGAGGTTGCCAATTTCTTGGAAGAAGACTGATTTCTTGGCAATGCAAGAAACAGACCATAGTTGCTACCTCTACTACTGAAGCAGAGTATGTTGCTGCTGCCAATTGTTGTGGACAGGTTCTATGGATTCAGAATCAATTACTAGATTATGGGTATAACTTCATGAATACTACCATTTTCATTGACAATCAAAGTACCATTTGCATTGTTAAAAATCCAGTTTTTCATAATAGAACCAAACATATTGAAATCAGACATCACTTTATAAGGGATGCTTATGAGAAACATTTGGTTAAAGTGGTCAAAATTCACACAGATGAAAATGTGGCAGATTTATTAACCAAGGCATTTGATGGACCCAGGTTTCAATATTTGGTGGTCCATATTGGAATGTTAAACCCTTAACTGCAAAGTTTAAGGGGAGGCATAAGCCTCAGGGGAGGCATATGCCTCAGGGGAGGATGATGACTGTAAACTTTGTACTATTTGTATATGTTGTATAATTGTTGGTTTTTAACAAGTTTTAACACTAACCCTCTAACAGTTGTGCAAGTTGTTTGGTGTATTTGCTTTTTTTGATGTTTGTTTTGCAGATGTTCTAAGAATGAAAGTTCCATGATTAATGTCACCAAGAGCTAAAGTCAAAGGAATGTGGTCGATATGCTGAACATGGTTTCTACTGATCAATTGAAACATGCTGAAGGTCTTACACAATGGAGAAATTCAACTAAGATCTTTTCATTCATTCATAGAAATGTGTTACAGCTTACATTCAATGTTGCAACTGAGATACAATGACCATTCCTAAACTATTGACTAATTCAGTACTACTAGCTTCTATCACTTATTACAAAATACTTGAGGCTATGACAAGTACAATGAAGAAGCTGAAGATGAAAATGGAAAAAGAAGAGAAGGAAGACTGGGAAGATGCTCATGAATTAAAGTCAAGAGAATACTCAAGAACTTTGTTCCATGGTTACATTCCTCAATCATTCACTTCTGCTTCTCCTTTCCCTTACGTATGATCTCAGAACTCTTGCTCTGTCCAATATGTTCTTGATGTGGAAGACCAGGTCCTGGAGCAGGAAGATCCAACACCAAATTTTGTGATGTTGGAAGAGATGGATCCCTAGTACTTGATCTTGGATGGGATCTCTCTGGTGTGGAAGGAGGAAGAAAGGATGGATCTTCATTGTCTTCCTCTGAAGAGTCTTCATCAGAGGTATTGATGAAGGGAGAGACAAGCTCTCTCTCAGCAGGATTGGGTGCATTGCTTGGTTCACCCTTCAAGTGAGCATTCCATTGTCTTTCTTGTGCATCCCATCGATTCTCCAATGCTCTTGCAAAGTCAGAATCTTCAAGACCCCATGGATATGGTGGTATATCTTCGTCTGATGATGGAGAAGAGGAATTTGAATCTGAGGTTTTTGGGTGTGATGACATAATTTGGATGGAGAATTGGGGATAATAGAAATTAGGGTTTGAAAGATAATTTGGGAAATTTGATGAATGAGATGTGTTATCTGAGGTGATTAAATAAGCTAATTTTAGGAGTTACGATATTTAATGCGAGTTGGGTGGCACAGTAAAATCAAGATATTGACCGAAGATATTTTTACCTTTGGTTGATTCTGCTGAGGATTGATTATGCTTCAGCAGGTTTGACTTTCATTGCTGCTGAAGGGTTAATGTTCAAATTAGAAGTTTTGTCAGACTTGGTCAATAAGTTGTTCCGATAATTTTGACCACGATTGGGGAACTTCCAAATTTAACTCACTCTGCATATATTTTCGAATCAAAATTATTCGCTTATCACTTCAACTAAACCCATTATTCTCTGGAGTAATTCATAACCATCTCACACACATTCAGTCAAATGGCTCAACTTGACTTGAAGGGCGACCATAACAAATATGCTATTCTGAAAACAAAGAAGGGACATGAAGAATTCGATTTGATGGTGGAATTTCTACAAAGGTCGAAGATTCATTATGCTTTGACTTATTGTCCCAATTTGGTGTGTGAATCCTTGGTGAAACACTTTTGGGCATCTGCTACTAAGAGATCTGCTACAGAGATTGTAGCTGAAATAGATGGTGTAGAATATGTGGTGACAGAAGGGTTGATAAGGGCAAAGCTTCAGTTGGATGACGAAAATGGTGTGTATCATTCCAACACTGCAGAGATTCTTGCTGGGCTAAGAGAAGCTGGATATCAAAGTACTGATACATCCAAGTGGCACAAGAATCAATTTTGTCCTAAGTGGAGGTATTTGGTGCATCTGCTGCTTCAATGTATGAGCAACAAGTGTGGTGGATGGAACCAGTTCTCTCTGCAATTGGGTTGTGGTATTGTTTGTCTTTCTAAGGGTGAAACTTATAATTTTTCTAAGTTTATTTTTGAAAATATGCTAGAAAATATAGATAAGGAACAACATAAGTTTTTAATGTACCCTAGATTCTTACAGATAATCTTAGACATAACCACTGAAGATGTGACCAATATACCTATTAAAAGTCTAGGTTCTAAGTTGTTTGCCTCAATGAAAACTAATTATACTGGGGAACATTACCCTTTGTTGGAAGCAATGTTGCCACAATGCAATGCTAATGTAGTTGAGGGTGATGATGCTGGTAATGTGCCTGCTTCTAATGTTGCTGATGATGGTAATCCATCATCTTCTGGTGTTGCTGCTGATGGTAATCCTTCAGTGGTAATGGAGGAAGCGCCAGCTACAACTGCTGAACCTTTATCTGATTCTACTGACTTACCACCACCTACCCCTGTACAAATGTCACCTAGCCCTACCATCTCACCAGTTCAGGATGCTCCAACTGAGCAACTTCATGAGTTTGAAGATGATTTACAGACTTTTGAACCTGATCATACTAGACTACCTTCACCTAGTCCTTTAGGAGAGCAAATTAATGTAGGTTCTCCTAATGTTGTACATGAGTCTGTTTCTCCTGCTGGGTTCAATGAAGCTCCACATACCACTGAGTAATCTGGTGGTAGAGCAGAGGACCCTATTACTCTCACATTTGTATATGATTCTCTTAACAGGTACATGAAAATGACTGAAGATCTCCAGAAAGAACTTGCTGAGACCAAGACTACTCTTGGTAATGAAATTCAAGGTCTAAAAAGCAAAGTCAAAGATTTGGAGACACAGCTAAGTCAGCAGAAGCAAAGCAAAGATGGATTGGACTCTACTGAAGTGGCACAGGAGGCAAATTTGGATTCTCTTGAGATTCTAGCTGAAGTTGCTAGACAATCTCATGTTGTTCCTCCTAAAGCTGCTGCAGCACCTCAATCTAAACCAATAATACTAGTTCAAAGAAGAAGTACAAGACAGTATTTGGCAAGACAAGCTGCTGAAGCTTCAAAAGTATCTGGTGGTGATAATGATGTGCTGATGACTGAAGCTGTGGATATACTTCAGGAGAAACAATCATTAAGAAGGGTTACTGCTGATAAATCTGCTGACATAGGAAATACATCAGAAGAAACATATTTTGTAGCTGGGAAAGAATACTTGAATTCTCCTGTTCATCCTTCATCTGAGAATATACAAGTTTCTACTGATAAAGAGGTTCAAGATGTACATGATGAACCTATGGCAGATGTGCATGTGCCTAATGATGATGTTGCTGCAGATAATGTTCCTCTTAATGATCTTGTTGAAGGAACAGATGATGATTTAGATGAGCTTGTTACAGCTGAAGAAACAGTTGGACAAGAAGAATTGCTCCAACAGTGGGAAAATTTTAAGCAGAATACTAATCCAGATGAGGAAGTACAAGCTCAGTTTGATGCTAAATTAGATTCTGAGACTCAAAGATATGTTTCTACCTTACCCATTGCAAGACAAAGGGAATTGGATGCAGCAATTCTAGAGTTTGATGAGTCAGACTGGCAGATGATTGGAAAACAGATGCTTGCTAATCCTACTGTAACTACTGACCTTATTGGAAAAAGCATAGAGGAACAAGATTATGAATCTGAAATTGTGAAAATGTTAAAGATGAGGAAGAAGGCAGCTAATGAATTGAAAGCTAAAGCTAAAAGAGATAAACCTATGACTCAAGCACAGCAGAGAGATTATATGAGAATATATGTGAAAAATCAAAGCAGTTCTTTGTTTAACAATGCTTGGTCTAAACAACAGGTGTGGGGACTTCCATTTGAAAAACTAGTTGAGATTTATAACAGAATCAAGGCTAGGAATGATAAAGATGGAATGGGTGCTTCTAAGAATATTCCTCTCCTCAATGCTGATACTAGTGCTACTGAGAAAGTATCTTTACCTGATACTTCTGCTGATGTATCTCATATTACTGCTTCAGATCCTCCAACAAGGAAGATTGTGGATAAAGGTAAAGCAAAAGTGATGACAGCAGATCCTCCAACTAGAAAGAGAACTAGAAGACAATTGGAGCAAGAACAAATGGGTGAAGAGACTGCTAGGAGGTTGGTTGAGGAACAAGAAGCTGCACAAATGGCTGAACTTGCTAGATTTCATGAACTGAAGACAAGAGAAGTTGAAATTCAAGCTGCTAGAAACAAACAAATCAGGAAGGCTATGGATGAACAATATGCCTCTACTGCACTTGAATCTTCTGAAGATTCTGCTGATGACCAATTGGATACTCCATCAGTGAATACTGGAGCTGCAGAAGGTGTTTCTGCTGAAGTAGCAGTTCATGATGCTATTTATGTTCCTGGAAGAAGAGGAAAGAGAATGGCTAAAATAGGATCATCACATTCTAAACAAAGTCTAATTAATGTGAATGATTCTGATGCTTCATTTATAAGGGAAGGATCATCTGATGATTGGCCAGAAGGGACTAGAGTTGTTCTGGTGAGTTGGGAGTTAAGTAAAGATGGTCAAATCAATACTATTTATAGATTGGATAAGACATCCATCTCCTTTGCTTTTCTTCAGCAGATTCTTCATCTTGTAAATTATCAAGATTTGGTAACTCTATATGAGTTGGTTACTAAGTATTATGCCACTCATACTCCTGAAGGTTCTGGATTGTATTTGTTGGGTGATCTTCAAGTGTTGTTTGATTCTTCTACTCCTACTAGTGCAAGTTATGATATCTGGAAGAACAATCAGAAATGGAAAGTTCAGAGTTGGAAGTTCTATCCTATGTCTTATGTGCATGTGCTGGAAACTACCACTGGTCTGAGGATTATCATGGATATTACCAATAAGTATCCTCTGAAGGTATCTTTGATGGAGAAAATGTTACAACAGAAGTTGGAAATTCCTCCTGATCCAGCTGGTAATACAAGATTGTTTGTTGAATCTTTGGTGAAGGTTTTCAAACAAAGGATTAAGACTTCCAGAGCAGCATCTGAGTAGAGATATTATGTTGTATATTTATTTTCTTAGTAAAAAAAAATAATAAAAAAAAATAAAAAAAAATAGAAAAAAAAAATGTTGTTGTATAGTATTTGTCTACAGGTTTGGTTATCAACTTACCTGATGTTGACTATTCCATCATAAAGTTGGCTAGTCCAAAGGGTACAGCTTTGGTAAAGACATGTCAAATCTGTTGATAGCTGTAATGGTTTGCTCAAAACCATAGGGTTTTCAACTCACCCATGCTTTGTTGCTGAGTAGTTGAAATGGTTGTCAATTGACCATGGATTTTTCCTTTATGGATTCTGAATAATTGGCTAGCCCACATGTATATGGCTTGTGGTAAAGGCAGTGGAAAACCATATTTGGTAATCAGTTAACCAAGATGATTTTCATCAAGATAATTGGCTAGTCCTGAGCAAACGGCTACAGGTAAAGACATCTCAAATCCGTTTATAGCTGATGATTTGCTAAAAATCATGTGGTTATCAGTGTACCTTTGAACACTTGGCTACTCCAGTAGTGATGGCTATTGGTAAAGAGACATCAAATCCATTATTTTCAATGATTCACCTCTCACAGGAGTTAACACACCTGGAAGTGATGAGAATAGTATGAAACTAATTTGTTTTGATGTACATCTAGTCATTTGTTGCTGCAAAGAATGGAGATTTCAAGTATATGCTGATCATAGAGATTCTGCTGATAATAATTCTTTGCTGGTGCTATGTTACAATCCTCTTGGTATGTTACTTTAAAGATCTATCAAGAATCTTGAACTTAACTAGGTCAAATTCAAGATTAGGGGAGGATTGTTGGGAATTCTGTGAAGTAAGAATTCTGCTGTTTCTGCTGAAAGGATCCTGCTGAAGAGTTGGTTTCTGCTGAAGCAGTGTATCTGCTAAAGACATAGTTCAGCTTTATTAGTTTCTGCGGATATAGTATTTCCGTGTTTTATGTAATGTAGTTTGGATATGCATGAGTTTATTTAGGAAGTGATAATGCATATCTTTTAGAAGTTTTAGAGTATACGTTTCTTGAGAAACGGTTTAGGGTTCCTTGAGTATAAAAGGAACACACGGTTTATGTATTATATAACTTTTAGAAAATTCTTATTATAATTAAAAGATCCATAGAGGATCAAGAGTTCTTAGTATCAAGCTTGTGTTTTGTTTCCGCTTTATAAATACAAGTTGCAGAGATTATCTATTAGTGTGTTATTGATTACAGTGACATTACTAACGATTCTAGAGTGCTCAAGAAGATCTATCAAGGTCTATAGCTCAACAGATCGGATTTAAGAGCTTTAACGCCTATCTCAACTCATCTCTTCCAATGAACATAATCTCACGTAATGAATACAATCAAATCATGGTAGATGAGTTAGAATACAAAGGAGAAAACATTATTGCTAAGGCAATACCATTGCATGTGTTTGTAGGAAGTTTGGTTTATCTTGTTGAGTTCATGGTTATGGAGAATCTAGGAGAGTTTATTGATGATAAGTTGACCCAAGTTGTGTTTGGGAAACCTTTCAAACATTTGACCAACCTCGATGAAAAACTCATAGAAGGGTTAATTACATTCTCGGATAGGGATGAAGATTTTATCTATCAAATGCCCCGCACACACCCTAGATTCAAGGATTTTCCCATGGAAAAGTGTAGTAGGTATCCGCCCATAGAGATGCTAAGTGAGAATGATAAGAGAAAAGGACTTAAGTATACTCATGAAAAGAATAAAAGATACTATCGCGGATGCTTAGAGTTAGGAGACGAATATAAGAAAGATGAGGCGACTATTAGATGGCTCACACTTGGTTATGTGAGCATAAGCGATACACGTTAACCCATGACCTTGAGTCTAGTTACAAGACTCGTAAATAAAGAAAAGCGCTTCTTGGGAGGCAACCCATGTTTTGTGTGATTTTATTTGTTTGTTTGTTATTTGCTTCCGTATGCATGCTTAATTTTTATTGTTGGTTGATCATGTTTCTAAACTAAATAGTGGAAATACTTCACTTTGTTGTTTTGGCCTAGTCTTAACTCCACCTAAAAGTATTTTTGCAAAAGATAAGTGTAAGGGGAAACCCCAAATATGTTTTTAAGAAACAAACCGATCATGATTCTCCACAATATTAAATGAACATGTGTATTCGAATTTGTTAGAGTCAAATGCTTGTATTGAGTCATAATGAAGTTTTGCAGGATTTTCCAGGAAGTAGGACCAAGTTTTTCCAGAAATTTTCCGGAAACTTAACATAAGGATTTCTGCAGGTCAATTCTGACGGCGTCAGGAGTTTACTCTTGACGGCGTCAGGTGTAAAAATCTAGAAATTTTACCGGTTTTGTTTTTCTAACGGAGTCTTATGGTTTTTGTGAATTATTAAGTTTTATAATCTCCAGGAGATCTGCAAACTTCATTCCACAAGCATTATATCTTATCTTGTTTTCTAGGATTTAGTAACTTATATAGGATGTCGACGATTTTACGCGAGGTTGTCTTGTCTATTTTATCAGGTTTTACAGGTTATGTACGACAAGAAGATGATTTATATTCTGGAAGGGAAGCTTTTATTGTTCATTTTCTTGGAGGAAGATTTAACCTAGCCACCCTATTATCCATACCGAGCGAATCAGGGGAGTATTTGATTTCATTCTCTTTACTTTTTCACTTTTACATTCTTTACTTGAACATTGGGGACAATGTTCATCTTAAGTGTAAGGGGAGGGTAAAAAGATGACACCTTACATATGCACTTTCGCTTGAGTTTGTTTTGTTTGATAGTAGATGTGTAATAAAACTATGAGAAATACTTGTTAGTGCAATTTTAGCGCCAAATTTAAAATTTTTTACAACATTTAGGAGTGAAACTTTAGCCATAGCAAGCGTCTCATGGATAGGAGATTGTATGACTAGCACATAACCGTATATTCAGAAAAATTTTCCACCCAAATATGCGAGGTTCGCCTTTAGATTTGATAGGAAAAGCATTTACTATTAGTGCTTATGAGTGTACCGGTAGCATTTAGATTCTAGAACTTGCATTAGTGATACATCCCGAGACCGCTAGTGAGACTACATTCGTGTGGTAGGATTTACTACATGATAAGAGGCATTAGGATCACCCTTGTGTTAAACCCGTATTATAATTACTTGACCATTTAAGTCATATTACTTGGCTAGTTAAGTCAACTAATTTTTCCCACACCCTTAGCGTTGTACTCATTTTTAGTACACGAAACCCCTAGTACACCCCTCCGAGCCTATCTTTTCGTTTCTAACTTTAAGCATCTTACTTAAAGGAAGAATTTGTTACACCCCACTTAAATGTACACCCAAATCGCCTTAGCCTTCCGTGTATGCGCTCATTTTTAGTGCATTATTGTTATTTGTTAAACCCTAAGTTAACTTTCTAATTGATTACATGGTTGCTAAGTCGAGTCATATCCTTGTACATATTGTTTTGGGACGATTGGGACTCATGGGTAAGTACTTATTTTATGGAGTAATGGGGAAGAACATCACTTATTACCCCCATATGTACGTTAATCTTAAAAGTGCTCCAAGTGTTTTGATTTTCTTAATTCGAGTCATTAGTTTAGTTAATTGAAAAGTATGTAAAGATTCAAGTGTAAGGGAAATGTTCATTCCCTATGATGTATTATTTCGGATGGTAGGGTAAGAGTGTATGCACAAAAAAAAAAAAAAAAAAAAAAAAAAAAAAAAAAAAAAAAAAAAAAAATCAAGAAAAAGAAAAAAAAATAGAAAAAGAAAAAGAGAAAAAACATACGGACTACCATCCCTTTTTATTCTATGTTTATTTTATGTTTTTGTTATTTTTCATCTATTAGCTTAAGTCGAGTCTAGTCTTGGCTTAGCAACGCCATATTGTACATGTAATTAACTAAGATTGTTAACTCGCCACCAGTAAAACTTCCTTTATCCAACAAAACCGTGTATTTCATATCCCTACACCTAATGTTACAACCCTTTAAAAGACCTCTTTGATAGTTTATCCTAGGTGCTTACGCCATGTGGTGGAGGTTTGATCCTTTCCCAAGCCTATGGTAATCTATTTTTCTATGACAGGTAGTGAGAGATATCTTCCGTTTCCATATTGTAATTTACACTTAATTACACCCGAGAGATGTGAGTATCTAAACACTATTTGTGAGGTGCTAGTATATGACCTCCGTGCTTGTCTATTGGTCTTTAGTGGAACGATTATTTGTTGTAATTACTTTTATATTAGTGTTAAATGACCCCTAACTTGTCTTTTGACTAGAATAAAAGCGCATTTGCTTGAGGACAAGCAAATCTCAAGTGTAAGGGTATATGATGAGGCGAAAAATGATCCGTTTTTAGGGGGTCATTTAAGCCCGAATTCGAATTTATTTGATCAAATATCGCCCTAAATCGTTCCTTTTGTGATTTTAGGTACTTTGGGAGAGAAATCTGGAAAAGGAAGCAATTCGGACGTTTTTGGAGCATAAAAGTGAAGAAAACGCCAAAGTCTTAATTTTCCATGCTGGGAACAGTAGGTGACGGCGTCAAGAGCAATTCTCTGACGGCGTCAAGAGCAGAAGTCCATGACGACCCAGTACAGAGTTGACGGCGTCACGAAGGAAGGGCGTCAAGAGTAAAAAGTCATGACGGCCTGGAAATGTTTAAGTCTTGACGGCGTCAAATGTAGATCAAGGCAGTCCGAGAATAGTTTTGGCGGCGAGGTGACGGCGTCACAATGTTTGTCTTGACGCCGTCAGACCTATTTTTCTATATATAGTTTTCTAATTTTCACACATTAAAGAGAGAAGTTTTGGAGAAACCCTAAGTACGATTTTGGTGCAACTTTTACAGGTTTTTCAAGGGTTCCAAACCCTTGATACCTTGCATTGTAATTGAGATAAGTGTTCCTTTAATTCAATCAATATGTCTATGTGTTGGTTGTCTATATCTTGTTCTTGTCTCAATTCCATTATGCTAGGCTAGATCTATCTTGTGTTTGCTTAGATCTAATGAAACCTAGATGTTAATTATGTGTTGATTACTTGTTTATTCTTGTCTTGGATGAATGATTTATATGTTAGGCTTAAGAAAACTGGCAGATCTCCACTTGGTAACATGCTTGAACGTCTTAAGAAACATGAACCGAGGCGCACTAGGTCTTTATTGGTTGTATTTAATGCATGAGCCACTGTTTACAATTCCTATAGTTGTGCTGGGCATGGTATAGGAGGAGATAAGAGCTCATAGAATTAGGGAGTTATGTGTGCCACCCCATTAATGGTATTAAGGAATACGATCCGTCATCCATGCAATTATAACAAGTAATTAACGTGTAAAAGATGTCTAGGGAGTAGTGAAATCTATGTAAACACATTTTCTCCATTTACTGCTCACAACTTTAGTATAATTAGTTTATTTTCTTTTTTAGTATTTTATTTTGATTGCATCTTTAGTATTGGGTTAGTTGATTAGCAACTAATTCCGCCCAAATCCTTCAAACCCCGAGATTTTAATTGCTTTTATAAAAATATAAAAATACAAAAATAATCTTCCATCATCTTTAGCACTAGTAATTAGTTTTTTCTAATCCTAGCGACACTATTCCTAGCTGAATGATCAATCCCCCGGTACTTGTCACTATACTATACTACAACGATCAGGTACACTGCCTGGTGGGGGTTGTAAGCTTCTCAAGATCCCTTGAGAGGTAAAGCCTGGTGCGATTCCCAAGTATCACCTTTACTAACATTTAGTCACACAAAGCATGTTTTTGGGAGTGTATTTAGTCACATACAACTAACCATCAAGTGACCAAAAGTGTTAATAAGTGTGACCATATGCTGTTTAAAGTGAAGGAATGTATGGTTTGTGTGACTATAGATCATCCAATTGCCACATAAATTTGGTTTTTGTGTGGCCTTTGCTAACATTTAGTCACACAAAGCATGTTCTTGGGAGTGAATTTAGTCACATACAACTAACCATCAAGTGACCAAAAGTGTTAATAAGTGTGACCATATGCTATTTAAAGTGAAGGAATGTATGGTTTGTGTGACTATTGATCATTCACTTGCCACATGAATTTGGTTTTTGTATGGCCTTTGGTAACATTTAGTCACACAAAGCATGTTTTAGGGAGTGAATTTAGTCACATACAACTAACCATCAAGTGACCAAAAGTGTTAGTAAGTGTGACCATATGGTGTTGAAAGTGAAGGAATGTATGGTTTGTGTGACTATAGATCATCCAATTGCCACACAAATTAGGTTTTTGTGTGGCCTTTACTAACATTTAGTCACACAAAGCATGTTCTTGGGAGTGAATTTAGTCACATACAACTAACCATCAAGTGACCAAAAGTGTTAATAAGTGTGACTATATGCTATTTAAAGTGAAGGAATGTGTATTTTGTGTGACTATTGATTATCCACTTGCCACATGAATTTGGTTTTTGTTTGGCCTTTGGTAACATTTAGTCACACAATGCATGTTTTTGGGAGTGAATTTAGTCACATACAACTAACCATCAAGTGACCAAGAGTGTTAATAAGTGTGACCATATGGTGTTGAAAGTGAAGGAATGCATGGTTTGTGTGACTATAGATCATCCAATTGCCACATAAATTTGGTTTTTGTGTGGCCTTTACTAACATTTAGTCACACAAAGCATGTTGTTGGGAGTGAATTTAGTCACATACAACTAACCATCAAGTGACCAAAAGTGTTAATAAGTGTGACCATATGCTGTTTAAAGTGAAGGAATGTGTATTTTCTGTGACTATTGATCATCCACTTGCCACATGAATTTGGTTTTTGTGTGGCCTTTGGTAACATTTAGTCACACAAAGCATGTTTTGGCTACACTTAAATAATGTGTGACAAACTGTTTAGTGTGACTATTTGTACTGGATTTTGGCTACACTTAAATAATGTGTGACAAACTTTTTTGTGTGACCGTATATGGCATTTGGTCATACTATTAGAAGCAAATGTGACTATAAGTTTAGTGTGACCATATATGGCATCAAGGTTACTTGTATTTGTCACACGTTCCAAATGCATATGTGACTAAATGATCTAGAACAAAATCACCAGTTACGTTTAGTCAAATAAGGGTCGATTGTGTGGCAATAAAGGTCTTATGGTCACACATTCGAAATGCTCATGTGCGACTAATTCGTAAATGCTGTCAATTTTCCTACCTTTAGCCACACAAATATTTGAATGTGTGGCTGTTCCAAATCGAGCATGTGTGACCATAGGTTGTTTTTGGCCTAGTGTCTGCCACACTCAACACCCTACTCTTTCCACTCCAAACAAACACTATCTTCCAAACCCACTCCCTGCCAAGTCAAAACTACCCCAACTTGTTTATTTACTCTTTCCCGCCAAAACCAAATGGGCGGCCAAGATCAAATTGCAGTCATCCATTGGCTCAAAGTGAAGTGGGATTTAACCATGGGACCCAACAGGGACTTAAAAAGCCTATAAAGAAGAAGTGAAGAAGCAGGTTGAAGGGGTTAGTTAGTTTTAGTTTAATTAGTGATAAAATAGAAATTAGTGGTTAGAATCATGTAATCTCTTTTCTTAGTATCTTTTCTGTTTTAAGACTCCATTTACATTTGTAATTTTAATCTTGCAGTTTAATTTAAGTTATCTTTAAGTTATCTCGAATTCGTATTTTCATTCAAAATCTCAAGTTTCTTGTTTTATCCTTTAAGTGTTGTTTACTTGGTTTCAAAATGTTGTTTGAATCTTGCTAAAGTTATTTGAAATCAAAAGACAGTGAACATTCAGAAAAGAAAAGAAATAAGAAAAATACAAAATAAAATTCAAAAAAATAAAAAATAAAAAAATAAGAAGGAAGAAGAAGAGAAGAAGAAGAAGAAGAAAACTATGGAATATGGGTTTAAAGCCTCAGGGAGGCTTTAGGACAAGATTATGCAATTTATGCTTGGTTTGGAGTTTACTGGGTACTTTGTAAGAAATTTCTTTTAGCTTAGTACTGTAGAATTGCTTAATAGCTTATTTCCTGTTTAACTTTGCCTACTTGTGGCACTTATAGCTTGTTTGATTTGTCTGATTCAAGTTTCTATAGTTTTGTTAGAGTTAGCATGATTTCCTTTATCCAACTGTTAGAATTAGCATAAGTGGAGCAACTTCTTATTGCTCAATAAATATTGCTTATTTTGGAGTTCAACTGTTTCTTTTGTCAAAATATAGCTTACTTTATGCTGAACTTTGAATTTCATTAGCTAAGTCTCATTTTTTAGTGAAAATCATCATAACAGCTAGTTAAAGGGGTGTTTGGCTCAGTTTGTTTCCCTGAGTTTTAGGTTGATTTTGTTGGTACTTGCTGTTGAGACAACTCTCACTAGGTCTTAATAGCAGGGTTAAAGAATAAAAACAAGACCTCACTTGAGAAAAAGTCAAAAATCATCTCACAGCCTCATTGGTGGTTCACTGTTAAGCATTTTTAGTCCATAATCATCATATTAGTTCATCAGTGTATTCTTAAGCTTAAATCAGTCTCATTGTTACTTATTACAACATTTTTACTGATTAGGATTCAATCAAAAGTTATCAAAGTCAAAAGTTCAAGTTAGATTGGAAAAAGTCAAAACAGCTTAGTAGTTAGTTTTTCCAAAACTTACAAGATTTTTCATGGTTTCATTCTTAGGTTTTAGCTTTTAAACTTCTGGAAAATTAAACTTTGGTTGCTCATCTGTATTGGACTATTTTTAGTTTATTTTTTTAAAATTTTTCTTATTGCTTATTTTAGTTTAACTTGTTGCCTGTTTGATCCATTCATACCCTGCACCAGGGGAGTTTGGGTTTTGACCCACATTTCATAAGCTCCTATCTGGTTCTCTTGTAAGCTTTAGACTTAGCTTTTGGGTGTTTTGCAAACTTCACTGTACCATCTACTTAGCCTAGTGCTTATTCTGTCCTAGTATTCGTATTTGCTTATTGTGCCTCTGAGTTCTCCTCATCAGACCCTATATACTGAGTCATCAGTATACATAAGCTAGTTCACAAGCTCCTAGTGAGCTTGTTTATGGAGCTTATTCTTAGATCTTGGGCTTTTTGAGAAGTCCATGTACCTGAGTTGCTAGTCCCAGGCTTGTCTTTGGTTTCCAAGCTTTTGCCATAAGCCATTTTAGGCCTGCAATTTGCCTGATTGGGTCTGCTTGGATCTTTGGATTCAGATTTGCTTATTAGTACTTGTAGCTTATTTCAGTGAGCTTTCTCACTTGTTGTTGCTTATTTAGATCTCCCTAGTCAGCCCCTAGCTAATTTTCCCCCTAAGTGCAACTTATTAGACCTTTGTGTAGCTTTTTAGTTTTCAAAGTTTCCATTTTTAAGCTTTTAAAGTAAACTGCTTATAATGTCTGCTTTTTCTGTGCTTATTGATGATTTTCAAGTTAAGTTGTAGTTACAAAAAATGTTCATCTTTATGTGTTGGATAAGTGTGTGTAATAAAATTTGAAAAAAAAAATATTTGCAAAAAAGTGGGTCTCATGGGATTTGAACCTGGGCCATTCCTCTCACACATAGACACAACACCACAATACCCAACCAGTCGCCCTAGGGTCTTTTTTCAAACATACTTTGCACAATTTAATGTTTGACCCTTTGTTGATTAGTTGGTATAAATAAGCCTTTCAGCTTATAACTGCTTATTTACAGCTTATTTGTACTGTGCCCCCCATCTTTTTTATTTTTCTTAGGTTCCACTTAGCTTATGGAATTTATAAAAAATGTTTCAGATTTTTAGAATAGTTTTTATATTTATTAGAATTTAATTAGTGTTTAATAGTAATTAAATCATAATAAATAGAATTTTTATTGAAATTGAAATTTTCTTTTTTCTAAAATTTTCTTTTGTCTTCTAGTACATAGGAAAATTAATTGTACACCCGTAGGATTAGCGTAGCATAAAATTCACGTTTTATTTTGCGCACTCGCGTTTTATTTAATAAACTTTTACATTTTTAAATTTAGGTTATGTTAGTAAAAGTAGTTTGTAAAATAAAGAAAAACCTAAAATACTAAAAAAAAAAAAAAAAAAAAAAAAGTGATAGCTTCTATTTAAGCCCTTTTAACTTATTTTTCTGCTTATTTATAAGCAAACTCTAATTTTAAATTTTGGTTACGTTTTAGGTTAACTGGGTTTCACGTTATTGTTAATATAGTTTGTTTAAATAGTTCTCATTCGTATTTCCTTAGTGTAATCATTCAAACCCTTATATACCCTTTTCTGTCCAAATCCACCCGATCACAAACCCATTTGATTACCATCACACCTCGCTGGGACATAACGACCCGGGAATACACTGTACTTCCACGGAGATTGACTCTTAGGCTGTTTGACTTAGTTGACCGTTCACCTGGTCAATTAGGTTGACTGCTTTTGCCTCAATCAAAATTTGGCGCCGCTGCCGGGGAGGTTGTGCGCGTATTCTAAACGGTTTTACAGATTAGTGAATCTGGATATACACTCATTGTATACTTACCATCCCTTGTTCATATTTTCTTATTATAAAAACAAAACAGTTCACGAAAACATTTTAAAATCAGTTTTCAACAAACACAAAAAACCCAAAAAGATTTTCTTTCTTATGTCTTTCCAAAAATCCAAAATATTCACCTTTACCCTCTATCCATTTGATTCTACCTTCTTATACCCCTCTCATGTATAATTCTTATGGCGTCTCTCGGTTATAAGTGTTTTCACTGTAAAAGCCCGATTGAGAACGGCTTTCGTTGTCTCCGGTGTATTTGTAAGAAATGTGGCAATAATTGTAGTAACATATTTTATACTGTGTGCAATCTGTTCATAAGTCCAAATTCTCTCAATGATTCACCAAATTCTTCCAACTACCCTTCACAGCCCGAGATACGTGCTATTAATGACAAACCGTCAAGAATCAATCCTGACCTTTCACGATACAAGGTTATAATGTCGTCAATCAAACGTACAAAGCTTAGGGCAGTGACTGAAAAGAACGACTTACCTAATCTTCACGTTCATCAAGAACAAAAACCCGAGACTATAACGGAAGTGGTGGAAATTCCTAGCTCTGAGAGCACACCACTTGTCCCACCTCCGGATTTTATTCCTTGTGTCGGTTGTGGTGAGCCGCTTTTTGGTTTACCATGTCGTTGGTGTACATGTGAACAATGTGGTAATGATATTCGAGACGGAAGTTGTTTGTTTTGTGGTTCGAGTAATTCATTTGCTTATGATCCAAATCAGAACTCATTCAACGACTCTTCAAATTTTTCCAATTACCCATCACATTCATACGAGCAAGAATCATATTATCCAAATCACAATGGTGCTTCGTATCAAAATACACCAAACTTTTCGTGTGAATATTGTTGGGGTCCTCACCAAGGTTTTGATTGCCAAAATAGTCAAAATTTTGGTTACGACCAATATCCATACAATTCACCAAACCAGACTCAACAGTTTAAATATTGTGAGTACTGTGGTGGCCCACACTACAGTTCTGATTGTCAATCGGGCAACACGCTTGTCTATGAGCAGTTTCCTGATAACAATTATGACTCTAGCACATACGACTCACAGCCACATCAGTTTTACTGTTGTGAATACTGTGGAGGTCCTCACTGCAATTCTGATTGTCAAACAAGGAATCCATTTCCTTGTAACAATTATGACTATTCATTTCAAGACCAACCTCCACAATACCCAATTATTCAACCAACTCCTCATGAAACTCAGCAAGACCTTTGTCTAAAGGTTCTTGAAGCATTGAAAGAATTTAAGGAGGGGTTGGCTACTACATCGTTTCAAGATTCTCGTGAGAAATCAATGGTAGAATTACTTGCTGAAGAACGAGATGCTAGAAACGAAATGAGCGTGGAAGAATTACTTGCTGAGCAAAGAGCTGCTAAAATACGTGCCAATCTTCGCTATGCTGCTCTATATGATGACGATGATGACAGTGATGATGATGAAGATAACATTGTTATTATTCAAAAAGATTCATCAGATTCATCTGTTGTGATTCCTTCCATGGAGAATCAGGAAGAAAATAATGTGACGAAGTCACTAGCCGATGATCAAATGGAACTTGAAGAATCCATAACTGCTAGTCCTTCTCAACTCCCTCAGTCTGTTATCACAGCCGAAGTTCACACTCACTTTCTGATCATAGGGGACGAGCATCTTAGCACTGTTCCTAAAAAGGAATCGGACGAATTCATAAAGTCTAGTGTTGAGAACCTTGTCCCAATCCCAAGAAAGTCACAGGGAATTCTTGATCATGTGTGTGACCTACCTTCTCCTCCTGAAAATCCAAAAGATCATTTTGAGACTTTCTCCAATTTTAATGATGATTGTACATCTTATGGAGAAGTTGAGTATAAAGAGGCACCACTGCCTCATTCTGATGTTGACCCTCTTATTGAGGAGTTCACAGATGAACTTACTCACATCAATCCACTTCCATTGGGAAGTAATGATGATCTGTTTGACCTGGAAACCGATATGGGAGAAACTGAAAATCTTTTAAACTCTAATCCCAATATCGAGCTTAGTATTTCACATGCTGATGAAAATTCTTTACCTTCTAGAGACATCAGTCATGTGGAAGGATTACCTTCTGAGCTAGTCAGCTTAGAAGAAGTGAATGATGAGACTGACACTGAAATCAAGGATGAAGCACTTCGTGCAACATTATTGAATGTCAATATCCTCATTTCAAAAATCGAGGCTTTCAAAGAGAAACCTATTTCATCTCCTATCCTCATTAAGGATAGTGACATTTTCTCCGATGATCCTATTCCGGAGTTTTAAGCCTTTACTTTTGATCCTATGGGAGAGAAGATTAGTGGCAGTACCACTTCTCATTCTCATAATTCTCTCCCCGATTATGAATCATTTACCTTCGATGAGTTCTCCTGTGAACTCACGCACATCAATTTAGAATATGATTCATTCACATTCAAGGAGTTCTCCTGTGAACTCACTCAGATCATATCTCCACCAGAGTATGATAACTTCTACTTTGATCTAGACACACCCGGGATATGTCTTGATCACATGAGCTTAAATGATGCGATTCATGATGATGAATCTATAAATTTTCCTGAGGATGATGATGAGTTAATCATGATGTTTATCATGACTTTCTTTCTCTTCTTCGCCTACCGGGTGACCTCTCCTGTTCTTCACTCCTTCGGGAATGAAGACATTATCTTTGACCCTGGCATCACCGCTTATAGTTTATACTATTTAAAGCCAGGGTCTGTACATCTCATCGGTGTGGAACTTTCACATGCTTCAAATGTTTGTCCAAATATCTTGAATGCAAGTCCGATGGAGATTGTTTCTTCCACATCATGCTTCCCCAAGAACAAATGAATTCGGGGTCGAGTCAAGCTAGCGACTCGGTAAACAAAAACAGTAGCATGTACTTAGGGTTTTCACCCTAAGTGTGGGGGAATTACCCCTGCTGTGGTTACCAATAAAGTGAAAAAAAAATTATGTTTCCACATTTAGCTTGTAATGTTGCCCTTTTACGTTCAAAGAGTCGGCATAATAGCCAGGACTTTGAATATTGAGGACAATATTCAATTCTAAGTGTGGGGGGGGGGGGGGGGGGTATTCTAGCGAATTTTATCACATTTTACCATCTAGTACCCCCGTTTTTGGCAAAAATTTTAAATTTTTTTTCACTTGAGCTTCAAAATTTTTTATGGTTATCAGTTCGCCATGTCTAAATGAAAAAAGGATTGGCTAATCCAGGAGCTAACGGCTCTTGGTAAAGATATCTCAAATCCGTTTACGGCTTACAATTTGCCCAAAATTGTATGGTATCTCAACTCGCCATATCCTAAAAAGTGAAAGAGTTGGCTAGCCCGCAAGATTATGGCTTGTGGTAAAGGCAGTGGAAAAACCATAATTGGTAATCAGCTCACCAAGATGTTGACTATTCCATCAAGAGTTGGCTAGTCCAGAAGCAAACGACTTTTGGTAAAGACAAATCAAATCCGTTGACAGCTGGTGGTTTGCTCAAAATCACATGGTTATCAAGTGGACCATAGTTCTTACTTGAACTGATACATTTGGCTACTCCAGAAGTAATGGCTTTTGGTAAAGATATTAAAATCCATTAAGTTTTCAAAACAGTTTATTGCTAGGGACTAGCAATAGTTTAGTGTGGGGGATTGATGAGTGCTCAAACACTCATCATTTTTGGTCAAATCTGAACTACAAAACATACAAAAACACTCAGAAATGCATCAAAATACTGAAAATATTCCAAAATTGTGTTTTATATGTTTTAGATGCAAAATGAGTGAAAACAGACGAAAAACGTACAAAGTTTGCATAATTGGCAGTTTCAGTCCCCCAACTTTCAAAAATTAGCAAAAATAGTCCCTGAGCACTTATTTTAAAAGAAAAGTCACCAAAGGTCCTTTTGAAATCATAAGTTGTCATATTTAGTCCTTTGGTGAAAAATTTCAAAAGTTTTGAGAAATTACAAGTTTAGTCCCTAGAGTTTCAATTTTGCCAGATTTGACCCTGGAAAGATTTTTGGATGGAAAAGTCAAAAAGGGTCTTGGGAAAGTCAAAAGTATCATAAATGGTCCTTGGAATGAAAGTTTGAAAGAATTGCAAATTGGTCCCTCAAGTTTCATCAGTTGGCAGTTTTAGTCCATGAAGGACCAAAAGTGAAAAAATTGCAATTTTTATCTTTGGACATTAACACTTGGCAAATTACACCCTTGAAGATACTTTGGAAGATTGACAACTTCAGCCCTCCACTTTTCATAAATTACAAATATGGTCCTTGTGTTTTTGTTATCTACAACCAATTGGACCCTTTGTTATTTAACCTAAAACCAAATCCAAATTAAACACTACCCAATCCCTGATCCAGAAAGATTACCAGGCCCAAGCCAAAAGCCCACCTCCCATTTTGATATTACTCCGGTCAACACACCAGTCAACCTCCACCTCAACCATATCCTTCCCTCTCCCCGTGACCCTGCTATCCCTGCCAACACCAAACCTCATCATCACCACTTCCCCCCTCCTCTGCCACACTCAACACCCTACTCTTTCCACTCCAAACAAACACTATCTTCCAAACCCACTCCCTGCCAAGTCAAAACTACCCCAACTTGTTTATTTACTCTTTCCCGCCAAAACCAAATGGGCGGCCAAGATCTAATTGCAGTCATCCATTGGCTCAAAGTGAAGTGGGATATAACCATGAGACCCACAGGGACTTAAAAAGCCTATAAAGAAGAAGTGAAGAAGCAGGATGAAGGGGTTAGTTAGTTTTAGTTTAATTAGTGATAAAATAGAAATTAGTGGTTAGAATCATGTAATCTCTTTTCTTAGTATCTTTTCTGTTTTAAGACTCCATTTACATTTGTAATTTTAATCTTGAAGTTTAATTTAAGTTATCTCGAATTCGTATTTTCATTCAAAATCTCAAGTTTCTTGTTTTATCCTTTAAGTGATGTTTACTTGGTTTCAAAATGTTGTTTGAATCTTGCTAAAGTTATTTGAAATCAAAAGACAGTGAACATTCAGAAAAGAAAAGAAATAAGAAAAATACAAAATAAAATTCAAAAAAATAAAAAATAAAAAAATAAGAAGGAAGAAGAAGAGAAGAAGAAGAAAACTGTGGAAGCTTGGTTTAGAGCCTCAGGGAGGCTTTAGGATAGGATTATGCAATTTATGCTTGGTTTGGAGTTCACTGGGTACTTTGTAAGAAATTTCTTTTAGCTTAGTACTGTAGAATTGCTTAATAGCTTATTTCCTGTTTAACTTTGCCTACTTGTGGCACTTATAGCTTGTTTGATTTGTCTGATTCAAGTTTCTATAGTTTTGTTAGAGTTAGCATGATTTCCTTTATCCAACTGTTAGAATTAGCATAAGTGGAGCAACTTCTTATTGCTCAATAAATATTGCTTATTTTGGAGTTCAACTGTTTCTTTTGTCAAAATATAGCTTACTTTATGCTGAACTTTGAATTTCATTAGCTAAGTCTCATTTTTTTAGTGAAAATCATCATAACAGCTAGTTAAAGGGGTGTTTGGCTCAGTTTGTTTCCCTGAGTTTTAGGTTGATTTTGTTGGTATTTGCTGTTGAGACAACTCTCACTAGGTCCAAATAGCAGGGTTAAAGAATAAAAATCAGACCTCACTTGAGAAAAAGTCAAAAATCATCTCACAGCCTCATTGGTGGTTCACTGTTAAGCATTTTTAGTCCATAATCATCATATTAGTTCATCAGTGTATTCTTAAGCTTAAATCAGTCTCATTGTTACTTATTACAACATTTTTACTGATTAGGATTCAATCAAAAGTCATCAAAGTCAAAGGTTCAAGTTAGATTGGAAAAAGTCAAAACAAGTTAGTAGTTAGTTTTTCCAAAACTTACAAGATTTTTCATGGTTTCATTCTTAGGTTTTAGCTTTTAAACTTCTGGAAAATTAAACTTTAGGTTTTAGCTTTTGACCCACATTTCATAAGCTCCTATCTGGTTCTCTTGTAAGCTTTAGACTTAGCTTTTGGGTGTTTTGCAAACTTCACTGTACCATCTACTTAGCCTAGTGCTTATTCTGTCCTAGTATTCGTATTTCTATTGCTTATTGTGCCTCTGAGTTCTCCTCATCAGACCCTATATACTGAGTCATCAGTATACATAAGCTAGTTCACAAGCTCCTAGTGAGCTTGTTTGTGGAGCTTATTCTTAGATCTTGGGCTTTTTGAGAAGTCCATGTACCTGAGTTGCTAGTCCCAGGCTTGTCTTTGGTTTCCAAGCTTTTGCCATAAGCCATTTTAGGCCTGCAATTTGCCTGATTGGGTCTGCTTGGATCTTTGGATTCAGATTTGCTTATTAGTACTTGTAGCTTATTTCAGTGAGCTTTCTCACTTTTTGTTGCTTATTTAGATCTCCCTAGTCAGCCCCTAGCTAATTTTCCCCCTAAGTGCAACTTATTAGACCTTTGTGTAGCTTTTTAGTTTTCAAAGTTTCCATTTTTAAGCTTTTAAAGTAAACTGCTTATAATGTCTGCTTTTTCTGTGCTTATTGATGATTTTCAAGTTAAGTTGTAGTTACAAAAAATGTTCATCTTTATGTGTTGGATAAGTGTGTGTAATAAAATTTGAAAAAAAAATAATATTTGCAAAAAAGTGGGTCTCATGGGATTCGAACCTGGGCCATTCCTCTCACACACAGACACAACACCACAACACCCAACCAGTCGCCCTAGTGTCTTTTTTGAAACATACTTTGCACAATTTAATGTTTGACCCTTTGTTGATTAGTTGGTATAAATAAGCCTTTCAGCTTATAACTGCTTATTTACAGCTTATTTGTACTGTGCCCCCCATCTTTTTTATTTTTCTTAGGTTCCACTTAGCTTATAGAATTTATAAAAAAAGTTTCAGATTTTTAGAATAGTTTTTATATTTATTAGAATTTAATTAGTGTTTAATAGTAATTAAATCATAATAAAAAGAATTTTTATTGAAATTTAAATTTTCTTTTTTCTAAAATTTTCTTTTGTCTTCTAGTACGTGGGAAAATTAATTGTACACCCGTAGGATTAGCGTAGCATAAAATTCACGTTTTATTTTACGCACTCGCGTTTTATATAATAAACTTTTACGTTTTTAAATTTAGGTTACATTAGTAAAAGTAGTTTGTAAAATAAAGAAAAATCAAAAATAAAAAAAAGTGATAGCTTTTATTTAAGCCCTTTTGGCTTATTTTTCTGCTTATTTATAAGCAAACTCTAATTTTAAATTTAGGTTACGTTTTAGGTTAACTGGGTTTCACGTTATTGTTAATATAGTTTGTTTAAATAGTTCTCATTCGTATTTCCTTAGTGTAATCATTCAAACCCTTATATACCCTTTTCTGTCCAAATCCACCCGATCACAAACCCGTTTGATTACCATCACACCTCGCTGGGACATAACGATCCGGGAATACCCTGTACTTTCACGGAGATTGACTCTTAGGCTGTTTGACTTAGTTGACCATTCACCTGGTCAATTAGGTTGACTGCTTTTGCCTCAATCACCTATTACAGAGATCGTTGTATGGTCTCAAGCAGGCACCTCGTGCTTGGTTTCAGCGGTTTGCAGCTTATGCTACTCGTATTGGTTTTTCTCACAGCAGATGTGATTCGTCCTTGTTCATTTTCAAACAGGGGCCTGATGTTGCTTACTTATTACTATATGTGGATGATATTTTGTTGACAGCTTCTTCTACAACATTGTTACAAAGGATTATTGCTTCTTTACATTAGGAATTTTCGATGACTGATCTTGGTCCGCTGAACTACTTTCTAGGCATCACTGTCACACGGTCTCCCAAGGGGATGTTTCTATGCCAGAAACAGTATGCGTTGGAGATTCTTTACCACGCCGGTATGCGCAACTGTCATTCATGCCGGACTCCTGTCGATACAGAGTCCAAGTTGGGAGCTGATGGTTCTCCGGTCTCTGATCCGACTCTTTACCGGAGTCTTGTCGGGGCTTTACAGTACCTCACCTTTACTAGATCGGATTTTTCTTATGCAGTTCAACAGGTTTGTCTTTACATGCATGATCCTCGGGAGCCTCATCTTGCTGCTCTTAAAAGGATTTTACGTTATGTCTGCGGTACTTTGGATTATGGTCTTTAGTTGTATTCCTCCATGACCTCTTCTTTGGTGGCATATTCAGATGCTGATTGGGTGGGCGGGTTGCCCAACTACTAGACGTTCTACTTCAGGTTATTGTGTTTTTCTTGGCAACAATCTCCTATCTTGGTCTTCCAAGAGGCAGTACACTTTATCATGTTCTAGTGCTGAGGCGGAGTATCGTGGTGTTGCCAATGCAGTGGCTGAGACTTCATGGTTGCGGAATCTTCTTCTAGAGTTGCACTCTCCTCTACGTTCAGCCACTATCGTTTATTGTGATAATGTCAGTGCGGTATATCTATCGTCTAATCCCGTGCAACATCAACGCACGAAACATATCGAGATTGACATTCATTTTGTTCGGGATCAGGTTGCTACTGGAAAGGTTCGCATCTTACACGTTCCTTCACGTTATCAGTATGCTGATATTTTCACAAAGGGGCTTCCGTCTGCATTGTTTGATGAGTTCCGGACCAGTTTGAGCGTTATGCGTCCTCCCGCTCCAACTGCGGGGGGCTGTTAGTAGTATTATTATGTATTATGTATTGGGCCAAGCCCGGTTAGTTAGCATCCATGTATTTATATACTCATTGTATTCCCTTTTATGATATACAAAAACACATACATTGACACTTCTTTGCAAATGAAGACTTTAGATTTAGCTCTTCTTTTGCAGACATGGTTTGCATACGAAGATATAAAACCCCTGAAAAAAAAATGACACCTTAGTCAGCAGCGAAAGCTATGCAATGCATTTAAATGATGAAAATAGTTGACTATTGATCTTAACAGGTTTGTATGGTATTCTGCAACTTAAATATCAAACAAGAAGCTACAATTGCACTCACTTAGCATTTTACTATTATGTTATACTTATAGTTATAATCATAAAAGTATCAATGCATGTAATGAATACATTCACATAGATTTATTTGCTTATGTTTGTTCTACACTTCTACATACAACTAAACTATATTGGACTTAAGTGATATTGTGGCGGTGTATATACTTTATAGTGAAACTTGGTCATGTACACTCACTCATTCAGGTTCTATTGTTCTTACTTTCCATCTTGTAGTGTAAAACAAATTGTTTAGTTTATTTTTTATCAGAAACGTATCAATGTCAACTCGAAAAATATCCGTCCGGTTACTCAAAACTACAAAACAGGCTAAAATGTGAGGCTTCCAATAAAAGCAAGCAGGGTCTATGGATAATTATGTAGTAATTAAAAAAAAAAAAACAAATCCAGAAAATATTAGTGAAAGACCTTCAAATGATCAAAATAATTTTTCAAACACAAAGGATAATGAGGTTATTATGAAAGAAGTACCAAATAATCAAGAAAATCATTTTGATCCTAAAGGTCATGCTCAAGAAGCGGAAGAAGAACAAATTGACGAGTTACCTAATTCAAATCCTAAAAATATTTTTGATCCAAGTCAATGGACATTTATTGATAATAAATTGAGATTTTGCATCAGAAAAAGCTAGAAAAGTAAGTTTCATATAAACAAATTTTCAGCAAATAACTTTTATAAAAAGTCTCCGTTTTAAAGCTTTGCTTTAGGCCTCCGCGAAGGTTGAGCTGCCCCTCAGTTTAGTGGTGTAAGCTTTTTTTAGATGTCCAGGTAATATTACTATACGGGGCATTCATGAAGCTTTTGTGGGTCGCCCAAAAGATTATATATTATTTATGGCTATGCTTGCTTCCTAGCTCAATAAAGAATCCTGGACCTGCTTTTCCAATTAGGTATATCCACATGACAGCAAAAACAATCTAAAGATATTTTTTGTGATGAATGGCTATAAACGATCAATACATATTCCAAAACCGGATAACTTTTTGAAGTATGAACTTTAATTGCCAACAAATGTATGAGATCGAAAACACACCAGCTGTTGAGCATTTGTAAGGCCACAAAAAAAAGAGTAAAGGTGAAAAAGCAAATACACGCGAAAAATGTCCATTTCTAAATGAGTAGAGATATGTCGTTACATGCAATTTTGGGACCACAAAACAAGTCATATTATACAAAAAATGTGGCCTTAAATTGCTGAGGGGATGAAAATATCTTCCATGTTTTTGGATGACTAGTGCTCATGGTACACACATTTCTTATGATTTTGACATGTCCACCAAGAGTTATCAAGATATAAATATAAATTATAGTATATTCTTGTTTTTGCATGTTTTAATACCTTTTTCAGTAGCAGGTCAAAACTAACTCTAACTTTCCTGGTATATGGACTTGTTCAGTGGTCTGCATTCTAGGACATTAAGGCAGAAAATCATATCTTATCATAAAAGGAGTATTAAACAATGCATAGTGTGTGGTGATACAAAAAAGAACACTAATTTAATTAATTTCTTGGTTGCAGCTAGATGGTTTATTATCCTTTTGATTTGGTGCATATTTTAATAGAGATATCCTAAGCATATCTATCCCATTTTTTTTAAGATGAAGTTGTACACTCAAACTTACTGATGATGAATGAGATGTGCATATTTGCTTTTAGACAAAATCCTTGCATAGTCTATGCAATACCCTTCCAGACTCCTATGTTTTATCCTATACTAATGTTGAACTGGATTCGCTTAATAAAAACAAACTGTTAGAACAGAAGTTCATGGTTACTATTATTTACCACCATTTTTTTAGCAAGACTATTATTACCACCGTAGAAGATTGAAAAATCACTTGTCATTAAAAAGCTATATTAATCATTGTAGAAATGGAATATCATATGATCTAAAAAGTATACAAAAAACTTTGTATTACATTGTACTATTTCTAAGTAATACAAAACCACCTATCTTGCAAAATCTTACAACAGAGTAATGGAACATGTTAATATGTACGAAACTTTGAGGACCGAGTGTTTCTCCAAGGTAAGGCGTCAATTTAGGCTCCTTCTTGAAAGTAGAGTGATCTAGACAAAGCCGCAGGATTCGCCTGTAAAACTGGATAAGCATTGGTGACTTTCTGGCTGTTGTTTTCTTCGCTGTTACCAAAGGCCTTAAAGATCCCTCTTGTCCCAATTGTTTCGTTTGTGATTCCAAGTGTTGACCAAATAGAACTCTTTGCAGCTTCATCAGGATCATCAATTCTAAGTGTCTTTGGAACCAAAACCGAACTCTTATGTTTCTTTGTCTCTTCGGAAACATTCGGTGTTAGCATTTCCCCATCTCGTGAATGTTTTCCTAAGCTAGGTGTTGACGATACGGGTAACCATTGAATATAATTCACATAATTCGAAGGGTATGCACTGGGAATCGGAATAACTGAATTCCAAGGAATATATGACCAAGACACCCCTGGAATACATGCAACATTAGGGAAACCATTTCTAGCATGTGTTGTTTCATCTACCGAATTAGAAGTTGTCACAGTTGATCCACTAGAGCAATCATCAGTATTCTCTTTATTTACGCAAGAAACCGAACTATCAACATGTTGCAAATCCAAACCAAAAGAAATAACATTAGGAGCTTCATGGTATATATTTTCAAAGCGACTACTAGATGTCGGATTCTTGGGTTTTCGACGACCTGCACCAACGGGCAGGGTTCTCCTGGTGCCTCCAGCAGTCCAGTACCGCTGGCAGCTCTTGCATAGATGTCGAGGCTGCTTAACATTATAATTATTGTAGTAACAGAACTTTGTGTCCATGCTATTACAACGAGGACACGGGAGAATTTTATCGGGCTTTTTCAGTATATCATGTGGCGAATTCGTTGCATCACCTTCGGTTTCAGTCTCATGCTGCTGATTATTTTGTCTTAGTTGTTCATCCTGTAAAATGCCAAACATAATTTTTAGACATTGGTATTCCATATAATCGTCTTTTCTGGTAAACAAATCTAAAAAGCACAGTTAGATTCTACATATTTATACACTTTAGACAATTATTAAGGATTTTCTAGCAAGAACTACTTATTCTATATGAAGTAAAAAAAAATATATAACTAATGTTCTATGCATCAAATTTTCAAGATTTTTGAACCCAGCCAAAGCCTAAACTTGAAACTCTACATTCAAATAATAAACATGATATTTATACGAAAAAAATATTAAGCATGTGCATGTGTTTATGAACTAAATATGCACCTCTTTCAAACTATACTTCTCATCCATCTTCAAGCTATGTGGACACGATATCATTGTGCCAAACAATCTGATACCAGTAGCTTCCATCAATATGAATTTCTTAGTAAAAGGACTAGTGAGTGGTGGCTGTTGTTTAGCTAGAAAGTGTAGAAGGTGTAGTATATGTTTGTGTTGGACTGTTGGCAGATGGTAGTAGAAGTATATAGGGCCAAAGGTGCTGTTTTATAAGGGTTATGAATTATGTTGCTACTCAATCAATAAGGATAGATCACTCTAGGAGTACTTTTTTGCGTTTCTAGCCTTTTACTTTTTCTATTTACATACCAACTTTTAATAATGTTTGTATATCATATTGTCATTATATTATGTCATGTCACAACTTAATGTATCTTTATCCATTATTAATAGGCATTAATATAGATGTAATGATATACCGTATACGCACAAAAGACACTGCTAAAAAATGGTATGTAAAATTTGAAAAAAACGTCTGATGCATAAGAAAAATATAATGGCTAGTTAATTACATCATTTAGAAATGATTATACTTAATTGTTATAACTACATAATATATGGTAAAATCTAAGATTTCTTAATAATCTCAAGCTTTTTCATTTTGATATCATTTATTATATTATGTAACAATGAAAAGAAGATTAATTAACTTTTATTGATATGAATTTATATATGTTGGTTTTTTTATATAAAATTCTCACATCACTTTTGTGAATGGCCATTAATAGATTGTTTTATAACAAAACACCGTTGTGCCTCGTCTACAATTAGCATTTCATTTTCTAAACATAAAAGTGATAAAACAATATACACATTTCAGCGGACATGGTTTTATTTATCTTTAGAAAATGCAAGGTTTACTTCAAATCTTAGAGGGAGGTAAAAATGATAGAAAAGGGTTTTCAACAGCTTTTCGATACTATCGAAATTGTTTCATATGTGTTAGAGCTTTGATATTTTCTTTTAATGGAATACATGTATTCATATTTGTGGAAAAACGTCTCTTTTGTGGAGTAGTAGATTCTTGTAATGTTCTGTCATACGATCGATTTTAACTTTTCTTGCTTCCAGCCCCTTGCTTTGTCTCATACATAACACTTTTCGTATTAACATCTTTGACCACTTAACACTTGATAATAACATACTAAAGTTTTTAAAGCCTTATAGCACTTGAGTCGTTTATTTGGTTTATAAGTTATTAGTAAGGCCCCCAAAAATATAATAAGAAAAAGTATTTAAAGGAAAGATAACTAAAAGGAAAAAGGTAGGGAGAGGTGGGGTCCATGAGTGAATGCGTGTAAATTATGTGAGCCACAAATATATGTTGTGGTCTTGATATGTTTGCACCTTTTGGTTGCATGCAAAAAGCGGTGCACCTGGGTCCAGCATTTGGGTATGGCACCGTGTAATATATGTCGATAAAATAAACAACCAATGATAACAAGGAAGAGACAAATGTGTCGTTTTGTAACTTGTTAAAAAGAGCATCTTTTTTATGTATATGAATCTTTAGTCTAATTTTGAATAGCGGATATACTTGTTTTTGTCAATCAAAAATACCTGAGTTATGATGTTATTAAAACTGAGGACAAGTTTACATGTTATTAAAATTGTGTAAGAGCACAAGGTGGGATTGATGCTATCTGTTTGTGTTAGGGAAATTTGTAAAACTCTAAAAAGACATTAATTTTCAAATTGAGTTAATTTTGTGTCATATTGATAAAACAATGACTCTTTTGTGAAATTGTTAGTTACCTTAAAATGTGAATTATTATTTGTTTCATTTTGCTGATAAAACGTGTTTTTTATGCAAATTACACAGCCATCAATTTCGATCTCATGTATATGTAAAATTATAAAAATTTTCATCAAACAAATTATATCAATAAACGTATTTTTTTTATCCTCTTTAATTTGATGTTCATTTTATTATTTTTACTTAATGTTTTTTTTTTTTTTTTTTTTTTTTTTTTTTTTTTTTTTATAAATTTTCACAAAATATCGTAATATATTCATAATAGTAGCTTTTGCGTTTTATAACCTTACAAACAAGAAAAATGATACATAACAAAATACTACCGGAGTACGTAACTAATTAATGTTTTCTCTCACCTGAAAAAGTTTTCTTTCACCTGACACAAGTAAACTCTATTGTGACACAGTTTCTTTTTCCTGACACAATTTCTCTCCTTATTAGTCAATGTATATTCCATATACGTATATTTGTCTCAATTTTAGTTAAACAACACAATAACAAAAGATACCTCACACCAACTCTGTTGTATCTCTAATTTCTATATGATATTAGTTATATTACAAACAAAACTAGAAACTTAATGAATACACACTCACGATGATCAACAATACACATTGAGGTCGGATTATTTTTGAAGTACATATTATAAGTTCATATTCTAAGTTGAAAGTTACAGGGTTGGAAGTAATTTATTAAAGGTGTAAGCGTAGAAAAACACAATTTGACTTACTCAAAACAAGTTATTAAATCTCAATTTAACAAATCACAAACTAATCTTAATCAGTTAAACAACACAATCACAAAATATACCTCACAGCCACACCATTGTATCGCTAATTTCTATATGATATTAGTTATATTGCAAACAAAACTAGAAACTTAATGAATACACACTCAAGATGATCAAAAATAAGAGAGAGAGAGAGAGAGAGAGAGAGAGAGAGAGAGAGAGAGAGAGAGAGACTTCATATCAAGAATGAGAAATAAGCCAAAAATATGGCTTTCATACTACTAATCCTCATCTTTGACATATTGCATAACCAGGTCCTCAGAATAATAGCCCCTCTGTGTTTTTCCATTATCTTTTAGAGGTAAGTGTTCCAACTTTTGTTTAAATATAACGAGGACTACAAAACAAGATAACAAAGTAGCAAAATTAGTCCTTAAGGTTAAATACCAGAGATAAAATTTAGTCCTTTCAACATCTCCCTTAATCTGATTTCTTATATACATCTACTAAGTTTCTATTTCAAGATGCTTGTTCTTTCATGAACACATGATTGACAGCAATTTTGATTACACAACTGCTATCATAGTGAATTGGAACATGTAAAGAATTTCCACACTTGAAATCCTTTAAAAATTTCAAAATCCAAATTACTTAACTGGTAACAAAAGCAAGAACTCTATACTCTGCTTCTGTTGAATATTTAGAGAGAGTATTTTGTTTCTTGCTTTTCCAAAAAACCAATGAATCAAACACAAATACACAATAACTAGTGACAAACTTCTTTGTAACAATACATTTTGCCCAATCAGCACAAGAATAAGCATTTAAATACATACTCGAGCTTTAGTAATATGAAGACCCATACCTAGAGATCCTTTAGATATCTAAAGATCTTAAAAGCAGTTTTGAGATGAGACTTAAGAGGAAAATGAATAAACTGACTTAAATAGTAAACAACATAAGAAATATCAGGTCTTGTATTAGTCAATTAAATTAGTTTACCCATCAGGTTTTGATAATCAGTTATATTCTCAGGTAAAGAGTCGTCATCATTAGGTTCATTAGAAATAACAAGTTCATACTGTAAAGGAATAGCCGGTGGTATGCAGGCCAGCATGCCAAACTCAGACAACAAGCCAAGACAATATTTTCTTTGATTAAGACAAACACCTTTATCAGTATCTATAACTTCAATGCCAAGAAAATATTTAAGTTTTCCAAAGTCTTTAATCATAAACTTATAATTAAGAAAACTTTTAAACATTTCAATCTTAGAAATGCTATTATGAGTTATGATTATATTATCTACATAAACAAGTAAAGCAATAAACACTCCTTTATCAGATTTAGTATATAAATAATAATCATAATTTTTTTTTGCTAAATCCATTTTCACTAAGAGCATATGTGAGTTTAGCATTCCATTTCCTAAGAGCTTCTTTTAAACTATATAAATACTTTTTACGTCTACAAACTCTAGTATCATTAGCAGGAAAATAACCACCAGGAAACTATATAAAAGTAGTTTCATACAAATCACCATATAAGAAAACATTATTAACATCTAACTAAAACACAGACCACCTATTCTTCACATCAAGATTTACCCTAGAGAGAGAGAGAGGCTTTCTCGAATATGTATTTCAATGAGCCCATGCGAGTGATGAGCCAATTTTCTAACAGTAACTATTTTAACAATAGAAGAAAAAGTTTCTTCGTAATCAATACCTTCCCTTTGGTTATATCCTTTTGCAACAAGTCTAGCTTAATATCTTTCAATTTTACCATTAGATTTATACTTAATTCTAAAGACCTATGTATAAAATGTGAGACAAATATTTTATACAAAGTTTATTTTACAAGTTATTTTCTTAGTTTAACAAAAAATTTTAATCAAATTAAATAATTTGAATTTCAAAAATCTAGTTTTTTCTCTCCCAAATAACCATTCCAGCATATTTAACTTCCCCACAAAAGACAAAAAAGGAGCGTGGGATGGTACCCTTAGCTCCGGACGGTACCGTTAAATATATAAAGGTACCGTCCACCCGTTAAACGCCCATATTTTCCTTACCTATAAATAGCAGTTTAAATCTCACATTTTCATAACCCTTTTTTCACATAATTTTTCTGATATCATTTTTCACTTACTAGTTTCATTTCTTTGATCATATACTTAGTTTAATCTCATTCATTAGTGATCCAACTATTCTTCTATCATAACTGCAAGTGAAGAATACTTATATTCATCAAGTTATCAAGGGTCTTAGTGTAATTAGATCATAAGTAACATTGGTTACTTTCTTGTTATATTTTAGCATACATCAAGATTATCATCTCCATCATTGTGTAGTGGTGTTATTGGGTTGATTAAGTTGATTGTGAGTTTTTTTAACTCGTAAGTCTTTTGGTTAGATTGTGTCAAGATCAGGTGGATCTTGTGTGTAGTTTTTTAGTTGTGTTAATTGTGCCAAGATTGGAAGGATGTTGTGAGTTAGTTAGAGAGATCGTGTTGATTGTGTGGTAGATTGGTTCTAGCTAAGATTAGAACACAACATCTAGCTTAGTGTCAGAAATTGGATAAGCAACATGTACGGTGTTCTCTACCTGAAAGGTGTTTGTTGACATAGTGAAGTGAACTCAGAGCGGAGTATGGAAAAAAGGAGCTTCGTTACCGAACCGCTATAAATCACGGTGTTATCCTTCTTACTCTTTACTTTTATCTTACTTTCATTAATTCATAGTTCGGAGTAGATATAGTTATTATATTGTGTGTTCATATTGTTGTTGATTGATTTGACAAAAACCAAGAATCTAAAGTTTCCATAAACGTAATCTTTAAACAAAAAATCAGTAAAACTATTCAACCCTCCCCCATCTAGTTTTCCACAACTCTCACCATCCAACCAACATAGTTATATCAACAAATCCCGATCGCTGAGAAGCATCAGACTTTATTTGATGAAATGCTTGTTGATTCAGATCTTATCGAAGAAGGTATTGAATTTTTTGAAGCACTCAGCATGAGTATCGAGCGAGCTTAACACCGACAGGAGACGTGTAGGGGCGATGCACTTCGCAAGAGACCCCATGCTGATTATCATGATGATCATCATAAGGGGGAGAATGCGAAGAGGCAAAGATATATAGTGGAATCATCTATACCCCGTACCTAACATACACCTCATCGGTAGCAACAACAAAGCATTGGCAGTGCTGGGGTTGTTGAAGAATGTGTTGTATTATGTGAAGCTCCAACCGAGGGATTTGATGCATCGGGGGATACAATTGATGATGAAGGTGAAGTGGTTAATAAGGCTAGTGATATAAAGGGTAAAGAAATTATTATTGAAGACCGGTGGAGGAGATTGATGATGTAGTGAATGCTAAGATAGTTGATCTTGTAGAAACGTATAGGGGGTGAATACGTCCTTTTTAAAATTTAAAATGTTTCGCATCAAATTTTCGATCAAGTGTGACTAAATATGAATAGTGGTTATGTCACTCATAACAAATATATATGTCACTCAATTACAAGTATACAAGCAATCACATAAACATAAGCATAATACGAGATTTAAAAGTATTTAGCTACAGTTGATTGCACTGGGGACGGTCCCAAAAATACACCGACAGTCCCTTAAATGTTGTGGACCGTCCCTGTATAAAGGACTGCAGCCAGTGGGCATGTCTATGAGCAGATGTGTGATTAATTATGTATTTGCATTTTTTTAGTTGTTTTAGTTTATATCTCAAGCATAATCACAATCTAAGCAACTAGCTACACAAACACAACCTTAAGTTCAAGAAGATAAATGCGAGAAAGGAAAGTAAAGAGAATAGAAGAGAAGACACAAACCAGACACGGTGATTTATAGTGGTTCGGCACGAAGCACCTCTTCGTCCTACTCCACTCCCCGAGTACCACACTCGAGAGTTACTTCACTAGTCAACACGCTCCATTATGGCAGAACAAACAGTACACAAGCTTACACCAAGTTTAACGACACTAAGCGGAATATCGAGTCCTGATCCTAGCTAGAACCAATCTATACCAAAGCCCACGTGGCTACACGAACAAGCACTCTTGTCCTACTTAGATCGACACACGATCCAAGTCTTCACACGAACGAGCACTCACGTTCACTTGAATCTTCCCCCGATTCAAGCCTTCACACACGGACTTCACTAAGTCCAAATCTTCACCCTAGAACTCCACTAAGTCCTAACCTTCACACGACAATACACAAACTATTACAAGTCCTAATCTAGATCCAACACTTGTCGGACTTACATGTTGTCCGTTTCAAAACTAACCACGACTCACACACAAGTCGGATCTACTAATATACAATAATAGAGTTTAGAGGAAGAAGAGAATCGTAACACTAGTTATGTTTGTGTGTGGACTCAATAACACTTCGATTCTTGCCGACTTCGAGTGTTCTTCTCTTGCAGTTGAGATAGAGGATGACGGGATCACTTATAAACACATGCCAAAGAGTTATAGTGATCAAAGAAGAAGAAAGGAAAGAACAGAAAATTTTGTGCTAAGAGGATTACCAAAAATCTGATGAAAATAGGTCAGTATTTATAGCCAGCTCGAGGAGCGGGGGACGGTCACTTAAACCTTGGACGGTCCTTTATTAATAAGGGACTGTCATTGATGAGTGTGTAAATACTCATCATTTTATACCCATATTGGACTATAAAAATACTGAAAACACCCAAATATGCCCAATTATACTGCAAATATCATTGGATTGTGTTTTTATGTGTTTCAGATACAAAAGGATTGAAAACAAACGAAACATGAGCAAAGTTTGCACAATTGACAGAATCAGTCCATGAACTTCCAGAATTGGCAGATTTGGTCCCTCGAAGAGTATTTTGGATGAAAAGTCAACATTGGTCTTTGGGAATCCAAAAGTTGTCATAAATGGTCCTTGGAATGAAAGTTTAAAGAAAGGGCAAGAATGGTCCCTCAACATTGCAAATTTGGCAAAACAAGTCCCCGGGTGTTTTAAATTGAAATTTTATGCAATTATGGTCCTTTGGTTATTCAAGTTTCGCATATTTTACCCTTGGACCAAGTTTGGAAAAGTTACACTTCCAGCCCCTAAACTTTCAAAAAATTACACAATTGGTCCTTGTGGTCAATTAAATACCAACCGAACCCTTGTTGTTATTTTAACACAAAATCCAATCCACCAAACAAAACCAATCCAAGCCCAAAACCCTAACCTTGGCCCAAACTCTCCCAAGCCCGTTTCCATTTTACAAATAAAAATCCCCTCCGGTCAAAGACCAGTCAACACCACCATCACCCTCACCTTTCCCTGGTTTCCCGCTTCTAATCCCCCTTATTTCCTGTACCTTCCCAACATCCCTGTCCCCTCCACACTCCCCCAACAACCTACTAACCACCCTACACCCCATCCCATGTGACAATACTTCCCCCTCCTCCAGGTCACCAATCCACCAAAACCCATTTTCCTGCCAAAAGTACATTCAAGGGCTGAGATCAAAACAAGCCCATCCAACGGCTTAGAAATAAGTGGGAAAGTTAAGGAACCCCACCCTGGTCTATATAAGTGAAGAAAGAAGCAGAATGGAAGAGTTAATTAGCTTTTAGTTGTAGCTTAGTATAGCTTGTCGTTGTAGCTTAATTTCCCTTCTTAGTTGTAACTCTTAATTTGAAAAAGTTGTAAGCAGTTTTTCTAATGTAGTGTAAACTTTATTTAACCTTAATTCCAAGAGTTTTTGCAGAATTCTGTTTTTGCCATTATTAGTGAAAATCTCATTTTAAATTTAAAAGTTGTTAAAAGATGTTGATCAGTGTTCCCTTAAGCTCCTTTAACCTCATTTTTAAGTTTTTAAAAGTTTATAAAGCTTTTAAACCAGTTCAGATCATAATTGCAAAAATACACAAAAATTCCAAATAAATAGTCAAAAATTCAGAAATCATTGTACATTGATGATGAAGCAAGAAGCAGGGTTAATAATGGATGACCCTTGGTTTTAGAACCTCAAGGGAGGTATTAGGATAGTTTTGGTTCCTTGGTTACTTATTTTTTAGCTTGGACACAAATTGTAAGCATTTCTCAATTTTTTCTATTAGTACTATAGCTAGGCTTAATTTAAGCTTATATGTTGTTTTTATGCTTGATTAGTGAATTTAAGTTAGAATATTTCTTAATGGTACTTACTTGGTAATTAGATTACTTGTATTGATCATTGTTGGAATCCACTGTCAAAAATGAGCATACTAGTGATTTATGTGTCATGATGTTATTGTTTGTGTATTTTAACTTAATTGCATTTATTCCATCATACTAGAGTTTTGTTAATCAGTTTCCATGGTCAAATCATCCAAATGCTTTGAAATTCATCATTTCAGTTACTTAAAGGGGTGTTTGGTTCAGTGTGCATCACTGAGCTTGAGTGAGTTTCTTGGGTTGTTGTTGTTTGTTACTTGTTACATTAAGTCTATTTTGGTTATATCAGTCATAAAAAACTTGTCTCATTTACTCAAAAGTCAAAATCCTTTCTTGATCTCATTTTGTTAATTAACTGTTAAGGAGTAGGATTTTAAATCTCTTCATTCCTTTCATTATTGGTTGTTATAACTTATTTTGATCTCTACTTAGCTTATTATATCATGTTCATTCAGTTGATTAAGATCAAATTTCAATAAAGCCAAATATTAAGTTTTGCTTAAAAAGTCAAATTGCAAGTTCTTAGTTTTTCCAAAAGTTGTGGGAATTTTCATGGATTTGTTTCTTGGTATTCTGGTCTGATATATTAGGATTTTAACATTTTGTTGCTCAACTTTATTCTAGTATTTTTGTATTATTTTTAGTAATTTTTTTAGAGAGCTTAATCTGTGCTTAAAGTTGGGTAGTTGTGCAATTTATTCCCTGCACCAGGGGACTGATCCCACAAGGCCATGTTCATAAGACCCTTGTGAGCTTATCCATGGAGATTGTCCTATGTATTTGAGTTCTTTGAGAAGCCCATGTACCTAACTTTCTAGTTCCTAGCTTCCCTTGGTTTTCAAAGCTTATTTCCTAAGCTTATTTGAAGCGTGCAAACAACCTTGAAGGCCTGTTTGGAATTCAGTGGTTGGATTTGCTCATTGTGTTTCTTTTAGCTTATTCAGGGAACTTTTCTTGTTGCTTTTGCTTAATCTAAGTTCTTTCACTTCCTTCTAGCTTATTTTTAGTTCTTGTTCAGTTTTTAGCTTATTTTGTAACCTTTTACAAGCTCAAAAGTCCATTTTCTCCTTATAAGCCTAACTGTTGGATCATTAAGCTATCATTAAGCTTATTTGTAATTTTTAAGCAAAGTTGTTTTCACAAAAGTTGGTTATTTTTAGTGTTAAAATGTTTTTGTAAAAAAAATCCAAAGAAAAAAACAATTTGTGCAAAGTGCCAGTGGTTGGGATCGAACCTGAGACCTGTTGGTCAAACTAGTCAAAACCAAACCAAGGCCATGCACCATCTGGGCTAGTGGTGTATTACTGTTTATATTTTCCCCATTTTTTTATATACTAGTATTAGTTCTTTTAGCTTATTATAACTAGTTAGCTTATTTTCCAGCTTATTTATAAGCTTTTCACACTATTTATATTTTCCTAGCTAACTGATATTATTAAGTATTTTTATAAAAAGTTTTAAAATTTTTACTGTTCATCTTATATTTTTTATAAATTAAATTAGTTTAAATAGTTATTAAATAGTAATTAATTAATAATAATAATTTAAATAGTCTAAAAATTATTTTTCTTTTTCTTAAAATTTTCTTTTATCATTAGGATTTTAAAATTTTAATTTTCATCCCCGTAGGGTTTGTATTTCTAAAATTTCATGTTTTATTTTGTATGTTTACGTTATTTTAATTTAAACATAGGGAAAATTACCAAAATGGCCCGTTGCCCTGCGGTCTAGGCATATTTAACCCTTTTTTGAAAAATTCGCGTTTTAGTCCAAGTTGCTCTGGGCAACTTTCGTACAACCAACCGAAAGATGACAAGTGTCCTCAAGTTGCCCAAAATACAAAAAGTTGCCCCAACGTGGCACTCTGTAGTTGGCTATGCACTAGTTGCCTAGGGCAACCCGGGCTAAAATGGGAATTTAAAAAAAAAAAAAAAAAAAGGCTAAATATGCCTAGACCCAGGGCAACTGGGCTATTTTACCAATTAAACGTACGCGTTTCAGTTTTCAAACGTTTTTAGGTTATTTGATTTCCAGTATTTGTTCTAATAGCTTGTTTAAGTCATTTCCTTTTATATTTTCTTAATTCAATCACTCATAACCCTTTCCCATCCAAATTCTCCCGATCACAAATCCGTTTTAATACAATTGCACGCCTCGCTGGGACATAACGACCCGGGGATACACTCTACTCCTTGGTTACTTGGTCTAAGCCGTTTTGACCTTGTTGACCATCTACCTTGATCAATATTGTCTAACTGTTCAGGAAAAATCAAAATTTGGTGCCGCTGTCGGGGAGGCTGTGCTGCGTATTCTAAACGGTTTGCAGATTAGTGAATCTGGATATACGCTCATTGTATATTTACCATCCTTGTTCATATTTTCATAAAAACAAAACAAAGCGTAAATTTTACCATTTCAGATTACTCAAGGATTACTAAGTGTGACCTAAGAGGAAACGATTTGGTTTATCAAAACGATTTCCAAAAACATTGTAATTTAGTTTTCAACGAACACAAAAAACCCAAAAATATTTTCCTTCTTTGTTTTCATAAAATGTTTTCCAAAAACTCCAAAAATATTCACCTTTACCCTCTTACCTCTTTGATTCTTTACCCCTTACCCTCTGTAACCATTTGATTCTTTCTATGTCTCATCCTCACCCTCTTGGTTGTCAATGGTGTGGTGGCCCTCATAATGATGGTAATTGTAACACCTAAAATCCGAGAACATGTGAAAAGACCAAAATGCCCCTACATGATTAAAACTTAATTAAAAGCTTATAAAGTCTCCAAATTAATTCCAAACCTCAAACAATGCACAAGTTATACATCCAAATAATTTTAACAATTACATTAAACATTTATACAAGTTGTGAAATTACCAAAATAACCCTTAATAGCCGAATGATATTTTAATTTACATTTACTTTGAATTAAAAGTGATAAGAACATTTTAAATATGGAAAATACCTATCAATGCTTATCCTTAGCTACTAGGCCGAATTTTTGGCCCATATTCCCCCCCCCTAACCGGCCACAATCAGAATAAAAGTCAAAGATCTCATTTGTTTCCCCAAAACCCTAAATTCGATTTAACAAGCACACAAATAAACTCCATAGCCTCCATTCGACAATACCAAAATTCCTAAGCATTTTTCTGAGATCATACACTATCCAAGGAACCCTACAAAAATCCCTTTCGAATTGTGGTGGCTTGGTTCGATCGTGGTCCTCTTTTTCTTCTTAGCGAGCCGATTTTAAAGGTAAATCCATTTTGGTTGATTCGATCCATATAAAAATTATTTCTTATTTTTCCTGAGTTCCTTACATGATATGAGACCCACGAAAAATGTTTACAAGGTTGGAGAATCGTTCGTGTGGTCGTGATCGTTTTTGGGTTCGATTTATTCAAGCGCATACAAGAAATTCGCCCAGCCTTTTCTACACGTTCAAACCTTGGTTTGGTATTTTTCTCAGGTCCCTTACATCATATTAACATCAAATAAAATGGTTGAATCGATCCATGCATGCTCTATATCATATTCGTGAATTAAAACCCTAAAAACATGTTAAATCGTAAAACATATGTTCCGATCCAAAATAATATTTAATAAAATTATTATAGGCTTGTTATGATGTATTATGATCTGGAAAAATATTGGAAAGAATTGTTATAGCTTAAATCTTGTGTTTCGAATTATTTTGGATTATATATTAAATCGGCAAAAAATAAAATAAAAGGGAAGGAAATAAAATCGTGGGCTAGGGTTTATAGTTAGGGTTTGGTACTTGAGATCTGATCATTATTGATGTTTTAAGGTTAAATTAATGATGGAGTAATGATTGGGAATTAGTTTAGGGCTTGTAACATTTTTGGGTTAATTTTAATAGGAATCCGATTGGTTTTAAAAGTATAAGGGGGTGTTTTGCCAACTTTGAAACTTCTGGGATATTTTTGTAATGTCATATAAATCAGTAGGAATATGGGAAAAATATAAGATGAGGGTGCTAAGTGTAAGTTTTGCATTTAAATGGATTAAAATGTATTTTAAACCTAATTAGGGTTTGTTTTGAAAATAATTAAAAGAGAGGGACTAAATATGTAATTTCTGGAAACTTAAGGTTGTTTTGAGTAATTAAAAGTATTCAAGGGGTTTTGTGTCATTTTGGTACTTAAATGGTTAATATGTAAATTTTGATAATTAAAAGTTGAAATTGTAAATTAGAGGGTTAAATATGTAACTTTTATAACTTGAGGGACTTAAAGTGTAAATTATGAATTCCTGGGGATACATTCGAATAACTTAATAAAATAAGTGATCATTATGTAAAATAGATAAGTTAAGGGTTTAAAATGTAACTTTGAGAACTAAAAGGGTTAAAGTGTAATTTTGGAAAGTAAAGGGTATAAAATGTAGAATTATGAAACCCTAAGGACCAAAGGTGTAAATATGTTAAAAGATACTTATTTCCATTAATAATGATTCAACTTACTAAATATGGAAACTTTCTAAAAGTGGAAACCTTCTAATTATGGAAACCTTCTAAAAGTAGGAAACTTACTATTTATGGAAACTTACTAAAAATGGAAAGTTACTTAAAATGGAGAGTTACTTAAAATGGAAAGATATGCATTTAAAGAATGAATTATGATTCCCCCCCTCTTCTCCTCTAGGTGTGAAGAAGGAGAGTCCTTGAGCCTTTCCATTCCTGTGTTTGTTTCATTTGTGCTTTGCAATAAGGTACGGATACTCTGCCTTTTCAGTAAAGGCTCCTATATTCTTCTTATGACTTTGAGCTATGATTCAGTTAAGATTCCCCAAGCCATTGCTATGCTTCCTTCTATTGTGAACTTCCCCTGATTTCTGTTAAGCTTTGATTGTTAGCTTCTGATCTGATTTCGTTGCTATGATTTCTGACCCTTGAATATCCGATATCTCTGGTTCATCTTTTATGATTAATTGATATGAAAACCTTTTTGAAAATATAACTTGATGTTATGGAAGGAAACTGTTTTTAAGAACACTCTATAATGTTGATACGAAACCATTTTTAAAATGAAGGATTAATTGGCTTTTATGAAGAATGTTTTTAAAAGGGGAGATCTTTGAGATGAAATGAGCAAATGACTATTAAGGTTTTTAAATCTGTTTTATCTTAACCCTTTTCACATTTTATGAACTTATGAAACTTAATAATGAACCTTTTGTAATGAACTTTGGATATTCTGAACCATTGATATGATTTCTGATATTATGACTTTGAGATGACCTTGAGACATGACCTTGAGATGCACCTTTGCTATATGAACTTTTGCATGACTTTGAGACCTGACTCTTAGTTTGATACCCGAGCCATTTATGTTTCTTCTACCTATGGAGGTACCATAGGCATGTCTGTGATGCACCACTGGCATGACTCATGCGTGGGTGAGTGATTTCTCACGTCGTCCCTTTTATGATTATCTGCCGGCTATGACTTTGAGTATATGACTTTGAGATTGACTTTGAGTAAGGGGCGTATGGATTGCAATCCTAGACATGTATGCTTAGTGGATTTAACTATGACTTTGAGTTGACTTTGAGGTGATTGGTACTGTGTGCTATACATGCCCTTCACAACCCCTGGGAGCTGATCACTCCACCCCTGTTGATACATGAGGACACCCCTCATATTATCTGGTTGCCTGAGAGGTATCCCCTCTGATTGTGAGATTATGAATTGACGGCTTATGACTTTGAGATTTATGATGTTGAGTTATGACTTTGAGTTTTGGGCTTGTGGTAGATGACTATCCTTTCTTTCCGTTCTATTATTCATTTGTTTATTTCCTTATTTTATTTCCCCAATGCACTATATTTCAGTTCTGTTTCTTTATCATTGCTTGTATATGTATCTGTTCACTGGGCTTTTTAAGCTCAGCCGCATTTCCTTTTCCTGCTGCAGGTTTTAGTAGGAAGCTGGGTTATGGGAAGAGAGTGTGACCGGACCTAGAAGACTATGATTTGGACTAGTGAAGATTAGATGAAGTTTCATTTTATTAGACATAGTATTTATTTCTTTTGTAACCTTGTAGTATCAGATTTTCCATTTGTAAACTCTGAATTTCTTTGTATGTATGAATCATATGCTTGTGTTTGTTCTGATAATGTCACTGTAATGTAATACTTCTACCCTTATCGGGTTGGGGTGTTACAATTATGGTATCAGAGCCCAGGCTGCGATTCGTAATACATTTACCCTTGACCTGTGAAGTTTGGACCCCTAAGTTTCCACTGTAGGCGCTCATAAGACAACCTTTGGAACTTTACCTTAGGATTCCCCATAGGAACCCAAGTTATTACCAGTGAGGAATGGGTAGACTAGGACATTTATGTAAGTATCATTTGCTTCCGCACCACTCTGATCGTGCCCTTGCTCTTAAATAAGCCTTATAAGGACCTTTGTTTCAGAAGTTAGAAGTTTTGCAACTTAAGCTTAGTAACCGAGTAAGTTTGGAATACCTCGGAAAGCTACCTGGATACCTTACACATTTAAGTTTCATCTTCAGATTTTGATCTCCGCCTCCGATGTGTTTGATAAGCTGTTTGACACCTTTTTGACCATATCGTAGGTCATTCAACCATAATGTGTTCGACACATTCTGTGAATTCATTACTTATGATGGGTATGAATGTATCATCCGATACTACTTAACTCTGTATGATCCATTACTACCCCTATGAGAACTCTGGTAATTATGAACCACAAATATGAGAAGTTTTTGTTTCCTCTCTTTGAATGATGAACCTTGTTCTGCCAACCATTTCCTTTGGAAGGGTATGATGTAAATACTATCTTTGTATGGATCTGTAACTAAGCATGATGATGCTGATAACTGAGATCCTGTACATCTCACAATTGACAATTATACGATGTTCGTATTACAAATGATACACATCCTACCTGATACTTATGCTAAGAAGCTAAACGAAATTCCCACACATTGAACTGTTTGTTTATCCATCCTAACACTTTTGTTGAATCATGTACTTGACCCTGATATATGAACTATCTGTATGATTTGACGACTGTATTCACTCTATGAATCCTTTGACCCTGATATGTCTGATTGTACGGTCTTTTGGACTGAAGGACTATTCGTGAAGATACCATAGACTACCATATCTGAAATGTGACCTTAAAAATCTGCTTCACTCTATTTCATTATGATGATTCTCTACATCTACTAAAATTTCTGCCACTATGGAAAACCCCAAACCCAAACTCATGTGATTACCAAGTTTTCCTGAAAACCATTATTATCAACCCTTAGAAAGTCCTGCTATTGGGAAATATTTTATTTTACGAAGATTTTTCGGTATTCTCTGATGAACCTTTTTGGTACTCCTTTGAACTGATCTCAGTTGAAGAAACCATGGTGCCATAGAAGTTGAGTAGTTGAAGGAGCTGATTTTGTCAACCTTGGTGATTCTCTTGAATGCTCTTGTTTGTTTATGAAGAAGAACAAGAGAAGTATGCGATGACGTATCGACTATCGTGAACTTAAACGTACCACTATCAATAATCATTATCCGTTTCCGCGTATCAATGATTAATTTGTTTTTCCTTTGAACCCCGCATCTGATTGCATCACTTTCGATTTGAAGGACTGAAGAAGCAACCACAAGAACTTCTAAGAAGGGGGTTAACTAACCGAGAGTAACCTTTGAGAAGTATTTCAGTTCCTGAAGAAGAAAGAAGGCGATGTGAAAATTCCCTGAGATGATTTCTGAAGTTGCCTTTGCACTCGTCATCACATTTATGAGTTTGAATGATGCCAATGGTGTTGGCTAGGATAATCATGTTTTCGCATGTTTTGGACAAATTGTCATAGTATGACATTGTGTTGTGTTCTAAAACGAAAGAAGAACATAGAGATTATTGGTGAGATGACCCTTTGTTCTGGAAGAGAAATTTGATTGACGTTCAGAAAGCATAGTAGACAATGCTACCTTGTAAAATGTGAAGACAGAGCTTTCACAAGAAGGACCAAGATCGAAGATCATTATCGGAGTTAGAAACCTGGTGGTAGAGTAGTAGAAGATGGTTGCGACAAGCAGTACCGTGGACGAAGCATATAAGAAGAAGAGAGGAACTGGGATAGTGCTCAATCATACATCATGCAACGCGTGAAGATTTCAGTTTGGGCATCAAGACAACCAGACCAAAGAAGACGAACCATTCAACACACAACCTGGAGTCGACAACAACATCATGTACCTTAAAACCTGGGGCTATGTTAGAAGACCTGTCGAAGACACGCAGTCTTGTTTCTCTATTCATTTTAGTTGTACTAAGATGAATTGAGAGCAGGAGCAGACCTGCGGATGGAGGGATGCACAGTGATCGCGTCAGAGACTGCCGTTACGATGCCACACTACCAAGAGGAGCTGCTGAAGACCGGAGGAACCAGCTCGAGTTTTAAATTTTTAATCATGAGGTAAGATGGACAAGAGTAAACAGGCTACCCCAACTTGGAAGAAATTTTGAAATTTGTATTTGAGTGGACGGATTTTGAAGCGGACATTGTGTTTAGAGAAGATGATTCTGTAAAGGATTGACGCTATTGATGACGTACCTTAATTTTGAATGACATTCTCGGATTTACGTTACTCTTCGAGTAATTTCGTTCTCTTAGTTATGTTGTTTGATTTTGGTGACCTCTGAGACTGTAGGTGGACTAGGTGGATTTAGATAAGTTTATGTTGTTCACGACTTGAGATAAAGTATGACCAGCATGAGGGCATATGTATATGATGTCAGTATTATGACGCCTGGCCAACGTGATAATACTTACATCATATAACGTGCACTTATGGTGGGCATGTGATATTTCGAGGAGTGCCTTAGAAGCTTTAGAATTTCTGATATCTGATCAAGATCATCTGAGTTTAGTGAGACTTTAGGTTCATTCTACCTATACGTTTGATATGCTGTCCTTGTTATACGATTCAATACGTTTGGACTCTCAACACGTGTTTTGCTGATCTTTGCAACTTCTGATAAGAATCTTAGGTTCTATTATGAAATTTCTGCCGTTGACGATATCTAACGATATGCTTTCTGTCCGTATACGTTTCGCATTCGTTGAAGTTGTTCATTATGATCTGCTATGAGTAAAATATCTGATTATGGACTTTGAGGAAACGAGACCTGTTTGTTTATGAGAATACCTTTGGAAAGTTATCTAAAAGCCGAAACTATCTGAGAATCTGAAGAGCTAAACCATTATATCATCCCATGCTGCTACAATTCAATGTATTCTCATCTGATTCGCTTAATCAATTCGATGAAAATCCTATGTATTTCTATACCTCTTCCGGAGAATTCGATTATCATCCGTTATGTTTGGTACATCATCCTTTTGATTCAAATTCAATATGATATGTCTTTCCGGGAAATCTGAAACTGTTTTGACAATAGTTACGAGTCATGAGAAACTAAGTTGTCTGAAGATCTTTTTGGAAGAACCTCCCCGAGCGTGAGAATGTTGTAATGACCTTTTGCGGTTTACTACGACTTCGTCTAACTTTGCGAGTTCAAATTTCGAGGACGAAATTTTTCTTTTAGAGGGGAAGAAGTTGTAACACCTAAAATCCGAGAACATGTGAAAAGACCAAAATGCCCCTACATGATTAAAACTTAATTAAAAGCTTATAAAGTCTCCAAATTAATTCCAAACCTCAAACAATGCACAAGTTATACATCCAAATAATTTTAACAATTACATTAAACATTTATACAAGTTGTGAAATTACCAAAATAACCCTTAATAGCCGAATGATATTTTAATTTACATTTACTTTGAATTAAAAGTGATAAGAACATTTTAAATATGGAAAATACCTATCAATGCTTATCCTTAGCTACTAGGCCGAATTTTTGGCCCATATTCCCCCCCCCCCCCCTAACCGGCCACAATCAGAATAAAAGTCAAAGATCTCATTTGTTTCCCCAAAACCCTAAATTCGATTTAACAAGCACACAAATAAACTCCATAGCCTCCATTCGACAATACCAAAATTCCTAAGCATTTTTCTGAGATCATACACTATCCAAGGAACCCTACAAAAATCCCTTTCGAATTGTGGTGGCTTGGTTCGATCGTGGTCCTCTTTTTCTTCTTAGCGAGCCGATTTTAAAGGTAAATCCATTTTGGTTGATTCGATCCATATAAAAATTATTTCTTATTTTTCCTGAGTTCCTTACATGATATGAGACCCACGAAAAATGTTTACAAGGTTGGAGAATCGTTCGTGTGGTCGTGATCGTTTTTGGGTTCGATTTATTCAAGCGCATACAAGAAATTCGCCCAGCCTTTTCTACACGTTCAAACCTTGGTTTGGTATTTTTCTCAGGTCCCTTACATCATATTAACATCAAATAAAATGGTTGAATCGATCCATGCATGCTCTATATCATATTCGTGAATTAAAACCCTAAAAACATGTTAAATCGTAAAACATATGTTCCGATCCAAAATAATATTTAATAAAATTATTATAGGCTTGTTATGATGTATTATGATCTGGAAAAATATTGGAAAGAATTGTTATAGCTTAAATCTTGTGTTTCGAATTATTTTGGATTATATATTAAATCGGCAAAAAATAAAATAAAAGGGAATGAAATAAAATCGTGGGCTAGGGTTTATAGTTAGGGTTTGGTACTTGAGATCTGATCATTATTGATGTTTTAAGGTTAAATTAATGATGGAGTAATGATTGGGAATTAGTTTAGGGCTTGTAACATTTTTGGGTTAATTTTAATAGGAATCCGATTGGTTTTAAAAGTATAAGGGGGTGTTTTGCCAACTTTGAAACTTCTGGGATATTTTTGTAATGTCATATAAATCAGTAGGAATATGGGAAAAATATAAGATGAGGGTGCTAAGTGTAAGTTTTGCATTTAAATGGATTAAAATGTATTTTAAACCTAATTAGGGTTTGTTTTGAAAATAATTAAAAGAGAGGGACTAAATATGTAATTTCTGGAAACTTAAGGTTGTTTTGAGTAATTAAAAGTATTCAAGGGGTTTTGTGTCATTTTGGTACTTAAATGGTTAATATGTAAATTTTGATAATTAAAAGTTGAAATTGTAAATTAAAGGGTTAAATATGTAACTTTTATAACTTGAGGGACTTAAAGTGTAAATTATGAATTCCTGGGGATACATTCGAATAACTTAATAAAATAAGTGATCATTATGTAAAATAGATAAGTTAAGGGTTTAAAATGTAACTTTGAGAACTAAAAGGGTTAAAGTGTAATTTTGGAAAGTAAAGGGTATAAAATGTAGAATTATGAAACCCTAAGGACCAAAGGTGTAAATATGTTAAAAGATACTTATTTCCATTAATAATGATTCAACTTACTAAATATGGAAACTTTCTAAAAGTGGAAACCTTCTAATTATGGAAACCTTCTAAAAGTAGGAAACTTACTATTTATGGAAACTTACTAAAAATGGAAAGTTACTTAAAATGGAGAGTTACTTAAAATGGAAAGATATGCATTTAAAGAATGAATTATGATTCCCCCCCTCTTCTCCTCTAGGTGTGAAGAAGGAAAGTCCTTGAGCCTTTCCATTCCTGTGTTTGTTTCATTTGTGCTTTGCAATAAGGTACGGATACTCTGCCTTTTCAGTAAAGGCTCCTATATTCTTCTTATGACTTTGAGCTATGATTCAGTTAAGATTCCCCAAGCCATTGCTATGCTTCCTTCTATTGTGAACTTCCCCTGATTTCTGTTAAGCTTTGATTGTTAGCTTCTGATCTGATTTCGTTGCTATGATTTCTGACCCTTGAATATCCGATATCTCTGGTTCATCTTTTATGATTAATTGATATGAAAACCTTTTTGAAAATATAACTTGATGTTATGGAAGGAAACTGTTTTTAAGAACACTCTATAATGTTGATACGAAACCATTTTTAAAATGAAGGATTAATTGGCTTTTATGAAGAATGTTTTTAAAAGGGGAGATCTTTGAGATGAAATGAGCAAATGACTATTAAGGTTTTTAAATCTGTTTTATCTTAACCCTTTTCACATTTTATGAACTTATGAAACTTAATAATGAACCTTTTGTAATGAACTTTGGATATTCTGAACCATTGATATGATTTCTGATATTATGACTTTGAGATGACCTTGAGACATGACCTTGAGATGCACCTTTGCTATATGAACTTTTGCATGACTTTGAGACCTGACTCTTAGTTTGATACCCGAGCCATTTATGTTTCTTCTACCTATGGAGGTACCATAGGCATGTCTGTGATGCACCACTGGCATGACTCATGCGTGGGTGAGTGATTTCTCACGTCGTCCCTTTTATGATTATCTGCCGGCTATGACTTTGAGTATATGACTTTGAGATTGACTTTGAGTAAGGGGCGTATGGATTGCAATCCTAGACATGTATGCTTAGTGGATTTAACTATGACTTTGAGTTGACTTTGAGGTGATTGGTACTGTGTGCTATACATGCCCTTCACAACCCCTGGGAGCTGATCACTCCACCCCTGTTGATACATGAGGACACCCCTCATATTATCTGGTTGCCTGAGAGGTATCCCCTCTGATTGTGAGATTATGAATTGACGGCTTATGACTTTGAGATTTATGATGTTGAGTTATGACTTTGAGTTTTGGGCTCGTGGTAGATGACTATCCTTTCTTTCCGTTCTATTATTCATTTGTTTATTTCCTTATTTTATTTCCCCAATGCACTATATTTCAGTTCTGTTTCTTTATCATTGCTTGTATATGTATCTGTTCACTGGGCTTTTTAAGCTCAGCCGCATTTCCTTTTCCTGCGGCAGGTTTTAGTAGGAAGCTGGGTTATGGGAAGAGAGTGTGACCGGACCTAGAAGACTATGATTTGGACTAGTGAAGATTAGATGAAGTTTCATTTTATTAGACATAGTATTTATTTCTTTTGTAACCTTGTAGTATCAGATTTTCCATTTGTAAACTCTGAATTTCTTTGTATGTATGAATCATATGCTTGTGTTTGTTCTGATAATGTCACTGTAATGTAATACTTCTACCCTTATCGGGTTGGGGTGTTACAGTAATTGTTCCAGTTTTAGCATGGTAGAGTCAGGAAATGGGTCTGTCTATAACCAGAATCCCTATTCCTACCATGACACGACTAATTTATTCCATCAGCTCCCACACCATGAGATACAGACATATTTGTGTGAGTTTTGTGGAGGTCCTCATCAAGGATTTGAGTGTCAAACCGGAAACACATTTGTCTATGAACAGTTTTCTGGTAACACTCAGAATTTTGAAAATGACCAATATCCATATTATTCACCAAATCAGTCACAGCAATCGTATTATTGTGAATACTATGGAGGTCCACACTTCAGCTCTGATTGTCAAACAATGAATTCATTTCCTTGTAACAATTTTGACACATCATATTATGACCAACCTCCACAGTACCAAATATATCAGGCACCACCTCAGCCTCAACCACTTCCTCACAACCTTCTCCTTGATCTTCTAGATTTAGTGAAAGATTTGAAGGGAATTAAACACACCCAAGATAATCCAAATAAAAAATCCATGGAAGAATTGTTAGCTGAAGAGCAGGCTGCTAAAATAAATTCCCAGATTGCCATTGAAAAATCTATTAGGGAATCAATTGAAAAAGAAAAAGCAGCCAGATCTAGCTCTCGATTTCATTTCATTCCTGATGACAGCGATGATGAAGATGCCCTTGATATTCTTCAATTTTATAAAGATTCATCAAGTTCATCAGTGGAGATTCCATCAGTTGAGATTCCATCTCAGTCTGCTGTAATCACACCCGAAGTTCCCACTAACTCTCTAAGCATGGGGGACGAGCATCTTAACACTGTTCCTGAAAAGGAATCGGACGAATTCATAAAGTCTAGTGTTGAGATCCTTGTCCCAATCCCAAGTGAGTCACAGGGAATTTTTGATCATATGTGTGATATCCCTCCTCCTGTTTTCTTCCCAAATAATCATGTTGAGATGTTCTCCGATTCTAATGATGACGATTCATTATCTTGTGGAGATATCGTTTATGTGGAAGAATTACCTTCTGAGCTAGTCAGTTTAGAAGAAGAGAATGATGAAGAAATAATCCAAGACGAAGCTCTTCGTGAAACATTATAGAATGTCAGACTTCTTATTTCTAAAATTGAGGCTTTCAATGAAAAACCCATTTCATCTCCTATCCCCGTTAGGGATAGTGACCTTTTTTTCCGATGATTCTATTCCGAAATTTGAAGTCTTCCATTTTGATCATATGGGAGAGAAGACTAGTGGCAGTACCACTTCTCAATCTCAAATTTCTCTCCCCAAATATGATTCATTCACCTTCGAGGAGTTCTCCGTTGAACTCACTCATATCATATCTCCGCCGGATTATGATCACTTCTACTTTGATCTAGACAAAGATGATCCTTGTGTCCCGGGGGGAAATGTTCTCAAACATGAGAATTTGCTTGATATCAAAATCCCAACCCTCCTACCCAGGATATGTCTAGATCAAATAAGCTTCAATGATGAGATTCATGATATACAAATTATGAATTCTCCTTCTGATGAGTATGAGTTAGTCATGGTTGTTATCATGACTTTCTTTCCTTTCTTCACCTACCTGGTGACCTCTCCTGTTCTTCACTCCTTCGGGAATGAAGACACTATCTTTGACCCCGACATTTCCATTTACCATTCTAGGTAAAGCTGGTAATACATCTTGTCGGTGTGGAACTTTCACGTACTTCAATATTTGTCCAAACATCTTGAATGAAAGTCTGATGGAGATTGTCTCTTCCACTTGCGTCCCCAAGAACCAATGAATTCGGGGTTGAGTCAAGCTACATGACTCGGTTAACAAAAACATTAGCATAACATGGGTTTTCACCCATATCTCTGACTTCTTTCTATTTTCTAACACTAAGTGTGGGGGAGTTTCCTCTGCTGTTGTTTGCCTTTGTATGTTTGCTCATGTTTGCAGGTATCCTTTGGATTGTGATGATTGACGCGCCTGTTTTCAATCCAGCTGCTCAATATCCTATCCTTTTGCTAACAATTATCTAGTTATATCATTTTTAATCCTTTTTGTGAAAAACAGATTTTTGTTTCACACTTGGCTATTAGTATTACCTTTTTACGTTCTAAGTGTTGGCATAATAGTCGGTACTTTGAATATTGAGGGCAATATTCAATTCTAAGTGTGTGGGGGGGGGGGGGGGGGGGGAATTCTGTCGAATTTATCACATGTGTTGTACCTTCTAGTTCCCTAGTACCCCCGTTTTGCCAAAAATTTAAAATTTTTGCATAAAAAAGAAAGAGCTTTGCACACAAAAAAAAAAATATATTAAAAGAAGTTGTTTAGTCTTGATTAGGTTAGAACAAGGGGAATCCTGACTCTGCCAGAGTGTTGATCTGGCTGCTTCCTAAACTTTTTAGACTAAATTCTTAACGAATTGCGCAAATGAAAATGCTAAGCGTAGAGTAGTTGGTTCTCTTTAGAGCTTATATAAGTAATCTGTAGCTTTTTCTCCCAGTAGCTCCTAATCGGATCTTTATACGTGCTGTTTTCAAACTTTTGACCATTAAAAGTTTTCGTTATGTAAACAAGTTTTTATGCAAGTTTAATATAGAGTACTAGTTAAAATTTTTATTTAAATTTTGGAACAAGCAACTTCCCTAAAATCTGAATAAAATTGTAACGTTAAGCAAGTGAAATTGCTGAATGATGTGAAAATAAAAAGTATATTATGAAAAAAAAAATTGATGAATGATGAAAAGAAAAAAGAAAACAATTGAAAAATGAAAAAAAATGAAATAAAAAAGATGTGTTGAATAGAATTAGAATAAATAAATAGAGTTGCTTTTTCTCAAATTTACATAGAAAGTTGAGCTAGTATTCGTTGATTTTGTGTAAAGATTAAAATAGAATTTATAGATTGTTGATTTCGAAAGACCCCGAAAGCTCCGATACTATTCTCAAGGGTGTAAAAACCTAGCCTCCTAAGCTTTTGCTAAAAGGATAAGCTGAGAAGAAAATTGTCACATGAAGTGATCTCATCTTTGCGTCTTTAATCTATAGATAATCGTTTGTTGTTATCTATTTAAGTTTTGATTTTAACGTGTCGGGGATATTAAAAATCTTTGAATCGAAAACCCGCCAATTCCGGTACTATTCTTTGTGAGGTGTCAAAAGCCTGGTCACCTAAAACCAAATGGTTTGTGATGTGCCGAGAAGAAAGCCGCTACATGGAAAAGGCTCTTTTTGATTCCTAAATTTCTAATGTTCCCGGTGAGTTAAAATTAGGCTTAAATAAATGACAACCATAATGAGCTCCGATTTTTGGTGGTCAAACTTTTGAAAATAAGCACACGCCTAAACTTTATAAATTGCGGGAGTAAAAAGTTAATACTTGTCTTACACAGATTATTAATATAAGTAGTGTTAGCATTTTACAAAAACATTTGCGCAAGGGTTTTTTGAACTTAGTTGGAAGTATAAAAATAGGATGACGATTACAATTCCCTAGAGACACCCAGTTTGTGTGAATCCCGTTCCATAATACCGTTTTTGAAAATCAAGCATTTTGTTTACTTTGGTGTTAGTTTAAATTTCTTGCATTGAATAAAAAGTCAAAACGAGGTATACTTAGTATTCTTTTGTCCCTTTCATTACTTCATATGATCGGATTGCTAGGGACTAGCAATAGTTTAGTGTGGGGGATTGATGAGTGTGTAAATACTCATCATTTTATACCCATATTGGACTGTAAAAATACTGAAAACACACAAATATGCCCAATTATACTGCAAATATCTTTGGAATGTGTTTTTATGTGTTTCAGGCACAAAAGGATTGAAAACAGATGAAAAATGAGCAAAGTTTGCACAATTGGCAGAATCATTCCCTGAACTTCCAGAATTGGCAGATTTGGTTCCTGCAAGAGTATTTTGGATTAAAAGTCAACATTGGTCCTTGGGAATCAAAAAGTTGTCATAAATGGTCCTCGGAATGAAAGTTTAAAGAAATGGCAAGAATGGTCCCTCAACTTTGCAAATTTGGCAAAACAAGTCCCCGGGTGTTTTAAATTAGAATTTTATGCAATTATGGTCCTTTAGTTATTCAAGCTTGGCATATTTTACCCTTGGACCAAGTTTGGAAACGTTACGCCCCCAGCTCCCAAACTTTCAGAAAATTACACAATTGGTCCTTATGCTCAATGAAATACTAATCGGACCCTTGTTGTTATTTTAACCCAAAATCCAATCTACCAAACAAAACCAATCCAAGCCCAAAACCCTACCCCTGGCCCAAACTCCCCCAAGCCCGTTCCCATTTTACAAATAAAAATCACCTCCGGTCAAAGACCAGTCAACACCACCATCACCCTCACCTTTCCCTGGTTTCCCGCTTCCAATCCCCCTTCTTTCCTGTACCTCCCCAACATCCCTGTCCCCTCCACACTCCCCCAACAACCTACTAACCACCCTACACCCCATCCCATGTGACAGTACTTCCCCCTCCTTCAGGTCACCAATCTACCAAAACCCATTTTCCCGCCAAAAATACATTCAAGGGTTGAGATCAAAACAAGCCCATCCAAGGGCTTAGAAATAAGTGGGAAAGTTGAGGAACCCCACCCTGGTCTATATAAGTGAACAAAGAAGCAGAATTGAAGAGTTAGTTAGTTTTTAGTTGTAGCTTACTATAGCTTGTCGTTGTAGCTTAATTTCCCTTCTTAGTCGTAACTCTTAATTTGAAAACGTTGTAAGCAGTTTTTCAAATGTAGTGAAAACTTTATTTAACCTTAATTCCAAGAGTTTTTGCAGAATTCAGTTTTTGCCATTATTAAGGAAAATTTCATTTTAAATTTAAAAGTTGTTAAAAGCTGTTGATCAGTGTTCCCTTAAGCTCCTTTAACCTCATTTGTAAGTTTTTAAAAGTTTATAAAGCTTTTAAACCAGTTAAGATCACAATTGCAAAAATACACAAAATTCTAAATAAATAGTCAAAAATTCAGAAATCAGTGTACAAGGATGATGAAGCAAGAAGTAGAGTTAAGAATGGATGACCCTTGGTTTTAGAACCTCAAGGGAGGTATTAGGATAGTTTTGGTTCCCTGGTTACTTATTTTTTAGCTTGGGCACAAATTTTAAGCATTTCTCAATTTTTTCTATTAGTACTGTAGCTAGGATTAATTTATGCTTATATGTTGTTTTTATGCTTGATTAGTGAATTTAAGTTAGAATGTTGCTTAATGGTACTTACTTGGTCATTAGATTACTTGTATTGATCATTGTTGGAATCCACTGTCAAAAATGAGAATACTAGTGATTTATGTGTTATGATGTTATTGTTTTTGTATTTTAACTTAATTGCATTTATTCCATCATACTAGAGTTTTGTTAATCAGTTTCCATGGTTGAATCATCCAAATGCTTTGAAAATCATCATTTCAGTTACTTAAAGGGGTGTTTGGTTCAGTGTGCATCACTGAGCTTGAGTGAGTTTTATAACAACCCACCAACTCCCATTACTATCATTCTCATTACAAATACCTATAACAGGTATTTCACAGGTAAATTTTTGCTTTTTATATACATTATTACTTGCATGACTCACTAGACCTGCTCACGTATCTACACAAGCCAAATAACTCAGCACTCACATCCTATAAACCCCAGGTATGTCAAGCATAAAATCATAACAACACTATAATAAGTAATTCACCAATCTAAAACACTAAACATCACACAAAACCCTAATAAACACTAACTAAAACTTAAGTAGGATTATGTGCTTATTTGAACCTATATGCTTAGTTTAACTATTATGAATGTGTCCAAGGCTTAAGTATGAGTTTCCTTAGGAAAATTAGGATATATTAGGCCCATTAGGCTATAGAATAAACCCTTTAGAACTTAGATACAAGCCCCATAAACCCAAAACCATAATTAGGTCATAGTTAACTAGAATTAGTTCTAAACCATCCCAAAACTTCCCCATAGATCACTACCACTTAGTATAAGCCTCTTAGAACATAGGAATAGTTATTAGACACTCATAGGACACTAGTCTAGGCACCAAACCATAGGATAACCCTAGTCTCTCACTAAACACACTTAGGTCATTTAGGTTACAAAACTAGGTCAAACCTTTCCCATAAGTTACCATCACTTAGAATAAACCCATCAGGTCTTAGGATTAGTCACTAAACACACTTAGGAACTTAACTTAGGTACTAAACCTTAGGAAAAACCTTAAACACTTAATAAGTAGAACCAGGTCTAAACTAAACTAAAACAAGTAAAACCTAAACATAAGAACCTCAAACACCTCAACCTAGCACCCTAACACCTTAGTCATACCCAAGCACACACCCTAACATCTCTAAGCACCCACACAAGTAGGTGCATCACCTACTTGACGAATCCACCACTAATCACCACTAATCCACCCTAAACCACCACTAATCCACCACTAAACTACCACTAATCCACCCCTAATCACCCTAAACCACCCCTAAACACCCTAATCAGCTTACAAGCACCTCCAAGCACCCAAGCAAGGAGGTGCATCACCTCCTTGTAAGCTACTACCCCAAACCGCCTCTCTTGGCTTCACAACCACCACAACCGTCCTACCCCGCCCCCTAGCTACTGCCATAGCCTCTCCTTGTCACCTCTAGACCTGCCACAACCCATCTAGCCTTGCTTGCTCACCCTCCGCTTGCACGACACCTACACCCCGTTTTCCACCCAAACCGCCTCTACGCGGGTATAAATACCCCCTCCCCCCCTTCATTCTTCGTCACACCCTTTCTTCTCTTCACCTTACATTAAAACAATAGTAATAAGCCCTTAAGAGACCTTGGAGTCGAGTAGCTAGGCCTTGGTTGAGTTGTGTTGTGGTTTGAAGTCGACGAGCCCTAGAAAACCCTAAAACCCACGTAAACCCTCCCCTAGCCAAGTAAGTCTTACATATTAGTCTATTTAGCTTTAGTTTATTCTTAGGATAGATTTAGGATGCCTTAGATACCCTAGGAACCCTTGCATGAGCCTTGAACCATTTCATTTACTAGTTTAAGTTTTAAAACCCTAGATTGAGTCATATACTTGCATGCATGCTATAATTTATCACTTTAGGTCATACACTAGTTATACATAACCTAGATAATTTAAAATAAGTAAAACATAGGCTAGAAAACTTAGTTACTAGATAAAATATAAGTTACATGCATATTAGGACTAGTTTTGCAAAACTTTATCTTCATAAGGGTATATATCGTAAATTCCTGAAATGATAAAGTCTAGGGACTGTTTTTGAAATTTCCTAGAAATTATAAGTGTAAGGACTTGTTTTGCATAATATTAAAACCCTAGGATAGATATTAAAATAAGTATAAACTAAGAAGGACTAAAAATGTAAATATTATAAAGTGAAAGGTCTAAATGGTAAAATATAGAAAACTTAAGAGTCTTAGGTTAGTTACTTAAAGTATAGAAGTCTAGGGACTAGTTGTGTCAAGTATAGATAGTTATTAGCATAAGTAATATAAGTAATATAAATTTAGGGTAGAAAACATAAATATATAAACTATAAGGGTAAAAAGTGAAAATATCATATAAGTATGAAACCTAAATAAAGTTAGAAGCATAACACAATACAAGGGAGTTTCATGCGAGGAGTACTATGTGGATATTTCGTTTTGACGAGTTTGTTAGGTTTACGAATTAAAGTGCCCTGACTCCTCGAACGATTATTGCATATACTTCTAAGATATGATGGCCCGAACGGTGATATGATTATAACTAAACCCTAATAACAACATAACTCAATAATAGGGAGCTTTGTGTGAGGAGTATTAACTTCTGAATTATGATGGCCCGAACGGTATTACGTTGATAACATAATACAATAGTAGGGAGCTTCATGTGAGGAGTCATATACTTCTGAATTACAATGGCCTGAACGGTGTTATGTTATATATAAAACATTAACAAACCTAAAAACAATAACTTGAAAAACATAAACATGATAACTAAAGCTTGACATACATACAAAACCAACAACACACTAGGATACGTGAGTAAGGCGGTCTAGTTTCCGAGTCACTATTTGCATCACTTAGATTACTCTAAACCCAGGTGAGTTTTCATAGCCTCATACTTTTTCAAATGCTTTCACTTTAAATGCTTTATAAACCCTGTGAGGGGGATACATGCTAAATGCTTGACTTAAAACCGAATACAAGTCTTTTTCTTTGGTTGTTACACGAGTAAACTAACGGGCACCACTACATAACAAAATTCACAAATCTAATCATTTGGGATATTTTACCCACGCGAACGCGAATATAGTTGATAGATCTATTGGAGTTTGACAACTCCCGTTGGTATTAACACCCCACTAGGTGGTACCAATAAGTACTATATTTGAATCCACTCAAGGTATAACTTTGGCAAGTTATCCTTCTATCCCCTCATGTTGGGTCTGCAGCCCACATGACCCGGATCATTAAGGTGTGATTCATGAGCTTAGTGCAACATACTACGCTCCTGATAATTGTGCATGCATCACAATTATCACAAAACCTACATTTTCCCAGATGGGTGTAACAACTGAACCCAGGGAACTTGTATTTACTAACCCCTAAACCTATGATTCTCACTCAACACCTAGTGTTGACTTTTTAAGCATGTATTCTAGGTATATTACTTCTATGGATCCATGGCAGAAGGAGGTACTGAACTCGGAGGACTTTTCATGGTTATCATTCAAACACAATCTAACTCTTAGATTTTTGGGACCTCATCAAAAATAAAAGTATATCTGTTATAATTAAAACTCTGATAATTATGAATGATAACTAAATTTCCAAAACGTCTCTTTTAGAGTCGTTTTCTATTACTGTATCTGTGATTCTATGAACTAATACCCCAAACACTTTATCCGCTGCGATCAGTGAAAAATGGAGGTGTTACAGATTGGCATCAGAGCTTCTGTTGTAGAGAACAAGGTCAAAACCTAAACTACAACTATTTTTCCTAAACCCGAGAAAGTTCTCAATACCTCTGTCATCCTCCATAACCATACGTGCTAAGGTAAGTATAATAATTGGCTGCTTGACTGCTAAATGATTTATAGTATTTTCTTTATTATATAGTTATGTCTACTCCCCACTACTCTACCCCTGTCTCATCTAGTCTACATCCGGAGAATGATCTTTCCTCTCAGAATATACTAGATTATTCCCCTAAACCCTATAACTTAGAAGACTCTAGGAATAGTTTAGATAAACCTTCACCTTTAGGATATACCCCTTCTTTAGATAACCCTCATTTAAAACACATAAGAGATTTCTATGCTAAGACATCACCCCTACCTCCCCTAAACCCTATTATACATCCACTTTTTCCTAACTCTAGAACAGAACCCCATGGTTTCTTTCTTCCGAGAGAACCATATATACCTAAACACCCTATCCCTACCTATACCCCTAGATATGACCTTAGGCAACCCTATACCTTAAACCATACCCCTTACTTAATAAACCCTCCCATTCCATCTTGGAAAGATAAAATTGGAGAAAAACCCTCTTGATTAACTCTAGAAGATGAGGAAAACCAATTAGAGGAGATTCTAAATAACTTAGATGAAATTATTTAATCAACCTGACTATAGTAGTTTAAGAAAGACTTTACAAGAAAACCGTTTTAAAATAGCTAAAATACAGAAAAACCAAATGAAACATCAACATAAAATAGCCTTTGCCCGCTTTAGGATTTGCACTTTAGAAAAGATAATAGATAATGATGAGGAAAACGTAGAAAACACTAACTCATGGAATTAGGAAATTAGGAAACTTTAGAAAACCCTAAGTAGATAAATAACCCTAGGAGATATGCCTTAGAATAGTTAGTGCCTATAGGATAAGTAGAATAGAAAATAAATAAAACAAGTTAGGATTTAGAAACTACCTGGTACCCCTCAATTAGGATAGATTATATAACTAGACTTAGGAATGCCTTTCACCTTAGGACACCTTTAACCCAATAGTAAATCCTTAGGAAAATTAGGTATAACCCATAAAATATAACAAGTTGCGTACTTGTTATAACCTACCCTTAACCCTTACCCTTAGAATCTTAGGAAACCCACCCCGATGTCTTAGGTAAATAGAATCTCTAAACTGTTTTAAATTTATCTTACCCTAACCTTTTCAACCCTTTTTCCCCTTACCGATGGTGAGAATCCTCATTCTTCACCATAGAGATCTGAATTCTTTCTCCTCCGATCTCTAAACCTTCACTTCTTTCCTTAGCTTTCTTAAGCTATCTTCATTCTAGTTAGAGATTCTACCCCTAACTATCCCATATGCAAATATATGATCCTCATATATAAGCATATTCCTACCCTTTATTCCCCTAGATTACTATGATTCCTGAGCTAGTTTTCCCCAATCCCTTTTAGTAAACCCCAAAACCTTAGTTAGGATTTCCATACTTGAGGTTAGAAATAACATTAGGATAACCCTATGATGAGTGTGTAAATACTCCTCATTTTTAGTCAAATCTGAACTGCAAAACGTTTAAAAACACCCAAAAACGCACCAAAATACAGAAAAAAAAATCCCAAAGATCGTGTTTAATATGTTTCAGATGCAAAACGATTGAAAACAAAAAAAAAAACGAACAAAATTTGCATGATTGGCAGTTTCAGTCCCCCAACTTTCAAAATTTGACAAAACTAGTCCCCGAGCATTTATTTTAAATAAAAGTCAACCCAAAATCTTTAAAAGTCAAAAGACATCACAAATGATCTTTGGGTAAAATGTTTTCAAAAGATTACAAGTTAAATCCTTGGAATTTCACAACTGGCAAAATTGGTCCCTGTACTTGCAGAATTATCAACAATAACCCACGGGAATTATAACTTGAAGAAAAAGGATCACAAATGACCTTGTGGAATCATAAGATGGCAAGTTTGGTCCTTGGTTGAAGTTTGGAATATTGGCAAATCAGGTCCCTAAAAGTTTCAGCAGTTTACAACTTTGGTCCTTGGGCCTTATACACCATTAAACCAAACGGACCCTTAATTAATGATAAACCAATCCAAAAATAAACCTCCTTAGGCCCTTAATGACACCCAAGCCCATACAAACACCCTGTAGCCCAAAACCCTTTTGATATTAAAAGAACCTTGACCAGTCAACTCCCTCTTCCACATCCCTTTCCCCCCCGTGACCTCCAAACCAGTCCATAACCATCACCATCTTCCCATCACTCTCCACTCCATTCCCCCATCCCACTAACTCCATATCACTCACAAACCCCTACCTAACACCCTCCAGGTCACCAATCCACCATTACAACTTTGGCGCCAAAATACATTCAAAAGGCTGAGATCAAGATTCCATTAAATTAATGGATGGGATTTGTTTGGAAGAGCACAACGATGAGCATTGGACTGTTTTTCACTCACAGAAGAAGCAAATGAATGCAATTCGTACCTACCTCCCTAGATTATAGTATAAATAGAGGGTTCATGTAAGCCTTGAATGGCATTCCTTTCTTGTATCTTTTCTGTTCTGTAAGCTTAGTTTACTTCTGTATTTGCAAATTTCAAGTTTAATTAAAGTTTCTTTTAAGTTTGTTCCAATTCGCATTTTTATCCAAAATCTCAAATTTCTTACTACTACATGCAATTGTTACTTTAGTTATCTCAGATTGTTAGTTTAAGTTTGTTAAAGTTATTTTAAATCAAAGAAAGCAAAATTCAGAAAAGAAAAGAAAAGAAAAAAAATACAAAAAAAAATTAAAAATAAAAAAAAGGGTTGAAGAAGAAAGAAAGAAGCAAAAGCAGCAATGGAGTTTGGTCTAGAGCTCAGGGGAGCACTTAGGTGGTTCTTGTGTTCTTAGTCCTCGGATTTCTACTAGCTTGGATGACAAGTAAGAAATTATGCCATTTTGCCCCATATTTTGAGTTGATTCATACATGCTATCATTAGTTGTTACTTACTGTTTATTTAAGTTTGTTTTAGCCTAATATAGAGTAATTAGTGTATTTCTAGTGTTAATTTAGCCATTTGCTTTGATAATCACTAAAACAGTTAGACATAGGGGTGTTTAGATTAGGCTGTAATACTATTTTGTTGTTGTTATTAATACTTAAGTTTGCTTGTTTCATTGTTCTTAAGTATAGCACAGTCCAAATTAGTCATTCAGTTGGTCACTTTCACTCTAAAAGTCGAAAAATTTCTTTCAATACCACAGCAGCTTAACGGTTGAAAGTTTTGGAAAGCAAAATCTTTGATCTAGCTCCAAACTAGTGTAGGTTGCTTAATTTAGCTTACTTGAGGTATAATATAACTTCATTAATCAATAGTAATCATCCTAAATCCACAAAAGTCAAAGTTCTCAAAATACATGAAAAGTCAAAAATTGAATACTTAAATTTTGGACAGATTTCAAAGCAAGTTCTAGGGTTCATTAGTGAATGGAAATTCGAAGTTTTTGTTGATTTAGACTCTTGGCCAGCTTGTGTAATCATAACAAAAAGAATCTTGGAGTTTGGAGATCGTTTGATCATAGGAAATTGGAGTGGAAGTTGGCTGTTTGCGAGAAAACCTCCCCTGTATCATCAGTTTTTGACCAACTTAGGATTAGTGTAGATTGTTCATTAATTGGTGCTTAGGATTAATTCTTGTTGCTATTAGAAGCCACTTAGGTAAGCTTGAGAATAGTGCTTTTAGTTTTTTAGTAGGAGCTTATTGAGTGCTTATAAATAAGCCCTCTTGTGGCCTATTTTTCTGTGTCTTCTGCTGCTGCACACTCTTATGATCTTGAATCTGAATTACTAAGCTTGTTGATTGTTGAATCTGTCGTTGTTCATCGTTGTGGCTGGCCATAGTTGTTGTTATTGTTGCTATTATAGTTGTTTGTGCAAGCTTATACAATCCTAGTCAAGACTCATTTAGTTCCTTCGGCTACTGCTACTTTTTTTTTAGTTCCTAATCTCAGTTGTTGATTTTCTTTTCTTTGGATTATGCTTGCTTGTTGTTTTTAATTGTTGTTCTTGAATCTGAATCTTGTTGTAGTTAAAGTTGTTTGGTCGAGCTTATTTGAAGCTTAACTACTGATTTGAATTTGGCTTTTGCAAAAAAAATAAAAAAAAAAAAAAAAAAAAAAAAAAAAATAGTCTCGCAAATATAAGGAAACGTCTTAAAATTTTGAATCAGTGTTAAAAATGGATTTGAAATGGAGTTTTTGTTGGGATAAATCTATTTTTTTGAAAGTGAAACTGAGTTTGTGTTAATGTTTAAGGAAGCAGTTAACAAAGAATCAAACAAAGAAAAGAAAACAAAAATAAATAAATTTTGGGAAAAAAATGGGGTTCGAACCCTGGACCTCTAGCCCACACGCACAACACAAGCACAACCTCCCTTGCCAGTAGCTCTGGGGCACCAGTTCCATCCTTCTTTGCACAATCAACTCTTTTATAGTCTTATTAGATAATAAGCTTAAGTAAGCTGTCTAGCTTATTCCTGGCTTATTCGTTTAGCTTTTTCCAAACTTTTTATTTTTCCCTCATTTCTTATCAGTTAATTTAATTTCCCAAAAATTTTCATAATTTTCTAAAAAGGTTTAGTATTTTTTATAATTTACTTTAGTAAAAATAGCTTTTAATTAATAATAATTAAATAAAAAGTCAAAAAAATAATTTCCTTTTTTCTAAAAATTTCTTTTGTCTTTTAGTACGTTAGAAAATTATTTGTAGACCCGTAGGACGTTTCTAGCTTAACTTTCACGTTTTATTTTACGTGTTGAAGTTTATTTTTAATAAACGTCACGTTTTTAATTTAGTTTATGCTTTAGGATTACCGATACCTAATTATGTTTCCCGTAGTGTTTTAGGATTTCCCTAGTTTGGTAATTGCCTTTTGTTTACCCTTAGGTTAATTTATTTTCACGTTCGTTCGTCAATTTTCAAATTTCGTTAATTTAACGTATCGTAAAACCAAATAACCTTTCACAACCAAGCATACAAGATTTTAATCTCGACCTTTTCACGAAGCTTTTCATTCACACCTCGTTGGGGTACGACCCGGGAAATCATTTCCCGGTCTCACAAATATCACTTTCACGAGTTTTGCGAGGTAATCTTTTTCCTAAAAGGTTTACTCGTATTTCTCTACGTCTAGTTGTCTCACGATAATTTAGACTTCACGTTTGTTGATATTTTGATAAATTGGTTTTGCACACACCAAAACACAACGAATCACCCTAGAAAACATAAACTTAGGAATAGAAAAACTTAGATTATTAGGATAAGAAACCCTTGAGGAAAATTAGGAAATTTTAGGAATTATTAGGATTAGGGACCAAAAACCCTACCCTAATAGATATAGGATAAGACTTAATAGGAAAACATTAGGATTAGAATATAGATTAGGAAAACCTAGGATTAGATAACCCTCACCATAAGCCTTTAGACCCCTAGTTTAGGATTGACACATTTACCCTATAGGAATAAGTAGATTTAGGTCATAGATTACCCATACCTAGCCCTTAGGATACCTATACCTATACACTTGAGAATTTTAGATTATACCTTAGGATTTGACAATTTTTAGAATACCCATTAGGAAATTTCACTTAGGAGATACTATGGATAATGCCCTAGCTGGTTTCAAATTCCTATGAATAGTAATACTCATAATAATAGTTATAATGGTAATAATAGACAACCTAAAACAAAAGAGAAAACCTGAAACTACACCTAAGAATAAGGATATACCTAGTCAACCCTTAGGAAAGAAAACACTTAAAGCTAATCCCTCTTTAGAACCCTCTACCTCAATGGAACCAAACACCTCACCCTTAGAAATTAGGATTAGTTAGGAAAAACTAGAAGAACCTTAGGGGGAAAAGAAAACTCTGGGAAGAAATCTAGTAAATCTAAAAGTCCGTTAGGATATTCTCCTTCAGGTATCCTATACGCTTACTCTTCCGTTTAATCTCATCTTTTCATTTCTCTCTTTCTACCGTTTAAATCTTCTCCTCCCACTTCTTCCTACTCTTCCGTTTAAAATCCCATTTTCCCGCCTTTTTCCCCCATTCCACAAATTAAAACCATACTTTTCCATTTTCCCCACTCCTATACTTTTCCCCACTCCACCTACTCCAAACTCCTTTTCCTTTTTCATTTCCCCTACTTTGCCATTTTATCCTTCTTTCTTTCTCACTCCACTCAATCCTTCCCACCATTTCCCTTCATTTTTATTTCTCCGTCATTTTACAATCTATTTTCTTCTCTCTATATTCTCTCCCTACCTCATCCTGCAATGTTCTATTAACTAGAACTTGTATTTCTCGTCATACCACAAGTTTCTATTAGTTAGAACTTGTAAGAATATCTACATCGAACTTTAATCCTCATTATGTTCGACTATGATATTAAATCTCGCTTTGCAAGAAATTGCAAAAAAATTAGATCTTTTACGACTGTCATTCTAGTCTTAACATGGGAATCTACCATGTGACAAGTTGCTAAACCGGAGAACTTTAGAACTTGTCTCTATCATGACTAGAACTTGTCTCTATCATGACTAGAACTTGTCTCTACCTTGACTAGAATATTCCTCTACCGTATCTAGAACTTGTCTCCACCATGATGAAAAACTAGTTGTCATCTCGGTTGAAACTTGTCTCTAAAATATTCCCTTACCATATATCCTTAAATATGGTAAAACTCTCTTCAATTTCCACCGATACTACTTAAGGATTATTTATGATGACTATCCTCTTAAAATGAATTAGGATGTTCCTACATTTTAATGGGAAAGTTATAAGTCAAATAGGTTAAGAATTTATACGCTCTTGTTTTCAAATATTGGGAATCCTTTATTTGCAAATAATCATACATAAAAACCTAAGTATCTGGTATCTGTACAAGCAATTCCTATTCCGCTTGTGCAAAAACCTCTTTTCTTTTCACTTCATTTTCCTCGGTATAATCGTCTAAATCTCGGGACGAGATTTTCTCTAAGGGGGTAAGACTATAACAACCCACAAACATCTATTACTATCATTCCCATTACAAATACCTATAGTAGGTATTCACAGGTAAATTTTTGCTTTTTATATACATTATTACTTGCACGACTCACTAGACCTGCTCACGTATCTACACATGCCAAATAACTCAACACTCACATCCTATAAATCCCAGGTATGTCAAGCATAAAATCATAACAACACCATAATAAGTAATTTACCAATCTAAAACAGTAAACATAACACAAAACCCTAATAAACACTAACTAAAACTTAAGTAGGATTATGTGCTTATTTGAACCTATATGCTTAGTTTAACTAGTATGAATGTGTCCTAGGCTTAAGTATGAGTTTCCTTAGGAAAATTCGGATATATTAGGACCATTAGGCTATAGAATAAAGCCTTTAGAACTTAGATACAAACCCCATAAACCCAAAACCATAATTAGGTCATAGTTAACTAGAATTAGGCCTAAACCATCCCAAAACATCCCCATAGGTCACTACCACTTAGTATAAGCCTCTTAGAACTTAGAAATAGTTATTAGACACTCATAGGACACTAGTCTAGGCACCAAACCATAGAATAAACCCTATTCTCTCACTAAACACACTTAGGTCATTTAGGTTACAAAACTAGGTCAAACCTTCCCAAACCTTTCCCATAAGTTACCCTCACTTAGAATAAACCCATTAGGTCTTAGGATTAGGCACTAAACACACTTAGAAACTTAACTTCGGCACTAAACCTTAGGAAAAACATTAAACACTTAATAAGTAGAACTAGGTCTAAACTTAACTAAAACAAGTAAAACGTAAACATAAGAACCTCAAACACCTCAACCTAGCACCCTAACACCATAGTCATACCCAAGCACACACCCTAACACCTCTAAGCACCCACACAAGTAGGTGCATCACCTACTCGACTAATCCACCACTAATCACCACTAATCCACCCTAAACCACCACTAATCCACCACTAAACCACCACTAATCCACCTCTAATCACCCTAAACCACCCCTAAACACCCTAAGCAGCTTACAAGCACCTCCAAGCACCCAAGAAAGGAGGTGCATCACCTCCTTGTAAGTTACTACCCTAAACCGCCTCTCTCGGCTTCACCACCACCACAACCGTCCTACCCCGCCCCCCAGCTACTGCCATAGCCTCTCCTTGTCACCTCTAGACCTGCCACTACCCCCTCTAGCCTTGATTGCTCACCCCTCCCCTTGCACGACACCTACACCCCATTTTCCACCCAAACTGCCTCTACGCGGGTATAAATACCCCCTCCTCCCCTCCATTATTCTTCACACCCTTTCTTCTCTTCACCTTACATTAGAACAGTAGTAATAAGCCCTTAGGAGACCTTAGAGTCGATTAGCTAGGCATTGGTTGAGTTGTGTTGTGCTTAGAAGTCGAGCGAGCCCTAGAAAACCCTAAAACCCATGTAAACCCTCCTCTAGCCAAGTAAGTCTTACATATTAGTCTATTTAGCTTTAGTTTAATCTTAGGATAGATTTAAGATGCCTTAGATACCCTAGGAACCCTTGCATGAGCCTTGAACCATTTCATTTACTAGTTTAAGTTTTAAAACCCTAGATCGAGGCATATACTTGCATGCATGCTATAAGTTATCACTTTAGGTCATACACTAGTTATACATAACCTAGATAAGTTAAAATAAGTAAAACATAGGCTAGAAAACTTATTACTAGATAAAATATAAGTTACATGCATATTAGGACTAGTTTTGCAAAACTTTACATGCATAAAGGTATATATTGTAAATTCCTAAAATTATAAAGTCTAGGGACTATTTTTGACATTTCCTAGAAATTATAAGTGTAAGGACTAGTTTTGCATAATATTAAAACCCTAGGATAGATATTAAAATAAGTATAAACTGAAAAGGACTAAAAACGTAAATATTATAAAGTTAAAGGTCTAAATGGTAAAGTTTAGAAAACTTAAGAGTCTTAGGTTAGTTACTTAAAGTATAGAAGTCTAGGAACTAGTTGTGTCAAGTATAGATAGTTATTAGTATAAGTAATATAAGTAATATAAATTTAGGGTAGAAAACGTAAATATATAAACTATAAGGGTAAAAATTGAAAATATCATATAAGTATGAAACCTAAATAAAGTTAGAATCATAACACAATACTAGGGAGCTTCATGCGAGGAGTACTATGTAGATATTTCGTTTTGACGAGTTTGTTAGGTTTACGAATTAAAGTGCCCTGACTCCTCGAACGATTATTGCATATACTTCTGAGATATGATGGCCCGAACGGTGATATGATTATAACTAAACCCTAATAACAACATAACCCAATAATAGGGAGCTTTATGTGAGGAGTATTAACTTCTGAATTATGATGGCCCGAATGGTATTATGTTGATAACATAATACAATAGTAGGGAGCTTCATGTGAGGAGTCATATACTTCTGAATTACAATGGCTTGAACGGTGTTATGTTATATATAAAATATTAACAAACCTTAAAACAATAACTTGAAAAACATAAACATGATAACTATAGCTTGACATACATACAAAACCAACAACACACTAGGATACGTGAGTAAGGCGGCCTAGTTTCCGAGTCACTATTTGCATCACTTAGATTACTCTAAACCTAGGTGAGTTTTCATAGCCTCATACTTTTTAAAATGCTTTCACTTTAAATGCTTTATAAACCCTGTGAGGGGGATACATGCTAAATGCTTTACTTAAAACCGAATACAAGTCTTTTTCTTTGGTTGTTGCATGAGTAAACTAACAGCCACCACTACATAACAAAATCCATGAATCTAATCGTTTAGGATATTTTACCCACGCGAACGCGAATATAGTTGATAGATATATTGGAGTTTGACAACTCCCGTTGGTATTAACACCTCACTAGGTGGTACCAATAAGTACTATATTTGAATCCACTCAAGGTATAAATTTGGAAAGTTATCCTTCTATCACATGACCCGGATCGTTAAGGTGTGATTCATGAGCTTAGTGCAACATACTACGCTCCTGATAATTGTGCATGCATCACAATTATCACAAAACCTACATTTTCCCAAATGGGTGTAACAACTGAACCCAGGGAACTTGTATTCACTAACCCCTAAACTTATGATTCTCACTCAACACCTAGTGTTGACTTTTTAAGCATGTATTCTAGGTATATTACTTCTATGGATCCATGGCAGAAGGAGGTACTGAACTCGGAGGACTTTTCATGGTTATCATTCAAACACAGCCTAACTCTTAGATTTTTGGGACCTCATCAAAAATAAAAGTATATCTTTTATAATTAAAACTCTGATAATTATTAATGATAACTAAGTTTACAAAACGTCTCTTTTCGAGTCATTTTCTATTACTGTATCTGTGATTCTATGAAGTAATACCCCAAACACTTTATCCGCTGCGATCAGTGAAAAATAGGGGTTTTACAAGTTTCTTGGGTTGTTGTTGTTTGTTACTTGTTGCATTAAGTCTATTTAGGTTATATCAGTCATAAAAACTTGTCTCATTCACTCAAAAGTCAAAATCCTCTCTTGATCTCATTTTGTTAATTCACTGTTAAGGAGTAGGATTTTAAATCTCTTCATTTCATTTCATTATTGGTTGTTATAACATATTTTGTTCTCTACTTAGCTTATTATATCATGTTCATTCAGTAGATTAAGATCAAATTTCAATAAAGTCAAATATTAAGTTTTGCTTAAAAAGTCAAATTGCAAGTTCTCAGTTTTTCAAAAAGTTGTGGGAATTTTCATGGAGTTGTTTCTTGGTATTTTGGTCTGATATCTTGGGATTTTAACATTTTGTTGTCAACTTTATTCTAGTATTTTTGTATGATTTTTAGTAAATTTTTTAGAGAGCTTAATCTGTGCTTAAAGTTGGGCAGTTGTGCAATTTATTCCCTGCACCAGGGGACTGATCCCATAAGGCCATGTTCATAAGCCCCTTGTGAGCTTATCCATGGAGATTGTACTATGTATTTGAGATCTTTGAGAAGCCCATGTACCTAACTTTCTAGTTCCTAGCTTCCCTTGGGTTTCAAAGCTTATTTCCTAAGCTTATTTGAAGCCTGCAAACAACCTTGAAGGCCTGTTTGGAATTCAGTGGTTGGATTTGCTCATTGTGTTTCTTTTAGCTTATTCAGGGAACTTTTCTTGTTGCTTCTGCTTAATCTAAGCTCTTTCACTTCCTTCTAGCTTATTTTTAGTTCTTGTTCAGTTCTTAGCTTATTTTGTAACCTTTTACAAGCTCAAAAGTCAATTTTCTCCTTATAAGCCTAATTGATGGATCATTAAGCTAACATTAAGCTTATTTCTTATTTTTAAGCAAAATTGTGTCACAAAAGTTGGTTATTTTTATTGTTAAAATGATTTTGTGAAAGAAAATCCAACGAAAAAAAATAGTTTGTGCAAAGTGCCAGTGGTTGGGATCGAACCTGAGACCTCTTGGTCAAACTGGTCAAAACCAAACCAAGGCCATACATCATCTGGGCTAGTGGTGTATTAGTGTTTATATTTTCCCCATTTGTTTATATACTAGTATTAGTTCTTTTAGCTTATTATAACTAGTTAGCTTATTTTCTAGCTTATTTATAAGCTTTTCACACTTTTTATATTTTTCCTAGCTAACTAATATTATTAAGTATTTTTATAAAAAGTTTTAGGATTTTTACTGTTCATCTTATATTTTTATAAATTAAATTAGTTTAAATAGTTATTAAATAGTAATTAATTAATAATAATTATTTAAATAGTCTAAAAATTATTTTTCTTTTTCTTAAAATTTTCTTTTATCATTAGGATTGTAAAAATGTAATTTTCATCCCCATAGGGTTTGTATTGCTAAAATTTCACGTTTTATTTTGTATGTTTATGTTATTTTAATTTAAACATACGCGTTTCAGGTTTCAAACATTTTTAGGTTATTTGATTTCCAGTATTTGTTTTAATAGCTTGTTTAAGTCATTTCCTTTTATATTTACTTAATTCAATCACTCATAACCCTTTCCCATCCAAATTCACCCGACAACAAATCCGTTTTAATACAATTGCACGCCTCGCTGGGACATAACGACCCGCGGATACACTGTACTCCTTGGTTAGTTGGTATAAGCCATTTTGACCTTGTTGACCATCTACCTTTGTCAATATTATCTGACTGTTCAGGACAAATCAGTCACATAGATAAGGGACCTCCACAACAGTTTTTGTCCTTTAGTGGTGAAATGTTACTTGGTGAAATTTTATCTGATTTGGGCGGGAAATGAGGCCGTTTAATATTTTGAAATTCAAAATTCAAATTTATTTTTTTTATTAAAACATTTCTTTATAAATACAAAAATAATTTGTCTAATTTATTTTTCTAAAAATGTTGTCACATTTATTAAAATGTGAGGTTTAAGAACAAAATTATTTTCCTTGATCACTTAACAAAGTTGGTATAGTATTTGTTTATACCTGAAGTGATTTAGACTTGAGCCGTCTAGAGATGTTGATGTGTGAACGAGTAACTTGTGCACTTTACATTATGCATTACAAGTTACATGTTTGTCATCATTAAAACATGAAGACACTGTATAGATTAAATGTCGTAATGTTTGCACTAACAGATCTGAATGACGATGCTGAATGGGTTTTAGATGTGAATTACAAGAAAGAGCCAGAACCGGAAGAAGGGGCAGTTGTTGGGGAAGTTGATTCAGACGAGACTTTATAGTCATTTATAAGGGAATATAGGAGTGCTTTTGGAAAGCAGGATACATCAGTAAGGGAGTTAAAAAGAAATGAAAAGGCGAGGCTAGAATTTCAAAGTGATTACTTCAAGTCACCCAGAATTGGAGCAGAAAGAGAGTTCATGATAAAGAAATTATACATTATGTGGAATTCTAAAGATGACTTCTGGGAAAATCAACCACTCAAGAACTTCGACGTTGAAATCTGCCTCAACAACCTATTCCTCTACAACAACTTTGACTTAATGTATCTCTGAAATGGAAGAAATGCCCAACCGAATCTGAAGCTCTCTCTTGACCAAAAGCTCATGGCTATATACTTCGCCGAGGATGATCTTGAAGAACAAATAACATTTGTAGCAAAGTACAGGGCAAAAGAAGTGAGAAAGTTCTTCCACAAGGCATACTATAATGTGGAGAAATGGCCGGAGCAGGGGAGAGGTTATAACCTGTTGAAACACCTCACTAAGCGTTCAAAGAAAGATGTCTACTCAGAGCTTGGAATTAAAGAAATCTTAAGTATTGAGATTGAAGAGAAGTATGTGTACAAGTATGTTGAAAATATCATTTTGCTGAGAAGACAATAATCCATGCGAGTATACAGAACTTGATTTCATGAACATAAATATGAACGATCTTGAAAACTTGTACGCCAAGAGAAAACGGTTTCATTATGAGTGGACACACAAGCTCAGTGTGGACTTCCTAATACCCCTTGTACGAATCATGAGAATTCGAGTCATAGAAGAAAGGTCCAATGGCTTCTAGCTTGGCATTGAAAGCTATCAGTATAGACTAAACCTTACAAAATCGTAGATAGCAATCCCATATATTGAAGACAAGTGCCATACACGCTGATCACAAAACCGAAGGAATGAGTTGTCTATCTCAACAGCATGAGGCAGAAATTATGGCAGCTGATGCGATTCACAAGTTCTGCACAAGCACTTAGAAGTGTGTATTTTACAGGATTAAAAGTATTCTGACAAAGAGTAGACATCTACATGTGAACCCACCTATGTTATCATCTCAAGTCGTTGAACTTGGAAAGATAAAGGATGTTGTAGAGAAGAGAATCAGATATCGCAAGCAAATGAAGAGGATTGAAGGGTTTGTTGGTGGAAGAGAAATGAGTAGAGGTGCTTTCTCTAAAGATCGTCCACTAGATGATGATGAATTGTAAGATCACCCTTTAGGGGGAGATTGTTAGGATTAAAAGTGGCGATCTTACGTTTGTATTTGATTTATAATGTGTGCGATGTTAGTAACTTGCGCTAGCCCAATACACAAGGCCCATGGTGGCCCAACTCGTGTAAGATGTCACTATATAAACCGTCTCCAAGTGTGGAGAGGGTGTGGAACTTATGATAAACAAATAAAACACATTTTTACTCCACCATCTCTCTAGTTCTTTCTCTTACTGGTTTTTGTATAAACTACCTCATTTGTGTGCATGATCGTGATGCTATTAAGCTCTTACACGCAGATCTCAAAGAGGGATCTCTACAAAATAATAACCAATAGAACGAACCTAAAAATAAAGACTGGTCTCTACTAGCCAAGTACATAAAGATACAAAATGGGTTTGAAATCTAGTTACTCCAATTAGCTACAATATTTTTCCCTATATTGGTGATCCAAAAGAGCAAAAGAACCTGAGCTTGGGAGAATACCTCTTCATTCCCAACTGAAATTACATACACCAAATTAGAATGAATGATTCTGCTAAGCCACAACCATATTTCTAGAAGGGTAAAACCTACAGATACTTTATGTACTAACCGAAACAACTAATTATGCTTTTGGTAAGGAATACGATTATTCACATGAAGACTCGGTCACCCCGAGTACAGTTTTGCATATTGTAGCTCGTAGTAATTATCATATTAGTTAGTATGTAGAGTAGTATTAGTTAGTATTTGTGGAGTCGGTCAGGTCTCTTACCCACTGTCAGCCCGCTCTACAGCCCGTTTTAAGGGGTGTTTACCTTGTAACTATATATACCCTTTCCCACCCATGGGAAAGGGTTGGACCTTCATTTTCAATCTAACATTCAACAAGTTTTCTCATACAAGGCTCCCACCTCTCTCATCTCATTCTCTCTCTAACATCTCACTAGAAACTACATCTTTAATCATCACAAATCACTTAACCATCCATGTTCATATATTAGAGTTTATTACAATTGGTATCAAGAGCTATGGTTCTATCCTAGGATTCATGGTATGCTCGAATTTATAGTATGGTTTGTGGTTTTAGGTTGGTTCGAGTTCTTCTAGTGGTTTTCACACGAGTTTGATCTCGTTAGGTGTTTATCTCGACATTCTTCTTGTACTTTCTTGCTTATTAGTTGTGTAGACACCTTGTTGTAACCTTGGTTTAGTCATTTCATCACTTGGGTGGACATTGGTAGCATTTCGAGTGTTATTTCTTGCTAGCGAGTTGGTACCTCTTGGTAGAGGGTTGGCAGTTGTGTGTAGCGAGTTGAGGTTAGAGATTTGGTGGTTTGCTATTTTGGGACATACGGACAAATCACTACGATAATGACACTTTTGTCTCATTCTTAGCGAGTTGTTAGGTTTAGGTAGTAGCGAGTTGGCATTGGTGAGTTGAGCAGTTAGCGTATTTCCAGATAGCGAGTTGATATCTAGCGAGTTGAGGCTTCAGCGATTTGAGAATAGCGAGTTGAGAAGTCAGCGTTTTGTCAGATTAGCGACTTGTCCATTGGCGAGTTGTACAGTTAGCGTATTGTCAGATAGCGTGTTGATGGTAGCGAGTTGTCAGGTTTTGGTAATAGCGCGATGATAATCAGCGAGTTGATTCCTGTCTAGTGAGTTAGTGCAGGTTTGTGGCGAGTTGAGTTATTTCAGCGACTTGGTACTTGTAGCGTTAAAGCCTTAGCGAGTTGTGATTATCTTAGCGTGTTAACATTTGTGAAATTTGTGAGCTGTAGCGGCTTAAGTTGTTACATCTACTCCTTCAGTAACTTGACGTTGTGAGACTATTCCTACAACTTGACTTGTTATTTCAATAGTAACTTGACGTTGTGAGTTTAATCTTACGATTTGACTTGTTTTCTGAGAAGTGATTGTAATTCGACTTGTTGCAACAAAACACGAATCTCACGTGTGTTTAACAGCTTGATACGTGCAACTACTCAGTCTTCACAGCATGGCAAGCACTGCATCGGATGACATTCAGGCAGCAGGATCGGATACTCATCCTCCTATGCTGGACAGGACCGACTATGAGTCATGGGCACAAAGGATTCGTCTATCCTGCTTGGGGTAAGGAAAATGGTGTGAACATCCTGAACTCCATTGATAATTGACCTTTCATCATGGGGACAACCAGAGACACTATCGCAGCTACTGATGACAATCCTGTGGCAGTTGGTCCAGAAAGACCTCGTATCTACAATGATCTTTCTGATGATGAAAAGAAACGCTATGATGCTGACATCAGAGCTTCGAATATTGTCATTCAAGGACTTCCTAAAGATGTCTACAAACTCATCAACTTTAACACAGAAGCGAAAGCTGTTTGGGATAATGTGAAGATGCTTCTTGCAGGGTCTGAGTTAACCAAAGAAGATAGGGAGTCTCAGCTGTATGATGAATTCAAGCACTTCAAAATGAATCCAGGTGAAAGCATCACTAACTACTACGTCAGATTTCACAAGCTGGTCAATGACATGAGAGCCATCAAGATGACAATGCCCAACATTCAGCTCAATTCAAAATTCGTGAATAACATGGCACCTGAATGGGATAGGTTTGTTACAGCTGTCAAGCTCAACAAAGGTCTCAGGCATACTAATCATGAACAACTTTATGCATATCTCCAACAACATGAGAAACATGCAGTTTATGATCGGGTAATGCGAGAAAAGCTCAGTCCTACAACAATTAATGAGTCTCTTGCCTTTGTGTCTAATGTTCAACAACTTACTCAGTCTTCAAATGATCAATCTCAACTACCTTCATCCAGGTCTACCTCAACTAATGGACAATCATCAACTCCCTCACCAACCGCCTTAAACACCCATCCTGACTCTGGATATTCGCATACCGACATGATGATTCATAACCTCTCCAACCAAGTCTCCTTATTAGTCCAACAGTTCAGAGCTATACTTCCACCAACTAACAACCAACTCAGGACTTCATCTAACCCATGTAATCAGGCAGTCATTGAAGATGGAAGAGTGGTGGTGCAGAATATGCAAGGAAGACAAAATGTCAATCCAAGAAATGCTGGTAGAGATAATGGGCAGTATAGAGTCGGGAATACGCTTCAAGTGCAAGCTAGGCAGCCTAAGTGCTATAACTGTGGAGGGCTGGGCCATATAGCTAGGAATTGCACTCTTCCAAAGCGTCCTCAAAATTCAGAGTACTTCAAGGACAAAGTGTTCTGGAATATTGACATGGAAAAAATGAAAGCTGAAAGAATCATTGGTAATACACGTACCATCTTTAGGATTGCTGACCCAACCATCTATCCCTTGCACACACCCCAACATCTTGTGCCATATACCTTACCCACACAGTGTAATACCCTAATTGCGTTATATGTTCTAGACCAATTGTTTAAGGATTTTGAAAAAGCATGCAAAACTAGAATTACACCAACAGGGATTACAGAAGGGCAAAGGGGGTTTGGGCAAACAAAGCAGTGTTACCTAACTGAAGTTATGCCATTTTTTTATCTTCTTAAAGAACACTTTGAAGGCCTTAAAACTACCATCAATAATGATGTGAATCAAATGAAAAAGGTTTTTAAAGAAGTAGAAAATGAGGGTAACCAATTGGCAATCGATCTCAAATACAGTGAAATTGAAAGAAAAAACATCCTCATCATCAATGAGGACTTGATTGCTAATTGCATTGCACAAGATGTCTTTTACACTGTTACTGGCTCTGCCCTATCTGCTAAGCAATTTCATGAAATGTCCATCACTTTAAATATATTTCAGAATCGTGTGATTGAGCTTGAGGGGGAGAATTACCAACTAAACTACAAAATTCAAAACGACGACCATGACAACATGGTCAGGAGTTTTTCAAAACTAGAAGTTGATAATTTTAACTTGCAACTAAAATACCAACATCTGAAAGAAAACGTAAAAGTATCAAATGCCAAGACATCTTCGGATACTCCTGAATTTGATACATGTTTTGAATTAGCCAAAAAGGATGATGTAATTCAAGCTCACTCAAACACGATTCAGAAGTTGAGGGCCCAAATTGCACAATTAAAATTGAACAAAAGCGATGTGACCAATACCAATTACCAGAAGTCGATAGATTCTCAAAACTTTCAGAAACAGGGCATGATCAATGAATTACAACATGAAAATGAGTGGCTTCGTGCTGAAATGTCAAACGCTAAACAATGTTACAAAGAATTGTTTGGGTCTATTAAAATAACACGTGACCAAAACAATGAAAGAGTCACTTCTTTGTTAAATGAAATTGAGAATCTAAAGACTATGGTGAAGGGTAAAATGTCCGTCGTTTGATGTGATCATGCAATTTCTAATGTACATGCTTGTAAGAAATATGCGTGTGATGCTGTCAATGTCTCTCTTCCCCTTAGGAACAATAAGTTAGTTCACAACAACTACCATAAGAATCTTAAGGATTGTTTGGCCATGCTTAGAGAAACCATTGAAGATGAGAGAATATCTAAACCAAATGATGATGTTGTTATTGGTGCTTGCTTCCTCACTAATAGAGCCCAGGAACTATTAGAATATGCCATAGGATCATGCCCCAAGAATGATAACAAGTCGGAAAGGTCATTTGCATCGCACTCTAACAGTGGCAACAAACATGTTACATTAGATCATCCCCAAACCATGTCACAATCCACCATCATGATCACCGGTAAACAAGTAGCAACTAATCATACTAATGTTCCCGTCATTGCTTCTACAGGAGTAAAAGGTGTATCTAATGCTAGCAAGTCACAGCCTAGGTGCAATACAAAGAATGATAGGACCTTGCCGGCTAAGAGTACACTTATGAAGGAAGTAGAAGAATCATCTAGGAACAATAAAGTTATGCTTAATGAAAGGAATCGAGTTGATTCAAACATTTGTGTTAACAATGATGTAATTAATTCGAATTCTGGTGCTATTTGTAAGACTTGTAACAAATGCTTATTTTATGGTAATCATGATGCTTGCGTTGTGTCCTTTCTTAAATCCACTATGAAATCTCCAGTTATGAATGTCTTGAGTGTTAAACAGGTAAAAAAAGTATGGAGTAAAATAGGAAAAGTGTTCACTAATGTTGGCTATCAATGGAGACCTACTGGAAGGAAATTCACTCTAAGGGAAAAGTGCCCAATGACTAGGATCACTAATTCCAAAGTTGTGCCTATTAAGAAGTGGAGACCTACTGGTAGACTGTTCCCAATAGAAGAACTTAGTACCACTCCCAATTCTAGTGCATCAAAATGTGAAAGTTCCAGTGAGATATCTGTGACATATGATAATCCAATATTTGTGTGTGCTAACCAAACGGACCCCAACTGTTTGTGGGGCTCCAGCTTTTTCGGTTATCCACTATTGTCTGGTTTCAAATGCAGATCGTACAAATCGTCCTTTGGTATTTGGACTCAGGCTGCTCAAAACATATGACTGGAGATCACTCGCGGCTCAAGAATTTCGTGGAAAAGTTTATTGGTACGGTTAGATTTGGGAATGACCATTTTGGATCTATAATGGGTTATGGGGATTACGTCTTTGGAGACAGTGTGATATCCAGAGTTTACTACGTGGAAGGACTTGGGCACAATCTATTTTCTGTTGGTCAATTCTGTGATTCTGATCTTGAAGTTGCTTTCAGAAAACACACCTGTTTTGTTAGAGAATTAGATGGTGTTGATCTCCTTAAGGGGAGTCGGGGCACTAATCTTTAAACCATCTCTATCGAAGACATGTTACGGTCCTCACCAATTTGCTTGCTTTCTAAAGCCTCCAAGAACAAATCATGGTTGTGGCATCGTCGTTTAAACCATTTGAACTTCGGTACCATCAATGAACTCACACGTAAAGATCTTGTTCGAGGCTTGCCCAGACTGAAGAATGAAAAAGACCACTTGTGTTCCGCATGTCAAATGGGCAAAAGCAAAAAGCACACACATAAACCCAAGACAGTCAATTCCATCATGGAAGTCCTACACACTCCCCACATGGATCTCTGTGGACCAATGAGGATTCAAAGTATCAATGGAAAGAAATATGTGCTGGTTATTGTTGATGATTTCTCTCGATTCACGTGGGTAAAGTTTCTACGATCAAAATACGAGACTCCGAAAACCATCATCAAACTCATAAAAATGTTGCAAGTTCGTCTCAACAAAACAGTTAGATTCATTCGAACTGATAATGGAACGGAGTTTGTGAACAAACAACTTACTCAATTTTATGAAGGTTTCGGAATTAGTCATCAAAAGAGCATTCCACGTACTCCTCAACAAAATGGAGTTGTTGAAAGACGCAACCGCACATTAGTTGAAGCTGCAAGGACTATGCTCATCTTCTCCAAAGCTCCTATGTTTATTTGGGCTGAGGCAATTGCAACAACATGTTATACACAAAATAGATCCTTGATACATCCTCTCCACTGCAAGACTCCATATGAACTGGTCCATGGCAGAAAACCGGATCTTTCATTTCTTCGTGTATTTGGTGCATTGTGCTATCCAACAAATGACAGTGAAGACCTGGGGAAACTCAAGGCCAAGGCTGACATTGATTTCTTTGTTGGCTATGCTCCAGAACGAAAGGGATACCAAATCTACAACAAACGTACCAGAGACATAATGGAAACAATCCACGTCACTTTCGATGAGCTGACAGAGCAACTGGTTCCTGGACAATCAAGTTCTGGACCCGTACCTAACCTCTTATCTCCTGGACCTATAAGCTCCAGGCTTGTACAGAATTCCACCCCTGCTACTCCCTTCGTACCTCCTACAAGTGATGATTGGAAAAAGCTATTTGACCCCATGTTTGATGAATACTTTGAACCTCAAAATGTGGACGCTCCAGAAGTCACTGTCATTCCACAACCAGCTGGGGTAGCTAATGTCCCAATTGTTAATTCTGGTCCATCCACTTCGTTATCATGGGATCCTGAAGCTCCCACCATCAGTCATTCAATCACCACATCTAATGGTCAATCCTCATCTGTACAACGAGTTGCAGCTGTAAATAACTCTTTTGGTAAGAATCCCTTCGCTCCACCCGATAATGAGCCGTTTGTTAACATCTTTGCACCCAAACCGTCAAATGATGCTACATCCTCTGATGAATCAAACACGGCTACCTCAGTTCCCTACTCTCAACCTCATGAACACCTTAGGAAATGGACAAACGACCACCCAATTGACAACATTATTGGAAACCCCTCACGTCCGGTATCAACCCGTAAGCAACTTGCTACCAACGCTTTGTGGTGCTTCTTCAATTCTGTCCTTTCTAAAGTTGAGCCTAAAGATTTCAAGGATGCAATGTCTAAACATTCATGGTTCATTGCTATGGTGGATGAAATTCATGAGTTTGATCGACTTGGCGTGTGGGAATTAGTGCCGCCTCCTGAGTGTGCTATGATAATTGCTCTCAAATGGACATTTAAAGTGAAGCTTGATGAGCATGGAGATGTATTAAAGAACAAGGCAAGACTTGTGGCAAAAGGATATCGTCAAGAAGAAGGTATTGACTTTGAAGAATCCTTCGCACCAGTTGCTAGAATTGAAGCCATAAGAATATTTCTAGCAAATGCCGCTAGTCAAAATATGGTGGTGTATTAGATTGATGTTAAGACCGCATTTTTAAATGGCGATCTTAAAGAAGTGGTGTATGTAAGTCAACCTGAAGGATTCGTGGATCCTGAACGCCCTAACCATCTGTATCGCTTGAAGAAGGCCCTTTATGGTCTTAAACAAGCTCCCAGGGCGTGGTATGACACTTTGTCAAAATTCCTTCTTGCCAAAAAGTTCTCCAAAGGTGCTGTTGATCCTACACTCTTTACCAGAAAGACGGGCAAAACCTTTCTTCATGTGCAAATATATGTAGATGACATAATATTTGCCTCTTCTGATCCCAAAGAGTGTGATCGCTTCTCCCAAGAGATGAGTTCTGAATTCCAGATGTCCATATGTCCATGATGGGTCAAATGTCCTTCTTTCTAGGCTTGCAAATATCTCAGAATCCCAATGGGATCTTCATCAATCAATTCAAGTATGCTAATGAAATCTTGAGGAAATTTGGATTTGATTCATGCGACGCTGTTGATACCCCTATGATGGAAAGATCAAAACTTGATGAAGATGATATCGGAATCCCTGTTGAACAAACCAAGTATCGAAGCATGATTGGTTCCTTAATGTATCTTACTGCTAGCCGACCAGATCTTCTTTTTGTAGTCTGCATGTGTGCTCGGTATCAATCCAAACCTACCAAGAAACACTTGGAAGCTGTCAAGAGGGTCTTTCGGTATCTTAAAGGAACAATCCACTTGGGCCTATGGTACCCAAAGGATACTTCTATGGCCCTCACCGCCTATTCGGATGCTGACCATGCGGGATGTCAGGATACTCGTCGAAGTACATCTGGGGGTGCTCAGTTCTTGGGTAACAAGCAAGTTAGTTGGTCTTCAAAGAAACAAATGAGTACTTCAATATCCTCCACAGAGGCTGAATACATTGCCATGTCCTCGTGCTGTGCTCAGATTCTATGGATGAGGTCTCAACTTTCGGACTATGGCTTCGTGTGCAACAAGATTCCTATGTATTGTGACAACAAAAGTGCAATTGCGCTTTGCTGCAACAATGTCCAGCATTCAAGAACTAAGCACATCGACATTCGACATCACTTCATCAGGGAGCAAGTTGAGAAAGGAATTGTGGAAATTTACTTTGTGAGGACTGAGTTCCAGCTTGCTGATATCTTTACCAAAGCACTTTCTAGGGATCAATTTCAATTTATCCTCCCTCCCCTTGGTATGGAGAGTCTCACTCCTGAGGATCTCATAAGTCTTCAGGAAGATCAGGAGGAGTAAAGGGGTTGTTTCATGTATCCTTTGTACATAGTTTAAAACAAAAAGAAAATAGAAAAATATAAAACCTATAAAAATCTGAAAAATTTTAAAAATCCAAAAAATATTCTTCTTTCGACATGTCTCTTGTGTAATCAATATTATGTACGTTTCTAGAAATTTCATTCAATAATGACACGGAAACATACATATGCTTGAGCAACAGTTTTTCTTTTTAATAATGTTTTTCTAAAAACATGTCGTTTCTAAAAATATTCTGTCAAAATGGTTTGCTATTACTTCAGATAGCAACCCGGTCTTAGTATTGGGGAAAGTTCGTCGCCAAAAAGACGATTGTTCCTTACAAAGGCATGAATTACTTCATATTCGTGCCTTTCCGATCTGATGTATGCTTAAGTGCATCATTTCTGGTAAAAAAAGAGAAGTCTTCTTTGCATCTCAAATACTTTTCCTTCAAAGATTCTTCGGGAAAGTATTTGCTCCAAACTTGGTGGTACCATGGTTTTTGAAGATCAAACAAACCTGAAGAGTTGTTTCAAAACTTACCACTCAATCGATGCTATAAAAATCAACACTTTATGCAAAATGTTTAATTTTAAAATGTGTCATCGATTGAGGGGGAGATTGATTTCAAAACCTATACATCATCAAAACAAATGATCTTTGTGCATAACTTCAAGTGGATTAAGTGCAATTGTTATGTATTAGTACATGAATTTTTCATGAGTTTCGCGCTAAACTCAAAATCATTTATAAACTCATCATCTCTAACACATAACATACTCCCTCAAGTTTTGAGGGGGAGCTTAAATGTCGTCTCAAAATCAGTCATTCTCAAAAATGTCACATCCCTCTCCAAAACTTTATACTTATTTAAATCGCTTGGGATCACAAATCTCAAATTGATTTGAAATTTTTGATCGGGGGAGAAGATGTGATTTAAATATGAAAAACTGATTCAAAAGTGATGTTTTTGAACAAGAAAACAAAAATCTGCTCTTTCCTATGTGCCAAACTCTTTCGCATATCAATGCACATATTGAGGGGGAGCAAAATGATTTGTGTAAAAGATCCTTGCAACTCATATGAGTGCATCTCAGTCGTGACTCATGAATTGACGAAACACAAATGTCCTGAATCGAAAGGACTAGTCCTGGACGGGTAATAACTTCAAGCTGGTTTAACCAGTGATGTAAGCGTGTCTCGAAGAGGACTAGTTTAAGTAGAATGTACCGTTTCGAGAAACCTTGGGTGAATCTGATCGAGCCGGGTAATAACTTCAAGCTAGTTTATCTAGTGATGTAAGCGTGTCTCGAATGCCCGGTCATGTTCACTCAAGGTAGATCAATTCAAAAGTGCAATTCTTCCCGACATGTGAAAATTTTCAAATCAATACTTATGAGCACATGTTAAGGGGGAGCATTTGAAAATGACAAAACTCTCAATGTGTTAACAAAATGTGTTTCTCAATCATAAACACATTGAGAGAATTTTCAATGACTTGGTAAATGGCAACTTAGGACAGTCATGGAGTTATAAGGTGGCTAAGGCTAGGAAAACCGTCCTATGATCCGCCAGAGCCGGAGGGATCTACCCATGGACAATACCAAATAGATAGTATTTAGATGTCCGTAGGTATGATCATGAAAAAGGAGAAATGTGAGAATGGGGAAAGAAGGGGTTAAAGAATTAAAAAGAAATGAAATGAGAAAGGGTGAAAAGAAATAGCCCTCCAATTATTCAACCTTAGGGCAGAAACCGGGTTCAATTCATAATCTACTAATTGTTGCTAAGGCGACATTGGTATTGAAGACAAGACATCATGGACCCAGTGACGCAATGCACTAAACCTTCTAGCCACTCAAGTTCTCTTAAAAGAACTTGTTTCATTCTCACGGGGAACCAGTGTAATCTATCGACATAGCTCTTAGAGATAGTTGATATTGAAGCAGGAGACCTCTCCCTAATCTCCGCATAGGAAAACCAAATGCACTTATTGAGTCTAGAGCCTCGAGATGCATAAAAAGATCTCATAGGAACACATGCTACTTCTACCCTGGTTGGTCAACATTAAGGACACCAGTGGTAAACCTATGAGTCCTACGCAGATCTTCGAAATCTGCCAGAACATTTATGAGGGATGTTGCTTTTGTAACTCCCAGTGATTGAATTGAAATTCCTGCCAGGGTCAACATCAAACAGCCCTGAAAGCAGGTCACTTCGGTAATTCCTTATGGATTACGCTTAGTGGTCGCGGCGGTTACCAATAGTCTACAGTCGTGGAGTGAACTCCAGCGACTTACCCAGTCGTTGATTTACTTAGGTAGATCATGTAGATCCTCTCGGGGGTTTGCCGATTAGGAACGGTCTTGGTAAGGGTTAAAATGAGTCTTCACACTATGCTGTTGACGATCTCTAATTCCAAACCTATAAGCACCGGATGATTTGTTGCTAACTGTCTACTTGCAGGAATTTCTAACGGTTGCGGGTGATTGCTGAAAAGATGCAGATCCATCAACACATGCTCACACTTCAACTTCATAACTCAAAAGATATCATGATCACTGAATGAGCTTCAACCGTGCTTCCTCGACTCTGATGAAGAAGATCATGATTCTGAAAAGTGTGAGCATGCCAACACAAAGAGGTTCATATCACATGGAGACATTACTACTCCAAGATGACTTTCAAAACATTCTTTTGGATGGTACAGATGATGTTATTTCCAAAGATCATCCATCATATTGAAGGTGTCATCTAGAGTCTTCCACTTAATGCACAAAGATCTCAACAATGAAGAATCATAAGGCTACGAGCTACAAAGATGTCGTCAAAGATCTAAATGCTATGACTCAACATTTATTTTTCGGGGTGACCTCCCTTAGGGGGAGATTGTTAGGAATACGATTATTCACATGAAGACTCGGTCACCCCGAGTACAGTTTTGCATATTGTAGCTCGTAGTAATTATCATATTAGTTAGTATGTAGAGTAGTATTAGTTAGTATTTGTGGAGTCGGGTTGGGTCTCTTACCCACTGTCAGCCCGCTCTACAGCCCGTTTCAAGGGCCGTTTACATTGTAACTATATATACCTTTTCCCACCTATAGGAAAGGGTTGGACCTTCATTTGCAATCTAACATTCAACAAGTTTTCTCATACAAGGCTCCCACCTCTCTCATCTCATTCTCTCTCTAACATCTCACTAGAAACTACATCTTTAATCATCACAAATCACTTAACCATCCATGTTCATATATTAGAGTTTATTACACTTTCTCAATTCATAAACCACTCATTATTCTCTAAAAAATCTTACACGTTACTCCCTATGTTTACAGCGTCAATCCTTTTGCCTAATGGCCATTTTTAGGGTTATCTCTTTGCAGCGTCCATCCTTTTGTACGTTTTTGTCTGTTCTTATACGTTTTCTTAGTTTTTTATCCATTTTTCTACGTTTTTTTCTATTTTTATATGTTTTCATCCGTTTTTATACATTTTCATCCGTTTTTATACGTTTTGTCTATTTTACTTATATTTTTATAGTTTTCATCCGTTTTATACGCTTTCGTCTGTTTTCATCCATTATTATACGATTTCATCCGTTTTTATATGTTTTCATCTGTTTTTCTTACATTTTTATACGCTTTCTTACATTTTTATCCGTTTTTATATGCTTTCGTTTGTTTTGATACGTTTTCGTCCCTTCTTATACGTTATCATTATTTTTTATACTTTTTCATCTGTTTTTATACATTTTTCCCGTTTTTATATGTTTTCGTCCGCTTTTATACATTTTTATCCATTTTCTTACATTATCATACATATAAAAACAGACGAAAACATATGAAACCGTAAAAACACAAAAAATGGTATGAAAACCTTTAAAATACAAATGAAAACGTATAAAATGGATGAAAATATATAAACACAGATAAAGACGTATGAAAACGTAAGAAAATATTTAAAAACGGATAAAAAAAAGTATGTAAACGTATAAAAACAGATGAAAACGCATAAAAACGAACGAAAACATTTAAAAACAGCCGAAAACGTATAAAAATGGACAAAAACGTATAAAAATGGATAAAAACATAAGAAAACATACGAATACGTATAAAAACGGACGAAAATGTATAAAAACTGAAAAAGACCTATATGAAAACATTTAAAAATGGATGAAAACGTATAAAAATATACAAAAACGTAAAAAATAGATAAAAAACGGATAAAATGTAAGAAAATGTATAATACATATGAAAACGTATAAAAATGGGAAAAACATATGAAAACGTTCAAAACTGTATAAAAACGGACGAAAACCGTATAAAACAGACGAAAACATATAAAAACGGATGAAAACATAAGAAAACATATAAGAACGGACGAAAACATACAAAAGGATGGACGCTGCAAAGAGAGAACCCTGAAAACAAATGACCATTAGGCAAAAGTATTGACGCTGCAAGATTCTACGACCACAGGGACTAACGTGTAAGATTTTTAGTGCACAACGACTGGTTTATGAATTGAGAATGCATAACGAGTTGTTTCGGTTAGTACATAGAGTATCTATAGATTTTACCCATTTCCGGAATGGGGCGTTGATATGATATACATCATTCTAAATATGAAGTTGTTCATATAGCGAATAATATTGTTGTCTATGTTATTATTATTATTTTTGTTAGATTAAATGATAAATTATATATGATCCAAGTGGTGTACTATTATATGGAGCAACGTGAAGGTGCGAAAGAGAGAATCATGTTAAAGAAAAATATGTCATTCTGTCTAGCTGTAACTTTTGATATAAGTAAAGTTGTAAATAAGGTTATCATACACACAGAGGATCAACGGGTATGAATGAGAAGTAACCACCAATATCTAGGGTTTGTTTTTAAGGTTAAAGTAGGTTGGTTTACTAAAAAATTCTTAGTTTTATAGATTAGTTTATCAATTTAACAGTCGCGGGATATATATATATATAAGAAATATAGCTTTAAATTAGTATAGCTTTCTTCCAAAAAAAAAAAAAAAAAAAAAAAAAAAAAAAAAAAACCCTTTATAAAATAAATTTGTTTGACACATGGATAAGAGTATATAATTTATTAAATGTTATTGAAGATAACTGGTAAATTGCAAATTTAATGTTTTGCGAAAATGTAAAAAATACAAAAGGCATGCAAAAACGCCACTCACATTTTAGATAAATGCAAAAAAGACACCGAGACTAATTTTTTGCTAGCACCCATTATTTTCCTCGTTTGTTGCATGCGAAATAATCAACTTCTTCCTCACTTTCAAAGACATAATTTGCAATTTACCCACTTTGATTTTTATTTTATTTTTTGATCGGAATCTTTGATGTTTCCCACCACATCACAAACACAGCCACCACCACCACCACCCTCTACTACCACACAACCAACACCACCACCCTCTACCACCACCACTCAAGAACATCATAATTTTTCAAAGATTAACACTAAAAATATAAAACATTTATTCATTGTAATACCAAAAAAAAAAGTATAATAGGGTACTACTAAACTTATTAACACCTTTCGTGTATGAAAGCAAGCTCAAATCCATGTTTAATTAGCAAGTTGCAACTATGGAGCTCTCGTAATGCTTCAAATTTTGGGTTAAAGCCAAATCTCACCATATCTAGAAACTTTGACGTACATTTTAAAAAAGAATTGTTTTTATCTTATAATTTTCAACATTTGTTCTAGTAATTCAAAAAAAATGAAAGTAATTAAATCCCCATGTGAAGAACAACTGACACAATATAGTAAGACATCATTATACAAAAATTATCGAATACACATGAAGTTGCAACCAAATATTTAGATACCAGTTGTATCAAAGCGATTATTGGATATTATTAGTTGAACTGGCTCTATGGTCATTTGATTTGCTTGTTGTGTTGCTTTTATACCGTTATAGGACATAAGAAATGTCTGCTTGATAGCTTTTCGAGTTGGGTTTTTGTAGTTGCGAAAATGAGAAGTTTGTCCCTGTCACATTAATTATGCAATCACAATAAGTTGAATGATATTAACTCTTGCATACTTGTGATCTATATATGTCATGACTGGTCGACAGAAGCTTTTCCAGCAGTCGGTAATCTTACCGCCATGCTAGCTGACACTGGAAACTTCATTCTCGCAACTGTTGCGAATACCGGAGACGATCAAAATGCGTTGTGGCAAAGTTGTGAGAATCCAACTGATACTTATTTAGTATTTAGTAAACTTGAGAGTTTATATGAATTCTTCATATAGTATTCCATTTGTTTCATGGAGAACTCTGTTTGTGTATATGCCCGGACGGACTTGCACAGTCCGGACGGATCTTGCCGGATGGGTTAACATCCGGACGGTCAGCCCTGGCATCGTCAACAATCCTTACCCTATGGACATGTGTCCCCTATGACTAACACCTCATATAGGGGTGTGCCGTTCCCTACATGTCAGGAACAGTTACCTACTAGTACTACGCACAGTATCGTACAGTAGAAAGGTACAGGTTTAAGGTAGTATAAATACTTCTCATTTACTCTTGTGATATCTAGCATTTACTGCATATACACACATATACCTTTATCTATACATTGTACTTACTCACACGCCTGAGCTTGGTCCTGGGACAAACCCCCAGGGCGAGGCTAACGCGTTTTCCTTGTGTATCTCCAGGTCCGAAGAACTCTCAGGATTCTCGGCTGGGAGGTAACGATAAATTACTCAAACAAATTGGCGCCATCCGTTGGACGCGGGTTCAATCTACCAGGGTTACAGAATGTCAGGTCCACCACCGGAAACTTCTGGAGGGAACGAAGATACCCCCTCGAGGGTGAGGGAACAAATTGAGGGACATTTGTCCGCCCTCAAGGCCTTGGTGGAAGAACATAACCGGAGGGAGAGGGTGCAGCCTATTCGGTTAAATTTCACTGAGGACCACCTAAGAAATGACAGGACAGCGGGAGGAATCGTGACGGGAGCAAGGGTCTTGGACGAAGACTTGGGAAAGCCTTTCAAGGAAATATCCAACTCTCCCCTGTCCCGTAGACTCCTCGAGTTCTCAGCCCCGGAGCATAAGATGCCACCTCATATTAAACTCTATGACGGTTCATCAGATCCGGAGGATCATCTCACTAGATTCTCCGGAGCTGTGATGCAAGGATGTTGGCCCATGCCAGTGTGGTGTCGTATGTTCCAGAAGACGTTAGACGGAAGTGCCCGGGGTTGGTATGACAAGCTCCCCTCCGGTAGTATCGACGAATGGGCAGATCTTCGTCACCAATTCGCGACCCGTTTTGCTCTTCGCAAGAAATGTTTCAAAGACCCTACAGAAATTACCAAGATCATCAGGAATGCCAATGAATCCCTTCCTGAATTTAAGTAAAGATGGACTACGGAAACAGGTTTCATTCAAGGTGTGCCGGAAATAATGCGAATATCCTCCTTCATGGATGCATGTAAGACCCCAGAGTTCGCTAAACGTTTCGCTGACAGGGTACCTAAGACGGTCGAGGAAATGATGAGCCGAGTGGATGATTTCGTCAGATCGGAAAAGGCTTTCGCCAGCACTGAGTTACCCAGAGGAGAAAGATTAGAATCCTCAAGAAGACCTCCCGTCAGTAACTTCCGACGGGAAAAAAGACAGTTTCGAGGGCCATACGGAGGAGATAAACGGCCCTACGAAGGAAGGACTAATTCCTCAGGACGAGATTGGTATGCCCCTTACAAGCCCAGAGAACGACCTCCACTGCTCCCCCTCGAAACGATCATCCCGTTCGTCAAAGCGACTACCCCCCCAAACTCACACTGAACTCTCTCACCAAGCTACCCCGAGAAATCCTAGCAACCGAGCGTCAGCTGCAAAGCCTGCAACTCCCACCCCCTAGACCTCTCGGCCACCCACCAAGGAGGGAGGATCAAGATAAATATTGTGACTATCACATGGGTAATGGACACCACACTAATGACTACTATCAGCTCCGGAAATAATTAGAAATGGCTCTCGAATTGGGGAAGCTCAATCATCTTGTCAAAGACGTTCGGCAGAAAGGTGGTAGACGACGGGAAGATGAACCACAGAAGGGTAGAGTTATTAATATGGTTCGCACATGCACGAATGATAAGAAAAGGAAGAACACAGAGCAGTCGGAGGAATGGATGAGTGTGCCTATAACATTCCCACCCATATCGCCGGACGATATGTCGGAGGAACCTATCATTATAGAGGCGGCAATAGAAGGATATCTTGTTCGGAGAGTCTTTGTGGATGAAGGGGCGTCAGTAGAAATCATGTTCGAACACTGCTTCAACCAACTACACTCCTCCATCAAGTCAAGGACGGATCTGCTGGGATTCGCCGACAGCGTGACTAAACCATTGGGGAAGTTAGAACTGGATGTAGAGTTCGGGAACGGGAGGTTATCTCGAAAGGAAACCATGAAATTCACAGTCATTCGTGCTCCTTCACCTTACAACGTTATCCTCGGCCGGAGTGGTCTTAAGGCACTCAGAGCAATCCCCTCGACCATTCATTCGATGATGAAGTTCCCTACACCAGGAGGAATTGCCACGCTATCCACTCGGTTCTCTGCGGTGTTGGAATGCCGGAGGATAGAAGAAAGCCAAACTGAAAGAAAAGAGGAAGAGATGGTCGAAGGACACGAGCAAGAAACCGAAAAAAGCGGAGGAGATAATGGTCAACCCAGCGTACCCGGACCAACTCGTTACGATCGGAGGTAATCTAACTAAAGGGTGTAGGGCATAGCTGAAGGCACTTCTCGCAAGGAACCTAGATGTGTTCGCATGGGAACCGAATGACATGACAGGAGTGCTGCGAAGTATAATCGAGCACCACTTGAACATCAATGCATCTATAGAGCCAGTATGTCAGAAACGAAGAATATTTGCTCAGGACAGAAGCCAAGCTGTACTAAAGGAGGTCGAAGAGTGGACTCGGGCCGGGATTGTCAGGCCGGTGAGATATCCGACATGGATATCCAACCCGGTCTTGGTGAAAAAGAGTGACGGCACCTGGACAATGTGTGTCGACTTCAAAAACGTCAACTCGGCATGTCCGAAAGATTACTACCCTCTTCCGGACATTGATTGGAAGATAGAGTCTGTGATGGGGTACAAATAAAAATGCTTCCTGGACGCATACAAAGGCTACCACCAAGTGCAAATGTCCAAAGAAGATGAAGATAAGATGGCCTTTTATACAGATCAAGGAACTTATTGCTACACCAAGATGCCTTTCGGTCTTAAAAATGCCGGTGCTACGTACCAAAGATTGGTGGACGCAGCATTCCAAATGCAGTTGGGGCGAAATTTAGAAGCTTATGTTGATGATATGGTCATTAAGAGTAAAGAAGAAAGGACAATGATAGCGGACATCGCTGGAACATTTGACAAGTTAAGAAGGATCAACATGAAGCTTAACCCGCGAAAATGTTCGTTTGGAATGGAAGAAGGGAAATTCCTGGGTTATCTAGTCACCTCCGAAGGGATCCGAGCCAACCCAAAGAAGACAAATGCCATACTAGACATGCAATCTCCTAGAACGCTGAAAGAGATGCAAAGTCTTAGTGGTAAGCTAGCGGCATTAAACCGTTTTCTTTCTAGGTCGGCCGAATGGTCATTGCCCTTCTTCGAGACCCTGAAAAATATTACCAAAGAAAATAAGGACGAATATAGATGGACGGAGGCAGCAGAAGAAGCCTTCCAAAAGATGAAAAAGCTCATTGAAGATCTTCCGTCTTTGACTATGCCGGTTGCTAAAGAGATTCTGTATGTATATATCGCGGCGGCTGCTGAAACTGTAAGCACCGTCCTGGTGACGGAGAGAAAGGGAAAGCAAAGTCCAGTCCATTAGGTCAGTAGGACCCTGAAAGAGGCGGAGAGGAATTATGCTCCCTTGGAAAAGTTGGTTCTATCTTTGTTGCATGCATCAAGGAGATTGCGCAGATACTTTGAAGCCCACCCCATTAAAGTGATCACCGATCAACCAATTAAGCAAATTCTTAGTAAGGCACAGGCATCCGGAAAGCTCGCTAAATATTCCGTGGAACTGGGTGCGGGAACTGGGTGCATACAACATAGAATACATTCCCCGGAACGCAATTAAGGGACAAGTTCTTGCCGATTTCTTGTCCGAGACACCCATCGGAAATAACTCCCCTTCCTATTTCCAGCTACCGGCAAGGAGGCCGAGCAAAGACGAAACCGAACAGTGGACATTCTTCACGGACGGTACCTCTAACCAAAAGGGGGTCGGCGCCGGGCTGGTACTAATCAGTCCCACCAAGACAGAATATACATACGCTCTCCGTCTGAATTTCAAAGACACCACCAACAACGAAGCCGAGTATGAGGCACTACTGGCCGGCTTAAGGATAGCAACGGATATGGGTGTGAGTAACATAAGGGTATACGTCGATTCGAAGTTGGTGGCCAATCAAATAAATGGTGACTATGTGGCCGTCAATGCCAACATGGTTAAGTATTTAGCCAAGATGAAGGAACTGACGGCGGGTTTCAACAGATTCTCCATAAGTAATATTCCTCGAGCACGAAATCAGAAGGCCGATGTGCTGAGTAAGTTGGCAACCGTTGCATTCGACCACCTAACCAAGGAAGTCCTTGTCGAAGTGTTGACGGAGAGGTCCATCGAGAAGAAAGATATAAATGCAGTGGTAGAGGAAGAAGGGGATAACTGGATGACACCCATCATCAAGTGCCTAAACGAAGGAATCTGGCCGGACGACAAAAATGAAGCACGCGCCCTGCGAATGAAAATAAACCAGTATGTGATGGAAGAGGGAGTCTTGTTCAAAAGATCTTATTTGGTGCCCATGTTGAGATGTGTGGGACCTTTACAGGCCAACTATGTGATCAGAGAAATACACATGGGAGCGTGCGAGATGCATTCTGAACCAAGAATGGTCGTAGCAAAGGCCATGAGGCAGGGATACTACTAGCCAACCATGCACCGGGACGCCCGGAACGAAATCCGAAAGTGTGATTCCTGCCAGATTCACTCCAGGGTTCCGAGGCTTCCAAAGACACCAATGACATCCATAATGGCACCCTGGCCCTTTTACCAATGGGGAATGGACATTCTGGGTCCTTTGCCTCAATCGGCGAGGAAGGCAAAATATGTGATAGTGGCCATAGATTACTTCACCAAATGGATCGAATCTAAGCCGCTGGTCCGCATAACGGGTAAGGAGGTCAAGAAATTCACATGGGAAAACATAGTATGCATATTTGGACTCCCACGAATAATAGTCACTGACAATGGAACACAGTTCGTCAATGACCCATTCAAAAGGTGGTGCGAACAGTTGCACATACAACAGATCAACACGGCGGTTGCCCACGCACAAGCGAATGGTCTAGTGGAAGCCGCTAACAAAAATCTGATGAACGGCATCAAAACCAGATTGGGTAGAGAAAAAGCTGGATGGGTGGATGAGCTACCCAATGTTTTATGGGCCCACCGGATGACTCTTAAGATAAGCAACGGAGAGACACCATTTAGCCTTACGTATGGCAGTGAGGCAGTTATACCAGCAGAGATCGGGATGCCCACTCATCGGACGATGATGGTAAGAGAAGGGATGAACGACGAAGAGATTCATTTGAATTTAGACCTACTGCAGGAAAGGCGAGAAGAAGCGGCAATCCGAGAAGCCAAATATAAAACGAAAATAGAGAAGTACTACAATCGACGGGTTTGCCCAGAAACCTTCCGACCCGGAGAATTTGTGTACCGCAGGAATGAGGCCAGCCGTGTCGAGGATCAGGGTAAGCTAGGCCCAAAGTGGGAAGGACAATACCGCGTGACAGAAGCATATCAGAATGGATCCTATAAGTTATACACCATGGACGACCAAGTGGTCCCCCGAAAGTGGCATGTTGTCAACCTCCGGAAGTGTTATTTATAGTTTGTATTCTGTTTAGAAATCTGGATGTAAGACCCACAATCAAGTCATATTGCTAATGAAGTTATTAACCCCCCAGACGGAGAGGGGTAATTTTCCATTATGAATAACGCAGGAAACCCTATGTAATTCGAACGGAGATTAGCTACCTCCGCTCGACTAACGCTTCATCATAACATTATTAACCCAACGGTGCAAAGACACCCAGGGGTAACATTACTAACCCAACGGTGCAAAGACACCCAGGGGTAACATTATCAACCCAACGGTGCAAAGACACCCAGGGGTAACATTACTAACCCAACGGTGCAAAGACACCCAGGGGTAACATTACTAACCCAACGGTGCAAAGACACCCAGGGGTAACATTATCAACCCAACGGTGCAAAGACACCCAGGGGTAACATTACTAACCCAACAGTGCAAAGACACCCAGGGGTAACATTATCAACCCAACGGTGCAAAGACACCCAGGGGTAACATTACTAACCCAAAGGTGCAAAGACACCCAGGGGTAACATTATCAACCCAACGGTGCAAAGACACCCAGGGGTAACATCACTAACCCAATGGTGCAAAGACACCCAGGGGTAACATTACTAACCCAACGGTGCAAAGACACCCACGGGTAACATTATCAGCCCAACGGTGCAAAGACACCCAAGGGTAACATTAACCCAACGGTGCAAGGACACCCAGGGGTAGCATTATTAACCCAACGGTGCAGAGACACCCAGGGGTTACGTTATGGACCTAAAGGCAAAGATGCCTAGGGATCCGTCTAGTTTACCCAGCGGTGTCGGCACACCTGGGGATCACATAGTTAACCTAGCTACACGGGGACACTTGAAGGTAACATCGCTAAAGCATTCATAAAAAAAAAGGGGAGTTGAAAAGTAAAAATGCAACAATCACAATATATCCGAACAGAGGGACCATTAGTAAATAAACATAATACGTCCAAAAGGAAGGACCACCCGAATGTACAAAGTATAGTCAAATTGTTCCAATATTACAAACCAATCAGAAAAACGAGAGAATAACTAAGAGATCTAATGCTCCGACTCCTGTTCTTGTTCTTGACTGGCCATCCCAGAGCTTCTGACACCGGGGGTAACTCCCTCCCCGGCTGGGAAAATGTTCATAATGTCAACCAGGGGAAGACGGTAAGAAGCGACAATCTTTTCAACAAAGGGAAACTGCCGAAGGAACATGGCATCATAAGAAGCACAGAAGTTGAGGGCAGCCGGCATGTCAAATCCGGAGGCAGAGTTCACAATCTCCTCTATCTGCTCAGGCTTGCGGCCAACCTTTACTCCTTTCAACCAACCGGCATCTATTGCCGCATTAAAGTCCTCGCCCCATGCCATCTGATACTCATCACTCTCTTGAAGCCTTTTAACAACTGTGGGGACAAGCTGCCGGACATAGTTAAACCGTAAGATCTCTGCCTGGCTTGACTCAACGGTCATCCTTTCAACAGTTTTCGCCAGACCGGCGGCTTTGGCTTCCGAGGCTTCCAGGGCAGTGTTTTTCCCCGCCAACATTTCCTCCAGAACTTTGATCCTCTCAGCCTGTTCACCATTCTTGACCACCAGAGCATCCCTCTCCTGCTCAACGGTCATTAACTGATTGGACAACCCCTCCTCCCGGCTGGCACAATTCTGGTGTTGCTCTTGAAACTCCTGGCTAGATTTCGTCAAGACTTCAACCGCTCGACGCTGCTCTGCCAGCCCGGACCCAAGCTCCCTTATCCGGTCAGCCGAACTACCACATCCTTCATGAGTCTGATACAATTGAGCATAGTGGTAACTCAAGTTTTCAAGACATTGAAGCACATCCGCCTGAGCCAAGGAACCACATGCCAATTCAAACCAAGCACGCTGAGTGGCCTGATAGTCAGTCAGGGTTGCTTGCTCCGCTTGCACAGAAGGAGGAGCAAGATGCACCATAAGGTCCCTACAAACCTCAGCATCATTCAGGAATCACCCCGCTCTAAAGAAGAAGAGATAAATTGCTTTAGTAAAAAAAAGAAAAAAAAATGGGGGGGGGGGGGAGGAGAAATATATGCTTATATCGTGGAAAACTTACCTCCAGACCCCCTACGGGTAAATGCCTGATGGGTAGAACTAGCGGAAGTGGACCCATGTAGGCCTGCGAACAAGAGAAAGCAAAATATGACAGTGTCCTTGAAGGGCAACGATAAAATAAAAATAGTTAATTAGACATACCTCCATGTGCAAGGTCTGAAACGTTCGGACGGTCCAAACCTTCATTCAGTTCGGTTGCAAACGCGTCAAGACTAAGACCATCTCCCTCATGATTACCATCCACATTTTCAGGAACAACATTCTCAACATTACCTTCAGGCTCAACCCTTCCGGCATTCCAAGCATTCTCCTCAAGAGGAACCTCTATATGTCCAAAATTCTCTACAGGCCCAGCATTCTTAACATTTTCAGGGCGCTCAACATCCTCCACATTCTCCACATCTTCGGTGTGGTCGTCATCATCAACATTTTCAGAGTCGGGATGACTAATGTTGATAGGAGAAGGGGAACAGGTATGATCATCATCGGAAGAACCATCATCTTCTGACACCACGATACTTGAAGCAGAGGCCCTTTTGTGTGGCCGGGGAGAAGGGTTAACAGCCGAACGTTTCTTGCTTACGTTCCGGGGCTGGGTAGCTTGCTTCTTCCTTTCCTTTGCAACCCGAGAATCTATCACCCTTTGATCAGGTTTCTCAACGACCCTTTGCAACCCAGTCTTGTTGGGAAGTGGTTCCTTGGGTCCCAGAGGTTCTGTCACATGCATCTCGACCTCACCCCCTTCGGCCAGCGAAGGTCCTTTACCGACGTGAGAGACTGAAGTATTGGGAAACCTAAGAAAGCGAGACATCGGCACAACTGCATAAGAAAAGAAGAAAACAGCGTAAGTGCGTCATATAACGTAAAACACACATACAATATGGACGCTAGATTAACAACAAGAGAGTTACCATTCCCCTCCCCATCCTTAAAAACCGGTCGGTGATCAGGGTACTTCTAAATCTTGGTCAAACCAGCCTCAAAGAGTAGTGCCGGATGAATTGTCTGAATGTCAACCACGGCGGCCGTTAGGGCATCCACATGTTCCGGCTGGTAACCACCAAACGACGGCAGCTCAGAAACGCTGGAGTCCGGATGTCTCCAAGGCATGGATTAGGGAATCGCTCTACGGTCAATAAGGAAAAATCTATCTTTCCAGTGTTTCATGCTTGAGCACGTCTCATTGAAAATCCTAGCTTGACCATTCTTGCCGGTGCGATGGGCAAATGAGAACCAATGCCCTTGTTTTTGCAACATATAGAAAAGGCGAAACAGAGTCAAAATGGAACCCTAATCCCTGAAAACCCTAGATATGCTTCGTCAATCCCAATAGCATTCCTCGGTAACCGATCCATGGTCATGCCGGGCGGTGGCAAACGGGGATGTAACTCCGCCGGAATCCCATATATCCGAGCGGCCTCCCTCACGTCCCGCTCCGACATGACGGACTGATATATGTGCATGTCGAATTTGGGAACAATATCCGCTGCTCCAGATGCCGATGCAACGTTATCTGCCGCGCCGGATACCGACGCGGCATTCTCTTGTGAACCGGAAGCCATAAGTTGTGTATGGAGGGAAAGGAAACTCTCTTACAAAGGGAAAAGAAGGGAAGAGTCGGAGGAACGCACCTGATGAGAAGACGAAGAGACCGAATCGCTGATGTGGGAAGAAAAGTAAAAACAGTAAAAACTGAAAAGTGTGAGAAACAAACATTATATAGGAAGATATGTGGAACAGTAAAACGTTGCTTCGTGTCAGACCCACACGTGGACAAATCAGGGCCATCCACACGCGTACCTTTGTACACGTGGCTACATCTCAGGCTTCTCGGTAAATTACGAGTCACACCAGGTAATGGGCTTGGGCCCATGAATTCATCTTGGCCCAACGATGACACGATCCAGACTTAGCAGAATAATAATAACAAATGATGCAAACGAAAAGGAAGCCAAGGACGAGAATACCTAGCTTTTCCGGAAGGAAAAAATATCGTGTCACACCTTCTCGAAGATGTAACACGATACTTGGGGGGGGGGGACATGTTTGTGTATATGCCCGGACGGACCAGCACAGTCCGGACGGATCTTGCCGGATGGGTTAACATCCGGACGGTCAGCCCTGGCATCGTCAACAATCCTTACCCTATGGACACGTATCCCCTATGACTAACACCTCATATAGGGGTGTGCCGTTCCCTACATGTCAGGAACAGTTACCTACTAGTACTACGCACAATATCGTATAGTAGAAAGGTACAGGTTTAAGGTAGTATAAATACTTCTCATTTACTCTTGTGATATTTAGCATTTACTGCATATACACACATATACCTTTATCTATACCTTGTACTTACTCTCACGCCTGAGCTTGGTCCTGGGACAAACCCCCAGGGCGAGGCTAACGCGTTTTCCTTGTGTATCTCCAGGTCCGAAGAACTCTCAGGATTCTCGGCTGGGAGGTAAGGATAAATTACTCAAACAAACTCCAACTGACCCATCAAGAGGGAATTACTCTGTGGGCATCGATCCTCGTGGTGCACCTCAGCTCGTCACATTTAATCAATCAGGCCGTCGGATATGGAGATCAGGGCACTTAAAATAAGTTGATAGTCAGATAAGTACTTAAAAGAAGTGATATATCAGTTTCTCACACTAGCATTTGCTACTAACTTGCAAATATAACTTACTAATTCATGTTGACCCATAGCTCTATGAGATGGTTGAATATGGATGAAAATTGGGCACATACTCTCATCCATATGTGGTTCCCTATATACTACCAATTACACAAAGCTATTTCAGATTCTATACTACATATAATGAATGAAACACTCAATCTCCAAAATTTACAGATTTACAAGAAATAATGCATGATTTACAACACTTTAACGCATCCAATTTTCAAAATTACAACAAAGTAAGCATATTGTACAATAAAAAACAGCGTGGTATCATATTAAGACTAAAATTCTACCAAACTACATTAATGATATTAAAAATACCCCTTCACCAAAAATTACAACCATTTAAGCAAAATGTAAAATAGCTTTTAAGTAAATACAAGTCATAAAACACAAAGCACAAGTATGTAAAGCACAATGATTTTAAGGTCAACAATCTATTCAACACATAAAATTAATACACTAATTAATTCACCCTTCACCAAAATATATATTCATTTAACCATAATGTACAGGCTAATCAAACTACTAAACCAAGTACTTAAAAATAAAGCCATTAGGCTGGGCAGTGGTCGGTCGATCGGACCGGTCGCCCCTGCGCTGACCGAGTCGCCGTCACTGCAACCACAAGATCGATGAAGGTCGGACAACTACAAAATTCACAAACCAGTCACCCCCTCGACTAATTAATGCATTCCACAAAAGAAGAAAAAAAATGTACCGTTACATATAAAAACAAAAACGAAGATGAAACGAAAGAAGAAAAGAACAATCATCAATCAAGCCAAAACAAACATAAAACTTATTCCTTCTATGTCCACGAACATAAAGTATAGAGCAACATAAAACCCAACATCTACATCTACCTAAGTTCTAACCCCATCTCAAAACCACCATCACGGTCAACACAACATAAAACCTTAGAGAGAGTTTTCGTTTGATATTGAAGAAAAGGGTCTGATTTTCTTGCAAACATAGACTGTTGGTTATGTTCGGTTATCAACATAAGAAAAAAAAGGAAGAGTACGTGATGTTTGTGTGGCTGCAAATCATGGCTGCGTATTTTTTGTGAAGAAAATTAGGGTAGGAATGAGGTAATTTAGGTTTTGTAAACGTATTTATAAGTCCTAACATTTGGGTTATATAACGGTTTAGTTGTTAATTGGGCTGGACAAATGATATCACAAATTGTTTGGTAGTTTTATCATGGGTTTTAATAGATATTGATGATTAAAGTTTGTTTAGGCTGAAAATGATTTTAAACTAATTACTAATTGAGCCGTATATTATTTGTATAATATAGTTGATTTTGGGCTAATTTTTTTCATGTGAATAGTGTATATTAAAAATGAAAATGTAGGGGATATATATAATGTAAAAAAGGGATGTCATTCGCCTTACTATACCTACCCCTACCTAAGGTAGAGAGGCTGCTTTCAGTTCTATCTAAGATAGGAAATGACCTCCGGCCTTTTGTAGGCAGTGAGGATCGAACCATTGACCTCTAGGTTAAGATGCATTGGGTTTTCCAACTGATCCAACCCTAAAATTATTGTTATTTGTAAATTAATCATTAAAAAAATATGGCCGCATAACATCACATTACCAAAAAATATAGTAAGAAGGTACCCGCCACCGCATCGCGCGGATATCCTACTAGTATAACATAATTCTAGATTATAGATGGTTGAGTTGAACTAATAGAACCAGTTTGTACCTCCAAACTGTAAACGAAATGAATCCCTTTACAATCAATTACACAATAACATTTTCATGGTATAAAATAATTATAGATGGTTCGGTAGGACGAGTTTGCCACTCAACACTATCAACGAATTGTGCAGCTGTGCGGTTTCATCATGTCTAAACTTATTGGCAAGTAACGGAAACCAAATTCAAAATCCTTATTGAAGTCGGTATTTGGGTGATCCAAATAACCTCCCGTCTAACCCAAATAAGAATTCATATATGTTTACGTCAAGAAACCAAGAAAAGTATAACCATTTCTCCAAGAAAAGTATAACCATTTCTCATGGTTTAAGCAAGTATAAATTCAAGTAAATGCATTGTCTCAACAAAACTAAACTGTTGCAAACAAAAGATAAGATGCCATGGCTAGTAGCCACACTAATTCACTCTGCATCATCAAGAATTATTCAAACGACTAAGTTTGTAGATACGCAACATACTTTCTCAAAAGTACCGAAATACGTAACCTACTAAAAATATTACTTGTATCGCTAATAAACTTTCAAAATTGGCACAAGATACGTAATATTGACCAGATTTTTACCTAGTTGACCGGTTTGGAGGTTAACATATAAAAAAAAACTTATATTATCGGTCCTTGTGGTTTGCGTCTGTTTTCACCGGTAATCCTTTAACGTTATTTCAGTTATAAAAGTTACAATAATGGTCCTTGTCGTTTGGGTTGACTTTCACCTTTAGTCCCTTGACTTTATTTTCACTTTTTCGTTTGACACGTTTTGGTCCATTTTTACACGTTTTCTTTCGTTTTTCCACTTTTATAAAAAAAAATCGAATAATTTTATAAAAAATATTTTATAAAAAAAACGAAAAAAAATATTTTTCTAAAAAATTTTCAAAAAAAAATAATTTTTCTAAAAAATATTTTTTTTCGAAAATATTTTAGAAAAAATACTTTTTTTTTTAATTTTTTAGAAAAATATTTTTTTCGATTTTTTTTATAAAATATTTTTTATAAAATTTAATTCGATTTTTTTTTATAAAAGTGGAAAAACGAAAGAAAAACGTGTAAAAACGGACCAAAACGTGTAAAAACGGACGAAAAAGTGAAAATAAAGTCAAGGGACTAAAGGTAAAAGTCAACCCAAACGACAAGGACCATTATTGTAACTTTATAACTAAAATAACGTTAAAGGATGACCGGTGAAAACGGACGCAAACCACATGGACCGATAATGTAAGTTTTTTTATATGTTATCCTACAAACTGGTCAACCAGGTAAAAATCCGGTCAACATTACGTATCTTGTGCCAATTTTGAAAATTTGTTAGCGATATAAGTAATATTTTTAGTAGGTTACATATTTCGATACTTTTGAAAAAGTATGTTGCGTATTTACAAACTTAGTCCTTATTCAAAACGTAAATCTCAATCTCATTCACTAAAAGCAAACTTATTGCCATAAAACAGAAAATTGATTGTTATAACATACATTTTTCTACACCATTAAGCCATTTTCAGTTTTCTTTCATGCCATACCTAATACGTAACAATAATAGAATATAAGTAGATTCTGTGATTAGTTTATTGCTAACTTTTTCAAGATCAGTTGTTCTCATTTCTCAACACCAAATATAAATGTGTGGTGGTAGAGGGGGTGGTGTTGGTTGTGTGGTGGTAGAGGGTGGTGGTGGTGGTGGCGGCTATGTTTGTGATGTGGTGGGAAAAATCAAAGATTCCGAGCAAAAAATAAAATGAAAATCAAAGTGGGTAAATTGCAAATTATGTCTCTGAAAGTGAGGAAGAAGAAGAGGGTATATTAGTCATTTCGCATGCTATTAACGAGGAAAATAACGGGCGTTAGCAAAAAAATTGGTCTCGGTGTCTTTTTTGCATTTACTGGAACGTGAGTAGCGTTTTTGCATGCCTTTATGACTCGGGGTATTTTTTGCACTTTCGCAGAACCTCAATGACTAAATTTGCAATTTACCCATAACTTTAAAAGAAACATGTCGCCTTAAAAAGTTTGATTACATTAATAACTAGCTTCATGACCCGCCCGATGGGCGGGTACGTTTCATAAAATTGTTTGTCGAATTTTTTTACACATAAAATAAATAATGAATAATTTAAATATGTTGAAGGCAATAAATTGAAAATCGTTAAATATATTGCTCATTATTATACATAAAAATAACAATCATAAGTATCATAATAAATTAATTACATAAGGGTTATTCATATGCGAAATAAGACTTTTTTGTAGACAACATTTGTTATGTACATTCTATACAACAAACACATTCAGGTAAAAGGGTCAAGCCGATGTGTATTAACAACCACTTTCTAAACCAATATACTTACAATACAACCAACTTGAATAACTCACGTAAACCATTTTGCATTCTACGCCTTATTAACAAACTTATCTACACAATAGTAAATTGTAACAACAGGAAAGTTTTTATTTTTTACATTGCACAACATACGAATGCCCGATCCTTGCTCCATTGTTGTTGCTTTCCCTTCTAGTGTCCTCCAGTGCCAAGCCAAGTGGTCGCATACTACCAGAACCTACAAACTTGTCTACACAATAGTAAATTGTAACAACAGGAAAGTTTTTATTTTTTACATTGCACAACATACGAATGCCCGATCCTTGCTCCATTGTTGTTGCTTTCCCTTCTAGTGTCCTCCAGTGCCAAGCCAAGTGGTCGCATACTACCAGAACCTATAAACTCAACATTGATTAAATATTTGATGTTCAGTGTGTAGGTATGAATGTACCGACATTGATGGTTTTGTGTTTAAAAAACCATTAATTGTTATCGCTCAACTTTATGTCGTTTACTATGTTTCTAGCTAGACATAATGTTCGAAGCTATTTTATAGTTTGTACTAATTCAATAAACAAAGCAAAAGTATACAATTAAATTCATGCAATCTATCTGAATTTCTAGATATGACCAGCCCTTGGTTGTAGTTTTACTATTCAATATTTCAATTCGACAACGACAAACATTAACTTAAAGCTACTCAACTTGAATTCTTTTGTTTGCTACGGAATTATTATAAGTGACTGGTATTGCTTATTAGACAGACCTACATGTTTGTACTGCATTTCGCTAGAGATTAACAGTTTTAAAAATGCTCTGTAGTACACTCATTTAAACTACTCATCTAATAACATATGTTCACAGTTGCTCAATAAAATTACTTATCTAATATCTCATTGTCTAAACTGATGTTATGGTTGCTTATTAGGATTAGTTTTCTCAGAGAATCTCATTTCCTAAGTAATTGTTTCATATTCCTTACTTAAACTTCTTAAATACTAAGCTATTTTGGATTTTAAGTTACATATCCAATAATGCTTATTCTACTCACATCCCAAAGTCCAAAACACCCGAAATCTGCTTATTTCCTGTACCACAATTACTTTTAAACATCCAAAATAGCTTATTTCCACTAACATCATCTATACTTTCCATGCCATCAACCACAATAAGTCAAAACTTGATCAAACCCATAATTAAAATCCGAAACGAAAGATACCTCTCAATTAGCTTTTGAGTACATGATTATTAGACCATTCTTTTTTTTCCTTATCACTGAGCTATGGATCAAAATCTTTCAGCAACATGGGAAGAATATACTTGTGCGTTCCTTAAACTTTTCGGTGGCGTTGTGCTTTCCTTTTCCTATGATAATGCAATACAATGATAAGATCAGAACTTCTTAATCATCCAAGAATCAGGGTAAAAAATCAGAAAACCCTGCAATGAAGAATGATCTATTGAAAAAATAGAAAAGATAACTGGTTAATTTGTTATGAATCAAACGAACCTGGATTGCTCATCGTTTGAACATGCCAACGTGTTCCTACGATTAGAATATCTACAGAAACTTAAAACTAACAAACCAAGCACAAAAATACAAAAGATCGAAAATGATGATGCTTACTGTTACATCAATATACAAAAATATCATAATAAAAATAATCATAAGTTATTACATCAATATACAAACATTTAACTTATTTTCAATCAAACTTCACAAATTCTCTTTTCTTTTTTCAACATTTGATTTTTTTTTTTCTTTTTTACTTTAGGCAATTAATTGAGCACTTGTTCATCAAGCAAAAATAGCGCATATTCATGCAAGCCAAAATTTTGTAAATAAAGTATGAACAAAAAAACAACCACAAATATGCATGTGCATGTTAAGGTCCATAGTATTGAATAAATAAACATGTTACTGAAAAAGTTAATATTAGTAAACGCTAGACGAAACTCACGGCTATTTGTGTATTAACCTTGCTTTCAAGAATCTTGCTGTGAACGGAACTGGTTCTAACAGTATTAGGGTTGGCTGCTTATTGATAGATTTAGTTATTGTTGTTTCCATGGTTTTTAGAGTGAATGGTGAGTTTAAATTGTTACACGCTCCTTTTATTGAATTTGCTTTTAATATGGCTACAATTTAAGGATTTTTGAAACTGATTAATTTGAGTTGCTATATCTATTTTGAAATTTGCTAGCTCCTCATATTGAATTTGCTTCCAATAAAGCATCTATATAGGGAATTTTTTAAGTGAGCATTGTATTTAATTTTTTTTTTTAACAAAATATGTTTTCACAAAATTAATTAACATATTTTTTAGTTGACTCCTTTCTTTTTGTGTAAAATCATAAAAAAAAAGTACATATGAAAGATGAGTATTTTAAGTAGCCGTCTTCCTCATCTGCATCTATAACCTCATCTCGTTAAATCCTATCATTGCCGACACCTTCATGGGGACGGTGATGAACTGATGATGTACAATATGAATCGGCCATCACCACTGGAAGGAATTTTATGTGTTTTTCCTAGTATGCTTCCAACGTGAATAAGATTTCGGCATCATCGACTCGAGGAACGATGGTCTAAACAAACGACCATGTTGCTATTTATCCACATGAAAAATACTATCAACGAAACCAATACCATAAGAATAAGGAGCAATACAAATGAACTGACGTGAAGGAAGTCATATCGAACCGACTTTGAACGACATCTTTCACCTAATTAGACTATTATGGTTTCCTTTGCTCTTTGTTGTTTAGTTCGATCCAAGTGATGACATCGAAATCATGCCATGCCTCATTACCATCATTCAATAAGAGAGTCGGCAATGACGACGACGAATGACTTTTTTTTTTTTACTATATACGTATATGTTTTATCTTATGAAAACTTGATAACACATTGACAATCATGGATTATGGATGCGTCATACGATGGTTAATTGGCTACAAATGAACTTATCAGTTTTTATGATTATGTCACCTGAAAATAATAATTAAAAATTTTGTTAAATATCTTTAAAAATACATATTATGTTAAATACTTTTTCAAAATGCCATGGTCATCCAAAAAACTCTCTATATAGGTGGCATTGAATTATTTGTAACATAAAATCAAAGTTTCCTTATTTTCCCTTGATTATAGCCTTGGAGGAATAAATGTAGTTAGGTTATAAGAATTTAAATTTGAAACCTTTTGAATTGAATAAAGATGATTGATATCCCTATTTATTAGTGAGTGTTTTGGATGTTTATTTTAAGCATGTATATTTTGTTTTCAAAGCTTTCAACAAAAACACTCAAGTGCTCTAGTGGTTGAGTGTTTGTTGGTTATTCAATAGGTCCAGGGTTCGAGTCCCATTAACTGCAAATTTTTTAAAGATGCTCAATTCATGCATGAAAAGTGTGTGCCATGTAGGCAATGACATGGCAAAGTTGAATATGTGGCAATGAGGTGGCAAATGTTAGAGGTTGATGACGTGTCATGGTTAGCCTATTATATAGTGTAGGATAACTTCAAAAATCTACTAACTATATAAAGCAGAGTTTTGAAATGTGATCTCTAGCCCAAAATACCTCTAAATTCGACATCTGGATAATACCTTTAATCAACGGCTGGTATTGCCTTTCACTAAAAAAAAACATTTAATGTGGGACATTGAATGGGAGCAAGTTTTGGCGGCATCACTAAAAACTTTTCATTTGATACAATCCATCTAAAACCACACACACCATTCTCTCTTTCAAGATCCTCTTTCTAAAACCCTAAACTAAAATTAAAACCAATCTCCATTCAAATCAATTGTAGATCCATAAAAAATTCCACATCAATATCAAAATCCCTAACTTTTGCCTACAATCAAAAAATCAAAAAAATCATGCCGCCTATAAATTATTGATGATGGTTCGTTTTTCTGCAAATTTTAATTCATTATATGTGATATGTTTGTTTGAATTAACCAATTTTCGAATTTCATTTAGGGGGTTTTGTGAATTGATGGTTACAATAATCACTATTTAAGTTCATCATCTTCACAAATAGATAAAAGTTCTATGTAAGTTACAATATTATATGCATACTAAGTGCTTGATGAAATGCCTGAATGAAGAGAAATGGTTCTAACCGAAGATCACTTATCATTTACAAGTTTACATGATTTTGACTTTAAGCTATGATTGGAAATGGCTATTGGAAATGAAGGTATTCTAAAAACTAATTATTTTTTGTGTCTTAACTCTTATGGCTGTTTGGTTTCTATTTTGCTGTCAAACTAGGGGTCATTTGGTTTGTATTTTAGCTGTAAAAAAGGGGCTATTGGTTTCTATTTTGCTGTCAAAATGAAGACTATATAGAGCAAAAAGTACCATTGGTGTTTTTACAAGCATTAGATTCAAAGTTCCATGAAGGATGTCGTAAGTCGATCATACTTTTTGTTGTCTTATCAAGATCCAGAAACTTTAAGATATATTACCTTATGAAATGATAAATAATTGTGTATTAGGAGAAGGCATCTGTGAAGGAAATCGCAATAGCGAATCAATTAAATGATCGTGCATTGGCAATACCGCATTAGAGTGAAATACATGTGGTGCCATAGATTACAGAACCTGTGAAGGTGTGTGATCATGTTTGTATTATTTTTGTTTTGTGTTTTGTGTTTTGTGTGTGTGTTTTTTTTTTCTTTTTTTTTTTTTTTTTTTTTTTTTTTTTGTGTGTGTTTTATAACAAGTTGATTCTAATCTTTAACTTCCCATCTTGCAGGTCACATAGTTTGATCAAATTCCCGATCACAATACATCATCCATACTACTTACATGAAGTCGCACAAATCTTAAATAAAATTTGACCCGGACGTAAAATCCTTAAAAAGGCCAAGGTCAGGTATTATTATGTTGTATACCAAATAATTAAAATGTGTTCTCAGTGAGTACTTATGAGTAAACTTCATGATTATGTACTTTTTCTGTTTTTCATTGTTTGGGGATAGTAACAATAAGTCATCAATTATGCTAAAAACTTACAAAAAAATGCTTACAAAGTATTTTTAATGCCACAAATTTGTTTAGAGTATGGCATCTGCAATCTCACGGAATCCATGGCGCTGCATTTGGTATATGATCTAGGTTTTAAGACTTTTACTATACATCTATAATCGACCAATTGTGTTTTTTTACTATTAAGTATGAACTTCACTTTGTTTGCATGTGCAGAATGACTTGGTTCGTGGATGGTGTATTGATTTTGCCCTCAAGAGATGTGTAGAGGTGAGGGTTCACATTATATTACTTTCACGCACCAACAAATCAAACCAATAATTAGAACCCTAAAAATACAATTAGAAATAGGACTCATGATACAATGTACAATTTGACATTACAGAAAGTTGTATGTAGTGAGCTGTATAGTAAGTCTACCTCCCTAAATTTCCTATTAGCGTCACATGAAACTTATATGTACCATGGCTGAAAATCATAAATATGTTATTATTTGTAGGTATCATTTTCAAACTGTTCTATGGATAATGGAGTATGATTTTATGAGATTGTTGACATAAGGTACATTTATACCATTGGCATAATGATTCAATTCATATAAACAATAATGAAAGTCAAAATTTGGGTAAGATTGTCAATGCAGGTTCTTCCACCTCCTAAGGTAACAGAACTTTACATATTGGTCATGCTATTACCGCTGCTATCCAGGTTTCATGATTTACACCTATCTTTTCTATAGCTATTGTTCTTTTTCATTTTCCCCCATCTAAGTATTTATTAATAATCATTTATGCAAGACACAATTATTCGTTGGAGTAGAATGTACAGTACATTGGTGCGTGAAATGGACCAGGTAGGGATAGCAACTCAGGTTGGTTTGACTTCTAAATGGTACATAGTCGGTGCTAATAATATTGTTAGAAAAAGAAGGGGTGGGGCGTGTTGTGTAATGAGTCAAAATGGGTAATCTTTTTGTTATGTATTGTTTTGCATCAAAATTATGTAAGCTTCTTAAAAGGTTATATCATTTCAACAACAATCAATGTTTAAAGAAAATGACTTAGGATGCTTTATGCATTAAATTGAGTATACACTTCAGTTGATGTTTGACCATTTTAAGATAAAATATAACCATAAAGTCTGCAAAGTATTTCATGCTTAATTTGAGTTCCTCATTTGTTTGCTTTAGTGTTTTTATTTATTAATTTATTTGTTTATTTTTAGTATTTCTTTGCTTATTTGTTTTTAAAATATGCAGTGCCTTCATTCACGAGTTTCAAAATTGGGAAACGGCGTGGCGTTAGAAGCATTGTACGTTTTTTTATACAATTTTGCCTTTGTAGGTATAGAAAAAATAATGGCATCATGGCTTGATTCTTGAGGTCAGTTCTTCTAGAGCCTGTATTACGGAAATGTTGTTTTGTAAGTAGAGCTTATTTGCGAGAATGGTGGAAAAGTAGCTTAAACATGGTCAATATAATTTCATATAGAGGTAACCGAAATATCAGGTCGACTATTAGAGTAAATTTGATCATTTCACTTGGTTCAAATTGATTTAATATGTATTTGGCATAAACAACACTAAAATTCATTAACCTACGAGTTGTGGCAAAATGTAAAAGTAAGCGAGTTTTTTTTTTTTTTTTTTTTTTTTTTTTTTTTTTTTTTTTTTATCAACTATCTGAATGTACAATCTTTAGAATGTGAATATTGTGGTTAAAGTATTAAGGGTGTTTTTTCTTAAAAGAAAATGGTAACACTGATTTTAGGCCACAAAATTAGAAGAAAACATGGTTTAAAGGAGATTTATTTTTATTTGTTTTGCTTTTGAGTAGGAAGGGTCTTATTCATGTGTTTGTGTCAGGTTTCTACAATGGCTATATTACGCATCAGTGTATTGTTCTACTTATATTACAAATTAGTGTATTGTTTTACTTATGAGACCTATGACCAAGTTGTTGAAAGTGTGTTAGTTCGGCCTATTAATGTTGGCAACTATCGTTTTGTCTTAGAGGTAACATCCACTACTAAATACTTTCTGCTCATCTTAATTAATTATTTCTAGAAGTGTAGAATCTAAATGGGTCACTTTTTTTTTTGGTTAAATCTAAATCGGTCACTTGCCGGGTAAGTTACTTGAAATGGGTCATCTAAGATTACTGCATACTTTTTGATTTAGCTTTAATATCACCAATATATAGTTTATATGATAATCTAGCCCATTGAATAGAACCATTTAGATTTCGGGTGCCTTTTAGCCCGCTTGACCCATTGCCATTTTAGCTAAAGTTATTATGTGACCCGTCTGAGTTTAAATACAACCTAAATCGACCCATTACTAAGTATAAACGGGTTAAATTGCACCTCTATAACTTTACTAACAAAGCTTCTTCTTCTTTTTCTGTACATATACACGTTTTCTACCTGATACATAATGATGTGCAAGAAGATGCCCAGGAGAATGGTTATGCTATTGTTGGTCAAGTAATAGTTACCCATGATGAAGTTGTTTATCCAAATGACCTGACAATATTGCTTAAGATGTCATCATTTTTCCTTAATCTTCATCTTTATTCGGGACGGGGAGAGTATTATTTTCATCTCGCGCATCAAAATTATTAGGTCAAGAAAGGAGTTGCATTCAATTGCAGAATTAGGAAGATTTTTTTATGCATTGAACCAACATATGTGGCACATAAAGCATGCATTAAACTGATAATGACAATTACTTACACATTTTCCATTATGACAAACACTCGCACTGTTGGTTTTTAGGTGATTGCTTTGAGTTGGGGAGACTCTTGAAGAGCTAGAAGCTAGAACCGCTATGTAATTGTTGTACAAACTAAGGCCATGCAGGTTTATCTTTAAAAACTTTTAGCTTATAGAAATATTTTTCTAAAGGGGTGTTTGGTCATGTTGTTTATGTATACTATTGTATAAAGAGGTGCTTGCCTACTACTTAAAGGGGTGTTTGGTTGCTGATGGTTACACATGGCTAAATAGGTGTTTGTTTTATGTCATTTTTGGTTACTGATGTCTAAAGGGGTGTTTTTGGTTGCTTAAACTCAGCTTAAAATGTTTTTAACATTGTTTGTGAGGAATCCTATGAATGTAAAGATAGTTTAATTAGTTGTCTTAAATTGAAACTAAATGATGTGCTTGAAAGTGAAACTGAAAATTTAGAGGTAATGCTTGAATTTCATGTGCATATTGATGATGAAACTACAACTTAAAGACTTCTGATTATTGTAGTACATAACTTGAACATTAACATTTTTTCTTTTATATATATTTGCTTCAAAATGATTTACTTCTACTTGAAAGTTATATAACTGGTTGTGTCTATACATTTCAAGTCTGCTTTTAGTTTATGCAAGCTAAATGATTTACTGAGTTGAAAGTTAATCAGGTATATCATGGCTTATTTTCAATATGCAATAAGTAGTTTTAGTAAGTCTATAATGAATTCCTTCATAGAATATAATTTTGTTTTTATTTGTTATTCTATTTTTTGCAATATGTAGTTTCTTACGATTTGAAAAAACATCAATATATATTTGTTCGCTTAATATTTTTTTACGTGATTGTAACAAGCTTTTTACTCCATATATTATCAATCATTTTACGATTACTGTTGATACAAAAGTTGGGCGTTCCTTGTTTGGACTCCTGTTCTCGTACCAATTGGATCTTAATGCTTGAGACCTGCGCACTAAGAAAGCAAACAACACCGTTAGGCTTATCTTGGGATTGTCTCCCACGATTATCCTCCGGCGCGAGAGTAAGTAATCGGTTTTAGGGTTATAGTGAAGAGTTAGGGTTTGTAGGTGATACCTTAATGAGAGCCGTGATATTCTTTATATACACACGAAATCCTTGATGGTTTCGTGTTCCTTACTCTTCGGCGTATCTCGCCTTATTCGGTCTATTGATCTTTATCCCATAAATAAGAGATCATTATCAAGACCATAAATAATATATTTGAGTTTGGACTTTCGTGAGGCCAAATTGTTATTATGATAGCCCCCGCGTGATGGGCTTTGGTATTAGTAGTGTCCATTAGTCGGGTTCGTGACCAGAGTGCGGACTATACGTCATCATGTCCCCCCAGTCTAGTATACGGAAGGTGCAACCGCGTATACTAGACTAACAATTGTAGCGGAAAGCTATGCGTGGCGGGGAAGCGTCGAATATTTCCCGCCAAAAAAAATATACGATGTATCTAGTCCAAATTAGTCCCAAGTATCCCTCAGAAATCATGAGGAGGTGGGTGAAAAAGTGTTGTACCTTTTGATCTTCCAGCTACACGATTAGGGTTAGTGGGATCCACATGTCAAGCATCCAACACCATGGGTAACCCTATATAAAGGGTATCTCCCTTTTCACTGTGATTATCACAGTAAAACTTCATTTCCGTCATTGTTAGATTCTTCAATACTCGAATCACGAAATCAACTTTATACTAAGGTAATAGCGCATGCGCATCTGAAACCATCACTTTTTAAGAATGGTTCTCCAGTTATCCGATTTTACATCCGATATAACCGAGGATGATATTCGTGAGTTTACCTCGGATTACTATATCCCCCTCGCGTTGCACCCGGTAGTACCGGTGGCGACCGCATCTATTGCTGACTTCCCTGAGGGACAGGTAGGGGTATACACGCGCTTTTTCGAATTTGCGAATCAGCGCGTGCCCATTTCACTATTCTTGTGCAATGTACTCAATTTCTATCGCCTTCACATATCCCAGCTGCACTGTATAGGCGCGGCTAAGATAACCAATTTTGAAGTAAACTGTCATTTGCTGGCCATTAACCCAACCATTAATCTCTTCCGCGCGTTTTATCTCACAACGTGGTCAAACGGGTGGGTATCCTTTTCCAAGCGCAGGGCGTCTTCAATGTTATACGAAAAAGCTATACGCACTTAGGAATTGGAGGGAGAGGTTTTTCTGGGTTGATAATAAAGTGTTCCCTTAGACCTTTAAGTTCTATACCTAGGGGACGTTACCAAAGGACGAGCGCCCAAACCCCGGGACGTACAACGTAGATGACGCGGAGACAATAAATGACAACCGCATCCCCATCAACTCCTACCCAGAAGAGTTTTTGGTGCATATGGGGATCAGTCGCAACTACTTCCAAGGTGCTGACGAGGTGCTAACTTTCCTGGATGAGGATAACCGGGGTGGGTGCTTGTCCTTCCTTTCCTTCGCATCTGTAGTGTAAGCGCTCTCTTGTATTTGTATCTTTATATAACTCCGTTTTGTTTGTTTTTTGTTGTTGTTGCGCACAGATAGATTTGTTCAGCGTAGTGAAGCTAGCGAAGCCCACACTGGTGACCGTGGGGGTGCGCCCTTTGAGAGATGGTGAGACACCAATTTTTGAAGCTACAGTAGGGCGCACCATGGAGTATACACAAGAGCAACCGGCAAATGCCCCCCCCCCCCCCATTATTGGAGGCAACCCCAGTGCGCAGTGTTCCATCTCAGGAAGTGCAATCTCCAGAGCCTTCGGGCACAGATTCTTCAGAGGGTATGGGGATCCTGAAGGCTGACAGGGAGCCGAAATAGGCGAGCCAGGGAGTGAAGCGCAAGAAGGCTTCTTGCGATGGTGGCGCGGGCACATCCAAGCGAAGACGCCACATTATTATAGTGGATGTGTCATCATATGAGGATGCGTCGCCATCCATTACTGCGCAGGATACAATTGAGACTCCTTCCCCCAAGTAAGTAATGAAACCTATGCCTCGTTTATTTTTTTATTTTATATCTTCTGTTGATAGAATAACCTTGACTTCTTGTCCTTTGCATGTAGTGATGAAGCTGCAGGGGGTGATGCAGCGCATACTGGGAAGTCGCCACCTGAGGCGAGTCTCCCTCAGATAGATGAGCCTTTGAAGGCATGTGAGGATATGCCTGCAGAGCAGCTGATAGAGGAGCTTGGCTTGGCTACTGCGCACCAAGCCGCGTTGGTTGCTCAGCTTAAGGCTAAGTATGCTGGTAAAGAGAGCAGCAGTGCGCAGAAGGATGAAGAGATTGCGCTACTGAAGGCGCAGTTGGCTAGTGCTCATGCTGTAGTAGAGTCGGCAAATGCATACGCCTAGAGGCTCGTTGATGAGAGAATGTCACTACTTGTCCAAGTCAGCCAAGAGCATTCTGCCTTTGATCAGTACAAGTCCCCTTGCATATGGGGGCTGAAGTACATGAAGCAGAACAAGAGCAAGCACTTTGCTCAATTGGATGAGTTCCGCAAGACTGTGGAGGATGCGCTGGAGAAGCAGGAGGGTAAGCTGCCCAAGCTTAGTATAGAGTATGATGAAGAGCTATACCCACACTTGGTATCCTCCATTGCTGAGCGCAGGTAGCATTTGATTCCTTTGAATCCCATATTATTTTCCAAACTTGCCGCATTTAATTCCTTTGAAATTATTATCTATAAAACAATGGGAATGGTGTTGTATTCGCAGGTGGCTAATCAGCCATGGTCTTCGCCTGGCAGCCATGAGCACATTAGAGTCCCAAGAAGTTGTTGAAGCTTTTGGGAATGTTGTTCAATGCGCCTTGGCTCGTGGCAAGGCGGAAGCTGTAGAGGAGCTGCACGAGGGCCAAATGTTTACGGTGCCCATCGCGGAAGTGCCAGGTTAAAATGGTGAAGCCTACGCTGAGCTTGTCGCTGCCATGGAGAAGATGAAGCTATTCAAGCTTCCTCATATTTCTCAACTGAAGCGCGACTAAGAGTACCCCATAGGCGTTATTATGGAGGGGTTGACCTTGGCGAGGCACACAGCAGAGGACGCTGAGGCGCAGCTTGATTACTTCCTGAAGCCTGATGTGTCGCAGCTGTAGGTTCTAGTCTTTGCACGTCTGCGTGACATCCTTAACCCGTTCACCCTTGAAAAGGAGGTCCCTTTGAAGGAATCCTTAGAAGCCCATGCCATGAGGCTTGCTAAGAAGAAGGGTGTGAAGGGGAAAGCCACCCTTTGTGGTTTAGGTGCAGCGCATATCCCGAGGTCTAACGGAGTACCTGTTAGTGTGGCGACGATGTCACCCAGGGATATTGATCTGCTGAAGAAGCTGGGAGGGATGTGCACCGGGTTGGCAGCTCAAAGCTTGAGCGTGCCCATAGTATGTAGGTTGTTTTGTAATAGATTAACATTTTTGTTGCACATGTGCATTGTTAAATATATGTTTTGTATAAACTCGTAGTCTATAATAAAATTGAAGTTGATCTGTACGCATGTTTGTACTATAATGTTTGTACTTAGTTTCTTGTCTTTGCATAAAAGACATCCAAGAATCAAAATGTTATCCAAACGTACTTAAAAGGGATTATAGAATCTATAATCACTTATAATTGAGTATGAAGTCCATAACTTAATATATATGCGAATATAAAATTCATAAGTGTATGGGTTAACTTGCAGCGTACTGCAAATACCATATCAAGGAATCAAGAGTCTTGACTCCTAATTTGTTAAACGCGCACAGTGTGCATTGTTGCGTATCCTTCGTGGGATGCGCATTGAACTTACTCCAACGTCTTGAGAGTAAGGTGTTTAACAAGGATGCATGATCCAATGTTGATGGGTTTGCAACCCTCTTAATCAACGAGTTATTTAGTAGGTTTACTCATCCTTTTACCATCGTGGGTTTTAATAAATGCATGCACGCCATGTAGGCAAACAGATAAATCAACAATATTGAGACATAAATAAGATGTAAACAATAAAGTTAAATGTGTCGCGGAGTTAGCTAGAAACCACGATATTTGATTAATTCTTGCAAGTTTTTGGAAAAAGAAAAAATAAAACATTTGCCTAAACAAAAAAAAATGTAAATACATGGACATTTCTAGAGCACTTACTAAAGTGCGGAGGTGTATGTGCAGGGGCCGTAGCCTTTCCTAAAGACAGCATCTCTTGAGAGTGCAAATATTGCATGTGCGTTGTAGCTCATGGCCATCCATATCACGCAGCTTGGACGCGCCTTTTCCTAGTGCCTCTGTGACATCATAGGGTCCTTCCCACTTTGGTCCAAGTTTTCCTGTATCTTCTGCGTGGCTTGCATCATTAGCACGATATACAAAGTCGCCTGGTCTGAATGAAGTGCTTCTAACTTTAGCATCATAGTATCCCTTCATCTTTGACATAGCTCTTGCCTCACATATAGCTGCACATTCGCGCCTTTCTTCCAATAGATCCAAGTCTATACGTCGCTCGTCGTCATTGGTTGTCACATTAACTTCCGTCATACGAATAGTTGGCATCCCAATTTTAGCTGGTATGACAGCTTCTGTCCCATAGACAAGAGAGAAGGGGGTGTCTCCAGTGCTAACCTTGATTGTCGTGCGGTGCGCCCATAAGACGTGCGACAATTCATCCACCCATCTACCTTTGTGTTTGTCAAGACGCGCTTTAATTCCTTCGCCCAGACTACGATTCGCGCGCTCAACCAAACCATTGGTTTGTGGGTGCTTAACTGACACGAAGTGTTGTGTAATATTTAGTTGCGTGCACCAGTCTTTGAACGGGTTGTCACAGAATTGTTTTCCGTTGTCCGTAATGATTTCTCCAGGTAGTCCAAAGCGCCATACAATATTCTCCCAAACAAATCGTTTGACTTGGTTGCCTGTGATTGTTTACACTGCTTTTGCCTCAATCCACTTAGTGAAGTAATCTATAGCCACAATAAGAAATTTCAGTCCCCCTGCTGCAACAGGGAAGGGGCCTGCAATATCGATACCCCACTTATAAAATGGCCATGGTGAAGTGATAAGCGTTAGTTCTTGTTGTGGTTGGCGCGGGATGGGTCTATTGACTTAGCAGTCGCTGCATTTCTTTATCATGTCCTGCGCATCACGATGCATAGTGGGCCAGTAGTATCCTGACCGCAAGGCTCGTGCTACAACGGACCGTGGTCCTGAGTGCATACTACATGAACCAGCGTGGATCTCTCGGAGTACGTAATCTGCTTGATAGAGGTCCAACGCACCGGAGCCATGGCTGTAGAAATGACGTCGATATAGACTATCATCTCGAAGTTCAAACCTCTGCGCTGTGCACCGTATCCGTCGAGCGTCCTTCTGCTCTTGGGGTAATATACCCTTACTTATGAATTCGATGATAGGGGTCATCCATTTAGGATTCTGCTCTTCTATCACCGTTGATATCTCCATCTCCAAGATGGATTTGTTTTTCAAGGTCTCCACCAATACTTGCTTTGACAGGTGTGCTGATACGTGGGGATCGCACCAGGCTTTACCTCTCAAGGGATCTTGAGAAGCTTACAACCCCCACCAGGCAGTGTACCTGATCGTTGTAGTATAGTATAGTGACAAGTACCGGGGGATTGATCGTTCAGCTAGGAATAGTGTCGCTAGGATTAGAAAACCTAAATACTAGTTCTAGAGATGAGGGATGATTCTTTTTGTATTTTTTAGAAAGCAAATTAAAATCTCGGGTTTGAAGGATTTTGGGCGGAATTAGTTGCTAGTCAACTAACCCAATACTAAGATGCAATCAAAATAAAATACTAAAAATGAAAATAAACAAATTTAAACTAAGGTTGTGAGCAATAAGTGGAGAAATGTGTTTACTTAGATTTCACTACTCCCTAGATATCTTTTACACGTTAATTACTTGTTATAGTTGCGTGGATGACGGATTGTATTCCTTAATACCATTCATGGGGTGGCGTACTTACTTCCCCAATCCTATGAGTGCCTACTTCACTCCTATGTCGAGCCTGCAAGAAGCTCCTAACATAGGATCATTAGAATTTACTCATGCATTAAATACAACCAATAAAACCTAGTACACATCGGTTCATGTTTCCTAAGACGTTCAAGCGTGTTACCATTTGGAGATCTGCTAGTTTTCTTAAGCCTAACATTGAAATCATTCATCCAATACAACCATAAACAAGTAATCAACGCATAATCAACATCTAGGTTTCATTAGATCTAAGCAAACACAAGATAAATCTAGCCTAGCATGGTGGAATCAAGACAAGCACAAGATATAGACAACCAACACATAGACATATTGATTGAATTAAGAAAAGACTTATCTCAATAACACATGTAAAGATTCAAGGGTTGAAAACCCTTGAAAAGCTGTAAAATTCGTATATGGTTCGGCCTTAGGGTTTCTCCAAACTTGTTCCTTTCAATGAATGAAAATTAGAAAACTATATATAGATTTTAGAGGCTGACGGCGTCAAGAACAAACTTGTGACGCCGTCATCTCGCCGCCAAAATAATCCTCGGACTGCCTTGATCTACATCTGACGCCGTCATGTAGTCCACTTTTGTAGGCCGTCACACATTTAACTCTTGACGCTCTACTTGTGACGCCTTCATGTTTGTACTGGGTCGTCATGGTCTTTACTCTTGACGCCGTCAAATTTTTCCTCTTGACGCCGTCACACACTGTTCCCAGCATGGAAAATTAAGTCTTTGGCGTTTTCTTCACTTTTATGCTCCAAAAACGTCCGAATTGCTTCCTTTTCCAGATTTCACTCCCAAAGTACCTAAAATCACAAAAGGAACGATTTAGGGCAATATTTGATCAAATAAATTCAATTCCGGGCTTAAATGACCCCCTAAAAATGGATCATTTTTCGCCTCATCATATACCCTTACACTTGAGATTTGCTTGTCCTCATGCAAATGCGCTTTTATTCTAATCAAAATACAAGTTAGGGGTCATTTAACACTAACATAAAAGTAATTACAACAAATAATCGTTCTAATAAAGACCTAAGATAAGCACAGAGGTCATACGCTAGCACCTCACAAATAGTGTATAGATACTCACATCTCTCGGGTGTAATAAAGTATAAATTACAATATGGAAATGGAAGATATCTCTCACTACCTATCATAGCAAAAGAGATTACCATAGGCTTGGGAAAGGATCAAACCTCCACCACATGGCGTAAGCACCTAGGATAAACTATCAAAGAGGTCTTTTAAAAGGTTGTAACGTTAGGTTTAGGGATATGAAATACACGGTTTTGTTGGATATAGGAAGTCTTTACTGGTGGCGAGTTAACAATCTTGGTCAATTACATGTACAATGTGGCGTTGCTAAGCCAAGACTAGACTCGACTTAAGCTGATAAATGAAAAATAACAAAAATATAAAATGAACATAGAATGAAAAGGGATGGTAGTCCGTATGTTTTTTCTCTTTTCTTTTTCTATTTTTTTTCGATTTTTTTTTTCATACACTCTTACCCTACCATCCAAAATAATACATCATAGGGAATGTAAATTCCCCTTACACTTGAATCTTTACATACTTTACAATAAACTAATCTAATGACTCGAATTAAGAAAGTCAAAACACTTGGAGTACTTTTAAGATTAACGCACATACAGGGGTAATATATGATGTTCTTCCCCATTACTCCATAACATTAGTACTTTACCCATGAGTCCCAATTGTCCCAAAACAATATGTATAAGGATATGACTCGACTTAGCAACCATGTAATCAATTAGATAGTTAACTTAGGGTTTAACAAATAACAATAATGCACTAAAGATGAGTGCATACACGGAAGGCTAAGGCGATTTGGGTGTACATTTAAGTGGGGTGTAACAAATTCTTCCTTTAAGTAAGATGCTTAAAGTTAGAAACGAAAAGATAGGCTCGGAGGAGTGTACTAGGGGTTTCGTGTACTAGAAATGAGTACAACGCTAAGGGTGTGGGAAAAATTAGTTGACTTTACTAGCCAAATAATATGACTTAAATGGTCAAGTAATTATGAAACGGGTTTAACACAAGGGTGATCCTAATGCCTCTTATCATGTAGTAAATCCTACCACACGAATGTAGTCTCACTAGCGGTCTCGGGATGCATCACTAACGCAAGTTCTAGAATCTAAATGCTACCGGTACACTCATAAGCACTAATAGTAAATGCTTTTCCTATCAAATCTAAAGGCGAACCTCACATATTTGGGTGGAAATTTTTTTTGAATGATACGGTTATGTGCTAGTCATACAATCTCCTATCCATGAGACGCTTGCTATGGCTAAAGTTTCACTCCTAAATGTTGTAAAAAAATTTAAATTTGGCGCTAAAATTGCACTAACAAGTGTTTCTCATAGTTTTATTACACATATACTATTAAATAAACAAACTCAAGCGAAAGTGTATTTGTAATGTATCATCATTTTACCCTCCCCTTACACTTAAGATGAACATTGTCCCCAATGTTCAAGTAAAGAATGTAAAAGTGAAAAAGTAAAAAGAATGAAATCAAATACTCCCCTGATTCGCTCGGTATGGATAATAAGGTGGCCAGGTTAGATCTTCCTCCAAGAAAATGAACAATCAAAGCATCCCTTCCAGAAAAATAAATCATCTTCTTGTCATACATAACCTGTAAATCCTGAGAAAACAGACAAGGCAACCTCGCATAAAATCGGCGGCAATCTACATAAGTTACTAAATCCTAGAAAACAAAATAAGATATAATGCTTGTGGAATGAAGTTTGCAGATTTCTTGGAGATTATAAAACTTAATAATTCAACAAAAACTTTAAGACTCCGTTAGAAAAACAAAACTGGTAAAACTTCCAGATTTTTACACGTGACGCCGTCAAGAGCAAGCTCATGACACCGTCAGAAGTGACCTGCAGAAATTCTTGTGTTAAGTTTCCGGAAAATTTCTGGAAAAACTTGGTCCTACTTCCTGGAAAATCCTGCAAAACTTCATTATGACTCAATACAAGCATTTGACTCTAACAAATACGAATATACATGTTCACTTAATATTGTGGAGAATCATAATCGGTTTGTTTCTTAAAAACATATTTGGGGTTTCCCCTTACACTTATCTTTTGCAAAAAAAAAACCTTTGGGTGAAGTTAAGACTAGGCCAAACAACAAAGTAAAGTATTTCCACTATTTAGTTTAGAAACATGATCTACCAACAATAAAAATAAAGCATGCATACGGAAGCAAATAACAAACAAACAAAATAAAATCACACAAAGCATGGGTTGCCTCCCAAGAAGCGCTTTTCTTTATTTACGAGTCTTGTAGCTAGACTCAAGGCCATGGGTTACTACGTGACCTCATCATTGGTTTCACTCTCTAGGTCATCTTCTAAACCAGTTTTGTATTCCGGACCTAGTTGCAAGCATTCTTTGTAGAAACCAAGCATCCTATTCTTCACATATTCTACTCCTCTACGTCTATCCTCATCATTCCTATAATAAGCCGCTTGCTTGTGTTCCTTTTCTATATTAGAGAGAAGGCGGTATTGCTCAATTTTGTAAGGCATTTGGTAGGCAATCTCATCATTCTCTTCCTTGAATCTAACTATCCCTAAAGTCGGATCATAACTTATCCTAGTGGCCTCAACAAATGGTTTTCCGAATATTATTTGGCTTAGGCAATCATCTATTACCGGACGAGTGTCTTCCACTATCATAAAATCGATCTCATAAGTGAAATTACCTATAATCACATGCAATCCCTTCACTCTTCCTACAAAGTTACTTATCAAATTCTTATTGGGCATCATTCTAAAATCAAGTTGTTTCTTCATCACCCAATTGTAATAAGTCCTAGTCATGATGTTTATAGGAGATCTAGGATCGATATAAGCTTTCCATATATGCATATGCCCTATGTTGCATGGTATGTTGATGTTAGAGGGGTCTCCCATTTTGATAAGGGGTGTGCCAAGGATATATAGTCTCTCGGGACTATCGAATAAATCCTTATGGTATTCCCGTTCTTCCTTGGTGGGCAACTTATCAAAGTGCTTTTCTATAGTTTCTACTTCCTCTAACTCCTCTCCCTTATTAACCTCAACTTCCCTACTTTCATCCTTAGTCTCGGTTTCTACTCCAACTTCATCCTTGTCACTTTCTTCTATCTCCTTATCTATTGGCTTAATGGTGACAACATTGACAAAGTGGACATGTTTGGATGATGAGGGATCCTTAATTTGGATTCCGTTATTGGTATCCCTAGTGTCCTTCCTAGGTGTGGTTAACGCTTGCTTGTTGAGGGCTTTCAACAAGTTGTCTATCTTGTTGGTCATCTCCGTTTGTTGTTGGTTGAATTCGGTTTCGAACCTAGCTATGCGAGCTTCTTGAGATGCCATGAATTTAGACATCAATCCTTCAAGATTGTTGGTACTACCATAGTTGTTAGAAGGATTGTTGTTGAAAGTACGGTTGGAGGGTGGACCTTTTGGTTGGTAACGATTAGGCGGATTGGAAGAATGGCTTGATTTTGTTTCCACCTAAGGTTTGGGTGATTTTTCCAAGAGGGGTTGTATGAATCACCGTAAGGGTTTGGCTCGGGTTTGAAAGTGTACCACTTATCTCCCGCTTTGTCGGTACACGAGGATGCGTAGTCCGCAAAAGCTGTTCTAGGGAGTTCCACACAATCACGAGTGTCATGGGGACCACTACATAATTCACATGAAGAAGTGATTTTGTTCACTTGGCTTGAAGGCTTAGGAGCTTCGTAAGATTTCATGAGAAACTTGACTTGGTCCTCAAGTTCCATGATCCTACGGTCGGGAGTGCTAGAGTTATTCGAAGGCAAAGATATTGCCTTGACCGTTTTGTTCAAATCACGGGAATCATTCTAACTTTCGTTGTCATAGAGAGCAAGATCTTCTATAAGTTCCCATGATTGTTCCGCACTTAGATCACGTAGCTTACCACCGGCCGATTGGTCAATGGCTCGCCTCGTGGAGAGATCGATATGGTCATAAAAGATTTGGACTTGGAGCCAAAGATCTATGCCATGATGAGGGACTTTTTGGAGTAAGTCCTTGAAACGAGTCCATGCTTCATAGAGAGTTTCATTTTGACGTTGTTGGAACATCAAGATGTCATTTCTAAGCTTAGTAGTTCTCCCCGGTGGGAAAAATTGAGCAAGGAAACGAGTGGTAAGATCATCCCATGTGGTGATGGATCCCGCGGGTAAACGCTCAAGCCATTGAGTCATTGACTAGTTTGATCACGTAGAGAGAATTGGAATAGGCGTAATCGGGTTGTCTCTCTAGTTGCAACATCTAGGTCTATGGAATCTACAATTTTAAGGAAGTCCTTGAGATGTTGATTTGGATCTTCGGAACGAAGTCCATGGAATGCACATCCGCTTTGCACCAACTGGATGGTGTCGGATCGCAAGGGGGTCACATTGGCTCCGGTGAGCTCAATGGTGTTTCGATAGCGTTGGTGGCTAGGTCGGGAATACTCTCCTAAGGTTCGGAGCCTAAGAGGTTCTAGTGGTGGGTTTTGTTGAGGTGGGATGACGGGTTCAAAGATGTTCCCATCGTCCATGATGTCGGGTGGTGAAAAGTTACGAACAAAAACACAAAGAAATAAGATAGACTAAAGAAAACCTAAAAATAAAAATAAAATCTTACTAGAAAGGAATCTAGCAAGTAGACCTAATAAAAAGAGATTCTAACCTAGACAATAACTATTCCCCGGGTTGCGGCGCCAAAAACTTGATACGTGGGGATCGCACCAGGCTTTACCACTTAAGGGATCTTGAGAAGTTTACAACCCCCACCAGGCAGTGTACCTGATCGTTGTAGTATAGTATAGTGACAAGCACCGGGGGATTGATCGTTCAGCTAGGAATAGTGTCGCTAGGATTAGAAAACCCGAATACTAGTTCTAGATATGAGGGATGATTCTTTTTGTATTTTTTTATATTTTTTAGAAAGCAAATTAAAATCTCGGGTTTGAAGGATTTTGGGCGGAATTAGTTGCTAGTCAACTAACCCAATACTAAGATGCAATCAAAATAAAATACTAAAAATTAAAATAAACTAATTTAAACTAAGGTTGTGAGCAATAAGTGGGAGAAATGTGTTTACTTAGATTTCACTACTCCCTAGATATCTTTTACACGTTAATTACTTGTTATAGTTGCGTGGATGACGGATTGTATTCCTTAATACCATTCATGGGGTGGCGTACTTACTTCCCCAATCCTATGAGTGCCTACTTCACTCCTATGTCGAGCCTGCAAGAAGCTCCTAACATGGGATCATTAGAATTTACTCATGCATTAAATACAACCAATAAAACCTAGTACACATCGGTTCATGTTTCCTAAGACGTTCAAGCATGTTACCATTTGGAGATCTGCCAGTTTTCTTAAGCCTAACATTGAAATCCTTCATCCAATACAACCATAAACAAGTAATCAACACATAATCAACATCTAGGTTTCATTAGATCTAAGCAAACACAAGATAAATCTAGCCTAGCATGGTGGAATCAAGACAAGCACAAGATATAGACAACCAACACGTAGACATATTGATTGAATTAAGAAAAGACTTATCTCAATAACACATGTAAGGATTCAAGGGTTGAAAACCCTTGAAAAGCTGTAAAATTCGTATATGGTTCGGCCTTAGGGTTTCTCCAAACTTGTTCCTTTCAATGAATGAAAATTAGAAAACTATATATAGATTTTAGATGCTGACGGCGTCAAGAACAAACTTGTGACGCCGTCATCTCGCCGCCAAAATAATCCTCGGACTGCCTTGATCTACATCTGACGCCTTCATGTAGTCCACTTTTGCAGGCCGTCACACATTTAACTCTTGACACTCTACTTGTGACGCCTTCATGTTTGTACTGGGTCGTCATGGTCTTTACTCTTGACGCCGTCAAATTCTTCCTCTTGACGCCGTCACACACTGTTCCCAGCATGGAAAATTAAGTCTTTGGTGTTTTCTTCACTTTTATGCTCCAAAAACGTCCGAATTGCTTCCTTTTCCAGATTTCACTCCCAAAGTACCTAAAATCACAAAAAGAATGATTTAGGGCAATATTTGATCAAATAAATTCAATTCCGGGCTTAAATGACCCCCTAAAAATGGATCATTTTTCGCCTCATCATGTGCGAAGCTTGTAGATGCGATCTTGCTTAGTGCACCGCTTTCCTGTTTTCTCCTCTAGGAACTTGTTTGATGGTGAACCTATCAAAACCCTGGATTAGGGATTTGGTCTTGTCGAGGTATTGGACCATGTTATCCTCTTTAGCCACATATTCGCCCAACACATGATTGGCTACTAATCGGGAATCGACATTTGCTTCCAGGTTGCGTACACCCATTCGAGTTGCAATGCGAATCCCGCGATTAGGGCTTCATACTCTGTCTCGTTGTTCGTGGCTGTGAATTCAAAGCACAGTGCGTAAGTGAATTTCATTCCTTCTGGGCTAGTGAGGATAAGGCCTGCGCCTGACCTGTCTACGCACGAAGATCCATTCGTGAATAGGACCCATGGTTCTTGTAGTTCTACCTCGCTTCTTGGAGGTGGGGCATCAGTATCTGGTATCTCAATGATGAAGTCTGCTAGTATCTGCCCCTTAACCGCTGTGCGTGGTCTATAAGAGATGTTATGCTCACTTAGCAACACGCTCCATATTTGTGATCGCCCCGATGCGTCGGGTTTCGAGATAACCTGCTTGATAGGTTGGTCCGTGATCACTGCTATTGGGTGTGCTTGAAAGTATCTGCGCAGTCTTTTGGCTGCGAACATGATGCGTGGGAATCGCAACAGGCTTTACCTCTCGAGGGATCTCGAGAAGCTTACAACCCCCACCAGGCAGTGTACCTGATCGTTGTAGTATAGTATAGTGAATAGTACCGGGGGATTGATCGTTCAGCTTAGGAATAGTGTCGCTAGGATTAGAAAGCCTAAATACTAGTTCTAAAGATGAGGGATGATTATTTTTGTATTTTTATATTTTTATGAAAGCAAGTAAAATCTCGGGGTTTGAAGGATTTGGGCAGAATTAGTTGCTAATCAACTAACCCAATACTAAGATGCAATCAAAATAAAATACTAAAAATGAAAATAAGCTAAATTATACTAAAGTTGTGAGCAGTAATTGGAGAAAATGTGTTTACTTAGATTTCACTACTCCCTAGACATCTTTTACACGTTAATTACTTGTTATAATTGCATGGATGACGGATTGTATTCTTTAATACCACTCATGGGGTGGCACACATAACTCCCCAATTCTATGAGCTCTTATCTCCTCCTACACCATGCCCAGCACAACTATAGGGATTGTAAACAGTGGCTCATGCATTAAATACAACCAATAAAGACCTAGTGCGCCTCAGTTCATGTTTCTTAAGACGTTCAAGCATGTTACCAAATGGAGATCTGCTAGTTTTCTTAAGCCTAACATAGAAATCATTCATCCAAGACAAGAATAAACAAGTAATCAACACATAATTAACATCTAGGTTTCATTAGATCTAAGCAAACACAAGATAGATCTAGCCTAGCATGATAGAATTAAGACAAGAACAAGATATAGACAACCAACACATAGACATATTGATTGAATTAAAGGAACACTTATCTCAATTACAATACAAGGTATCAAGGGTTTGGAACCCTTGAAAAACCTGTAAAAGTTGCACCAAAATCGTACTTAGGGTTTCTCCAAAACTTCTCTCTTTTTTTTGTGTGAAAATTAGAAAACTATATTTAGAAAAATAGGTCTGACGGCGTCAAGACAAACATTGTGACGCCGTCACCTCGCCGCCAAAACTCATCTCGGACTGCCTTGATCTACATTTGACGCCGTCAAGACCAAATCATTTCCAGGCCGTCATGACTCTTTTACTCTTGACGCCCTTCCTTCGTGACGCCGTCAAATCTGTTCTGGGTCGTCATGGACTTCTGCTCTTGACGCCGTGAGAGAAATACTCTTGACGCCGTCACCTACTGTTCCCAGCATGGAAAATTAAGACTTTGGCGTTTTCTTCACTTTTATGCTCCAAAAACGTCCGAATTGCTTCCTTTTCCAGATTTCTCTCCCAAAGCACCTAAAATCACAAAAGGAACGATTTAGGGCAATATTTGATCAAATAAATTCGGATTCGGGCTTAAATGACCCCCTAAAAACGGATCATTTTTCGCCTCATCATATACCCTTACACTTGAGATTTGCTTGTCCTCAAGCAAATGCGCTTTTATTCTAGTCAAAATACAAGTTAGGGGTCATTTAACACTAATATAAAAGTAATTACAACAAATAATCGTTCCACTAAAGACCAATAGACAAGCACGGAGGTCATACACTAGCACCTCATAAATAGTGTTTAGATACTCACATCTCTCGGGTGTAATAAAGTGTAAATTACAATATGGAAACGGAAGATATCTCTCACTACCTGTCATAGCAAAATAGATTACCATAGGCTTGGGAAAGGATCAAACCTCCACCACATGGCGTAAGCACCTAGGATAAACTATCAAAGAGGTCTTTTAAAGGGTTGTAACGTTAGGTATAGGGATATGAAATACACGGTTTTGTTGGATAAAGGAAGTTTTACTGGTGGCGAGTTAACAATCTTAGTTAATTACATGTACAATATGGCGTTGCTAAGCCAAGACTAGACTCGACTTAAGCTAATAAATGAAAAATAACAAAAACATAAAATGAACATAGAATAAAAAGGGATGCCAGTCCGTATGTTTTTTCTCTTTTTCCTTTTTCTATTTTTTTTTTTTTTTTTTGGCATACACTCTTACCCTACCATCCAAAATAATACATCATAGAGAATGAACATTTCCCTTACACTTGAATCTTTACATACTTTACATTTAACTAATCTAGTGACTCGAATTAAGAAAATTAAAACACTTTGAGCACTTTTAAAATTATCGTACATATGGGGGTAATAAATGATGTTCTTACCCATTACTCCATAAAATAAGTACTTACCCATGAGTCCCAATCGTCCCAAAACAATATGTACAAGGATATGACTCGACTTAGCAACCATGTAATCAATTAGAAAGTTAACTAAGGGTTTAACAAATAACAATAATGCACTAAAAATGAGCACATACACGGAAGGCTAAGGCGATTTGGGTGTACATTTAAGTGGGGTGTAACAAATTCTTCCTTTAAGTAGAATGCTTAAAGTTAGAAACGAAAAGATAGGCTCGGAGGGGTGTACTAGGGGTTTCGTGTACTAAAAATGAGTACAACGCTAAGGGTGTGGGAAAAATTAGTTGACTTAACTAGCCAAGTAATATGATGACTCCTCCCAAACCAACCAGCCAACCGTGTGCAGCTGATAGGCCCACCTGGGAGAAAGTGCAAGTTAATATTGACCGTGGAAGTATAGGGAAATCCCCGGGTCGTTAAATCCCAACGAGATTGAAATTGTATTTGTAAACGATTAGGAGAGTGAGTGGTACTGAGGACAGTAACAAAGATGATTTGAGGGTTGATTATACTACCGATTGCTTGATATTTGGATAATATGAAATGATATAAACTATAACAGAAATACAGATATAAGCACAAATAAGAAAATCAGATAACAGACAGAGACAAGTGGTATTTAACAAGTTACAAACTACAGGAGGTAAAAGTGAAACTTTTGAAAACTTAAAATTAAAGAAAATGGAAAATGAAATTAAAATTATGAAAATGATTATTATAATATTTAATTACTATTTAATTAATTAAAACTAATTAAAATCTAATTTAAAACTTAATTTAAATTAACTAAAAATGACAAGTATTACAAATTAACCTAAAAACTTACAAAAATAATTTCTAAACCTAAATTAGAACTTGAAGAAAGTATAAAAAATGAAAACAAATATTTTTGTCTTTTTATGAGTATTTTATTAATTAAAAACTATTTAACTTAATTAATCTAATTAAACTATTTTAAATGACTATTATTACTAAATTAGCTTAGAAAATTATGATAAAATTTATAAAACTATTTAATCACTACAGGAATACTACAAAATTATAAAAAGTTGCTAAAAATTATATTTAAGCTAATTGACTAATTAATTACTTATTAATTAATTTAAAGCTTATTTAATTAATTTAAATAGGAAAATTAGAAAATGGACAGTGGAAATTATGAAATTATTTTCAAAAAGTCTTAACTACTTTATAAAACTTAGGAAAAATATAAAATTGTACTTTTGTTAATTAAAATTAAAGAAATCTATTTAATTACTAATATTACCTATTTAATTATTTAAACTAGTTTTAAATCTAATAAATAGTAAACTGCTTAGGAAAAATCTAAGAAAATTATTTTAACTACTTAAAGGTACTAGGAAATTAATAAAATTATAAAATTGGACAAGTGCTTATTAATAAGCTGAAATGAAAATTAAATAGATAATTTCTATTAAATAGAAGCTATCACTATAATTAAAGTTTGCTTTTCTGGTTTTTCTTTTATAAAACTACTAAAACACTTAAAATAAGAAACTTTTACAAAGACAACTACTATCGAACCTCAGAATAAGCACTGAGAGTGCTTATTTGCTTATACAGTTGACTAAGGTTGACTAGATTAAGAAATAAGCTAAATTGGGCTATGTGGGGTCCACACTGGTTAAGTAAGGTTCACCTAAGTTACTTGAACTAGTTTGAGTAAGTCTTAAATAAATAAGCAGTAAGAATAAGCTACAAGACCTCAATAAGCAATTCCAAACCTACTTTCTGAGACAGAAATGGGACAAAGTTTAGAGCTGATTCTAGGTGGGGTCCACTGGTCTAATGGTCAAACTAAGGGTCAAGTATTGAACCTGGGTAGGAGGGGGGTTGTAAAAGCCTAATTATGAGATGTGGGACCCACTGGGTTAGCCACAGATCACCACCAAAATTGGGTGGGTGGAATATGGTCTGAGTGCACAGGGTACTGAGTTGCCCTACAGTCCACTTTCAGCTCTTGCACAAGCTTGAGAAAAAATCTTAAAAATCAAATAAGCTTAGATTCCTAGAGTTTAGGTGGTAGATTATAAGCACAAGAAATTTCAAGCTCTAAATTAGCTTCCTAAATTCTAGAAAAATCACCCAAGTTTTGAGAAATCTGAGAACAACACAATTTTGACTTTTTGAATGATGAACTAACTTTGACGAACTTCTGATTGATCCTACTTGTTTAATAAGATGTTATAAGCTAATATTAAGTTAATTTAAGCTAGGTTATTAACTTATGAGATGATGTGATGAAACTTGGACTCCAATTCCACCACAGTTAACTGTGGTGATGAATTAAGTATGATTTTGACTTTCTACCAACTGAGACTTGAATATTATTGTTTTTCTGAGCTAATGTTACACCATATGACTTAAATCAAGCAACAACAATAACTCAAACTACTTTCAGCACAGCTTAATAACCTGATCCAAACACACCTTTTCCTAGACTGTTTTGAGATTTAAGTAGCTAAGGGCTATAAGAGCTTTTGAAACAGATCCACAATGACTTATTATATTATGTTAAGTATATTTAAGCACTTATAAATAGGAAATAACCACAGATACATAAGAATACAAGATAAGCTATGTTGACTGTCAAACTTTGATTATTTTAGCAACTAGAAATTCCAACAAACAAGATACCAATTTTATGTTATATTATTATTATTTAAGACTGACTAAGCATAAAGTAACTGAGAAAGCAAGCAATAAGCAAAGCTAAAGTACAAAGACAGTTATGAGATTTCAAAAACTTACAAGGTGCTTTCCTGCTTGAAACATGAACCAAGAACAACCTATTTCCTCCCTGAGGATCTAAACCCAACTCCAAAGCTTTTTATTGCTTCCAAATCTCTTCTGAATTCCAGAAATCAAAACCAATTGCCACTGTTGACTTTATTTGACCAATTTGATATTTATGGAATTTTTTATCTTAGACTGATTAGTAGGTTACTAAAAGCTTTATTGAGCTTATTGGGAGCTTATATGAGCTTATTCAATCCATGTAATCATACAGTAACAACAACAAAGTTTATTTAGAATTTTGAAATGAAAGTGAAAATTGCACCAATTGAGATATGACTTGAAACTTAAATTTGATTATCACAAACGCTGAGATTACACCTTAATTGACTAACACAAAGCTTAAAAGCTTGAAAACTAATTGAAATAACAAATTACAACTTTAACGAGACTATTTTTGCTAAAATAAACTATATCTTTTTCTTCTGCTCTTCTCTTCCTTTTATAAGTCCACATTAGGGTTTCATGAAGTGCTCTGAGCATATCCCACTTCAATCATAGCCATCCAATGCTCTGAATTGATCCTGACCTTCAAATCTACTTTTTGGCGCCAAAAGTCTCCAAGTTAACTTGGAGCCAACGTTCTGCAATTAAAGAATTGTGGATTATTGTGGAGGTGGCAGGAGACAATTAGGATGATTTTATGCAAGTTGGAACTGTATGGAAGAAAACAGAGGATAAAGTGAGGTTTGGAGAGAAATTTTGGTGCGGATAGCATTAAATGAGGTGTGGTTTGTCTGTGAGGTGGAGGTATGATGTGAGGGGGTAGGGGTGAGGTGGAAAGGTGAGGAGGTAGTGGTAAAACCACCTGGTTTTGGGTGAAGCAGGTGTGGGAGAGGTGGAGCTACAGTGGTGGTGGTTTTGGCGGTATTGGATGGTCAAACGGGGTCAACCCCCGTTATAATATTAAGGGTGTGTGGATTGGGCTGAGTTTTGGGCCAAGGAAAAATCAAAGGGGGTGGGCTGGGTATTGGTTTGGACTAGGTTTGGTTTGGATTTGGTTTTAAATAAATAAAGGGTCCGGTTTGGTTGTGGTATTTAACAAGGACCAATTTTGTAATTTTGACAAAGTTAAAGGGCTGTAATTGTGATCTTCCCAAAGAGTTTTCAAGGACTTAACTTGCCAAAAATGATAAACCAAGGACCAAATTTGTGATTTCTCCATTTAAAAATATCCAGGGACCTTTTCTGTAATTTCTCAAACTCCAGGGACCATTTATGTAAATTTGGATTTTTAAGGGACTGTGGTTGTAATTTCTCAAAATGTTATCATAAGGACCAATTTTGTCATTTTAGAATAGTACAAGGTTTATTTTATTAATTTCCCATTTTTAAACCTTAAGGACTAATTTTGACATTTTTGAAACTTGAGGGACTAAAGTTGTCATTTTGTAATTTTTATCTTTAAAAGACTAAACTTGACAACTTATGAATCCCTAAGGACCTTTGATGATATTTTTCATGTTTTGATTTACCAGGGACTAGATTTGATAATTTTTGAAACTTGAGGGACTGAAACTGCCAATTATGCAAACTTTGTACGTTTTTCATTTGTTTTTGCATATTTTGCATTTGAAACATATAAAACACACTTCTAAGATATTTTAAGTATTATGATGCATATTTGAGTGTTTTTGTATGTTTTGGCAGTTCAGATTGGTATAAAATGATGAGTATTTAGACACTCATCAATCCCCCACACTAAACTATTGCTAGTCCCTAGCAATCTATTTGAGAAAAAATTAATGGATTTTTACTCTTTACCAAAAGCCATCACTTCTGGAGTAGCCAGGTGTAAGAACTGTGGCACACCTGATAACCGTGTGATTTTGAGCAAACCACCAGCTGTCAACGGATTTGATTAGTCTTTACCAAAAGCTGTTTGCTTCTGGACTAGCCAACTCTTGATGGAATAGTCAACATCTTGGTGAGCTGATTACCAATTATGGTTTTTCCACGGCCTTTACCACAAGCCATAATCTTGCGGGCTAGCCAACTCATTCGCTTTATGGGATATGGGGAGCTGAGGAACCATACAATTTTTGGCAAATTGCAAGCCATCAACGGTTTTGAGATGTCTTTACCAAGAGCCGTTTGCTCCTGGACTAGCCAATCCTGTTGTGGGTTAGACATGGAGGATTGATACCATTATTTGCATTTCTAAGTGTGAAAAAATTGGTAATTTTGATCAAATGGGGGTTCTTGATGGAACATGTGTTTTGCATTCGTGAGAACGCTCCCCCACACTTAGAACTGAATATTGCCCTCAATATTCAAAGTACTTGGTGTCCCACCAAGACTTAGAACGTAAGAAGGCAATACTATAAACCTTTTATTTTACTCTATTTACATACAAACTCACTTTTTTCTTTTTATTTGTCTTATACCATTTTTTTATTTATTTATTTTTATTTATTTTTATTTTTTTTGAAAAAATATTTACATATGTACAACATGTGGTTCGTCTCCCCCACACTAGGGTGTTAGAAAGGGATGAGAAGACAGAAATATGGGTGACGACCCATATTGCTACTGTTTTTGATTACCGAGTCGATAGCTTGACTCGACCTCGAATTGATTTGTCAATGAGGTAGCTACTGTTTTTGATTACCGAGTCGCTAGCTTGACTCGACCCCGAATTAAAATTGTCCTTGGGGAAACTTGTTTTTGTTAACCGAGTCACTAGCTTGACTCGACCCTAAATTTATTGGTCCATGGGGTAAGTTTGGAGATCCGGGACAACCATTGGTTGTATGTCCCCTCCAAAATAGTGTTTTAACCGATGACCATTTACTTTAAAATTGGGACCGTCGGGTTGCAATAACTCAACAGTTCCATATGGGTATACTTTGGTTATAGTAAATGGTCCAGACCAACGGGTTTTTAGTTTTCCCGAGAAAATTTTTAACCTTGAATTGAAAAGAAGAACTCTGTCACCAACGTTGAAAACGCGGTTCTTAATTTTAGAGTCATGTATCTTCTTAGTCTTTTCTTTATAGATTAAAGAATTTTCGTAAGCTTGATCACGTAATTCATTTAGTTCATTTAGTTGAACTTTACGGTGATCACCCGCTGTCTGAAGGTCAAAATTTGCATGTTTTAAGGCCCAATAGGCCTTATGTTCTAATTCGATCGGAAGATGACATGCTTTCCCGTACACTAGCTTATATGGAGTACACCCGATGGGTGTTTTGTAAGCAGTGCGGAAAGCCCATAATGCATCGTCCAGCTTATCCGACCAAGAGGCACGGTTTTCACCAACCATCCTCTCGAGAATTCTCTTAATACCCCGATTTGAGACCTCCACCTGCCCACTTGTTTGGGGGTGGTATGCTGTAGAAAGACGGTGAGTTACATCATATTTCAGCATTACTCTCGCAAATTGTTCATTGCAAAAGTGAGTACCACGATCACTGATAATGGCACGAGGAGTCCCGAATCTGGAAAAGAGAGACTTTAAAAATTTAACAACTACTCAGGCATCATTGGTGGGTAAGGCTTTTGCCTCAACCCATTTTGACAGATAGTCGACAGCCACGAGTATATACTTATTCCCTCGTGAAGACGGGAATGGCCCCATAAAATCAATGCCCCACATATCAAATATTTCACAGACTTGGATGGCGTTTTGCGACATCTCATTCTTTTTGGAAATATTCCCGTGACGCTGGCAAGCCTCACAGGTTTTGATAAGTTCGTGGGCGTCTTTATAGATCGTGGGCCAAAAGAATCCTGAATCAAACACCTTTTTTGCGGTGTAGTTTAGGTTATGATGTCCCCCCTTGGGTCCATCATGACAAGCTTTAAGAATTTCCATGGCTTCTTGGCCATGGACACACCGTCGGATGACTTGATCCGCACATATTTTGAACAAGTAGGGGTCGTCCCAGAAGTAATGTTTTACATCTTTGAAGAATTTTCTTTTCTGTTGGGACGACATCCCTTTCACAACGAAATTTCCCGCACGGTAATTTGCAAAGTCGGCAAACCATGGGGTGGTGGCGTTATCCCGGGTAGAGATTAGATTTAGAGTCTCCAGAGGAAAAGTTTCATTTATTTCTTTTCTCTCGAGAATATCCTGATGAGGATTTTCTAACCGGGACAAGTGATCAGCTGCAAGGTTCTCTGCTCCTTTTTTATCTCTTATGAGAATATCGAATTCCTGGAGGAGCAGGACCCAACGGAGCAGTCTTGGCTTTGCATCCTGTTTAGTGAACAGGTATTTCAGAGCCGAATGGTCCGTATACACCACGCTTTTGTTTAAGATTAAGTAAGACCGAAATTTTTCGAAGGCATATACCATAGCTAATAATTCTTTTTCTGTGGTGGTATAGTGTGTTTGAGCCTCATTCATGGTCTTACTTGAGTAATGTATTGGCTGGAAATGTTTGGTTTTGCGTTGCCCCAGAACTGCACCAATAGCATAATCGCTAGCATCGCACATAAGTTCAAAGGGTAAGTCCCAGTCGGGGGCAACAAGGATTGGAGCCTCAGTAAGCCTTTTCTTTAAAATAGAAAAAGCTTTGATGCACTCAGGGGAAAAGATGAAAGGAGCATCCTTTTCAAGAAGATGAGTCATGGGCCGGGCTATTTTGGAGAAATCTTGAATGAATCTCCGATAGAACCCGGCATGGCCTAGAAAACTCCTTATTCCTTTAACAGTGGTGGGATGAGGCAGTTTAGCAATAACATCAATTTTTGCCTTATCGACCTCAATCCCACTTTTTGAAATCTTATGGCCGAGGACAATGCCCTCCTTAACCATAAAATGGCTCTTCTCCCAATTTAGACAAAGATTAGTGTTTTCACAACGTTGAAGCATTTTTTCTAAATGGGAGAGGCATGAGTTGAAAGAATTCCCGATGACTGAGAAGTCATCCATGAATACCTCCATGGAAAATAGCCATCATGCACCTTTGGAAAGTGCCCGGAGCATTGCATAACCCAAAAGGCATGCGGCGATAGGCAAATGTCCCGTAAGGGCATGTGAAGGTAGTCTTATCTTGATCCTGTGGATCAATGGGAATTTGGAAGTAACCCGAGAAGCCGTCGAGGAAACAATAATACTCATTCCCCGCAAGTCTTTCGAGCATTTGGTCCATAAAGGGCAGAGGAAAATGGTCTTTGCGGGTGGCTTCGTTAAGCTTTCTGTAATCAATACATACTCGCCACCCTGTAACCAAACGAGTTGGTATTAACTCGTTGTCCTCATTTGTGATAACCGTAATGCCACCCTTCTTTGGAACACAATGAATTGGGCTAACCCAAGGACTATCTGATATAGGGTAAATCAATCCCGCATCAAGAAGTTTGATAACTTCAGCTTTTATAACTTCGTGGATTTTTGGATTTACCCTTCTTTGATGCTGCACAGTAGGTTTAAAGTCCTCTTCCATTAGGATTTTGTGTGTACAAAAATCCGGGTTTATACCCTTTATGTCTGAGAGCTTCCAAGCAATTGCTTGCTTGTGGGACTTTAAAACCTTAAGCAACGCAGTTTTCTCCTCATCCTTTAAGTCTTTTGCAATAATGACCGGTAACTTATCGTTACCTTCCAAGAATGCATATTCTAGATGAGGAGGCAGGTCCTTAAGTTCAACCTCGGGGAAGTCATCATTTTTCTCAACATATTTGACTTCCACTTTATGAAGTTGAGGAGGTAGAACAGGAATGGGAAAAGGATCTTTGTTCAATAACTTCTCAAGGAGAAGTATATCCCCCTCCGGGTCAATCTCTTGGTAATCAATTCCTTCGGGAACTGAATCACTTTTGAGAAAGGCCTCTAATTCCTCAAGGACGAAATCACTTCCCCCAAACGGAGTGAGGGAAGGAGAAGAATTAGAGATTATGGAATCAGAAGAAGTAGTGGGATTGCCACTCAAAAAATTATCAGCGAATCCAAGGAATTCCTGAGCATACTCCTCGGATGCAATGTCAATGACATCAATTCGGTTGACCGATTCAGCATCATAATTCGAGGAGTATCTCGAGGTTTGATCAAGGTTGAACGTTATCGCTTCATTGCCAACTCGTAACGTGATTTCCTCATCGAAAACATCGATTAATGCACGTCCCATTCTTAAGAATCCCCTCCCAAGAATGAGAGGAACTCTTGGGTGATCGCCTTTACATCGCCCCTCGGATTAGCGATCGTGTTGCTAGGTAAAGTAGTACCTGAGCCCGAGGGTCGATCATTTAAAGACTTCTGGAAAATAGACATTTGACTAACCAGCATTCTGTTCAGTTCTTCTTGGGATTTCATAAACTGTTTTAATAACTCATCATGTGATGGTCCAGTTGGAACAATGGCTTGATTTTGGTTTGGAAAATTTTGAGCCCGATTGTTCTGGAAATTCTCATGTTGCTGATTGTTGTTACCCTGGAAGTGGTTTTGTTGTTGAAAATTACCCTGTGGGTAATTGTTCTGACCTTGATTATGGTTATAGTTCCCTTGGTTCTGATTTTGGTGAACCTGGTTTTGACAAGAGTTGAAATTACCTTGGTTGTTATAACCTTGGTTCATTCGGTTCTGGTTCTGATTCTGGTTAAAATTCTGGTTCCTGTTTTGAGGCTGATTAAACCCTGGTGGTCCGATATAGTTATTAGATCGATAGCTCAAAAGGTTTCGATCCCCTTGCGGTTGGTAAGAATTACCTCCCGTATTATAGGAACCTTGAGCTGCGGACACGTTTTCACGAGAAAAGCCACCAGAAGCTGGGCAATCTGTGTATGTATGTGGACCACCGCAAGTTTCACAACTTGGGTTAACAGTTTTGACCTGATTAGGATTATTCTGATGGATACGCAAAACTGCTATAGACAAATCATCCAGCCTTTTAGCTAGGATTGATATTTCATTGCTTGCCGGAGTGCCTGACTTAAATGAGTCGTTCCTCTCAGCAGAGGAGTCCCAAAAATTATGATGGGCAGTCATGTTTTCGATTAAGTCATAGCACTCTTCAGGGGTTCTTTTCATAAAGGTACCCCCAGCAGCAGCATTGATGGTGTCACGATGACGGAGTGTCAAACCATTATAAAAGGTGTCAATAATGGTGACAAGAAGCATGTTATGATTGGGACACTTATCAATAGCAAGTTTGTAGCGTTCCCATGCCTCAAATAAGGACTCTTCGGGAAGCTGTCTGAAGTTGCTGATGTCATTCCTCAGCTTTGTGACCATAGATGGTGGAAAGTATTTGGCCAGAAATTTAGTGATCATCTCATCAAAAGTGTGGATCGAATTCTTTGGAAGTCGATCGAATCATGAAGTCGCATGATGAGTGAGAGAATAGGGGAACAAGTATAAACGCAGGCTGTCTTCGGCGACGCCATGTTGTTTCATGCTTTGGGTGACAGTTAAAAATTTGTCGAGATGCCTGTTGGCATCGTCACCCGGCAATCCGTGGAACTGGCACGTATTCTGGATCTGTTGTATCATGTGGTGTTTTAATCCAAAATCCGTGGCTCCAATAGTGAGTGGTGCAATTGATCCACCCCTCCCGTGCATGGTAGGTTGACACAGTTCCTCCATAGTTCGGGTGTCAGGAACTGGCTCCTCCTTGGAAGGTATTGGGGGCTCGTCGTTCATTTTTATTGTGTGTTCTTCTTCAACAATACGTAACTCGGGTACGTTTTTCTTCTTTTTATTCTTTGTTTGTGAACGAGTGCGCATGCACAAAAAGTATTTTTCAACACAAGATCGAGGCAAAACTACAGTGAACTTAAACCCAATAATCACAAATGAACAGCTCCTTTAAAAAAGGTACACTATCCACAAGGATACAATGGTAAGTTTTGAATCTTAGGTTTGGGAACTTATTATGTTCACACCCCCAGTTGGTAGGTATTCTGCCTTGGTTTGCGGTGGTAAACTTTTATGTAATTATATTCACAGTAAAATGTTTTTGGCTTTTCGTGTATGGGTGAAAAAACTTGGACAATATTTTTGAAACTGATTCGTTAACCGAAATCGTCCCTTTAAGATTACTCGCAGGCTGGCGGGAGGAAATAAATGGATCCCTCTTAAGTTCGCAATTTAATGTCAGAACTTACCTTAAACCAACTGTATAGGTTGTAATCGTAAAGATAACGAAGTAATTTAACTTCACAGTTTGTTTTGTTGTTTATGATTTGTTTGGTGTTGTTAACACTTCAGGAGAAATGTTAATGAACGTTTTCAGATATGATTTTGATTTTCTTAAAAATTTACAAAGTGGTGATATTTGTACAGGAAGGTTTTTGAAAACCACTAAACTTTTACCGTTTTGAAATACGCAACAACCTCCCCGGCAGCGGCGCCAAATTTTGACTCCTCCCAAACCAACCAGTCAACCGTGTGCAACTGATAGGCCCACCTGGGAGAAAGTGCAAGTTAATATTGACCGTGGAAGTACAGGGAAATCCCCGGGTCGTTAAATCCCAACGAGATTGAAATTGTATTTGTAAACGATTAGGAGAGTGAGTGGTACTAAGGACAGTAACAAAGATGATTTGAGGGTTGATTATACTACTGATTGCTTGATATTTGGATAATATGAAATGATATAAACTATAACAGAAATACAGATATAAGCACAAATAAGAAAATCAGATAACAGACAGAGACAAGTGGTATTTAACAAGTTACAAACTACAGGGGGTAAAAGTGAAACTTTTGAAAACTTACAATTAAAGAAAATGGAAAATGAATTTAAAATTATGAAAATGATTATTATAATATTTAATTACTATTTAATTAATTAAAACTAATTAAAATCTAATTTAAAACTTAATTTAAATTAACTAAAAATGACAAGTATTACAAATTAACCTAAAAACTTACAAAAATAATTTCTAAACCTAAATTAGAACTTGAAAAAAGTATAAAAAATGAAAACAAATATTTTTGTCTTTTTATGAGTATTTTATTAACTAAAAACTATTTAACTTAATTAATCTAATTAAACTATTTTAAATGACTATTATTACTAAATTACCTTAGAAAATTATGATAAAATTTATAAAACTATTTAATCACTACAGGAATACTACAAAATTATAAAAAGTTGCTAAAAATTATATTTAAGCTAATTGACTAATTAATTACTTATTAATTAATTTAAATAGGAAAATTAGAAAATGGACAGTGGAAATTATGAAATTATTTTCTAAAAGTCTTAACTACTTTATAAAACTTAGGAAAAATATAAAATTCTACTTTTGTTAATTAAAATTAAAGAAATCTATTTAATTACTAATATTACCTATTTAATTATTTAAACTAGTTTTAAATCTAATAAATAGTAAACTGCTTAGGAAAAATCTAAGAAAATTATTTTAACTACTTAAAGGTACTAGGAAATTTATAAAATTATAAAATTGGACAAGTGCTTATTAATAAGCTGAAATGAAAATTAAATAGATAATTTCTATTAAATAGAAGCTATCACTATAATTAAAGTTTGCTTTTCTGGTTTTTCTTTTATAAAACTACTAAAACACTTAAAATAAGAAACTTTTACAAAGACAACTACTATCGAACCTCAGAATAAGCACTGAGAGTGCTTATTTGCTTATACAGTTGACTAAGGTTGACTAGATTAAGAAATAAGCTAAATTGGGCTATGTGGGGTCCACACTGGTTAAGTAAGGTTCACCTAAGTTACTTGAACTAGTTTGAGTATGTCTTAAACAAATAAGCAGTAAGAATAAGCTACAAGACCTCAATAAGCAATTCCAAACCTACTTTCTGAGACAGAAATGGGACAAAGTTTATAGCTGATTCTAGGTGGGGTCCACTGGTCTAATGGTCAAACTAAGGGTCAAGTATTGAACCTGGGGAGGAGGGGGGTTGTAAAAGCCTAATTATGGGATGTGGGACCCACTGGGTTAGCCACAGATCACCACCAAAATTGGGTGGGTGGAATATGGTCTGAGTGCACAGGGTACTGAGTTGCCCTGCAGTCCACTTTCAGCTCTTGCACAAGCTTGAGAAAAAATCTTAAAAATCAAATAAGCTTAGATTCCTAGAGTTTAGGTGGTAGATTATAAGCACAGGAAATTTCAAGCTCTAAATTAGCTTCCTAAATTCTAGAAAAATCACCCAATTTTTGAGAAATCTGAGAACAACACAATTTTGACTTTTTGAATGATGAACTAACTTTGACTTTGATGAACTTCTGATTGATCCTACTTGTTTAATAAGATGTTATAAGCTAATATTAAGTTAATTTAAGCTAGGTTATTAACTTATGAGATGATGTGATGAAACTTGGACTCCAATTCCACCACAGTTAACTGTAGTGATGAATTAAGTATGATTTTGACTTTCTACCAACTGAGACTTGAATATTATTGTTTTTCTGAGCTAATGTTACACCATATAACTTAAAGCAAGCAACAACAATAACTCAAACTACTTTTAGCACAGCTTAATAACCTGATCCAAACACACCTTTTCCTAGACTGTTTTGAGATTTAAGTAGCTAAGGGCTATAAGAGCTTTTGAAACAGATCCACAATGACTTATTATATTATGTTAAGTATATTTAAGCACTTAGAAATAGGAAATAACCACAGATACACAAGAATACAAGATAAGCTATGTTGACTGTCAAACTTTGATTATTTTAGCAACTAGAAATTCCAACAAACAAGATACCAATTTTATGTTATATTATTATTATTTAAGACTGACTAAGCATAAAGTAACTGAGAAAGCAAGCAATAAGCAAAGCTATAGTACAAAGACAGTTATGAGATTTCAAAAACTTACAAGGTGCTTTCCTGCTTGAAACATGAACCAAGAACAACCTATTTCCTCCCTGAGGATCTAGACCCAACTCCAAAGCTTTTTATTGCTTCCAAATCTCTTCTGAATTCCAGAAATCAAAACCAATCGCCACAGTTGACTTTATTTGACCAATTTGATATTTATGGAATTTTTTATCTTAGACTGATTAGTAGGTTACTAAAAGCTTTATTGAGCTTATTGGGAGCTTATATGAGCTTATTCAATCCATGTAATCATACAGTAACAACAACAAAGTTTATTTAGAATTTTGAAATGAAAGTGAAAATTGCACCAATTGAGATATGACTTGAAACTTAAATTTGATTATCACAAAAGCTGAGATTACACCTTAATTGACTAACACAAAGCTTAAAAGCTTGAAAACTAACTGAAATAACAAATTACAACTTTAACGAGACTATTTTTGCTAAAATAAACTATATCTTTTTCTTCTGCTCTTCTCTTCCTTTTATAAGTCCACATTAGGGTTTCATGAAGTGCTCTGAGCATATCCCACTTCAATCATAGCCATCCAATGCTCTGAATTGATCCTGACCTTCAAATCTACTTTTTGGCGCCAAAAGTCTCCAAGTTAACTTGGAGCCAACGTTCTGCAATTAAAGAATTGTGGATTATTGTGGAGGTGGCAGGAGACAATTAGGATGATTTTATGCAAGTTGGAACTGTATGGAAGAAAACAGAGGATAAAGTGAGGTTTGGAGATAAATTTTGGTGCGGATAGCATTAAATGAGGTGTGGTTTGTCTGTGAGGTGGAGGTATGAGGTGAGGGGGTAGGGGTGAGGTGGAAAGGTGAGGAGGTGGTGGTAAAACCACCTAGTTTTGGGTGAAGCAGGTGTGGGAGAGGTGGAGCTACAGTGGTGGTGGTTTTGGCGGTATTGGATGGTCAAACGGGGTCAACCCCCGTTATAATATTAAGGGTGTGTGGATTGGGCTGAGTTTTGGGCCAAGGAAAAATCAAAGGGGGTGGGCTGGGTATTGGTTTGGACTAGGTTTGGTTTGGATTTGGTTTTAAATAAATAAAGGGTCCGGTTTGGTTGTGGTATTTAACAAGGACCAATTTTGTAATTTTGACAAAGTTAAAGGGCTGTAATTGTGATCTTCCCAAAGTGTTTTCAAGGACTTAACTTGCCAAAAATGATAAACCAAGGACCAAATTTGTGAGTTCTCCATTTAAAAATATCCAGGGACCTTTTCTGTAATTTCTCAAACTCCAGGGACCATTTATGTAAATTTGGATTTTTAAGGGACTGTGGTTGTAATTTCTCAAAATGTTATCATAAGGACAAATTTTGTCATTTTAGAATAGTACAAGGTTTATTTTATTAATTTCCCATTTTTAAACCTTAAGGACTAATTTTGACATTTTTGAAACTTGAGGGACTAAAGTTGTCATTTTGTAATTTTTATCTTTAAAAGACTAAACTTGACAACTTATGAATCCCTAAGGACCTTTGATGATATTTTTCATGTTTTGATTTACCAGGGACTAGATTTGACAATTTTTGAAACTTGAGGGACTGAAACTGCCAATTATGCAAAGTTTGTACGTTTTTCATTTGTTTTTGCATATTTTGCAATTGAAACATATAAAACACACTTCTAAGATATTTTAAGTATTATGATGCATATTTGAGTGTTTTTGTATGTTTTGGCAGTTCAGATTGGTATAAAATGATGAGTATTTAGACACTCATCATATGACTTAAGTGGTCAAAAAATTATAATACAGGTTTAACACAAGGGTGATCCTAATGCCTCTTATCATGTAGTAAATCCTACCACACGAATGTAATCTCACTAGCGGTCTCGAGATGCATCACTAACGCAAGTTCTAGAATCTAAATGCTACCGGTACACTCATAAGCACTAATAGTAAATGCTTTTCCTATCAAATCTAAAGGCGAACCTCACATTTTTTAGGTGGAAATTTTTTCTGAATATACGGTTATGTGCTAGTCATACAATCTCCTATCCATGAGACGCTTGCTATGGCTAAAGTTTCACTCCTAAATGTTGTAAAAAATTTTAAATCTGGCGCTAAAATTGCACTAACAAGTATTTCTCATAGTTTTATTACACATCTACCATTAAACAAAACAAACTCAAGCGAAAGTGCATATGTAAGGTATCATCTTTTTACCCTCCCCTTACACTTAAGATGAACATTGTCCCCAATGTTCAAGTAAAGAATGTAAAAGTGAAAAAGTAAAGAGAATGAAATCAAATACTCCCCTGATTCGCTCGGTATGGATAATAGGGTGGCTAGGTTAAATCTTCCTCCAAGAAAAATGAACAATCAAAGCTTCCCTTCCAGAATATAAATCATTTTCTTGTCATACATAACCTGTAAAACCTGATAAAATAGACAAGACAACTGATATGTGTCTAATTACACATATATTTGTATTGTATAAACCCACAAAAACAACCAAAAACACTCAAATGACTCACAAAATGTTACAAATTCATCACAATGTGTTTTATATGTGATTCAGGTACAAAAAGATTGGAAAACAAGTGAAAACTGATCAAGTTCACACAAATGTCATTTTCAGTCCCTGGAGTTACACAATTTGTCAAAACTAGTCCCTGAAGTTTTTAAATGAATGAAAAGTCAACTTAAGTCCTTGGGAAACCAAAAATGTTCACAAAACATCCCTGGATAAAAGTTTACACAAACTGGCAACTTTTACCCCTCAAGTATCAAAATTGGCAAAAATGGTCCCTGGGTATTTTAAAATGGAAATTTTCACATATTACCCTTGAACTATTCATGAATATACAAAATGGAACAATTTTGATAACTTTGGGAAATTTACACCTTTAGTCCCTCAAAATCCAAAAATTACATTTTAGGTCCTTTTAAATTTTTAAATGCAAAAATATACTTTTGGTCCTTGTGTAATTATTTATGACAGGTTTGGTCCCTCTAATGAAGTTTGGAAAGTTGGCAAGATTGGTCCTCAAGTTTGGCAGATTTACAACTTAAGTCCTTGGGCTTTACTAATACAAAACCAAACGGATCCTTATTATTATTACAAATCCAAACCAAAAACAAACCAGCCCACCACTCAGGCCCAACAACAAACCCGACCCAACCTTTAATACAAAACGGTCAAAGGGTCAACCCCCGCTCAAATACCCCCTTTACTGTTCACCTTCTCCCAAAACAGCCTGAGTCACAAAACCAGGTGGTTTTTATGCCACCTCCCCCCTCCAAAAGCTTACCCAGCTCACATACTACTCCCTTTTCCACCTCACAACCCTATCCCACAAGCATTTAATGCTTCCACACCATCATACAAGCAACCCCTACAACCTTTCCCCTGTTTTCCTCACTTTGACCCCAAAAGCTTCTGAAAACCATCTCACCTTGCCCCTTACACCTCTACATACATACAAGAAGCATTAATTGCTCCTCAAACCGCCTCAATCTGTCATAAGGACTTTGGCGCCAAAAGCAATTCAAACGGCCAAGATCAAATTGAATAAATCAAGGGCTCAGATTGAAGACAGAGCATATGAGCGGCCTCCAAGGGTTCAAAAGGCTATAAAAAGAAGAAGAAAGACAGAGGAATAACTACACTTGCCTTAAGCAATTGTCACTTAGACTAGATTAATCATGTAGTATAATCTTTATTGCTTTCCTTTATTTACTGTCATTTACAGTTTTCAGTAGTGTAATGAAACTCATATTAGTGTAATGGAACTCAGTTCTCAGTTTAAATACAATTTGTCTTTTAAATATCATGTTTTCATAATTCCTTTAAATTTCTTGTCATTTACATTTCTGTTGGATTAGTGTTGTTTAAATGGACGGACCTAGGCCTTAAAAAGCTTTTAGACTCCATTTTATTAACTTTAATCATTTAAAATCAAAAATCATAGAAAAAAGTAGAAAATAGAAAATAAATCAAAAAATCAGTTGTTCTTGGTATTCTCAGCTTGGAGCATGGTTCATTATGGATGGCCATGGGTTTAGTTGCCTCATGGGAGGCTGTAAGATGTAGCAATGGTCCTTGGTTCTTAAGTTTTCAGCTTGTCTCACCATGTAAGCAATTTTTCTATATTTTGCATTTCTTAGTTATAGCTTTTAATATGTGTTGATTTCTTATTTTCTGTGTTTAATTGTTGTTATGTGATGATAATATAACTTTAAATTAGGTTGTTATGTTTTAGAATTTGATTAGGCTTGAAATTGTATCTTGACTGTCTTATGCTTAATTTTTGATAATCATGGTTTAAGCTTGTGTGACTACTTGTTTAAGCTTTTAAGGCTTTAATTTAACAAATGAAAGCCTGTGGATTTGATCAATTAGTTTAGATAGTTTTATGTAATGAAAAGCTTAATTGAGTTATATTTAAGGTGTGTTTGGCACTACTGATTCAAGGGTGTTTAGATAGGTATAAGTTGTTGTTTTTGATTGCTATATGTTATACTAAGTTCTTTGAGGATTGACAGTCCATCAAACCTATTGCATAATCACTTAAAAGTCAAAAATCATCATCTTGGATTCTTATTTGATCACTGTGTGGATTTGTAAGATCATACTCACCAAATCTGTTTTAATGTTGTTCATACTTGTTTATTTCATGTTATTGTATCATATTATGTCTTAATCAAGTGTTAAATTCAGATCAAAGTTGATGAAAGTCAACTTTGATCTTAAACTTAAAAGTCAAAAATTACCTAAAACCTGTTTTTTGAATAAACTTAGATTTTTGTGTAGGATTTATTATTTAGCTTCATAACTTGTGCTTATAGGATGTTTTAGATTAGCTGCTTATCTGTCTATGTGATTTTTGTCAATTTTTGTTTAGCTTATTTACTAGCTTAAAGTTGTGCTTAATTATGTATGTTTTTGCCCTGTGTCACCATTGGACTGTCAAGTTCATGAGCTTATCCAAGTCTCATGACTTGACTCCAATCAGTGCTTTTGGCTTATTTGTGTTGCCCTTGTGGCATAGTTGTTATGTTTTTACTTATTTACTTGTTTTCAGCTTATTTAGATAATTTTAAACCACCCACCTTTTTGTTACTCACCACTCATCACACTAAAGCAAACAGTGTGATGAGTTGATTTTAAAGCCTCATAAAAAGTTTCTCAGTGAACTAAGGTTAGTGATTCTTGGCTTTTTACAAATCCAAGTAACCATATTCAATGGTTCATTGCTTGTTGAGCTCTTATGAGCTTATTAGATAGGTTTCATATGAGCTTGTTTGTTTGCCCATTCCCTCAATTAACTGTGAACTCAGTTAAGTGCACCATTTCCATAAGCTCATATTAAGCTCTATAGTGACCCTTAGGTTGTGAAGTTTAGTTTTACTTGAAGCTTAACACCCCAACTTTAGGATCCTGCTCTTAAATTTATCTTAGTAGCTTATTTACATAGGCTGCTACTAGCTTAAACTTATCACCATTAGAAAAAGTATGCTGAGTCCTTAGCATACTTTTCCTAAACCTAGACATTTTCATAAGCCCACAAAAAGCTATCTAGTTATTCCCAGCTTATGAAATTAAGTTCCATGTGGAGCTTATCAACTAGGCTTTAAGTTCCAATGCTTAGTTTCTAGCTTGTAGCTTATTCACTAGGGCTGCAAGAGCTTTTTGTTTGTCCCATCCTTGATTCCACTGAGCAAGTCAGTGGAATTGAGCCATTTTCTTAAGCCCTCAAAAAGCTCATCAGTGGACCCCACTTGATGAGCTTTGGCTTTTTGGAAAGCTAAACACCTCATCTTGCAACTCCAACTTTTATTTTGCCTTTTTGAGCTTAACCCGTCAGCTGAATTTGGCCAAACATAAGGTTGCAGGGGTGTTTGGATCTGAGTACTCAGGGAAGTGCTTATTTGCTTATTCTGAGCTTATAAGCTAATCCCTGTTCACTAGCTTGTACATATATGTATATAATACTTGTACAAATATATTTTATACTTTACTTTTAAGTATGAAGCTTATTATAGGTTTTTAGAAGCCTTCACTCAATCCAAGTTAAGCCCAAAAGGCTTAACTGTCTAAACCATAGGCTTGTACCAATAAGCACTTCTCAGTGCTTATTTTTGTACATACACACTTAATATACATGTACATAAACACCTTTTTCCTTTTTACACCCTTATATAGCTTTTTCAAGCTTATTTTCCCACTTTGAGTCCAAAAGCTCAACTGTGTGGGAAATAAGCCCACGTTTGGCTTATTTATAGGTTTTATAAGTTTTGTTTTTATCTTATATGTATATTATCTGTATTAGTTTAGTTTAATAAAAAGAAAAACCCAAAAAACCCTTTAACCAAAGTGATAGCTTCTATTTAAGAAGCTTTGGCTTAAAAAGCCAACTGAGAAAGAAATAAGCTGTTACACAGCTTATCTCTTAGTTTTGAAAAAAGTTGCTTTGTTAAAATTGCTTATTATTAGTTACTTATTAGTTTTGTAAAGTAAAAAAATCAAAAATAAAATAAAAAGGCAAAAAGCCTGGGTGTGGGATTCGAACTCAAGACCTCTCGCTAGTATACATGCTTATGTGCCCACACCCCTTCCAAATGCTCTGGGGCACCAGTTCCGTTAGCCTTTGCACCCTTAATATACTTAACCCTTTTTGACGCCTTTGGCTTATTTGAACTGCTGAGCTTATAGCAGCTTATTGGGATAAGCTGTTGCCACAAGCTTATTTTTCCTAGCCCCTTTATAACATTTTATAGTTTCTGTAATTTTTTCAGATTTTTTACTTTTCATTTAGTATTTTTAATAATTAATTTAGTTTACATTTCTTTTAGATAATAATAAGTATTTAATTTTTAAAACTGTTTATTTGTAATTTTTATGAACTTTTTATATTTTTTTATGGAGTCCTATGATGGAAAAGTAGTTCTATAAAAAGTTTCATAATTTTATAAATAAGTTTAGTATGTATAATAATTAATTAGTATTAATTAGTTTAATTAATATATAATAGATTTTAATTATGTTTTCTTATTTTTGTATATAAAATATAGTTTTTATATTTTTCTTAGCTTCTTATAAGTATATTAGAATTATGTAAAAAGTTTTAGATTTTAGTTTGTTAATTTAGTATTTATAATAATTAAATAATAATATTAGTAATTAAATAATAGTAAATAATTAATAATAAATAGAATAATTGTATAATAAATATATTTTTAGTTTCAAAAATTTCTTTTATATTACTTTTAACTTTTCTAAGTTTTTATTTTATTTTTCTAGACTTATTTTACATTTTCTAATTAAATAGTGTATTAATAAATAGTTAATAATAGTTTTAATTAATAATAATTAATATAAGTGTATAAAAAATAAGTTTTAATTTTCTAATAATTTTCTTATTCTTTTAGAATTCCAAAAATGTAATTTTCACATTTGTGGGATTTATATTGGACGGTATTCACTTTTTATTTTTTACGTAGACGTTTATTTAAACGTTTACGTACGCGTTTTAGTTTTCTAGGTTTTCTTATAAATATAATAATAATACTGTAAATATAGTTATTTCTTTTATTTCTTTTTAATTTGCATTTAAGCCCCTAAGGCATGCAAATACATACTGTAATTATATTTGTTGTTTTGTTTTGTATGTTTACGTTTATTTGAACCTAAACGTACGTTTGTAAATCCTTTTACATTTTAGGGTTTCTGATTGCACGTTTTTACTGAAATAGCTGTGACAAGAGCTATTTACTATTCACATTCCCAGTTTTAGTCAGTCAGATTCCTGTTTTTCTATATACGTATTATTTCAACGCATTACAAGTCATTGTAGTATCACGTTCACACGTCGTTGGGACATAACGACCCGGGGATGTACTTTTCTGTACTCACGTACTTTTTCTGTACTTAAAACCCACGGATTAACTTTGCTAGTTCCTCCCGGGCTGCCTGGCTTTTAGTACCAACCATTCACAAGTGGTTGGGAAATAATGTTAGTTGGTTCGGGAGGAATCAACAACCTCGCGTAAAATCGGCGGCATTCAATATAAGTTACTAAATCCTAGAAAACAAGATAAGATATAATGCTTGTGGAATGAAGTTTGCAGATCTCCTGGAGATTATAAAACTTAATAATTCACAAAAACCATAAGACTCCGTTAGAAAAACAAAACCGGTAAAATTTCCAGATTTTTACACCTGACGCCGTCAAGAGTAAACCTCTGACACTGTCAGAATTGACCTGCAGAAATCCTTATGTTAAGTTTCCAAAAATTTCTGGAAAAACTTGGTCCTACTTCCTGGAAAATCCTGCAAAACTTCATTATGACTCAATACATGCATTTGACTCTAACAAATACGAATACACATGCTCATTTAATATTGTGGAGAATCATGACCGGTTTGTTTCTTAAAAACATATTTGGGGTTTCCCCTTACACTTATCTTTTGCAAAAATACCTTTAGGTGGAGTTGAGACTAAGCCAAAACAACAAAGTAAAGTATTTCCACTATTTAGTTTTGTAGGACCGTAGAACAACCTATTTCACATATGATTCAAGCTTAAACCTAGAGAGAGAAAGTAAGTAGAGAGAGAGAGTGGATGGGATCTCCTAGTGTGTAAATGAAAGACAATGTAATTACCTAAGAGAACCAACCTCTCAAATGAGGTTTACAAGAGTATTTATACATGAAGTCTAGGGCATCATCTATCTTATACATTATTACACTAATGGCCCTTAGACTTTCACAAAACATGAATACTAAGCCTAAACTTCATCATAATGATATTCTAATGCAACCTATAACAATACGTTAATGACCGACACTTTTTATAAATAAAATACGATGCTAACAATCTCCCCCTAAGTGTTGGTCATTGAAGGTTGCGCGACGTCATCATCTTTGTCTTCATACTTTAACATGCATAGCTCTTGACGTCTTTAAGAATCATTAGATGAGTCATAGTACTTTGTTCATTGTTCTTCGTTCATTGATGTTGATATGATCCAATGATGTCATCTGCCTTTTGTCACTTCTGTGTTTGTGGTGGTTGTCTGCCATTCCAACATGCTCATACATCTTAAGTCTTTGTGATACATACATTTGTTGTTTCCGTTCTTTCACTTTGATCTTTGTCACTTTACTTTGTAGATTCTTCTTTTTGGCGTAGAATCTTTCTTTGACTGTTGCTATCCTTTGATCTTTGTGAGAACTTTCCTTTGACTTTGTGATGCATGTATGAGCATGTGGAATCTTTCGCCATGGAGATGATGTATATCTGCAGGTAAACAGTTAGCAATAAACAACCGGTACTTACAGATAAGGAATTAGAGATTGTCAACAAGATAGTGTGAAGACTCCTTCTAACCCTTACCATGGCCGTTCCCATATCAGATACTCCCGAAAGAGCTTACGAGACCTACTAAGTAGCTCAATGATTGGGTGAGTCGCTGGGGATCACTCCACGACTGTAGACCGTTTGAAACCACCGCGAACACTAAGCGTAACCCATAAAGAATTACCGAAGTGACCTGCTGTCAGGGCTGCTTGATGTTGACCCTGGCAGGAATTTCCGTTCAATCATTGAGAAATACATTTGTAAATTCTCTCATAAACGTTCTCGGCAGATTGCTAAGATCTGCGAAGGACTCGATAATTTACAGCTGATGTCCATTGATGTAGAACACCAGTTGTAGAAATACTAAGTGTTCCTAAGAGATCTTTTGATGAATCTCGTGGCTCTAGACTCGATAAGTGCACATTTGGTTTCCTATGCGGAGGTTAGGGAGAGGTCTCCTGCTTCAATATCAACCATCTCTAAGAGACAGGTCGATAGATTACGCCGGTTCCCCGTGAGAATGAAACAAGCTCTTTTAAGAGAACTTGAGTGGCTAGAAGGTTTAGTGCAGCGCGTCACTGGGTCCATGACGTCTTTGTCTTCAATACCGGTGTCACCTTAGTAACAACCAGTAGCATATGAGTTGAACCTGGTGTCTGCCCTAAGGTTGAACATATGGAGGGCTATTTCTTTTCACCCTTTTTCATAACTTTTCTTTTTAATTCTTCAACCCCTTCTTTCTCCTTTCTCATTTTCTCCTTTTTTCAATCATACCTAAGGACTTCTAATTCTAATCTATTGGAATTGTCCTTGGGTAGATCCTTCCGGCTCTGGCGGATCATAGGACGGTTTTCCCTAACCTTAGTCACCTTATAACTCCATGAATCCTATAATTGCCATGAAACCTTTGATTGAAAATCTCTCAAAGTGTTTATGAATATAAACATATTTTTGTTGACACTTTGAGAGTTTTTGTTTCTTTTGAAGGACTCCCCCTTCACATGTGCTCATGAATTTTTAAGAAATTTGCACATGCGTGAGGAGTTTGCACTTTTTGAATTGATCCACTTTCATTGAACATGACCGATTCGAGACACGCTTACATCACTAGTTAGACTAGCTTGAAGTTATTACCCGTCCTGGTCATGTCCAAAGAAAGTCTCTCGATACGGTACATTCTACTCAGACAAGTCCTATTCGAGACACGCTTACATCACTAGTTAGACTAGCTTGAAATTATTACCCGTCCAGGACAAGTCTTTTCGATTATGACATTTTAATCTTCGTCAATTCATTGGTACATTCTGAGTCGAGCTCTTTTGAGATTCAGTCACAAGCTTTAAACATCTTTGATCACATTTTAATCATGTCTTCTCCCCCTCAAAAATAGCATATCGTGATATTTTTGATATCAACTGATTAAGAAAAAGCTTTTGGAGAGAAAGACAGATTTCATTTTGCATGAATTCGGAACATTTTGTTTTTGAACTCCCCCTTAATGATAGCACATTTTAAAATCAATTAAGGGTTTTGAGGGAGTTATCTTGAGCACTCATTTTAAAGATTTTGAAAAATCTTTTGATGAATCTTGAAAAAGTGCTCAAGATTTCTATTTTTGAAAACGATTTTTTGATAGAAATCCTTTTCGTTTGTTTAGACTCGAACTTTTTGAAAAAGATTTCGTCTTTGAAAATACGAGTCCTTGATTTGAAATAATCAGAAGTCATCATTTGGGTCCGGGTTTCGTACTGAAGTATACGAAAGCCATTGTGAAGAAACTTTTGAGAAACGACATGTTTTAGAAAAAAAAACATTTAAAAGAACTCCTGCTCAAGCATCTGTACATATCCGTGTCATTGTTGAATAACATTTCTAGAAACGTACAGAATATTGATTTATACGAGAGACATGTCGTGAGAAGAATATTTTTGGATTTTTTTGATTTTATATTGTTTTTGTATTTTTTGAAATTTTATATTTTTGTATTTTGTTTTTGTTGGTTTTTCAAATTTTGTATTTTGTTTTTTCAAAAATATTTACAGCGAAGCGATTTTGAAAACTTTTTCAAGAAGATTCGAGAAGACGTTCTAGCTCCTCAGGAGTTAGGCTTCGCATGCCAATTCGTCGAACAAAATAGTCAAACCTTTCTTTTGGAAGGGCTTTAGTAAATAGATCGGCGAGTTGGTAATCAGTCTTAACGAAAAATAATTCAACAGTACCCTCTTCCACGTGTTCTTTGATGAAATGGTAGCGGACTTTGATATGCTTCGTCTTAGAGTGATGTACGGGATTGCACGAGATGGCTATGGCACTTTTTGAGTCACAATACATAGGTATTCTGTCAAAAGTAAAGCCATAATCTGTGAGCTGTGTCCTCATCCAAAGAACTTGGGTACAACACGCAGATAGAGACACATACTCGGCTTCGGCGGTTGATAGCGCAGTACAATCCTGTTTCTTTGACGACCAGCATACTAGCTTTTCACCCAAAAATTGTGCTCCACCTGATGTACTCTTTGCTGTAACTTGATCTCCTGCATGGTCGGCATCTGAAAAGGCTGTTAGATTAAACTCCGAATCCTTCGGATACCAAAGTCCCATGTTAATGGTGCTTCGTAGGTACCGAAAGATCCGTTTAACCTCTTTGAGGTGAAGTTCGGTAGGCTTAGCCTGAAACCGTGCTAACAAACAAACAGCAAATTGAATATCAGGTCGACTAGCAGTTAAGTACATGAGAGAACCGATCATGCTCCGATATTTCTTCGGATCGATGGGTTTCCCACACAAATCAGCACCTATTTTTGGTGAAGTGACCATTGGAGTACCAACAGAATCACAGTTTTCCATACCATGTTTTTTCAAAATCTCTATAGTATATTTAGCTTGATTGATAAAAATACCACGAGGGGATTGATGTATTTGTAAACCAAGAAAGAATTTTAGTTCCCCCATCATGGACATTTCAAATTTAATTTTCATGAGATTTTCAAAATGTTTTGAATGGTTAGGATTGGTTGATCCAAAAATGATGTCGTCCACGTAAATTTGAACGATCAAAATGTCATCTTTGAATTTTTTGATAAACAAGGTGTCATCAACCGTTCCTTTTGTGAAATTGTTTTTGAGCAAGAAAGATGAGAGTTCGTCATACCACGCTCTAGGAGCTTGTTTTAAACCATAGATGGCTTTCTTAAGCTTGTAGACGTAGTCTGGATGATCTTTGTCGATGAATCCTTCTGGCTGACTGACATACACTTCTTCTTTCAGAGTTCCATTTAAGAAAGCTGTCTTAATGTCCATCTGATAGACTGTGATGTTTTTGTGAGCTGGATATGCTAAGAAAATCCGGACTGCTTCAAGTCTAGCTACAGGCGCGAATGATTCCTCGAAATATATCCCTTCTTCTTGTGGATAACCTTTAGCCATGAGACGAGCTTTGTTGCGAATTACAGTCATTTCCTCATCCAGTTTGTTCTTCCACAACCACTTGAGATCAAGAACGCGTTTATCAAGTGGTCGTTCAACAAGTTCCCAACTATCATGTAACAGGTATTGAAGAAATTCCTCCTGCATCGCTTCAATCCAAGGGTTTTCTGCCATTGCTTCCCGAATGTTCTTTGGTACTTTGGTGCTTATTGAGCAAATGTAAATGCATAATTCGAGATCGGTGGCAAGTTGTCTCCTCGTCTGAACTGGCATTGAAGGATCACCAATAACATGTACTAACGGATGGTCTTTTGTCCATTGAAACGTAGAAGGGTACCTTTGGTTAAACGAATGTGTGTTAGATGGTTCTTGTAACCTTGAAGAAGATTCAGCAGAGTCTGATGCAAACGGGTTTTCAAATACTTCTTCTCCTTCTTCTAACGCAACATCGTTTGAATTATTTGTTGGTTCTTCTTGAAAATTTGTGTTTTGATTTTGCTCATCAACTCTTGGTAGTTCAGTTTCAAGTACTGGAGTGGCTTGAGTAGATGTAGATGATGTTGAGGTAGTTGGTGCTTCAGCTTCGATTGTTGTAGATGCATCCAGTGGTGGTGGTGGTGGTTGATGGTTGTGAGCGGGTGCAGCGGAATGTTGTTGAGATGCATTTGTCGAAGTTCCACCATAATATTCATCAAACATTAACTCGAAGAAATTTTCCAGTTCTTGTTCTGAAGGTTTGTCCGTGTTTGTTGACTGAGCTCCTTGAGGCACGAGTCCTGAACTGATGTGTCCAGAAGTCTGACTGTTTGGTGCGGGTCCTAATCTGGTTTGATTAGAAGCCATTGGATTAAGCGCGGGTTCTAGAGCGTATCTCTCAGAAGCCATTTGTGAAATCTCGTCAAACTTCACATTCATCGTCTCCATTATCTTTTTCGTTCTTCTATTATACACCCTGAATGCCCTCGAGTTTTCTGAATATCCAATGAAGATTCCAATATCACTCTTAGCTTTTAATTTCCCTAGATCTTCTCTGTCATTCATCGGATAGCACAAAGCGCCAAACACGTGAAGGTAAGAGATGTCAGGTTTTCGATTGTTCACTAGCTCATATGGGGTTTTATTGAATCTTGGATGTACTAGGGATCGGTTTTGAGTGAAACAAGCAGTGGCAACAGCATCAGCCCATAAGAATAGTGGTGCACTAGAATAAATCAGCATTGTACGAGCAGCTTCCACAAGAGTTCGATTTCTTCTTTCAACTGCCCCATTCTGCTGTGGAGTTCTAACAACTGATGTTTGGTGAGTGATTCCCACATCTTCAAAGTAGGTTCTTAACTCCTGATTTGTGAATTCTGTGCCATTATCTGTTCTTACAATCCTTACTGGAGCTTGAAGTAGAACTTGGATACGCTTCAGAAAGGTGATGATGGTACTTGGTGCTTCGTCTTTTGATCTCAAAAACTTTACCCAAGTATATCTTGAATAATCATCAACAATAACAAGAATATACTTCTTCCCATTAATGTTTTCAACTCTCATTGGGCCACATAAGTCCATGTGCAACAAGTGTAACCTTGCTTCCGAACTAGGTACGGTTTTGGGTTTATATGATGCTCTTTTGCTTTTTCCTTGTTCACATGATGGACATAGATGATCCTTGGTGTATTTGAACTTAGGAAGTCCGGTGACGATGTTGTCTTTGGCTAACTTGTTGATGGTGTCGAAATTGAGATGGGATAATCTTCTATGCCACAGCCAGGACTTAGTTTTGGTTGCCCTTGTCATAAGACAAATTGGTGATGTAGAAGCCATTTGGTTGATGTCGATAGCATACAAGTTTGTACCACGATTACCAGATAAGAGATCATCACCAACCAAATTTCTTATGAAAACCGTGTTTCTCCTGAATGCAACTTCTAAATCTGCATCACAAAACTGCCCAACTGAAAACAAGTTGTGCCCCAACCCTTCGACGTAGTAAACTCGAGTGATCAAAAAATTCCCAAACTGAAGATATCCATAACCCTGAATAGCTGCTACATGATCATTTCCAAAGCGTACAGTTCCCATCAATTTCCAGATGAAATTGATCAGCAGCTTTAAATTCCCGGTCATGTGCTTGGAGCAACCTGAGTCGACGATCCAAAGACATATTTCGATAACCTGCCAATAACAGAAGAATTTGTATTTGGAAACCGTTTTGAATTTGGTTCCATGGGGTTAGGGGTACATTCTAAATCACACTCAAAGACAGTTTCTACATGTTTATCTTGAACTATTTCAAATTTTCCATCATTGAGTATAAATTCTCTACCCGTTGGAATCCAAACACAATACTTAAGATAGTTCCTAGGCGTGCGACTATTAGTGGTGTTCCTAATTCTTTTAATTAGGTTTCCAACAAATCTAGATTTAGCACTAGGACCTTTCGAAACGCTCTTCTGTTCTGGCGTACCATTCACATTCTTAGAAACACATTCATCATGAACATCATTAATTAAACATTTCTTGCATATTAAACAAACAGTATTAGAACCAGTACTCTCAACATTACATTCAGATGAATCATGTTTCTTATTAAAAAGCGATAAATTCCTAGGGTGTTCTTCTACTTCTTCAACTTTATTCTTGCAACTACTCTTAGAGGCATGCGAGACTCTATTGTTCCTTGTATTGCTCCTGGGCTTTAGTCTGCTGCTCCTAGAGGTGCTGTCTAATCCTGTAGAAGTTGAGGCACACACATTAGAATTTATATTGTTGTCCTTTTTAGCATCACTAGACTCTTTAGAATTATCCTTTGTGCACGCATTTGTCTTAGATGTGGAGGCAGACGCATTAGTGGGACTAATCCTAAAAAGGCCAGGTGCTAGAACTTTTGGTGTTTCGACAACCGCTTTTCCTTTATCAACAATCTTTATATTTTCACTTTTCTTGGGCAAGGGTGTTGGAGTGACTGGTTTTGTCAAATCCTTTTTCTTATCGACTTTTGGAGCAAACCGTGAAATTGACATTTTTGGTTTTTGAACCGTGTTTAAAACATTTGGTTTCTCTGAAGTCGATGGTTTTGCAAACTTAGTTTCCTCACCCTTCCTTTTTTGACTTTCAAGCTGAGCCCTCAAAAGATCATTTTGCTCTTTCATGTTCTTGAAAGCACGCTCATACGACAGTTTGTCATACTTGCATTCTTCGTTTTTTCGATCAAGTTGTTTAAAACATGATACATTTTCTTTTTCAAGCTTTATAAGAGCATTTTCATATTTGGAAACAAGTTCGGAGGTCTCAGCTCTCAGTCTTTCATCGTCTTGAATAGAGTATGTTTGTAAAATGATGGACATAATGTCAGTGGTCATAACAGCTTCGAAGAGAGAATCATTTAGGTTTTCCAAAACATTCATGTTTTCACGAGTATCATTAGCTTCGTTTACCAGGGATTTGTGGTCCTTGACAAAGTCGGCCGTTTCTTTTAAGAAAGCTTTTTCAAAATGGATTACCCTCGCACTGATGTTATTCAGTGGGATAGTAATTTCGTTTTCAAAAACTTTTTTCTGCTCAATATGAAAACTGGAATGCCAGTTGTTAATATCGATTGTAGTTTTAGAAGCAACAATGTTTTGAAGTTCTTGAATTCTCTTTTTAACATCATCCAGAATGTTTCTAGCCTCACTTGTATTAAAAGTGTTGTTAGAAGACATTTGTTCCATTTTTGAAAGAGATTTTGAAACAATTACTTTCTTAGAAAACATTTTTGAGAATGGTCATTTTATGGAAAACACAGATGGTTCTTTTTGTGGAACAAAAGTAATTCCCGAAAGTTTGTTCAATTTGTTGTAATCAATGGGTTTCAAATCCTTTTGTTTCATTTTAGAAATGCTCTCTTCGACATGTTCTATCGTTTGCACAGAATCCCGAACGACGGGAGGATCATGTTTAGTGTAAAGCACATTACCATTATACAAAACATTCTGTTCTTGCTGGGCTTTCTTGAGATTACTGGGGGTGTTGTTACCAAGAGCCACTTTATGTTTCGTATGGTAAACCGGATTAGTTTGATTTGAAATCATTTTCATTGTTTGACTTGACTGACCCGACTTAACCACTAATTCTTCTAAATGAGCAATCATGTGTTCTGACTCTACGATTTCGGCCAAAAGTTTGTCTTCTTTCTTTGCAAAATCCTTTTTCAACTCATCCCTTTCTTTTTCAAGATTGGTATAAGCTGTTTTTTGTTTAGAAAGTTGGTTTTGTAAATCAGAAATTTCCGCGTTTAAAGCTTTTATCTTCTTGAAAGAATTAACATCAAGTGTATCAAACTTGAGTTGCAATTGTTTTTCCCTTGAAACAGAATTTTGATAACCAGTTTTTAATTCAGACAATCTTTTGTTATGAAACTCAAAAGCTTTAGCGTTTTCCTTGTAACTCTCAAGCTCAGCGGTCAATTTTACATTCGCGGCCTTAACATCGCGATTGACCTTTTTCACTTTCTCGATTTCAATTCCACAATTATTTAATAATGATTCAAATAAAGCACGTGTTTCCTCATCATTCACAACATGCTGTGAAACGAAGCCTTCATTATGATTCACATCTGGAGTCGCTGAAGGAGTATTGCTACTACTTGGCGTGTCCAGGAATGTATCATAAGTGGATGCTTGCTTCTCAAAATGTTGTTCCTCATGAGGAGACATATTAAATATATCATTATTGTGACATGGGTTGAAATTTGATACCTCAGAGACTGCATTGATGTCATAGACCGGAGGTGTGTCAGAATCTGTGTCATACTTTGCCTCCTGAAGATTTGCCATAAAAATGCAGTTCGCATCGATATCCTCTCTGTCTTCCATGTCATCCATAAGAGCCATAAAATCATTCTCCTCTGCGTTCAACTGAAATCCTGCCTCTTTCTTTTGTGCCAACATCACTGCTTTCTGCAAGTACGCTAGATCTTTCTTGTTCGGCTTAGTAGGACAGTTCCTTGCCATATGACCTACACCCTGGCAGTTGAAACACTTTACCGGATTACCCTGATTCACATTTCCCAAATTCCCAACAACTGGGGCTGCAACATTCCTATTCTGATAACCCATTGCCTGATTACCAACATTCTGACCCCTCTGATTTCCAACAAACTGACCCAACTGATTCCCTGCATACTAACTATACTGATTCCCTGCAAACTGACCTGCATTCTGATTCCCTGCATTCTGACCTGCATTCTGCATATTCTGATATCCCTTCTGATTCCCATAAACTCCAACCATTTGGCCTTCATTGCCCATATTGAAACTCGGCTGAGCAAACTGCTTGTTGCGAGTGTTTGATGAGATCCTTTGGTTGTTGTTTGTTGGTGTAGAATAACGTCCTTGGAATGCCTTTGACAGAAAAGCAAACGCTTGGGACAATGCTGCAGTAGCTTCATCATTGTCAGTGAATTCCGGTTCTTGGAATTGTGGGTGTTGCTGTTGTGGAATAACTTGTTGTTGTTGTGGGTAGAACTGTTGTTGGTAGACCGGTGTTGGTTGTAGAATGCATGATGGTTGCATGTAGTTGTGAGTGGAAGATGATGATGGTGGTTGAGTGCTCACTGGTAATGGTGTTGGTGTATTAGCAATTAATGCGAGAGGATCATGATTCTTAGCCAATCTTTCTTTCCTTACTTCATTAGCCTCAGCTTGGTTTTGCTTCAAAAAGTCATAGAGTTGATCATAATTCACCTTATGTAAGTCCTTTGTTTGATTGACAATTGTAACATAACGACCCCATTCTTCTGGAAGGTTATTGATGAATTTGATGTTTGTTGCAATTGGTCGAGGTGTCAACTTGTTTCTGATTAACTCATTCATCAAAGTGCAAAACCTGGTGTAGTATGATTCAATCTGTTCACCTTTAGTGGATGTGAAATTCTCCCATTCAGTAAGAAGTTTGTTCTCAACGTCTTGTTGTCCAATCTCTGTTCCATGACATATCCTTCTAACACGTTCCCACATATCAAGAGCAGTTTCACAGCTGTCGACCGCAGCAAAGATCTCTCGTGGTAATCCAAGTTGGATTAAATGCATTTCCATATCATCGGCTTTGATCTGCGCCTTGTCTTCATCTGTGTAATCTGCTTCTGTTTGTAGACGCACGAATGGTTGAGTAGGAGGTGTTTCATTTGGATTACCTTCAATTTGAACATGTCTTGGCTAAAATGGACCTTTTTCTATGGATTTGATCATTAATTTGCCATTATCTTTAGTTTTGATGTAACGAAGCATGCGGCTTGTCCATGGAAGATATCCACCTTTTTCAAGCATTGGAGGTCGGTTTTCGGCACCGGCAGCATGAATGTCTTGTTGAGTTGCCATGATTTGAATTCAAAGTGAAACGTTGTTCTGAGGATCTTTTGAAAGATAACAAAGGTTGTTGTTGAAGATTAGATGTTTTGGTGAAGATGAATGTTTGTTCTCGGTTGATCTGATTGATTTCGTAATTTCCCGCCAAAAATAAAAGTTGAAAATTTTTCTCGCCCAAATTAGAAAATCACTAAGAAATACAATTCTAAGGTTACCCGAAAAATTTGAGATTTGAAAATTTTTTCGCCAAATTTTCCCGAAAATTTTTGAATTTTGGCCAAAAAATTTGAATTTCGGGCCAAAATTTTCAACCTTATACCAAAATTTAAATCTCGCGTAAAAATTGAACGATTAGTCTCGTGTGAAAAATAAATTTTACTCAACTTTTCCCGCCAAATTTTTTTTTTTTTTTTTTTTTTTTTTTTTTTTTTATGGTTTTTTTTTTTGGTTTCTAACTCGATAGGTCTTTAAGGTTGCTAACTCGATGAGTCTTTAAGGTTTCTAACTCGATAGGTCTTTAAGGTGTCTAACTCGATAGGTCTTTAAGGTTGCTAACTCGATAAGTTCAACTATGTTTCTAACTCGATATGTTGTTTTGATTTTGGCAGAGTATCCCCTTAGTTAGAATCACACTTGTCCTAACTCGATAAACGATTAGGAATGAAGAAGGCTAACTCGCCAAGCACCTAACTCGATAACACACTTAACTCGATAGAACACTTAACTCGATAACACACTTATGAAACCTAACTCGATAGTAAAAGACACTTAACTCGCTAGAAATATTTAGCACGTAACTCGATAGGAATTAGGCACCTAACTCGATAATAATATTAAGCACCTAACTCGAAAAAACCTCTAACTCGATAAAAAATCAACACCAAACTCGAAAAAACCTCTAACTCGATAAACAATCAACACCAAACTCGATAAACAGATTTAATAACTCGAAAATGTTTGGGATGAACAGTAACCGAAAGCTAAAAAATCACTTTAAAACCAAGTTTTTTCAACCAAATCAAACCTAAAACAACCTATATTATCCCTAGGCGATTGATACCACTTGTAGGACCGTAGAACAACCTATTTCACATATGATTCAAGCTTAAACCTAGAGAGAGAAAGTAAGTAGAGAGAGAGAGTGGATGGGATCTCCTAGTGTGTAAATGAAAGACAATGTAATTACCTAAGAGAACCAACCTCTCAAATGAGGTTTACAAGAGTATTTATACATGAAGTCTAGGGCATCATCTATCTTATACATTATTACACTAATGGCCCTTAGACTTTCACAAAACATGAATACTAAGCCTAAACTTCATCATAATGCTATTCTAAAGCAACCTATAACAATACGTTAATGACCGACACTTTTTATAAATAAAATACGATGCTAACAAGTTTAGAAACATGATCAACCAACAATAAAAATTAAGCATGCATACGGAAGCAAATAACAATCAAACAAATGAAATCAATCAAACAAACAATATGAATAACGTCACCATGAGCGCCACTAATTATTCCCAATAAACGTAAACATGAAAGTAAATTGTTCAAGGCCAACAGAGGCCACATCCTAAGCTATTACAGTACCAAATGTTTTGAATTACACAATCATCAATAGTTCAAAGACAACAGAAATCAAGAGGAATCACTGGGGAGGAGGACCAAAGCGGTAGTCATAGCCAGGAGGGAGGTGTCCGGTGTATCCGTAGGGAGGGTAGTCAGTCTCACGGCCAGGGAATGGGTCAATCTGCAGGTGAGGCTCAAGCTGATCACGGGTGGAGAGGTGCTGCATCTGGCGGATGGTGTGATCATATATCCAGTCAAAGCGCTGGTCAGTGGTGGTCCGCCATGCGTCCACCTGACCCATCCAAGCACCCTGGTGTGCCTGCCAGTCTCCCCGACCCATGTGTCGGTAGTAGTCAGCCGTCCCCTCCTCATAACCCTGGAACTGATGCTGCTGGGGATCTACCTCATCATCAGCATCCTCCTCAACATCTGGCCCCCCTGCCGCATACCAGTTATAGGTTCCATGCCTCTCTGGCATCACAATGCTCATCTGCCTGAGGGATTTAGCCCTCACTACCCTGCAGGCCCCACAGTCGCTCAAGTACCCTAGGATCTGAGGAGTAAGAAGATCATAGGAACGAGCCAACCGGGTCATGAACATCCCCCCATACACCTTGTCAATATCCCTCTCACCCACACTGGTCCTCAAATAACTGGCCACCCAAAATGGGATGTTGCAGTAGACATCCGCAGAAAAGATGGTGTACAAGTAGAACAGGTCTGAAGCAGTGACACGGTGAGTGGTGCCATGACGTCCTGACAGGCTGTATGTGATGCACCTGTGGACTAACCTAGCTATGGGGTCCCTAATGGATGCTGCCCCAGTAGTCGAGGTGTAAACCCCGTTCCCAATGGTCGGCCAAAAAGTGATACACCTCATCTCACTCCTCTGAGTCTCCCCATGTAACAACCTCTGCATAAAAATCCCGTCAACCTCCTCTCTAGTATACAACCCAATCCTCCAACCAAACTCAGCAACTGAACATGACCGCAACTCTCCCCCTAGCCTAAAATACACAGTGGTGCCCCCCACATCCGTCCTAGCCTCAGCCTGATCAAAACGGAAGGTCGCAAAGAACTCCCTCACCAACTCACTATACACTGTCTCTCTAATCCTAAACAACCTCTCCCACTGAGGACCCGCAAATCCATCAGTGTGGATCCTCTCCAAAAACGCGGCCTCCAACCCATGGGCCCTAAGAAACTCCCAGTCAACCACAGCCCCAGCATCAATATGGTGGTTACAAAGCTCCGCATACTTGGTGTTAGCACCAACATCGTCAAACTCGCTCCAACTATGGACCAATTATCCATAATTGACCCTTTGAGACCTAGAGGAACTGCCCTTATGTTGACGAGGTCTTTTGCTCATTTTCCTGGAAAAAGGTAGAGTGAACGGAAATGATTAGAACGAGAATTCTAATGAACTTCATGCAGTCAGACACATCTGACGCCGTCAAGAGTAATCCTGACGCCGTCAGATTGATTAGAATCCGAATCATGCAAATGTGAGGGGAAAATCAATTTTCAAACTCTTAACCCATTACCCAAACGCCCCTTTAATCAGAAAACATGGGTGGGGGGTCAAAGAATCCGTGGCATGAGTGGCTTTCCCTAAACTAATGCATGATTCGAGTGGGATAACATAATCAACGGGTAACCCCATGTTTACAAATCACCAAATGGATGGCATTACGATTTGTCAATAATGGGTCAAGAATGGGGTTTCGGGCGAAAGGGGTTTTCCAAATTGATGGGTCCTAGGGATAATTGATCGAAAAAGGATGAAGAAAAATCACTTACCAAGTGAAGATTGGATGCGGAAGATGTCGAATTGGAGGGTGGAGAATCGGAGTAGCAGCAACACTTTGGGTGAGATTTGTGGGGTATGGGTTGAAAGTGATTGGTTTTGGGTTAATATTGCTGATCCATCGAGCTGACGGCGTCAAGAGTTAAATCTGACGCCGTCAGATGCCCGTGTAAGGTGAGAATTGGAGTAGTTCCATGTTCAGTCCCTTCACTTTGCGTGAATAGCTAAACATTAGTAAAACCCATGAGTAGCTATTCCGTTAACGAGGTCCACCAGGGTCGAACGTCTCATTACTGTCACGGAAAGAGGTAAGGTTGTAGAAGGGGTTGGGTGACGTTTTGGCTAAGTTGATCCCTGTGCACGGGTCATTGGTGTGAAAAGAGAGATGTTGTTCCATAGAGGGTTTCAAATCAGTGGTGTTTTTGAGGTGCAACCTTTTTACACCGGGTTTAAAACCAAAAGAACGTTTCTTGGATAAGTTCGGGAATGTGGTACGCAAACATCTAACGAAAATGTTATGGAATTGCGAACTCTTCTCTGCATGGGGGTGCTCATGAGAATGGGGGGTAGTTAATGGTAAAGCACTTGGGGAAACTTTCCCGCTATCCTCTTGGTCAAACACAAAAGGGGTTGAAACCTCGAAGACTTTTTCAATTTTTTTAGGTACGGAATTTTCTTTGATCTTTTCTTTGACCCTTGATATGAATTGGTCTGCAAAATTCATAAAAGCTTTATGAGTGCTTTCCATGCGTGCTTCTAGGTGCTGGATTTGTTTTTCCTGATTATCCATGAAGGTTACCATTATCCCTTCGAATTCCTCTTGTCGTGAACGTTCAGGAAAATTCTGGTTGATAACCGTATTCCTGCGTAGATTATGATTCCACACGGGTTCAGCAGCAAGTTTCTCAATACTCATTAATTCTTTTACTTGCTTCTCGATGCTTCTAACCACTGTTCTTGGGTGGCACATGCGTAGTCAAGTTTTACCTTGCTTGGGAACATCGGGTCCTCCCATCCTTCCTCTTCGTATTGTGCCAACCCCTCAAGAACTTTCCAGCACTCGTCAATGCTAAGTCTATTTAGCCTACCCTTGGCTGCGTAATCAATGGCTCTCCTTGTTTGATAGTCAACCTTATCGTAAAAGATTTGGATCTGGAGCCATGGTTCGATGCCATGATGAGGGACCTTTCGGAGTAGGTCTTTATATCGAATCCATGCTTCATAAAAGGTTTCATTTTGACATTGTTGGAACATCAAGATGTCATTTCTAAGCTTAGTAGTTCTCCCTGGTGGGAAAAATTGAGCAAGGAAACGAGTGGTGAGATCATCCCATGTGGTGATGGATCCCGCGGGTAAACGCTCAAGCCATTGACTAGCTTGATCCCGTAGAGAGAATTGGAATAGGCGTAAATGGGTAGTCTCTCTAGTTGCAACACCTAGGTCTATGGAATCTACGATTTTGAGGAAGTCCTTAAGATGTTGGTTTGGATCTTCGGAACGAAGTCCATGGAATGCACATCCGCTTTGCACCAACCGGATGGTGTCCGATCGCAAGGGGGTCACATTGGCTCTGGTGAGCTCAATGGTGTTTCGGTAGCCTTGGTGGCTAGGTCGGGAATACTCTCCTAAGGTTCGGGGCCTAAAGGGTTCTAATGGTGGGTTTTGTTGTGGTGGGATGACGGGTTCAAAGATGTTCCCGTTGTCCATGATGTCGGGTGGTTACGAACAAAGGCACAAAGAAATGAGATAGACTAAAGAAACCTAAAAAATAAAAATAAAATCTTACTAGAAAGGAATCTAGCAAGTAGACCTAATAAAAAGAAATTCTAACCTAGACAATAACTATTCCCCGGGTTGCGGCGCCAAAAACTTGATGCGTGGGAATCGCAACAGGCTTTACCTCTCGAGGGATCTCGAGAAGCTTACAACCCCCACCAGGCAGTGTACCTGATCATTGTAGTATAGTATAGTGACAAGTACCGGGGGATTGATCGTTCAGCTTAGGAATAGTGTTGCTAGGATTAGAAAGCCTAAATACTAGTTCTAAAGATGAGGGATGATTATTTTTGTATTTTTATATTTTTATGAAAGCAAGTAAAATCTCGGGGTTTGAAGGATTTGGGCGGAATTAGTTGCTAATCAACTAACCCAATACTAAGATGCAATCAAAATAAAATACTAAAAATGAAAATAAGCTAAATTATACTAAAGTTTTGAGCAGTAATTGGAGAAAATGTGTTTACTTAGATTTCACTACTCCCTAGACATCTTTTACACGTTAATTACTTGTTATAATTGCATGAATGACGGATCGTATTCCTTAATACCATTCATGGGGTGGCACACATAACTCCCCAATTCTATGAGCTCTTATCTCCTCCTACACCATGCCCATCACAACTATAGGGATTGTAAACAGTGGCTCATGCATTAAATACAACCAATAAAGACCTAGTGCGCCTCGGTTCATGTTTCTTAAGACGTTCAAGCATGTTACCAAATGGAGATCTGCCAGTTTTCTTAAGCCTAACATATAAATCATTCATCCAAGACAAGAATAAACAAGTAATCAACACATAATTAACATCTAGGTTTCATTAGATCTAAGCAAACACAAGATAGATCTAGCCTAGCATGATAGAATATAGACAAGAACAAGACATAATTAACATCTAGGTTTCTTGTGACCTATAATTTGAGTAGCCTTTCTTGCTATCTGCAGCGGCTGCTTCCCCTTGGATAAAGGACCTGGTGCGCTTCATAAGTTCACCAAAGGTTTGGGGAACCTTATCATTTAACCTTCTGAAGAGTTCTGGTTTATTGATTCCATTCATAAACCCTAAGATCTTTAGTATTTCGGGGCATGCCTTGATGTGTATACATTCGTCCTTATAACGCTCCGCATAAGCGCTTGTGGATTCCCCTTGGCGTTGTTTTACCCTAGCCAGTTCGACAGGGTTCTTGGCGCACTTTTTCCTTTGAGTGAAGTTCAAGCGAAACGCCTTTCGCAACTCTTCAAACCTATCTATGCTCCTTCGTGGCAGCTTACTAAACCAGGTTCGCGCATTCCCCACCAATGTGGAGTTAAACATGTGGCACCACACGGGTTGTGGCCAATTTTCGATGGTGGCGGCTGATTCGAAAATTTTTAGGTGGTCATCTGGATCACTCGTCCCATCATAAGTTTTAACATTAGCGGGCATGCGCCTTCTCTTATCTTCTGAAAAATCGATGATGCGCCGAGTGAATGCGTCAACCTTTTGGCGGCGCCAAGGACGAGACATATCTTCGTCCTCCTGGTCGCTATACCTTTTCTTGGACTTCCAGTGTCCTGTTTCTTTGTCCTCGTTGTCCGAGGAGTCACTTGAGGATGAGCTTACCATTTTGTGGCGCTTGCGCTGACTTCCCTCGGAATCCGAGCTTGAAGGGCTTTCGCTTGGGGAGTGTTGTCGCCCAAGTCTATCATGAACTCTTCGACTGCTAAACCTTGGAGGGCTTTCACTTGGTGAGTGCTGTCGCCCAAGTCTGTCATGAACCCTGCGACTATCAAGCCTAGCGAGGACATTGGTACGCCTTCCATCATCTTCGTATTCCTCTAGGTATTGCAAGTCAGCTGCTTCATCATCCATAACTTTCTTTCCGACCCTAGTGAACACTGGGAGTCGGCGGCTATCCTTCTCGCGCCTCTCCTTTCGTTGACGCGATGGGGATGCTCCATACTCAGGGCCAAAGTTGAGTCGGGCTTGTAGGCTCTGACTTGACCTTCTTTTCGCTTCCTCTTGCATGAGGGCAGCTAAGGCTTCATAGTTTTGAGACACAAAATCACTTGGTGCTATTTCAGGCGCGACTCCTTCTAGCGCAAGGATGTCTTTTTCCATATCAGGACCCTTGTCCCGATTAGGCGCACGTGGCGGCTCAGTGAGGTCTGGCACCGTTTGGTGGGGAGTAGTGAAAAGAGTGCGCTGTAGATCTTCCGCGCTAGTGGTTGTCGTAATGGCCTGGGTAGTCCCTGTAGGCAGTTTTATTGTTGGAAAGAGCATATCTGAGCCTGATCCTTGGTGCCTGGGCGTACTGGTTGTCCCAGAGGCCTGCTTAGAGGTTGAATCACTTTGCTGCTTCTTCCCTTGTAGGTCACCATGTGTTTTCTTCATCTGCGGAGTCCGCTGGTTTACGTTTTCGTGCTTCGTCATTCTGGTTCTTAGTGGAATTCTTAGTGTAGGGTCCCACGGATGGCGCCACTTGTTGATACAAAAGTTGGGCGTTCCTTGTTTGGACTCCTGTTCTCATACCAATTGGATTTTAATGCTTGAGACCTGCGCACTAAGAAAGTAAACAACACCGTTAGGCTTATCGTGGGATTGTCTCCCACGATTATCCTTCGGCGTGAGAGTAAGTAATCGGTTTTAGGGTTATAGTGAAGAGTTAGGGTTTGTAGGTGATACCTCAATGAGAGCCGTGATATATTCTTTATATACACACGAAATCCTTATTGGTTTCGTGTTCCTTACTCTTCGGCGTATCTCGCCTTATACGGTCTATTGATCTTTATCGCATAAATAAGAGATTATTATCAAGACCATAAATAATATATTTGAGTTTAGGCTTTCATTAGCCCAAATTGTTATTATGATAGCCCACGCGTGATGGGCCTGGGTATTAGTAGTGTCCATTAGTCGGGTTCGTGACCCAAGTGCGGATTATACGTCATCAATTACTTTTATCTTAAACAAATTCTAAAAGTTAGCCGACCATCGAGTGGGCCTTGAGGCTAGTAATTTATATGCATTTGTTTGAATGTCAATTTACATTTAGAAATTCATAAGCTACATCTTCAACGACTAGCAACTTTTATCAAAGAGAGCTTAAATAAAATTTCCGGTTCAAAAGATGAACTTGAACTCTTTATAAAGTGCAAATAATTCTTTTTATCGTCACTGCTGCAAGCACATACGATATATCGAAAGAGGCATCAGAGTGAGTGAGTTTTTATCTTCATCGATCCACCGCCTTTTATCTCATTATCTAATGCAGAATTGATGCGTGAGGGATTAAAACTTAACAAGTTTTCTATTTATGTGCTAGCTTGAGTAAAAAGCTAGAAAATATTTAAACAAGTACTATTTTAGAAATACAACTTTCGCTTGGCGATATAAACAATATAAAATACCAAATTGGTATGTATTTAATTGATAACAGATGGATAGTAAATTAGTAATGGTGTCTCCTTAAACGAGTTGGCTATTTTCAAGATGTATGAGACAAGTTGACATTTCTTTTTCTTTATTCTCTTTTTTTTTTTCTCGTGATAACAAAATATGTGATTTACAAATTAAGAGAAGTTGACATTATATGTAAGACAAACTCATCACCAACAATAAAAGCAACATATTTAATACTATCGTGGGGTGCTACACTGCTACGGATCTGATACCCTCTTATATATACGTATATCTATTGAATCAAAGTTTGTGAATAGTTCTTTGTTGAATGCAATGGCATCAAGCACTAGATTTATCGTTCTTCTACTTGCATTGTTTTTGCTTGTTTCAACCTTCAATGCGATCCCCCAATCAAGTAATCACATTCTTTTTTCCTTTTTGTTCTACTTAACAATATGATTATATCTTTTGATAGCATGTACAAATGGACATCATTTTGAGCACAAATGCAGACACTGTCATGCGGTAACAGTGTATATTATTTGTTTCCAGGAACTATAAATCTTAATGACCAAGGATCACTCGAAGTTTCAAGAAATACCCTCTCGGTAATGACCTTATTTTACTGCATCAAGCCACTAATACTTAATCATAGCTCATAATTAAGTCATAAGTTTATATTCATGAAATAAGAAAATTAACTTGATTTTATACATTTGAGGGTTTAAAAAGTGCACCTTATTTACTTTATTTACTTTTTTTTTTTTTTTTTTTTTGATGAATGTAGGAAAATATAGAAGCAGAGAGATGGGATGAAAGCATGTTATCGAGAAGGATGGCCATATCAACAAATGATTATCCAGGATCAGGTGCGAACGATAGTCATACGCCTATGCCTTAATTAGGCAATAGAATCTCAAGAATATATGAAACATAGAGAGTTGATCACAATATGTAAATCAAATAAAAAAATTTCTCGTTTTACTTTTGGATGTATGCATTTCGATCTCAATGTAAGAAGTGAGATAGTTTGGAGCGTTGATGAGCTGTATCACCACCAATATGATTTGCTTGTTTCCAATTTTATATATCGGAATATGAAATATGTTTATTTCTTCTTATATTCGATTTCTAATAATTAGTGAGAGTCAATAATACTAACAACCGTTTATAATTAACTCAAAATTTAGTTTTCTTATAATTTGTTTTTTCTAAATATATTTGAAATCTATACACGTTTTATACACACTTTTATACACATTTTATTACACCTTTTTTTACACACATTTTATTACACCTTTTTATAAACACATTTTATATACATGTTTTCATACACATTTTTATACACGTTTCTTTACACACATATTTATACACACATGTTTATACACATCTTTTTATACACACGTTTTTATACACATATTTTTATACGCATTTTTATACATACGTTTTTATACACATGTTATTATACACAAGTGTTTATACATGTTTTTACACACGCATCTTAATACATACCTTTTTATACGTGTTTTTATACACATGTTTTAATAAACACGTTTTTAAACACACATTTTATACATGTTTTATACACAAGTTTTTATACACACATTTTTATACTTGTTTTTAACCCACCTTTTTATACACGTTTTATACATATATTTTTATACATGTTTTTATGCACACGTTTTTACACACACATTTTTATACATGTTTTTATACACATGTTTTTATACACATATTTTTATAGACACGTTTTTATACACACCTTTTTATCCACGTTTTTATACCCACGTTTTTATACACAAATTTATATACACACTGTGTATAGAAATGTGTGTATGAAACATGTATAAAAAGGTGTGTATAAAAATATGTATAAATATATGTATATAAAAACTCTGAATAAAATGTGTGTATAAAAACATGTGTATAAAAACGTGTGTATAAAATAGTGTATATGCAAAGGTGTGTATGAAAACGTGTGTATAAAAATGTGTGTATAAAAGCATGTGTATAAAAACGTGTGTATAACAACGTGTATAAAAATATGTGTATAAATGTGTGTATAAAAACATGTATATAAAAATGTGTATAAAAAGGTGTGTATAAAAACATGTGTATAAAAATGTGTGAAAAACATGTTTAAAAATGTGTACAAAAACGTGTATATAAAAATATATGTATAAAAAGGTGTAATAAAATGTGTGTATAAAAATGTGTGTATGAAATTAAATGTGTATAAAAATATCTATAAAAACGTGTTTAAATTTTAAAGATACTTAGAAAAAAATACTCCGTATAAGAAAACAAAAGTTTGATTTTAGTATAAACGGTCGTTAGTATTGAATGTTTGTTGCAAATGTTCGTTAGCTAACGGAAAAGCCTAACGACAGTTAGCTTCATGGACCAAACCTGATTGTGGGTCACAACCATAAAGAAAGGATCCAAGAAGAAAAAAGATTAGGGATTATTTTCGTTAAACCCGACATACTACATGGACCATTTATGAAATTTATTCATTTATTTATTTGTTGGTAAACGGATGAAATGATATCTCCTTAAAAGAGTTGACCATTTCTATGATGTATGAGACAAGTCGACATTTTCTATTTCTTCACAACACAAAAATATAGACAAGTTGACATAAATTTAATTTTCCACAACACAAAATATACCGTAAATAAAAGCCAAGTTGACATTTTATGTAAGACAAACTCATCACCAACAATAAAATCAACATATCTAATAACTATTTTATATATGTATTTTTTTTGAACGGCATATTTATATATAAAAAAAAAAAAAAAAAAAAAAAAAAAAAAAAAAAAACTAGCAAGGAGCTAAAAAATTACAAAGAAACAATATGAGGGTTTTTAAGCCACTCAATCCAACTAAAAGTAGACTTATATCTATAACGACACCAATAAAGAGAACGAGATTGCACGTTTTCAAAAATGACCGCCTGAGAAGGAGACTCCGGACCAAAGATGCATTTATTACGAAAACTCCAAATATGCCACCACAACACATAACAAACTCCCTCGAAAATTCTTTTATGCTTGATCGGAAGCCGGATATTCAAGATCCATTCAAGCCACTTTTCATAAGTAGATAACTCCATATACGAAACGTCCCACCAACGAGAAATCTTGTGCAAAATATCTCTAGCAATGTGACAAGTAAAGAAAATATGCGTAGAAAATTCAGCCGCCTTACCGCACATAGGGTAAAGAATAGACTCGATATCCATTCCTCTACCAGAAATATTCAATCTAGTTGGGAGATAGTCTAACTTAATTTTCCAAGCTAGTATACTAACTATTTTATATATGTATTGTATATCGTGGGTACTACTCGTACCCTTTATATGTATGTATGGTTCGGACAATTTGTTTCACCAAGTTAATAGTTCTGCCTTGAATACAATGGCGTCAAGCACTAGATTTATTGTTCTTCTACTTGGATTTTTTTTGCTTGTTTCCACCTTCAACTCGATCCCGGTGTCAAGTAATCTAATTATTTTCCATGTCGTTCCTTAAGTTTATATTTATATGGTTTGAACACCAAAGCATAAAATCCTCAACAACAGCGATGAGTACAAATAACGATTAACACTGTATTATTTTTTGCAGGAGCTATAAATCTTAATGATGAAGGATCACTCGAAGTTTCAAGAACAACCTACTCGGTAATGACCTTAGAAAACCTTTATACAATATATAAACATAGCTCATAAGTTTATATTCATAAGACATTTTGAGGGTAAAAAATGCGTCTTTTTAATTCTTTGTTTCTGATAAATACAGGAAAGTATAGATGACAATTGGGATGAAAGCATGTTATCAAGAAGGATGATGATATCAACACAAGATTATCCAGGATCAGGCGCCAATGATCGCCACACCCCTAGTAGGCAAAACTAATATGTTATTTGAAACAAAGAGTCTCGATCATAACTTTACTTTAATTGTATCTATGTCGTTGTCAATGTAAGAAGTAAGATCGTTTGGAGTGTGAATGAGTTGTATTACAACAGGTATGATTGCTTGTCTTTGTTAACATCAGATTGTGATATATGCTTTTCCTATTCTTCTCTTTTAAATTCTATAGAATCTTGTGTGTGTGTTATTAATTCTTTACGTAATTACATAAGACTGTAAATTTCATATGAGATTCATTAGGGAATTATGGGTTTTACAAATAATATGGGTAAAGTGCAAGCCTCTTGGTGGGGTCCCGCTACTCAGCTTGCGGACAATGGGTCAAGGAGAGAACTTCGTGACTCGTAAACGGTCTATAAGAGCATGTGATAAGGTAACCACACGTTCACTCTTAACGCACTGTCACGTCATCGCCAAATCAGCTTTTTCTTTTTAACATTAACTCTTGACTTTCCACCTCGGTAACATAACTCACCTATAACTCACCTCCACCCCAAATATTTTCAATTTCAACCCAAATTTTTAACAAACACTTCATTTATTTAAAACATAACATTAATTAAAACACAACATTATGAAAAAAAAAAAAAAAAAAAAAAAAAAAAAAAAAAAAAAATCAATAAAACACTACATTACTCATCGTCTCTGTCCCATGCATCTGTGTTTCTTAGAACGAACCACACATGTTGATAATATATCCCTCTCCCATAGCGCTCATAATAAATTCGGTTTGCATTGCTGATACGACAAGGGTCTTCACTTGTACGCAGCAACTCTTTGTAAATAGCATTATACCTACGACATTCAGCATTCATTTTACTCCACATAGCTGTAATACTATTTTTATTACGGTTCTCACCATTGGTCTGATTATTGAACCTTTGTGTAACTTCATTACAAAAAAAACGTCGATTCACAAGGTCTCCGGAATCCTGAACTTCAAGCCAAACGCGAGCTAGCAGGTCTTCTTCTTCCATTGACCACCGATTGTTTATTGTGAAATACTTTAGGAGTGTGCGAAGAAAAGTGTTGTATTGTGTGGTATTTATAGGGGATAAAATATAAGAAGCGGGATATTTTTGAATTCAAAATTTAAACAGAAGGCGGGATAAATTTTAAATTCAAAAATTAAATCCAAGGCGGGATCTTTTAAATTCAAACGTTTACTTTTTATTTTATTTTATTTTTAAGTCACAACGTCTATAAAACGTTTAAGTTGTGATTTGATTTTTAAATCGTTGGGGTTGAATTTGTAGTTTTTTCATTTTGGTATTCAAAAAAGGAACTAATATTATAAGGGCAAAAAGTGTATTGGAGACGATAATGGATTTGTTCGTCGAGTAACTCCGGTAGTAAACTATCGTTGATACGTGGGAATCGCACCAGGCTTTACCTCTCAAGGGATCTTGAGAAGCTTACAACCCCCACCAGGCAGTGTACCTGATCGTTGTAGTATAGTATAGTGACAAGTATCGGGGGATTGATCGTTCAGCTAGGAATAGTGTCGCTAGGATTAGAAAACTTAAATACTAGTTCTAAAGATGAAGGATGAATATTTTTGTATTTTTATATTTTTTTAGAAAGCAAGTAAATATCTCGGGGTTTGAAGGATTTGGGCGGAATTAGTTGCTAGTCAACTAACCCAATACTAAATATGCAATCAAAATAAAATACTAGAAATGAAAATAAACTAAATTAAACTAAGGTTGTGAGCAATAAGTGGAGAAGTTGTGTTTACTTAGATTTCACTACTCCCTAGATATCTTTTACACGTTAATTACTTGTTATAGTTGCGTGGATGACGGATTGTATTCCTTAATACCATTCATGGGGTGGCGCACTTAATTCCCTAATCCTATGAGTGCCTACTTCACTCCTATGTCGAGCCGGCTAAGAAGCTCCTAACATGGGATCATTAGAATTTACTCATGCATTAAATACAACCAATAAAACCTAGTTCACGTCAGTTCATGTTTCCTAAGACGTTCAAGCATGTTACCATTTGGAGATCTGCCAGTTTTCTTAAGCCTAACATCGAAATCATTCATCCAATACAACCATAAACAAGTAATCAACACATAATTAACATCTAGGTTTCATTAGATCCAAGCAAACACAAGATAGATCTAGCCTAGCATGATGGAATTAAGACAAGAACAAGATATAGACAACCAACACATAGACATATTGATTGAATTAAAAGAATACTTATCTCAATTACACATGAAAGGGTTCAAGGGCTGAGAACCCTTGAAAAACCTATAAAATTCGTACTAAGTTCGGCCTTAGGGTTTCTCCAAAACTTCTCTTTTTTTTTATAAATGAAAATTAGAAAACTATATACAGGAAATTGAGGCTGACGGCGTCAAGACCAAATTGGTGACGCCGTCATCTCGCCGCCAAAATATTTCTCGGACTGCCTTGATCTACTTTTGACGTCGTCACGTTATAGCATTCTCAGGCCGTCACGCATTTTACTCTTGACGCTCTACTTCGTGACGCCTTCAATTCTGTATTGGGTCGTCATGGAAATTACTCTTGACGCCGTCAGATTTTCCTTCTTGACGCCGTCACCTACTGTTCCCAGCAAGGAAAATTAAGACTTTGGCGTTTTCATCACTTTTATGCTCCAAAAATGTCCGAATTGCTTCCTTTTCCAGATTTCTCTCCCAAAGTACCTAAAATCACAAAAGGAACGATTTAGGGCAATATTTGATCAAATAAATTCAATTCCGGGCTTAAATGACCCCCTAAAAGTGGTTCATTTTTCGCCTCATCATATACCCTTACACTTGAGATTTGCTTGTCCTCAAGCAAATGCGCTTTTATTCTACTCAAAATACAAGTTGGGGGTCATTTAACACTAATATAAAAGTAATTACAACAAATAATCGTTCCACTAAAGACCAATAGACAAGCACGGAGGTCATATACTAGCACCTCACAAATAGTGTTTAGATACTCACATCTCTCGGGTGTAATAAAGTAATATCACAATATGGAATTGGAAAACATCTCTCACTACCTGTCATAGCAAAATAGATTACCATAGGCTTAGGAAAGGATCAAACCTCCACCACATGGCGTAAGCACCTAGGATAAACTATCAAAGAGGTCTTTTAAAGGGTTGTAACGTTAGGTGTAGGCATATGAAATGCACGGTTTTGTTGGATAAAGGAAGTTTTTACTGGTGGCGAGTTAACAATCTTGGTTAATTACATGTACACTATGGCGTTGCTAAGCCAAGACTAGACTCGACTTAAGCTAATAAATGAAAAATAACAAAAACATAAAATGAACATAGAATGAAAAGGGATGGTAGTCCGTATGTTTTTTCTCTTTTCCTTTTTCTATTTTTTTCTTTTATTTTTCTTGATTTTTCAATTTTTTTTTTTTTTTTTTTTTTTTTTTTTTTTTTTTTTTTTGCATACACTTTTACCCTACCATCCAAAATAATACATCATAGGGAATGAAAATTCCCTTACACTTGAATTTTTACATACTTTACAATAAACTAAACTAATGACTCGAATTAAGAAAATCAAAACACTTGGAGTACATTTAAGATTAACGTACATATGGGGGTAATAAATGATGTTCCCCATTACTCCATAACATTAGTACTTTACCCATGAGTCCCAATCGTCCTAAAACAATATGTACAAGGATATGACTCGACTTAGCAACCATGTAATCAATTAGAAAGTTAACTTAGGGTTTAACAAATAACAATAATGCACTAAAGATGAGTGCATACACGGAAGGCTAAGGCGATTTGGGTGTACATTTAAGTGGGGTGTAACAAATTCTTCCTTTAAGTAAAATGCTTGAAGTTTGAAACGAAAAGATAGGCTCGGAGGGGTGTACTAGGGGTTTCGTGTACTAAAAATGAGTACAACGCTAAGGGTGTGGGAAAAATTAGTTGACTTAACTAGCCAAGTAATATGACTCAAATGGTCAAGTAATTATGATACGGGTTTAACACAAGGGTGATCCTAATGCCTCTTATCATGTAGTAAATCCTACTACACGAATGTAGTCTCACTAGCGGTCTCGGGATGCATCACTAACGCAAGTTCTAGAATCTAAATGCTACCGGTACACTCATAAGCACTAATAGTAAATGCTTTTCCTATCAAATCTAAAGGCGAATCTCACATATTTGGGTGGAAAATTTTTCTGAATGATACGGTTATGTGCTAGTCATGCAATCTCCTATCCATGAGACGCTTGCTATGGCTAAAGTTTCACTCCTAAATGTTGTAAAAAATTTTAAATTTGGCGCTAAAATTGCACTAACAAGTATTTCTCATAGTTTTATTACACATCTACCATCAAACAAAACAAACTCAAGCGAAAGTGTACATGTAAGGTATCATCATTTTACCATCCCCTTACACTTAAGATGAACATTGTCCCCAATGTTCAAGTAAACAATGTAAAAGTGACATAAGTAAAAAGAATGAAATCAAATACTCCCCTGATTCGCTCGGTATGGATAATTAGGTGGTCAAGTTAAATCTTCCTCCAAGAAAATGAACAATCAAAGCTTCCCTTCCAGAATATAAATCATCTTCTTGTCATACATAACCTGTGAATCCTGAGAAAATAGACAAGACAACCTCGCATAAAATCGGCGGCAACCTATATAAGTTACTAAATCCTAGAAAATAAAATAAGATATAATGCTTGCGGAATGAAGTTTGCAGATCTCCTGGAGATTATAAAACTTAATAATTCACAAAAACCATAAGACTCCGTTAGAAAAACAAAACCGGTAAAATTTCCAGATTTTTACACGTGACGCCGTCAAGAGTTAACTCGTGACGCCGTCAGAAGTGACCTACGGAAATTCTTATGTTAAGTTTCCAGAAAATTTCTGGAAAAACTTGGTCTCACTTCTTGGAAAATCCTGCAAAACTTCATTATGACTCAATACAAGCATTTGACTCTAACAAATACGAATATACATGTTCATTTAATATTGTGGAGAATCATGATCGGTTTGTTTCTTAAAAACATATTTGGGGTTTCCCCTTACACTTATCTTTTGCTAAAATACTTTTAGGTGGAGTTAAGACTAGGCCAAAACAACAAAGTAAAGTATTTCCACTATTTATTTGAGAAAGATGATCTACCAACAATAAAAATAAAGCATGCATACGGAAGCAAATAACAAACAAACAAAATAAAAATCACACAAAACATGGGTTGCCTCCCAAGAAGCGCTTTTCTTTATTTACGAGTCTTGTAGCTAGACTCAAGGTCATGGGTTACTACGTTACCTTATCATCAAACGTCACATCCTCCTCACTAATCATTTCATTGTTATTTTCTTGATAATGTTTTACACGTTGTATGTTAACAGTAAATTCCCTACCTTCATCGTCTAATAACACCACGGCTCCAGTTTTAGAGGAATTCTTCACCGTAAACGGTCCATACCATCTAGACTTAAGTTTTCCCCGAAATAATCTCAACCGAGAATTGTACAATAGGACTTTGTCTCCCTCTGAAAATTCTTTGAGTTTTTTAATTCTCTGGTCATGCCATCTTTTTGCTCTCTCTTTATATGTGATGGAAGATTCGTAGGCTTCTAACCTAAGCTCATCAAGCTCGTGTAATTGCAAGAACCTATTAGTTCCAACAATTGTGTAATCTAAGTTATATGTCTTAAGCGCCCAATAAGCCTTATGTTCTAATTCCACTAGTAAGTGACATGCCTTACCATAGACCATGCGAAACGGGGTCATTCCAATAGGTGTTTTGTAGGCGGTTCGGAATGCCCACAAGGCTTCGTCGAGTTTAAATGACCAGTCTTTTCTATTTTGACTAACCGTCTTTTCAAGTATTCTTTTAATAGTCCTATTGGTGTTTTCGACCTGGCCATTGGTTTGTGGATGATAGGCAGTGGAGAACTGATGGGATACTCCATACCTCTTCATGACCTTTTCCATTTGTGCATTGCAAAAGTGGGTCCCCCTATCACTGATGAGAGCTTTAGGAATCCCGAATCTAGCGAAAAGCTTTTTCAGGAAATGAATAACTACTCTGGCATCATTGGTCCTAAGGGCTTGTGCCTCAACCCATTTTGAAACATAATCGATGGCAACTAAAATGTATTCGTTCCCCCCTGAAGATGGAAAGGGTCCCATGAAGTCAATTCCCCAAACATCGAAGACCTCACATACTTGTATAATATTCTGAAGTGCTTCATCCCTATGTGATATGTTCCCGGCCCGTTGACATGCATCGCATGCCTGCACCATTTCTTTGACATCACGGAAAATTGTGGGCCAATAGAATCCCGCATCGAAAATCTTTCGGGCGGTGGTGTTTATCCCATGATGCCCGCCAGAGGGACCAGAGTGACATTCCCTCATAATCTTAACTGCCTCACTTTCCGAAACACAGCGTCTTATAATTTGGTCTGGACACCTTCGGAATAAAAATGGTTCATCCCAAAAGTAGTATTTTAACTGAGAAAAGAACCTTTTTCTTTCGTATCTAAACAGGTGTTCAGGAACAAGTCTACTTGCGAGATAATTAGCAAAATCGGCGTACCAAGGCTCCGAATCAATCATTAACATGAGTTGTTCGTCAGGAAATGAATCCCTAATCTCACTTCTATCGTGCTTATCCAAGGGGTTTTCAAGACGAGATAGATGATTTGCGGCCAGATTTTCTGCCCCCTCTTATCGCGAATCTCAACATCGAATTCTTGTAGCAACAAGATCCACCGAATTAGTCGTGGCTTAGCATCCTGCTTCGCAAAAAGATATCGAAGAGCCGAGTGATCAGTGAAAACGACTGTCTTTGAAAGGACAAGATATTGTCGGAATTTGTCGAATGCAAACACTACGACTAATAATTCTTTTTCAGTGGTAGAGTAATTCTCTTGAGCGGGATTCATGGTTTTGCTGGCGTAGTAAATAGGTTGGAAAAGCTTGTCACGCCGTTGGCCCAATACAGCCCTGACAGCGAAATCGCTAGCGTCACACATGATTTCAAACGGTAACTCCCAGTTGGGTGTGATCATGATTGGAGCTTGTGTGAGTTCCTTTTTTAAGAGATCGAATGCATCCTTGCATTCTTGGGAAAAATCGAACGGAGCATCCTTCACAAGCAATTGAGTCATTGGCCGAGCTATTTTGGAGAAGTCTTTGATGAATCTCCGATAAAACCCGGCGTGCCCCAAGAAGCTGCGTATTGCTTTAACAGTCGTGGGGTATGGTAGCTTAGATATAGCTTCAACTTTAGCTTGGTCCACCTCTATTTCGTTCCCTGAGATCTTATGCCCTAACACAATCCCTTCTTTTACCATGAAATGACACTTTTCCCAGTTTAACACCAAGTTGGTTTCCTCACAACGTTTAAGCATCTTCTCTAGATTAGCAAGACAGCGGTCGATGGAGTTTCCGAAGACCGAAAAGTCATCCGTGAACACTTCCATGCTGTCTTCCATGAGTTCGTGAAAGATTGCGGTCATGCATCGCTGGAAAGTGGCGGGGGCATTACATAGCCCAAAAGGCATCCTTTTGTAGGCAAATGTTCCATAAGGGCAAGTAAACGTGGTCTTTTCTTGGTCCTCAGGTGCTATGGGAATTTGAAAATACCCAGAGAATCCATCCAAGAAGCAATAGTACTCGTGTCCAGACAATCTCTCTAACATTTGATCAATGAATGGTAAGGGAAAGTGATCTTTCCTCGTGGCATCATTGAGCTTCCAATAGTCAATGCATACCCGCCATCCAGTGACCGTTCTCTGGGGTACCATCTCACCCTTGTCATTCTTAACTACAGTCATTCCACCCTTCTTAGGTACAACCTGTACAGGACTGACCCATGGGCTATCCGAGATTGGGTAAATCAATCCTGCATCTAGAAGTTTGATGACTTCTTTCTTTACTACTTCTTTAATGTTGGGGTTCACCCGCCTTTGGGGCTGCACGGTAGGTTTATAATCTTCTTCCATGAGAATCTTATGTGTGCAAAAAGTTGAGTCAATCCCCTTAATGTCGGCTACACTCCATGCGAGCACTCCCTTATATTTCTTTAGGACCTCTAAGAGTTTACCTTTTTGTTCATGTTCCAAGGAAGAGTTTATGATTACCGGCAGTTGGTCCTCTCCCTGAAGGAAGGCATACTCTAAATGGTTAGGAAGCTCTTTAAGATCTAACTCAGGAGGTTCGATAATAGAAGGTTTAAGCTTGTTTTCGGGCTTTCGGAGCTCGAGATGCTCCGTTGCCTCTTGTCTGGGGTAGAAGGAGACTGCACCAACATCCTCCATCTTTTCTACCTCTAGCAAAGGCAGAAAACTCTCGTCCCATAGCCAACCTTCCTCGATCTGTTCATCGACACAACTATCAATGACATCTGTGAGTTCATCGACCTCCCCAATGAAATAGAGCCGGTTAGCTGCTTCGAGGGAGAGGTTCATAGAATCCTTAATGTCGAAGGTTGTGCTATCGGTTCCTACTCGTAAGGTTAATTTGCCGTCATAAACATCAATGACTGCACGAGCGGTAGCAAGAAATGGTCTCCCTAAGATGATGGGTACCAAGTCATCCTCCTCCATATCCAGGATTACGAAGTCGACCGGGAATTTGAATTTCCCAACTTTGACTAGCACATTCTCGCATATCCCCACGGGGTACTTGACTGATCTATCGGCTAGTTGGATGTTCATACGGGTAGACTTTAACCCAGAGTATGGCATGAGATTGATACTCGCTCCCAAATCGGCAAGAGCATTCTTGATTGATAGAGATCCTATGGAGCAAGGCAGGGTGAAGCTGCCTGGATCGTCTACCTTTTTTGGTAGCCCTCGATGGGTCACCACTGAGCATTCTTCCCCCATGGTCACAAGACCCTCGAGTTTCTTCCGGTTAGCAAGTAGTTTTTTAAAGTATGCGCTATACTTTGGCATGTGATAGCAAGCATCAAGGAGGGGTATGGTGACAACCGAGTCTTTTAGGTATGACAAGAATCTTTTGTTATCATTCTCAGTTTTTTGGTTCCTTAATCGGGATGGAAACGGGATTCTCACAGGTTGGTTAGGTAGGGTTGATGGGGAAGGGGTCGTCAGGGGAGGTTGGTTGGGGGTCTTGCTGCCTACATCCACCTCCTCCTCGCCAGGTTTTTTTGGATCGGGGGCAATGGGGGACGAGCTTGGGTAAGGTGGGTCCTTGGTTGTTGTTCCAGCTCGAGTTGTTATCGCGAGCATGGGGTCTTTTTTGCTTACTGATGGCATTTCAAGATTATCTAGGGCTGAGTTAAGCTTGTTGAAAAATTCTCCAATGTCATCCTGCTGCTCGTCGAAAAGTTCATTAAGACCTTTCATTTGCAAGCCTTTTTCTTGAGTGAAGTGACCAAGGTCATCTTCAAAAGTGCTCCTGATTTCAAATTCAGGGCCTTCCTCTCCTTCTTTTCACTTCACCAGATTTCCCCAGAGGGTGTAATCGTCATTTTGGTAAAAAGGCAAAAGGGACGGATCGGCATAAATGTCCCCTCCTGGCAAGCATGCATGTTCAGTTGTGGCTGCTCCTCCGCATTCTTCTACCTCATGCGGGCCCCCACAGTAATCGCAGATTAAGTAAGGATTCAAAAGTTGTTTAGGTAACTGCGACCCAGCTAGGTATTCCACTCTTTTGTGAATTTTTCTCAACCGATCTGAAGTGATTTCAGAAATGCTGACAGTCGACTCAGGTTCATCCCAAGTGTCATCCTGGTCTTGAGCATATTCTTCAATCCTATCCCATCCTTCTTCGGCACTAAGATTGGCTAATCTCCCTTTTCTAGATTGGTTTATTCCGTTTCGAGCATTAGAGGAGATATTATCGTAGAAGATTTGGACCAAGAGCCAAAGCTCAATGCCATGATGGGGAACTTGTCTTATTAAATCTTTGAATCTAATCCACGATTTATGGAAGGGTTCATCCTTCCCTTTTCGGAAACGGAGGATCCTATCTCTAAACGCTGAGGTTTTTCCAGGTGGAAAGAACTTCTCATAGAACTTGGATATGAGTTGCTCCCATGTGAAGATAGATTCATTTATCATACCATTCTCGGGCTTTTTCATATAGGGTGAAAGGAAAGAATCGCAATCGGGACATGTCTCTATTTTCAAGAAGTCTTTAATGTGTTGAATTGGATCTTCCTCATCTAATCCTCAAAACTTACACACACTTTGGACAAGCCAAACATCGTTTGCATGCAAGACCTCGTTGGTGTGTTCGTTTGGGTAGACAATGGCGTTTGAGAAGCCACGAGGGGTTGGGGAGGAGTAGTCCTTAAGACGCTTAGGAATGGGAGTTGCGGGGGTACTCATCTCGTCGTTGGGTTGGGAGCTAGGGGTTGTAACATGATTTTCTGAATTTTCTTCAGAAAGGGGTGCATCAAAATCGATGGCCACGCTAGATGGTTCAGAAGTTGAGTGATATTGTCTTAATCTATGCATTTCTCTTTCAGGTTCTGCATAAAGCAAGACAAGGTTTCTAGTGGAACTACGACTCCTAGTGATCGTAAGGTTCGAGGATTCGTCGGTTGCCATGATGGCAGGTGGTGAAGAGTTACGAACAAAAACACAAAGAAATAAGATAGACTAAATAAACCTAAAAATAAAAATAAAAATAAAATCTTACTAGAAAGGAATCTAGCAAGTAGACCTAATAAAAAGAGATTCTAACCTAGACAATAACTATTCCCCGGGCTGCGGCGCCAAAAACTTGATACGTGGGAATCGCACCAGGCTTTACCTCTCAAGGGATCTTGAGAAGCTTACAACCCCCACCAGGCAGTGTACCTGATCGTTGTAGTATAGTATAGTGACAAGTACCGGGGGATTGATCGTTCAGCTAGGAATAGTGTCGCTAGGATTAGAAAACCTAAATACTAGTTCTAAAGATGAAGGATGAATATTTTTGTATTTTTATATTTTTTTAGAAAGCAAGTAAATATCTCGGGGTTTGAAGGATTTGGGCGGAATTAGTTGCTAGTCAACTAACCCAATACTAAAGATGCAATCAAAATAAAATACTAGAAATGAAAATAAACTAAATTAAACTAAGGTTGTGAGCAATAAGTGGAGAAGTTGTGTTTACTTAGATTTCACTACTCACTAGATATCTTTTACACGTTAATTACGTGTTATAGTTGCGTGGATGACGGATTGTATTCCTTAATACCATTCATGGGGTGGCGCACTTAATTCCCCAATCCTATGAGTGCCTATTTCACTCCTATGTCGAGCCGGCTAAGAAGCTCCTAACATGGGATCATTAGAATTTACTCATGCATTAAATACAACCAATAAACTCTAGTGCACGTCAGTTCATATTTCCTAAGACGTTCAAGCATGTTACCATTTGGAGATCTGCCAGTTTTCTTAAGCCTAACATCGAAATCATTCATCCAATACAACCATAAACAAGTAATCAACACATAATTAACATCTAGGTTTCATTAGATCCAAGCAAACACAAGATAGATCTAGCCTAGCATGATGGAATTAAGACAAGAACAAGATATAGACAACCAACACATAGAATTAAAAGAATACTTATCTCAATTACACATGAAAGGGTTCAAGGGCTGAGAACCCTTGAAAAACCTGTAAAATTCGTACTAAGTTCGGCCTTAGGGTTTCTCCAAAACTTCTCTTTTTTTTATGAATGAAAATTAGAAAACTATATATAGGAAATTGAGGCTGACGGCGTCAAGACCAAATTGGTGACGCCGTCATCTCGCCGCCAAAATATTTCTCGGACTGCCTTGATCTACTTTTGACGCCGTCACGTTATAGCAGTTTCAGGCCGTCACACATTTTACTCTTGAAGCTCTACTTCGTGACGCCTTCAATTCTGTACTGGGTCGTCATGGAAATTACTCTTTACGCCGTCAGATTTTCCTTCTTGACGCCGTCACCTACTGTTCCCAGCAAGGAAAATTAAGACTTTGGCGTTTTCTTCACTTTTATGCTCCAAAAACGTCCGAATTGCTTCCTTTTCAAGATTTCTCTCCCAAAGTACCTAAAATCACAAAAGGAATGATTTAGGGCAATATTTGATCAAATAAATTCAATTCCGGGCTTAAATGACCCCCTAAAAGTGGTTCATTTTTCGCCTCATCAATCGTCATATAATGGCGCGACCGGCGGATCCATTATATGAACCGGTGATATTGCCTCCTCGTCGTCTTTTAAAATCATATTGCACAATATGATACACGTATTAACGATTTGTCGAATCTTTTCGACCGTCATAGGACGGAGAGGACGACTGAGAATCATCCATTTTGCCTTAAGACGACCAAAAGCTCGCTCGATATCTTTTCTTGCAGACTCTTGTAACTTCTTGAATCTCTTTTCCTTCGGAGCAGTGGGATACTTATATGCTTTAACAAACGTAGAATACGTAGGATAGATTCCATCGGTAAGATAATATCCACGTTTGTAAAGACATCCATTTACAGAAAATGAACTGTTTGGCGCCGTTCCATTTCGCTCTGTAAGATACAATGGAGACTGATTCAAAACATTGATATCGTTGTTTGCACCAGGAGGACCAAAAAACAAATGTCAAATCCACAAATCGTATGAAGCGATGGATTCAAGCATAATAGTCAGGTATTAGTGATCACCTCGCTTATATTGGCCTTTCAAATGTCTAGGGCAATTTCGCCAAACGAAATGTGTACAATCAATGCTACCAAGCATTCCAGGAATGTGATGCTGTTCTTCATGTGCCTCGTATAAGCGTGCAATGTCATGGGATGTCGGCCTACGTAAGAACTCTCGACCATATAATTCAATAACCGCATTGCAAAAATAATCAAGGCATTCACCTAAAAAAAAATTATAACGACAACATTATTAAAAAAAATTATAACGACAACGTTACTAAAAAAAATATAACGACAACATTATTAAAAAAATATAACGACAACATTATTAAAAAATATAACGACAACATTATTAAAAAAATATAACGACAACATTATAAAAAAATATAACGACAACATTATAAAAATATTTAACGAAAGCTTAAATAAAAAAAATGAGAATGTTAACCTGACGTTCTTCGTGCCGTGTTTAAATAGTCATCAAATCTATCCGGAGGTTCACCCGTTGCGAGTTGCCGAATGGCCGATTTGCATTTATGTAATGCCGTGAAACTTTTTTCCCCCTCGCATCATAGCCCTCTTGAAACCATTCGAATCTCGCTTCAATATCACCAACAATTCTTAAAAACAACCTTTTATTCATTCGAAACCTATCTCGAAAAATATGGTGGGCAAACTTTGGTCGTTCAACGAAATAGTCATTCTTTAGATTTTGTAAAGCTTTTTCACGAAAACGGGTGACAGACTCCCGTGTTTCGGTAGAGGTTGCCGTGTCGTCAATCGAATCGTACATGGCTAAAAAGGTTGATAGAGTAGTACCCGTGGAATGAATTTGTTCGGAAGACTCGACGGGATAATATAACTCATCGGATGAGGAAGATGATGAAAACATTGTAAAGGATGAAATATAGAGGATGTAGTAGTAATTTGTATTGGATGTGGTATTTGTATGAGTAAAGTTTAGTATTTATAGGATTTTTTTTTTTTTTTTTTTTTTTTTTTTTTTTTTTTTTTTCACATTGGATGAAATTAGACGTTTGCACCCAACGTCTTTTTTTGTTTTTGTTTTTGTTTTTTTTTTTGTTTTTTGTTTTTTGTTTTATGTTTTTCTTTTTAGTTCAAACAGTCACCATCATTAATTGCCCAACGTTCCTTTCTTCAAAAACCGTGGAAGTGTAATTCCCCGCTGGAGCAAACCGTGGAACCAAACCGCTGGGGTGGCGGCGGTGTTCCCCGGCGGTTTGGGGCAAACCGTTGGCCACCCCGCTTCTACTGCCACCACCCTAAAGTACCTGTTTTTCTTGCCAACGATACAATGGTTTTGACGTTTGTCTTTCTTAAAATTTAACCTCTTATTTGTTGTTTGTTTTTATGTTAATACACAATAATATTTGTGTTTTTTTGTTGAAATATGGTGTTATAATGCAAACTTATGGCTTTTATCCAGTGCAGGGAATATTGTTGCACTTTATTCTAAAAATTTTGTATTTTGGTCTTGTTTTGTTAACTCATATTTTACAGGGATTAAAGTTTAAAATGAGACTGTAAGTAGTCTCAATCCCAACCCTAGGTCTAACACACAGTCGTTTCCTCTTTCAAAGATAACACATAGTTTAGTTTTCTCTCTTAGTCTTCTCACAATCTTTGCTGATCATCTTGATCATCACCTTGTTATTCTGGTTTGTTATTGAGTGTTGTAGTGAGAGTGTTTGTAAGTGTGATCTTGTTACATCTGTTTGGGGACAACTGTTTCTCTTTTATATGTTGTATCACACTCGTTTGAGGACGATTGTACGGATTTATAAGCAATAAAAATAAGCACGTGGGGAGATTGGTTGAGTGCAAAACAATATATAGTAACAATATGTCACACTGCGAAACAAATATTTCCAACACTCAAATGCCTATCATTCGGATGAGTACATAACTATTGATTGTACAATAAATTTTACTACCAGACCTTGCGATAATGATCGAAGGAAACAAGGGTTGTGAGGGTGTGCTAAGCTTATTGATATCCTGAAATAAAAAATACAAAGAAATTATGTTAAGTGATTGCGTAGGGGGTTCGCCCTGTGAATCACCTCTGGCGTGCGAATGAGTATATGATATGGTAGATAAGTAAGTTTGATAGGATATGTATGTGTTTAGTGAACGTACCATACTCAATAACCCCTCCAAGCTATTTATAGGAAAGGAAAATAGGTCTTGGAGAGTTCCATGCTTAATCTGCGGAAATCATGGAGGCGTTTCATGATTTATGATGACTGCTAGGGTTTAGGTGAATATCATGGACGAGTCTATAATAATAGCTAAAGTTTAGGGTGGACATGGGGGAGTCCCATGATTGTAGCCTTGGTACAATCTCCTTCTTGGCGGGAAAGCGCAAGGGAGAGGTTGTAGGCTTTATCCTTCTAAGCCCTCTGTAGGTTTTACCCCGAAGGGCTTAGGCCTTCGATTGCCGAGTTCCCAAATGGTAACTATGTCACAGATGAATAGTTTGACGCCAATGAAGACTTTTTAGAGGTCGCGTTGGACCTTCAAAAGAAAGGTTTCGTGCAGGCTCGAAGGGGTGTCCTTCGCCCTGTTCGGAGGGTACATCATCAAGTCCCCCAGTCGAAAGCGGTAGACACGCACAAGGGTGTATTGTTTTCGACTCAATCTAATTCTCATGCTATCCTACTGTGCTATAGGAGAAATAAATTTATTTAATCTGATAGTGCATTAAATGTGTGCCATCATTAGTTACTTGGGATATAGAGTGCAACGGCTTAATTCTGGGTAAGCGTCTTTTTTGAAATTAAAAATTATTTGCACGCGGACGGTTAACATGACATGGTAAGTTGTATATAACTACCATTCCCCACAGATCCGCAAATACTTTTTCTCATCCTAAATTTTTTTACTGTTCTTCATTACTGTTCCGAGTAGTAAGGTATCGTTTTCCCCCTTTTCCCTCTATTCTTTTTATTGTCATTCGTGAGGTATGGATGCGAAACTAATATTAGGCAACATCCATGTACTTTATCTGTCCAAGGTCTAGAAGATTTTCTCGATCGTTACCCTATTCCCAAAAATTTTAAATTTAAACTTCCTGCCCAAAATCAAGATATTTATGAGGCTCCCGAAGGTTATGTAGGATTGTATACACATGCTTTTTCTTTGTCCGATATGAGAATGCCGCTCTGTTGAGGCAACATTATCAAGATCTCCTAATGTTTTAATGATGAAAAATAAACCTTCGAAACACATAACATAACAAACGGTAGCCAAAATTCCCCGAATCCATATCTGTTCTTGACGCGTCACCCACGCGTTGACGCGTGGCTGACGCGCCAGGCTTCTGTATGGATCGGGACGAATTTTGAAAGTCGGATTTCCCCTTACCCGACAAATGTGAATCTTTCAAGGAAGGTATGAATATGTTATGTGCTTCATTGATAACACTCGAAATGAGTTTTAGGATTAGAGAGATCCAATTTTCAAAATACCCATTTTCGGGAAAACGCCAAGTCATGTTTTCTAACTCTCGCCTCTAGCCAAGGCTTTTATAAACTTAGGGAGTTTATATATTTCACGTAACATCATGTGAAACCATCCATATGCTCATATCCCGTGCTTATGTCTTCTCTAATCACGTAACGGGTTTACTCCCTTATTGGTCAAACTAAGTCAAAGGTCACTTTGCGTAAACACATCCTTTCCCGCTTGGGATATGCTTTACATAAAGGCAAAGCACTTGGCTTGTTTGTATCAAGGTGTTAGTTGAGAACGACGAGTCGTGGAAAGTCACAAGTTATGAGACTATAGATTCTCGACGTTGTGTTACTTGGGCTTATAAGTAACCTATGATTTTCTCAACTTATAATCTTAATTGTCTAAACATTTCCTTCTTAATGACAATTAGATTATTTCTTAATTATCTTCTTAATCTTATTTTCACAAAAGACAAAACCACCGAACCTCCCAAAATCCTTCCCAAGAATCCTTTCCCAACAACCTCTTACATATTCCTTTACACTCCTTACAAAAGTGTACTTTTGGCCCTTCACAAATTCCCACACAAGATTCCATTTACTTTATACAATTCCTATACACCTTTCTCATACACCAATACATACACTTCCCTATACACACATACACTCTTTTCTACACACATCTTTATATTCAAAATACACACACTTCACTCACATATCTCTCTTCACACACACAAGGCTCCCGATCATATCAATCTTTAACATTCCTTACACATACAACTCACTCCTTATACACATCCGATACTTACAACATATATATTATACTCCCAACACCTTTATTTACAAAATACACACACTACTCAAAACCATCCCATTCTCTACACACTTTAGGCTCCCCATAACATCCCTACTTACATATTCCCTTACACACATCTCTTCACTCTTACACAATCCAACTCATACTCTACACACTCTTCATCTCAACCATTCATTCTCTTACAACACATCTCAACCATGCATTTCTCCTTTCTCCTCAAGAAATGGAATATTCTTTGGAATATGCATCTCTTAACCTAACCATGGTTTAGTCCTAACCCAACTATGGTTAGTTCTCTACACTTAACCTTGGTTAACTCTTAACCACACCAAGGATGGAATATTCCCTTGGATATGCTTCTCTAAACCCAACCATAGTTCACATCTAACCAAACTATGGTTACTTCTCAACTTACCTCATTCTCACCCAACCATGGTTAACTCTTAACCACACCAAGGATGGAACATTCCCTTGGACACACCCTCTAACCTAACCATGGTTTATTCTTTATACACTTCTTTCCAAACCTAACCATGGTTACTTCTTAACCCAACCTCTCACACTCTTCCCTTTAGAGGAATATCCCATGGCATATTCTTTCTCTCTTTTCTATGCCATATGAGGAATACCCATTCTACCCCTACTCAATTATCTCTTCTACTCTTTCTATCTTTGATAATTGATTTCTAATAAACACTTCACAAAACATTTTCCAAATTGGCTATTTGAGTTGGTAAACCTTAGATTGATTAATGATAAGGTTTAGTGTGTGAAGTACAATTGGGGGTTTAGCAAGGGTAGGTATTTACAAGACCAACACCCAACATTTGGGAATATTTCATAGGGCCTGGCGCGCCACCCGCGCGTTGACACGTGGGCGACGCGCCGGCCTTAGTAAAATATTCCCAATTTTGGGTCTTGGCCTATAAATACCCCCTTGCCTCTTGTATTCCTCACCCCTTGCCATTATTCTTTCTCTCTATATTATTTCTCTCTAATCCTCTAATTCTCTCTTGTGTTCTTAGTTAATGACATTAACATCTTTGAAAGAACACATCTCATTGCAAGGGAAGAATCACAAGAACCTAATCCACTCTTGTGATTGTGGCGATGGTCTTCTTCTCATACCCTTTCTATTACAATCGAGTCTCTAGGTTAAGTTAGGACTTGGTTGAACAAAAACTTATTCAGTCATTCAATTAGATCATTGAGGATCTAGTTGGGGTTTGATACTTCCGGGTGGAAGTTTTGGTTGTGGTCTAGGTGACCAAGTGTAAGTCGAATCACGAGATTCTTTAAGGTGGTTTCCGAGGTCGGAATACTGTGGGAGTAACTCCTTCTTTGTGAGCATCGATATTGGTGAATATCAGTGGAGTGAATTGTAACGGTTTTTAGTCCACAGAAAGGATTATACTAGTGAATAGTATTGGTGTCGTGGATTCGCAACTGGACGTACGGATGGTATAAACCCCCCCATCCCGAACCAGTATATATCGTTGTGTTCTTTACTTGCTTTATATACTTTGGTTGAGTTTGTGGTTGTTGGATTATTGTACAACCACTTGAGGTTCATCTTAGTTACTTCTAAAACACGTGGTTCTCAAGCACCCATTGCAAAACATGAAACCACAAAACAATTTTACAAACCGGTTTCAAGTAATGGACTTAGGTACACTAAAACTAGAGTCAACCAAAGACCACTTCTACCAACACCCAATTTGATGCCTTCAACTTCATACAACCAAAGACGTCCATTTCAAAACAAACCTAACTTACCCAAACGACCTTCATTTTAAAAGAGAAAAATTTCATTCAACAACCGGAGGTCTTGATTCGCCTCAAACGGTCAGATAATTATTGGTTAACCACTTGTGAATGGTCAACTATAATAGTCAAACAGCTGAGGCAAATGCTTCCGTGGAATACAGTGTTTCCCCGGATCGTAATGTCCCAACGAGGTGTGCGATGTTTTATTAAAAACGAATCTGTGATCGAGTGAATGTGAACAGGAAAGGGTATAAGTGTGTGTGTGTGTTTAAACTAGGGTTTTATAACTTAAAATAACTTATATAAACTATATGAACAGTTACGTGAAACCTAGGTATCTAAAACATTTTAAAAGTACACCAAATTAAAAATCAGACGCGACTGCGTACTGAGAAAGATGTGAGTTTTAAGAAAAATAAACTAAAAGGGTTAAAAATGAAAATTCTATAAACTTAAACTTAAAATAAAATAAAATTAAAAAGAAAACTATTTTTTAGATTATTTTATTATTTATTATTAATTATTTAATTAAAAACTATTTAACTATTTAATTAAAACTAATTTAAATCAAACTAAAAATTATAAATACTACAAATTAAACTAAAAACTTGTAAAAATAATTTCTAAACTTAAAAATGAACTTGAAGAAAGTATAAAAAATAAAAATAAATGTTTTTGTCTTTTTATAGATTTTCTATTAATTAAAAACTATATATATTAATTAAACTAATTAAACTATTTTAAATTACAAATAATACTAAAATGACTTAGAAAATTATGAAAAAATTTATAAAACTATTTTATAACTTATAAAAGCTAGGAAAAATATAAAAACTAGGGTTTACCTTATAAAAATTAATTATGCTATTTAAAACTTAATTATTGATTAATTATTAATTAAACTAATTTTAAATCTAATAAATATCAAATGACAATATAAAAATCTGAGAAAATTATTAAAAATACTTTAACCAACAAGGAAATTAATAAAAATATAAAAACACAACTTTCTTAATAAAAACTAAAAATGAAAATTAAAATTAAATTAAATTAAATAGAAACTATCACTTATTTTTATATTTGTTTTTCTGGATTTTTCTTTTACAAAACTATATTATACTTAAAAATAAACAACTTTTGTGAAAACAACTAATTTATAACTTATTAATAAGCTGTGTGTAAGCTTATTAGTGTGACAGTTGACCATAGTTGACCTAACAAGCAAATAAGCTCAACTGAGCTTGTGTGGGACCCACTATGGTGAAATCTAGTTCCTCTGACTTATGTGAACTTGTTTGAGCAGGATTCTACCAAATAAGTAGCTTAAATAAGCCACAACACACAAATAAGCAGTTTGCTTAATGTGGTTCTGAGTCAGATTAGGGACAGACTTAAGAAGTAAATTCAGGTGGGGTCCACAGTGATTCAGGTCAAAATATTGGTCAACCCTAAGAGTCTGGTAGGAGGGGGGTTCAAAGATACAAGGGTTGAGGTGTGGGGCCCACTGAGGTGGCCAAAAAACACACCCTAAGGTGGCTGAGTGGTGGTGACCTGCTGATGCAGGGGAGCCCCCTTGCCCTGCAAGTATGTTTGGACCAAGCTGGGGCCTACTAGAAAATTACTAAAAATAAAAGGGTACTGAGGCCTTGAAGTTGAGGTGGTAGACAACAAGTAAGATCAAATTTCAAGTCCTAAATCCTTATACAAAATTCAAAACAATTTCCCTAATATTTGGAAAAAACTAAGCAACCTACAATTTTGACTTTTGATTTTTTTGATTACTTTGACTAACTTGAGTTTTAATCTAGATTTCTGAACTGAATTGAAATTGTTACACTATAATAAGACTTAATTAAGCTAGGTTAACTATTTATGAGCTGATATGAGACTTGTGCCACACTAAAATCCACACAGTGAATCACTATAAGTGATTCAAAGTTGAGTTTGACTTTCTACTGAATTAGGGTCAGATTTTATGATTGTTCTAAGTCATTAGGACCTAATATGACATATGTAGACCAGAAATAACAACAATTGCAAGCTAAAACTAATGTTAACAAGTTAATCCAAACAACCTCTTAAATGACAGATTTAAATAAAATATGACTAAGATGTAACCAAAGCACAATCTACTGATTCATATTCATCTAATAAGCAATTAATAAGCTAAATGAACACAGAATACCAACTGCAAGTACTTGTATACTACAATAATAAAAATCAAAATAGAAGCTTACAATTGAATTTTCACTGAAAACATGGAGCCAAGGACTGTGAACCACCTAACAACCTTCCACAAGGTTTCTAATACCAAAATAATCCAAATCACACCCTGCTCAGTCCCCTTCTTGTTCTTCCCTCTGTTTTTTTATTTTTCTCTATTTAATTTATTATTTTTGGTAATTTTTTATTTATTGCTAAACAAACAATTAAGGTTTTTCTAAAACTTATTTAATCTTTGTCAGAGCTTATATTAGCTTATGAATTGCCTTAACAAAAACTAACAATAACACTTTTAACTTTTTGTGATCTTTGAAATAAGGAAAAATTGCATAACTGAGATACACACTGAAACTTGAAATTGAGATTTAATACAGTTTAAATTACAATAAGATAACAGGATACAAGCTTTTGAAATTGAAAATTACAACTAGTTTGGAGTTTTTACTAACTACGATTATACTAATCCTAAATTACACTAATACTCTATCATCTCTGCTTCATTCTTGATATATAGATGATAATAAGGGTCCTTGTAGCTTTCCAAGACTTTCCCATCAATCTCCATCCGTTGATATAGTCAAATCAATCCACACCGTTTAAATATGCTTTTCGCGCCAAAAAAGTCATGGGGGTACTGTGTTTGCGTGGAGAGGTTTTCAAGGGGTTTGGAAGGTTGTGTGAGGTGGAGGGCAGTGGGTAGGCAAGTGGGGTTTTAGGTGGAAGGCCAGGTGATGGTAATACCACCCTGGTTTTGGTTTGCAGTGGAGAGGGGAAAGGGATGAACAGTGGAGGCGGTATAAGGTGGGGGTTGGCCAGTTTGACCGGGTATTATTTATTTAAGGGATTGGGCTGGGTAATTTTGGGCTTGGGGTTTTAATAAAAGGGTGGGCTTGGTATTGTTTGGGTTTAGTTTGGATTTGGTTTGGTTTTTGGTTTAATAATAACATAGGGTCCGTTTGGTTTATGTAACATAGGGACCAATTTTGTAATTTTGGAAAATTATAGGGACTAAAAATGTAAATTCCCATAAGAAATCATAAGGACCTATTTTGTCATAAATGAATAGTACACGGGTATTTTTGATATATTTCACTTTTGAAATATCCGAGGACTATTTTTTGCCAAACTTGAAACTTCAGGGACCAAATATGTCATTTCACCAAACTTATCACCCAAGGACCATTCTTGTAAAAGATTATTAGTACAAGGACCAATATTTATTTTTCTCAAAGTTTTTACATCCCAGGGACCATTTATGTCAATTTCCAAAGTACATGGACTAAACTTGTAATTTTATGAAACTTTGCACCAAAGGACTAAATATGTAACTTTATGATTAAAAAGGACCTTTGATGATTTTTTCATGTTTTAAGAATAACCAGGGACTAGTTTTGCCAATTTATGAAACTTGAGGGACAGAAACTGCCAATTATGCAAACTTTGTACGTTTTTCATCTGTTTTTGCTTATTTTGCATTTGAAACATATAAAACACACTTCTAAGATATTTTCAGTATTTTAATGCATATTTGAGTGTTTTTGTATGTTTTGGCAGTTCAGATTGGTATAAAATGATGAGTATTTAGACACTCATCAATCCCCCACACTAAACTATTGCTAGTCCCTAGCAATCTTTTGAGAAAAACTTAATGTTTACCAAAAGCCATCACTTCTGGAGTAGCCAGATGTAAGAACTGTGGTACATCTGATAACCATGTGATTTTGAGCAAACCACCAGCTGTCAACGGATTTGATTTGTCTTTACCAAAAGCCGTTTGCTTCTGGACTAGCCAACTCTTGATGGAATAGTCAACATCTTGGTGAGCTGATTACCAATTATGGTTTTTCCACTGCCTTTACCACAAGCCATAATCTTGCGGGCTAGCCAACTCATTCGCTTTTTAGGATATGGCGAGTTGAGGTACCATACAATTTTGGGCAAATTGCAAGCCATAAACGGATTTGAGTTATCTTTACCAAGAACCGTTTGCTCCTGGATTAGCCAATCCTTATGTGGGTTAGACATGGCGGACTGATAACCATTTATTGAGTTCTAAGTGAGAAAAAAATTTTAAAATTTTGGCTAAAATGGGGGTTCTTGATGGAACATGTGTTTAAATTCGTTAGAATAACGAATCTCCCCCCACACTTAGAACTGTATATTGTCCTCAATATTCAAAGTACCGGGTGTTAAACCAACATTTAGAACGTAAGAAGAAAATATTCCAAAGCCTTTATTTAAGTTTATGTACACACACATTTTTTTTGAGAGAATATATACATATATACAACATGTGGGTTAGTATTTCCCCCACACTTAGGGTGAAAACCCCGTATGCATGCTACTGTTTTTGATTACCGAGTCGCTAGCTTGACTCGACCCCGAATTCATTTGTCCATAGGGAAGCATGATGTGGAAGAGACAATCTGCATCGGACTTTCATTCAAGATATTTGGATAAACATTTGAAGCACCTGAAAGTTCCACTCCGATGAGACATAATGACACCCGGCTTACAAATGATACATGAAAATGCCGGGGTCAAAGATAGTGTCCTCATTCCCGAAGGAGTGAAGAACAGGAGAAATCACCTGGTAGGTGAAGGAAAGTAGGGAGATCTGAATAGCAATTAAGATAAGAACTTCCTCCTCAAGAAATGCATATTCAAGTGGAGGAGGCAAGTCCTTAAGCTTGATCTCAGGAAATTTATCAGTTTCCTCAACTGATTTGATTTCCTCATTATGAAGTTGTTTGGTTGGAAGAAGAGGGGGAAATGGATCTTCGTTTAACAAACTTTCTAGAAAAAGAATGTCCCCCTCAGGATCAAGATAGTTATCATCAACTTCGTATGAAATTGAACTATCTTCAGTCATAAAAGCCTCGAATTCGTCCAAATCATTTTCACTTTCCGGAGGAAGTGGTTTGATCTGAGTGAGTTCAAACGCAGGATGATGAGTAGGTAAGAATTCTAACTCTCTCAAATCCGCTTCAAAGTCAAAGACTTCATTTTCATCCCTTGGTGGGATGGGATCCATATGAGAGAGTTCATCAGCGAACTCTTCAAGAAGATAGTCAACATTAGACTCGGGAAGTGATGCATCAACAAATTCGATGTCTCCATAAGATAAACAATCATTACTGGAATCAGAGACAGTCTTAATTTGTTCATTTGGATTATCAGGGGGAGTAGGAATATCACACATAAAATCAAAAGTCCCCTGTGACTCTCTCGGGATTGGGACAAGGTTCTCAACACTAGACTTTATGAATTCGTCCGATTCCTTTGCAGGAATTGTGTCAAGATGCTCGTCCCCCATGCTCAGAGATTGAGTAGGAACCTCGGGTGTGATAACATCATACAGAGGGAGCTGAGAAGGACTAGCAGTAATGGATTCTACAAGTTCCATTATTTCAACTGCTGGTGATTCAGTTATATTCTTTTCTCCCTGTATATCCATGGAAGAAGTCTCAACTGATGAACTTGATGAGGTATCATCACTTTCATCATCTTCATCGAGAAGAGCAGCATTTTGAAATTTGATACGTGTTATGGCTGCATGTTCTAAGACTAGTAACTCTTCCATGCTTCTTTCGTCTCTAGCAACACGTTCTTCAGCAAGTAATTCCGCGATAGATTTATCACAAGAATATGGAATGAGTGGAGACTGTGGGGGTGTGAATGTGTCAAAACCGTATGTATCAGAACTAGAACAATGTTCAGGTTTATAATACGGTTGACATCTGAAATCAGCATGAGGACCCCCACAACGTACACAAGAAGAACTTGGTGCATTGTGAAACGACATATTAGCCAACTCCTCCTTAATGTCTTTAATTTTCTCAAGAACCTTTATATAAGGGTCTTGCTGGATATGAGGAGTTGCTTGAATTATTTGGCACTGTGGAGGTGGGTCTTGAAACGAATAGTCATAATTGTTACAAGGAAATAGATTCCTTGTTTGACAATCAGAGCTAAAGTGTGGACCTCCACAGTACTCACAACAGTTGAACTGATGTGGTTGTGAGTCGTATGTGTTTGAGTCATAATTGTTATTAGGAACCTGCTTATAGACAAGCGTGCTTCCTGATTGACAATCAGAACTGTAGTGTGAACCACCACAGTACTCACAACAGTTAAACTGCTGAGTCTGGCTTGGTGTATTTTGATACGAAGCATCATTGAGATTTGGATAATATGATTCTTGCTCGTATGAATGTGATAGGTAGTTGGAAAAATTTGAGGAGTCGTTGAATGAGTTTTGATTAGGATCATAAGCAAATGAATTACTCGATCCACAAAACAAACAACTCCCTTCTCGAATATCATTACCACATTGTTCACATGTACACCAACGACATGGAAAACCGAAAAGCGGCTCACCACAACCGACACAAGGAACAAAATCTGGAGGTGGGACAAGTGGTGTGCTCTGAGAGCTAGGAATTTCCACCACTTCCGTTATGGTCTCTGGTTTTTGTTTTTGATAATTGTGAAGATTAGGCAAATCGTTCTTTTCAGTCACCGCCTTAAGCTCTTTACGTTTGCTTGACAAACTTTTAACCGTAAACCGTGAAAGGTTAGGATCAATTGTGAGCTTAGATTCTTGGACAACCGTAGGTTGGATGTATTTAGCACTTTCATTGTCAGAGGAAAGTACAGGGTCCTTTGTTACCCTGGTTTCTCGTTCCATTTCCCTCACTGGAGAGGGAATATGAAACGACTGGAGAGGGAATATGAAACGATGGTCCATCTTAATCAACACGAATTCTAGACATTTTGGACAAGGCTTGAAGTTTTTCAAGCGTTAATAAGAATTCGAGTTCGATAGATGCCATAAGAATATAGAAGTTAGAATTAAATGGATAGAGGGTAAAGAGCTAAAGAATCAAAAAAGGTAAGAGAGAAAAGATGGATATTTTTGTGGTTTTAGATAAATATATTATAAAAATAAGAAAGAAAATATTTTTGGATTTTTGTTTTTGATGAAAATATGGACAAGGATGGTAAATATACAAAGGATGTATATTCAACAATCACTAATGCGACAAATTCATATTAGAATAAGCGCACAACCTCCCCGGCAGCGGCGCCAAATTTTGATTCGCCTCAAACGGTCAGATAATTATTGGTCAACCACTTGTGAATGGTCAACTATAGTAGTCAAACAGCTGAGGTAAATGCTTCCGTGGAATACAGTGTTTCCCCGGGTCGTAATGTCCCAACGAGGTGTGCGATGTTTTATTAAAAACGAATCTGTGATAGAGTGAATGTGAACAGGAAAGGGTATAAGTGTGTGTGTGTGTGTGTTTACACTAGGGTTTTGTAACTTAAAATAACTTATATAAACTATATGAACAGTTACGTGAAACCTAGGTATCTAAAACGTTTTAAAAGTACACCAAATTAAAAATCAGACACGACTGCGTACTGAGAAAAAGGTGAGTTTTAAGAAAAATAAACTAAAGGGGTTAAAAATGAAAATTCTATAAACTTAAACTTAAAATAAAATTAAATTAAAAAGAAAACTCTTTTTTAGATTAGTTTATTATTTATTATTAATTATTTAATTAAAAACTATTTAACTATTTAATTAAAACTAATTTAAATCAAACTAAAAATTATAAATATTACAAATTAAACTAAAAACTTGTAAAAATAATTTCTAAACTTAAAAATGAACTTGAAGAAAGTATAAAAAATAAAAATAAATGTTTTTGTCTTTTTATTGATTTTCTATTAATTAAAAACTATATATATTAATTAAACTAATTAAACTATTGTAAATTACAAATAATACTAAAATGACTTAGAAAATTATGAAAAAATTTACAAAACTATTTTATAACTTATAAAAGCTAGGAAAAGTATAAAAACTAGGGTTTACCTTATAAAAATTAATTATGCTATTTAAAACTTAATTATTGATTAATTATTAATTAAACTAATTTTAAATCTAATAAATATCAAATGACAGTATAAAAATCTGAGAAAATTATTAAAAATACTTTAACCAACAAGGAAATTAATAAAAATATAAAAACACAACTTTCTTAATAAAAATCTAAAAATGAAAATTAAAATTAAATTAAATTAAATAGAAACTATCACTTATTTTTATGTTTGTTTTTCTGGATTTTTCTTTTAAAAAACTATATTATACTTAAAAATAAACAACTTTTGTGAAAACAACTAATTTATAACTTATTAATAAGCTGTGTGTAAGCTTATTAGTGTGACAGTTGACCATAGTTGACCAAACAAGCAAATAAGCTCAACTGAGCTTGTGTGGGACCCACTATGGTGAAATCTAGTTCCTCTGAATTATGTGAACTTGTTTGAGCAGGATTCTACCAAATAAGTAGCTTAAATAAGCCACAACACACAAATAAGCAGTTTGCTTAATGTGGTTCTGAGTCAGATTAGGGACAGACTTGAGCAGCAAATTCAGGTGGGGTCCACAGTGATTCAGGTCAAAATATTCATCAACCCTAAGAGTCTGGTAGGAGGGGGGTTCAAAGATACAAGGGTTGAGGTGTGGGGCCCACTGAGGTGGCCAAAAAACACACCCTAAGGTGGCTGAGTGGTGGTGACCTGCTGATGCAGGGGAGCCCCCTTGCCCTGCAAGTATGTTTGGACCTAGCTGGGGCCCACTAGAAAATTACTAAAAATAAAAGGGTACTGAGACCTTGAAGTTGAGGTGGTAGACAACAAGTAAGATCAAATTTCAAGTCCTAAATCCTTATACAAAATTCAAAACAATTTCCCTAATATTTGGAAAAAACTGAGCAACCTACAATTTTGACTTTTGATTTTTTTGATTACTTTGACTATCTTGAGTTTTAATCTAGATTTATGAACTGAATTGAAATTGTTACACTATAATAAGACTTAATTAAGCTAGGTTAACTATTTATGAGCTGATATGAGACTTGTGCCACACTAAAATCAACACAGTGAATCACTATAAGTGATTCAAAGTTGAGTTTGACTTTCTACTGAATTAGGGTTAGATTTTGTGATTGTTCTAAGTCATTAGGACCTAATATGACATATGTAGACCAGAAATAACAACAATTGCAAGCTAGAACTAATGTTAACAAGTTAATCCAAACAACCTCTTAAATGGCAGATTTAAATGAAATATGACTAAGATGTAACCAAAGCACAATCTACTGATTCATATTCATCTAATAAGCAATTAAAAGCTAAATGAACATAGAATACCAACTGCAAGTACTTGTATACTACAATAATAAAAATCAAAATAAAAGCTTACAATTGAATTTTCACTGAGAACATGGAGCCAAGGACTGTGAACCACCTAACAACCTTCCACAAGGTTTCTAATACCAAAATAATCCAAATCACACCCTGCTCAGTCCCCTTCTTGTTCTTCCCTCTATTTTTTTATTTTTCTCTATTTAATTTATTATTTTTGGTAATTTTTTATTTATTGCTAAACAAACAATTAAGGTTTTTCTAAAACTTATTTAATCTTTGTCAGAGCTTATATTAGCTTATGAATTGCCTTAACAACAACTAACAATAACACTTTTAACTTTTTGTGATCTTTGAAATAAGGAAAAATTGCATAACTGAGATACACACTGAAACTTGAAATTGAGATTTAATACAGTTTAAATTACAATAAGATAACAGGATACAAGCTTTTGAAATTGAAAATTACAACTAGTTTGGAGTTTTTACTAACTACGATTATACTAATCCTAAATTACACTAATACTCTATCATCTCTGCTTCATTCTTGATATATAGATGATAATAAGGGTCCTTGCAGCTTTCCAAGACTTTCCCATCAATCTCCATCCGTTGATATAGTCAAATCAATCCACACCGTTTAAATATGCTTTTCGCGCCAAAAAAGTCATGGGGGTACTGTGTTTGCGTGGAGAGGTTTTCAAGGGGTTTGGAAGGTTGTGTGAGGTGGAGGGCAGTGGGTAGGCAAGTGGGGGTTGAGGTGGAAGGCCAGGTGGTGGTAATACCACCCTGGTTTTGGTTTGCAGTGGAGAGGGGAAAGGGATGAACAGTGGAGGCGGTATAAGGTGGGGGTAGACCAGTTTGACCGGGTATTATTTATTTAAGGGATTGGGCTGGGTAATTTTGGGCTTGGGGTTTTAATAAAAGGGTAGGCTTGGTATTGTTTGGTTTAGTTTGGATTTGGTTTGGTTTTTGGTTTAATAATAACATAGGGTCCGTTTGGTTTATGTAACATAGGGACCAATTTTGTAATTTTGGAAAATTATAGGGACTCAAAATGTAAATTCCCATAAGAAATCATAAGGACATATTTTGTCATAAATGAATAGTACACGGGTATTTTTGATATATTTCACTTTTGAAATATCCGAGGACTATTTTTTGCCAAACTTGAAACTTCAGGGACCAAATATGTCATTTCACCAAACTTATCACCCAAGGACCATTCTTGCAAAAGATTATTAGTAGAGGGACCAATATTTATTTTTCTCAAAGTTTTTACATCCCAGGGACCATTTATGTCAATTTCCAAAGTACAGGGACTAAACTTGTAATTTTATGAAACTTTGCACCAAAGGACTAAATATGTAACTTTATGATTAAAAAGGACCTTTTATGATTTTTTCATGTTTTAAGAATAACCAGGGACTAGTTCTGCCAATTTATGAAACTTGAGGGACAGAAACTGCCAATTATGCAAACTTTGTACGTTTTTCATCTGTTTTTGCTTATTTTGCATTTGAAACATATAAAACATACTTCTAAGATATTTTCAGTATTTTAATGCATATTTGAGTGTTTTTGTATGTTTTGGCAGTTCAGATTGGTATAAAATGATGAGTATTTAGACACTCATCAGGTCTTCACATCATCAACCATATAACTCATCTCAAAGGAGAGACAACTCCTACCTAAACCAAAGATATTTTAGACCGAACATTTATCAAAAAATTAGACCAAGGTTTCAACACCAAAGTAATTTTCAAAATATCATTGGTCTATGTTCTGAAGGTATGATCTTGAAACACTTAGTGTCCTACTTCAAGACCCAAGGATGTTCAACTTAGGAATGTTTTATACTAACCACAATGGACCCAACAAACATTGGGGACCAAGTTTTTGAGTTATATGTTTATTAGGTATAAAATTGAACCGACCTATCATATTGTTGAAAGGGGTTGCTCCAAGCACATGATCGAAGTAGAAGATTATTTTAGTGTACATAAGTAACCTTTGAGGAAAGGTCATTGGTAGTCTAAACATCAATGGTGGATTTTTATCGCGTGGTCATGAAACAAAAGTCATCTATTAAAATCGAGATAAGTTTTCCTTTGTGATTATTAATCTTTAAGTGTTTTATATGTTAGTTGTCAAAAATGCTATGTGAACTTGTTTGATGCTAGGTAGCTTATTTTGTCATAACATGAAATTTAGGAGAACTTAAGAAAACTAAAGGCGATTAACACAAACTCGAATTAAACTTGCATGCTATGTGCTTAGTAAATATAATTATGTGCTTGCATAATTCATAACTTGAACACATCATAGTCTAAGTCTTAGATCTCTAAGGACACATAAAAATAATCAACAACTAAAACCAAAAGAAGAAATTAAGTTTTAGAAGTTGCTTTAGTATTTTGATCATAATTTCTTCATCCGAACTCCAATTTAGTTGATACAAAAGGCCACAGAAAGAAAAAAAAGAGATCTACATGTTGAGAGTGTTTTGGAGACAGTACCTGGCATGTTGGCCACGCGTTGACGCGCTAGCGACGCGCCAGACACTGTTTAGTTTTTGCTAATTTTTTTGAAAAACTTTCGTCTTGTGTACATAATCTCTAAAACTTGTTTTCCATACTCCATTGGAACCTTATTAGGCCTTTATAAATATAGAACAAGCTAACAAATAACTAGAAATAGGAATACGTCACCCACATTAGAAATTAATGTCTCGGAAGAAGGCTTTCCTAAGAGTGTCAAAAAGGTTAAGCGTGATTCCATGGAACAAGTAATTGGTGTCTTAAATAGGAGAACACTTGGGTCAAAGACTAAACAAGATTAAGATTTTAGCATGACATTTTCAAAACTCCAAATTTCTTGTGTTTAGTTTTGGGAGTACATGGTTGATCTGCACCATAGGAGATCAACCCCTTAAGATAAATTAGTTAAATGTCTAGTTGGTCATTTGCAAGGTCCTTTTGAGTGCTCTTAAAGATTATGTGCTTATGTGGCTAGGATTTATGTGAAGGCATGGAAGGAAATACAAACAAGTGTTTTCCGAGAACAAATATATCTATCAATTCATTACTCAAACAATGATTGATAATATCCTAGATTCTACATGTCTATACTATGTGTTATGAATGATTGGTGGTAAACAATCAGAAAATATCAACCAAGTAATGGTCAACAAGTCAAACAGTCTAAACCAATACTCCGTGGAGTGTAGAGTCTCCCCGGGTCGTTAGAACCCAACGAGGCGTGAAATCTGAAATAAGACGACTTTGAGATCAGTTGAAATGAACAGGAAAAGGGTTCAAGTGATTATACTACTGAAATATAAGTGAAAATAGCTTTGATAAGCTATATCAACTAATACGTGAAATCAGATAATCATAAATTTAAAGGAACTGGAAAACGCGTACGTTTAATATTTAAACGTAAACATATGAAACAAAAACGATTTTAACTACAGTAGGAATTTGCATGCCTTAGGGGCTTAAATACAAATTAAATAAACTTAAAATATTTATTTTATAATTACTAATTTATTTTAAAAGTTAAAAAAACCTAAAAATGTAAAAAGATATAAAAATGTATGTTTAAATTTAAATAAACGTAAACGTACGAAACTAAACGTGAATTCTGTCAAATATAACTCCCAAAAATGTGAAAATTATATTTTTGGAATCCTCAAAGTAAAAGAAAATTTATTAGAAATTTAAAATTATTTTTATAACTATTTAATTAATTATTATTAATTAATTACCATTTCAATTATTTATAATACACCAATAAATAAGAAAATGTGAAATAAGCCTAGAAATATAAAATTAAAACTTAGAAAAATCTAAAATATTATATTTTTCACACTATTTATCTAATTATTATTAATTAATTATTAATTAACTAATTAAACTGATTTAAATTATTACAAATACTAAAAAGACTTAGATAATTAAGAAGATTTTTATAAATCTAATTAACCATCACAGGAATCTTAAAAAATTATAAAAAGTTGGTTTTATGTATTTTTAAACTAATTTACTAATTATTATTCTCATTATTAATTAATTACCAATTAAACTAATTATATTCTAAAAAATAGAAAATGAATAGTAGAAATTCTAGAAAAATTCCTAAAAATGTTTTAACTTATATAAAAGCTAGGAAAATTATAAAAACTAGGTGTTACTTAATAAAATCTAATTTTGCTATTTATTTCTTTAATATTAATTAAAAATTAATTAAACTAATATTAATTCTAAATATCATTAAATGACAAAGGAAAAATCCGGAAAAATTTATAAAAGTAACTTAATATAAAAGAAATTTAATAAAAATATAAAAATGCAAGAGTGCTTATAAATAAGCTGAAAAGAAAATAAAAAAGATAATTTCTATTAAATAGAAGCTATCACTATAATTAAATTTGGTTTTTTCTGTTTTTTTCTTTTTCTAAACTATTTAATATCTAAAATTAAGAGACTTTTGTAAAAACAACTAGTTTAGAACTCAAAAATAAGCACTGTGAGTGCTTATTAGCTTGACAGTTGACTTTAGTTGACCAAACTAGGAATTAAGCTCAAATGAGCTTAAGTGGGGTCCACCAGGGTGGATTCTGATTCAAATTTGTTGTTTGGATATGTTTAAGCTAGAATTTATCAAATAAGCTCACAGGATAAGCCCATAAGCCAAAATAAGCACTTTGTTTTCTTATTGAACACAGAAAAATGGGACAGAGATTTTGGGTTAATTAAGGTGGCTCCCAGGGAGCTTAAGCTCACAATCTTGCTCAAAACAGGAAGGTGGCTAGGAGGGGGGTTGAAGGAACCCACTTGGGGCCTGTGGGACCCACTGAGTTGCTCAGAAACAACCACCAAAGTGGTGGTGGTGGTGGTGCAATGACTGTGCATAGGGGAGGTACTTCCCCTGCAAGTGATTTTGAGACAGTATAACTAGCACACAAAAATTCACAAAATGGTAATGGTGATAGGATTCCAAAGTTTAGGTGATAGAATACTTTCCCTGAGAAGCACAAGGTCTAGATCCTAACTGAAAATTCTAAACAATTATTGCAAAAAATGGGATTTCCTGAGAAAGGTAAATTTGACTTTTTTAGTAAAACCTAATATTTGACTTATATGAACTTAGATCTTAATCTACTGACTTATTATGATGTATTAGGTTACTTAGATATGAATTTAAGCTATATCACCAACTAATAAGCTGATATGCAGATTATGGTTCTAAATATCTTACTAGTGCACAAGTGAGATGTGATTAATAGTTATTTTGACTTTTGAACAAATAAGGTATAGATTTTATGACCTATATGAACTAGTGAAACCTAATGTGACATGTTATCTTATCAAATAACAACAGAAACATGCTTGAACTCAGAGATATCCTCTGATCCAAACACACCTTTAAAATCCTTGATTTTAGTTTTCTAAAGCAATTGATTACTAGACACTTTGAAACTGCTTTCAAACAACTTATTTAGATCCTAGATGCTTAAATGAGTACAGAAACAAAGGATTGAACCACAAATACCTAAAAAACCAAGAAAAGATTTAAAAGACAGTTGAAATTGAGATTTTAAGTTAAATGAGTTCTAATAACCTACTACCTAATTTTAAGTTATAATATGCTTAGTTAACACTTAATAAGTACAGAAACATACAAACAAGTACAGAATAAGCATTTGAATAGTGAAAAGTTAAAATGAGAAAATAAGCTTACAATTAGCTTTCCTGCCAAAGACCAAGAACCATAACCTGAGAACACACCTATAAGCTTTCTGTGGAAAACTAGAAGGGGGGTTGAATAGTTTTACGTCGTTTTTAAATTGTTATAAAAATTTTTCTTAAAGTTTTCTTTGTTTTATAAAATATAGATTCGATGCTATATGAAATCAAGTCATGCACAATATGAACAACACAAAGTATGTACGATAAAGCAATAATAACGTAAGTAAATGAATAGATAAGAGTTGGAAAGATCGAACCGAGAGACAAGCTCCCTTATGGCGGAGAAAACCTTACACACCCACTCCCCGAGCACTTAACTCGACTACAAGGTCACCTTCCTTGCCCTACTCCACTCCCCGAGCACTTAACTCGAGAGTTTTCTTCACTATATCAACAAGCTCCCTTATGGCGGAGAAAACCTTACACACCAATTTACACACCACAATATCTTCACAACTTAATCACAACTTCTACACAACTAGTTCACACCTATTCACTACTTAATCACACCACTTCTTCACACCAATCTTCTACACACCATTCTTCTTCACACCTATTCTTCTACACACCAATCTTCTTCACACCTATTCTCCTATACACCAATCTTCTTCCTGACTTATCTACTTCACAACTATTCTTCTAACCAATCACACTATATATCAAACTACACTATCTTCTAACAAATATTTACAACTAATCACACAATGAAATAATAACAATGATGATTCACTAACAACTTAGATGTGGAGATCACAACAAGTTGTAATACTTCTTGTCTTGAGGGATAGAAGTATTCTTCTCTTGCACTTGATGGAATGATATTTGGATCACTTTGAAACAAAGATTTAAAAATGTATGATCAAAGGATTTATAGATTGGAAATGAAGATCTAGAACAGAAAGTTCTGTAGTGCAAAAGGTGAGGAAAAAATCCAGGTTTAAGGTGGTATTTATAGGCAACAGAATCTGACAGAGGAGCGTGGCCGGTCCCCTTAAATCATGGCCGACCCCCTTCAAATTAAGGGGACCGCCCTTTATAATTAAGGGGGCCGCCCAGCTGAAACAGCCAGATTCTTTGTCTTTTAGTGGGGAAAGTTTATTTGGTGGAAAACTAACTGATTTTTGTTAAAAATTTGAATTCATATATTTAGTATGAATAAAACATTTTTCTTTATTACCAAAAGTGTTTTTCAAAAATATATAATATGTTTATATAATTAAATAAACTTTGTATTAGTTAATTAAATACCCCTTTGATCATAGATTGCACTAAACACTTTGTTTATTCATACCTTAAGTGATTTGGATGTAAAGAGAAATATTAATCACTAAATACTTGTTTATGTCACAAGTTTTAGTTCTATGAGTTTATATTTTGTGATAATTAAAACATAAAGATATTGATAATATTTTAATAATGTTTTTAGGCATTATTTATGTCAACACTTTCCACTAAGCCTCTAAACCAGGGGCAATCCATTATTTCCCCTGCTCCTTCCTTCTTTCTTGATCTTCATTGATTTTTTATTTTTTTTCTATTTTTCTTGATTTTTTTTTTATATTTTTGAGTTTTATAAGGAATACTAGTTTTAATGATTCTAATAACTTACAAAATCTATATAAGGAACTTATATGAGCTTATGAGTCCCTAATCAACACTTCTAACAATATTAAGATACTATTGAGTTTTTTGAAGTAAAATGGCATAAACTGAATTCAAAAGACAAAACTTGAAATTGATATTGAAAGTAACTTTTATTAACACTGAATTAACTTAACAAAAAGCTTAAAAGCTTGGAAATACACTGGAAAAGTAAATTTTACTAATACGAAACTAAGAAATTAAAATTACGCTAGATAACTTATTACAATGCCTCTCCTTCCTTCTTTATAGATCTTTATTGCTTCTTGTCGACCTCTGAATCTTTCCCACTACTTTAGAGCCATTAGATTCCATCAATTCATCAAAACCGTACATTTGGCATTTTGGCGCCAAAAGTACTTTTGAGCTGTAATAGTGGTTTGGAAGCAATTAAAGGATTTTGGAGTGATGTAGAGGTGGAGGGATCATTTTAGATAGTAGGTATGGGGCTGGGGTTGAGGTGTAAGGATTTCCCATGGCTGTTTTGTTTCTTAGTGGAGGGGAGTGGGAAGATGCAATAAATGTTGACTGTAGGGGTTGTGGATGTGGAAGGGTGAGCTGGTAAGTAGTATAGGTGGTGAGGTGGAGGTGATAGGTGGCCAAAACCATGGTGGTTTTGGTGTTATAGAGGGGAGGAGGGAGATGAACAGGGAAGGTGGTTTGGGAGGGAGTCAAACGGGGTCAAACCCCGTTTTATTATTAAAAGGGGTGCTTGTTGGGCTTATTGCTGGACCAGGCCAAAAAAAAGGGTGGGCTTGGTAAGGATTTGGTTTGGTTTTTTATTTATTAAGGGTCCGGATGGTTTGTGGTATTTAAGGCCCAAGGACCTAAAGTGTAATTTTGGATTTTATGGGGACTGAAGATGTAACTTTCCACAAGGTATCATAAGGACCAATTTTTGCCATGTATGAATAGTACAAGGCTTGAAATTATTAATTTACCATTTTTAAAACCTTAAGGACTATTTTTGACATTTTTCAAACTTGAGGGACTAAAGTTGTCATTTTGTAATTTTTAACTTTAAAGGACTAGTTTTGACAACTTATGAATCCCTAAGGACCTTTGATGATTTTTAACATGTTTTAAATTACCAGGGACTAGATTTGCCAATTTATGAAAGTTTGAGGACTGAAACTGTAAATTATGTAAACTTTGTTGTTTTTCATCAGTTTTCAATCCTTTTGCATAAAAACACAATCCAGGGATATTTTATGTATTTTAAGGCATTCCTGTGTGTTTTCAGATGTTTTTGCAGTCTAAATGTGACAAAAATGATGAGTATTTACACACTCATCAATCCCCCACACTAAACTATTGCAAGTCCCTAGCAATCTTTTAAGAAAATTTTAATGGATTTTTGTCTCTTTACCAAAAGCCATCACTTCTGGAGTAGCCAAATGTTTCAGTTCAAGTAAGAACTATGGTCCACTTGATAACCATGTGATTTTGAGCAAACCACAAGCTGTCAACGGATTTGTTTTGTCTTAACCAAACGCCGTTTGCTTCTGGACTAGCCAACTCTTGATGGACATAGTCGACATCTTTGTGAGCTGATTACCAATTATGGTTTTTGCCACTGCCTATACCACAAGCCATAATCTTGCGGGCTAGCCAACTCTTTCACTTTTTAGGATATGGCGAGTTGAGATACCATACAATTTTGGGTAAATTGTAAGCCATAAACGGTTTTGAGTTATCTTTACCAAGAGCAGTTTGCTCCTGGATTAGCCAGTTCTTATGTGGGTTAGACATGGTGGACTGATAACCATTTATTGCATTTCTAAGTGTGAAAAAACTTTAAATTTTGATCAAATGAGGGTGCTTGATGGAACATGTGTTTGAATTCGTGAGAATCCCCCCCTCCCCCCCCCCCCCCCCACACTTAGAAATGAATATTGCCCTCAATATTCAAAGCACCGGGTGTTAAACCGACACTTAGACCGTAAAAGGGAAATACTAATAACCTTCATTTTAGTCTATTTACATGTTTATTTATTTATTATTATTTTTTTATATATACATATATACAACATGTGGGGCATCTCCCCCACACTTGGGTGGTAGAAAGGAGAAAGAAGATAGAAATATGGGTGAAAACCCATATTGAGCTACTGTTTTTGATTACCGAGTCGCTAGCTTGACTCGACCCCGAATTTAATTGTCCTTGGGGAAAGTTTGGAGATCTGGGACAACCATGGATGGTATGACCTCTCCAAAGTAGTGTTTCAAACGATGCCTATTCACTTTAAAACATGGACCGTCAGTTTGGGATAACTCAACGGTACCATATGGATAAACCTTAGTGATAGTGAATGGGCCAGTCCAACGGGTTTTGAGTTTATCCGAGAAGATCTTTAATCTAGAATTAAAGACAAGGACTCGATCACCAATGTTAAAAACGCGGTTCTTTATTTTTGAGTCATGAATCTTCTTTGTCTTTTATTTATAGATTAAAGAGTTCTCGTAAGCCTGATCACGTAGTTCATTTAATTCATTCATTTGAACTTTTCGGTGATCACCCGCAGTTTTGAGGTCAAAGTTGGCATGTTTCAATGCCCAGTAGGCTTTTTGCTCAACTTCCATCGGAAGATGACATATATTTCCGTACACAAGCTTGTAAGACGTACACCCAACGGGTGTTTTATAAGCTGTACGAAAGGCCCATAGTGCGTCATCCAATTTATCCGACCAGGCAGCACGATTTTCTCCTACAGTCCTCTCAAGTATCCTTTTGATACCACGGTTTGAAACCTCCACTTGCCCACTTGTTTATGGGTGATACGTGGTAGAAAGACGGTGAGTTACACCATACTTTTGCATGACTTTGTCAAATTTGTCATTGCAGAAATGCGTACCGCAATCACTTATGATAGCACGTGGAGTTCCAAAACGGGCAAAAAGAGATTTTAGGAATTTCACAACCACTCGGGCATCATTTGTGGGTAAATGATGAGGCGAAAAATGATCCGTTTTTAGGGGGTCATTTAAGCCCGAATCCGACTTTATTTGATCAAATATTGCCCTAAATCGTTCCTTTTGTGATTTTAGGTACTTGGAGAGTGAATTCTGGAAAAGAAGCCATTTTGGACGTTTTTGGAGCATAAAAGTGAAGAAAACGGCAAAGTATCAATTTTCCATGCTGGAAACACTAGGTGACGGCGTCAAGAGTAATTCCTTGACGGCGTCAGACATCAAGAATAAAATACCGTAGTTGATGACGGCGTCAAAAGTCATCCTGACGGCGTCAAAAGGCCAAGAATAAAATACCGTGGTTGGTGACGGCGTCACATAGGCCGTCATAAGTAGATCAAGGCCGTCCGAGGAAGTATTTGGCGGCGAGGTGACGGCGTCACATGGTTGTCTTGATGCCGTCAGCCCAGTTTTCCTATATATAGTTTTCTAGTTTTTACATTAAAAAAGAGGGAAGTTTTGGAGAAACCCTAAAGACGAATTTGGTGCAACTTTTACAGGTTTTTCAAGGGTTCCAAACCCTTGATACCTTGCATTGTAATTGAGATAAGTGTTCTTCTAATTCAATCAATATGTCTATGTGTTGGTTGTCTATATCTTGTTCTTGTCTCAATTCAATTATGCTAGGCTAGATCTCCTTTGTGTTTGCTTAGATCTAATGAAACCTAGATGTTGATTATGTGTTGATTACTTGTTTATTCTTGTCTTGGATGAATGATTTTATATGTTAGGCTTAAGAAAACTGGCAGATCTCCAAATGGTAACATGCTTGAACGTCTTAAGAAACATGAACCGAGGCGTACTAGGTCTTTATTGGTTGTATTTAATGCATGAGCCACTGTTTACAATCCCTATAGTTGTGCTGGGTCATGGTGTAGGAGGAGATAAGAGCTCATAGAATTGGGGAGTTATGTATGCCACCCCATGAATGGTATTAAGGAATATGATCCGTCATCCACGCAATTATAACAAGTAATTAACGTGTAAAAGATATCTAGGGAGTAGTGAAGTCTAAGTAAACACAATTTCTCCAATTACTGCTCACAACCTTAGTATAATTAGTTTAATTTCATTTTCAGTATTTTATTTTGATTATATCTTAGTTTTGGGTTAGTTGAATAGCAACTAATTCCGCCCACTCTTTCAAAACCCGAGATTTTACTTGTTTTCTGAAAAACATAAAAAGACAAAAATAATCATCCCTCACCTTTAGAACTAGTAAACTAGGCTTTCTAATCCTAGCGACACTATTCCTAAGCTGAACGATCAATCCCCCGGTACTTGTCACTATACTATACTACAACGATCAGGTACACTGCCTGGTGGGGGTTGTAAGCTTCTCGAGATCCCTCGAGAGGTAAAGCCTGTTGCGATTCCCACGCATCAAGTTTTTGGCGCCGCAGCCCGGGGAATAGTTATTGTCTAGGTTAGGATTTCTTTTTATTAGGTCTACTTGCTAGATTCCTTTCTAGTAAGATTTTATTTTTATTTTTTAGGTCTTCTTTAGTATATCTTATTTCTTTGTGTCTTTGTTCGTAAATTGTTTCGATGGATAACAATAACATTAATCGTTTGATTCCTGTTATTCGTGTTTTTCGTCGTAGGATGTTCCTAATGCCCGCCCCACTTCCTTTAGCAGAAAATGAGAACCTGACCTCTCACCCAACCACCACTTTAACAATAATTCTGAGCTAGAAGAGTCTGATCATGATGATGATCGTAGGGCTAGTCCTTTTTACTATTCAGACTCCGATGAGGATCTTGATGATGGTGACGTGATTAATGAGGATAGAATGGAAGAGGAAATAAACCCTCTTAGGTATGTTGACCCTAGAACTAGGATTGAGTGTGATAGTTCATTTAACATGCAATTCCCTTGTAAGATTGGATTTAAGAGCTTTAACGCCTATCTCAACTCATCTCTTCCAATGAACATAATCTCACGTAATGAATACAATAAAATCATGGTAGATGAGTTAGAATACAAAGGGGAAAACATTATTGCTAAGGCAATACCAATGCATGTGTTTGTAGGAAGTTTGGTTTATCTTGTTGAGTTCATGGTTATGGAGAATCTAGGAGAGTTTATTGATAATAAATTGACCCAAATTGTGTTTGGAAAACCCTTCAAACGGTTGACCAACCTCGATGAAAAACTCATAGAATGGCTAATTACATTCTCGGATGGGGATGAAGATTTTGTTTATCAAATGCCCCGCGCACACCCTAGGTTCAAAGATTTTTCCATGGAAAAGTGTAGTAGGTATCCGCCCATGGAAATGCTAAGTGAGAATGATAAGAGAAAAGAGCTTAAATACACGCACGAAAAGAATAAAAAATACTATCGCGGGTGCTTAGAGTTAGGAGAAGAGTATAAGAAAGATGAGGCGACTATTAGATGGCTCACACTTGGTTATGTGAGCATAAGCGATACGTGATAGCCCATGACTTTGAGTCTAGCTACAAGACTCGTAAATAAAGAAAAGCGCTTCTTGGGAGGCAACCCATGTTTTGTGTGATTTTATTTGTTTGATTGTTATTTGCTTCCGTATGCATGTTTTATTTTTGTTGTTGGTTGATCATGTTTCTCAAATAAAATGTGGAAATACTTTACTATGTTGTTTGGCCTAGTCTTAACTCCAACCTAAAAGTATTTTTGCAAAAGATAAGTGTAAGGGGAAACCCCAAATATGTTTTTAAGAAACAAACCGATCATGATTCTCCACAATATTAAATGAACATGTATATTCGTATTTGTTAGAGGCAAATGCTTGTATTGAGTCATAATGAAGTTTTGCAGGATTTTCCAGGAAGTAGGACGAAGTTTTTCCAGAAATTTTCCGGAAACTTAACATAAGAATTTCTGCAGGTCCATTCTGACGGCGTCAGGGGTTTACTCTTGACGGCGTCAGGAGTTAAAATCTGGAAATTTTACCGGTTTTGTTTTTCTAACGGAGTCTTATGGTTTTTGTGAATTATTAAGTTTTATAATCTCCAGGAAATCTGCAAACTTCATTCCACAAGCATTATATCTTACTTTGTTTTCTAGGATTTAGTAACTTATATAGGATGCCGCCGATTTTACGCGAGGTTGTCTTGTCTATTTTCTCAGGATTTACAGGTTATGTTTGACAAGGAGATGATTTATATTCTAGAAGGGAAGCTTTGATTGTTCGTTTTCTTGGAAGAAGATTTAACCTGGCCAACCTAAAATCCATACCGAGCGAATCAGGGGAGTATTTGATTTCATTCTCTTTACTTTTTCACTTTTACATTCTTTACTTGAACATTGGGGACAATGTTCATCTTAAGTGTAAGGGGGGGGGGGGGGGGGTAAAAAGATGATACCTTACATATGCACTTTCGCTTGAGTTTGTTTTGTTTGATGGTAGATGTGTAATAAAACTACGAGAAATACTTGTTAGTGCAATTTTAGCGCCAAATTTAAATTTTTTTACAACATTTAGGAGTGAAACTTTAGCCATAGCAAGCGTCTCATGGATAGGAGATTGTATGACTAGCACATAACCGTATATTCAGAAAAATTTTCCACCCAAAAATGTGAGGTTCGCCTTTAGATTTGATAGGAAAAGCATTTACTATTAGTGCTTATGAGTGTACCGGTAGCATTTAGATTCTAGAACTTGCGTTAGTGATGCATCCCGAGACCGCTAGTGAGACTACATTCGTGTGGTAGGATTTACTACATGATAAGAGGCATTAGGATCACCCTTGTGTTAAACCCGTATCATGATTACTTGACCATTTAAGTCATATTACTTGGCTAGTTAAGTCAACTAATTTTTCCCACACCCTTAGCGTTGTACTCATTTTTAGTACACGAAACCCCTAGTACACCCCTCCGAGCCTATCTTTTCGTTTCTAACTTTAAGCATTTTACTTAAAGGAAGAATTTGTTACACCCCACTTAAATGTACAACCAAATCGACTTAGCCTTCCGTGTATGCGCTCATTTTTAGTGCATTATTGTTATTTGTTAAACCCTAAGTTAACTTTCTAATTGATTACATGGTTGCTAAGTCGAGTCATATCCTTGTACATATTGTTTTGGGACGATTGGGACTCATGGGTAAGTACTTATTTTATGGAGTAATGGGGAAGAACATCATTTATTACCCCCATATGTGCGTTAATCTTAAAAGTGCTCCAAGTGTTTTGATTTTCTTAATTCGAGTAATTAGATTAGTTTAATGTAAAGTATGTAAAAATTCAAGTGTAAGGGGAATTCTCATCCCCTATGATGTATTATTTCGGATGGTAGGGTAAGAGTGTATGCAAAAAAAAAAAAAAAAAAAAAAAAAAAAAAAAAAAAAAAAAAATCAAGAAAAAGAAAAAAAAAATAGAAAAAGGGAAAAAGAGAAAAAAAAAAAAAACATACGGACTACCATCCCGTTTCATTCTATGTTCATTTTATGTTTTTGTTATTTTTCATTTATTAGCTTAAGTCGAGTCTAGGCTTGGCTTAGCAACGCCATCTTGTACATGTAATTAACCAAGATTGTTAACTCGCCACCAGTAAAACTTCCTTTATCCAACAAAACCGTGTAATTCATATCCCTATACCTAACGTTACAACCCTTTAAAAGACCTCTTTGATAGTTTATCCTAGGTGCTTACGCCTTGTGGTGGAGGTTTGATCCTTTCCCAAGCCTATGGTAATCTATTTTGCTATGACAGGTAGTGAGAGATATCTTCCATTTCCATAATGTTATACTACTTTATTACACCCGAGAGATGTGAGTATCTAAACACTATTTGTGAGGTGCTTGTGTATGATCTCCGTGCTTGTCTATTGGTCTTTAGTGGAACGATTATTTGTTGTAATTACTTTTATATTAGTGTTAAATGACCCCTAACTTATCTTTTGAGTAGAATAAAAGCTCATTTGCTTGAGGACAAGCAAATCTCAAGTGTAAGGGTATATGATGAGGCGAAAAATGATCCGTTTTTAGGGGGTCATTTAAGCCCGAATCCGACTTTATTTGATCAAATATTGCCCTAAATCGTTCCTTTTGTGATTTTAGGTACTTGGAGAGTGAATTCTGGAAAAGAAGCCATTTTGGACGTTTTTGGAGCATAAAAGTGAAGAAAACGACAAAGTATCAATTTTCTATGCTGGAAACACTAGGTGACGGCGTCAAGAGTAATTCATTGACGGCGTCAGACATCAAGAATAAAATACCGTAGTTGATGACGGCGTCAAAAGTCATCCTGACGGCGTCAAAAGGCCAAGAATAAAATACCGTGGTTGGTGACGGCGTCACATAGGCCGTCATAAGTAGATCAAGGCCGTCCGAGGAAGTATTTGGCGGCAAGGTGACGGCGTCACATGGTTGTCTTGACGTCGTCAGCCCAGTTTTCCTATATATAGTTTTCTAGTTTTTACATTAAAAAAGAGGGAAGTTTTGGAGAAACCCTAAAGACGAATTTGGTGCAACTTTTACAGGTTTTTCAAGGGTTCCAAACCCTTGATACCTTGCATTGTAATTGAGATAAGTGTTCTTCTAATTCAATCAATATGTCTATGTGTTGGTTGTCTATATCTTGTTCTTGTCTCAATTCAATTATGCTAGGCTAGATCTCCTTTTGTGTTTGCTTAGATCTAATGAAACCTAGATGTTGATTATGTGTTGATTACTTGTTTATTCTTGTCTTGGATGAATGATTTTATATGTTAGGCTTAAGAAAACTGGTAGATCTCCAAATGGTAACATGCTTGAACGTCTTAAGAAACATGAACCGAGGCGTACTAGGTCTTTATTGGTTGTATTTAATGCATGAGCCACTGTTTACAATCCCTATAGTTGTGCTGGGTCATGGTGTAGGAGGAGATAAGAGCTCATAGAATTGGGGAGTTATGTATGCCACCCCATGAATGGTATTAAGGAATACGATCCGTCATCCATGCAATTATAACAAGTAATTAACGTGTAAAAGATATCTAGGGAGTAGTGAAGTCTAAGTAAACACAATTTCTCCAATTACTGCTCACAACCTTAGTATAATTAGTTTAATTTCATTTTCAGTATTTTATTTTGATTATATCTTAGTTTTGGGTTAGTTGAATAGCAACTAATTCCGCCCACTCTTTCAAAACCCGAGATTTTACTTGCTTTCTAAAAAACATAAAAAGACAAAAATAATCATCCCTCACCTTTAGAACTAGTAAACTAGGCTTTCTAATCCTAGCGACACTATTCCTAAGCTGAACGATCAATCCCCGGGTACTTGTCACTATACTATACTACAACCATCAGGTACACTGCCTGGTGGGGGTTGTAAGCTTCTCGAGATCCCTCGAGAGGTAAAGCCTGTTGCGATTCCCACGCATCAGTAAAGCTTTCGCTTCAACCCATTTTGACAAGTAGTCAACAGCCACAAGTATGTATTTGTTTCCTCTAGATGATGGGAATGGCCCCATAAAGTCAATGCCCCAGATATCAAAGATCTCACAGACTTGAATAGCATTTTGTGGCATCTCATTTCTTTGTGAAATGTTTCCGTGACGTTGACAAGCGTCACAGGTTTTAATGAGATCCTGGGCATCCTTATAAATTGTGGGCCAGAAGAATCCGGAATCAAACACCTTTTTGGCGGTGTAGTTGGGATTATGATGGCCCCCAGTGGGTCCAGCATGGCAAGCCTTGAGAATTTCAGTGGCTTCCTGCCCATACACACACCGACGGATGACTTGATCCGCACAGATTTTGAATAAGTAGGGGTCATCCCAGAAGTAATGGTTGACATCCTTAAAGAATTTATTCTTTTGCTGGGTTGACATCCCTTTCACAACAAAGTTACCCGCATGGTAGTTTGCGAAATCAGTAAACCATGGGGTAGTAGAATCTCCACGAAAAGCAACCACATTGAGTGTTTCGAGAGGAAATGTTTCATTTATTTCCTTTTTCTCATACACATCTTGATGAGGGTTTTCTAATTGGGACAGATGATTAGCACCCAGGTTCTCAGCTCCTTTTTTTTATCACGAATAATGATATCAAATTCCTGAAGTAGGAGAACCCAACGGAGCAATCTCGGCTTTGCATCTTGTTTTGCAAAGAGATATTTTAGAGCCGAGTGATCCGTATACACTACTGATTGGCTCCAAACGGTCATCCTAAACTGACCAAGTGATGGTCAACAAGGTCAAACTGCCTAGAGTCAATGCTCCGCGGAAGTATAGTGTTTCCCCGGGTCGTTATGTCTCGACGAGGTGTGGATGGTTAACAAACGGGTTTGTGATCGGGTGAATTTAGACCGGAAAAGGTTTGTGAGAGATTAAACTACGGAATATACAAAGAAATAGCTTAAACAAGCTATAAAGATGATTACATGAAAGTTAGATACCTAAAAGCGCTTGAAATCTAAAAACGCGTTCGTTCACGTTTGAAATAACGAAAACGTACAAAATAAAACGTGAAAACTGAAATCTGAAAACCCCTAGGGGGTGAAAATGACTTTTTTACAAACCTTAGATACAAAGAAAATTTAAAATGAAAATAAAGTTATTAAATTTATTATTTTAATATTTAAACACTAATTAATTAATTAAAACTATTTTAAATCTAATTTAAAATAAACTAAAAATGATAAAGGTTACTGATGCGTGGGAATCGCACCTTGCTTTACCTCTCGAGGGATCTCGAGAAGCTTACAACCCCCACCAGGCAGTGTACCTGATCGTTGTAGTATAGTATAGTGACAAGTACCGGGGGATTGATCGTTCAGCTTAGGAATAGTGTCGCTAGGATTAGAAAACCTAATTAATAGTTCTAGAGGTGAGAGATGATTATTTTTGTATTTTTATATTTTTTTATGAAAGCAAGTAAAATCTCGGGTTTTGAAGGAGTGGGCGGAATTAGTTGCTATTCAACTAACCCAAAGCTAAGATGCAATCAAAATAAAATAATAAAAATGAAATTAAACTAAATTATACTAAAGTTGTGAGCAGTGGTTGGAGAAATTGTGTTTACTTAGATTTCACTACTCCCTAGATATCTTTTACATGTTAATTACTTGTTACACTTGTATGAATGACGGATTGTATTCCTTAATACCATTCGTGGGGTGGCATACATAACTCCCCAACTCTATGAGCTCTTATCTCCTCCTACACCATGACCCAGCACAACTATAGGGATTGTAAACAGTGGCTCATGCATTAAATACAACCAATAAAGACCTAGTACGCCTCGGTTCATGTTTCTTAAGACGTTCAAGCATGTTACCATTTGGAGATCTGCCAGTTTTCTTAAGCCTAACATATAAATCATTCATTCAAAACAAGAATAGACAAGTAATCAACACATAATCAACATCTAGGTTTCATTAGATCTAAGCAAACACAAGAGAGATCTAGCCTAGCATAGTAGAATTGAGACAAGAACAAAAGATAAACAACCAACACATAGACATATTGATTGAATTGAAAGTACACTTTTCTCAATTACAATGCAAGGTCTCAAGGGTTTGGAACCCTTGAAAAACCTGTAAAAGAGGCACCAAAATCGTCTTTAGGGTTTCACCAAAACTTCTCTCTCTTTAATGAAAAAACTAGAAAACTATATATAGGAAAAACAGTCTGACGGCGTCAAGAGTAACTTCTGACGCCGTCACATCGCCGCCATATACTTCCTCGGACGGCCTTGATCCACTTATGACGGCCTATGTGACGCCGTCACCACCCACGGTATATTAATTTTGCCACTTTGACGCCGTCACGAGTCCTTCTGACGCCGTCACCACCTTCGGAGTTTAATTCTTCATGTCTGACGCCGTCAAGATGTTGGTCTTGACGCCGTCACCTTGTATTTTCAGCATGCAAATTTGGTACTTAGCCGTTTTCTTCACTTTTATGCTCCAAAAACGTCCAAAATAGCTTCTTTTCCAGAATTCACTCTCCAAACACCTAAAATCACAAAAGGAACGATTTAGGGCAATATGTGATCAAATAAAGTCGGATTCGGGCTTAAATGATCCCCTAAAAATTTTTCGCCTCATCATATACCCTTACACTTGAGATTTGCTTGTCCTCAAGCAAATGAGCTTTTATTCTACTCAAAAGACAAGTTAGGGGTCATTTAACACTAATATAAAAGTAATTACAACAAATAATCGTTCCACTAAAGACCAATAGACAAGCACGGAGGTCATACACAAGCACCTCACAAATAGTGTTTAGATACTCACATCTCTCGGGTGTAATAAAGTAATATAACATTATGGAAATGGAAGATATCTCTCACTACCTGTCATAGCAAAATAGATTACCATAGGCTTGGGAAAGGATCAAGCCTCCACCACATGGCGTAAGCACCTAGGATAAACTATCAAAGAGGTCTTTTAAAGGGTTATAACGTTAGGTGTAGGGATATGAATTACACGGTTTTGTTGGATAAAGGAAGTTTTACTGGTGGCGAGTTAACAATCTTAGTTAATCACATGTACAAGTTGGCGTTGCTAAGCCAAGACTAGACTCGACTTAAGCTAATAAATGAAAAATAACAAAAACATAAAATGAACATAGAATAAAAAACGGGATGGTAGTCCGTATATATATATATATATTTTTTTTTTCTTTTTCTATTTTCTATTTTTTTTCTTTTTCTTGATTTTTTCAATTTTTTTTTTTTTTATTTTATTTATTTATTTATTTTTTTTTGCATACACTCTTACCCTACCATCCAAAATAATACATCATAGGGGTTTGAGTATTCCCCTTACACTTGAATTTTTTACATACTTTACATTAAACTATTCTAATGACTCGAATTAAGAAAATCATAACACTTGGAGCACTTTTAAGATTAACGTACATATGGGGGTAATAAATGATGTTCTTCCCCAATACTCCATAAAATAAGTTCTTACCCATGAGTCCCAATAGTCCCAAAACAATATGTACAATGATATGACTCGACTTAGCAACCATGTAGTCAATTAGAAAGTTAACTTAGGGTTTAACAAATAACAATAATGCACTAAAAATGAGCGCATACACGGAAGGCTAAGGCGATATGGGTGTACATTTAAGTGGGGTGTAACAAATTCTTCCTTTAAGTAAAATGCTTAAAGTTAGAAACGAAAAGATAGGCTCGGAGGGGTGTACTAGGGGTATCGTGTACTAAAAATGAGTACAACGCAAAGGGTGTGGGAAAAATTAGTTGACTTAACTAGCCAAGCAATATGACTTAAATGGTCAAGTAATTATAATACGGGTTTAACACAAGGGTGATCCTAATGCCTCTTATCATGTAGTAAATCCTACCACACGAATGTAGTCTCACTAGCGGTCTCGGGATGCATCACTAACGCAAGTTCTAGAATCTAAATGCTACCGGTACACTCATAAGCACCAATAATAAATGCTTTTCCTATCAAATCTAAAGGCGAATCTCACATTTTTTGGTGGAAAATTTTTCTGAATATACGGTTATGTGCTACTCATACAACCTCCTATCCATGAGACGCTTGCTATGGCTAAAGTTTCACTCCTAAATGTTGTAAAAAATTTTAAATTTGGCGCTAAAATTACACTAACAAGTATTTCTCATAGTTTTATTACTCATCTACTATCAAACAAAACAAACTCAAGCGAAAGTGCATATGTAAGGTATCATCTTTTTACCCTCCCCTTACACTTAAGATGAACATTGTCCCCAATGTTCAAGTAAAGAATGTAAAAGTTAACAAAGTAAAGAGAATGAAATCAAATACTCCCCTGATTCGCTCGGTATGGATTTTAGGTTGGCCAGGTTAAATCTTCCTCCAAGAAAACGAACAATCAAAGCTTCCCTTCCAGAATATAAATCATCTTCTTGTCATAAATAACCTGTAAATCCTGACAAAAGTAGACAAGGCAACCTCGCGTAAAATCGGCGGCATCCTATATAAGTTACTAAATCCTAGAAAACAAAGTAAGATATAATGCTTGTGGAATGAAGTTTGCAGATTTCCTGGAGATTATAAAACTTAATAATTCACAAAAACCATAAGACTCCGTTAGAAAAACAAAACCGGTAAAATTTCCAGATTTTAACTCCTGACGCCGTCAAGAGCAATACCCTGACGCCGTCAGAATGGACCTGCAGAAATTCTTATGTTAAGTTTCCGGAAAATTTTTGGAAAAACTTTGTCCTACTTCCTGGAAAATCCTGCAAAACTTCATTATGACTCAATACAAGCATTTGACTCTAACAAATACGAATATACATGTTCATTAAATATTGTGGAGAATCATGATCGGTTTGTTTCTTAAAAACATATTTGGGGTTTCCCCTTACACTTATCTTTTTGCAAAAATACCTTTAGGTTGAAGTTAAGACTAGGCCAAACAACATAATAAAGTATTTCATATTTTAGTAGAGAAACATGATCAACCAACAATAAAAATAAAACATGCATACGGAAGCAAATAACAATCAAACAAATAAAATCACACAAAACATGGGTTGCCTCCCAAGAAGCGCTTTTCTTTTTTTACGAGTCTTGTAGCTAGACTCAAAGTCGTGGGTTACTACGTAATCTCATCATTGGTTCCACTCTCTAGGTCGTCTTCTAAACCAGTTTTGTATTCCGGACCTAGTTGCAAGCATTCTTTGTAGAAACCAAGCATCCTATTTCTAACATACTCTACTCCTCTACGTCTATCCTCCTCATTCCTATAATAAGCCGCTTGCTTACGTTCCTTTTCGAAATTAGAGAGAAGGCGGTATTGCTCAATCTTGTAGGGCATTTGATAAGCAACCTCATCATTGTCTTTCTTGAACCTAACTATCCCTAAAGTCGGATCATAACTCATCCTAGTGGCTTCAACAAAAGGCTTCCCGAATATAATTTGGCTTAGGCAAGCATCTATCACGGGACGAGTGTCTTCCACTATCATAAAATCAATCTCATAGGTGAGATTCCCTATAATCACATGTACTCCCTTAACTCTTCCTGCAAAATTACTTATCCAACTTTTACCGGGCATTATACTAAAATTGAGTTGCTTCTTCATCACCCAATTGTAAAAAGTCCTAGTCATGATGTTCACGGGGGATCTAAGGTCGATGTAAGCTTTCCATATATGCATGTGCCCAATATTGCATGGGATGTTAATGTTAGAGGGGTCTCCCATTTTGATAAGGGGGTCGCCAAAGATATATGTTTTCTCGGGACTATCGAATAAATCCTTATGGTATTCCCGTTCTTCCTCGGTTGGCAACTTATCAAAGTATTCCTCTATAGGTTCTACCTCCTCTAATTCCTCATCCTTATTAACCTCAACTTCCCTACTCTCATCCTCACTATCAGCTTCTACTCTAACTTCATCCTTGTCACTCTCCTCTATCTCCCTATCTATCGGCTTAATGGTGACAACATTGACAAAGTGGACATGTTTGGATGATGAGGGGTCCTTAACTTGGATTCCACTATTGGTGTCCCTAGTGTCCTTCCTAGGTGTGGCTAATGTTTGGTTGTTGAGGGCTTTCAACAAGTTGTCGATCTTGTTGGTCATATCCGTTTGCTGTTGGTTGAATTCGGTTTCAAACCTAGCTATGCGGGCTTCTTGAGATGCCATGAATTTTGACATCAATCCTTCAAGATTGTTGGTACTACCATAGTTTTTAGAAGGATTGTTGTTGAAGGTACGGTTGGATGGTGGACCGTTTGGTTGGTAACGATTAGGTAGGTTGGATGAATTGGGTTGATTTTGTTTCCACCTAAGGTTTGGGTGATTTTTCCATGAGGGGTTGTATGAATCACCGTATGTGTTTGGCTCGGGCTTGAAAGTGTACCACTTATCTCCCGCTTCGTCGGTACGCGTGGATGTGTAGTCCGCAAAAGCTGTTCCGGGGAGTTCCACACAATCATGAGTGTCATGGGGACCACTACATAATTCGCATGAAGAAGTGATTTTGTTCACTTGGCTTGAATGCTTCGGAGCTTCGTAAGATTTCATGAGAAACTTGACTTGGTCCTCAAGTTCCATGATCCTACGGTCGGGAGTGCTTGAATTGTTCGAAGGCAAAGATATTGCCTTGACCGTTTTGTTCAAATCACGGGGATCATTCCAACTTTCGTTGTCATAGAGAGCAAGATCTTCTATGAGTTCCCATGATTGTTCCGCACTAAGATCACGTAGCTTACCACCGGCCGATTGGTCAATGGTTCGCCTCGTGGAGATGTCGATATGGTCATAGAAGATTTGGACTTGGAGCCAAAGATCTATGCCATGATGAGGGACTTTTTGGAGTAAGTCCTTGAAACGAGTCCATGCTTCATAAAGAGATTCATTTTGACGTTGTTGAAACATCAAGATGTCATTCCTAAGCTTAGTAGTTCTCCCCGGTGGGAAAAATTGAGCAAGGAAACGAGTGGTGAGATCATCCCATGTGGTGATGGATCCCGCGGGTAAACGCTCAAGCCATTGACTAGCTTGATCCCGTAGAGAGAATTGGAATAGGCGTAAACGGGTAGTCTCTCTAGTTTTAACACCTAGGTCTATGGAATCTACGATTTTGAGGAAGTCCTTAAGGTGTTGGTTTGGATCTTCGGAACGAAGTCCATGGAATGCACATCCGCTTTGCACCAACCGGATGGTGTCGGATCGCAAGGGGGTCACATTGGCTCCGGTGAGCTCAATGGTGTTTCGGTAGCCTTGGTGGCTAGGTCGGGAATACTCTCCTAAGGTTCGGGGCCTAAGGGGTTCTAATGGTGGGTTTTGTTGTGGTGGGATGATGGGTTCAAAGATGTTACCACCTTCCATGATGTCGGACGGTAAAGAGTTACGAACAAAGGCACGAAGAAATAAGATAGACTAAAGAAGACCTAAAAATAAAAATAAAAATCTTACTAGAAAGGAATCTAGCAAGTAGACCTAATAAAAAGAAATCCTAACCTAGACAATAACTATTCCCCAGGCTGCGGCGCCAAAAACTTGATGCGTGGGAATCGCACCTTGCTTTACCTCTTGAGGGATCTCGAGAAGCTTACAACCCCCACCAGGCAGTGTACCTGATCGTTGTAGTATAGTATAGTGACAAGTACCGGGGGATTGATCGTTCAGCTTAGGAATAGTGTCGCTAGGATTAGAAAACCTAATTAATAGTTCTAGAGGTGAGAGATGATTATTTTTGTATTTTTATATTTTTTTATGAAAGCAAGTAAAATCTCGGGTTTTGAAGGAGTGGGCGGAATTAGTTGCTATTCAACTAACCCAAAGCTAAGATGCAATCAAAATAAAATAATAAAAATGAAATTAAACTAAATTATACTAAAGTTGTGAGCAGTGGTTGGAGAAATTGTGTTTACTTAGATTTCACTACTCCCTAGATATCTTTTACATGTTAATTACTTGTTACACTTGTATGAATGACGGATTGTATTCCTTAATACCATTCGTGGGGTGGCATACATAACTCCCCAACTCTATGAGCTCTTATCTCCTCCTACACCATGACCCAGCACAACTATAGGGATTGTAAACAGTGGCTCATGCATTAAATACAACCAATAAAGACCTAGTACGCCTCGGTTCATGTTTCTTAAGACGTTCAAGCATGTTACCATTTGGAGATCTGCCAGTTTTCTTAAGCCTAACATATAAATCATTTATTCAAAACAAGAATAGACAAGTAATCAACACATAATCAACATCTAGGTTTCATTAGATCTAAGCAAACACAAGAGAGATCTAGCCTAGCATAGTAGAATTGAGACAAGAACAAAAGATAAACAACCAACACATAGACATATTGATTGAATTGAAAGTACACTTATCTCAATTACAATGCAAGGTCTCAAGGGTTTGGAACCCTTGGAAAACCTGTAAAAGAGGCACCAAAATCGTCTTTAGGGTTTCACCAAAACTTCACTCTCTTTAATGAAAAAACTAGAAAACTATATATAGGAAAAACAGTCTGACGGCGTCAAGAGTAACTTCTGACGCCGTCACATCGCCGCCATATACTTCCTCGGACGGCCTTGATCCACTTATGACGGCCTATGTGACGCCGTCACCACCCACGGTATATTAATTTTGCCACTTTGACGCCGTCACGAGTCCTTCTGACGCCGTCACCACCATCGGAGTTTAATTCTTCATGTCTGACGCCGTCAAGATGTTGGTCTTGACGCCGTCACCTTGTATTTTCAGCATGCAAATTTGGTACTTAGCCGTTTTCTTCACTTTTATGCTCCAAAAACGTCCAAAATAGCTTCTTTTCCAGAATTCACTCTCCAAACACCTAAAATCACAAAAGGAACGATTTAGGGCAATATTTGATCAAATAAAGTCGGATTCGGGCTTAAATGACCCCCTAAAAACGGATCATTTTTCGCCTCATCAGTTACAAAATAAACTAAAAACTTACAAAAGTATTTTCTAAACGTCTAATTGAACTTGAAGAAAGTATAAAAATTAAAAAGAAAGATTTTTGTCTTTTTATGGTTTTTCTATTAATTAATTAAAAATTAAACATTAATTACCTAATTAAACTATTTAACTTATGAAAAATAGAAAATGAAAAGTAAAAATTCTAGAAAAATTTCTAAACTTATATTATATTATATAAAAGCTAGGAAAAATATAAAAACTTGGTCTTACTTTATAAAAATTAATTATGCTATTTAAAACTTAAATATTAATTAATTACTAATAAAACTAATATTAAATGTAATAAATACCAAATGATAATATAAAAATCTGATAAAATTACTATAAATACTTTAATATAAGAGGAATTTAAGAAAAATATAAAAAAGCTAAGTACTTAATAAAAATTTAAAAATGAAAAATAAAAATTAAATTACATTAAATAGAAACTATCACTTAAAATTAAATTGACTTTTCTGGATTTTTCTTTTACAAACCTACTTTACACCGAAAAACAACTAACTTTTGTGAAAACAACTTTTTTATAAACTAAAAATAAGCACAATGGAAAGCAATAAGCTAAACAGTTGACTTATGTTGACCAAAGCTAGAAAATAGCTTGAATGACCAAGAGTGGGCCCCACAATGGATGATTCTGATCTAAATAGGTTAATGGTTCATGTTTAAGCAAGAAAAAACACATGGGGACCATTGGATAAGCCAATAAGCATAAATAAGCACTCCAATTCTTGTTACTTAACTGGAAAATGGGACAGAGTTTGGGAGTTGATTCAGGTGGGGTCCACTGGATCTAGGGTCAAATGGTTGGTCAAAGATTGAACCCTACCAGGAGGGGGGTTGAATGAACCAAGAATGAGGCCTGTGGGACCACTGTGGAGGTCAGAAACCACCACGAAAGTGGTGGTGGTGGTTGGGTTGTCTGCTGCAGCAGGGCATCACCCTTGCCCTGCAGCTGTGTTTGGGTGAAGGTGGGGATCACAACAAAAATCTCAAAAATATAGAAGCTATGGGATTTTGAAGATGAGCTGGGGGACTTTGAGTAGAAACAAGTTTCAAGGGCTAGCTCCTAACACAAAATTCAAAATAAATCATGCCATATTGGCAAAATCTGAGAAAATGCACAATTAACTTTTTTACTAAAACTACTTGTCTGACTTTGTTGAGATTTGAAAGGTTCTAAATCATAAAATAAGCTATAATTAACCTTAATGAAGTTAAGGAATACACTTATGCATCCATGTGAAGGGATTCAAATATGAGAATCCTCACAGGTTGGTTCCAAGGGTGATTTGAAGTGGTTTTGACTTATTACACTAACTCCTTTGGATTTTATGATCAAATTACACTATATGAACCTACTAAAAACTATTTAAACCATATACTACTCTTAAAACTAATTGGGACAAACACTAGCAGCTTAAACCAAACACCCCCTTAAGTCTAACTAGTTTCCTATTAATCTTATAGATACTTGGTTAGACTAGGAAATTACTTAACAGATTTAAAGCAAACTACATTGTAACCTAATTAAAAGGCAGCAATCACCAGAAATATAACATCATAACAGAAGCAAATCTCAAAACAGTTGAAATACTAATGCTAAGAATTGGTGAAACTGACCTCAAGTCAGTAACATGAAGCACATTTGAGCTTATAAATAAGCTATTTAACCAGAAATAATCACCAACATCCTCCTGAAAATCCTAATAATCATCATGAACATCCCTTTGACTTTTGTTGACTTTGATGGAATTTGAGCTTAAACTTATTTAAACTGTGCTGAGCTTATGAAACTTTCATGAATGACTTAAAGTAAGCTTAATGAGACAGTAATGGTAGCTTTTTACAACAATTATAACAATATGAAATTTTCACTGAGAAGTTCAAATACTGAGTTAATTAGAAAACTTGTGAGTTTCATTACATAAACCTTGAAATTATACTACTGAAATTGAGATTACAATTTGAAAACTAAAATTACACTAAGAAAACTAAATTAATTTAACATCCAATTTTTTACTCTAAAAACTACTTGTTAGGAATACAAATATTCCTGTAAAAGTCTCGGTCACCTAATGATTGTAATAGCATTAAGTTAGCTCGTAGTTAGTTTGTTTATTAGTTAATTAGTATTAGTTTAAGTAACACCGTGGAAGAAGGACGGGTCTTCACCCACTATATGCCTGATCCACAGCCCGGGAGTGGGCGGTATATTGTAAGTATAAATACCCCTCTCCACATGTGGAGAGGGTTGGACCTTCACTTAATCTCAATCTAATATTTCCTTTTTCTCTCAAGGTTCCCTTCTTTCTTTCTTTCTTTCTTTCCTCTCCTCCTCCTCACTTCTAACGCCTCACAAATCACTAAATAAACATGTTTCCTACATAGTTAGTATTCTACAATTGGTATCAAGAGCCAAGGTTTCATCTTAGGGCCTTGTAGAATCAAATTTGATGATGTTTTGAGTGGTTTTGTGAGTTTGAAGTCACTTTCTTGGAAAACATCTTGGTTTAATCTTTCTAGTGTTGTTATACATGTTAGTGATGTACGTTTATGTTCATTAGTGTTTGTAGAACATTGTAGTTTAGTTTGTGTTACCATTTCCTTAATCTATTTGAAGTTTGGAGTTGATTTTGGGCGGATTTCTTTGTTGCGGTTAAGTCCACTGTTTCATTGCTTGGTTGCGGTTAAGTTCTGATATCTGCGGTTAGCTTGCTGCGATTACCATTTTTGGAATACAAACAAAACGCAAAGATAGCGACAGTTTTGGACCATTGTCACTGCGATTAGTTGTCTGCGATTAGTCTATTGCGGTTAGCTTTTCTGCGGTTGGGAGTTCTCTACGGTTTGGTACCTTCTGTGGTTAGTATCCTTGGTTTGCGGTTTACTTAGGTTGTGATTAGATCAGTCTGCGGTTGGGATGTTTCTGCGGTTTGGTAGTTTCTACGGTTAGTGTCTTGCGGTTAGTATCTTTGGTTTGCGGTTTACTTAGGTTGCGTTTAGATCCTTCTGCGGCTGGATTTTTTTGCGGTTTGGTATTTTCTGAGGTTAGTGTCCTGCGGTTAGGTCAAGTTGTGGTTATACTTTCCTGCGACTAGCACCTTACATTGCGAGTATCTCCCACTTTGTGTTTTGGTAATTTCTAATCTGTGATGTCTACATCTTCCGATGACATTCAAGATGCGGGGTCTGACACCCGACCTCCGATGTTGGATAGAACTGACTATGAATAATGGGCTCAAAGGATTCATCTGTACTGTCTGGGTAAAGAAAATGGGGTTAACATCTTGAAATCCATCGATGAGGGACCCTTTCAAATGGGTACTACTAGAGACACGGTTACAGTAGCAACTGATCTACTACCGGCCGTATTTGGTCCTGATAGACCTCACACTTACAATGAGTTTTCTGATGAAGAAAAGAAACGCTATGATGCAGACATCAGAGCATCAAATATCGTCATTCAAGGGCTTCCCAAAGATGTCTAGAAACTTATCAACTACAACACTAAAGCAAAGGCGGTCTGGGATAATGTCAAAATGCTTCTTGCAGGGTCTGAGTTAACTAAAGAAGATCGTGAGTCACAGCTATACGATGAATTTGAGCATTTCAAAATGAATCCAGGTGAAAGCATCACTGACTATTACGTCAGATTTCACAAGCTGGTCAATGATATGAGAGCCATCAAGATGACAATGCCCAACATATAGCTTAATTCCAAATTCGTGAACAACATGGCACCTGAATGGGATAGGTTTGTCACAGCAGTTAAGCTCAACAAAGGTCTCAGGCATACCAATCATGAACAGCTTTATGCATATCTCCAACAACATGAAAAACATGCTGCTTATGATCGGCTAATGCGAGAAAAGCTCAATCCGTCTACAACAAATGAATCTCTTGCTTTTGTTTCCAATGTTCAACAACCTAATCAAACCTCTAATGATCAATCTCAACCATCACAATCATCCTCCAGGTCTACCCCAACCAATAGTCAATCATCAACTCCCTCACCATCTGCTTTGAATACACAACTTGATTCTGGGTATTCTCACACTGACATGATGATTGATAATCTCTCCAACCAAGTTTCTCTACTGGTCCAACAGTTCAGGGCTGCACTTCCATCTACTAACAACCAACTCAGAATCTCATCTAATCCACATAATCAGGCAATCATTGAAGATGGTTGGGTGGTGGTGTAGAATGTGCAGGGAAGACAGAACTACAACCAAAGAAATGTTGGTAGAGAGAATGGGCAGTACAGAGTTGGGAATGCTCTTCAAGCACAAGCTAAGCAGCCGAAATGCTATAACTGCGGAGGGTTGGGCCATATTGCTAGGAATTGCACTCTCCTAAAACGTCCCCAAAACTCTGAGTACTTCAAAGACAAGATGTTGCTGATGCAGGCACAAGAAAATGGGACTGTGTTGGATGAAGAAGCTTTGCTCTTTCTGGCTGGTAATGATGGGAACACCTTTGATGCTGATGTGGATGATCAGCCTGTTCAGGACATGGCTCTTAATGACCCGAATATCTTTCAAGTTGAAGAGTGTGATGCATTTGACTCAGACGTGGATGATGAACCTACTGCTCAAACCATTTTCATGGCTAATCTGTCTGCAGCAGCATCCTCTTCACAGCATCCTGATTTATCCATCACGTCTGCTATCTCTGAGGTACCAACATCTCCTAATCATGATCTGAATAATCCTACAACAGTACAGGGGGCATGTGAGTATGTGACTCTGTAGAACTCAAGAATATTGTCAACACAAACGTCACTGATATGGGTAATACCAATAATATCCCATATGAAATGTATGTGAATGACAATGGACTGCCAGTTGTACCAAGTGGCATGCCGTCTATTGACTCTAGTGAACATAAGGTACATGAGCACACGATATACAACCCTGATGTCACAACTCGTAATTTCTGGTCATTTTCCAAACCTCGACAATTTACTATTCACAAGTTACTATTCATCGATCACTATTCATCATTTTTGAGGTCAATTCGACATTCTGAGAAGTGTTCTGAAATTTTACTATTCACTTGACACTATTCATTTCCGGAAGAAATACACTATTCATGTGCATTACTCATGTCATCGTAAATTTAGTTTACGAGTATTCATTTTCGCGTAACCGTATTGGTTCATGAGCAAATTCATGCATTATCATTGGGACACTTCGTACGGACTAGAAATAGTCCGCATATCAGCATTATGGCACTTGCATACTATTCCACTCGTAGGATATTCAAATTAATACTTTTGGTATAATTAACGATTTACGTATGTTTATTTTAAATAAACACTAATACGCGAACTATAAATGTGACTAACATGTCCGACACTCCCGACTATTATCCCAATATATTTTTATATTCATTTTAATAATATAAAAATTATAATATTAATTTACCCGGTATTTTGGAAACTTAATTATTACGTATCGTACGTCTAACTTAATAACGTCGGTTTTCACACAAATTAAACAATAATCACCCGAACTCTCCGTACTTGTACCCGACATACTTTTACAATTTTTACGACTTTATTATGTCCCGAATAACTTCAATAAAATTTATTTCTAGTAAACCCGGTACCCGATTACACCTAAAACTAACCAAATACTACACAATCTTACCACTAACTCCCTAAATAATTACCCAACATAACTCCCCATTTTCCTCCTTGCATAACCGGCCCCCCCTCCTCCTAGCCTCCTAATGAGCTAAACACTCACCAACTCACTTTAATGCTTACCAAACATTTGTCCCCTAAGTATATATTACACCTTTTTCATCCATTTTATCACTAATAATTTAACTAGCTCAAGAAAACTCTTTCTCTCATTTCTCTCATTTCATGAATCGACCTAGGTGATCCAAGAAGCAAGAACAACAAATTTTACAAGATCTAGGTGTAAACTTGTTCATTTAGTCATCCTTGTTGGAGTTTTGAAATAGAAACTCAAGGATTAGTAGGATTTTCATCATCCAAACTCCCTAAACCTTCAAGTAAGTTAACAAACTCATTTTTATGATTTTTACAAGTTATTACTATGGTTATATACTTTTCTTACAAGAACTCATGCATATAATAGCTTATACCACTTTATTTTATAAACTTTTAACTTTTGAACCTTAGGAAGTGATTATTATTAGATCTTTGTTAGATCTACTTTGTTTATGAAGTTTAGGAACCCATGACACCCTAAGAAGGTGTATGGTAGGATTAGACTAGTTTTGTGGTGATTGAAAGAGGTTTGGATGAAGTTTGAAACTAGGAAAATGATTTTGGAAAATATACATATACCTACTGTTACTATTTTGAAAACGTGGGAGACTCAGGAACTCAAGGTTAATTTTTGACCAAAGATTTAGAAAATACTCTCCGATACGAAACTATAGCCGAAAACGGGGATAAAAACGAGTTAATAACGAAGGAGATATGATTTTCCGAATATTAACATCGAAAAATACTTTCAAATATAGGTTCTGTCCCAAATCGCCAATTTCAGAAAACTCAGGGGTTTCCGGGTAACATTGGGTTAGATATTCAGAAAATACTTTCAAAAACGAAACCGTGGCCGCTTGAATCACTAAAATCCGAGTTACGACGAAAAAGTTATGATATTTCCAATATTAATGACGAAAACTATTTTCTGAAAAATTACTTGCTGTCCCACGATTTTCTTGGACTGTTTCGAGGCCTAAAACTTGATCTAGCCGTCCCGACTTATCAAAAATATATTAGTATGCCATCCCACGATTCCGGGGATATAAAGAACGTAGAAAACGAGCTTATAACGAGAAAGATACAAGCGTTTGAACTTAGCCGATTTTTACAAATTTCCATAAGCTTTTCTATTATTATTTTGCCGCAACACTGTCTTTGCGAGACACCACTTTCTCGGCTGTTTTTCTTTATGATCGGATCAGTTTGAGTCCGAGCCGTAGTTTTATGAAATCAAGATCTTCTAACAAGCTTTTCAAATCAATTGGCCGTTCGTCGAATAGACATATAACGAATAAACTACGACCTCATCTATATACCCGATAAACTATATATATTTTGACAGCTTTTACTATAATGAAATTTTCTAAGTGTTGAACATAATACTTTCAAGTAACAACAATAAGAGTCGATTTCCTCATCGATCGAGACCCGTATCGCCAAAGGTTAAATGACGCGACTTCTAGATATTGTTACAAGGTTTTCAAAACGAGAAATATAACACTAACATTTTTATACGATATACTACGAGAAGTTATATACTTCTATATTTGGACTTATTTTCCTAAGTATGGAAACTATTATACTTTGACAATAACTAGTATTTCCAAGTTACGAGTGGTATAGGCATCATGTGCATGTGCATTCATTTCATCATGTCATGATCTAAGGTAGATCGTTATTACTCATATTAGGTTGCGGTTAGAAATCGTGCCTCATTTCAGTGTATCCATTCTTGTCATCGTAGCTATCGCACCAGGTGAGTCATAGCCCCTACTTTTTCAATTATTTTATCAACTCTTTGGGGGAGAATACATGCTCGTTTTACTTAAAACGCACTACTTGTTTTACCTGGTTGATTTCTCAAATATTTCCAGCTTTATCTATATAAATATATATTTGACCACCTGCACTTCATTAGTATGCTTGACTACCGGTATTTCTTTGGCATATTTAATCACTTGCATTCATTGGTATGTTTGATTTTTCTGTATTTCATGGGATTGATTATCCTTGTTTATATGACCTCATAGTCCCCAATTGTTCTTATGTGCTCATTGTAATACTGTGGTATTCCCCACTTGGCTGTGATGTCAAACGTAATATTGTGGTATTCCCCACTTGGCTGTGATGTCAAACGTATTGTGGTATTCCCCACTTGGCTGTGATGTCAAACGTAATATTGTGGTATTCCCCACTTGGCTGTGATGTCAAACGTAGTATTGCTGTTTCCCTACTTGATTGACCGATATGTTCATTGTAATATTGTGGTATTCCCCACTTGGCTGTGATGTCAAACGTATTGTGGTATTCCCCACTTGGCTGTGATGTCAAACGTAATATTACTGTTTCATTACTTGACTGAATTGCGATGCCTTTGCATCAACCTTATTACGGGTTTTCCCGCTTGACTGATTTATCATATGGCCTCATTGACTGAATTATTTATATAGCCGTTTTGCTATATTTCTCTGGGATTTGAGATATCAGTATTACTTTTGTTCACGTAGACTTTAACACATTTGGCAGTGGGTTGTAAACACACAGGTTACAAGTCTCTTATGGCGGGACTTGCAACTGAGTGGATTTACGATGCCTTTGCTGGGCGATCTTTTCTCTATAGGCATTATTTGTTATACAAACTCTATGAACTCACCAACCTCGTGTTGACACTTTAGCATGTATTTTCAGGTTTTAACCTATGGCACGCTACAGGAGGTTTTGGCAGGGCATGGCATGGTCATAGAAGACTCTCATTATTTATATGGGGACCGTTTTAAACTACTTTTAAGGGCCTACTTCCGCACTAATTTTAAACAATGTAAATTCAATACTTTTAGTTAAACGATTTTACTCTAAATGATTGAAGTGAAAACCAATTTTTGTACTTGTGCTGTATTACCAATTGGGTTACACCCCAGCTACATGTATGCTTCCGCTGGACCCGATTTTGGGGGTGTGACAGATTGGTATCAGAGCTTTGGCTATAGCGAACTAAGTTTTTTTAAAACCTAGACTATAGCTACTTTTACGAAAACTTAACCCTATGACCGTCACGTGCCTGCCTGCCAAGCTGAAGCCTCATTTGTGGTTTGTTGCTGACTTAGGTGATGAGATTTGTGTCTCATTAACTGATATATTATATTCACTTATTCTAGTTGATTACTATCATTGTCTTTCATATAAGCATGTTCACGTATCATATATGTCACCCTGTTATGTTTTTCCTTGCATAGTTTCATCATTTGACCTCGAGTTTGGTCACCTGCCTTAGTCTTTCTGAACGTCTTGGTATTTGCGAAGGACATAGTCTTAGTATAACTGAGCTGAGTATTTCAAAATTCATGGAACCTCGGTGGAATATAGACTAGTCACCTATATTCAACCCGGGATAGTGGGACATAGGCTGACTACCTATATCCGACTCAGAAATGAATTTTGCAACACTGAGAATGGTTATAATAAAATTTTGTCTGGATTGAATTCTCTACTCAATTTCGAAATGTTTCATTTGTGTGTGTGTGTATACACTCTCGTTGTATGAACATTCATATCTTTCATCACTTCGTGAACCACCGATTGGAAGAGGGTTAACTGGCCATTTCATCTCATAAATCTTCATATTTATACAAAATGCACTTACATTTTCTTTTATCACAATCTCGTTTTGTCGCGTTTGTCACAGTCTTTTCCCTTCTCACCATCACTATCATTTCCTTTTCCCCACCCCCATATATATATATGGAATTAGCTAACACTCTATAGATTCCGATGTCACTCATCCCTCACTACTCCCTATATTGATAAGTGGATATTATCTATGATCTCCCTAGGAAAGACTTTCCATACCTTCTATGAGGAGGATCCCTCGGTACAGTAAGACCATTCAAAACTCAACAGAAATCCCAAGATATCACAAAATCATTCGAACCACTATCACTGGCCTGATCACCAAAAATTCCATCATCTGGAAAGTATTGGCTTGACTAAATTATAAGGATTAGTTTCGATACGAGTGCTCACTAAACAACGCCATAGAGATAAATCCAACTTTTAACCGAGACTATAAATTGAACATGTCCTCACCAATAGACTTTATTCGAACGTGTTAGGCACCTATGCCTTTGTGCAGACATACATACCTGACTATTTTATCCTCTTAATATTTTCACTTTTAAATGGATTTTCCTCCAAACTACAATTATGCAAAACATATATTTTGTAAGAAATACTTTTCTAAGGCACTTATTTTGACAAGCAAATTCCTTTTGGTTAATCTTTTACAAAACTACTAGATGCTAGGAAATTTTAAACATCGATTTTTTTTAAATCATATTATCCACCTTATGTTGAAAATAGTTCTATCCTGCATAACTATTAAATTCTGAAACATCAAGAAAAATGTTACTTAAAAAGCTATTTGCTTAAAGTTGTAAATTTATTTAGTCAGGAAAGGGTTATGAACAAAACACACAATCTCAAAACAAACTTTGAAAATCAATCACTATAATACATCACTTATACCTTTAAGAGTTTGTAATTTGATGACCTATAACTTGGGGAAAATCTTAGTAATGGAGACTAAGCACCGTAGGTGGAGAAAGACTCAATTCCTGACATCCTGCGGAGGATCCCAACCTTATCCTAATCTATTATTTTCAACAACACCCTTTTACGGATTTAACCTTGTAAGTTTTTCAAAACAAGATTCATGATACCCATTTCAATTATTCCTAATAAAGGAATTTAATTCACCTTAACTCCTAGCGATTTCATTAAGATCTCTTTGGAACCACACCACCTATCATTTGTAGACCAATGGTCAGAATTTGAGATTGATTTAAACATAGGGAGATATGCCCAAATCGGGTGTGATTGACATTAGAAATGGTTGGATTAACCATTTGCCATAAATGAAATTCAGTTGCAACCATAGTTACCACACGAGCTTAGAGACTACACCATTTGAAGCACTCTATGGTCGAAGTGCCGACATCCATTGACGGATCGAAATTTGGAAAAAGCCTAACTCACTAGTCCAGTAAGCATTCATGAAATAACCAGAAATTTCCTACAAGTCAAGAATCAATTACAAATTCTATAAGTTGTAAACCATTAAAACTTCAAGTTGGTAGCCAGATCATGTTGAAAGTTCTGCCTAGGAAAGGCATAATACCATTCAGAAAACTTCATAAAGTTAAACCCGATACACGTTGAACCATTTACTATTTCTGACAGAGTAGGCCTAGTGGCCGTCATACTTGAACCTTGTTAGAGCTCAATAGCTTACACGATAAAGATCATCATCTTTTCACCAATACAACTTCAGAGACCAACACAAACTGAACTTCGGGACGAAGTTCCTTTTAAGGGGGTGAGACTGTCACAACTCGTAATTTCTGGTCATTTTCCAAACCTCGACAATTTACTATTCACAAGTTACTATTCATCGATCACTATTCATCGTTTTTGAGGTCAATTCGACATTCTGAGAAGTGTTCTGAAATTTTACTATTCACTTGACACTATTCATTTCCGGAAGAAATACACTATTCATGTGCATTACTCATGTCATCGTAAATTTAGTTTACGAGTATTCATTTTCGCGTAACCGTATTGGTTCATGAGCAAATTCATGCATTATCATTGGGACACTTCGTACGGACTAGAAATAGTCCGCATATCAGCATTATGGCACTTGCATACTATTCCACTCGTAGGATATTCAAATTAATACTTTTGGTATAATTAACGATTTACGTATGTTTATTTTAAATAAACACTAATACGCGAACTATAAATGTGACTAACATGTCCGACACTCCCGACTATTATCCCAATATATTTTTATATTCATTTTAATAATATAAAAATTATAATATTAATTTACCCGGTATTTTGGAAACTTAATTATTACGTATCGTACGTCTAACTTAATAACGTCGGTTTTCACACAAATTAAACAATAATCACCCGAACTCTCCGTACTTGTACCCGACATACTTTTACAATTTTTACGACTTTATTATGTCCCGAATAACTTCAATAAAATTTATTTCTAGTAAACCCGGTACCCGATTACACCTAAAACTAACCAAATACTACACAATCTTACCACTAACTCCCTAAATAATTACCCAACATAACTCCCCATTTTCCTCCTTGCATAACCGGCCCCACCTCCTCCTAGCCTCCTAATGAGCTAAACACTCACCAACTCACTTTAATGCTTACCAAACATTTGTCCCCTAAGTATATATTACACCTTTTTCATCCATTTTATCACTAATAATTTAACTAGCTCAAGAAAACTCTTTCTCTCATTTCTCTCATTTCATGAATCGACCTAGGTGATCCAAGAAGCAAGAACAACAAATTTTACAAGATCTAGGTGTAAACTTGTTCATTTAGTCATCCTTGTTGGAGTTTTGAAATAGAAACTCAAGGATTAGTAGGATTTTCATCATCCAAACTCCCTAAACCTTCAAGTAAGTTAACAAACTCATTTTTATAATATTTACAAGTTATTACTATGGTTATATACTTTTCTTACAAGAACTCATGCATATAATAGCTTATACCACTTTATTTTATAAACTTTTAACTTTTGAACCTTAGGAAGTGATTATTATTAGATCTTTGTTAGATCTACTTTGTTTATGAAGTTTAGGAACCCATGACACCCTAAGAAGGTGTATGGTAGGATTAGACTAGTTTTGTGGTGATTGAAAGAGGTTTGGATGAAGTTTGAAACTAGGAAAATGATTTTGGAAAATATACATATACCTACTGTTACTATTTTGAAAACGTGGGAGACTCAGGAACTCAAGGTTAATTTTTGACCAAAGATTTAGAAAATACTCTCCGATACGAAACTATAGCCGAAAACGGGGATAAAAACGAGTTAATAACGAAGGAGATATGATTTTCCGAATATTAACAACGAAAAATACTTTCAAATATAGGTTCTGTCCCAAATCGCCAATTTCAGAAAACTCAGGGGTTTCCGGGTAACATTGGGTTAGATATTCAGAAAATACTTTCAAAAACGAAACCGTGGCCGCTTGAATCACTAAAATCCGAGTTACGACGAAAAAGTTATGATATTTCCAATATTAATGACGAAAACTATTTTCTGAAAAATTACTTGCTGTCCCATGATTTTCTTGGACTGTTTCGAGGCCTAAAACTTGATCTAGCCGTCCCGACTTATCAAAAATATATTAGTATGCCATCCCACGATTCCGGGGATATAAAGAACGTAGAAAACGAGCTTATAACGAGAAAGATACAAGCGTTTGAACTTAGCCGATTTTTACAAATTTCCATAAGCTTTTCTATTATTATTTTGCCGCAACACTGTCTTTGCGAGACACCACTTTCTCGGCTGTTTTTCTTTATGATCGGATCAGTTTGAGTCCGAGCCGTAGTTTTATGAAATCAAGATCTTCTAACAAGCTTTTCAAATCAATTGGCCGTTCGTCGAATAGACATATAACGAATAAACTACGACCTCATCTATATACCCGATAAACTATATATATTTTGACAGCTTTTACTATAATGAAATTTTCTAAGTGTTGAACATAATACTTTCAAGTAACAACAATAAGAGTCGATTTCCTCATCGATCGAGACCCGTATCGCCAAAGGTTAAATGACGCGACTTCTAGATATTGTTACAAGGTTTTCAAAACGAGAAATATAACACTAACATTTTTATACGATATACTACGACAAGTTATATACTTCTATATTTGGACTTATTTTCCTAAGTATGGAAACTATTATACTTTGACAATAACTAGTATTTCCAAGTTACGAGTGGTATAGGCATCATGTGCATGTGCATTCATTTCATCATGTCATGATCTAAGGTAGATCGTTATTACTCATATTAGGTTGCGGTTAGAAATCGTGCCTCATTTCAGTGTATCCATTCTTGTCATCGTAGCTATCGCACCAGGTGAGTCATAGCCCCTACTTTTTCAATTGTTTTATCAACTCTTTGGGGGAGAATACATGCTCGTTTTACTTAAAACGCACTACTTGTTTTACCTGGTTGATTTCTCAAATATTTCCAGCTTTATCTATATAAATATATATTTGACCACCTGCACTTCATTAGTATGCTTGACTACCGGTATTTCTTTGGCATATTTAATCACTTGCATTCATTGGTATGTTTGATTTTTCTGTATTTCATGGGATTGATTATCCTTGTTTATATGACCTCATAGTCCCCAATTGTTCTTATGTGCTCATTGTAATACTGTGGTATTCCCCACTTGGCTGTGATGTCAAACGTAATATTGTGGTATTCCCCACTTGGCTGTGATGTCAAACGTATTGTGGTATTCCCCACTTGGCTGTGATGTCAAACGTAATATTGTGGTATTCCCCACTTGGCTGTGATGTCAAACGTAGTATTGCTGTTTCCCTACTTGATTGACCGATATGTTCATTGTAATATTGTGGTATTCCCCACTTGGCTGTGATGTCAAACGTATTGTGGTATTCCCCACTTGGCTGTGATGTCAAACGTAATATTACTGTTTCATTACTTGACTGAATTGCGATGCCTTTGCATCAACCTTATTACGGGTTTTCCCGCTTGACTGATTTATCATATGGCCTCATTGACTGAATTATTTATATAGCCGTTTTGCTATATTTCTCTGGGATTTGAGATATCAGTATTACTTTTGTTCACGTAGACTTTAACACATTTGGCAGTGGGTTGTAAACACACAGGTTACAAGTCTCTTATGGCGGGACTTGCAACTGAGTGGATTTACGATGCCTTTGCTGGGCGATCTTTTCTCTATAGGCATTATTTGTTATACAAACTCTATGAACTCACCAACCTCGTGTTGACACTTTAGCATGTATTTTCAGGTTTTAACCTATGGCACGCTACAGGAGGTTTTGGCAGGGCATGGCATGGTCATAGAAGACTCTGATTATTTATATGGGGACCGTTTTAAACTACTTTTAAGGGCCTACTTCCGCACTAATTTTAAACAATGTAAATTCAATACTTTTAGTTAAACGATTTTACTCTAAATGATTGAAGTGAAAACCAATTTTTGTACTTGTGCTGTATTACCAATTGGGTTACACCCCAGCTACATGTATGCTTCCGCTGGACCCGATTTTGGGGGTGTGACACCTGATGATTCCCTGATCACTAGAATTAACACCCTTATGGATCAAGTGAATGTTTATGAGCAGCGTGCTAAGTTTGAGCTGAATGAACGTGAGCAGAAAATGGAATGGCAACCGCGTACTTACATATCTGAAAACAATTCCAAACAAGAATCATTGAAAAAGGAACTAGTTTCTTTAAAGAACCAATTGGATCAAACCATCAAACAAAAACTAGAGGTTCAAAAAGGTTTGACTTCAATCAAACTAGAATTCAAAGATAAAGAAACTAAACTTCTAAATGATTTCTCAAAACTAAAAATGTTGAAAAATAAATTGGAAGATAAGTTGTACACACAATGTAATACTCTAATTGGGCTGTATGTGCTAGGTCAATTGTTCAATGACTTTGAGAAAACCTGTAAAATGAGAATTACACCTACAGGGATTACAGAAGGGGAAAGGGGTTTTGAGCAAACAAAACAGTGTTACCTAACTGAAGTTATGCCATTTTTTAAACTTCTCAAAGAACATTTTGAGGGCCTTAAAAACACCATTAATGATGATGTGACTCAAATGAAAAAGGTTTTTGATGAAGTGGAAAGTGAGGGTAACCAATTAGCTATTGATCTCAAATACAGTGAAATTGACAGGAAAAACATTCTCATCATGAATGAAAATTTGATTGCTAACTGCATTGCAAAAGATGTGTTTTATACTGTTACTGACTCTGCACTATCTGCTCGACAATTCCATGAAATGTCAGTTACCTTGAATGTCTTCCAGAATTGTGTAATTGAGCTTGAGGGGGAGAATTACAAACTTAATGAAAAAATTCAAAACGACGATCATGATAACATGGTCAGGAATTTCTCAAAACTAGAAGTTGATAATCTGAACCTACAATTAAAATATCAACATCTAGAAGAAAGCATAAAAATATCAAATGCCAAGACATCTTCGGATGTTCCTGAGTTTGATACATGTTTTGAATTAGCCAAAAAGGATGAAGTAATTCAAGCTCACTCAAACACGATTCGGATGTTGAAGGTCCAAATTGCACAATTAAAATCGAACAAAAGCGATGTGACCAATACCAATTACCAGAAGTTGATAGATTCTCAAAACTTTCAAAAACAGGACATTATCAATGAATTACAACTTGAAAATGAGTGGCTTCGTGCTGAAATGTCTAACGCTAAACAACGTTATAAAGAATTGTTTGAGTCTATTAAACCAACACGTGACCAAAACAATGAAAGAGTCACTTCTTTGTTAAATGAAATTGAGAATCTAAAGACCATGGTGAAGGGTAAAATGCCCGTCGTTTGTGAATGTCCCTCTTCCCCTTAGGAACAATAAGTTAGTTCATAACAACTATCTTAGAAATCTTAAGGATTGTCTGGCCATACTTAGAGAAACCATTGAAGATGAGAGGAGTTCTAAACCACTTGATGATGTTATTATTGGTGCATGCTTCCTCACTAATAGAGCCCAGGAATTATTAGAATATGCTATAGGATCATGCCCCAAGAATGATAACAAGTCGGATAAGACATTTGCATTGCACCCGAACAGTAGCAACAAGCATGTCACAGGTGATTTTCCCTAAACCACGACACAATCCTCCATCTTGATCACCGGTAAACAAGTAGCAACTAATCAGACTAATGTTCCCGTCATTGCTTCTACAGGAGTAAAAGGTGTATCTAATGCTAGCAAGTCACAGCCTAAGTGCAATACAAAGAATGATAGGACTTTGCCGGCTAAGAGTACACTTATGAAGGAAGTAGAAGAATCATCTAGGAGCAATAAAGTTATGCTTACTGAAAGGAATCGAGTTGATTCAAACATTTATGTTAACAATGATGTAATTAATTCGAATTCTGATGCTATTTGTAAGACTTGTAACAAATGCTTATTTTATGGTAATCATGATGCATGTGTTGTGTCCTTTCTTAAATCCACTATGAAATTTCCAGCTATGAATGTCTCTAGTGTTAAACGGGGAAAACAAGTATGGAATAAAACAGGAAAAGTTTTCACTAATGTTGGTTATCAATGGAGACCTACTGGAAGGAAATTCACTCTAAGGGAAAAGTGCCCAATGACTAGGATCACTAACTCCAGAGTTGTGCCTATTAGGAAGTGGAGACCTACCGGTAGACTATTTCCAATAGAAGCAATGAATACCACTCCTAGTTCTAGTGCATCAAAATGTGAATACTCCAGTGAGATATCTGTTACATATGATAATCCAATATTTGTGTGTGCTAACCAAACGGACCCCAAATGTGTGTGGGGCTCAAACTTTTTCAGTTATCCACGATTGTCTGGTTTCAAATGCAGGTCGTACAAATCGTCCTTTGGTATTTGGACTCAGGCTGCTCAAAACATATGACTGGAGATCGCTCGCGGCTCAAGAATTTCATGGAAAAGTTTATTGGTACGGTTAGATTTGGGAATGACCATTTTGGATCTATAATGGGTTATGGTGATTACGTCTTTGGAGACAGTGTTATATCCAGAGTTTACTACGTGGAAGGACTTGGGCACAATCTATTTTCTGTTGGTCAATTCTGTGACTCAGATCTCGAAGTCGACTTCAGAAAGCACACCTGTTTTGTTAGAGAATTAGATGGTGTTGATCTTCTCAAGGGGAGTCGAGGCACTAATCTTTATACCATCTCCATCGAAGATATGCTACGGTCCTCTCCAATTTGTCTGCTCTCTAAAGCATCCAAGAACAAATCATGGTTGTGGCATCGTCGTTTAAACCATTTGAACTTCGGTACTATCAATGAACTTACACGTAAGGATCTTGTTCGAGGCTTGCCTAGACTTAAGTATGAAAAAGACCATCTGTGTTCCGCCTGTCAAATGGGCAAGAGCAAAACGCACACCCATAAACCCAAAACTGTCAATTCAATCATGGAAGTTCTTGATACTCTTCACATGGATCTTTGTGGACCAATGAGGATTCAAAGTATCAATGGAAAGAAATATGTACTGGTTATTGTTGATGATTACTCTCGATTCACATGGGTAAAATTTCTACGATCAAAAGATGAAACTCCAGAAACCATCATCAAACTCATCAAGATGTTGCAAGTCCGCCTCAACAAAACAGTTAGAGTCATTCGTACTGATAATGGAACAGAGTTTGTGAGCAGACAACTTACTCTATTTTATGAAGGTGTCGGGATCAGTCATCAAAAGAGCATTCCACGTACTCCTCAAGAAAATGGAGTTGTTGAAAGACACAATCGCACCTTAGTTGAAGCTGCAAGGACTATGCTCATCTTCTCCAAAGCTCCTATGTTTCTTTGGGCTGAGGCAATTGCCACCGCATGTTACACACAGAACCGATCCTTGATACATCCTCTCCACTGCAAGACTCCCTATGAACTGGTACATGGCAGAAAACCCGATCTTTCGTTTCTTCGAGTTTTTGGTGCACTTTGCTATCTAACTAATGACAGTGAAGACCTTGGGAAACTCAAGGCCAAGGCCGACATTGGTTTCTTCGTTGGCTATGCTCCAGAGCGAAAGGGGTACCGAATCTACAACAAACGTACCAGAGACATAATGGAAACAATCCACGTTACTTTCGATGAGCTGACTGAGCAACCGGTTCCTGGACAATCAAGTTCTGGACCCATACCTAACCTTTTGTCTCCTGGACCAATTAGTTCCAGGCTTGAACAGAATTCCATTCCTGCTGCTCCTTTTGTACCTCCTACAAGTGAAGGTTGGAAGAAACTGTTTGACCCAATGTTTGATGAATACTTTGAACCTCAACAGATGAATGCTCCTGAAGCTACAATGGTTCAACCACCAGATGGGGTGGTGAATGATCAAGATGACAATAACGGTCCATCCACTTCATTGTCATGGGATTCTGAAGCTCCCACCATCAGTCAATCGGTTAGCACTTCTAATGTCCAACCTTCACCTGTACAGCGAGCGGCAACTGTAGATAATACATCTGAAGTTAATCCTTTTGCTCCACCTGATAATGAGCCGTTTGTTAACATCTTTGCCCCTGAATCATCAAATGATGTAACATCCTCTGACGAATCTAACACGTCTACCTCAGTTCCGTATTCTCAACCCCATGAATACCTTAGAAAATGGACCGATGATCATCCTATAGACAACATTATTGGAAACCCTTCGCGTCCAGTATCTACCCGTAAGCAACTTGCAACCGACGCATTGTGGTGCTTCTTCAATTCTGTCCTTTCTAAAGCTGAACCAAAAAGCGTCAAGGATGCAATGTCCAAACACTCATGGTTCACTGCAATGGTGGACGAAATTCATGAATTTGACCGACTGGATGTCTGGGAACTAGTACCACCTCCCGAGTGTGCTATGATCATTGCTCTCAAATGGATATTCAAGGTTAAACTTGATGAGCATGGAGATGTATTGAAAAACAAAGCTAGGCTTGTGGCAAAAGGATATCGACAAGAAGAAGGTATAGACTTTGAAGAATCCTTCGCCCCAGTTGCTAGGATAGAAGCCATAAGGATCTTTCTCGCAAATGTTTCAAGTCAAAACATGGTGGTTTATCAAATGGGTGTCAAGACCGCATTCTTAAATGGGGATCTGAAAGTGGTGGTGTACGTATCTCAACCCGAAGGTTTTGTGGATCCAGAACGCCCTAATCACGTGTATCGATTAAAGAAGGCTCTCTATGGGCTTAAACAAGCACCTAGGGCGTGGTACAACACCTTGTATAAATTTCTTCTAGCTAACAAATTCTCCAAAGGCGTTGTTGATCCTACACTCTTTACCAGAAAAACGGGCAAAAGCCTCCTACATGTACAAATCTATGTTGATGACATCATCTATGCCTCATCTGATCCCACAGAATGTGATCGTTTCTCCCAAGAGATGAGTTCCAAATTCCAAATGTCTATGACGGGTCAAATGTCATTCTTTCTAGGACTGCAAATTTCTCAAAATCCCAACGGCATCTTCATCAATCAATCCAAATATGCCAATGAAATTTTGAAGAAACTTGGATTCGACTCCTGTGATTCAGTTGATACTCCTATGATTGAAAGATCAAAACTTGATGAAGATGATGTGGGAATTCCGGTTGAACAAACCATATATCGAAGCATGATTGGCTCCTTAATGTACCTCACTGCAAGCAGACCCGACCTTCTATTTGCAGTTTGCATTTGTGCTCGGTATCAATCCAAACCCACCAAGAAACATCTGGAAGCTGTCAAAAGAGTCTTTCGATACCTTAAAGGAACAATCCACATGGGCCTTTGGTACCCTAAGGAAACTTCTATGGCTCTCACAGCATATTCAGATGCTGATCATGCGGGATGTCAAGACACTCGTCGCAGTACATCTGGGGGTGCACAATTTTTAGGGAATAAGCTAGTCAGTTGGTCTTCAAAGAAACAAATGAGTACATCTATCTCCTCCACTGAAGCTGAATACATTGCTATGTCATCGTGCTGTGCTCAGATCCTCTGGATGCGATCTCAACTTTCTGACTATGGCTTCATATGCAATAAGATTCCCATGTACTGTGACAACAAAAGTGCAATTGCACTCTGCTGCAACAATGTCCAGCATTCAAGGACTAAGCATATTGACATTCGACATCACTTCATTAGGGAGCAAGTTGAGAAAGGAATTGTGGAACTTTACTTTGTGAGGACTGAGTTCCAGCTAGCCGATATCTTCACCAAATCACTTTCTAGGGAACGTTTTCACTTCATACTCCCACACCTTGGTATGAAGAGTCTCACACCTGAGGATCTCATTTGTCTTCAGGAAGATCAAGAGGAGTAAAGGGGTTGCTTCACATATCCTTGTATAGTATCCAATATAGAAAAATATAAAACCTATAAAAAAACCATAAAAATCTGAAAAATCACAAAAAATCCAAAAATATTCTTCTCACAACATGTCTCTTGTATAATCGATATTATGTACGTTTCTAGAAATGTCATTCAATAATGACACGGAATCATACATATGCTTGAGCAAGAGTTTTTCGGTTTCAAATAAAGTTTTTTTTCAAAAACATGTTGTATCTCAAAATGGTTTTCAAAAATATGGCTTACTGATGAGGCGAAAAATTATCCATTTTTAGGGGGTCATTTAAGCCCGAATCCGAATTTATTTGATCAAATATTGGCCTAAATCGTTCCTTTTGTGATTTTAGGTACTTTCGGAGAGAAATCTGGAAAAGGAAGCAATTCGGACGTTTTTTGGAGCATAAAAGTGAAGAAAACGCCAAAGTCTTAATTTTCCATGCTGGGAACAGTAGGTGACGGCGTCAAGAGCAATTCTTTGACGGCGTCAAGAGCAGAAGTCCATGATGACCCAGTACAGATTTGACGGCGTCACGAAGGTAGGGCGTCGAGAGTAAAAGAGTCATGACGGCCTGGAATTTTTTAAGTCTTGACGGCGTCAAATGTAGATCAAGGCAGTCCGAGATTAGTTTTGGCGGCGAGGTGACGGCGTCACAAGATTTGTCTTGACGCCGTCAGACCTATTTTTCTATATATAGTTTTCTAATTTTCACACATAAAAAAGAGAGAAGTTTTGGAGAAACCCTAAGTACGATTTTGGTGCAACTTTTACAGGTTTTTCAAGGGTTCCAAACCCTTGATACTGTTGGGATCATACTTTTGTATTTAGTCAAGTCTCGGTCATTACCTTTTGTAATAGGTTGCTTTAGTATTTATTTCATTAAGTTTCTAGATACAAGGCTTATGTGTAAAAGCCCTACGGGCTTGAAGCCCACGAATTTGAAGATAAGGGAGGAAGGGAGTGTTGCCCTAACTCCTCCCTTATAAATAGTAAGCTTATGTAAACATTTAGTTTGTTGGTTATTTGATTATCTTAAGGAAACTCTTGCACCTTCACCTTTCATATTGTCTCATAATCAACCAATCTCTTTTCTCATCTTATTTTTTTCTATATCATACTTGTGTTTACAAAATGGTGACCTAACAAGTGGTATCATTCGCCTACTAGAGTTTGAAGTTTGTTTCTTTGATTCAACGTGGGGATTTGGTTCTTATTTTTCATCTTTTTGCATTTTTCTTTGTTTCTTTCACTCAAATCTTGAAGCTTGGACAAGTTTCAAGGTTGATATAGTGATTTGAAGCTTAGTTTTTGCATAAAGTTGTGATTTTTAAGGTTTTTTTTAGGTTTTATAGCTTCTTTGATATTGGAAAACTAGTTTTGGGTAGAGAAATCTTCAATAGTTAATGTTTTCTAAGTATTGGTGAAGTTATTTGATCAAAAGTACCTTATTTTTAAGCATTTTTTCTTAAAAAATTTGAGATTTTTCAAGTTTCTGACCAGTTTACGCGTAACTTTGGTGCATAGTACGATTCTAAAGCTGTCAACAGTACTTTCTGTCCTTTTTACACATAACTTTTGGCCTAAAACCCTTTTCTTACGCGTAACTAAGGTCAAAACCCTTTTCTTACGCATAACTTTGGTCAAAATCCTGTTTTTATGCGTTACTTGGAAGTCTACGCCTCAAAACCTACGAGTAAAGTCACTTTCTACGTGTAAGTGTGAATTCCTACGCACAAGACAGATCCTACGCCTTAAATTTACGCATAAGTCTATCTTACGCGTAAGTTTCAGATTCTATGCTTAATCTTCAACAAAGATCTTCTCCTTGTGTTCCGGTGACTCAGTACTTCCCTAGCTTGGACAAGTTAGTGGATTACTTCGACTTCGAATATCTTTCAAGCTTGGATAAGTTTGGAAGATTTGTTTGGTTGTATAACCTTACGCATAAGTCTAAACTTACGCATAAGCCAAAGCTTACGCGTAAAGAGTAAACTTACGCCTAAACTTATTGTTTACGCATAACTAACTCTTTACGCATAACCTAACAGTTTACGCGTAAGATTAAAAGTTACGTGTAAGATTCTACTTACCCCAAGGAATTTTGACTTAATCAAAGGAACGTGCATTTCAATCTTCTACAAAGATCCATTTCTACACAAGTGTTTTAAGATGTCTCAACCACCTAATCACTACTTCCCTCATACTCAGCAACATCAACATCAGCAGTATCAGCAACAACAATACCTTCCGCACCAACTGTATCAACAACCTTCTCAAAAACAAACATACAATCCACTACATCATTACCTAATGATGCAACAACATCAGATCATTCCTCAACAACAACCATATCAAGTGCCACAACAAAACACTCAGTTTTCCTCCAAACAACCTCACTGGTTTGACAGAATGTGTGAAGTTATTACAACTCAACAATCCCGACATGAGGCAGGATCACTTGAAACACCTCCAATGCTAACACCTGGGAACTATGTTCAATGGTCAAGTCGATTCTTACGATTCCTTGAATTAAAGAAACCTCATGGGAAATTCTTGAAGCAAGTGATACTTGAAGGACCATTTGAGTGGCCAACAAGATTTGAAGCTGGTGATCCAACTGCTGATCCTCCACGTCCTCCTGGTGATCGACCTCTTCCAGAATCTCAACTCACAGAAGAACAGAAATTACATCGTGAAGCTGATGAGTATGCAATGGCTTATATACTTCAAGGTATACCTAATCCGATCTATCGAAGTGTCGATGCTCAGAAAACAGCCAAAGCTATGTGGGAACACGTTCATCTCCTTATGGAAGGCACTCAACTGAACAAAGATGACATGGAATCCAAACTCTACATGGAATACACTGACATCACAATTGAACCAGGAGAGACACTTGAATCCTACTATCATCGTTTCACAAATGTGGCCAATGATCTGGAACGTCATAAAATCACAATACCAAGGATCGCTGTAAACTCCAAATTTGTTGGTAGTCTTGGCCCTGATTGGCATAAATATGTGACATTTGTTCGTCAAACGAAGAATCTTCATGATGCTCCATATGGTTTGTTGTATGATTTTCTGAAACACCATGAACCTGAAGTGGAAAAAGATAGAGCTTTACAAGGAGGATACACACCAACACCAACACCAAATTGTTTGGCTCTCGTAGCTCAATCTCCATATGCTCCATCACCAATGTCAAATCATGCATACGTACAAGAGCAAAACTACTTCAGTTATCCACAATCTTCCACCTCGAACCAAATGGTCCCTTATGATTCATCTCCACAAGATTCTTCTACTCAACTTGTTCTGTCAAACAACAATGATGTTGTGTACTACTCCAACTCCAATGATGATGACGATGATGACTTTAATACGTTGAATCAGGGACTTGCTCTTATTGCTCGTGCTTTCAGCAAATTCTCCAACAAAACAAACAATCGTCAACGTTCATCTTCTAACACAAGGAATCAAGCTGTTGTCAATGATGGAAGAGTGGAAATTCAGAATCGTAACTATGGTCGATCTGGTTCAGGAAGTTCTTCAGGAAATTATGGGAATGGTCAGAGGTTTAGTAACAAAGGAGGGTTCAGGAACAACTCAGGATCTTCTCAGCAAAGGTTTGAACCAGTTGCAACTAGAAACTCCAACTCAGGGAATGCAGTGTGGTGCTATAACTGCAATGAACAAGGTCATATTGCTACAGCATGTCCCAAACCGAGAACTCGGGGTAGTAAGTTTCACAAGCAGGCATTACTCATGGCTCTTCAAGATGAAAAAGATGGACATTTCCCTGAACAGGACAACAACTTCATGGCAAATGTGAACAATGATGATGACATGGAAGATCTGGAAGCCAATGCTGTTGTGATGCTTATGGCCAACATACAGGAACTTCAGCTTAATGATTCAGGTCCAGTGTATGACACTGACGGCTTGTCTCAGGTACATGACCATAAAGCATGCCTTATACATGAAATAGTATCACCTTCTACCTCTGAATCAGATATGGCGCAAGTTGTTCCATGTAAATCATCTTCATCATCTCAAAAAGATGAACAAATAAGCACAATTGTCATATTCGATGATGACACAGTTGTTTCATTTGATGATCCTATTGAGAATGATAAACATGATAATTTAGAACAACATGAACCATCATTTGATCCAGACCCTGACCTCATAATGTTATCTAAACAACTGAATGCTCAACAATTGGTAATTGCAAAATGCTACGAGAAAAACAAAGTTTTAAAAGAAACTAATGCAGCACTTGCAAGAGATATTGAGTGTTATAAAATTCAGCTTTCAAATCAGGAAGAAAAGATTAAACATGCTAAAAGTTTTGAAAAAGCTTTTCAAGATTCTTACAACAAAGAACAAGATCTTCAACGCAAAATGCAAGATTTAATTGAGTCAAACGGAAAGTTGATTTAGAAACTCGAAAGTGAAAAATGTGAATTGAAAATGAAAGCTGAACGTCTTCAAACAGTTCTTTCAAAAACAGAAACAAAATTGTCAAATTGGAAAAAGGAGTTTTGTGAACATAAAACACGAAAAAGGAAGTATATAGATGACTTACTTGGTGATATTGTTGATCTTGAAAAACAACTTAAAGAATTTCGTCACATTGTTTACAAACACGGGAACTCTGTTACAACAATTCAGAAATTTGCTTTAAAACCGAGACCCGATAAAGGATTTGCACTTTGCGATTTCAAATCAATGTTTCTTCACACAGCATTTAAAGAAAATCCCAAGATTTACAGTATTGATCATATGTTTGATAATACAATTGTGCGTGCTGTTGTTTTTGATACTGAGGAAGAAGAAGAACTTGAAGACGAGAGTCGATCAAAAATGAGTTATGTTCAATATTGGACACCATATGACTACTCAAAAGCTCCACCTCTTTCTAAATCTTTTGTTACTCAAAAGGACTTACATGAGAAATCATGGTTTATCGAAGAGTCATATGTTTCATATCATAATGCGGCCCCTGTCCAAATTGTAGCACAAATAAATGGTCCTTTACCATCATCCGGTGAACTTACACCTTTACCGAAAACTTGTCGTGTCTTAAATTATTTCAAAACCTTTATGGAAGACATCGAAATTTTGGAGGAAACAATTGAACGTAATTCTGAAATAAAAATTGAAACTTTTCAATCCGCTTACGAGCGAGAAAAGAGAGATATTTTTCAAAAACAAATGAAGCCAATTGTTCAACACCTCCGTCTATGTGCTACACGTTGGGATCAGGAGCTTCAAAAGGAGGTCAAAAATATGATAAACGCTTTCAATGCAACTGAAAATGACAATTTGGTTCACAAGCAAAGAAATAGAGTTTTAAAAAATGATGCTGATCGACTCTTGGAACAAGTTCTCAATGCTGATATTTTGTCTGTTATCATGAATGATCTCTATAAATCTGGTACTTCTATGCTTATGGATGATCTTTGTGTTGATAATAACTTGTTGAATGAGGAAATTGAGACACTTAAACAGGAAAATGATAAGTTGAGAATTAAAAATGATGATGTGACAAAACAATTTTCAAAAGAAATTTGTCAACTCAATCAAAGGCTTGAATGGTGTCAAGCTAAAAGTCTTGAAAGGGAATTGAAGTTTCAAAGTCAAAATGTTTCAAACCCTTGTCAGATTTGCAAAAACAACGAGTCTTTAAAAGGTTTGTGTCTCCAATACGAGAAAGAAATTGCGGATTTAAAAATTGAAAACGCCGAATGGCAACAAAACCGCGATGACATCAAATATTGCAATGGTTTACTTGAGTCTGAAATTCAGGACAAAAATTACATCATCATTGATTTGAGAGAGAAAATCAAGCTAATTCAAAAAGGAAAGTTTGTTGACACCACGGTAATAGCACCAGGAATGTATCACGTAGACAAAACTGATAAAGGAAAGGTTGTTCAAAACACTAATGTTGATAACTCCACTTCTACAGGACTAGTCTCCACTACTAGCGTTAGCAGACCCAAGCGAAAAAGTAAGAAGAAGAATAGGATCTTTCAACGTAAGAGAGGACACCTAGAAGCTCAAGAAGTAGAAGACCAACTTAGGAACTTGAATAAAACTCATGTTGCATCATATTTTGATTCTAATCTGGCAAATTGTAATCAAAATCTAAATGTAACGAATGATGAACCTTTGAATGTTTTGAATATTAATGCATCTTGTGTGTTTTGTCGTAAAAGCGTATCATCTGGTGATCATACAAAATGTTTAGCTAATTCTCTTCTCAATCGTCATAAGAAACGTAGGACACGCATTCCTTCTAGGCCCATTATTGCCTCTCAGTCTAACTTAGGAAAGCCGTCTTCTACGGTTTCTACTGAAGTTGAAGTTACCCCCATAGGTGCCGAGAACAAATCTAGGAATCAGCCACCTACTAGTGCATATAACATTAAGAAAGCAAGAACTAGTTGGAATTGGCAACGTTGGTTACAACACAAACCAGACTTTAAATGGATTCCCAAATTGTTGAATACCTGTGCTTCTAACCGACAGGAACCCACACATTCTTTGGGTTCCACCCTTACTTCTGTTCCATCTGTGTCTTCTTCTTGTGATGCAGGTAGTACAGATTGTTCTCTGGATTGTTGATAGCGGATGCACCCGACATATGACAGGCAATCTCAAACTGTTACACAACTTTGTCTCAAAGTTTATTGGTACTTTCAGATTCGGGAATGATCATTACGCTCTAATCATGGGATATGGTGACTATATCAGCAGGAACATTGAAATCAGCCGTGTTTACTATGTGGAAGGCCTTGGACACAACCTTTTCTCTGTTGGTCAATTCTGTGATGGGGATCTAGAAGTTGCATTTCGTGAGAAAACTTGCTTTGTTCGTGACTTACAAGGAAACGATCTTATGTCTGGCTCACGTGGCTCCAATCTTTATACTATATCAATGTCAGATATGATTGCTACATCTCCAATATGTCTTCTCTCCAAAGCAGAATCGACTAAATCTTGGTTATGGCACAAACGTCTTTCGCACTTGAATTTCAAAACAATGACTGACCTTGCTCGTCACAAACTTGTTGATGGATTTCCAAGATTCCGCTTTACCAAAGATCACTTATGCCCAGCCTGTGAACAAGGAAAAAGTACTCGAGCTCATTTTCCTTCAAAACCTGAGCAAAGTACGAATCATGTTTTACAACTGCTTCATATGGATTTGTGTGGACCGATGCGTGTTCAAAGTATCAACGGTAAACGCTACATACTAGTAATTGTGGATGACTTCTCCAGATGGACTTGGGTTTATTTCTTACGAAGTAAAGATCAGGCTCCTTCGATGATCATCACCTTTCTCACTAAAATTCAAGTTCAGTTACGCAATACGGTACGAATAGTCAGAACTGACAATGGAACTGAATTTAAGAATCAGACACTTCGGTCATATTTTGAGAAAGTGGGAATTGAACATCAAACATCTATTCCTAGAAGCCCAGAACAGAATGGAGTTGTTGAAAGACGCAACAGGACGTTAGTGGAAGCTGCTAGAACTATGTTGATTAATGCTCAATTACCAGATTACTTATGGGCGGAAGCTGTTTCAACCGCATGTTATACCCAAAACCGTTCCATGATAACAAGACGCCATCGCAAAACACCTTATCAAATTGTTCACAAAAGAAAACCGAATATCGATTACTTTCATGTATTTGGAGCACTTTGTTATCCGAAAAATGATCGTGATGATTTAGGTAAACTTAAAGCAAAGGCTGACATAGGAGTGTTCGTTGGATACTGTGAAAATTCTAAAGGTTTTCGAATCTTGAATCGTCGAACAAGAGAAATTCAAGAAACCATTCATGCTAATTTTGATGAACTCACACAAATGGCTTCTGAGCAACACAGCTTAGGACCCGAATTCAACCGTCTTAACTCTCCGGAATCTTCAGCTGAACCATTGCCACTCAACCGCAAAGAATTGGAAACCTTGTTTGCTCCACTATTTGATGATACAATTGTATACCGTTCTACTGAGGTCTCACCTAATTCCGCTGCTCAACCTGAAAATATTCCAGTACCAGACTCACCTCAACAAACTACTACAAGTGTTGAGAGAAACGGAACTCCAATTGCATCACCATCTACAGTAGAACAAACTGTTTCTAACTCCCACCATTCAGCTGAAGATCCCACACCACAATCAGTTCCACTACCCGCAGAGCATGATCCTGATGCGTTCTTTAATCCGTTTGCACCGGCTCCTATTGTTCCTGATATAGCTGAGTCGTCAACACGCAATTTGGATCCTGCTAACATGCGAGATACTTATCAACTACACCCTTCAACACATAAATGGACTCGAGACCATCCACTAGTTCATATTATTGGTCATCCAGATGCACCTGTCATGACAAGACAACGACTTCACACTGATGGAGAAACTTGTATCTATGCACTCACAGTTTGTCACGAAGAACCTAAGAACATTAAAGATGCAATGACTTATGACAACTGGATTGAATCTATGCAAGAGGAATTTCAGCAATTCATAAGATTAGAAGTCTGGGAATTAGTTGAAAGACCTGACGGAGTCTTTGTCATCGGGTTAAAATGGATTTGGAAGAATAAGCTTGATGCTGAAGGAACTGTCATACGTAACAAATCACGCCTGGTAGCGAAAGGATACTCTCAACTGGAAGGACTTGATTTTGCTGAATCCTTTGCTCCAGTGGCTAGACATGAAGCGGTTCGGATCTTTTTGGCCTATGCTGCACACAGGAACATGGTTGTTTACCAAATGGATGTGAAAACCGCATTTCTTAATGGAGAACTCCGTGAAGAAGTTTATGTTAGTCAACCTGAAGGCTTCGTTGATCCTGAGCGTCCTAACCACGTTTACCGACTCAAAAAGGCACTCTACGGACTCAAGCAAGCCCCACGGGCGTGGTATGACAAACTGTCCATTTTCTTGCTGGCCAATAAATTTTCAAAAGGATCAGTGGATCCAACACTATTTACAAAAACCTACGGGGAGGACTTACTTGTTGTTCAAATATATGTCGATGACATCATTTTTGCCTCAACAAAAAGAAGTTACTCTAATGATTTTGCAAAATTAATGAAAGATAATTTTGAAATGTCCATGATGGGTGAACTTTCGTTCTTTCTAGGACTACAAGTTCATCAATCACCCCGTGGAATTTTTATAAATCAGTCTAAATATGCTCTTGAAATTTTAAAAAAACATGGGATGATGAGTTGTGATATTTATAATACACCGATGGGCTATACCACAAAACTAGATGCTGACTTACATGGGACTCCCGTTGACCCTACCAAATACCGAAGTATGATTGGGTCCCTTATGTATCTCACAGCTAGTAGACCTGATATAGTATTTGCTATCTACATGTGTTCTCGTTATCAGTCCAAACCAACTGAAAAACACCTCAGTGAGGTCAAGAGAATCCTTCGATACATAAAGGGAACCATTAACTTGGGAATCTGGTATCCGAAGGATTCTGGCTTTGAACTAATTGCTTTTTCAGATGCTGACCATGCAGGATGTTTAGACAAACACAAAAGTACATCTGGTGGATTACAATTTCTCGGAGACAAACTTGTGTCATGGCAATCAAAGAAGCAGGACTGCACATCACTGTCGTCAACAGAATCTGAATATGTAGCCATGTCTGCCTGTTGTGCTCAAGTCATTTGGATGAGATCACAACTTAAGGATTATGGCTACCTATTCAACAAGATTCCCATCTACTGTGATTCCAAAAGTGCAATTGCTATCTCCTGCAACACCGTACATCATTGCAAATCCAAACACATCGATCTCCGATATCACTTCATCAAAGAGCATGTGGAAAAGGGTACCGTTGAACTTTATTTTGTTGGGACTGAGTACCAATTGGCGGACTTACTTACCAAATCCTTAGCACCATCAAGGTTTGCTAGTCTAGTTCACCAAATTGGTATGCGATGTTTGACTCCAGAGGATCTGGAAAAGTTTTTAAAATACAATTGATCGTCAAACATCAAAACTATCTTTGTAAATATTTTTTTCAAAAACAAAATACAAAAATATAAAACCAATCAAAAACTCAAAAAGATTTTTGGTCACTTTTATCAAAAAAAAAAAAAAAAAATGCAAGTATAAACCACCTCTGTCAACACTATTTTATAAATGTCTTCAATCATTTAAAACAAGTGTTGAGGGGGAGGAAAAGTAATGTTTTTCCAATTTCTCAAAATTATTTTGTCTTTTATACTTGCATTTTACCAAAAATAAATACGTTTTTATCATAGGTGTTGATTCAATAAGTGTTTCGGGTTACTCTCCTTGACCTACATAATTAATTTTTCAGTATTTTACTATGGTCTAAGGTCGAGGGGGAGTACCACAAGTTGTTCTTATCATGTCTTGGTGTTAACTAACGAAAGTTACACGTGATTAAGTGTTTATGCATTAAGAATAAATGTTAGTTAAGGTTAAGGGACTAATAGTGTCAATACATGATTCTTGTTTAACCTTTGGTCAAAACCTCACAAGGACCGAACATTTACTCCACCTGCAAAATTATTTACTACCCTCAACCACCTAATCTACGATCCACAATCATTTGCTTGATCTAATCATCAATCTTCGAATCCGTAAGTGTTAACATGTTTTGATCATTATTTCTAACAAAGGTTTTTAATTTCATAACGATCCAATGGTTCAATTTGTGTCAATCGATTAGTCATTCTTAGGGTTATGCGTAATCAAGAACCCAGAATTTTGTGATTGTTATGGTTGAATTTGTTAGTGGGTAATGTTCTCTAGATGATTATAAACATGTCTTCACACTCTAAGTGCACCCAGAAACATCAATTGATCAATGTTATAGATTAGGGTTCATACGAAGGATTTGGGGGATCTTGATTTTAGACGTTAGGATTGTAATTGGTGATGGGGATAATGTTCTTGTAGGCCTAGGATTATGTTGTCATGGTTTAATTGCTTCAGAGACATCTCTTGATTATGATTGTATGATTTAGGGTTCGAATGACACTAGCAGTCATGATTATTCGATTGTGTGGTTAATTCTTGTTATAAATTGGACCATATGATCCTTAGGATGTTAGATACACTTGCCCCATGTTAATCTCAACCCAGATTCATGTTTAATTGTGTTCGTGATTATGTGTTCATACGGGTTTACGCGTATCTCATATATATGCATGTTTACGCATAAAATGGGCATTTAAGTGTGTTTAAATGATTATTGATCAGTAGTTGTGTGTTACACTTTCAGGAATCAAACCAATCTTGTTACGAAAGGTGATTTTTCTGGAAAAAGGCAAAATTACGCACAACTTGTTCATCCTACGCGTAAGATTGAGTCTTACGCGTAAGATTCGACAAGTGGACAAACTTTGTGTTGGATAAGACATAGTTTACGCATAAATGTAATTCTTACGCATAAGTTCTGACCTTACGCATAAGTCTGGAACTTACGCATAAGTTATACTTTACGCTTAAGTCAGGATTACGCGTAAAGTTACCCACTTACGTGTAAACTTGTCTAAATCTAAATTTTTTCTAAGTGTTGTGAATTTTTCCAATGAGTAACTTCTTGTAATGATAAACTTAGGATGTAACTGATTTGTTATAAGTTCCTACCATATAATATAACTCAAGTTTGTCATATATCAAAAGTTTTCTCTCACACAAACACCCACTGATCAATGTATAACATGCAAATCTATAAGTATACATCATAATTGAATGTCATTGCTAAACCAGTCAACAATTGCCATGTTTGTGTTTGTTTATGATCTATTCAGATGGCAGAAAACAACGACATTCCATACGGACCAGAACCCGAACCTAAGCTTTCATGGGAAGAGACATTCCCAGATGACTACAACAGGAAGATTGGAAAGAACAACCTCCGTATCAACTTCAACAAGATGACTTGCAACGAGTCCTCTTATATTGTGGCTATAGATGCTCTTCTTTACCACCCGAATAAGCTATTGTTCACCAAGTCTGCCTCGGTTTCCTGCTTCTACATCCACCAATTCTGGCACACACTACAGCTAGATCTTGGGGAGGCTTCTTTCACCTGTACGCTTCATAACCGTCAAGTCTCTGTGGACATTGATATGCTCAGGAATGTACTTGGGTTACCAGAACTCGGCCCAAATGAAGAGTATGTTCCAGTCCCCACTGAAGAAGAGTTGATAATGTGGTCAAGGGATATTGGGTATGACGAATCAGAAGAGGTCATTACCAGACATTCTAGGGTCAACATTAGGTATCTTCCACAACCATGGAGAACCCTATACATTCAGATTGCCAAGTCTTTATCTGGCAGAGATTCTGGACATGAACATCCAAAGCTCCAACACCTCAAACTCTTCTGGGCAGTGGCTATCGTGAAGAAAGTTGATTATGCCAGTATCATTTGGGAAGACCTTGTGTGGCACATTCAACACAAGACAACCAACATTTCATTTAACCGCTTCACAAAACTACTCATCGACTCGATGACCAAGAAAAGAACACGTTCAGAAATGAACATACTCTCAGAGTCGTCAAGAGAATGGACACCAGCACACGCAAGCAGGGAAAGAAACTTCCCGATTGTCTCTTGACTGACAAGGTGAAGGCTTGCACAAATTACAAGTATTACGAACAAGCTCTTCAGGATGACAAAGTTGGTTTCTTGGATGAAGTTCAACCATTCAGGGGAAAGACAGGTACCAAGACTGGAAGCTCCGGCAGCTCAACAAAGTCCAAACATAAGAAAAAGGGTACTCCTAAGAGAAGACTTCCTACCAAGAAGCCCGCATCTATTCCCGAACCTGGGTGGTTTCCCTCACCACAATCTTCTCCAAAGCCGTCTGACTCTGAACAAACTGAATCCGACGAAGGTCCTCAATATAGGGAAGCATTTGCTAATATTGAGAAAGATGAGAATCTTGAAGACATCGATTGGGATAAAGACATTGATGAGTTTGCTGACAATGCCGTATATCCAGCATATCTCACTCAAAGACCATTCACTAAAGAACAGTCACTCTTGGAAGAAGAAAGGATTAGGAGAGAGAAGCTGAAGGAACCCGTGACGACTGTACAAGAGTTTGTAGGCCTTTCAGCAGAAGAAGAAAACGAAAGGGCTCTCAATCTGGGTCTCCTCCACAGCCGAATTGATGCATTCAATGCTGATTTGCCTCCACCTCCAGTGTTCTCTCAGACCACCGAAGCTGGCGGATCAAGCAGCATTCCTGAGCCTACCACAGGGATCACCACAGACTTAGTTGCTTATGACAATCCCTCAGTATCTCCCACAGACATTGAAATGACTACAGCAATGGGTGAGGAAGAAGAGGAAGATCCCATGGACACTGATGCTCCAAGACTTATGACTATGGAAGAAATGGAGCTCAGAGAAAGGGCTTTGGAAGAAGAATTGAAGAAGAAACAGGAAGCAGAAGAGGCTAGGCTTGAAGAGATTGCCCAAGCTAAACTAGAAGAAACTATCCGAATGGAAGAGAGCAGAAAAGCAGAAGAGGCAGCCAAGCTGGCTGAAGAAAAGTTAAAGAAGGAAGAAGAAGCCAGGCTTGCTGAAGAACTAAGGCTTAAAACCGAAGCAGATAAACTGGCTAAAGAACAAAGGGTGATAGAAGAAGCAGCAGCCAAAGAAAAGAAAGTTGAACAACCCGAACCTAAGAAAGGAGATGACAAAGACTCTACCACCATCATTGAATCATCACAGTCATCTCCTCCTGCATCTGAATCGACACATGACAAGTCAATCAAGAAACCGAGCACCAAAGCCTCTGCTGCATCAAAGTTACTTAAGTCAGCTTTCAAGAGAGTACATGAAAAGAAGAGAAACAGACTGGAAGATCAGGTTGCAACACTTGCAACCCAAGTTGCTGAATTGACTAAGCTGAACTCGAACGTCCAAGAGCTGCAAGACAAAGTTGATACTTTCTTAGCTAAAGACGTACAAGAGAACTTGGAAGCCACATTAGCAGCTCAAGCACAAGAATACATGGCACAACACTTGGTTGCTGAGTTGAAAGATCTGCTGGCACCCATGAGAGACGAACTCACCAAGTTCGCAGAGCAAGCAGTCAAGAAAGTGATCCGATCAACCACATTCACTCTTCGAGCTGACAAGTCCACTGTTCCACTACCAGGGCTATCTCTGGATGAATTGGAAGCTCAACTCTTAGAAAAGCTAGCAAACAAGTTCACCTTGACTCCTGAAGAAGCCAAAGTCCTGGAAGCATTAAAAGACAAGATGAACAAAGATACTTGCAGCACAGAGGCCGATAAACTGAAACGTCAAAGAGACGATGAAAACAGGGATCCGAATTCTCAGGCAAAGAAACAAAAACAAGCCGAAGGACCCTCATCTCAGTCCAAAACACCGGTCATCCCTCCAACAACAACAACTTCCTCACAACAACCGAAGGCATCAGGTTCTGCTCCCAAAGCACACGACCACTTTGAATACACCGGTGGTGACGACATTCCTCAGCCCGATGAAGTTCCAGAACCGTCTCCTAAGAAGAAGAAGAAAGATAAGAAAGGAAAGCATCATCAACCCAAACCGGACACCTCATCTAAAGGCACCGAACCAAAGAAACCTAAAACAGTCCTTAGCTGGCTAGATCAAGACAATAGTGCCGAATACTCCTGGTTTGAGAAGATGATCAATTCGCAACCACCACTGGAAGACAATCATGAACCTCAAGATGGTCGAACGGTGGAATATGCTCAAATGATTCAGCAAAAGTTTAAGATGAAAAAGATGAATAAGAAAGAGCTGCGAAGAATCAAGAATGATGCCTTCAATCTTCTGAAAGATAGGTCTGCTAACTCAATCGAGCTTGAATACCATCTGGAAAATATTGCTCGAGCTATGTCAAGCAATATTGACTGGATCAATCCTGAATCATATGTCGATCTGGTCACAAAGAAAACCGCACCTTACATTACTGACTGGTCCAAACCACTACCGATGATTGGGAAGCCTAAGGAACCAAAGATCCCATACAAGTTCTTCTACAACACAGACTTGGAATTTCTGAAACTTGGCAGCAAGATTGAGAAGAAGTACGTTACATCACTCGCCTTTCTCCCTGCAACTCGATATCTCAACAATGCAATCGAAGAAGAATCTTCAGCATTATTCGTTGATAAAATTGTTGAATATGACCGGAACGCACTCTACGGCATACATCATTGGCCAGACAACCGGGCACAGTATTATCGAAGCAGCAGACTTAATCAGACGATGGGCGATGTAGCAAGTGATCTGAAGATAGTCTCCATTCAATTTATCTCGACTATCACTCACTTTGGGTACCCCTTCCTCAGCAAAATCACACTAAAGAGACTTGATGAAAAGGAGTACGATATTTCTGAGTCTGACTTTCCACGACTACTTCTCAATGACATCGAAGACATGTACCTGCTCAAAGTTCAAGGAAAACTCTGTGGCTTGCCTAAAGAGATGCAGCTTGCCTTTATCCAAGCTCTTCTAATATTCATCAGGCAGATTGTCATAAGAGAAAGAGTTGAAGATCTTCAATTGGGAGTAGAAAGTTATCAGAAGAAGCTGAATCTCACCAAGCCTAACATGTTCGACATCCCCGACCTTCAACATCTACCTCAATACACCTTGATCAGGCAACCATTTGGGTTCACTTACCGCAGTGTCAACGGTCGAAACTGCTTTATGGGCTACAAAGAATTACATAAGTTCTGTGATGAAACTTTGAAGTTCGTCAGAGTCGGAATCAAAAGCAGAATCAACGACATTGCTCTAGGGAAATCCAAAAGATGGAACACCGATGAGACCAGGGATGCACGCAGATTCATTACAAGGATCGAGAACCGGTTGAAGCGCAGGGATCAGTTCAGGAGATTGGAAAGCTATGTTGGAGGCAGACAAAAGTTCCCGGTGCTGACATTTCAGAGACCTGATTGGTAGTAAAATTGTAAGAATTTGATTTGAATTGTCAATAATTTACTTCATAATGGTTTGTGTACGCATTACAGTGCACAACCCGAACTTGTAAAGAAAGGACCCTGAGGTACACTTCAGTGCCTCAATCCTAAATATAAGGAGCGAAGGCTTCTTACTTTTGAGTAGAATTAATCAAACATTTATGATTTTTTCATAATTCTGCTCAAAAGGACAAGTATTTCACCTCAATAAGACCTAATCACTTGTTGAGGGGGAGCACTTGTCAAAACAAAATACTTTGTTCAAAATTAAAAGTTCTTGGTGAATCTCCCCATAAGACTCAAAAAGCATATTTTAATCAAAAGTTTAATAAAAACAACATCTCATATGCTATTTTTGAGGGGGAGAAAATGAAAAAGTGATTAAAATATACGAAGTAAAAGCTGAAAGTTGTATCTTGTGTGAGCTAGACTCAGATTCACCCAGGAATTGACGAGACAATTAAAGTTAGTTAAATCGAAAAGACTTATCCTCGACGGGTAATAACATCAAGTTAGTTACTAGAGCTAGTTGTCACCTAAAAGCTGACAATGTACTTCTTTAACTAACCACGTAAGCGTGTCTCGAAAAGGATATGTCTTAGTAGAAATGTACCGTCTCGAGAAACTTTCTGTGGACTTGACCAGGCCGGGTAATAACTTCAAGCTAGTCTAACTAGTGATGTAAGTGTGTCTCGAATCGGTCTTGTTCACGAAAAGTGGATCAATTCAAAATGCTTGCTCCTCCCGCATGTGCAAATTTATTAAATACTCATGAGCACATGTGAAGGGGGAGCCCTTCATAAGTGTACACAAAACTCTCAAAGTGTTAACCAAAATATTTGATTATCACAAACACTTTGAGAGATTTTCAATCAAAGGTTTCTTGGCTACTGTCGGAGTTATAAGGTGATTAAGATAGGAATATCCGTCCTATGATCCGCCAGAGCCGGAGGGATCTACCCAAGGACATCTCCCATAGTTAGAATTAGAAGTCCTTAGGTATGATACGAAAAAAGGAGAAAAGAATGAAAGGGAAAGAAGGAGTTGAAGAATTAAAAAGAAAAGTAAAGAAAAGGGTGAAAAGAAATAGCCCTCCATATGATTCAACCTTAGGGCAGACACCGGGTTCAATCCGTATGCTACTGGTTGTTGCAAAAGACAACACCGGTATTGAAGATTAAGTCGTCATGGACCCAGTGACGCAATGTACTAAACCTTCTTAACCACTCAAGTTCTCTTAAAAGAGCTTGTTTCATTCTCACGGGGAACCTGTGTAATCTATCGACTTATCTCTTAGAGATGGTTGATATTGAAGAAGGAGACCCCTCCCTAGTCTCCGCATAGGAAACCTAGGTGTGCACTTATAGAGTCTAGAGCCTTGAGATACATCAAAGATCTCTTAGGAACACTTAGTATTTCCACAACTGGTGTTCTACATCAATGGACACCTGTTGTAAATTATCGAGTCCTTCGCAGATCTTAGCAATCTGCCAAGAACGTTTATGAGAGGATTACTTATGTATTTCTCAATGATTGAACGGAAATCCTGCCAGGGTCAACATCAAACAGCCCTGACAGCAGGTCACTTCGGTAACCCCACAAGGGTTACGCTTAGTGTTTGCGGTGGTTTCATAGCGATCTACAGTCGTGGAGTGATCCCCAGCGACTCACCCAGTCATTGAGCTACTTAGTAGGTCTCGTAAGCTCCTTTGGGAGTATCTGATATGGGAACGGCCTGGATAAGGATTAGAAGGAGTCTTCACAATATGCTGTTGATGAGCTCTAATTCCTTATCCGTAAGTACCGGTTGTTTTATTGCTAACTGTTTACTCGCAGGTACCTCACTTCCATGATGGTAGATTCCAACATGCTCATACATACATCTTGAAGTCAAAGAAAGCTCCCCCGAAGATCTTAGCAACACAAAGTTCAAAGAGAGATTCTACATCAATAAGAAGAATCTACAAAGTACAAAGACAAAGATCTCAATGCATGAAAAGGAACTTCTTATACGTGAAAGTCTAAGTCCAAAGATGTATGAGTATGTTGGAATGGCGGACAACCACCACAGACGTAGGAGTAACGAACGGCAGATTACTTCATAACACCATCACTACATCATCACCAAAGAACAAAGACAAAGAGCAAAGTACATTCATTATCATTCAACCATTTTTGAAGACGTCTAGAGTTTCACATGTCACAAGTCAACGACAAAGATGAAGACGTCAAGCAACCGTGATGACCGACCCTTAGGGGGAGATTGTTGGGATCATACTTTTGTATTTAGTCAAGTCTCGGTCATTACCTTTTGTAATAGGTTGCTTTAGTATTTATTTCATTAAGTTTCTAGTTACAAGGCTTATGTGTAAAAGCCCTATGGGCTTGAAGCCCACGAATTTGAAGATAAGGGAGGAAGGGAGTGTTGCCCTAACTCCTCCCTTATAAATAGTAAGCTTATGTAAACATTTAGTTTGTTGGTTATTTGATTATCTTAAGGAAACTCTTGCACCTTCACCTTTCATATTGTCTCATAATCAACCAATCTCTTTTCTCATCTTATTTCTTTCTATATCATACTTGTGTTTACAAAATGGTGACCTAACAAATACCTTGCATTGTAATTGAGATAAGTGTTCCTTTAATTCAATCAATATGTCTATGTGTTGGTTGTCTATATCTTGTTCTTGTCTCAATTCCATTATGCTAGGCTAGATCTATCTTGTGTTTGCTTAGATCTAATGAAACCTAGATGTTAATTATGTGTTGATTACTTGTTTATTCTTGTCTTGGATGAATGATTTATATGTTAGGCTTAAGAAAACTGGCAGATCTCCACTTGGTAACATGCTTGAACGTCTTAAGAAATGTGAACCGAGGTGCACTAGGTCTTTATTGGTTGTATTTAATGCATGAGCCACTATTTACAATCCCTATAGTTGTGCTGGGCATGGTGTAGGAGGAGATAAGAGCTCATAGAATTGGGGAGTTATGTGTGCCACCCCATGAATGGTATTAAGGAATATGATCCGTCATCCATGCAATTATAACAAGTAATTAACGTGTAAAAGATGTCTAGGGAGTAGTGAAATCTAAGTAAACACATTTTCTCCAATTACTGCTCACAACCTTAGTATAATTAGTTTATTTTCATTTTTAGTATTTTATTTTGATTGCATCTTAGTATTGGGTTAGTTGATTAGCAACTAATTCCGCCCAAATCCTTCAAACCCGAGATATTTACTTGCTTTCAAAAAAATATAAAAATACAAAAATAATGATCTCTCACCCTTAGAACTAGTATTTAGGCTTTCTAATCCTAGCGACACTATTCCTAAGCTGAACGATCAATCCCCCGGTACTTGTCACTATACTATACTACAACGATCAGGTACACTGCCTGGTGGGGGTTGTAAGCTTCTTGAGATCCCTCGAGAGGTAAAGCCTGTTGCGATTCCCACGCATCAAGGTTTTGGCGCCGCAGCCCGGGGAATAGTTATTGTCTAGGTTAGAATTTCTTTTTATTAGGTCTACTTGCTAGATTCCTTTCTAGTAAGATTTTATTTTTATTCTTAGTTTTTCTTTAGTCTATCTCATTTCTTTGTGCCTTTGTTTGTAACCACCCGACACCATGGACAACGGGAACATCTTTGAACCCGTCATCCCACCACAACAAAACCCACCATTAGAACCCCTTAGGCCCCGAACCTTAGGAGAGTATTCCCGACCTAGCCACCAAGGCTACCGAAACACCATTGAGCTCACCGGAGCCAATGTGACCCCCTTGCGATCCAACACCATCCGGTTGGTGCAAAGCGGATGTGCATTCCATGGACTTCGTTCCGAAGATCCAAACCAACATCTTAAGGACTTCCTCAAAATCGTAGATTCCATAGACCTAGATGTTGCAACTAGAGAGACAACCCGATTACGCCTATTCCAATTCTCTCTACGGGATCAAGCTAGTCAATGGCTTGAGCCTTTACCCGCGGGATCCATCACCACATGGGATGATCTCACCACTCGTTTCCTTGCTCAATTTTTCCCACCGGGGAGAACTACTAAGCTTAGAAATGACATCTTGATGTTCCAACAACGTCAAAATGAAACTCTTTATGAAGCATGGACTCGTTTCAAGGACTTACTCCAAAAAGTCCCTCATCATGGCATAGATCTTTGGCTCCAAGTCCAAATCTTTTATGACCATATCGACATCTCCACGAGGCGAGCCATTGACCAATCAGCCGGTGGTAAGCTACGTGATCTAAGTGCGGAACAATCATGGGAACTCATAGAAGATCTTGCTCTCTATGACAACGAAAGTTGGAATGATCCCCGTGACTTGAACAAAACGGTCAAGGCAATATCTTTGCCTTCGAACAATTCTAGCACTCCCGACCGTAGGATCATGGAACTTGAGGACCAAGTCCAGTTTCTCATGAAATCTTACAAAGCTCCTAAGCCTTCAAGCCAAGTGAACAAAATCACTTCTTCATGCGAATTATGTAGTGGTCCCCACGACACTCGTGATTATGTGGAACTCCCCGGAACAGCTTTTGCGGACTACGCATCCACGCGTACCGACGAAGCGGGAGATAAGTGGTACACTTTCAAGCCCGAGCCAAACACATACGGTGATTCATACAACCCCTCTTGGAAAAATCACCCAAACCTTAGGTTGAAACAAAATCAACCCAATTCTTCCAATCCGCCTAACCGTTACCAACCAACCGGTCCACCATCCAACCGTACTTTTAATGACAATCCTTCTAACAACTTTGGTAGTACCAACAATCTTGAAGGATTGATGTCAAAGTTTATGACATCTCAAGAAGCTCGCATATCTAAGTTTGAAGCCGATTTCAAACACAAGCAAAGCGAGATGACCACTAGAATTGACGCATTGTTGAAAGTTCTCAATGACCGAGAAATGGGAGCACTCCCAAGCGACACAATCAAGAATCCGAAACTAAATGTTAATTCCATATCTTCAGTTTCGTCACCCACTTAGTGTCCACAATACTACTCGGTTAAATCAACGAGCACGTGTTTCAAACAAAACCAAGTTCTACAAAAGGACCAATCAAATAAAACACCCAATATAGAGCCGGTCAAAAGTAAAGTTGAAACACCTCCTACGCAAGACCTTGACGATGAATTCAACGAACTTCACCTTGAACGCCCCGTCATTGATGTCTTAGCGCGTGCTCCTTACTATAGTGCCCTCCTAGAAAAATATGAGAAGTTTAAACTAGATAAAAATGGGACCGCCTTCATTCAAAACAAGTTGCCTAAAAAGCTTGATGATCCGGGTATATTTGTTTTGCCTTGTAAGATAGGAAGATCCAAAGCTTTCGACACACTAGCCGATTTAGGGTCAAGCCTCAACTTGATTCCCTTATCCTTATTCACTGCTCTTAAGCTAGGAAAGTTAGAGGAAACGGAGGTATTGATAGGGCTAGCGGATGGGAGTATTGCCCACCCGGTTGGAACGATTAAGGATGTAGTTGTTCACGTAGGAAAATTAACTATATTAGCGGATTTTCACGTCCTAGACATGATTAGTGACACTACATGCCCATTATTGGTAGGAAGAGGATTTTTAGCAACCGCTAGCGCCATGATAGATTGTAAGGAGTCTAAGATAGCGGTAGGTGAAGGCGATACTTGGTCGGTGTACGATGTAAAGAAGCATAGTTATGATTGTGATGATGAACCAACACCGCATTGGGTAGAGATGAATAGGAGACCATCAAGATATGGACCTTGGATAGAAAGGAACTTCATAGGACCTCAATGCCCATTTTATCTAGAAAAAGATTTCATAGAAAAGACACATTCGGTAGAACAACTCATAGCTAGAGATGAAGAGCTAGACCCATTTGAGGACCCCTTAGTCTTTAGGAAGATGATTGAGTTCTTGAGCGTAATGCCTATTAATATAGAGATGAATAAGTGGAAAAGAGAGGGAGACAAGTGTAAATGGAGGCGGGACAAGCCACCTAAAGAAGGTGATGGAACATGGCATATGAGGATGACTTTGTATGATCCGAATGGAGAAAAGTTTGAAAGGTCATACCACACTAAGGAAACCGATAGGAAGTTAAAACCTAAGTTTGATCCCAAAGATGTCCTCAATGAGGAACTCATCCAAATCACGTTGTAACCCACGACCTTGAGTCTAGCTACAAGACTCGTAAATAAAGAAAAGCGCTTCTTGGGAGGCAACCCATGTTTTGTGCGATTTTATTTGTTTGTTTGTTATTTGCTTCCGTATGCATGCTTAATTTTTATTGTTGGTTGATCATGTTTCTAAACTAAATAGTGGAAATATTTTACTTTGTTGTTTTGGCCTAGTCTTAACTCCACCTAAAAGTATTTTTGCAAAAGATAAGTGTAAGGGGAAACCCCAAATATGTTTTTAAGAAACATACCGATCATGATTCTCCACAATATTAAATGAACATGTGTATTCGTATTTTTTAGAGTCAAATGCTTGTATTGAGTCATAATGAAGTTTTGCAGGATTTTCCAGTAAGTAGAACCAAGTTTTTCCAGAAATTTTCCGGAAACTTAACATAAGGATTTCTGCAGGTCAATTCTGACGGCGTCAGGGGTTTACTCTTGACGGCGTCAGGTGTAAAAATCTGGAAATTTTACCGGTTTTGTTTTTCTAACGGAGTCTTATGGTTTTTGCGAATTATTAAGTTTTATAATCTCCAGGAGATCTGCAAACTTCATTCCACAAGCATTATATCTTATCTTGTTTTCTAGGATTTAGTAACTTATATAGGATGCCGCCGATTTTACGCGAGGTTGTCTTGTCTATTTTATCAGGTTTTACAGGTTATGTACGACAAGAAGATGATTTACATTCTGGAAGGGAAGCTTTGATTGTCCATTTTCTTGGAGGAAGATTTAACCTGGCCACCCTATTATCCATACCGAGCGAATCAGGGGAGTATTTGATTTCATTCTTTTTACTTATTTCACTTTTACATTCTTTACTTGAACATTGGGGACAATGTTCATCTTAAGTGTAAGGGGAGGGTAAAAAGATGATACCTTACATATGCACTTTCGCTTGAGTTTGTTTTGTTTAATGGTAGATGTGTAATAAAACTATGAGAAGTACTTGTTAGTGCAATTTTAGCGCCAAATTTAAAATTTTTTACAACATTTAGGAGTGAAACTTTAGCCATAGCAAGCGTCTCATGGATAGGAGATTGTATGACTAGCACATAACCGTATATTCAGAAAAATTTTCCACCCAAATATGTGAGGTTCGCCTTTAGATTTGATAGGAAAAGCATTTACTATTAGTGCTTATAAGTGTACCGGTAGCATTTAGATTCTAGAACTTGCGTTATTGATGCATCCCGAGACCGCTAGTGAGACTACATTCGTGTGGTAGGATTTACAACATGATAAGAGGCATTAGGATCAGCCTTGTGTTAAAGCCGTATTATAATTACTTGACCATTTAAGTCATATTACTTGGCTAGTTTAGTCAACTAATTTTTCCCACACCCTTAGCGTTGTACTCATTTTTAGTACACGAAACCCCTAGTACACCCTTCCGAGCCTATCTTTTCGTTTCTAACTTTAAGCATCTTACTTAAAGGAAGAATTTGTTACACCCACTTAAATGTACAACCAAATCGCCTTAGCCTTCCGTGTATGGGCTCATTTTTAGTGCATTATTGTTATTTATTAAACCCTAAGTTAACTTTCTAATTGATTACATGGTTGCTAAGTCGAGTCATATCCTTGTACATATTGTTTTGGGATGATTGGGACTCATGGGTAAGTACTTATTTTATGGAGTAATGGGGAAGAACATCATTTATTACCCCCATATGTACGTTAATCTTAAAAGTGCTCCAAGTGTTTTGATTTTCTTAATTCGAGTCATTAGATTAGTTAATTGTAAAGTATGTAAAGATTCAAGTGTAAGGGAAATGTTCATTCCCTATGATGTATTATTTTGGATGGTAGGGTAAGAGTGTATGCAAAAAAAAAAAAAAAAAAAAAAAAAAAAATAGAAAAAAGGAAAAAGAGAAAAAACATACGGACTACCATCCCTTTTTATTCTATGTTCATTTTTTTTGTTTTTGGTTATTTTTCATTTATTAGCTTAAGTCGAGTCTAGTCTTGGCTTCGCAACGCCATCTTGTACATGTAATTAACTAAGATTGTTAACTCGCCACCAGTAAAACTTCCTTTATCCAACAAAACCGTGTATTTCATATCCCTACACCTAACGTTACAACCCTTTAAAAGACCTCTTTGATAGTTTATCCTAGGTGCTTACGCCATGTGGTGGAGGTTTGATCCTTTCCCAAGCCTATGGTAATCTATTTTGCTATGACAGGTAGTGAGAGATATCTTCCGTTTCCATATTGTAATTTACACTTTATTACACCCGAGAGATGTGAGTATCTAAACACTATTTGTGAGGTGCTAGTGTATGACCTCTGTGCTTTTCTAGTGGTCTTTAGTGGAATGATTATTTGTTGTAATTACTTTTATATTAGTGTTAAATGACCCCTAACTTGTCTTTTGAGTAGAATAAAAGCGCATTTGTTTAAGGACAAGCAAATCTCAAGTGTAAGGGTATATGATGAGGCGAAAAATGATCCGTTTTTAGGGGGTCATTTAAGCCCGAATCCGAATTTATTTGATCAAATATTGGCCTAAATCGTTCCTTTTGTGATTTTAGGTACTTTGGGAGAGAAATCTGGAAAAGGAAGCAATTCGGACGTTTTTTGGAGCATAAAAGTGAAGAAAACGCCAAAGTCTTAATTTTCCATGCTGGGAACAGTAGGTGACGGCGTCAAGAGCAATTCTTTGACGGCGTCAAGAGCAGAAGTCCATGATGACCCAGTACAGATTTGACGGCGTCACGAAGGTAGGGCGTCAAGAGTAAAAGAGTCATGACGGCCTGGAATTGTTTAAGTCTTGACGGCGTCAAATGTAGATCAAGGCAGTCCGAGATTAGTTTTGTCGGTGAAGTGACGGCGTCACAAGATTTGTCTTGACGCCGTCAGACCTATTTTTCTATATATAGTTTTCTAATTTTCACACATAAAAAAGAGAGAAGTTTTGGAGAAACCCTAAGTACAATTTTGGTGCAACTTTTACAGGTTTTTCAAGAGTTCCAAACCCTTGATACCTTGCATTGTAATTAAGATAAGTGTTCCTTTAATTCAATCAATATGTCTATGTGTTGGTTGTCTATATCTTGTTCTTGTCTCAATTCCATTATGCTAGGCTAGATCTATCTTGTGTTTGCTTAGATCTAATGAAACCTAGATGTAAATTATGTGTTGATTACTTGTTTATTCTTGTCTTGGATGAATGATTTATATGTTAGGCTTAAGAAAACTGGCAGATCTCCACTTGGTAACATGCTTGAACGTCTTAAGAAACATGAACCGAGGCGCACTAGGTCTTTATTGGTTGTATTTAATGCATGAGCCACTGTTTACAATTCCTATAGTTGTGCTGGGCATGGTGTAGGAGGAGATAAGAGCTCATAGAATTGTTGAGTTATGTGTGCCACCCCATGAATGGTATTAAGGAATACGATCCGTCATCCATGCAATTATAACAAGTAATTAACGTGTAAAAGATGTCTAGGGAGTAGTGAAATCTAAGTAAACACATTTTCTCCAATTACTGCTCACAACCTTAGTATAATTAGTTTATTTTCATTTTTAGTATTTTATTTTGATTGCAACTTAGTATTGGGTTAGTTGATTAGCAACTAATTCCGCCCAAATCCTTCAAACCCGAGATATTTACTTGCTTTCAAAAAAATATAAAAATACAAAAATAATCATCTCTCACCCTTAGAACTAGTATTTAGGCTTTCTAATCCTAGCGACACTATTCCTAAGCTGAACGATCAATCCCCCGATACTTGTCACTATACTATACTACAACGATCAGGTACACTGCCTTGTGGGGGTTATAAGCTTCTCGAGATCCCTCGAGAGGTAAAGCCTGTTGCGATTCCCACACATCACTTACAGTCATTTCAGACCGTAACCCGGACTTAAATTATGGCTTGTAGTCATTTCAGGCTACGACCCGAACTTAAAAATATGGCTTGTAGTCATTTCAGGCTGCAACCCGCACTTCAAAAATTTGGCTTGCTATTACTTCAGATAGCAACCCGGTTTTCAAAATTAAGGAAAACACGTCGCCAAAAAGACGGTTGTTCCTAAGAAAGGGTGCCGTTCATACTACAACGATCAGGTACACTGCCTTGCGGGGGTTGTAAGCTTCTCGAGATCCCTCGAGAGGTAAAGCCTGTTACGATTCCCACACATCACTTACAGTCATTTCAGACTGTAACCCGGACTTAAAATTATGGCTTGTAGTCATTTCAGGCTACGACCCGAACTTAAAAATATGGCTTGTAGTCATTTCAGGCTGCAACCCGCACTTCAAAAATTTGGCTTGCTATTACTTCAGATAGCAACCCGGTTTTCAAAATTAAGGAAAACACGTCGCCAAAAAGACGGTTGTTCCTAACAAAGGGTGCAGTTCATCCGAGCGTGAATTACTTTATATTCATGCACCCTCGATCTAATGTACGCTTCAGTGCATTATTTCTTGATAAAGAAGAGAAATCTTCTTTTTATCGCCAAATACTTTCCCTTCTATGATTTTTCCGGAAAGTGTTTGTGCACAACTTGGTGGTACTATGAAATTTTGAATGAAAATCAAATTGAACTCAAAAGTTTGATAAAATTTTCACTCAATCAATGACGTTAATTGTTTATGAAAATATTTATGCTTTAACATCCGTCATTGATTGAAAGGAGAGTGATTTCTCAAAATTTTATGTATCATCAAAACTCCCCACACTTCGTACATAAAACCTTGCAACAAAATGATTTGTGATGTGTTATGTGTCAGAATGAGTACATTTTCAAAGAGTTTTCGTTATAACTTCAAATCTTTTGTAAACTCTTCAAATCTGACACATAACAACCTCCCTCACAGATTGAGGGGGAGCAAGAAAAAGGTTCCTTTTATCAGACAATATTAAAAAATTAACCGCATTTCTCTCCCAAACGTTTTCTAACTTATTTAAATCAATTGAGATCAAAAATCTCGAAAGATTTGAAATTTTTGATCGGGGGAGAGAATGTGATTTAAATATGAAATCTGATAAACAAAAGTGATCTTTTGGACTCAATAAATGTGCTCCCACATATGTGCTAAACTCTTTCGAATATCGATGCACATATTGAGGGGGAGCAAAAGGCGTTTGTGGAAGTTATACCAAAGACCGACCATTTATCTTTATGCATGGAGTTATAAGGTTGGTTAAGGTTAGGTATAAGTTCCCATGATCCACCAGAACCGGAAGGATCTTCCCAGGGACATTCCATAGATAGATTAGAAGTCCTTAGGAATGATTGAAAAAAGGAGTAAAGTGAGAAAGGGAAGAGTGCGGACTGAGATAGAGCTAGGACTGGAACAAACCCAACAAGGTTCTAGTGGTGAAGTCTCGGTAAGCACTGAAGGGGTTGAAGAATGAAAAAGAAATGAAATGAGAAAGGGTGAAAAGAAATAGCCCTCCAAATATTCAACCTTAGGGCAGAAACCGGGTTCAATTCATAATCTACTAGTGGTTACTAAAGTAACACTAGTATTGAAGACAAGACGTCATGGACCCAGTGACGCACTGCACTAAACTTCCCAACCACTCAAGTTCTCTTAAAAGAGCTTGTTTCATTCTCACGGGGAACCCTGTGCAATGTATCGACCGCTCATTGCGAGCTATGTTGATACCTAAAATAGGAGACGCCTCCCCAGTCTCCAGAAGCAGATCAAAACGCACTATTGAGTCTAGAGCCATGAGATCATCCATAAATCTCGATAGGACACATTCCAAATATGCTTATTGTTTCACACAATGTGGAAAATAAGATAAAATATTTAGAGTCCTACGCATTATCCTTGTGGTATTGCCAGAACATCCGAGTGATATGAAAATATTCACAATGAAGATGGAAATCCTTCTAGAGCGAACATCACTCAAGCTCTTGGTAGGTGACATGTGAGATCCATCTTGGATCAATGATCAAGTGACAACTGGAAAGCAACGATGGTGCGATTCATAATTGAATCAAACTTGTTCCAGGAAATGGATTGACGGATACTTTTGCTAAAACCTCTCAATGTGCTCACCAACTAATCTTTCGAGCACATTGATTGTGTACAATATCTTTCAAACAAAAGTATTTTTGATGGAAATGTGATTCTAAATACAAAACTCTCGTTGTGTCTCAAAAATGTTTATCATAGGACACACGAGTGATTTCTATAAATCTATTTCTCATCAATCCGTGAATATTCATTCACCAATTCACTCTATCGTGCTGTCTGCTTTGAGACGTTCCGGTATGAGAACATACTAAGTATGAGGATTCCAAAGTGGATTCTTTGGAAAATTCATTACTATAAGCTGGAAATTCCTGTCAAGGAGAGTATTCGTTAAAAGAAACTTTACCTAATCACAGATCGGTTTTCACAAAACCGGAGGGTAGTCTGTCCTCGCAGAATGAATGACAAAGCCATGTTCGTTCTCTATCTTTATTGCTAACTGTTTTATTTCAGGGACACATATAAAGATGGCGTTGATGGCTCCAGTTTCCAGCTGAATCGGGTCAATCCATACCTCATGCTCACACATCCTCCACACTATCAATGAAGATGAGAGACTTGCTACAACAAAATGTTGAGAGACTTCTAACAATGTTTCCGCAACTCTGATGAAAAAGTCTCCTGATTCACAAACTCCAACGCAACGTCTCCAGATACAGAAGGGTGTGAGCATGATGGTCCCATGTCACTACATCACATGAAGGCAATACAACTATGGATGAGATTGGAGATTTACTTTGGCTGATGATCTCAAAGAAGCTCAAAGATCACATATCTCAAAGGAATTCAAATCACAAGTTTGCTTGCTTGAAGTACGAAGTGTGTTGTAAAGTGAAGAATCAGATCCTACGAGCTACAAAGACTAAAGAATGCTTAAAGACCAAAGATCTTAATTTCAATGGTGACCTCGCTTAGGGGGAGATTGTTAGGAATACAAATATTCCTATAAAAGTCTCGGTCACCTAATGATTGTAATAGCATTAAGTTAGCTCGTAGTTAGTTTGTTTATTAGTTAATTAGTATTAGTTTAAGTAACACCGTGGAAGAAGGACGGGTCTTCACCCACTGTATGTCTGATCCACAGCCCGGGAGTGGGCGTTATATTGTAAGTATAAATACCCCTCTCCACATGTGGAGAGGGTTGGACCTTTACTTAATCTCAATCTAATATTTCCTTTTTCTCTCAAGGTTCCCTTCTTTCTTTCTTTCTTTCTTTCCTCTCCTCCTCCTCACTTCCAACGCCTCACAAATCACTAAATAAACATGTTTCCAACATAGTTAGTATTCTACAATTGGTAACAGTCACCTCTTTAATATCCTTCCAAAATGATCTCTGAGCCACTCTTGACTTTTCCCACTTCAGTTTGAGCCCTGGGATGGCTACAAATAAATCTTGGCCGTTTATCTTTCTTTTGGCGGGAAAATACCATTTGGCGGGTTATGGTTTTGCTTGTGAGATTTGTGGGAATTAAATGGGTTTTGGAGTGTTGTGGTTTGGAAGGGGGGACAAGGGATGGGAGAGTTAGCTGGAGGGATGGTGTTGTGGCGTGTTGCAGGGTAGCAGCAGGCTGCAAGTTGGGAGGGGTGGAGAAGGGTCAACCTTGGGTTTGACCAAGAGATATATTAAAAACGTGGGGGGGGGGGGTGTTGGGTTTATTTGTTTATGGTGTGGGCTGGGGATAGTGAAATGGGCCTAAGGGTAAAAAGGGGTGGTATTGGATTGGATTGTAATACAAAAGGGGTCCATTTGGTTGTTTATTTTAAGCTTATGAAACCACAAGGACCTATTATGTAACAATCTGAATTTAAGGGGCTGGTTTTGCCAAACTGCCAATCTTGTCACAAGGGTAAAATATGCCAACTTTCAATAGTCCAAGGTTTTAAAAATATAATTTTTCACTTTTGGTCCTTTGGGGACTAAAATTTCAAATTATTGAAACTTGAGGGACCAAAAATGTATTTTTCTCCAAACTTTTCATCCAAGGACCATTTTTGCCAACTTTTGATTTTTCAAAGACTTTTGTTGACTTTTCCATCCAAAAATGTTTCCCAGAGACCAAATCTGACAATTTCTAAAACTCTAGGGACTAATTTTGTAATTTTCCAAAACTTTTCCAATTTTTCACTAAATGACTAAATATGAAAATTTATGATTTCAAAAGGACCTTTGGTGATTTTTCTTTTAAAATATGTGCTCAGGGACTATTTTTGCCAATTTTTGAAAGTTGGGGGACTGAAACTGCCAATTTTGCAAACTTTGTACGTTTTTTTATCTGATTTTACTTATTTTGCATCTAAAACATATAAAACACAATTTTGAAATATTTTTAGTATTTTGATGCATTTCTGAGTGTTTTTGTATGTTTTGCAGTTCAGATTTGACCAAAAATGATGAGTGTTTGAGCACTCATCAATCCCCCACACTAAACTATTGCTAGTCCCTAGCAATAACTGTTTTGAAAATTTAATGGATTTTAAACTCTTTACCAAAAGCCATAACTTCTGGAGTAGCCAGATGTATTGATTCAAGTAAGAACTATGGTCCACCTGATAACCATGTGATTTTGAGCAAACCACCAGCTGTCAACGGATTTGATTAGTCTTTACCAAAAGCCGTTTGCTTTTGGACTAGCCAACTCTTGATGGACAAAGTCAACATCTTGGTGAGCTGATTACCAATTATGGTTTTTCTACTGCCTTTACCACAAGCTATAATCTTGTGGGCTAGCCAACTCATTCGCTTTATAGGATATGGCGAGTTGAGGTACCATACAATTTTGGGCAAATTGCAAGCCATAAACGGATTTGATGTATCTTTACCAAGAGCCGTTTGCTCCTGGATTAGCCAATCCTTGTGTCGGTTAGACCTGGCGGACTGATTACCACAAAAATTTTGAAGCACCAGTGAAAAAAATTTTAAAAATTTTTGAAATCTTGGCCAAAAACGGGGGTACTAGATAGTAAAATGTGATAAAATTCTAGAATACCCCCCATACTTAGAATGAATATTGTCCTCGATATTCAAAGTCCCGGCTATTATGCCGACTCTTTGAACGTAAAAGGGCAACATTACAAGCTAAATGTGGAAAACACCATTTTGTTTTTCACTTCATTTGTAACCACAATGTGGGTAACTCCCCCACACTTAGGGTGAAAACCCTAAGTACATGCTACTGTTTTTGTTTACCGAGTCGCTAGCTTGACTCGACCCCGAATTCATTTGTCCTTGGGGAAGCATGATGTGGAAGAAACAATCTCAATCGGACTTTCATTCAAAATGTTTGGACAAACATATGAAGCACGTGAAAGTTCCACACCGATGAGATAAAATCCCGGCTCAAGATAATGATACATGAAAATGCCGGGGTCAAAGATAGTGTCTTCATTCCCGATGGAGTGAAGAAGAGAGGAAGACACCTCGAGAGCAGGCTCATTAGCCTGAGTTTGGATTTCAAGGGCTAAGCTCAAAAACATCCCGGGAGGGTGGGTGGGAATTTGCAAATCCTCATGATTGAGTGTATCTCCCCCCGGGCTATCATACTCCGGAGGAGTCATGATAAGGTGATCAATGGTGGGCTCAGAAGATATTTCATCAATATCACTGATGTCTCCATAAGATAAAGACTTTTCATCAGTGTTTGAATCACTAAGCCCGGTATTGAGATAGGAATTGAGTGATGGATCATCATTCAATAGGCTTTCAAGGAAAAGAATATCCCCCTCAGAATCAAAATAGTTATCATCAACTTCATACGAAGTTGAACTATCTAGGGCAAGGAATGCTTCGACTTCTTCTAGATCATCTTTGAGATAAAAGAGATCATCATCACCTCCCGATGGAAGTGGATTGGTGTGAGTGAGTTCATCGGCGAACTCCTCGAGAATAAAGTCAACATTAGAGTGGGCAAGGGATGCATCAACATACTCAATGTCTCCATAAGATAAACAATCATCACTGGAATCAGAGACAATCTCAATTTGATCATTTGGATTATCATGGGCGGATGGAATATCACACACTTGATCAAAAGTCCCCTGTGACTCTCTCGGGATTGGGACAAGGATCTCAACACTAGACTTTATTAATTCGTCCGATTCCTTATTAGGAACAGTGCTAAGATGCTCATCCCCCATGTTCAGAGAGTGAGTGTGAACTTCGGGTGTGATAACAACAGACTGAGGGAGTGGAGAGGAGCTAGCATTCATGGATTGTACAAGTTCCATTTGATCTTCTGCTAGTAATTTCCCCGTCTCATTATTTTCTCCCTGATTTTCAATGGGAGGAATCACAGATGATGAATCAGACGAACCCTTATAAAATTGAAGGATATCAAGGGTGTCTTCATTATCACTATCATCATCACAGTCTAGAAGAGCAGCTTGACGAAATTTGGCACGTGTTATAGCTGCTTGTTCTAAGACAAGTAATTCTTCCATGCTCAATTCGTTTCTAGCCTCTCGTTCTTCAGCAAGTAATTCTGCCATAGATTTCTCACGAGAGTCTTGAAACGGTGTGGTAACCAACTCCTCCTTAAGTTCTTTCAATATATCAAGAGCCTTTAGTAAAAGGTCTTGCTCAGTATCATGAGGAGTTGTGTGAATCATATGGTACTGTGGAGGTGGGTCTGAAAACGAATAGTCGTAATTGTTACAAGGAAATGGATTCCTTGTTTGACAATCCGAGCTAGAGTGTGGACCTCCACAGTAATCACAACAGTGAAACTGATGTGGCTGTGGGTTGTATGTGCTTGAGTTATAATTGTTATCAGGAAACTGCTCATAGGCAAGCGTGTTTTCCGATTGACAATCAGAACTGTAATGTGAACCACCACAGTACTCACAACAGTAAAACTGCTGAGTCTCATAGTGTGGTAACTGATGGAATGAATCTGTCGTGTCATGGTAAGAATAGGGATCTTGGTTATAGACAGACCCGTTTCCCGACTCTACCATGCCACAGCTGGGGCAATTGCCACCATTATAAGGATTACCACACCAATGGCAAGCCAGAAGGTGTGGATGAGACATAGAAAGAATCAAAAGGTGAGGGAGGGGTAGGGATGAAGAATCAAAGATGTGAGAGGGTAAAGGTGAATCTTTTTGGGTTTTTGGATAAATATTTTGTACAAATAAGAAAGAAAATGTTTTTGTGTTCGTTGAAAACTGATTTTAAAATGCTTTTGGGAACGGTTTTGTTTTTATAATAAGAAAATATGAACAAAGGATGGTAAATATACAATGGATGTATATCCCGATTCACTAATACGCAAAACCGTTTAGAAAAAACGCGCACGACCTCCCCGGCAGCGGCACCAAAATTTGATTGGCCCCAAACGGTCAACCTAAACTGACCAAGTGATGGTCAACAAGGTCAAACTGCCTAGAGTCAATGCTCCGCGGAAGTATAGTGTTTCCCCGGGTCGTTATGTCCCGATGAGGTGTAGATGGTTAACAAACGGGTTTGTGATCGGGTGAATTTGGACAGGAAAAGGTTTGTGAGAGATTAAACTAGGGAATCTACAAAGAAATAGCTTAAACAAGCTATAAAGATGATTACGTGAAAGTTAGATACCTAAAAACGCTTGAAATCTAAAAACGCGTACGTTCACGTTTGAAATAACGTAAACGTACAAAATAAAACGTGAAAACTGAAATCTGAAAACCCCCAGGGGGTGAAAATGACTTTTTTACAAACCTAAGATAAAAAGAAATTTTAAAATGAAAATAAAGTTATTAACTTGATTATTTTAATATTTAAACACTAATTAATTAATTAAAACTATTTTAAATCTAATTTAAAATAAACTAAAAATGATAAAGTTTACAAAATAAACTAAAAACTTACAAAAATATTTTCTAAACCTCTAATTGAACTTGAAGAAAGTATAAAAATTAAAAAGAAAGAATTTGTCTTTTTATGGTTTTTCTATTAATTAATTACTAATTAAACATTAATTACCTAATTAAACTATTTAACTTATGAAAAATAGAAAATGAAAAGTAAAAATTCTAGAAAAATTTGTAAACTTATATTATATTATATAAAAGCTAGGAAAAATATAAAAACTAGGTCTTACTTTATAAAAATTAATTATGCTATTTAAAACTTAAATATTAATTAATTACTAATAAAACTAATATTAAATGTAATAAATACCAAATGATAATATAAAAATCTGATAAAATTACTATAAATACTTTAATATAAGAGGAATTTAAGAAAAATATAAAAAAGCTAAGTACTTAATAAAAATCTAAAAATGAAAAATAAAAATTAAATTACATTAAATAGAAACTATCACTTAAAATTAAATTGACTTTTCTGGATTTTTCTTTTACAAACCTACTTTATACCTAAAAACAACTAACTTTTGTGAAAACAACGTTTTTATAAACTAAAAATAAGCACAATGGAAAGCAATAAGCCAAACAGTTGACTTATGTTGACCAAAGCTAGAAAATAGCTTGAATGACCAAGAGTGGGGCCCACAATGGATGATTCTGATCTAAATAAGTTAATGGATCATGTTTAAGCAAGAAAAAACACATGGGGACCATTGGATAAGCCAATAAGCACAAATAAGTACTCCAATTCTTGTTACTTAACTGAAAAATGGGACAGAGTTTGGGAGTTGATTCAGGTGGGGTCCACAGGATCTAGGGTCAAATGGTTGGTCAAAGATTGAACCTTACCAGGAGGGGGGTTGAATGAACCAAGAATGAGGCCTGTGGGACCACTGTGGAGGTCAGAAACCACCACCAAAGTGGTGGTGGTGGCTGGGTTGTCTGCTGCATGAGGGCATCACCTTTGCCCTGCAGCTGTGTTTGGGTGAAGGTGGGGATCACAACAAAAATATCAAAAATATAGAAGCTATGGGATTTTGAAGATGAGCTGGGGGACTTTGAGTAGAAACAAGTTTCAAGGGCTAGCTCCTAACACAAAATTCAAAATAAATCATGCCATATTGGCAAAATCTGAGAAAATGCACAATTGACTTTTTTACTAAAACTACTTGTTTGACTTTGTTGAGATTTGAAAGGTTCTAAATCATAAAATAAGTTGTCATTAACCTTAATGAAGTTAAGGAATACACTTATGCATCCATGTGAAGAGATTCAAATCTGAGAATCCTCACAGGTTGGTTCCAAGGGTGATTTGAAGTGGTTTTGACTTATTACACTAACTCCTTTGGATTTTATGATCAAATTACACTATATGAACCTACTAAAAACTATTTAAACCATATACTACTCTTAAAACTAATTGGGACAAACACTAGCAGCTTAAACCAAACACCCCCTTAAGTCTAACTAGTTTCCTATTAATCTTATAGATACTTGGTTAGACTAGGAAATTACTTAACAGATTTAAAGCAAACTACATTGTAACCTAATTAAAAGGTAGCAATCACAAGAAATATAACATCACAACAGAAGCAAATCTCAAAACAGTTGAAATACTAATGCTAAGAATTGGTGAAACTGACCTCAAGTCAGTGACATGAAGCACATTTGAGTTTATAAATAAGCTACTTAACCAGAAATAACCACCAACATCCTCCTGAAACTCCTAATAATCATCATGAACATCCCTTTGACTTTTGTTGACTTTTATGGAATTTGAGCTTAAACTTATTTAAATTGTGCTGAGCTTATGAAACTTTCATGAATGACTTAAAGTAAGCTTAATGAGACAGTAATGGTTACTTTTTACAACAATTATAACAATATGAAATTTTCACTGAGAAGTTCAAATACTGAGTTAAATAGAAAACTTGTGAGTTTCATTACATAAACCTTGAAATTATACTACTGAAATTGAGATTACAATTTGAAAACTAAAATTACACTAAGAAAACTAAATTAATTTAACATCCAATTTTTTACTCTAAAAACTACTCACTACTTTGGCCACAGTCACCTCTTTAATATCCTTCCAAAATGATCTCTGAGCCACTCTTGACTTTTCCCACTTCAGTTTGAGCCCTGGGATGGCTACAAATAAATCTTGGCTGTTTATCTTTCTTTTGGCGGGAAAATACCATTTGGCAGGTTATGGTTTTGCTTGTGAGATTTGTGGGAATTAAATGGGTTTTGGAGTGTTGTGGTTTGGAAGGGGGGACAAGGGATGGGAGAGTGAGCTGGAGGGATGGTGTTGTGGAGTGTTGCAGGGTAGTAGCAGGCTGCAAGTTGGGAGGGGTGGAGAAGGGTCAACCTTGGGTTTGACCAAGGGATATATTAAAAATGGGGGGGGGGGGGGTGTTGGGTTTATTTGTTTATGGTGTGGGCTGGGGATAGTGAAATGGGCCTAAGGGTAAAAAGGGGTGGTATTAGATTGGATTGTAATATAAAAGGGGTCCATTCGGTTGTTTATTTTAAGCTTATGAAACCACAAGGACCTATTATGTAACAATCTAAATTTAAGGGGCTGGTTTTGCCAAACTTCCAATCTTGTCACAAGGGTAAAATATGCCAACTTTCAATAGTCCAAGGTTTTAAAAATATAATTTTTCACTTTTGGTCCTTCAGGGACTAAAATTGCAAATTATTGAAACTTGAGGGACCAAAAATGTATTTTTCTCCAAACCTTTCATCCAAGGACCATTTTTGCCAACTTTTGATTTTTCAAAGACTTTTGTTGACTTTTCCATCCAAAAATATTTCCCAGGGACCAAATCTGACAATTTCTGAAACTCCAGGGACTAATTTTGTAATTTTCCAAAACTTTTCCAATTTTTCACCAAAGGACTAAATATGACAATTTAATATTTCAAAAGGACCTTTGGTGATTTTTCTTTTAAAATATGTGCTCAGGGACTATTTTTGCCAATTTTTGAAAGTTGGGGGACTGAAACTGCCAATTTTGCAAACTTTGTACGTTTTTTATCTGTTTTTACTCATTTTGCATCTAAAACATATAAAACATAATTTTGAAATATTTTTAGTATTTTGATGCATTTATGAGTGTTTTTGTATGTTTTGCAGTTCAGATTTGACAAAAAATGATGAGTGTTTGAGCACTCATCAACTACGCATTTGGTCAAGATTAAGTATGTCCGAAACTTTTCAAAAGCATACACCACGGCTAATAATTCTTTTTCCGTAGTGGTGTAATGAGTTTGAGCTTCGTTCATAGTTTTGCTTGCGTAGTGGATAGGCTGAAAGTGTTTCGTTTTGCGTTTCCCCAAGACTGCACCAATAGTAAAATCACTTGCATCGCACATGAGCTCAAAGGGTAAATCCCAATCGGGGGCAACAAGAATGGGTGCCTTAGTAAGCTTTTTCTTCAATGTTTCAAAAGCTTCGATGCACTCTGGTGAGAAGATAAAAGGAGCATCCTTCTCGAGGAGATGAGTCATTGGCCGGGAGATTTTAGAAAAATCTTGTATGAATCTACGATAGAAACCGGCATGACCCAAGAAACTCCTAATATCTTTGACAGTAGTAGGGTGAGGCAATTTAGCAATGACATCAACCTTAGCTCTGTCAACCTCAATCCCATTCTTGGAAATCTTATGGCCGAGGACAATGCCCTTTTTGACCATAAAATGAATCTTTTCCCAATTTAGACATAGATTGGTGTCTTCACACCTTTTCAGCATTTTTTCTAAATTGGTGAGACATGTTTGGAATGAATCGCCAATGACCGAGAAGTCATCTATAAAGACCTCCATTGTTTTACCGATCATGTCGGTGAATATGGCCATCATGCACCTCTAAAACGTACCAGGAGCATTACATAAGCCAAAAGGCATATGTTTATAAGCAAAGGTTCCATAAGGCCGTGTAAAGGTAGTCTTTTCTTGATCCGATGGATCAATGGGGATTTGAAAGTATCCTGAGAAACCATCAAGGAAACAGTAGTACACGTTTCCTGCTAATCTCTCAAGCATCTGATCCATAAAGGGCAGCGGAAAGTGGTCTTTGCGGGTGGCGTCATTCAACTTATGATAGTCAATGCAAACATGCCACCCAGTAACCAGCCGAGTTGGAATCAACTCATTTTCCTCATTAGTGACAACAGTAATGCCACCCTTTTATGGGACGCAATGGATGGGACAAACCCATGGACTGTCAGAGATGGGATAAATCAATCCTGCATCAAGAAGTTTGAGAACCTCTTGTTTAATGACATCATGGATTTTGGATTCACCCGTCTTTGATCTGGCACTGCGGGCTTGAAGTCATCCTCCATTAAGATTTTGTGTGTACAAAAATCTGGGTTAATACCCTTAATATCGGAGAGCTTCCAAGCAATTGCTTGCTTGTGTGACTTCAAGACCTTTATTAGAGCAACCTTTTCCTCATTACTTAAACCTTTAGCAATAATGACGGGTAATTTATCATTACCCTCCAAAAATGCGTATTCAAGATGAGGAGGTAAGTCCTTGAGGTCGACCTCAGGAAATTCATCATTTTTATCAACCGATTTAATTTCCTCATTATGAAGTTGTACGGGAGGGAGTGGAGGAGAATTGTCCTGATTTAGCAATTTCTCAAGGAGAAGAATATCTCCCTCCATATCAATCTCAGTGTTATCAATTCCTTCTGGAACTGAATCACTTCTGAGAAAAGCCTCGACCTCTTCCAAAATGAAATCACTTCCCTCAAACGGAGTGAGAGAAGGGGAAGAGTCGGAAATCATAGGTTGAGATGAGGGAGTGGGATCCCCACTCACAGAATTATGAGAATAACCAAGAAATTCTTGAGAGTACTCCTCTAAAGCAATGTCTATGGTATCTATTTGATTAACCGCTTCAGAATCATAATTTGAGGAGTACCTCGAGGTTTGATCGAGATTAAATGTAACAGCTTCATTACCCACACGCAAGGTGATTTCTTGCTCAAATACATCGATAAGAGCACGGCCCGTTCTAAGGAATCCCCTCCCAACAATAAGACGGACCCTTTGATTAGCATCGAAATCAACAACCACAAAGTCAGCGGGGAGATGGAACTTTCCTACTTTCACAAACACGTCCTCGGTAATGCCAAGAGGGCGAGATATCGATCGATCTGCAAGCTCTAGAGTCATGCAGGTAGGAGTGAGATCCGGAAGAGAAAGTTTCTTCCAAACTGAATAAGGTATTAGGTTGATGCTTGCACCAAGATCGGCCAAGGCATAGCAATCAACGATTCCTGGAAATACACATGGTATTAGAAATTTTCCAGGATCTCCAAGCTTCTCGGGAAGCTTCTTTAAAAGAACTGCTGAGCAGTTCTCATTCAAGGGAGTCTTTGCCATTTGAAACAGTTTCTCCTTGTTGCTTAACAAGTGTTTGATTGTTGATGCAAACTTGGGCATCAGAATAATAGCATCCGCAAAGCTAATGTCAAAATGCAAATCTTGAAAGATTTGAAAGAATTTATCCATCTGGTGACTAGCCTTTTCATGGAGCTTTTGCTCATTCAAACGTGAGGGGTAAGGAATAGAAGAGGTAGAAGGTTTGGATTTAGGGGTCTCAACTGGGATATCATTGGGTTCAAAAACAACTCTTGGTTTCGGTTTGGGTTTCAGGACAACATAAGGTGGGACGTCTTGGGTACCTCCATTATGAGTAGGAAGTACTTCGTCCTTATTTGCCTCGGTTTCATTTTCCACTACCTTGGGAGAAGAAAAAGAAGGGGTAGTGGGAATAGTGGGTCCGTCATATGAAACTCCGCTCCTGGTTATGATCGCCTTTGCATCGCCCCTCGGGTTTGCGATCGTGTTGCTCGGAAGTTTTCCAGAGCCCGAGGGTCGTTCATTTAAAGATTTCTTTATTTCAGAAATCTGGCTGACCAACAACCTGTTTGTCTCTTCTTGAGTTTTCATGAACTGCTTCAACAACTCATCAGATGATGATTGTGGAGCTGGAAGAATGGCTTGTGTTTGGTTGGGGAAATTTTGGACTCGGTTATTTTGATTATAACCATGTTGTGGTTGAAAATTTCCCTGATTTGGATTACCATTTCCCTGAAAATGATTTCCCGGGTTGAAATTGTTTATGTTAAAGTTTCCTTGGTTGAAACCTTGATTCTGTCCAGGATTGAAATTCCCTTGGTTTTGATAACCTTGGTTCATTCGAGGTTGGTTCTGGTTTCGATTTTGCAAATTCTGGTTTTGGGTGAAACCAGGTGGTCCCATATGTGTGTTAGCACGGTAACTTGGTTCCATTTGAGGACGGTATTGATTACCTCCCTGATTTGTAGTACCGGCTAAGGCATTGGCTTCAAAAGGACTACCATCGGTGGCAGTACAATTGTAGTATGCATGTGGGCCACCACAAGTGACACAAACTTCCACTTTTTTCACTTCAGCATGTGAAGGGTTTTGTGTGAAAGTGACTTTCTTTTGGTTTGAGATAACCAAAGCTTGAATAGCATCCGTGAGTTTGTCTATCTTAGCATCGGTGCTAGAAGTACTCACGGGAGATGAAGTAGAAGGACCAGCACTCACTTGGGAGCTATATGGCTTTGTGCGTGTAGTGCGAACTTTGGACTTTGGACTTGTTTAGTTTTTGCTAATTTTTTTGAAAAACTTTCGTCTTGTGTCCATAATCTCTAAAACTTGTTTTCCATACTCCATTGGAACCTTATTAAGCCTTTATAAACATAGAACAAGCTAACAAATAACTAGAAATAGGAATACGTCACCCACATTAGAAATTAATGTCTCGGAAGAAGGCTTTCCTAAGAGTGTCAAAAAGGTTAAGCGTGATTCCATGGAACAAGTAATTGGCGTCTTAAATAGGAGAACACTTGGGTCAAAGACTAAACAAGATTAAGATTTTAGCATGACATTTTCAAAACTCCAAATTTCTTGTGTTTAGTTTTGGGAGTACGTGGTTGATCTACACCATAGGAGATCAACCCCTTAAGATAAATTAGTTAAATGTCTAGTTGGTCATTTGCAAGGTTCTTTTGAGTGCTCTTAAAGATTATGTGCTTATGTGGCTAGGACTTATGTGAAGGCATGGAAGGAAAAACAAACAAGTGTTTTCCGAGAACAAATATATCTATCAATTCATTACTCAAACAATGATTGATAATATCCTAGATTCTACATGTCTATACTATGTGTTATGAATGATTGGTGGTAAACAGTCAGAAAATATCAACAAAGTAATGGTCAACAAGTCAAACAGTCTAAACCAATACTCCGTGGAGTGTAGAGTCTCCCCGGGTCGTTAGATCCCAACAAGGCGTGAAATCTGAAATAAGACGACTTTGAGATCAGGTGAAATGAACAGGAAAATGGTTCAAGTGACTATACTACTGAAATATAAGTGAAAATAGCTTTGATAAGCTATATCAACTAATACGTGAAATCAGATAATCACAAATTTAAAGGAACTGGAAAACGCATGCGTTTAATATTTAAACGTAAACATATGAGACAAAAACGATTTTAACTATAGTAGGAATTTGCATGCCTTAGGGGCTTAAATGCAAATTAAATAAACTTAAAATATTTATTTTATAATTACTAATTTATTTTAAAAGTTAAGAAAACCTAAAAATGTAAAAAGATATAAAAATATACGTTTAAATTTAAATAAACGTAAACATACGAAACTAAACGTGAATTCTGTCAAATATAACTCCCACAAAAGTAAAAGAAAATTTATTAGAAATTTAAAATTATTTTTATAACTATTTAATTAATTATTATTAATTAATTACTATTTTCAATTATTTATAATACACAAATAAATAAGAAAATATGAAATAAGCCTAGAAATATAAAATTAAAACTTAGAAAAATCTAAAATATTATAAAACTTATTTTAGAACTAAAATTATATTTTTCACACTATTTATCTAATTATTATTAATTAATTATTATTTAATTATCAATTAACAAATTAAACTAATTTAAATTATTACAAATACTAAAAAGACTTAGATAATTAATAAGATTTTTATAAATCTAATTAACCATCACAGTAATCTTAAAAAATTATAAAAAGTTGGTTTTATGTATTTTTAAACTAATTTACTAATTATTATTCTAATTATTAATTAATTACCAATTAAACTAATTATATTCTAAAAAATAGAAAATGAACAATAGAAATTCTAGAAAAATTCCTAAAAATGTTTTAACTTATATAAAAGCTAGGAAAATTATAAAAACTAGGTGTTACTTAACAAAATATAATTTTTCTATTTAATTCTTTAATATTAATGAATAATTAATTAAACTAATGTTAATTATAAATATCACTAAATGACAAAGGAAAAATCTGGAAAAATTTATAAAAGTAATTTAATATAAAAGAAATTTAATAAAAATATAAAAATGCAAGAGTGCTTATAAATAAGTTGAAAAGAAAATTAAAAAGATAATTTCTATTAAATAGAAGCTATCACTATAATTAAATTTGGTTTTTTCTTTTTTTTTTCTTGTTCTAAACTATTTAATATCTAAAATTAAGAGACTTTTGTAAAAACAACTAGTTTAGAACTCAAAAATAAGCATTGTGAGTGCTTATTAGCTTGACAGTTGACTTTAGTTGACCAAACTTGGAATTAAGCTCAAATGAGCTTAAGTGGGGTCCACCAGGGTGGATTCTGGTTCAAATTAGTTGTTTGGATATGTTTTAGCTAGAATTTATCAAATAAGCTCACCTGATAAGCCCAATAGCCAAGATAAGCACTTTGTTTTCTTATTGAACACAGAAAAATGGGACAGAGATTTTGGGTTAATTAAGGTGGGTCCCAGGGATCTTAAGCTCACAATCTTGCTCAAAACAGGAAGGTGGCTAGGAGGGGGGGGTTGGAGGAACCCACTTGGGGCCTGTGGGACCCACTGAGTTGCTCAGAAACAACCACCAAAGTGGTGGTGGTGGTGGTGCAGTGACTGTGCACAGGGGAGGTACTTCCCTTGCAAGTGATTTTGAGACAGTATAACTAGCACACAAAAATTCACAAAATTGTAATGGTGATAGGATTCCAAAGTTTAGGTGATAGACTACTTTCCCTGAGAAGCACAAGGTCTAGATCCTAACTCAAAATTCTAAACAATTATTGCAAAAAATTGGATTTCCTGACAAAGGTAAATTTGACTTTTTTAGTAAAACCTAATATTTGACTTATATGAACTTAGATCTTAATATACTGACTTATTATGATGTATTAGATTACTTAGATATGAATTTAAGCTATATCACCAACTAATAAGCTGATATGCAGATTATGGTTCTAAATATCTTAACAGTGCACAAGTGAGATGTGATTAATAGTTATTTTGACTTTTGAACAAATAAGGTATAGATTTTATGACCTATATGAACTAGTGAAACCTAATGTGACATGCTATCTTATCAAATAACAACAGAAACATGCTTGAACTCAGAGATATCCTCTGATCCAGACACACCTTTAAAATCCTTGATTTTAGTTTTCTAAAGCAATTGATTACTAGACACTTTGAAACTGCTTTCAAACAACTTATTTAGATCCTAGATGCTTAAATGAGATTTTAAAAGACAATTGAAATTGAGATTTTATGTTAAATGGGTTCTAATAACCTACTACCTAATTTTAAGCTATAATATGCTTAGTTAACACTTAATAAGTATAGAAACATACAAACAAGTACAGAATAAGCATTTGAATAGAGAAAAGTTAAAATGAGAAAATAAGCTTACAATTAGCTTTCCTGCCAAAAACCAAGAACCATAACCTGAGAACACACCTATAAGCTTTCCACAAAGCCTCTAAACCAGGGGCAATCCATTATTTCCCCTGCTCCTTGCTTCTTTCTTGATCTTCATTGATTTTTTATTTTTTTTCTATTTTTCTTGATTTTTTTTTTATATTTTTGAGTTTTTTAAGGAATACCAGTTTTAATGATTCTAATAGCTTACAAAAGCCATATAAGGAACTTATATGAGCTTATGAGTTCTTAATCAACACTTCTAACAATATTAAGATACTATTGAGATTTTTGAAGTAAAATGGCATAAACTGAATTCAAAAGACAAAACTTGAAATTGATACTGAAAGTAACTTTTATTAACACTGAATTAACTTAACAAAAAGCTTAAAAGCTTGGAAATACACTGGAAAAGTAAATCTTACTAATACGAAACTAAGAAATTAAAATTACACTAGATAACTTATTACAATGCCTCTCCTTCCTTCTTTATATATCTTTATTGCTTCTTGTCGACCTCTGAATCTTTCCCACTACTTTAGAGCCATTAGATTCCATCAATTCATCAAAACCGTACATTTGGCATTTTGGCACCAAAAGTACTTTTGAGCTGTAATAGTGGTTTGGAAGCAATTAAAGGATTTTGGAGTGATGTAGAGGTGGTGGAAACATTTTAGATAGTAGGTATGGGGCTGGGGTTGAGGTGTAAGGATTCCCATGGCTGTTTTGTTTCTCAGTGGAGGGGAGTGGGAAGATGCAATAAATGTTTACTGTAGGGGTTGTGGATGTGGAAGGGTGAGCTGGTAAGTAGTATAGGTGGTGAGGTGGAGGTGATAGGTGGCCAAAACCATGGTGGTTTTGGTGTTACAGAGGGGAGGAGGGAGATGAACAGGGAAGGTGGTTTGGGAGGGAGTCAAACGGGGTCAAACTCCGTTTTATTATTAAAAGGGGTGCTTGTTGGGCTTATTGCTGGACCAGGCCAAAAAAAAAAAGGTGGGCTTGGTAAGGATTTGGTTTGGTTTTTTATTTGTTAAGGGTCCGGATGGTTTGTGGTATTTAAGGCCCAAGGACCTAAAGTGTAATTTTGGATTTTATGGGGACTGAACATGTAACTTTCCACAAGGTATCATAAGGATCAATTTTTGCCATGTATGAATAGTACAAGGTTTGAAATTATTAATTTACCATTTTTAAAACCTTAAGGACTATTTTTGACATTTTTGAAACTTGAGGGACTAAAGTTGTCATTTTGTAATTTTTAACTTTAAAGGACTAGTTTTGAAAACTTATGAATCCCTAAGGACCTTTGATGATTTTTAACATGTTTTAAATTACCAGGGACTAGATTTGCCAATTTATGAAAGTTTGAGGACTGAAATTGTAAATTATGTGAACTTTGTTGTTTTTCATCAGTTTTCAATTCTTTTGCATAAAAACACAATCCAGGGATATTTTATGTATTTTAAGGCATTCCTGTGTGTTTTCAGATGTTTTTGTAGTCTAAATGTGACAGAAATGATGAGTATTTACACACTCATCAATGAACAAGAAAGTTTGACACAAAACATCCTACTATACTTGCTAGGATTGAAAGTCTTTTGTGTCAAATTACCAAGACTAGATAAAATTTTGGATCACAACTCACTCTTGTGTTGAAGATTCTATATCTACCTCTATTGTTCAATTTATGTGAAAATTGCATGCTATGTGTCTTAGGGTAGAAAAGAAAAAAAAGGATTTTATATAAACATACAAACTACTTACGTAGTTGAAGAGAATTCACGTGGATTGAACTCGGTATGGTATTGCATATCAAACTAAAATTCCCAATGAATAGACTTGCTAAACTAAGTATTTCATCCGAAATCTTAGAAACTTATTTTTATCAATGCAAGTGACAAACAAGGATTATCAATGTCGACACACTACACAACAAACTATAAACCAGAGATTTTTCATGCATGGTATATTGACTTTCTATGCAATGTGTGATGGTTTATTGGATCTAGTTTGCGTATTCAATAATAAAATATACACTTGATTTTTACACACAAACAACTACTTTCTTGGAATATCTTGCATGAAATACTTGCTCTTGGTTCATGTATGATGAGATGTAGGTTCTATATTGTGTATAATAGAATCATGAAAAAGTGATGATCGAGGATCTAAAAGGAAATATCACAAGAATTAACTTACCAAACTTTAAGGATATCATTCTAGACTTCATACAGATAGTTGCATGCCATACTTGAGTGATTTTTTTGATAGATGATTATATGCCTACTAGTGAATGCTTGTATGTGATTATGTGTCTTTTGCTACTTATGATTGAAATGATATGCTTAGCAATGTGTTATGCTTACTTGTTGTAATTGATGATAAGTTAGACCTATGTGGTTATATGCTTACTTACAATGATTATTTTCTAAATGATATCTGCTTAGTAGTTGCATGAGTAATATGCTTACATGAGAAATATGTTTTGATGCTATTTGCTTATATGCCCACTAGCCATGATGATAGTTGATTTCGTGCATATTTGCTAACATGCTAATTGCTTGGATATTTGTCAAAGATAGTAAACCATGTGCTCACAACCTTTAAGTATTATAGTTAATTAGACACTAGGTGCACATTTACGTATCACTTAGACAAACAAGGTCTTGCAAGCAATAGGATTAGTAAGACCATTTTGACCAATAGAGTCTTAGAGTTACCTCATATCGATTTGTTTGGTTCATTACATATTCGAAGTTATGCAGGCAACTTCTATACTTTAAAGACTATTGATGACTATTCACATTATATATGGACTCTATTTCTAGGTGATAAGGAAGATGCTCTAGATAAGTTTAGGATCTTAGGAAGAAGATTAGAAAAACCTACTTGAGCTTTGATTCAAGCTAATCATGGTAATAGATTTGAACATAGGGTGCAATTTGAGAATTTTCCTAACAACATGGAATCTCACATAAGTTCCTAGACATCAGTCCTGCTGAAACCAATGAGGTTGTCTAAAGGAAGGATAAGAATTTACAAGAGATATGTCGTGCATATTGCCGAGCAATCCATTTAGCAAAAGTTTAGGTGTCATGCCTTAGATACCACATGTTACACTTTAATCTAGGAAAAATACTTACCCAAAATGTCCTATGAAATCCTTAGAAGTAGGACACCATCACTAGAGTTCCTCAGGAAATTAAATGGTAATTGTTTCATACTCAAGACAAAGGATTATATCACAAAGTTCGACAGAAAGTCTTACGAAAGTGCGTTTTTAGGATACTCTCAGAACTAGTAAGGCATACATGGTGCTTAATAAGGAAATTCCGAGACAATTAAGAAAGCCAAGGGAAATCCGATAAAACGATTATTAGGAGAGATGAATAAACGAACCCTTAGGTCACAAGTTAGGAATACTTTGGAATTTTCATAACATTTCCCAAAATCCCAATTGCACATTTGAGTCATAGAAAAGATTGTTCATGGTTGATATGGAACATAGGATGTTGAGTCACTTAAAGTCTTTAGAAAGACTATGCTTGCTTGCTCTTTTCAAAACTCTTAAAGTTTGGTTAATCAAAGTGCTAAGGAATTATGTGAAAAATATTGTATGGGTTAAGACTAATTTGATTCCTAAGAAGTATGAAATGTTGTAGTCTTTGAGGTTACCTTTACATCAAATTGGCATTTTCTTTGCAAGATTGAATTAATCTAGGAAGAGGGTAATACACGGTGTTATTCACTCACTTAGGAATTTCCTTGTGCCTTGGCTTGTTACTAGGAAGTAACTTGTGCTTAGGTCTTGTTTTACACTCTTAAAGTATTTATATGTGAAACTATGTGCTCTGATTTGAAAATTTATTATCTTCACTAGAGTAAGTGATATGTTTATGCATGATTGATAGATCTGTTCTATGAACGACTATGTGATGATGTTATCAACATTTGGGATATAATGCTTTAAATATGTATTACATGCGTAGGTTATGATGTATTGTGCACAAATAGATGTGATGTTATACTTAGACTAACCCATGTTGCAAGTATCCAAATGGTTATCTAACACATTTTGGACTTCCACATGTGAGGATTGTTTGTTTGTTGCTTGTTGTGTATGTTTTTGTGTAGCTAGGCCACCGTAAAGGTGAGGCTCTTGACCCATGGATCCCCGCCTTGAAAGAAGGGGGAGCAACGATCTAGGGGGAGCTATGTTCAAGGAGGAGCAAGTTCGAGTGCATATACAAGCTACTTTCCCATTCAATTGGAAGTCCCGCCTTTTTGATTCGACAAAAGGGGGAGAAAGAAAGCAAGAGTGTAAAGACCTATTCAAGTTCAAGAAACAAAGGCTTTACCAAATTACAAGGCAAGGTCAAGACGCAAAGCTACACCAAAGGCGCGCTTTGTCTTCGCTACGTTTTGTAATTTTATTTGCTTTCGGTTTTTATTTTTCATCATCAAAAAGGGGGAGATTGTTGAGGCAACATTATCAAGATCTCCTAATGTTTTACTGATGAAAAATAAACCTTCAAAATAACAAACGGTAGCAAAAATTCCCCAAATCCATATCAGTTCCTGACGCGTCACCCACACGTTAACGCGTGGCTGACGCGCCAGGCTTCTGTACGGATCGGGACGAATTTTGAAAGTTGGCTTTCCCCTTACCCGACATATGTGAATCTTTCAAGGTAGGTATGAATATGTTATGTGCTTCATTGAGAACACTCGAAATGGGTTTTAGGATTTGAGAGATCCAATTTTCAAAATACCCGTTTTCGGGAAAACGCCAACTCATGTTTTCTAACTCTCGCCTCTAGCCAAGGCTTTTATAAACTTAGGGAGTTTATATATTTCACGTAACATCACGTGAAAGCATCCATATGCTCATATCCCGTGCTTATGTCTTCTCTAATTACGTAACGGGTTTACTCCTTTATTGGTCAAACTAAGTCAAAGGTCAATTTGCGTAAACGCATCCTTTCCCGCTTGGGATATGCTTTACATCAAGGCAAAGCACTTGGATTGTTTGTATCAAGGTGTTAGTTGAGAACGTCGAGTCGTGGAAAGTCACGAGTTATGAGACTATAGATTCTTGACGTTGTGTTACTTGGACTTATAAGTAACCTATGATTTTCTCAACTTATAATCTTAATTGTCTAAACATTTTATTCTTAATGACAATTAGATTATTTCTTAATTATCTTCTTAATCTTATTTTCACAAAAGACAAAACCACCAAACCTCCCAAAATCCTTCCCAAGAATCCTTTCCCAACAACCTCTTACATATTCCTTTACACTCCTTACAAAAGTGTACTTTTGTCCCTTCACAAATTCTCACACAAGATTCCCTTCACTTTATACAATTCCCATACACCTTTCTCATACACCAATACATACACTTCCCTATACACATACACTCTTTTCTACACACACCTTTATATTCAAAATACACACACTTCACACACATACCTCTCTTCACACACACAAGGCTCCCCATCATATCAATCTTTAACATTCCTTACATATACAACTCACTCCTTACCCACATCCCATCCTTACAACACATATCTTATACTCCCAACACCTTTATTTTCAAAATACACACACTACTCACAACCATCCCATTCTCTACACTCACTAGGCTCCGCATCACATCCCTACTTACATATTCCCTTACACACATCTCTTCACCCTTACACAATCCAACTCATACTCTACACACTCTTCATCTCAACCATTCATTCTCTTACAACACATCTCAACCATCCATTTCTCCTTCTTCCCCAAGAAATGGAATATTCTTTGGAATATGCTTCTCTTAACCCAACCATGGTTCATTCCTAACCCAACTATGGTTAGTTCTCTACACTTAACCTTGGTTAACTCTTAACCACACCAATGATGGAATATTCCCTTGGATATGCTTCTCTAAACCTAACCATGGTTCACATCTAACGAAACTATGGTTACTTCTCAACTTACCTTATTCTTACCCAACCATGGTTAACTCTTAACCACACCAAGGATGGAACATTCCCTTGGACACACCCTCTAACGTAACCATGGTTTATTCTTTATACACTTCTTTCTAAACCTAACCATGGTTACTTCTTAACCCAACCTCTCACACTCTTCCCTTTTGAGGAATATCCCATGGCATACTCTTTCTCTCTTTTCTATGCCATATGAGGAATACCCATTCTACCCCTACTCAATTATCTCTTCTACTCTTTCTATCTTTGATAATTGATTTCTAATAAACACTTCACAAAACATTTTCCAAATCGGCTATTTGAGTTGGTAAACCTTAGATTGATTAATGATAAACTTTAGTGTGTGAAGTACAATTGGGGGTTTAACAAGGGTAGGTATTTACAAGACCAACACCCAACATCTGAGAATCTTTCACTGGGTCTAGCACGCCACCCGCGTGTTGACACGTGGGCGACGCACTGGCCTCGGTAAAATATTCCCAAGTTTGGGTCTTCGCCTATAAATACCCCCTTCCCTCTTGTATTCCTCACCCTTTGCCATTATTATTTATCTCTATATTCTTTCTCTCTAATCCTCTAATTCTCTCTTGTGTTCATAGTTAAACACATTAACATCTTTGAAAGAACACATCTCATTGCAAGGGAAGAATCACAAGAACCTAATCCACTCTTGTGATTTAGTCGAGGGTCTTCTTCTCATACCCTTTCTATTACAATCGAGTCTCTAGGTTAAGTTAGGACTTGGTTGAACAAACACTTATTCATTCATTCAATTTGTTTGTATGGGAACTCTTGTGTCTTGGTGACCAAGCCTAGATCATTGGGGATCTAGTTGGGGTTTGATACTTCCGGGTGGAAGTTTTGGTTGTGGTCTAGGTGACCAAATGTAAGTCGAATCACGAGATTCTTTAGGGTGTTTTCCCAGGGAGGAATATTATGGGAGTAACTCCTTCTTTGTGAGCATCGATATTTGTGAATATCGGTGGAGTGAATTGTAATGGTTTGTAGTCCACTGAAAGGATTATACTAGTGAATAGTATCGGTCTCATGGATTCGCAACTGGACGTACGGATGGTATAAACCACCATCCGGAGCTAGTATATATCGTTGTGTTCTTTACTTGCTTTATATACTTTGGATATGTTTGTGGTTGTTGGATTATTGTACAACCACTTGAGGTTCATCTTGGCTTAAAGTTTTTAAACATCGAAAAATCCAAAGAAACCGTATTCACCCCCCCCCCCCCCCCCTCTACGGTTCTACATGCTCCACCCTCTATTTTGTGTATTGCTCCAATACTATGAGGTTCATATTTCCAGGTTTAACCCCTTTGGCTTGGCCAAGCTAACCACTTATATTGTGATGTGTAAAGGTTATGGTTATGAGCCTACACTTAACGCGCTAAGGGGTTTTTTGAACCTTTATCCTGGTGGGGATTGGCTTACATAGGCTAACCGGGGGGGGGGGGGAGTCTGATGTCCCCGAGTTATTGCTAAAACCTTTTACTAACATAAGGGATTGGAAAGAGACATTATTTTATATCTAAAATACTATAGTATCTACACAATACCCTGCATTGTTGAATGGGGAGTTTAGATTTGGACAAGAAACGCTTCAATGATCCTCTTCCATACCAAGTGTAGAGGAATCCTTTGTACCGGCATGTCTCTCATCTTCCTGTGAATGTGCATACTTTCCTCGAGCCAATCTTGTATATGGCTGGTATTGTCGATCGTTGGGAGGGGTCTCCGTTAGTGCTGAAATTATGCATTCTGGACAAAGTATGTATATACTATTTTCATTGTGGCAAGTAAGTTATCTGCTGATATTCATTTCTTTCCTTTCTATTTACAGTGATGGCTTTTCGAAACTTCATCGTTACTGGCGCTAGTAAAGATATAAGCTTTGTAACAAGGAAACTGAATCAAGGTAACTACGGGGTTGGTTTTCCTTCTTCATCTATGAATGCCCATCATACCACTTGCCATAGTGGAACCCTCCGAGCAAATTGGGACAGAAAATAATGCTCAAATGATAGAAGATATTGCCGATTCTGCTAATCCTCCTTCCGAAGGTGATGAGGTTATTATCGTAGGGTCCTCTGGTATTGCGGATAGAGTGCGTAGTAGGAAGGGGACTACTATGAGGGTTTCGAAGGCTCCTTCCAAGAGGAAAGGTGTTGCTCCTTTACCTCCTTTACAGGCAATCAGGCAAAAGGATGCTCAGGGTAAGGTTGTACCTATCATCTCTAATGATGATCATGATATTCATGGTAAGTGAGATTTTTTTATTTTTTATTTTACTTTATTTTATTTTATTTGAAAATTTTTGCCTCTCTTATTTTCCAGGGCTTGTGAACACCAAAGAGCTACCGAATTCTTTGTCTTGTCATTCGTTAATTGAGCGAGTGACTCCTATTAGCTCGAGAGGAAGTCTTGACAACATGTCTCTCGAGGAACTCTGTGACCTACATGACAAGAGTTATACTAGAAAGGTGGTGTTGAACAGTAATCTGAATACTCGTACCCGGGACTTGGTTCGTACTGTAAAGGATGCTAGGGAGAAGATGGACGTTATCTTGGCTAAAGGAAAGGCTAGGGATCTTGAGTATGCTTAGTGATGAGGCGAAAAGTGAACCCCTTTTAAGGGGTCATTTAAGCCCGAATTCGAGATTGTTCAATCAATTATTGCCCTAAATCGTTCCTTTTGTCATTTTAGGTACTTTTGGAGAGAAATCTGGAAAAGGAAGCATTTTGGAGCATAAAAGTGAAGAAAACCGCAAAGTCTTAATTTTCCTTGCTGGGAACAGTACCTGATGGCGTCACAACTCTCTACATGACGGCGTCAAGAGCTACAAAAAAGGTGGAAGTGGATAATACACGTGACGGTCCAGAGCGTTTTCAAGCATAGGACCTGACGGCGTCACCAAAGCCGTCAGGATCCATTTACACATGACGGCCCATAAGAAATTTACACATGACGGCGTCAAAATCCGATCTAGGCAGTACAATTTCTATTATGGCGGCGAGTTGATAGCATCACAACTTAATACATGACGCCGTCACCCTGTATAATCTATATATAGTTTTCCAAATTTCAGTCATTAGTGTGCAACTTTGAGGGAAAAACCCTAGGCCGAACTTTACCGCTTTTTCAAGGGTTTCAACCTTTTGAATCTTTCATGTTCAATTTGAGATAAGTACTCTTTTAATTCATTCAATATGTCTATGTGTGGTTTGAATATATCTTACGCTTGTCTTCAATTTAACATGCTAGGCTAGATTTCTTTTGTGTTTGCTTAGATGTAGTGAAACCTAGATGTTAATTATGGGTTGATTGTTTGTTTATAGTTGTTACGGATGATTGTATTCGATGTTAGGCTTAAGAAAACTGGCAGACTTCCATTGGCAACTTGCTTGAACGTCTTAAGAAACATGATCGGAGGTGTACTACGATTTTTGGTTGTATTTAATGCGTAGGATAATTCTAATGATCCCATGTTAGGAGCTTCTAACGGCTCGACATAGGAGTGAAGTAGGATACTATAGAGTTAGGGAATATTGTACACGGCCCTACGACTAGTATTAAGGAATATGACCCGTCATCCATGCAATTGTAACAAGCTATCGACCTGTAAAAGATATCTAGGGAGTAATGAAACCTAAGTAAACAAAACTTTCCTCATCATTGTTACACCACATTAGTTTAATTAGTTTCATTTTCATTTCTTTTATTTTATTTTGATTGCATCTTTAGATAAATTGGGTTAGTTGGCTAGCAACTAATTCCGCCCACTCCTTCAAAACCCGAGATTTTACTTGCTTTTATAAAATATAAAAATACAAAAAGAATCATCCCTCACCTCTAGACCTAGTTTATTAGGCTTTCTAATCCTAGCGACACTATTCCTGAGTTGAACGATCAATCCCCCAGTACTTGTCACTATACTATACTACAACGATCAGGTACACTGCCTGGTGGGGTTTGTAAGCTTCTCGAGATCCCTTGAGAGGTAAAACCTGGTGCGATTCCCACGTATCAAGTTTTTGGCGCCGCAGCCCGGGGAATAGTTATTGTCTAGGTTAGGATTTCTTTTTATTAGGTCTACTTGCTAGATTCCTTTCTAGTAAGACTTTATTTTTATTTTTAGGTTTTGTTTAGCCTATCTCATTTCTTCGTGTCTTTGTTCGTAACCTTTACTATCCGACATCATGGAAGGTGGTAACCTCTTTGAACCCATCAACCCACCACAACAAAACCACGCATAAAACCCACCACTAGCAAACCAACCTCTTAGTCCCCGAACCTTAGGAGAGTATTCCCGTCCTAGCCACCAAGGCTATCGAAACACTATTGAGCTCACTCAAGGAGCCAATGTGTCCCCCTTGCGATCCGACACCATCCGGTTGGTGCAAAGCGGATGTGCATTCCATGGACTTCGTTCCGAAGATCCTAATCAACATCTCAAGGATTTCCTTAAAATCGTAGATTCTATAGACCTTGATGTTACAACTAGAGAGTCGACCCGATTATGCCTATTCCAAATCTCTCTACGTGATCAAGCTAGTCAATGGCTTGAACATTTACCCGCGGGATCCATCACCTCATGGGATGATCTCACCACTCGTTTCCTTGCTCAATTTTTCCCACCGGGGAGAACTACCAAGCTTAGAAATGATATCTTGATGTTCCAACAAGTCCCTCATCATGGCATAGATCTTTGGCTCCAAGTCCAAATCTTCTATGACCATATCGACCTCTCCACAAGGTGAACCATTGACCAATCGGCCGGTGGCAAGCTACGTGATCTAAGTGCAGAAGAATCCTGGGAACTCATAGAAGATCTTGCTCTCTATGACAACAAAAGTTGGAATGATCCCCGTGATTTGAACAAAACGGTCAAGGCAATATCTTTGCCTTCTAACAATTCTAGCACTCCCGACCGTAGGATCATGGAACTTGAGGACCAAGTCAAGTTTCTCATGAAATACTATGAAGCTCCTACGCCCTCAAGCCAAGTGAACAAAATCACTTCTTCATGCGAATTATGTAGTGGTCCCCATGACACTCGTGATTGCGTGGAACTCCCCCGACTAGCTTTTGCGGATTATGCATCCTCGCGTACCAACGAAGCGGGAGACAAGTGGTACACTTTCAAACCCGAGCCAAACCCTTACGGTGATTCCTACAACCCTTCTTGGAAAAATCACCCGAATCTTAGGTGGAAACAAAACCAAAACAATTCTTCCAATCCACCTAATCGTTACCAACCAAACGGTCCACCCTCTAACCGTACTTTCAACAACAATCCTTATAATAACTATGGTAGTACCAACAATTTTGAAGGATTGATGTCCAAGTTTATGGCATCTCTAGAAGCTCGCATATCTAAGTTTGAAGCCGATTTCAAACAGAAGCAAAGCGAGATGACCACCAAAACTGACACATTGTTGAAAGTTCTTAATGACCGAGAAATGGGAGCACTCCCAAGCGACACGGTTAAGAACCCGAAACTAAATGTTAATGCCATATCATCGGTTTCATCACCTACTTCTTGTCCACAATACTACTCGGTCAAAGCAATGAGCACGTGTTTCAAGCAAACCCAAATTCTTCAAAAGGACCAATTGAATAAAACATCCGATATCAAATCGGTCAATAACATAGTTGAAACACCTCCTACACAAGACCTTGACGATGAATTCAAGGAGCTCCACCTTGAACGCCCCGTCATTGATGTGTTAGCCCGTGCTCCCTACTATAGTGCCCTATTAGAAAAATATGAGAAATTTAAATTGGGTAAAAATGAGACCGCCTTCGTTGAAAACAAGTTGCCTGAGAAGCTTGATGATCCGGGTATATTTGTTTTGCCTTGTAAGATAGGAAAATCCGAAGCTTTCGACACACTAGCCGACTTAGGATCAAGCCTCAACTTGATTTCCTTATCTCTTTTCACCACTCTTAAGCTAGGAAAGTTATAGGAGACGAAAGTACTAATTGGTCTAGCGGATGGAAGTATTGCCCATCCGCTCGGAATGATCAAGGATGTAGTGGTTCACGTAGGAAAGTTGACTATTTTAGCGGATTTTCACGTCCTAGATATGGTTAGTGATACTACATACCCGTTGTTAGTAGGAAGAGGATTTTTAGCAACCGCTAGTGCCATAATAGATTGTAAGGAGTCCAAGATAGCGGTAGGAGAGGGTGATACTTGGTCGGTTTATGATGTTAGGAAGCATATCTACGATTGTGAGGACGAACCGACACCACATTGGGTAGAGATGAATAGGAGACCATCTAGATATAGGCCTTGGATAGAAAGAAACTTTATAGGACCTCAACGCCCATTCTATCTAGAAAAAGATTTCATCGATAAAACACATTCGGTGGAACAACTCATAGCTAGAGATGAGGAACTAGTGGAAAAGGGATGAACAAGTGGAAAAGGGAAGGGGATAAGTGTAAATGGAAGTGGGACAAGCCACCTAAGGAAGGTGACGGATCATGGCATATGAAGATGATTTTATATGATCCGGATGGAGAAAAGTTTGAAAGGTCATGCCGTACCAAGAAAACCGATAGGAAGTTGAAACCCAAGTTTGATCCCAAAGATGTCCTCAATGAGGAGCTCACACATATAGGATAGCCCATGACCTTGAGTCTAGCTACAAGACTCGTAAATAAAGAAAAGCGCTTCTTGGGAGGCAACCCATGTTTTGTGTGATTTTTAATTGTTTGATTGTTATTTGTTCCGTATGCATGCTTTATTTTTATTGTTGGTAGATCATGTTTCAAACTAAAATTGTGAAAATGCTTTATTTTGTTGTTTAACTTCGTCTTAACTTCATATAAAGGTATTTTGCAAAAGCTAAGTGTAAGGGGAAACCCCAAAATTGTTTCTAAGAACGAAATTGATCTTGATTCGCCACAATATTAAATGAACATGTGTATTAGTATTTGTTAGAGTCAAATGCTTGTATCGAGTCATAATGATGTTTTGCAGGATTTTCCAGGAAGTAGGACATAAGTTTTTCCAGAAATTTTCCGGAAACTTAACGTAAAGATTTCTGCAGGTCACTTCTGACGGCGTCAGATGTTAACTCCTAACGGCGTCATATATAAAATTCTGGAAATTCTGCAAGTTTTGTTTTTCAAACGGAGTCTTAAAGTTTTTGTTAATTCTATAGTTTTATAAACTCCAGGAAATTTGCAAAAATTCATTCCACAAGCATTATAACTTAAATTGCTTTATAGGATTTGTTAGTATATGTTGATTGCCGCCGATTTTACGCGAGGTTGCCTTGTTTGTTTTCTCAGGTTTAACAGGTTATATATGAGAAGAAGATGATTTATTTTTCTGGAAGGGAAGCTTTGAATGTTCATTTTCTTGGAGGAAGATTGATGAGTGATGAGGCGAAAAATGATCCGTTTTTAGGGGGTTATTTAAGCCCGAATTCGAATTTATTTGATCAAATATTGCCCTAAATCGTTCCTTTTGTGATTTTAGGTACTTTGGGAGTGAAATCTGGAAAAGGAAGCAATTCGGACGTTTTTGGAGCATAAAAGTGAAGAAAACGCCAAAGTCTTAATTTTCCATGCTGGGAACAGTAGGTGACGGCGTCAAGAGTAATTCCCTGATGGCGTCAAGAGCAGAATTCCATGACGACCCAGTATAGATTTGACGGCGTCACGAAGGTAGGGCGTCAAGAGTAAAAGTCATGACGACTTGGAAATGATTAAGTCTTGACGGTGTCAAATGTAGATCAAGGCAGTCCGAGAATAGTTTTGGTGGCGAGGTGACGGCGTCACAATGTTTGTCTTGACGCCGTCAGACCCCTTTTCCTATATATAGTTTTCTAATTTTCACATTAAAAGGAGAGAAGTTTTGGAGAAACCCTAAGTACGATTTTGGTGCAAGGTTTTTCAAAGGTTCCAAACCCTTGATACCTTTCATTGTAATTGAGATAAGTGTTCTTTCAATTCAATCAATATGTCTATGTGTTGGTTGTCTATATCTTGTTCTTGTCTTAATTCCATCATGCTAGGCTAGATCTATCTTGTGTTTGCTTAGATTTAATGAAACCTAGATGTTAATTATGTGTTGATTACTTGTTTATACTTGTTTTGGATGAATGATTTATATGTTAGGCTTAAGAAAACTGGCAGATCTCCAATTGGTAACATGCTTGAACGTCTTAAGAAACATGAACCGACGTGCACTAGGTCTTTATTGGTTGTATTTAATGCATGAGCCACTGTTTACAATCCCTATAGTTGTGCTGGGCATGGTGTAGGAGGAGATAAGAGCTCATAGAATTGGGGAGTTAAGTGTACCACCCCATGAATGGTATTAAGGAATACGATCCGTCATCCATCCAATTATAACAAGTAATTAACGTGTAAAAGATGTTTAGGGAGTAGTGAAATCTAAGTAAACACATTTTCTCCACTTATTGCTCACAACTTTAGTATAATTTAGTTTATTTTTATTTCTAGTATTTTATTTTAATTGCATCTTTAGTATTGGGTTAGTTGATTGGCAACTAATTTCGCCCAAATCCTTCAAACCCGAGATATTTACTTGCTTTCTAAAAAATATAAAAATACAAAAATAATCATCCCTCACCTTTAGAACTAGTATTTAGGCTTTCTAATCCTAGCGACACAATTCCTAAGCTGAACGATCAATCCCCCGGTACTTGTCACTATACTATACTACAACGATCAGGTACACTGCCTGGTGGGGGTTGTAAGCTTCTCAGGATCCCTTTAGAAGTAAAGCCTGGTGCAATTTCCACATATCAAGTTTTTGGCGCCGCAGCCCGGGGAAATAGTTATTGTCTAGGTTAGAATTTCTTTTTATTAGGTCTACTTGCTAGATTCCTTTCTAGTAAGATTTTATTTTTTATTTTTAGGTTTTCTTTAGTCTATCTATTTCTTTGTGCCTTTGTTCGTAACCACTTGACATCATGGACAACGGGAACATCTTTGAACCCGTCATCCCACCACAACAAAACCCACCATTAGAACCCTTAGGCCCCGAACCTTAGGAGAGTATTCCCGACCTAGCCACCAAGGCTACCGAAACACCATTGAGCTCACCGGAGCCAATGTGACCCCCTTGCGATCCGACACCATCCGGTTGGTGCAAAGCGGATGTGCATTCCATGGACTTCGTTCCGAAGATCCAAACCAACATCTTAAGGACTTCCTTAAAATCGTAGATTCCATAGACCTAGATGTTGCAACTAGAGAGACAACCCGATTACGCCTATTCCAATTCTCTCTACGGGATCAAGCTAGTCAATGGCTTGAGCGTTTACCCGTGGGATCCATCACCACATGGTATAATCTCGCCAATCGCTTCCTTACCCAATTCTTCCCACCGGAAAAGACTGCAATGCTTAGAAGGGACATTTTGATGTTTGAACAACAGCAGGGTGAAACTTTCTACGAGGCTTGGGCCCGTTTTAAGGATCTCCTCCACAAGGTCCCTCATCATGGTATAAACCTTTGGTTATTAGTCCAGATTTTCTACGACCATGTTGACTATCACACTAAGCGCACAATCGACAGGGCCGCGGGTGGTAAATTGCGTGATAAGAACGCCGAGGAGTCTTGGGCAATTATCGAAGAGCTTGCAGCTGATAATCATGAGATGTGGGAATTTAATCATATGATAAAAGCGGCCATCAATGCAGTCTCGACATCTGGAGGGACCACCGAAATCCCCGATGAACTCCTATGCAAACTCGAGGCAAAAGTTGACTATTTTGAGGAAAGGCAAAGGAGACCTTTAAGTCCTAGATGGGCTACTGTCAATTCTGTCTCAAAACCAACTTCGGCACCATTATCTGAGTCACCTTCTAGAGAAAATGTCGAGACTTTTCAGAACTATGCCCCACCTTGTTCCCCTCCCAAGGAGCTTAGCTCGGAGTTTGAAGCTAGGATGAGAGAATATATGGCAACTCACTCAGATCGGCTTGCTAGATTCGAGGAAGCAGTTTATAAGCAAACAGAGGAGATGCAGGAGAAAATGAATGAGATGATGAGTTTATTAGAAGAGTATGCCAACTAGAGAACCCCCGAAAGAATACTACTAAGGGAAGAAAGCGCCACTATCACCACCCAATTTGTTAACTCCATCACCATTGTCCAAAAGGATAACGGAAAGGTAGAAACTCCTGCTAAACAGACCTTATAAAAACCACCAGAATCCCAACCTTTGAGTTACTACCTGAAACATGATATAAACAAAAACACCATAACAAATTGGATCAAGGGTGATGGGCGTAACCAACCATCCAGACTGGTTTCTGAGAAAGAGGAAGAAGTGAAAGATGAGTATGATACGCTTCCTGGAGGATCAGTATTCGAGAGGCTATTGGTACAAAAAGTGGCTACTAAGCAGATAGCATGTGGGAACTTTGAGATACCAACGAGCATCGGGGACTTGAAACATCTTAGTGCTTTCGCCAACCAAGGATCGGAAGTAAATCTTATGCCCCTAACTATTTACATCCAACTAACGTCAAAAATGCCAGCCCCTACTCGTGTTAGGTTATCTCTCGTTGGACACTCGTACGTATACCCCCTAGGAATCGCAGAAGATGTATTAGTTAATGTCGCAGGATTCATGTACCCCGTTGATTTTATGATCATCGATGATAAAGGGGATGGATGCATGCCAATAATCCTTGGGTCACCATTCCTCACCACCGCTAGGGCTGTCATTAAGTATGAAGGTAGGAAGATCGAGCTTAAATCTGGAAAAAGAAAGATTAGCTTCCCCATGACCCCGCGAAGTGGGCATGAGAATTTGAGTTGTAGAAAGATCAAAAACAACATTGATGATGCATGGGAATCGCACCTTGCTTTACCTCTCGAGGGATCTCGAGAAGCTTACAACCCCCACCAGGCAGTGTACCTGATCGTTGTAGTATAGTATAGTGACAAGTACCGGGGGATTGATCGTTCAGCTTAGGAATAGTGTCGCTAGGATTAGAAAACCTAATTAATAGTTCTAGAGGTGAGAGATGATTATTTTTGTATTTTTATATTTTTATGAAAGCAATTAAAATCTCGGGTTTTGAAGGAGTGGGCGGAATTAGTTGCTATTCAACTAACCCAAAGCAATTAAAATAATGAAAATGAAATTAAACTAAATTATACTAAAGTTGTGAGCAGTGGTTGGAGAAATTATGTTTACTTAGACTTCACTACTCCCTAGATATCTTTTACATGTTTATTACTTGTTACACTTGTATGAATGACGGATTGTATTCCTTAATACCATTCGTGGGGTGGCATACATAACTCCCCAACTCTATGAGCTCTTATTTCCTCCTACACCATGACCCGGCACAACTATAGGGATTGTAAACAGTGGCTCATGCATTAAATACAACCAATAAAGACCTAGTACGCCTCAGTTCATGTTTCTTAAGACGTTCAAGCATGTTACCATTTGGAGATCTGCCAGTTTTCTTAAGCCTAACATATAAATCATTCATTCAAAACAAGAATAGACAAGTAATCAACACATAATCAACATCTAGGTTTCATTAGATCTAAGAAAACACAAGAGAGATCTAGCCTAGCATAATGGAATTGAGAAAAGAACAAGAGATAAACAACCAACACATAGACATATTGATTGAATTGAACGTACACTTATCTCAATTACAATGCAAGGTCTCAAGGGTTTGGAACCCTTGAAAAACCTGTAAAAGAGGCACCAAAATCGTCTTTAGGGTTTCACCAAAACTTCTCCCTCCTTTAATGAAAAAACTAGAAAACTATATATAGGAAAAACAGTCTGACGACGTCAAGAGTAACTTCTGACGCCGTCACATCGCCGCCATATACTTCCTCGGATGGCCTTGATCCACTTATGACGGCCTATGTGACGCCGTCACCACCCACGGTATATTAATTTTGCCACTTTGACGCCGTCACGAGTCCTTCTGACGCTGTCACCACCTTCGGAGTTTAATTCTTCATGTCTGACGCCGTCAAGATGTTGGTCTTGACGCCGTCACCTTGTATTTTCAGCATGCAAATTTGGTACTTAGCCGTTTTCTTCACTTTTATGCTCCAAAAACGTCCAAAATAGCTTCTTTTCCAAAATTCACTCTCCAAACACCTAAAATCACAAAAGGAACGATTTAGGGCAATATTTGATCAAATAAAGTCGGATTCGGGCTTAAATGACCCCCTAAAAATGGATCATTTTTCGCCTCATCATATACCCTTACACTTGAGATTTGCTTGTCCTCAAGCAAATGAGCTTTTATTCTACTCAAAAGACAAGTTAGGGGTCATTTAACACTAATATAAAAGTAATTACAACAAATAATTGTTCCACTAAAGACCAATAGACAAGCACGGAAGTCATACACAAGCACCTCACAAATAGTGTTTAGATACTCACATCTCTCGGGTGTAATAAAGTAATATAACATTATGGAAATGGAAGATATCTCTCACTACTTGTCATAGCAAAATAGATTACCATAGGCTTGGGAAAGGATCAAACCTCCACCACATGGCGTAAGCACCTAGGATAAACTATCAAAGAGGTCTTTTTAAAGGGTTATAACGTTAGGTGTAGGGATATGAATTACACGGTTTTGTTGGATAAAGGAAGTTTTACTGGTGGCGAGTTAACAATCTTAGTTAATCACATGTACAATATGGCGTTGCTAAGCCAAGACTAGACTCGACTTAAGCTAATAAATGAGAAATAACAAAAACATAAAATAAACATAGAATAAAAAACGGGATGGTAGTCCGTATTTTTTTTTCTCTTTTTCTTTTCTATATTTTTTTTTTCTTTTTCTTAATTTTTTCGATTTTTTTTTTTTTTTTTTTTTTCATACACTCTTACCCTACCATCCAAAATAATACATCATAGGGGTTTGAGTATTCCCCTTACACTTGAATTTTTACATACTTTACATTAAACTATTCTAATGACTCGAATTAAGAAAATCAAAACACTTGGAGCACTTTTAAGATTAACGTACATATGGGGGTAATAAATGATGTTCTTCCCCATTACTCCATAAAATAAGTACTTACCCATGAGTCCCAATCGTCCCAAAACAATATGTACAAGGATATGACTCGACTTAGCAACCATGTAATCAATTAGAAAGTTAACTTAGGGTTTAACAAATAACAATAATGCACTAAAAATGAGCGCATACATGGAAGGCTAAGGCGATTTGGTTGTACATTTAAGTGGGGTGTAACAAATTCTTCCTTTAAGTAAAATGCTTAAAGTTAGAAACGAAAAGATAGGCTCGGAGGGGTGTACTAGGGGTATCGTGTACTAAAAATGAGTACAACGCAAAGGGTGTGGGAAAAATTAGTTGACTTAACTAGCCAAGCAATATGACTTAAATGGTCAAGTAATTATAATACGGGTTTAACACAAGGGTGATCCTAATGCCTCTTATCATGTAGTAAATCCTACCACACGAATGTAGTCTCACTAGCGGTCTCGGGATGCATCACTAACGCAAGTTCTAGAATCTAAATGCTACCGGTACACTCATAAGCACCAATAATAAATGCTTTTCCTATCAAAACTAAAGGCGAACCTCACATTTTTGGGTGGAAAATTTTTCTGAATATACGGTTATGTGCTAGTGATACAACCTCCTATCCATGAGACGCTTGCTATGGCTAAAGTTTCACTCCTAAATGTTGTAAAAAAATTTAAATTTGGCGCTAAAATTACACTAACAAGTATTTCTCATAGTTTTATTACTCATCTACTATCAAACAAAACAAACTCAAGCGAAAGTGCATATGTAAGGTATCATCTTTTTACCCTCCCCTTACACTTAAGATGAACATTGTCCCCAATGTTCAAGTAAAGAATGTAAAAGTTAACAAAGTAAAGAGAATGAAATCAAATACTCCCCTGATTCGCTCGGTATGGATTTTAGGTTGGCCAGGTTAAATCTTCCTCCAAGAAAACGAACAATCAAAGCTTCCCTTCCAGAATATAAATCATCTTCTTGTCATAAATAACCTGTAAATCCTAAAAAAAGTAGACAAGGCAACCTCGCGTAAAATCGGCGGCATCCTATATAAGTTACTAAATCCTAGAAAACAAAGTAAGATATAATGCTTGTGGAATGAAGTTTGCAGATTTCCTGGAGATTATAAAACTTAATAATTCACAAAAACTATAAGACTCCGTTAGAAAAACAAAACCGGTAATATTTCCAGATTTTAACTCCTGACGCCGTCAAGAGCAATACCCTGACGCCGTCAGAATGGACCTGCAGAAATTCTTATGTTAAGTTTCCGGAAAATTTCTGGAAAAACTTTGTCCTACTTCCTGGAAAATCTTGCAAAACTTCATTATGACTCAATACAAGCATTTGACTCTAACAAATACGAATATACATGTTCATTTAATATTGTGGAGAATCATGATCGGTTTGTTTCTTAAAAACATATTTGGGGTTTCCCCTTACACTTATCTTTTTGCAAAAATACCTTTAGGTTGAAGTTAAGACTAGGCTAAACAACATAATAAAGTATTTCCACATTTTAGTAGAGAAACATGATCAACCAACAATAAAAATAAAACATGCATACGGAAGCAAATAACAATCAAACAAATAAAATCACACAAAACATGGGTTGCCTCCCAAGAAGCGCTTTTCTTTATTTACGAGTCTTGTAGCTAGACTCAAAGTCGTGGGTTACTACGTGACTTCATCATCAAACATCACATCCTCCTCATTAATCATTTCATTGTTATTTTCTTGGTAATGTTTTACACATTGTATGTTAACCGTGAATTCCCTACCCTCATCATCAACTAACACTACAGCTCCAAATTTAGAGGAATTCTTCACCGTGAACGGCCCATACCATCTAGACTTAAGTTTTCCCGGAAATAATCGCAACCGAGAATTGTATAATAGGACCTTGTCTCCTTCTGAAAATTCTTTGGGTTTCTTAATTCTTTGATCATGCCACCTTTTAGCTCTCTCTTTATATGTGATGGAGGATTCGTAGGCTTCTAATCTAAGCTCATCAAGCTCGTGTAATTGCAAAAACCTATTGTTCCCCGCAGTTGTGTAATCTAAGTTGCATGCCTTAAGCGCCCAATAAGCCTTGTGTTCTAATTCTACCGGTAAGTGACATGCCTTACCATACACCATGCGGAACGGGGTCTTTCCAATAGGTGTTTTGTAAGCAGTTCGGAATGCCCATAAGGCTTCGTCGAGTTTGAATGACCAGTCCTTTCTGTTTTGACTAACCGTTTTTTCAAGTATTCTTTTAATAGCTCTATTGGTGTTTTCGACTTGGCCATTGGTCTGTGGATGATAGGCGGTGGAGAATCGGTGGGGTACTCCATACCTCTTCATGACCTTTTCCATTTGCGCGTTGCAAAAATGTGTCCCCCTATCACTGATGAGAGCCTTCGGAATCCCGAATCTTGCGAAAAGCTTTTTCAGGAAATGAATGACCACTCTAGCATCATTAGTCCTAAGGGCTTGTGCTTCAACCCATTTCGAAACATAGTCAATGGCGACCAAGATGTACTCGTTTCCCCCTGAGGATGGAAAGGGTCCCATAAAGTCAATCCCCCAAACATCGAATACCTCACAAACTTGTATAAAGTTCTGAGGTGCCTCATCCCTATGTGATATATTTCCAGCCCGTTGACATGCATCACATGCTTGTACCATATCTTTTACATCACGGAAAATTGTGGGCCAATAGAATCCTGCATCGAGAATCTTTCGAGCAGTAACATTTATCCCATGATGCCCTCCAGAGGGACCGGAGTGACATTCCCTCATGATTTTCACTGCCTCATTCTCCGAAACACAACGCCTTATAATGTGGTCAGGACACCTTCGGAATAAGAATGGTTCATCCCAGAAGTAATATTTTAGCTGGGAAAAGAACCTCTTCCTTTCGTATTTAGTCAGGTGTTCAGGAACAAGTCTACATCTACTTGCGAAGTAATTGGCGAAGTCGGCGTACCATGGTTCCGAATCAAGGATAGACATCAGTTGTTCGTCGGGAAACGAATCCTTAATTTCACTTCTATCGTGTTTATCCAAGGGGTTTTCCAGGCGAGATAGATGATCGGCGGCTAGATTCTCTGCCCCCCTCTTATCGCGAATCTCAACATCAAATTCTTGTAGCAACAAGATCCACCGAATCAGTCGTGGCTTGGCGTCCTGTTTCGCAAACAGATATCTAAGAGCTGAGTGGTCAGTGAAGACGACTGTCTTTGAAAGGACAAGATATTGTTGGAATTTGTCGAATGCAAACACTACGGCTAATAATTCTTTTTCGGTGGTGGAGTAGTTCTCTTGGGCGGGATTCATGGTTTTGCTAGCGTAGTAAATAGGTTGGAAAAGCTTGTCACGTCGCTGACCTAATACAGCCCCGACAGCGAAGTCGCTAGCGTCACACATTATTTCAAATGGTAACCCCCAGTTGGGTGTGATCATGATTGGAGCTTGAGTGAGTTCCCTTTTTAGGAGGTCGAAAGCATCTTTGCATTCTTGGGAAAAATCGAATGGAGCATCCTTCACAAGCAATTGAGTCATTGGCCGGGCAATTTTGGAGAAGTCTTTGATGAATCTCCGATAAAATCCGGCGTGCCCCAAAAAGCTGCGTATTGCCTTAACAGTTGTGGGGTATGGTAACTTAGATATAGCTTCAACCTTAGCTTGGTCCACCTCTATCCCGTTCCCTGAAATCTTATGGCCCAACACAATCCCTTCCTTTACCATGAAATGACACTTTTCCCAGTTCAACACCAAGTTGGTTTCCTCGCAACGTTTAAGCATCTTTTCAAAATTAGCAAGACAGCGGTCGAAGGAGTTTCCAAAGACTGAAAAGTCATCCATGAATACTTCCATGCTATCTTCCATGAGGTCGTGAAAGATTGCGGTCATGCAACGTTGGAAAGTGGCGGGGGCATTACATAGCCCAAAAGGCATCCTTTTGTAGGCAAACGTTCCATAGGGGCAAGTAAACGTGGTCTTTTCTTGGTCCTCAGGTGCTATGGGGATTTGAAAATATCCAGAGAATCCATCTAAGAAGCAATAGTACTTGTGTCCAGATAATCTTTCTAACATCTGATCAATGAATGGTAAGGGAAAGTGATCTTTCCTCGTGGCATCGTTGAGCTTTCGATAGTCAATGCATACCCGCCATCCAGTGACAGTTCTCTGTGGCACCATCTCACCCTTGTCATTTTTTACTACAGTCATTCCACCCTTTTTAGGTACAACCTGCACAGGACTAACCCATGGGCTATCCGAGATCGGGTAAATCAGTCATGCATCCAAAAGTTTGATAACTTCCTTCTTCACTACCTCCTTAATGTTAGGGTTTACTCGCCTCTGGGGTTGCACAGTGGGTTTATAATCTTCCTCCATAAGAATCTTATGAGTGCAAAAAGTGGAGTCAATCCCCTTAATGTCGGCCACACTCCATGCGAGTACCCCCTTATATTTCTTCAGGACCTCTAAGAGTTTAACTTTTTGTTCCTTTTCCAAGGAAGAATTTATGATTACCGGGAGTTGGTTTTCTCCCTGAAGAAAGGCATACTCCAAATGATTAGGGAGCTCTTTAAGATCAACGTCAGGGGGCTCGATAATAGAATGTTTGAGCTTGTTCTTGGGCTTTCGGAGCTCGAGATGCTCCGTTGCCTCTTGTCTGGGGTAGAAGGAGACTGCATTAACTTCCTCCATCTTTTCCACCTCCAGCAAAGGCAGAAAACTCTCGTCCCGTAGCCAGCCTTCATCGATTTGTTCATCGATGCAGTCATCAATGATATCTGTGAGCTCATCTACTTCCCCGATAAAGTAGAGCCGGTTGGATGCTTCGAGGGAGAGGTCCATAGAATCCTTAATGTCGAAGGTTGTGCTATCGTCTCCTACTCGTAAGGTCAATTTGCCATCGTAGACATCGATGACTGCACGAGCGGTAGCAAGAAATGGTCTACCTAAAATGATAGGTACCACGTCGTCCTCCTCCATATCCAGGATTACGAAGTCGACAGGGAATTTGAATTTCCCAACCTTGACTAGCACGTTCTCACATATCCCTTCGGGGTATTTGACTGATCTATCGGCTAGTTGGATGTTCATACGGGTAGGCTTCAATCCGGAATATCCTAGTTTACGGAACATAGAGAGAGGCATGAGGTTGATACTTGCTCCCAAATCGGCAAGAGCATTCTTGATTGATAGAGGTCCTATAGAGCATGGCAAGGTGAAGCTGCCCGGATCGTCTACCTTCTTTGGTAGCCCTTTATGGGTCACCACTGAGCATTCTTCCCCTAGGGTTACAAGACCCTCGAGCTTCTTCCTGTTAGCGAGCAGTTTTTTGAAGTATGTGCTATACTTTGGCATGTGATAGCAAGCATCCAGGAGAGGTATGGTGACAACCGAGTCTTTTAGGTATGACAAGAACCTCTTGTTATCATTCTCCGTTTTCTGGTTCCTTAGTCGGGATGGGTATGGAATTCTCACAGGTGGGTTAGGAAGGGCTGATGGGGAGGGGGTTGTCACTGGTGATTGGTCCGGGGTGCCAATGCCGACATCCTGCTCCTCCTCCCCAGGTTTGTCTGAATCGAGTGTAACGGGGGACGAATTTGGGTAAGGAGGGTCCTTGGTTGTTGTTCCGGCCCGTGTGGTTATCGCGAGCATGGGATCTTTTCCTCTTTCTGACGGTGGTTGGAGGTTATCTAGGGCTGAGTTAAGCTTGCTGAAAAATTCTCCGACATCCTCCTGCTGTTCGTCGAAAAGCTCATTAAGCCCTTTCATTTGCAAGTCTTTTTCTTGAGTGAAGTGACCAAGGTCATCTTCGAAATTGCTCCTGATCTTGAATTCAGGGCCTCCCTCCCCTTCTCTTTTCCTCACCAGATTTCCCCAAAGGGTATAATCATCATTTTGGTAGAAAGGCAAAAGGGAGGGATCAGCATAAATGTCTCCTCCTGACAAGCACGCATGTTCAGTTGTGGCTGCTCCTCCGCATTCCTCCACCTCATGCGGAGCTCCACAGTAATCGCAGATCAAGTAAGGATTTGACAGCATTTTAGGTGGTTGTGATCCAGCTAGGCAATCCATTCTTTTGTGAACTTTGCTCAATCGATCCGAGGTGGTTTCAGAAATGCTGATAGTCGACTCAGGTTCATCCCAAGTGTCATCCAGGTCTTGGGCATATTCTTCAATCCTGTCCCATCCTTCCTCGGCACTAAGATTGGCCAATCTTCCTTTCCTAGATTGGTTGATTCCGTTCCGGTCATTAGAGGAGATATTTTCGTAAAAGATTTGGAACAAGAGCCAAAGTTCAATGCCATGATGTGGAACTTGTCTTATTAAATCTTTGAATCTAGTCCACGCTTTATGGAAGGGTTCATCCTTCCCCTTTCGGAAACGAAGGATCCTATCCCTAAATGCTGAGGTTTTTCTAGGTGGAAAGAACTTCTCATAGAACTTGGATATGAGTTGCTCCCATGTGAAAATAGATTCGGAAGGGAGTTTGTTATACCATTCTTGGGCTTTTTCGTATAAGGTGAAAGGGAAGAATCGTAGTCGGGATGTGTTTCTAGTAGTCCCACCCGTATGGATGGTATCCACTATTTTTAGGAAGTCCTTGATGTGTTGGATCGGATTTTCCTCATCAAGTCCGTGGAACTTACACACACTTTTGACAAGCCAAATATCATTTGCATGCAAGACCTCGTTGGCATGTTCATTCGGATAAACAATGGCATTGGAAAACCCACAAGGAGTTGGGGAAGAGTAATCCTTGAGACGCTTAGGAGGAGGTATTATAGGAGTATTCGTCTCATTGTGGGAGCTCGGGGTTGTGATGTGATTCTCTGAATTTTCTTCAGAGAGAGGTGCATCAAAGTCGATAGCAATGCTGGATGGTTCAGGTGTTGAGTGAGTTCGTCTTAACCTACACATTTCTCTTTCGGGTTCTGCATAAGGCAAGACGAGGTCTTTAGTGGTGCTACGACTTCTAGTGATCCTAAGGTTGGAGAATTCGTTGGTTGCCATGATGGTGAATGGTGAAGAGTTACAAACAAAGGCACGAAGAAATAAGATAGACTAAAGAAGACCTAAAAATAACAATAAAAATCTTACTAGAAAGGAATCTAGCAAGTAGACCTAATAAAAAGAAATCCTAACCTAGACAATAACTATTCCCCGGCAGCGGCGCCAAAAACTTGATGCGTGGGAATCGCACCTTGCTTTACCTCTCGAGGGATCTCGAGAAGCTTACAACCCCCACCAGGCAGTGTACCTGATCGTTGTAGTATAGTATAGTGACAAGTACCGGGGGATTGATCGTTCAGCTTAGGAATAGTGTCGCTAGGATTAGAAAACCTAATTAATAGTTCTAGAGGTGAGAGATGATTATTTTTGTATTTTTATATTTTTATGAAAGCAATTAAAATCTCGGGTTTTGAAGGAGTGGGCGGAATTAGTTGCTATTCAACTAACCCAAAGCTATTAAAATAATGAAAATGAAATTAAACTAAATTATACTAAAGTTGTGAGCAGTGGTTGGAGAAATTGTGTTTACTTAGACTTCACTACTCCCTAGATATCTTTTACATGTTAATTACTTGTTACACTTGTATGAATGACGGATTGTATTCCTTAATACCATTCGTGGGGTGGCATACATAACTCCCCAACTCTATGAGCTCTTATCTCCTCCTACACCATGACCCGGCACAACTATAGGGATTGTAAACAGTGGCTCATGCATTAAATACAACCAATAAAGACCTAGTACGCCTCGGTTCATGTTTCTTAAGACGTTCAAGCATGTTATCATTTGGAGATCTGCCAGTTTTCTTAAGCCTAACATATAAATCATTCATTCAAAACAAGAATAGACAAGTAATCAACACATAATCAACATCTAGGTTTCATTAGATCTAAGCAAACACAAGAGAGATCTAGCCTAGCATAATGGAATTGAGACAAGAACAAGAGATAAACAACCAACACATAGACATATTGATTAAATTGAAAGTACACTTATCTCAATTACAATGCAAGGTCTCAAGGGTTTGGAACCCTTGAAAAACCTGTAAAAGAGGCACCAAAATCGTCTTTAGGGTTTCACCAAAACTTCTCCCTCCTTTAACGAAAAAACTAGAAAACTATATATAGGAAAAACAGTCTGACGGCGTCAAGAGTAACTTCTGACGCCGTCACATCGCCGCCATATACTTCCTCGGATGGCCTTGATCCACTTATGACGGCCTATGTGACGCCGTCACCACCCACGGTATATTAATTTTGCCACTTTGACGCCGTCACGAGTCCTTCTGACGCCGTCACCACCTTCGGAGTTTAATTCTTCATGTCTGACGCCGTCAAGATGTTGGTCTTGACGCCGTCACCTTGTATTTTCAGCATGCAAATTTGGTACTTAGCCGTTTTCTTCACTTTTATGCTCCAAAAACGTCCAAAATAGCTTCTTTTCCAGAATTCACTCTCCAAACACCTAAAATCACAAAAGGAACGATTTAGGGCAATATTTGATCAAATAAAGTCGGATTCGGGCTTAAATGACCCCCTAAAAACGGATCATTTTTCGCCTCATCAATTGACACGACACCCATTCGTGTTCAGAACAAAATTCTTGCATGGGAGGCAAGAATCAAAAGCTATAAGGAAGCCAATGATGAAAGAAGCAAAAACAATAAGGTTCAGGTCGAATTTGAACATACTCAACCCATAGAAAATCATGTACCCTTTTGAGGAAGGGAACTTGGTACTCTTGAGACACTTGGAAACAACAATACCACCCGATAAACCAAGTCCTTGGTGGTATGGGCCATTCACAATCGAAGGTGTAAGCCAAGATGGGGTAGCTAGCTTGAGAAGTAAAGTAGGTGGAATGGTAATTGTGAATATCGACAGATTGAGGCACTACCACCATAACAGTAATGATCGCAACTACATGGGGTATATCATTTCAAGGGATGAGATCACGTAGTAACCCATGACCTTGAGTCTAGCTACAAGACTCGTAAATAAAGAAAAGCGCTTCTTGGGAGGCAACCCATGTTTTGTGTGATTTTGTTTTTTTGTTTGTTATTTGCTTCCGTATGCATGCTTAACTTTTATTGTTGGTAGATCATGTTTCTAAACTAAATAGTGGAAATACTTTACTTTGTTGTTTTGGCCTAGTCTTAACTCCACCTAAAGGTATTTTTGCAAAAGATAAGTGTAAGGGGAAACCCCAAATATATTTTTAAGAAACAAACCGATCATGATTCTCCACAATATTAAATGAACATGTATATTCGTATTTGTTAGAGTCAAATGCTTGTATTGTGTCATAATGAAGTTTTGCAGGATTTTCCAGGAAGTAGGACCAAGTTTTTCCAGAAAATTTCCGGAAACTTAACATAAGGATTTCTGCAGGTCACTTCTGACGGCGTCAAGAGTTTACTCTTGACGGCGTCAAGTGTAAAAATCTGGAAATTTTACCAGTTTTGTTTTTCTAACGGAGTCTTATGGTTTTTGTGAATTATTAAGTTTTATAATCTCCAGGAGATCTGCAAACTTCATTCCACAAGCATTATATCTTATCTTGTTTTCTAGGATTTAGTAACTTATATAGGATGCCGCCGATTTTACGCGAGGTTGTTTTGTCTATTTTATCAGGTTTTACAGGTTATGTTTGACAAGAAGATGATTTACATTCTGGAAAGGAAGCTTTGATTGTTCATTTTCTTGGAGGAAGATTTAACCTGACCACCCTATTATCCATACCGAGCGAATCAGGGGAGTATTTGATTTCATTCTCTTTACTTTTTCACTTTTACATTCTTTACCTGAACATTGGGGACAATGTTCATCTTAATTGTAAGGGGAGGGTAAAAAGATGATACCTTACATATGCACTTTCGCTTGACTTTGTTTTGTTTAATGGTAGATGTGTAATAAAACTATGAGAAATACTTGTTAGTGCAATTTTAGCGCCAAATTTAAAATTTTTTACAACATTTAGGAGTGAAACTTTAGCCATAGAAAGCGTCTCATGGATAGGAGATTGTATGATTAGCACATAACCGTATATTCAGAAAAATTTTCCACCCAAATATGTGAGGTTCGCCTTTAGATTTGATAGGAAAAGCATTTACTATTAGTGCTTATGAGTGTACCGGTAGCATTTAGACTCTAGAACTTGCGTTAGTGATGCATCCCAAGACCGCTAGTGAGACTACATTCGTGTAGTAGGATTTACTACATGATAAGAGGCATTAGGATTACCCTTGTGTTAAACCCGTATTATAATTACTTGACCATTTAAGCCATATTACTTGGCTAGTTAAGTCAACTAATTTTTCCCACACCCTTAGCGTTGTACTCATTTTTAGTACACGATACCCCTAGTACACCCCTCCGAGCGTATCTTTTCGTTACTAACTTTAAGCATTTTACTTAAAGGAAGAATTTGTTACACCCTACTTAAATGTACACCCAAATCGCCTTAGCCTTTCGTGTATGCGCTCATTTTTAGTGTATTATTGTTATTTGTTAAACCCTAAGTTAACTTTCTAATTGATTACATGGTTGCTAAGTCGAGTCATATCCTTGTACATATTGTTTTGGGACGATTGAGACTCATGGGTAAGTACTTATTTTATGGAGTAATGGGGAAGAACATCATTTATTACCCCTATATGTACGTTAATCTTAGAAGTGCTCCAAGTGTTTTGATTTTCTCAATTCGAGTCATTAGATTAGTTTATTGTAAAGTATGTAAAAATTCAAGTGTAAGGGGAATGTTCATTCCCTATGATGTATTATTTTGGATGGTAGAGTAAGAGTGTATGCAAAAAAAAAAAAAAAAACAAAAAAAAAAAAAAAAAAAAAAAAAAAAAAAAAAAAAAAATCGAAAAAACCAAGAAAAAAAACTAGAAAAAGGAAAAGAGAAAAAACATACAGACTACCATCCCTTTTTATTCTATGTTTATTTTATGTTTTTGTTATTTTTCATTTATTAGCTTAAGTCGAGTCTATTCTTGGCTTAGCAACGCCATATTGTACGTGTAATTAACCAAGATTGTTAACTCGCCACCAGTAAAACTTCCTTTATCCAACAAAACCGTGTATTTCATATCCCTACACCTAACGTTATAACCCTTTAAAAGACCTCTTTGATAGTTTATCCTAGGTGCTTACGCCATGTGGTGGAGGTTTGATCCTTTCCCAAGCCTATGGTAATTTATTTTGCTATGACAGGTAGTGAGAGATATCTTCCGTTTCCATATTGTAATTTACACTTTATTATACCCGAGAGATGTGAGTATCTAAACACTATTTGTGAGGTGCTAGTATATGACCTCCGTGCTTGTCTATTGGTCTTTAGTGGAACGATTATTTGTTGTAATTACTTTTATATTAGTGTTAAATGACGCCTAACTTGTCTTTTGAGTAGAATAAAAGCGCATTTGCTTGAGGACAAGCAAATCTCAAGTGTAAGGGTATATGATGAGGCGAAAAATGATCTGTTTTTAGGGGGTTATTTAAGCCCGAATTCGAATTTATTTGATAAAATATTGCCCTAAATCGTTCCTTTTGTGATTTTAGGTACTTTGGGAGTGAAATCTGGAAAAGGAAGCAATTCGGACGTTTTTGGAGCATAAAAGTGAAGAAAACGCCAAAGTCTTAATTTTCCATGCTGGGAACAGTAGGTGACGGCGTCAAGAGTAATTCCCTGACGGCGTCAAGAGCAGAATTCTATGACGACCCAGTACAGATTTGATGGCGTCACGAAGGTAGGGCGTCAAGAGTAAAAGTCATGACGGCCTGGAAATGATTAAGTCTTAACCGCGTCAAATGTAGATCAAGGCAGTCCGAGAATAGTTTTGGCGGTGAGGTGACGGCGTCACAATGTTTGTCTTGACGCCGTCAGACCCCTTTTCCTATATATAGTTTTCTAATTTTCACATTAAAAGGAGAGAAGTTTTGGAGAAACCCTAAGTACGATTTTGGTGCAAGGTTTTTCAAGGGTTCCAAACCCTTGATACCTTTCATTGTAATTGAGATAAGTGTTCTTTCAATTCAATCAATATGTCTATGTGTTGGTTGTCTATATCTTGTTCTTGTCTTAATTCCATCATGCTAGGCTAGATCTATCTTGTGTTTGCTTAGATCTAATGAAACCTAGATGTTAATTATGTGTTGATTACTTGTTTATACTTGTTTTGGATGAATGATTTATATGTTAGGCTTAAGAAAACTGGCAGATCTCCAATTGCTAACATGCTTGAACGTCTTAAGAAACATGAACCGACGCGCACTAGGTCTTTATTGGTTGTATTCAATGCATGAGCCACTGTTTACAATCCCTATAGTTGTGCTGGGCATGGTGTAGGAGGAGATAAGAGCTCATAAAATTGGGGAGTTAAGTGTGCCACCCCATGAATGGTATTAAGGAATACGATCCGTCATCCATGCAATTATAACAAGTAATTAACGTGTAAAAGATGTCTAGGGAATAGTGAAATCTAAGTAAACACATTTTCTCCACTTATTGCTCACAACTTTAGTATAATTTAGTTTATTTTCATTTCTAGTATTTTATTTTAATTGCATCTTTAGTATTGGGTTAGTTGATTAGCAACTAATTCAGCCCAAATCCTTCAAACCCGAGATATTTACTTGCTTTCTAAAAAATATAAAAATACAAAAATAATCATCCCTCACCTTTAGAACTAGTATTTAGGCTTTCTAATCCTAGCGACACTATTCCTAAGCTGAACGATCAATCCCCCGGTACTTGTCACTGTACTATACTACAACGATCAGGTACACTGCCTGGTGGGGGTTGTAAGCTTCTCAGGATCCCTTGAGAAGTAAAGCCTGGTGCAATTCCCACGCATCAATGAGTGTGTAAATACTCATCATTTTTGTACCCATTTAGACTATAAAAACGGCTGAAAACACACAAAATGACCATATAATGTTAAAAATATCCTTGGAGTGTGTTTTTTGTGTATTTCAGGTACAAATGGATTGAAAACGAGGCAAATGTGAGCAAAATGGAGCTTGGATGGGAAACGGGGCTAATTGGAGCATTACCGGATCGACTTGACACGTATTTGAAGCATTTATTGAAGAAAAAGACAAAAAGTCAACGCCGAAGTCAATCCTGGGATATGACATGGGGGTGAGCATGGAAAACTTAACCATAACCCTAATTACCTTTTCACCCTTAACCTTAGATCAAAATTCCCAAAATACCCTCAATCCGACACCAAATTACCAATTTACCCTTTTTACCCCGAAAGCTTAAACGAAAAATCATTTACAAAACCCTTTTTCCAAAAACCATTTTCAAAATAAAATCACAAAAACCTTTTTGTCAAAACTTTTTATTAGGTATTTATTATTATTAAAAAAAAAAATAATAATAATAACTACAAAATTTATTTTTTCAAAAACAGTTTTTATCCTAAACCATTTTCTTTACAAGTACTAATAATAATTACCTAATATTACTAAAACCTAAAACTAATTATCTAATACTAATCCTAACCCCAAAACCTGTGAACCTAAATCCAACCCAACTCCTAAACCCTTTACCCAAGCCCACCACAACCAGCCCAACTCCCTAACCTGTTAATAATTTCACCAGGGTCAACCCACTACAAAAAAAATGCCATTTAGTGGCACACAAAAAGTGTCACTAGAAAAGAAATATGTGTCACTAAAGACCCGACGGAGAATCGGTGGCAGAAAAAAAATGTGTCACTAATGTCGCTGCCACTATAGGGTTTTAGTGGCACTTTATACTTGTGTTGCTTCATACCTTATTGGTTTTAGTGGCACTTTTATGTTGTGTTGCTATTGACCATTCTAACTTTAATGACATATGATTATCTATCACATGAAGCTTTAAGGATTTTGTGACACTTACTTTGTGTCATTATACTCTTACTATGATCACAAAGTAAGTTGGCTTTAGTGACAAAACATTTGCCACTAAGATTTGTTACAATATTGGTTTTTCCCATTGATGTTTTCAAAATAGTGGCACAATGTATTAATGTATTATTAATTCTCAATTACTAGATTTCACAAAGAAAAAAAAATAGACTAACTATTTCATATTCAAACAAAAATGCAACTGCCATTGAACAAGGTATTTTTTATTGTCAAATAGAAATATCCAACATATACAGAGCAAACAATATTCTTGAATACCCAAGGAAAAAAAACAAACTAAGTCTAAATCTACAAATGAATATCATAAAAAGACACCTAAAAACTACCAACTTTAGTGTAACTTCATCAAAGGTAGCAAGCATTGTGACAATTCTTGACCTCTTGACACCCCAAGAATCTGTAAGCCAACAAAAACAAATCATCGAAGAGTATAATGACTATAATGACGAAAGCCAATATTGTAACAAATCTTAGTGGCAAATTTTCAAATTCGAATTAAGAAAAGTGTTAAAATGTAAAGTACAATTGGTGTATGAAGAGGAAGTGTACCTGTGAAAAGCATACTCAAGAAAGATTTGTTGGAGTACCTGAGTAAAAAAGAAACAAAATTTGATTAGTGGACGAATGTTACTTAGCCATATTTAAACAAAAAAAGATAGTCTTTTACCAATGTTTTGATCTGCAACAACTTGTAGGGATGCCTGCATAGCAATATCATGTTCTACCGTTAGATAATGTGAATACTGACGTGAGCTATTTTAAATATTGAGAAATCACATTTCCACAACTTGAGCAGCTTTTTCATTAACAATACTACCATCCTTACGAGTGCGGCTTATTTGGTATAATTTCCCTCGTGTTGGTTGCACCCCATTATTTTTAGTAGCCTACAACAAGAACCATTTCATTGACATGAACTATGTTCTATGAAACTAGTAGGTAAGTGCTATGATATTTAACAAAATAACTACGTTAATAATTTAGTTGTAGCTTACGTCTTCTTCGGCAAGCCTAGCAAATAATTTTCGCCTAGTCACATGAGGCTCTTCCATTTTTGAGCGGCTAATTCTCTTTTGTTCATAAACGGCCTATGCAACCAATAATAATAAATTAGTTAATAAGCAATATAACACTCATAAATAATAGAAAGTATTAAACATTGATACCTGATATTAAATATAATAGATTAAGACCCAATACAACACAAACATGTAGATATTAAATATTGATTAAGACCCAATACAAGGTCACAACTGAACTGCCGTTTGAGATTTTATAACCACTGTGATTAATTATAGGCAATACTTTAACTATTCCATACACTATAGTTTAATCAAAGTTCTATTTTAGTGACAACCAACCAAATGGATACAATAGAAAAAAGTGCTATCAAGGAAAAACATCAAATGAATCCAACATTACCTATCCTTACATTTTCGGGGAAAAAAAATGCTAATGAACATCACAGTAGACCCATTTGAGCTCAAAGATTTTGAAAACTAGTACTCATTATGTATTCATTCTATGGATATGAGATTTTACATTAATATATATTTGAAGACACATTCACGTAGAAGGTCATTTACTTCTTTAAACTCATGTTTATTTTGTCACATTCTTAATAGTCTAGATTAGAGAACTTGTTAGTCAAATTACAAAAATTTTAAAAGAACTATGGACTTAACTTGCTTTGTACACATTCGCCTACTTGACATGCAAAACCTTATTACCTTACTGTGACAAAATGATAAGCATACTATTATCATTAATAAGCTAAGCAAAAATGTCGAATTCGTACATCTGTTAATATCATTTAAGTTCCATCATTGATCAAACGACGAGATAAACTATAAACCAAATCTACCAATTTGTAATAAGCGGTTGATATCTGAACCTAACATTTTAGCTAAGGTTGGATAAAGAAGCATACAAAGATTTTGACAGCAAAAAACATAGAAGAAACATAGTAAATTAACAAGATTCAATTGTTCAAAAGACACATACCCCCTAATTCATTCTGATTATCGGAGTGTTCATTAGTTGCCATGTCCCTCTGAGAGGAATACGCATCATTCGTTTCATTAGTTGAGTGCCCATTCGACTGATTTGTGCTTCATTATGTGGCTGCTTGTTTTCAGCTTCACTAGAGATTATACACAGTCTCTTGTGCCTAGGCATGCTGAGTATAGAAGAAATTAAAAAATCAAACAATAAGAATTACAATATATCCTAATATGCATTTATTTGTTACTATAAGACATGAGCTCAATAAACCAAAACATACAAAACTGAAACATATAAATGAAATGTTACAGAACCAAAAACCAAACTTTAATGCCAAACACCCCATGAGATCAGTCACATATTGCCACCCACTCGAGTATCTCCAAGACCCACAAGCTGGATACCAAAATAGCCAAATAAACAAGGCCTGAACAACATAAAATGGAGCAGCAAAAAGGCCTAGAACTTGACCCATACAAATTACTATGAACACATTAGGCAGAACATATCTTTGCAGCAGAACTGGAACATAGGGGTGTTTGGCATAACCATAAGACAATCTACTTCTTAACAACATAACACTAAAACTGACAGTACCAAGATTTCATCAAAAAGACACATAACCATTAGGCTAATAAGTAATAACAATCGACAGATTCTCACTAACTCCAATCTTTAAAAAACATTGATTTAATCAAAACCAATTTTTCGTGTCTTATACAATTTTAGTGCAAAACTACGCAGCAAACACTAGTAATAATCAATGAATAAAATTATTAATAATCACCCTAAATCACGATCAGTTTGTATAAAAAAAGGTAGATAAAAAAATATATCGTATTACCTGACCAAAGGATGAGGACAATGACCGAAATTAACAAAATCTTTTATTGGGAATTTGGGATAACTGTAGGTTGTAAATGAGATATGGGGGGCTGGAGATTATGAATGAATTAATTTAGGGATATATAACAATTGGAGAGAATTACGGAGTAATAAAGAAAAGGCGCTCATTTTAATTTATTTTTTAGTGAAAAAGACCGCGTGATATTTTGTAGGGAATTAGTGACAGATATAAAAAAGAAATAAAGGGAACTAGTAACTTTTAATGGCATAATATTTGGGTGTATCACAAATTACACGGACTTTTAATAACATTCTTATTTTTGTGTCACAAATATTGATTACAATGGTGGCACAAACACTAAAGTGCCACTATAGTTATAAAAAAAATTAGTGGCACATAAATATGTCACTAAAAACGTAATATAGTGATACATGTAAATCTGCCATTAAAAACGTGTGCCACTAAATGGCCCTTTTTTTGTAGTGACCCCCAGTCAAACCACTCATCTCCCTCCCCACGTGAACCTGCTACACCCTGCCATCCCATCATCACCTCCACTGCATCTCACCATCTCCTCTGCCACACCTATCCACTTTCCTCCACCCCTGTCCAAGACTCTCACCCTGCTACAAGTTATTTCAGAGCTAGTTGCAAATACCCTGTTCCCGCCAAAAACATAATCAATGGTCTGGATCATTTTAACTAATCCAACGGTCAATATAGTTGGTGGGAAAGAGAAAGGAAGCCTCAGAAACCCTAGTACACTAGTTTAAATAGAAAGATTGTAGCCATTTTTTTTTTTTTTTTGCAGTAGGATTTTAGCAGTAGTAGGAGTAATTTAATTTAGCCTTAGTTTAATTTTAATGCTTATTGTCTTTTGAATTCAGCTTTACATTCAAGTCTTGTACTATTTACATTCAAGTTTAATATAATTAAAGCTTTTTACTTAAATCCACAGTCTACTGTTTTACTACTTTCTTTAATTTTCAAGTTACCTTTTTAAAAGCTCTTGTTACTGTTCTTAAAGCTCATATAAGCTCACCCAGAGATTAATGTGAGCCTTTGTTCACACTTCAACTGTTTTAAACAAGTTTCGCTTAAGTTTATATAAAATCAAAAAAAAAATAATACAAAAAAAATAGTTGTAGCTTATTAGCTTATCTTATTGCTCATTTCCTATTCCTTTATGCTTATTTAGCTTAGTTATAGCTTAGTACATCATTTCCTTTCAGGTTGTAGCTTAAAACTTGCATTCACTTTTAGAAAATCAAACAACACCCTTGTAAAGGAGTGTTTGGCACAAGCTTGTCTTTTAGCCTCAAACTGTTTTCGTCCACTTTTCCAGTTTAGACTAGCTTTAGTTTATTGTGAATAGCTATTTTCAAATTAAATCTATTAGTTCCAAGTAGTTTAATAGAAGTTTAGCTAGTTTCTAGTTTTGTTAGTTCATAAATGTTATAGCTTAGCAGTTAGGCGTGGATTTAGATTAAGGTCTTTTTAGTCGTTAGTTTTGCTTCCCTTCAGTTACATATAGGTTAGTGCACTTAGTTAACATCCGGTACCTTAGTTTTGTGGGTCAAAAGTTCATTTTTTACGCATTTGACCAAAATTCTGCACTAGTTGAAAAAACCGCCCAAACAGCCATTTAGTTTTTGATTTTTCATTTCTTCGTTATAAGTCGGTTTTATCTGAAATTTGGTTTGTAGCTTATTTTGTTGCTTATCTACTTGCTAGTATTTTTATTTCAATTTTTAGAATTTTTTTTACAGGGCTGAAAGCCCTTTTTCGGGCTGCAAAAATCAAGTTTTCAGAAAAGTGCAGAAATTTTTTTAGTTTTTGAATTTTCATGATCTCAATTTTAGTCCAAATCTCATATAATTCTGGAATTCATTGATTTGGAAGCTTGTTCAATTAGTGATATTTTTATTTTATTTTTTAGAATTTGTTTTGGTGGGCTTATGAGGTGCCGTAAATAGGGACTGTTTGGGATTGGTTGTTTGATTTGCTTATTAAGTGCTTATTTAAGCTTCTGTAGTGCTTTTCTGCTCTCCATTAGCTTATGTTAGGTCCCCCTAGTTGCCATGTGGTCTTATTCCCCTAGTATTAGCTTGTAGGCAGCTTATTATTAGCTTTTGATAGGTCTTAAGTTGCCCACTCAACCTGTTTTTGCACATAGGAGTAGTTTTTGCTTAGTGATGCTTTCTAGGTTCATATAACTGCTTATTTTCTGGTCCCCTTAGCTTTTTAGGATCTCCCTAGTGTACCTCTAGCTTATTTCCCCCCTCTAGGATAGCTTATATTAGCTTATTTTAGATTTTTAATTTTTAGTATTTCCTTTTTAGGCTTTTTATATAACTAATGTTAGTTTTGACTCTTTACTGCTTATTTACTTAGATTCATAAAAAGTACTAGTTATGAAAAATGGTAGTTTCCATGTGTTGGATAAGTTTGTGTAAAAAGATTTGAAAAAAAAAATGTTTCACAAAAAGCAAAACTCAGGGGTCGAACCCCTAACCTCCTGGCTCAACAGACCATGCACAGAAAACCAACCATACCAGCTGCTCTATTAGGCTTTTCTTGTTAGGCTACCTTTAGTTTTTTATTTAATATAGTACTAGTTTTCTTTGCTTATTAATTTCAGCTTTTAGTATTACTTATTATTGCTTATTTAGAACTGCTTATCCCAACTTTTTATTTTTCCCAGCTCATTCATAGTATTATAGAATTTCCCAAAAATTTTCATATTTTTCCAAATAGTTTAGATATTTTTAAATCATTTATTTCTTTTATTTAGTTTTTAATTCATAAAAAATTATTTAAAAAGCAAAAAAATATTTTTCTTTTTCCAATAATTTTCTTTTGTCATTAGGATCGTAGAAAAGTAATTTTCATACCCGTAGGCTTTGTATTGCTTACGTTTCACTTTTTATTTTGCGCGTTGACGTTATTTTTAACGTAAACGCGCGTTTTTAATTTTAAATACGTTCTAGGGTAACGTAGCTTTATGTTTTGGTTAATTTAGTTTCTTTAACTTGTTTTCACTTGTATTTCCTTAGCATAATCATTCAAACCCCTATTACCCCTTTCCTGTTCAGAATCACCCGATCGCAAATCCGTTTTAAATACCTTTGCACACCTCGCTGGGACATAACGACCCGGGGAAACACTATACTTCAACGGAGATTGACTCTGAGCAGTTTGACTATATTGACCACATCCGTGGTTGACTTTAGTTGACTGCTTTTGCCTCAATCAAAATTTCGGGCCGCTGCCGGGGAGGTTGTGCACGTTATTCTAAACGGTTTTGCAGATTAGTGAATCTGGATATACACTCATTGTATATTTACCATCCTTTGTTCATATTTTCTTATTATAAAAAAAAAAACAAAACGGTTCAAGAAAACATTTTAAAATCAGTTTTCAACGAACACAAAAACACAAAAAGATTTTCTTTCTTATAAAATGTTTTTCAAAAACAACAAAAATATCTATATTTACCCTCCTACTTTTTTGATTCTTTATCCCTACTCCTCTATACACCTTTGATTCTTTCTATGTCTCATCCACACCTTCTGATTTGTGAATGGTGTGGTAGTCCTTATAATGGTGGTAATTGCCCCAGTTGTGGCATGGTAGAGTCAGGAAACGGGTCTGTCTATAACCAGAATCCCTATTCCTACCATGACACGACTAGTTCATTCCATCAGCTTCCACGCCATGAGACCCAACAGTTTTACTGTTGTGAGTATTGTGGAGGCCCTCACTACAGCTCTGATTGTCAAAATTAGGAATCAGTTTGTCTATGAACAGGTTCCTTGTAACAATCATGAATTTGGTTTTAACCAGCCTTCACAATACACAAACCCTCAACCACTGCCTCAGGACGAGTTAGCTAGAGCTGAATTGATTACTAAAATGATTATGACTCAAAGTCAAATCAACAAGACCATTTAAGATGGAATAAACTATCTTAAGGAACTGATTCTTAGGAAACAAAATCCTCCTGTTAACTTATTTTATCTTGAGGATGAAAGTGGTGAGGATGAACCATTTGAAGAAGAAAACTCAAAGGAACCTTCAGATATCTTCATAATGGGGGACAAGGAAGTCAAAGTCAATCCTCTTGAGGAAATAGATGACCTTGTTCCAATCCCAAAGGTATTTGAGAAACCTTGTGATTCGACTTCAGTTGAAACTGCATCTATGGAAACACAGGGAGAAAAGAGTGGGACAGATTTATTAGCAAAAGAACAAATGGAAATTGAAAAATCCATGTGTGCTAGTCCTTCTCAACTCCCTCAGCTCACACCCAAATATTCCACAAACTCTCCCATAATGGGGGATGAGCATCTTAACACTATTCCTGAAAAGGAATCGGACGAATTCATAAAGTCTAGTGCTGAGAACCTTTTCCCAATCCCAAGTGAGTCCGAGGGTATTCTTGATCATGTGTGTGATATACCTCCTCCTCTTGTCTTTCCAAATGATCTTGTTAAGACTTTCTCCGATTCTGACAGTGATTATAGTGATGCCGATTCTTTATATTCTAAAGACATCGAATTTATTAATGCATCACTTCCCCGTTCCGAGATCGTCAACCTAGAAGAGGATATTGACCACTTTGTTTCCACAACATTCAATACGACTATCACTAATCCCTTGTTTGAATTCGATTCTGAATTTACTCTAAATTCAGTTAATCCAATCTTTGATAGTGATGAGTCTGAAACGGAGACTATAATGGACAAGGTGCTTGATCATAGCCCACAAAGTATAGCACATGTCCCACCTCCGTATATCCTTCATGAGTTCTCCAGTGAACTCACTCATATCATGACTCCTCCGGAGTGTGATTACTTGGATGACAAGAAAAACCATGATCGGGGGGATAGAGTCTCAATCATGAGAGTTTGTATTTCTACAACAAATTTTTCCACCCTCCCTCCCGATATGTTGTCCAAACCAAAGAGCTTAACTGATAAAATCCAAACTCAGGCTAATGAGCCTGCTCTCGAGGAAGAAGATCTTATCATGATTTTCATCATGGTTTTCTTCCTTTTCTTCACCTATAAGGTGACTTTTCCTGTTCTTCACTCCTTCGGGAATGAAGAACTTATCTTTGACCCCGGCATCACCGCTTATAGTTTATACTATTTAAGGCCGGGAATTTATCTCATCAGTGTGGAACTTTCACGTGCTTCAAATGTTTGTCCAAACAACTTGAATGAAAGTCCGATGCAGATTGTTTCTTCCACATCATGCTTCCCCAAGAACAAATGAATTCGGGGTCGAGTCAGTCTAGTGACTCGGTAAACAAAATCATTAGCATCACATGGGTTTTCACCCATGTTTCTGACTTCTTTCTTATTTTCTAACACTAAGTGTCGGGGAGTTTTCCTCTGTTGTTGTTTGCCTTGTTTTGTTTACTCATGTTTTCAGGTTTTCCTTAGATTGTGATGATTGTCGCGCCTGTTTTTAATCCAGCCGCCCAATATACTATCCTTTTACTAACGTTTATTTCAGGGATACCTTATAAAACCTTTTTGTGAAAAAGGATTTCCTTCGCACGCTTAGCTTGTAATGTTTCCTTTTTACGTTCAAAGAGTCGGCATAATAGCCGGGACTTTGAATATTGAGGACAATATTCAATTCTAAGTGTGGGAGGGAATTCTGGCGAATTTGATCACATATGTACCTGTTAGTGCCCTAGTACCCTCGTTTTTGTCTAAATTTTAAAAACTTTTCAATAAAAAGAAGTGCTTTGCACACAAAAAATGAAAAAAAAAAATTTTTGCAAAAATATAATAAGTTTTGACACTTTGTTTGACTTTCCGCTGGGTAGAGTAAGAATAGAATTTTGACCTGACCGGGCACATTGAGCCCTAGCTTGTTCCCTTAACTCTTTTGGCTAAGCGTCCGCGAATTTCATTTCTTGAGGTAGTGACCATCCGAGTTCTAGATTCATTGGCTAATCGTGCCAGCGAGCTAGTGTGTGACTTTGTGACCATCCGTTATAAAACTAATCGCGCCAGCGAGCCTAGAAGTGCACTAGTGACCATCCGTTAGTTGATGCGTCGAAAAACTCGTGCCAGCGAGCTACTAACATAGAGTTTATTTTAGAAGTTAGATGCTAAACATGGAGTAGTTGGTTCTCTTTAGAGCTCATCGTAGGTACTTGTGGCTTTTTGCTCCCACAAAATTGTCTCACCATATATATATGTAAAGAATAATTAAAGACATCATGCTTTTTGCTCCCACAAAATTGCTTTAAAAATTGGGTACACATCACTGTGTGAGGTCTTGATCTTAAACCTTTGAGTCCTCATTTTAGGAACGTCTAGAAATACCAAGTGAAAACTCCGTTACGTATGTAAAGTTATCCATCCTTATTATTATTTAAAAAAAAAAAAAAAAAAAAAAAAAAAAAAAGAAAAAAAAAAAAAAAAACATGTGGTATTATGAATAAGAGTGAGTTATGTGCTTAAGTGTTAGAAAAAAGTTGATGATGCGTGAGGTGCATGTGCAGGGTCCTAGACCAGACACATGAGGTGAACGTGTATTTCTCCTCAACTAACGTCTATGAGTCTGTACGAATCCCAATACCTTGATGTGGACCACATTTTTAAATCAGCGATTCTCGAGAAAAGATAGAAAACTACTTAGCATGTTAATGTGGTATCTTTATCTGAATAAAAATTATCAAAATGAAAAAATATGAAGAAATTCATCTCTCACCAAAAATAAAATAAATAGAGGAAAATAGGAAAATGGGAGCAAGAGTTATTACACAAGTAACTTCCATGAGTAGTGTTAGCATCTTAACTTGTAAATAAGCTATGATTTCATTTATATGTTTAGCATGGGAACTCGCGAAAAATCAGGGACGATGAATTATATCCGTATGGACACTTCTCTTTGAGCTGTGTTTCTAACTCCGTGACCCTGAACATTATTGAAAAATAATGAAAGTCAACATACTGTCACGAGAATAAATTGGAAAAATACAAAAACGGTAGTGTAGATAATAAAGCCAAAACGGGTTGACCATGGTATTTTTGTATCCTTTCATTACTTTATATGATCGGATTGCTAGGGACTAGCAATAGTTTAGTGTGGGGGATTGATGAGTGTGTAAATACTCATCACTCTTGTACCCATTTAGACTATAAAAACGGCTGAAAACACACAAAATGACCATATAATGTTAAAAATATCCTTGGAGTGTGTTTTTTTGTGTATTTCAGGTACAAATGGATTGAAAACGAGGCAAATGTGAGCAAAATGGAGCTTGGATGGGAAATGGGGCTAATTGGAGCATTACCGAATCGACTTGACACGTATTTGAAGCATTTATTGAAGAAAAAGACAAAAAGTCAATGCCGAAGTCAATCCCGGGATATGACATGGGGGTGAGCATGGAAAACTTAACCACAACCCTAATTACCTTTTCACCCTTAACCTTAGATCAAAATTCCCAAAATACCCTCAACCCGGCACCAAATTACCAATTTACCCTTTTTACCCCGAAAGCTTAATCGAAAAAGCATTTTCAAAACCCTTTTTCCAAAAACCATTTTCAAAATAAAATCACAAAAACCTTTTTGTCAAAACTTTTTATTAGGTATTTATTATTATTAAAAAAAATTAAAAAGAAAAAAAAAAAAAAAAAAAAAAAAAAACTACAAAATTTATTTTATCAAAAACAGTTTTTATCCTAAACCATTTTCTTTACAAGTACTAATAATAATTACCTAATATTACTAAAACCTAAAACTAATTATCTAATACTAATCCTATCCCCAAAACCAGTGAACCTAAATCCAACCCAACTCCTAAACCCTTTACCCAAGCCCACCACAACCAGCCCAACTCCCTAACCTGTTAATAATTTCACTAGGGTCAACCCCAGTCAAACCACTCATCTCCCACCCCACGTGAACCTGCTACACCTTGCCTCCCATCATCACCTCCACTGCATCTCACCCTCTCCTCTGCCACACCTATCCACTTTCCTCCACCCCAGTCCAAGACTCTCACCCTGCGACAAGTTATTTCAGAGCTAGTTGTAAATACCCTATTCCCGCCAAAAACATAATCAATGGTCTGGATCATTTTAACTAATCCAACGGTCAATATTGTTGGTGGGAAAGAGAAAGGAAGCCTCAGAAACCCTAGTACACTAGTTTAAATAGAAAGATTGTAGCCATTTTTTTTGGCAGTAGGATTTTAGCAGTAGTAGGAGTAATTTAATTTAGCCTTAGTTTAATTTTAATGCTTATTGTCCTTTGAATTCAGCTTTACATTCAAGTCTTGTACTCTTTACATTCAAGTTTAATAGAATTAAAGCTTTTTACTTAAATCCACATTCTACTGTTTTACTACTTTCTTTAATTTTCAAGTTACCTTTTTAAAAGCTCTTGTTACTATTCTTAAAGCTCATATAAGCTCACCCAGAGCTTAATGTGAGCCTTTGTTCACACTTCAACTGTTTTAAACAACCATAAAAAAAATAGTTGTAGCTTATTAGCTTATCTTATTGCTCATTTCCTTTTCCTTTATGCTTATTTAGCTTAGTTATAGCTTATTACATCATTTCCTTTCAGGTTGTAGCTTAAAACTTGCATTCGCTTTTAGAAAATCAAACATCACCCCTGTAAAAGAGTGTTTGGCACAAGCTTGTCTTTTAGCCTCAAACTGTTTTCGTCCACTTTTCCAGTTTAGACTAGCTTTAGTTTATTGTTAATAGCTATTTTCAAATTAAATCTATTAGTTCCAAGTAGTTTAATAGAAGTTTAGCTAGTTTTTAGTTTTGTTAGTTCATAAATGTTATAGCTTAGCAGTTAGGCGCGGATTTAGATTAAGGTATTTTTAGCTGTTAGTTTTGCTTCCCTTCAGTTACATATAGGTTAGTGCACTTAGTTAACATCCGGTACCTTAGTTTTTTGGGTCAAAAGTTCATTTTTGACCCATTAGACAAAAATTCTGCACTAGTTGAAAAAACCTCCCAAACAACCATTTAGTTTTTGATTTTTCATTTCTTCGTTATAAGTCCGTTTTATCTGAAATTTGGTTTGTAGCTTATTTTGTTGCTTATCTACTTGCTAGTGTAATTTTAGAATTCTTTTTACAGGGAGAAATACTTGTTAGTGTGTAATAAAACTAAGAGAAATACTTGTTAGTGTAATTTTAGCGTCAAATTTAAAATTTTTTACAACATTTAGGAGTGAAGCTTTAGCCTTAGCAAGCATCTCATGGATAGGAGTTGTATGACTAGCACAAAACTGTACCATTCAGAAAAATTTTCCACCCAAATATGTGAGGTTCGCCTTTAGATTTGATAGGAAAATCATTTATTATTAGTGCTTATGAGTGTACCGGTAGCATTTAGATTATAGAACTTGCGTTAGTGATGCATCCCGAGACCGCTAGTGAGACTACATTCGTGTAGTAGGATTTACTACATGATAAGAGGCATTAGGATCACCCTTGTGTTTAACCCGTATCATAGTTACTTGACCATTTAAATCATATTACTTGACTAGTAAAGTCAATTAATTTTTCCCACACCTTAGCGTTGTACTCATTTTTAGTACACGAAACCCCTAGTATACCCCTCCAAGACTATCTTTTCGTTTCTAACTTTAAGAATTTTACTTAAAGGAAGAATTTGTTACAACCCACCCAAATGTGCAACCAAATCGCCTTAGCCTTCCGTGTATGCACTCATCTTTAGTGCATTATTGTTATTTGTTTAAACCCTTAGTTAATTATCTAATTGATTACATGGTTGCTAAGTCGAGTCATATCTTGTACATATTGTTTTGGGATGATTGGGACTCATGGGTAAAGTACTAGTGTTATGGAGTAATGGGGAAAAACATCATATATTACCCCCATATGTGCGTTAATCTTAAAAGTACTCCAAGTGTTTTGATTATCTTAATTCGAGTCATTAGATTAGTTTATTGTAAAGTATATAAAAGTCAAGTGTAAGGGGAATGTACATTCCCTATTATGTATTATTTTAGATGGTAAGGTAAGAGTCTACGAAAAAAAAAATGAAAAAATTAAGAAAAAGAAAAAAAATAGAAAAAGAAAAGAGAAAAAAACATACGGACTACCATCCCATTTAATTTTATGTTTGTTTTATGTTTTTGTTATTTTTGATTTATTAGCTTAAGTCGAGTCTAGTCTTGGCTTAGCAACGCCATATTGTACATGTAATTAACCAAGATGATTAACTCGCCACTAGTAAAGATTGCCTTTATCCAACAAAACCGTGTATTCCATATCCCTACACCTAACGTTATAACCATTTGAAAGACCTCTTTGATAGTTTATCCTAGGTGCTTACGCCAAGTGGTGGAGGTTTGATCCTTTCCAAAGCCTATGGTAATCTATTTTGCTATGACAGGTAGTGAGAGATGTTTTCCATTTCCATATTATGATATATACTTTATTACACCCGAGAGATGTGAGTATCTAAACACTATTTGTGAGGTGCTAGTGTATGACCTCCGTGCTTGTCTTTGGTCTTTAGTGGAATGATTATTTGTTGTAATTACTTTTATATTAGTGTTAAATGACCCCTAACTTGTATTTTGATTAGAATAAAAGCGCATTTGCTTGAGGACAAGCAAATCTCAAGTGTAAGGGTATTTGATGAGGCGAAAAGTAAACCACTTTTAAGGGGTCATTTAGGCCCGAATTCGAGATTATTCAATCAATTATTGCCCTAAATCGTTCCTTTTGTCATTTTAGGTACTTTTGGAGAGAAATCTGTAAAAGGAAGCATTTTGGACGTTTTTGGAGCATAAAAGTGAAGAAAACGGCAAAGTCTTAATTTTCCTTGCTAGGAACAGTACATGACGGCGTCACAACTCTCTACATGACGGCGTCAAGAGCTACAAAAGATGTGGAAGTGGATAATACACGTGACGGTCCAGAGTGTTTTCAAGCATAGGACCTGACGGCGTCACCAAGGCCGTCAGGATCCATTTACACATGACGGCGTCAAAATCAGATCTAGGCAATACGATTTCTATTATGGCGGCGAGTTGACGGTGTCACAACTTAATACATGACGCCGTCACCTTGTATAATCTATATATAGTTTTCCAAATTTCATTCATTAGTGTGCAACTTTGAGGGAAAAACCCTAGGCCGAACTTTACAGCTTTTTCAAGGGTTTCGACCCTTTGAATCTTTCATATTCAATTTGAGATAGGTACTCTTTCAATTCATTCAATATGTCTATGTGTTGTTTGAATATATCTTACGCTTGTCTTTAATTTAACATGCTAGCCTAGATTTCTTTTGTGTTTACTTAGATGTTGTGAAACCTAGATGTTAATTTTGGGTTGATTGTTTGTTTATAGTTGTTACGGATGATTGTATTCGATGTTAGGCTTAAGAAAACTGGCAGACTTCCATTGGTAACTTGCTTGAACGTCTTAAGAAACATGATCGAAGGTGTACTACGATTTTTGGTTGTATTTAATGCGTAGGATAATTCTAATGATCCCATGTTAGGAGCTTCTAACGGCTCGACATAGGAGTAAAGTAGGAACCTATAGAGTTAGGAAATATTGTACACGGCCCTACGACTAGTATTAAGGAATATGACCCGTCATCCATGCAATTGTAACAAGCTATCAACCTGTAAAAGATATCTAGGGAGTAATGAAACCTAAGTAAACACAACTTTCCTCATCATTGTTACACCACATTAGTTTAATTAGTTTCATTTTCATTTGTTTTATTTTATTTTGATTGCATCTTTAGATAAATTTGTTTAGTTGGCTAGCAACTAATTCCGCCCACTCCTTCAAAACCCGAGATTTTACTTGCTTTTATAAAATACAAAAATACAAAAAGAATAATCCGTCACCTCTAAACCTAGTTTATTAGGCTTTCTAATCCTAGCGACACTATTCCTGAGTTAAACGATCAATCCCTCGGTACTTTTCACTATACTATACTACAACGATCAGGTACACTGCCTGGTGGGGGTTGTAAGCTTCTCGAGATCCCTTGAGAGGTAAAACCTAGTGCAATTCCCACGTATCACTCAGTTAGAGTTTTAGTGTGAGGAAGCCATGGGGAATATTGAGAAGAATCCCTTCGTCTAAGATCTTCAAGCTAAAGTCCAAAGTTTTGAAGAGCAACTTAAGGATAGTCAATCAGAGTGTTATAGGTTGAAGCTTGAAGAAGTGAAGTTGATAGGTTATAAGGACATGGTCACAGTCCTTGAATCTAAATATTCAGGTTTGGAGGCCGAGCGATCTAGAATCGAAGGTCAGAATGTCAAGCTGTAGGAGGAGGTAAATGCTCTAGGTGTTCGTTATGAATTTTTGCTGCAAGATAGGGCTGACGTAGTGTCCAAAGTTGTTATTATGTGGCTATGGAACTATATCATAGTGATGAAGTGGGAGTACTGGTTGGGAACTTGGTGAACGTTGCCATATTGCATGGTAAATGTCTGGCTCTTGAGGAGGTTGCCACAACTGGTAAGCCTGTTGTTCTTTCAGTGTGCCTTACTATAGTCCTTCTGCAGAGAAAGAGTATGAAGAGGCTGGGAACATGTATTCCACTGCGGAATATTCTTTTCTTGTCGAAGCAACGAAGGATCTTTTGGCTGCTTTGGAGGAGCTCTTGTCTAAAAAGCCTCAAAAAATTAAGCCTCCTTCTCCTAGCATAAAAATTCATTCCATCTAGCCTTTGTCCCCTGTTTGTGGGTTGGTCCTTCATCCTCGAAGAATGTTTGAAGACTGCCATGTTGGCAAGTTATTACTCCTAGGGTGGTATGTACCCTTTAAATAATTAAGTGTTTTATGGTTCGAAGGATTCGACCTTCTGTTGAATAATTTGTACACTTCTAGGGCCTTAAATACATTATGAGATTTGGTCTGTTATTAATGTCCGCGGGGAATACCCTTTGCTTTTATGCCTTCTCTTTTGTATTTTAACGCTTTAATATTTTACAACCTAAAGCATGCAAATGTTGGTAGCTTTATTGTGTATAAATTCTGCACCAAGAATATTGCAATCACTTATTTTGACTGCTGATAGAGGGTTGCGACCCACTCCATCTTTGCCCTTAAGGTTTGAAAGGCTTTGATTACCATTAAGACCTTTAGGAAAGTTAATGTGAAGCTTGTTGGATGTAACTTTGATAATTTAGACTTTGTTGTGTGTATAATATTCATTCCTTCGACATTGAAACTTATAAACAACTTGGCTGAACAAATCTTTGTCATAAAAAACGAAACAAGAGATTTGTGGGAAATATGTTTTATCACTAATTGGGTAGGGAGGATTACATAATTTTAGAAAATGAACACTAAGACACCTACCATTAATGCTTCTTTCCCTTAGTGAGAAGGATATGATACATTATTTGAAAGCTTTATAATAAAGTGGTAAGTTTTATACGTAAAACTTACGAAGGTTGGAACTGTTCCGAAGAGGGTTGTGAGCTTGTAGGTGCCATTACCGTAAGCTTCAGATATAACGTAAGGCCCATCTAGTGATCCTTGATCTTCTGCACTGCTGTTTGGAGAACGTATTCCCTAGACTTGAATGCTGAGAGCTTGGATATGTTCTGGTTGTACCTTTCAAACTTTTGTGCAAAGATGGCTTCAGTGATCGAGGCTACCTCCATATATTTTTCCTGCTTATGAAAGTTTCCCTAAAATCCCTAGCATTTTCTGGTTCTGCCTCAAATGGTATCATGGCTTCCATACCATATGCTAGATTGAAAGGAGTCTTTTCTTGATTCGGCCCTGAGTTATGTTCTATGTACACATATAACCTGTGGCATCTCATCGACCCATCCTTGATGGATTTGGCTTAGCCTACGTCCAATCCTTCTGATGATATCTTTTTTACTGGATTCCCCCTGTTCGTTTACTTGAGGGTGACAAATAAATGTAAAGGATTGCTTGATCTTTGCTATTTTGCAAAAAATTGGGAAGGCCCCTTCGGCGAAATGCTTCCCTCTTTCTGAAGTGATGATATGAGGGACCCTGAATCATCCTGCGATGTATTCCCATACAAACTTCTCTATGTGCCTTCCTGTTTCTGTAATACCCCAGGAAAATCCCACATTGGCTGTGACTTGGAGTGATGCTGTGACATATATGTTAAAATTCGCCTTATATGACACAACGCGTTTTGTGGTGGAACGGTTAATCGGCCATACGGTTAAGCGTGCTCATGTGAGAGTAGTACTGGCTTGGGTGACCTGCCGGGAAGTCTTCACATGAGGGCCACAAGAACAAAGCCGTGAGCCTTCGGGCAAAGCGGACAATATTGTGGTCTATAAGGCGGGGTGTTACAGATGGTATCAGAGCCACTCCAAGCCATTCGGGATGTGGGGCAAACTTCATCGGGGACTATGAATCCCTACGGGGGGTGAATGTAATACCCCAGGCAAATCCCACATTGGCTGTGACTTGGAGTGATGCTGGGACATATATGTTAACATTCGCCTTATATGACACAACGCGTTTTGTGGTGGAACGGTTAATCGGCCATACGGTTAAGCATGCTCATGTGAGAGTAGTACTGGCTTGGGTGACCTGCCGGGAAGTCTTCACATGAGGGCCACAAGAACAAAGCCGTGAGCCTTCGGGAAAAGCGGACAATATTGTGGTCTATAAGGCGGGGTGTTACAGTTTCTAAAACCAAAGGCTTGGCTTTAACCCATTTTGTGAAGTGATTGATAGCTATGGCCAGAAACTTGACCCCTCCCGGGGATTCAGGAAATGATCCTATGACATTGACTTCCCATTTGGAAAATGGCCATGCGATTTCCCTACTAGCAATGTCTTGTGTTAGCGTTTCTTTGCTTCCCTGGGCAGCTTAGCAGGTGATGAGGCGAAAAATGAACCGTTTTTAGGGGGTCATTTTAGCCCGGATTCGAATTTATTTGATCAAATAATGCCCTAAATCATTCCTTTTGTCATTTTAGGTACTTTTGGAGTGAATTCTGGAAAAGGAAGCATTTTGGACGTTTTTGGAGCATAAAAGTGAAGAAAACGGCAAAGTCTTAATTTTCCTTGTTGGGAACAGTACGTGACGGCGTCAAGAGTTCTTATGTGACGGCGTCAAGAGTAATACAAGAGGTGGAAGTGGATAAAGTCCGTGACGATCCAGAAGAGCTTTACACTGTGGACATGACGGCGTCACCATAGGCCATCATGGTCCAAATAAGAGTGACGACCCAGAGTAATATTACACATGACGGCGTCAAAAGTGGATCTAGGCAATCCGATTTCATTATGGGCGGTGAGTTGACGGCGTCAGAATTTCCTTCTTAACACCGTAACCCTGTAAAATCTGTACATAGTTTTGCAATTTTCATTCATTAGAGAGGAACAAGTAGGGTATAACTTTGGAGAGAAACCCTAGTACGAATATTACAGCTTTTTCAAAGGGTTTTTACCCTTTGAAACCTTTCATGTTCAATTGAGATAAGTACTCTTTCAATTCATTCAATATGTCTATGTGTTGTTTGAATATATCTTACACTTGTCTTGAATTTAACATTCTTGGCTAGATCTCTTGTGTGTTTGCTTAGATGTAGTGAAACCTAGATGTTAATTATGGGTTGATTGTTTGTTTATAGTTGTTACGGATGATTGTATTCGATGTTAGGGTTAAGAAAACTGGCAGACTTCCATTGGTGACATGCTTGAACGTCATAAGAAACATGATCAGAGGTGTACTATGATTTTTGGTTGTATTTAATGCGTAGGAGAGTTCTAATGATCCCATGTTAGGAGCTTCTAACGGCTCGACATAGGAGTGAAGTAGGATCCTATAGAGTTAGGGAATCTTGTACATGGCCCTATGACTAGTATTAAGGAATACGACCCGTCATCCATGCAATTGTAACAAACTATCAACCTGTAAAAGATATCTAGGGAGTAATGAAACCTAAGTAAACACAACTCTTCCTATCATTGTTCACACTACTAGTTTAATTAGATTTCATTTCATTTTTGTTATTTTATTTTGATTGCATCTTAGTTATTGGGTTAGTTGATTAGCAACTAATTCCGCCCACTCCTCCAAAAACCGAGATTTTTAATTGCTTTCATAAAATATAAAAAATACAAAAAGAATCATCTCTCACCTCTAGACCTAGTTTTTAGGCTTTCTAATCCTAGCGACACTATTCCTGAGTTGAACGATCAATCCCCTGGTACTTGTCACTATACTATACTACAACGATCAGGTACACTGCCTGGTGGGGGTTGTAAGCTTTTCGAGATCCCTCGAGAGGTAAAGCCTGGTGCGATTCCCACTCATCAAGTTTTTAGCGCCGCAGCCCGGGGAATAGTTATTGTCTAGGTTAGGATTTCTTTTTATTAGGTCTACTTTCTAGATTCCTTTCTAGTAAGATTTTATTTTTATTTTTTAGGTTTTCTTTAGTCTATCTCATTTCTTCGTGTCTTTGTTCGTGACCTTTACCATCCGACATCATGGAAGGTGGTAACATCTTTGAACCCATCAACCCACCACAACAAAACTACCCACAAAACCCACCACTAGCAAACCAACCTCTTAGGCCCCGAACCCTAGGAGAGTATTCCTGTCCTAGCCACCAAGGCTATCGAAACACCATTGAGCTCACCCAAGGAGCCAATGTGTCCCCTTTGCGATCCGACACCATCCGGTTGGTGCAAAGCGGATGTGCATTCCATAGACTTCGTACCGAAGATCCTAATCAACATCTCAAGGATTTCCTTAAAATCGTAGATCCTATAGACCTTGATGTTACAACTAGAGAGTCGACACGATTACGCCTATTCCAATTCTCTCTACGTGATCAAGCTAGTCGATGGCTTGAACGTTTACCCGCGGGATCCATCACCTCATGGGATGATCTCACCACTCGTTTCCTTGCTCAATTTTTCCCACCGGGGAGAACTACTAAGCTTAGAAATGATATCTTGATGTTCCAACAACGTCAAGGTGAAACTCTATATGAAGCATGGACTCGTTTCAAGGACTTACTCCAAAAATTCCCTCATCATGGCATAGATCTTTGGCTCCAAGTCCAAATCTTCTATGACCATATCGATCTCTCCACAAGGCGAACCATTGACCAATCGGCCGGTGGAAATCTACGTGATCTAAGTGCGGAAGAATCATGGGAACTCATAGAAGATCTTGCTCTGTATGACAACGAAAGTTGGAACGATCCCCGTGATTTGAACAAAACGGTCAAGGCAATATCTTTGCCTTCGAACAATTCTAGCACTCCCGACCGTAGGATCATGGAACTTGAGGACCAAGTCAAGTTTCTCATGAAATCTTACGAAGCTCCTAAGCCTTCAAGCCAAGTGAACAAAATCACTTCTTCATGCGAATTATGTAGTGGTCCCCATGACACTCGTGATTGCGTGGAACTCCCCGGACTAGCTTTTGCAGATTACTCATCCTCGCGTACTGACGAAGCGGGAGAACCAAAACCTTCTTGGAAAAATCACCCGAACCTTAGGTAGAAACAGAACCAAAACAATTCTTCCAATCCGCCTAATCGTTACTAACCAAACGGTCCATCCTCCTACCGTACTTTCAACAACAATCCTTCAAATAACTATGGTAGTACCAATAATCTTGAAGGATTGATGTCCAAGTTCATGGCATCTCAAGAGGCTCGCATAGCTAAGTTTGAAACCGAATTCAATCAACAACAAACGGAGATGACCAATAAGATTGACAACTTGTTGAAAGCCCTTAACAACCAAGTGCTAGCTACACCTAGGAAGGGCACTAGGGACACTAATAGCGGAATCCAAGTTAAGGACCCCTCGTCATCCAAACACGTCCACTTTGTCAATGTTGTCACCATTAAGCCAATAGATAAGGATATTGAAGAAAGTGACAAGGATGAAGTTAGAATAGAAACTGAGACTAGGGATGAGATTAAGCAAGTTAAGGTTGATAAGGGAGAAAAGTTAGAGGAAGTATAAAACATAGAAGAGTACTTTGATAAGTTACCCACCAAGGAAGAACGAGAATATCACAAGGATTTATTCGATGATCCCGAGACACCATATATCCTAGGTTCACCCCTTATTAAAATAGGTGACCCCTCTAACATCAACATACCATGCAACATTGGGCATATGCATGTATGGAAAGCTTATATCGATCCTAGGTCTCCTATAAACATCATGACTAGGACCTATTATAATTGGATAATGAAGAAGCAACTTGGTTATAGGATGATGCCCAACAATAATTTGATAAGTAACTTTGTTGGAAGAGTGAAAGGATTGCATGTATTCGTAGGAAACTTCACTTATGTTATCGACTTTGTGATAGTGGAGGATACTCATCCGGTAATAGATGATTGCCTAAGTCTAGTAGTGTTCGGGAAACCATTTGTTGAGGACTCTAAGATGAGTTATGATCCGACCCTAGGGATAGTTAGATTCAAGGAAGAGAATGATGAGATTGCTTACCAAATGCCCTATAAGATTGAACAATACCGCATCTTATCAAACATAGAAAAGGAACACAAGCAAGTGGTTTACTATAGGAATGATGAGGATAGACGTAGAGGAGTAGAATATGTTATGAATAGAATACTTGGTTTCTACAAAGAATGCTTGCAACTAGGCCCGGAATACAAAACTAATATTGGAGATGACCTAGAGAATGACACTAACGATGAGGTCACGTAATATCCCATGACCTTGAGTCTAGCTACAAGACTCGTAAAGAAAGAAAAGCGCTTCTTGGGAGGCAACCCATGTTTTGTGTGATTTTTATTTGTTTGATTGTTATTTTGCTTCCGTATCCATGCTTTATTTTTATTGTTGGTAGATCATGTTTCAAGACTAAAATTTTGAAAATGCTTCATTTTGTTGTTTAACTTCATCTTAACTTTATACAAAGGTATTTCGCAAAAGATAAGTGTAAGGGGAAACCCCAAATATGTTTTTAAGAAACGAAATTGATCATGATTCTCCACAATATTAAATGGACATGTGTATTAGTATTTGTTAGAGTCAAATGCTTGTATCGAGTCATAATGATGTTTTGCAGGATTTTCCAGGAAGTAGGACATAAGTTTTTCCAGAAATTTTTCGGAAACTTAACATAAAGATTTTTGCAGGTCACTTATGACGGCGTCAGGAATTAGAATTACTCCTGACGGCGTCATGTGTAAAATTCTAGAAATTTTGCTAGTTTTGTTTTTCTAACGGAGTCTTAAAGTTTTTGTTAATTCTTTAGTTTTATAAACTCCAGGAAATATGCAAACATACATTCCATAAGCATTATATCTTAATTTGTTTTCTAAGACTTGTTAGTATATATAGATTGCCTCAGATTTTACGCGAGGTTGCCTTGTTCGTTTTCTCAGGTTATATATGACAAGAAGATGATTTATATTTCTGGAAGGGAAGCTTTGATTGTTCATTTTCTTGGAGGAAGATCTAACCTTTTTACCACACTATCCACACCGAACGAATCAGGGGAGTATTTGATTTCATTCTTTTACCTGTTTTACTTTTACACTCTTTAATTGAACATTGGGGACAATGTTCATCCTAAGTGTAAGGGGAGGGTAAATGATGATACCTTATAGGATACACTTTCACTTGAGTTTGTTTGTTTGATGGTAGGTGTGTAATAAAACTATGAGAAATACTTGTTAGTGTAATTTTAGCTCCAAATTTAAAATTTTTTACAACATTTAGGAGTGAAACTTTAGCCTTAGCAAGCGTCTCATGGATAGGAGTTGTAGGACTAGCAGAAAACTGTACTATTCAGAAAAATTTTCCACCCAAATATGTGAGGTTCGCCTTTAGATTTGATAGGAAAAGCATTTACTATTAGTACTTATGAGTGTACTGGTAGCATTTAGATTCTAGAACTTGCGTTAGTGATGCATCCCGAGACCGCTAGTGAGACTACATTCGTGTAGTAGGATTTACTACATGATAAGAGGCATTAGGATCACCCTTGTGTTATACCCGTATCATAATTACCTGACCATTTAAGTCATATTACTTGGCTAGCAAAGTCAATTAATTTTTCCCACACCTTAGTGTTGTACTCATTTTTAGTACACGAAACCCCTAGTATACCCCTCCAAGTTTAAACCATTAGTTAATTAACTAATTGATTACATGGTTGCTAAGTCGAGTCATATCCTTGTACATATTTTTTTGAGACGATTGGGACTCATGGGTAAAGTACTAATGTTAAGGAGTAATGGGGAAAAACATCATGTATTACCCCCATATGAGCGTTAATCTTAAAAGTACTCCAAGTGTTTTAATTATCTTAATTCGAGTCATTAGATTAGTTTATTGTAAAGTATGTAAAAATTCAAGTGTAAGGGGAATTTTCATTCCCTATGATGTATTATTTTGGATGGTAGGGTAAGAATGTATGAAAAAAAATCGAAAAAATTAAGAAAAAGAAAAAAATAGAAAAAGAAAAAGAGAAAAAACATACGGACTACCATCCCATTTCATTCTATGTTTATTTTATGTTTTTGTTATTCTTATTAAGTCGAGTCTAGTCTTGGCTTAGCAACGCCATATTGTACATGTAATTAACCAAGATGATTAATTCGCCACCAGTAAAGATTGCCTATATCCAACAAAACCGTGTATTCCATATCCCTACACCTAACGTTATAACCCTTTGAAAGACCTCTTTAATAGTTTATCCTAGGAGCTTACGCCATGTGGTGGAGGTTTGATCCTTTCCCAAGCCTACGGTAATCTATTTTGCTATGACAGGTAGTGAGAGATGCTTTCCATTTCCATATTGTGATATATACTTTATTACACCCGAGAGATGTGATTATCTAAACACTATTTGTGAGGTGCTAGTGTATGACCTCCGTGCTTATCTTTGGTCTTTAGTGGAACGATTATTTGTTGTAATTACTTTTATATTAGTGTTAAATGACCCCTAACTTGTATTTTGATTAGAATAAAAGCACATTTGCTTGAGGACAAGCAAATCTCAAGTGTAAGGGTATTTGATGAGGCGAAAAATGAACCGTTTTAGGGGGTCATTTTAGCCCGGATTCGAATATATTTGATCAAATAATGCCCTAAATCGTTCCTTTTGTCATTTTAGGTACTTTTGGAGTGAATTATGGAAAAGGAAGCATTTTTTACGTTTTTGGACCATAAAAGTGAAGAAAATGGCAAAGTCTTAATTTTCCTTGCTGGGAACAGTACCTAACGACGTCAAGAGTTCTTATGTGCCGGCGTCAAGAGTAATACAAGAGGAGGAAGTGGATAAAGTCCGTGACGATCCAGAAGAGTTTTACACTATGGACATGACGGCGTCACCATAGGCCGTCATGGTACAAATAAGAGTGACGGCCCAGAGTAATATTACACATGATGGCGTCAAAATTGGATCTAGGCAATCTGATTTCATTATGGGCGGCGAGTTGACGGCGTCAGAAATTCCTTCTTGAGGTCGTCACCCTGTAAAATCTATATATAGTTTTGCAATTTTCATTCATGAGAGAGTAACAATTAGGGTGTAACTTTGGAGAGAAACCCTAGTATGAATATTACAGCTTTTTCAAAGGGTTTTTACCCTTTGAAACCTTTCATGTGCAATTGAGATAAGCACTCTTTCAATTCATTCAGTATGTCTATGTGTTGTTTGAATATATCTTACACTTGTCTTGAATTTAACATGCTTGGCTAGATCTCTTGTGTGTTTGCTTAGATGTAGTGAAACCTAGATGTTATTTATGGGTTGATTGTTTGTTTATAGTTGTTACGGATGATTGTATTCGATGTTAGGCTTAAGAAAACTGGCAGACTTCCATTGGTGACATGCTTGAACGTCTTAAAATACATGATCAGAGGTGTACTATGATTTTTGGTTATATTTAATGCATAGGAGAATTCTAATGATCCCATGTTAGGAGCTTCTAATGGCTCGACATAGGAGTGAAGTAGGATCCTATAGAGTTAGGGAATATTGTACACGGCCCTACGACTAGTATTAAGGAATACGACCCGCCATCCATGCAATTGTAACAAACTATCAACCTGTAAAAGATATCTAGGGAGTAATGAAACCTAAGTAAACACAACTCTCCCTATCATTGTTCACACCACTAGTTTAATTAGATTTCATTTCATTTTTGTTATTTTATTTTGATTGCATCTTAGTTATTGGGTTAGTTGATTAGCAACTAATTCCGCCCACTCCTCCAAGTACTGAGATTTTTAATTGCTTTTATAAAATATAAAAAATACAAAAAGAATCATCTCTCACCTCTAGACCTAGTTTTTAGGCTTTCTAATCCTAGCGATACTATTCCTGAGTTGAACGATCAATCCCCCGGTACTTGTCACTATACTATACTACAACGATCAGGTACACTGCCTGGTGGGGGTTGCAAGCTTCTCGAGATCCCTCGAGAGGTAAAGCCTGGTGCGATTCCCACGTATCAGCAGGCTTTATATTTTCCTATTATCTCTTTTGCATCATTGTGCATTGAAGGCCAATAGTATCCTAACCTTGTTATCTTTAAACCATGTGCCGAGGACCTGCGTGTTAGTTGCAGGAACCTTCGTATATTTCTTGAATTATATCAGAGGCTTGTTCAGGTCCCACACATCCAAGCCATGGAGAGAAAAAACTTTCTGTACAATTTCTTACCCATCAACCTGTACAAGGGGGAGTTGACTCTGATCCTTCATGCCACCTTCTTATCTTCCAGTAAGGTGCCATTTTCTAGGTATCCTTTGATTGGGTTTGTCCAATCCATTTTGTTTTTCAATGCTTCGTAGGGTGTTTCTAGGTATATGATTGATTTTTCGCTCAACACCTCTATCAGTACCTTCTTCACGAGACCAGCGAAATTCATTGATGTTAATTTGCTCAATATGTCTGCCTTTTCGTTCTGTTCCCTTCGAATGTGAACTACATCATAGAAATATAAATTGTCGAGCATTCCCTTGATTTTATCCGAATATTGATTGACAACAAGTGTGTTGACACAAATAATGCCTTAAAAACATTATTAAGTTTTTATCAATATCTCTATGTTTTGATCATTACAAAATATAACTTCAAAGAACTAAAACTTATGACATAAACAAGTATTTGGTGATTAATATTTCTCTTTACATCCAAATCACTTAAGGTATGAATAAACAAAGTGTTTAGTGCAATGTATGATCAAAGGGGTATTTAATTAACTAATACAAAGTTTATTTAATTATATAATCTTATTATATATTTTTGAAAAACACTTTTGGTAATAAGGAAAAATGTTTTAATCATACTAAATATATGATTTCAAATATTTAACCAAAATCAGTTAGTTTTTCACCATATAAACTTTCCCCACTAAAAAACAAAGTTTCTGGCCGTTACAGTTGGGCGGCCCCCTTAATTATAAGGGGCGGCCCCCTTAATTTTAAGGGGGCCGGCCATGCTTTAAGGGGACCGGCCACGCTCCTCTGTCAGAAACTTTTGCCTATAAATACCACCTTAAACCTGGATTTTTTCCCTACCTTTTGCACTCCAGAACTTTCAGTTCTAGATCTCCATTTCCAATCTATAAATCCTTTGATCATACATTCTTAAATCTTTGTTTCAAAGTGATCCATACATAATCCATTCAAGTGCAAGAGAAGAATACTTCTATCCCTCAAGACAAGAAGTATTACAACTAGTTGTGATCTCCACATCTAAGTTGTTTGAGCATCATCATTAATTATTATTTCATAGTGTGATTAGTTGTGAATATTTGTTAGAGAATAGTTGTGTAGATAGTAGAAGTTGATTAGTTGTGAAATAGGTTAGTTGTGAAGATTGGTGTGTAGAAGAAGGTGTGTAGAAGATTGGTGTGTAAAAGCTAAGTGTGAAGAAGATTGGCGTGTATATTGGTGTGAAGATTGGTGTGAAGATTGGTGTGTAAATTGGTGTGTAAATTGGTGTGTATATTGGTGTGTAAGGTTTTCTCCGCCATAAGGGAGCTTGTTGATATAGTGAAGAAAACTCTCGAGTTAGGTGCTCGGGGAGTGGAGTAGGGCAAGGAAGGTGCCTTGTAGCCGAACCACTATAAATCGCTTGTCTCTCGGTTTGATCTTTCCATCCTTTACTTATTTCATTACTTACATAATTATTGCTTCATAGTAGATATATACTTAGTGTTGTTCATATTGTGTATAACTAGATTTCATATATCATCGAATCTATATTTTATAAATCAACGAAAACTTTTAAACAATTTGTTTTATAAAAATTAAAAAGACGTAAAACTATTCAACCCCCCCTTCTAGTTTTCCACAATTGGTATCAAGAGCCACGTCTAGCAAGAATTTTAAAATATATTGTATTTTAAAACTTGTAACGATCTTTGGAATCTTTAAAATATTTAGAAGGGCAATCTATGCAAAGACCACCACTATTTGAAAGTGATGGATTTTTATATTGGAAAAATAGATTCGAAACGTATGTGAAATCAAAAGATCTTAATCTTTGGCATATTATTACCTTTGGTGATTTTCCCCCTATTCAATATAATGTTGAAACCAAAATGGATGAAATTGTAGCTTTTGAAAAACAAAATGATGATTTGAAAAAGAAACTGGCAAAAAATAATGAGGCTAAAATGGTTATTTATAATGCGTTACCACGCAAAGAATATGAAAGAATTTTTATGTGTAAAACCGCAAAAGAAATTTGGGATTCTTTACTAATCACTCACCAAGGTAATAGCCAAGTCAAAGAAAATAAAATAGATCTTCTTGTACAACAATATGAACAATTTACGATTCCGGAAGAGGAATCAATTGATAATGCTTTTGCTAAGTTTAACACTATCATCACAAGTTTAAAAGCACTTGATGAGACATTTTCTAGTAAAAATTGTGTTAGGAAATTTCTTAGGGCATTGCATCCAAAATGGCGAGCTAAGGTCACGGCAATTGAAGAATCAAAGAACTTGATGACGTTATCACTAGATGAACTAATTGGCAACTTGAAGGTTCATGAAGAAATCATAAGAAGAGATTCGGAAACGGTCAAAGTCAAGAAAGAACAAATCAAATCCATTGCTCTAAAAGCCAAAAAGGAACCTAGTGATAATGATGATTCAAGTGACGAAAGTGAAGACGAAGAATATGCAATGGCCGTAAGAGAATTCAAGAAATTCTTCAAGAGACGAGGAAGATTCACTAGGTCATCACATGACGATAGAAAATCGTTCCAAAGAAATAGAAGTGATAATTACGTGAAAAGAAAGTGCTTTAGATGTGGAAGTCCAAATCATCTCGTTGGAGAATGTTTAAAGCCGCCGGGTTATGAAAATCAAAGCGCATTTGTTAGTGGAAGTGGAAAAACCAAAAGAAGAAAAGTGTTTTGTGGCAAATGCAACCGACGAAATATGCCTTGGAATTGACTTGGAACCTAACGAATGGATCAAGGATAGTGGATGTTCGAGGCACATGACGGGGAATCGCAAGCTATTCTCTACATACAAGGCATACAATGGAGGTAACGTTATTTTCGGTAGTGACTTGCGTGGAAAAATTATTGGCAAAGGTACGATTTCTCAAGACTCACTTACTATTGAAAATGTTGAACATGTTAATAATTTAACATATAACTTACTTAGTGTAGGCCAAATATGCGATAATAAATGTAAAGTTATCTTTTCTGAAGAAGATAGAGAAATAGTTAAGAATGGAAAAATTATAGGTAGAGGTATTAGGAAAGGAGGTGTATATGTTATGAAACTAGGAAACAAACCTGAAGATAGGATATGCCTAACGACCCTAGACAAAAATTCCACTTTGTGGCATAGGAGATTAGGACATGCTAACATGCAACAAATACAATCTTTGGCCTCTAAGGAATTAGTTAGAAACTTGCCTAATCTAAAATATGACAAACATTTTTATGATGCATGTAAAGTTGGAAAACAAGCTCATGCTAGCCACAAAGCTAAGAATATAGTATCCACCACTAGGTGCCTAGAATTATTACATATGGATCTTTTTGGTCCATCCGCTGTGCGGAGCTATGGAGGAAACACGTATACCTTAGTAATAGTAGATGACTACTCACGATACACGTGGATTAGGTTTTTAAGTGACAAAACCCAAGCATTTGAAAAATTCGAAATATTTAACAAAATGATTCAAAATAAGTTAGGATGCTCAATAGTTGCCATTAGGACGGACCATGGAAGGGAATTTGATAACGAAGTACAATTCGGAAAATATTGTGAGTTAAATGGAATATCTCATAATTTCTCCGCTCCTCGTACTCCTCAATCAAATGGGGTAGTAGAAAGAAAAAATAGGTCACTACAAGAAATGAGTAGAACTATGTTAAATGAACAATCAATTCCACAAAAATTTTGGTGTCACGCCGTAGATACATCGACTTATATTCTAAATAGGGTATCAATTAGAAGAATTCTAGGAAAAACTCCTTATGAGTTATTAAGAAATAGAAAACCTAACTTAAGCTACTTTAGGGTATTTGGAAGTAAATGCTATATCTTAAACACTAAGGACTACCTCACTAAGTTTGATCCAAAATCATATGAAGGAATATTTTTAGGATACTCACAAAATAGTAAAGCATATATAATACTTAACAAACACTCCATGAAGGTAGAGGAATCACTAAATGTAACATTTGATGAAACACCACCACCTCCTAAAACGCTACCTTTAGAAGATGATAACTTAGTCGAAGAAGAAGCTATTGAGGTTAGTAAAACAAAACCCATAGGAAATGACAATGAAGAAACTCACTTAGAAAATAACGAAATCGTTAATATTAAAGAATCTAGATCACATCCTTTAGATAATATAATAGGACATCTTAACCAAAGAACCCTTAGGTCACAAGCCCAAGATAAAAACAACTTCTTTTGTTTCCTCTCAGCAATAGAACCTAAGAATATTAGTGAGGCTTTAAAAGATGAAAGTTGGATTATAGCTATGCAAGAAGAATTAAATCAATTTAAGGCAAATGATGTTTGGGAACTAGTCCCAAATCCAAAGGATATGACCATCATAGGAACCAAATGGGTATATAGAAATAAGTTAGATGAGAATGGAATAGTTACTAGGAATAAAGCTAGGTTAGTTGCCCAAGGTTATAATCAACAAGAAGGAATTGATTATGATGAAACTTATGCCCCCGTAGCTAGACTAGAATCAATTAGCATATTACTTGCCTATGCTTGCGCCCTAGATTTTAAGTTATTCCAAATGGATGTGAAAAGTGCATTCCTTAACGGTTTTATCAATGAGGAGGTATATGTGGCACAACCTCCAGGATTCATTGACTTCGCAAAACCTGATTATGTTTATAAGTTAAAGAAAGCTTTGTATGGACTCAAACAAGCTCCCAAAGCTTGGTATGATCGATTAAAAGCTTTTCTTATTAAACATGATTATTCCATGGGAATGGTAGATAACACTCTTTTCACTAAAAGGAAAGACCCTAATCTCATCATTGTTCAAATATATGTTGATGACATTATATTTGGATCGACTTGTCAAGACATGTGTGATGAATTTGCCAAAATCATGCATGATGAGTTTGAGATGAGTATGATGGGTGAACTTAACTTCTTCCTAGGATTACAAATAAAACAATTAGAGGATGGAATATTCTTTAACCAATCTAAGTACATTAAGGAAATGCTTAAGAAATTTGGCCTAGAAGACTCAAAACCCATAAAAACACCCATGTCTACGGAGGTAAAGCTCACAAAGGACGATGAAGGTGAGTCCGTAGATAACTCCAAGTATAGAGGAATGATAGGTAGTTTACTATACTTGACGGCAAGTAGACCCGATATCATGTTTAGTGTCTGCCTTTGTGCCCGTTTTCAAGAGGATCCCAAAACCTCTCACCTAGAAGCGGTTAAGCGTATCTTCCGATACATTAAAGGCACTATACACTTAGGATTATGGTATCCTAAGGAATCCGGCATAGAAACCATTGTCTATGCGGATTCGGATCATGCGGGAGACTACGTAGATAGAAAGAGCACTAGCGGTATTTGCACGTTTATGGGATGTTGTCTAACGTCTTGGTTTTCGAAGAAGCAAACCGCTCTTGCTATTTCTACCACCGAAGCCGAATATGTAAGCGTCGGAAAGGCATGTCAACAAGCACTATGGATGAAACAAGCTCTCATAGACTATGGCATTAGGTTAGAAAATGTCCCCATTATGTGCAATAACAAAGGTGCGATAGATTTAAGTAAAAATCCGGTGCAACACTCTAGGACTAAACACATAGAAATACGTCACCATTTTCTTAGGGATAATGTACAAAAAGGAAATATATCTATAGAAAAGGTTGCATCGGAAGATAACATTGCGGATATATTCACAAAACCCCTTAAGCGTGAATTATTCAACCACTTGCGTTTAGGATTAGGAATGATGGAACAAGTTGACTAAATTATATTGAAATATTTCGAATTAATACTTGCATGAAATTTATTTTTCTTCCATTTCATCTTTTCTGAGTCTAGGAATCTATTTCGCACAAAACTAAAGATTGGGAAAATTTATTTTTGTTGCATAAATTTTTTTTAAACTCAATCAATTTTCTCTAAAAATTATTCTCACAATCTAGGAACCTCATGAAAACCATTTTCCTTGCATTGTTGACTAATTCTAAAAACATTATATTTCAAAATCATGCATAAACTCTCACATAAATTGTCAAGGTATATAATCTAATATATGTCTTTGACATTCATGATCGAGTAAAAATTGAATCAAGGAGATCATTTGGATTGTTTCTTAGGATCGTTATTTCTTTTTGCTTCTAGGTGTCGAAACAATCACAACTCCACATTTGTTGCATATAGACACTCACTAGGACAAGTTCACTAGTAATGGTGTCATCTTGATCCATCATTAGTCTTTCACTCACTAATTGCCCTTGCCTTTAATTCAAGATAGGTGTCTTAGGAAGCTTAAGTGTGCTTGCATTTACTTACCTCCTATTGCTTATTATGTGTTGATTATTTGCTCTAGTGCCTATGTGTTTTTGCATGATATCTAATGTTAGATTAGATGCTATATTGCCTAAAGGAATTGAACTTGTTTGAATCCAAGTCCAAAAACACAACCTTTCTGCAAATTTTCTGCCAAAAACCCAATTCTGGCAATCTGGAAATCACCAGATGGGCGGCCCCCTTAATTATGTAAGGCGGCCCCCTTAATTTTAAGGGGACCGCCCCCTAATTAAGGGGACCGGCCATCTGATGGTCGGGTTTACAGAATCTTTTCTGCTTTTTAGTCCATTTCAACCTACATTTCCCATTTTTCACCAACATATTTTGTCCTAATCCTCCAAACAAACTTTATCCATCCTTAAACACACAAATCTTACACTATAAATATCCCCAATCCTCAAAGCTCTCCATTCATCCCATCATGAACTCTCCAAACAAACCAAAATCAAAAGCCTCAAGGCTAGCAAGGATGACGGAAAAACCCGTTTGGCGACGAAAAAGTCCTAGAAACAAATCCATCATCACAAATGTAGTTGGAAATCATTCCTCCCCACCAACTTCTTATTTCCCAAACTTTGCATCAAACCAACAAAGGCATTCATTTGATCCACTTTACAAACCATACAACATTGGCCAAACATCTTCCTTCAAGCCAAACTACACCCCTCAACCTCCAACAACTTATAATGATCCATGCAAGTTTGATGAACCATCAAACTACAATTCCAACTACTCTAACCCAACTCATCCATACCAAACCTATGATCCCCTCCACATTGCCACGGAAAAACAAAAGTTTCGTGATGAAATAAACCAAATCCATGATCTTAGTGATCTCCTTGCTATGCATCTTGCACAACGCAACAAAGGGCTACCTCCATCATCACCCTATGCAAATTGCCTTCCCCACTCTCTTAACTTGGATCAAGTTACAAATCACATTCACTTTTGCCCTTGTTGCATATTCCTTCAAAAACAAATCCTCTACTTGAGTGAAGATATTTCTTGGATTGAATATCTTCTCACTCGTGATCATCCAATACCACCCTTAACACGATACAATATCGTGAGATCCACCTCTTCCGCTCCATACAACACCCCATATCCACCTCAATCAAACATCTAAGCTCCATGCTTTTGTTTTCCTTCAAGCAAATAAAACAAATCAACCATGGGTTGCAAGCAAGTCCAAGTGCTCTCTTAGGCAATATAGGACTATATCTTTTATTTTGTTTTATTGTAATCAATATGCTACAAGCATATTGAATGTTGTCATGCTAGTTATTTCTATCATGCTTGAATGAATCTATTTTTATTTGCATAATTGTTGTTTTTGCATATATATGTGTGTTGTTCTCTTCAAAATATTTTTGTAGCCAAGATTCCAAATGCTCGTTCCCTTTGTGCTCTCAAACAAGGGGGAGCATACATCAAGGGGGAGTTCTCTACCCGTTTAAACTTCTTTCACGAAGATTATTCGGCCTAACCTTTTTGATTTTACAAAAAGGGGGAGAAGAGAAATGGTAAACTCTATAATACTTGTCTAATAACAAGTTTTAAATCTTTTGAGTTTAAGGTTTTGTAATAATCAAAAAGGGGGAGATTGTTGACACAAATAATGCCTTAAAAACATTATTAAGTTTTTATCAATATCTCTATGTTTTGATCATTACAAAATATAACTTCAAAGAACTAAAACTTATGACATAAACAAGTATTTGGTGATTAATATTTCTCTTTACATCCAAATCACTTAAGGTATGAATAAACAAAGTGTTTAGTGAAATGTATGATCAAAGGGGTATTTAATTAACTAATACAAAGTTTATTTAATTATATAATCTTATTATATATTTTTGAAAAACACTTTTGGTAATAAGGAAAAATGTTTTAATCATACTAAATATATGATTTCAAATATTTAACCAAAATCAGTTAGTTTTTCACCATATAAACTTTCCCCACTAAAAAACAAAGTTTCTGGCCGTTACAGTTGGGCGGCCCCCTTAATTTTAAGGGGGCCGGCCATGCTTTAAGGGGACCGGCCACGCTCCTCTGTCAGAAACTTTTGCCTATAAATACCACCTTAAACCTGGATTTTTTCCCTACCTTTTGCACTCCAGAACTTTCAGTTCTAGATCTCCATTTCCAATCTATAAATCCTTTGATCATACATTCTTAAATCTTTGTTTCAAAGTGATCCATACATAATCCATTCAAGTGCAAGAGAAGAATACTTCTATCCCTCAAGACAAGAAGTATTACAACTAGTTGTGATCTCCACATCTAAGTTGTTTGAGCATCATCATTAATTATTATTTCATAGTGTGATTAGTTGTGAATATTTGTTAGAGAATAGTTGTGTAGATAGTAGAAGTTGATTAGTTGTGAAATAGGTTAGTTGTGAAGATTGGTGTGTAGAAGAAGGTGTGTAGAAGATTGGTGTGTAAAAGCTAGGTGTGAAGAAGATTGGCGTGTATATTGGTGTGAAGATTGGTGTGAAGATTGGTGTGTAAATTGGTGTGTAAATTGGTGTGTATATTGGTGTGTAAGGTTTTCTCCGCCATAAGGGAGCTTGTTGATATAGTGAAGAAAACTCTCGAGTTAGGTGCTCGGGGAGTGGAGTAGGGCAAGGAAGGTGCCTTGTAGCCGAACCACTATAAATCGCTTGTCTCTCGGTTTGATCTTTCCATCCTTTACTTATTTCATTACTTACATAATTATTGCTTCATAGTAGATATATACTTAGTGTTGTTCAAATTGTGTATAACTAGATTTCATATATCATCGAATCTATATTTTATAAATCAACGAAAACTTTTAAACAATTTGTTTTATAAAAATTAAAAAGACGTAAAACTATTCAACCCCCCCTTCTAGTTTTCCACAAAGTGCCTTCATAGGGGTCTTCTACTTGTCTTGCTATTATTCTAGAGTCGAGAAAAATAGACAAATCGTGTACCTCCATGTCCCTTGCTATTTGAAAGCCGGTTATCAAGGCTTCGTATTCTGCCTCAATACTTGTTATGTCGAATTCGAAACGAAGTGCATAAAGGAACTCTTTTCCTTCTGGACTAACCAAAATTAGACCTGCTCCTGAACCCGAGGGGTGTGACGTTCCATCCGCATAAAGCTTCCATTTTACCCCTCTCTTCGTGACTTTCTTGTGTTGAGCCTCCTTATTTTTTCCAGAGTCGGAGGGTATTTCTTTCAAGAAATCCATCGGTATATATTCTTGCGAGAAGAATCGACCTTCGTACTCCACTTCGTATTCTCCCAACTCAATGGCCGATTTAGCTACTCCTTCTGATTTATTAGGTTTTAATAGCTCCTGTTTGATTGGTTCTTCTATTAGGACCACGATAGGGTGAGTTTAAAAGTACCGTCGGAGTCGTCTCGCAGCATGGATCAAAGCTAAGATCAATTTTTCTAACTCCGTGTAGTTTAATTCAACGCCTTGGAGGATTCTGCTGACAAAATGGATAGGGACATGTTCCCCTTGTTAGGTCACCATTTTTACAACATAACCACTAAGATTTCTAGAGAGAGAAAGTAAGTAGAGAGAGAAAGTGGAAGGAACCCTTAATATGAAATGAAAGACAAATTATATTACTAAATGAAAGACAAATATTATCTAATGAGGGGCCACAAGGCTATTTATAGGTGTAGTCTAGGGCTTCACCAAACTATGCAAATATTACAAACTAGGCCCTTAGACTTTTACCAAACCTATAAACTTAGCATAAAACTTTATAAAACATATAAAATCACTAACGTATTAAATTAATAACGCAACCTATTACAAAATTCAATGACTGACACTTGAAATAATAAAGTCTATTCCCAACAATCTCCCCCTAAGTGTTGGTCATCAAAGGTTGCCTGACGTCGTCATCTTCTAAACTTTGACTTTGTTGTAGATGTCTTCAAAAATTGTTAGCACAATCTATCATCGTTCTTTGTACTTAGTTCTTTGTTGATATGATGGTGATCATGTTATGAAGTTGTCTGCCGATCGTCACTTCGGTGTCTGTGGTGGTTGTCCGCCATTCCAACATGCTCATACATCTTTGGATTTTGACTTTCAAATGCACGAAGTTCCTTTACTTTCACTTAGATCTTTGGTCTTTAAACTTTGTAGATTCTTCTTTTTGGCGTAGAATCTTTCTTTGAACTTTGTGGTGCTTAGATTTTTGGGGGAGTTTTCATTGGCTTCAAGATGTATGGATGAGCATGCTAGAATCTACCATCATGGAGGTGATATGTACCTGCAGGTAAACAGTTAGCAATAATCAACCGGTACTTACAGATAAGGAATTAGAGCTCGTCAACAGCATAGTGTGAAGACTCCTTATAATCCTTATCAAGGCCGTTCCCATGTCAGATACCCTCGAAGGAGCTTACGAGACCTACTTAGTAGCTCAATGACTGGGTGAGTCGCTGGGGATCACTCAACGACTGTAGATCGCTATGGAACCACCACAAACACTAAGCGTAACCCACAAGGAGTTACCGAAGTGACCTGCTGTCAGGGCTGTTAGATGTTGACCCTGACAGGAGTTTCCATTCAATCATTGAGAAATACATAAGTAAATCCTCTCATAAACATTCTCGGCAGATTGCTAAGATCTGCGAAGGACTCGATAATGTACAGCTGGTGTCCATTGGTGTAGAACACCAGTTGTAGAAATACTAAGTGTTCCTAACAGATCTTTGATGTATCTCATGGCTCTAGACTCGATAAGTGCACACTTAGGTTTCCTATGCGGAGACTAGGGAGTGGTCTCCTGCTTCAATATCAACCATCTCTAAGAGATAAGTCGATAGATTACACTGGTTCCCCGTGAGAATGAAACAAGCTCTTTTAAGAGAACTTGAGTGGATAGGAAGGTTTAGTGCATTGTGTCACTGGGTCCATGACAACTTTATCTTCAATACCGGTGTTGCCTTAGCAACAACCAGTAACATACGAATTGAACCCGGTGTCTGCCCTAAGGTTGAACATATGGAGGGCTATTTCTTTTCACCCTTTTCTTTACTTTTCTTTTTAATTCTTCAACTCCTTATTTCCCCTTTCATTCTTTTCTCTTTTTTTCGTATCATACCTAAGGACTTCTAATTCTAACTATTGGTGATGTCCTTGGGTAGATCCCTCCGGCTTTGGCGGATCATAGGACGGTTTTCCCTATCTTAATCACCTTATAACTTCATGTGTAGGACCGAAAATATGTATGATTCATATGGTTCGGGAGGTCTAGGTTGATGATTAAAGATGAAATCCATGTTTGGTTCTAGAGAGAAAGTAGATAGAGGGTGGAGAAAAATGGTTTATTAATGACAAAGTAAATGATACACAATTTCCCACACCCCTCCTGGAGAGTCATGAGGGGTATTTATAGGCTCTACACATTACAAGTTTGCCTAGTTAACATAAGTAGTCCCTATTGGCACAACTTGTTACATATCTAGTCCATTTCACATATGTGACGTTATCTTTATAAAAGAGCAAGGCTAACAATCTCCCTCCAAGATATCGTCACACGTGAATGGTTACAATGAGACCTATAAATACATTAACATTGTAAAATTACAACAATAGTAAACTATGTTGATGTTGTTGAAGCGCAGAGTCTCTGTAGTCTAGATATTGAGGCAGACTTGAAGTTCTCTCTTCCGACGATCTCGGCGTATGATCTTTGACACTGACGACAAAGGTCTTTGTAGCTCTGAACTTCAACTGTAATGGTCTAGTTAGGTTATTACTCCCTCCTAACTAGTGAGCCTTTATTCTTTTTCCTGCTCCCTCCTGAACCGACAACTCTCTTTTCATCACGCATCGGATAAAGTAGATTCAAAAGTGTAGGCACATGGTTGTCGTTCAGGGAGCATCATGACAATATAACTCACATAACATTGCACAGAAGGTTGGTAATACGCTTCGATGTACATATCATTAGTACTTCTTCGGTTCCCGTGTAAGCACAATTCCCTCAAACAACCAACGTACTAGAGATGAAACACTACTTCTTTTGGTATGTTCTTCTCCCTCCTGATGGTTGCGATTTAACGAAATCATCATACTATTTTGTGTACATGCCATAATTACCCGTACTTTACACTTCTGATGCAATATAGATAGACCACGAAAGCATAATTTGTGAGTATATGTCGCATAAATATACTCTCAATACTACTCTCTATCAACCTTTAATCGAACCTCCTTGTAATTCACCGGCTACTAGTAATGACCACATATGGAGACTGCCCGATATGACCAGCTTTAAAAAGAAATAATCATCCCATCTTGTGACTTAATGCTTGTACGATAGATGTGACTTAATACCTATACTGAGCACTACAATGTAACTCCTTTAAGTATGAGGTTGCACGAAATATTCGCCGCTTGAACAATCTACTTCTTCGTGTGACACTGAGTACTACAACGTAACTCCTTTAAGTGATAGCTATACTGTGAGCACTACAACGTAACTCCTTACATCAGTAATAACTAGATTATCAAGACTGAATTTTTTTAATTTGCGCAGACAAATTATCTTCAAAAGTCGTGCATCCAACCACCCCTAGACTTTGAGATAGATAAGTACACATGTTGAAATGCCACTTCAAAGTCAAATCAATAATACCGTGCAAAAACCCCGTAGTCATTTTTGTTAAACAAAGAAATTCTACCCGTGAATAATGTATCCCCGTGAAATTTGCAATACCAAAATACCACTCATTTTATCAAATATTATCAAAACTAAGTATCCAAAAAAATCACATTTGGGTAACTCAATTTGATATTCCAGTTATGCGTTTGTAACCTGAGCTCAGTCCATTTTCGTTTTAGTCCAAAAATAATCAGTAAATCATGACCCAAGCCACCTCAAGCCCAGTCCAAATCCAATTTAAATGATATATTGTTGCAGCCCAAAACTGGATAGAAGGACCTATTCCAAAGATAATGTAGTACCCGATCCAACAAGTATCTGGTTATATAGTACAGCCCTAAACTCACGCACTTTAAAATTCACTAACCCTACACACATATCTCAAAACACTTCGCCCCCCTCCTATATCTGCTTTCATCTCGTCTTTATGTCCAAATCAAGAAGTCAATTGAAAGGTTTCAAGATCCATAGGTGGTCTCGGGTAGGTTTCTTCTTTGTGTTGTGTGAATGTTTTGAACGAATCCAAGAAAAGGGAATAACAAACTTGTTATTTCTCTTATCTTTTTGTGTTCGGATATTTATTTATGAAGCTAGGCTTCAACACGGATCTGTGAAGTAATTTTTCAACTCAAAAAAATCTTTACAAGATTTGCGAAAAAGTTTGAATCAAACTGAGATCTTGATTTGTGATTCGTGTCTTGAATGATTGAGAAATGGGTTAAGAGTAGTTTAAGGATGTTGTAGGTTGTTGTCGTTTAATATGAGATTAGGGTAGATGTTGTATGGATTTGTTGAGGCAGTGGTATCTTCCTGTTCGATTACACTCTTTATTTTTATATTTTGGACCGATGATGTATAAGAGGCTAAGGTCATCACGAGAGTAGGTATTTGGTTTGTGGTCAATGGTTTTCATCTCATCTTCACCTTCTTTGGTATTCTCGAAACTTTGCAACTTGTGTTTACGAAACTATGAATTTTATCGAGAATACATGTTTATCGAGATCCTCAGTTATCGAGAACCTGAGTTTCGAGAACCTGTTTTCGATAAGTTAGGGATTTAACTTCTCAAAAAATTAGTTTTCGAAAATATAGGGTACGAACTTTTCGAAACTTTCTTTACAAGAAAGTCCGACTTTTTCCGGCGATTATTCCAACCAAAAATTCTGGTTTCCGATGAGTTTCTGATGAGTTTTTCAATGAGATTCGACTTTTTAAGCACCCTTTTTGGACCAATATTCAGACCATTTTAATCTGACCACAAATCTTCACGGAAATGGAACAAAAGTTATAAAAATGATTTATACAAAAATAGTTATACTAATCTGTTTAGGTAAAACCGTGAAAGCATAAGACTTTTGACCAAAAAGATACATTAACTTGTGTAGAAAACTGTTATAAATAAAGATAAGGAAAAAAAATTTCCAGGTCTATAAAAAATGCGTAAAAACAGCTTCAAACACGTAAATCGAACCACAAAAATCAATGATAAACACAACGAGGCTCTGATGCCAATTGTAGGACCGAAAATATGTATGATTCATATGGTTCGGGAGGTCTAGGTTGATGATTAAAGATGAAATCTATGTTTGGTTCTAGAGAGAAAGTAGAGAGAGGGTGGAGAAAAATGGTTTATTAATGACAAAGTAAATGATACACAATTTCCCACACCCCTCATGGAGAGTCATGAGGGGTATTTATAGGCTCTACACATTACAAGTTTACCTAGTTAACATAAGTAGTCCCTATTGGTACAACTTGTTACATATCTAGTCCATTTCACGTATGTGACGTTATCTTTATAAAAGAGCGAGGCTAACACCATGATTATCCGACAATAGCCAAGAAACCTTTGAAAATCTCTCAAAGTGTTTGTGATTATCAACATTTTGTTTAACACTTTAAGAGTTTTGTGTTTACTTTTGAAGGGATCCCCCTTCACATGTGCTCATAAGTATTTAAATAAATTTGCACATGCGGGAGGAGCAGACACTTTTTGAATTAATCCACTTTCAGTGAACAAGACCGATTCGAGACACGCTTACATCACTAGTTATACTAGCTTGAAGTTATTACCCGGCCTGGTCAAGTCCACAGAAAGTTTCTCGAAACGGTACATTTTTACTAAGATAAATCCTTTTCGAGACACGCTTACATGGCTAGTTAAAGAGTTCCATTGTCAGCTTTTAGGTGACAACTAGCTTTAGTAACTAACTCGATGTTATTACCTGTCGAGGATAAGTCTTCTCGAGATTACTTACTTTTATGTTTCATCAATTCTGAGTCTAGCTCGTACAATATATTTAACTTTAAGCAACATTGAACTTTCATATTTTAATCACTTTCACTTTCTCCCCCTAAAAAATAGCATATGAGATGTTGTTTTTGATAAACTTTTGATTAAAATATGCTTTTTAAGTCTTATGGGGAGATATCAACAAGAACTTTTGTTTTTCAAACGATGATTTTTTCAAGTGCTCCCCCTCAACAAGTGAATACTCATTGAGGTGAAATACTTGTCTTTTGAGCAGAATTATGAAAATCAGAAAATGTTTGATTAATTCTACTCAAAAGTAAGAAGCCTTCGCTCCTTATATTAGGATTGAGGCATTGAAGCGTATCTCAGGGTCCTTACATTACAAGCACGGGTTGTACACTGTTATATGTGCACAAGCCAAAGTCATGGATGAAGAAAAATTATGATGAAACCAAGATAATGTAATACCAAAATGATCATACTCGAGGAGTATCCGGACGACGGTAAGTGAGGATATTTGGAATCGGTTCCCTTGCTCCAATCAAGCTCTCCAATCTGTGAATATGCTCCCTGAACTTTAGCTTTTGATCAATCCTGTCCATAAACTTAAGTGCTTCCTTCACATCCCTACTGCTCCATCCCACGTTAATCCCACTATCATGTTCTTTAAGTTTTTCATTCAACTTAATTCTTACATACTTAAGAGTCTGATCCCCGAACTTATGAACCTCTTCATATCTCATGAATTTGTACCCATCCCTATACGGATAAACAACTCCAAAGGGTTTGTTGTTGAAGATGAACGGTCTTGGGTGCTGGATGCCATGAATATGTTTTTGTGGAGCAGTAAAGTTTTGTGATGTCTGATAAATTTCGACTCCTAATTGTGCGTCTTCTACTCTTGCTTTGATGCTAGTTTGACGCATAAAAAGCAGAATAGAATTGATGATGTCATACTGAAGGCTGCCGGGCAAGTGCTGAAGTTTGCCTTGAACTTTGAGTAAGTACATGTCTGCTATGTCATTGAGGTTCAATCGATGATAATCTGCTTCACCGAATTTATACAATTTATCATCGATTTGACGAACCTCAATTTCATCAAGAAAATTATACCCAAATATTTTCTCAGTATGTGGAACGGCTGTGATGGCAAGAATGCGTTGATTAGAGAAGACTCTGTAGTTGGATCGGAATGACAACTTGTATTTATAGAACCATTTGCGCATCTCTGGCCAGTGAAAGTTGCATAAAGCTGCTTCAATATTGTACTTTCTGACAGAAGTGGAGTACAATCCTATCATTTGATCGTCAAGTTCCTCTAGAGGATATGAAGCTGCTTTGAATTTGGTGAGAGATGTAGCATAACGGTGTTCGGGATCAGTGTTCCCATGGATAAGATATAGAAGATCGTTGTTGAAGAAGTATTCCTTAGGGATCTTTTGATCACTTGGAGTACCAACGAGGGGTAATGGTTGAGAAAAATCTTGAAATTTGAAGTCATCAGGATCCGTGCCAATATACATTCTGTCCTAAGATGGTCTCTTTTCCCAAGTAATATTTTCTGACAGAGCTCTAGCAACTTCATCAACGTTATATTCAAACTCAAGTTCGGATGTTGTGCATGTTTTGAATTCAGTGAACCCTGCTACATGAATCTTAACCAAGTCAGAAAGTTGAAGTCTTTGTGTTTGCATCACTTTCTTGCTTCTTTTTATGAAGTTTACAATCGATCCTTCAGTCATTTCTTCAGCTTCAGTGTCATCAGGATGAGCATCAACCATGTCATCAAACCAGTTATATGAAGGAGCATCGGGGTTAATGACAGTGACGTGCAGTGCTGCTTCTTAGATTGCCAAGACACTAGTTTATCTCCCAAGAACTCTAAACCACCAGATGTAGTTTTTCACGTGTCTAAGCATCCTGCATGATCAGCGTCTGAAAAAGCAATTAGTTCAAAACCAGAATCCTTCGGATACCAGATTCCCAAGTTGATGGTTCCCTTTATGTATCGAAGGATTCTTTTAGCCTCATTGAGGTGCCTTTCAGTCGGTTTTGACTGATAACGAGAACACATATAGACAGCAAAAACTATATCAGGTCTACTAGCTGTGAGATACATGAGGGACCCAATAATACTTCGGTATTTGGTAGGGTCAACAGGAGTCCCATGTATATCAGCATCTAGTTTTGTGGAATAGGCCATTGGTGTATTATAAGTATCACAGCTCGTCATTCCATGTTTCTTTAAAATTTCCAAAGCATATTTGGACTGATTTAGAAAAATTCCACGGGGTGATTGATGAACTTGCAGTCCTAAAAAGAACGAAAGTTCACCCATCATGGACATTTCAAAATTATCTTTCATTAAGTTTGCAAAATCATTTGAGTAACTTCTGTTTGTTGAAGGAAAAATAATGTCATCGACATATATTTGAACGATTAGTAAGTCCACCCCGTATGTTTTTGTAAATAATGTTGAATCCACGGATCCTTTAGAAAATTTATTGGCCAATAAGAAAGCAGATAGTTTGTCATACCACGCCCTTGGGGCTTGCTTGAGTCCGTAGAGAGCCTTCTAGTTGGCTGACATAAACTACTTCGCGGAGTTCACCATTCAGAAATTCTGTTTTCACATCCATTTGATAAACCACCATGTTACGATGAGCAGCATATGCCAGAAAAATCCGAACAGCTTCAAGTCTAGCCACTAGAGCAAAGGATTCTTCAAAATCAATTCCTTCTTCTTGAAAGTATCCTTTAGCTACCAAGCGTGATTCGTTAGGTATGACAGTACCTTCTGCATCCAGCTTATTTTTCCAAATCCATTTTACTCCGATGACAAAGACTCCGTCAGGTCTTTCAACTAATTCCCAGACTTCTAATCTTTTGAATTGTTGAAATTCCTCTTGCATCGATTCAATCCAGTTGTCATAAGGCATTGCTTCTTTGATGTTCTTAGGTTCTTCTTGACAAACTGTGAGTGCATAGATACAAGTTTCACCATCTGTGTGAAGTCGTTGTCTCGTCATGATTGGTGCATCTGGATGGCCAATAATTTGAACTAAGGGATGATCTCGAGTCCATTTGTGTGTCGAAGGGTGTAGTTGATAGGTATCTCGCATGTTAGTGGGATCCAAATTGCGTGTGGACGACTCAGCTATTTCAGGAAATGTTGGAGCCGGTGCAAACGGGTTAAAGAACGCATTTGGATCATACTCTGTGGGTTGTGGAACTGATTGTGGTGTAGGATCTTCAGCCAATTGTCATGAGTTGGAATCGGTTTGATCTGCTGTTAAGGGAGATGCAATTGGAGGACCGTCTTCCTCAACAGTTGTTGTAGTTTGTTGAGGTGAGTCAGGTACTTGAATATTTTTAGGTTGTGCAGCGGAAATTGGTGAGACCTCAGAAGAACGGTATTCAATTGTATCATCAAACAGTGGAGCAAACAGGGTTTCCAATTCTTTGTGGTTAAGAGGCAATGGTTCAGCCGAAGAGTCCGGAAAGTTAAGACGGTTGGATTCGGGTCCTAAGCTGTTTTGCTCAGAAGCCATTTGTGTGAGTTCATCGAAATTAGCATGAATAGTTTCTTGAATTTCTCTTGTACGACGGTTCCATATCCGAAAGCCTTTGGAATTTTCACAATAACCAACGAACACTCCGATGTCAGCCTTTGCTTTAAGTTTACCTAAATCATCACGATCATTTTTCAGATAACAAAGTGCTCCAAATACATGAAAGTAATCGATGTTTGGTTTTCTTTTTTGAACAATCTGATAAGGTGTTTTGTGATAGCGTTTTGTGATCATGCAACGGTTTTGGGTGTAACATGCAGTTGAAACAGCTGCCGCCCATAAGTAATCTGGTAATTGAGCATTAATCAACATGGTTCTTGCAGCTTCCACTAACGTCATGTTGCGTCTTTCAACTACTCCATTCTGTTATGGGCTTCTTGTAGTAGATGTTTGATGTTCAATTCCCACTTTCTCAAAATATGACCGAAGAGTCTGATTTTTAAATTCTGTACCATAGTCAGTTCTGACCATTCTAACCGTGTTGCGTAACTGAACTTGAATTTTAGTGAGAAAGGTGATGATCATTGAAGGAGCTTGATCTTTACTGTGTAGAAAATAAACCCAAGTCCATCTGGAGTAATCATCCACAATTACAAGTATGTAGCGTTTACCGTTGATACTTTGAACACGCATTGGACCACACAAATCCATATGAAGCAATTGTAAAATATGATTCATACTGTGCTCGGTTTTAGAAGTAAAATGAGCGCGAGTACTTTTTCCTTGTTCATAGGCCGAACATAAGTGATCTTTGGTAAAACGGAATCTTGGAAAACCATCAACAAGTTTATGACGAGCAAGTTCAGTCATAGTTTTGAAATTCAAGTGCGAAAGACGTTTATGCCATAACCAAGATTTAGTCGATTCTGCTTTGGAGAGAAGACATATCGGAGATGAAGCAATCATATCAGACATCGATATTGTGTAAAGATTTGAACCACGTGAGCCGGACATAAGATCATTTCCTTGTAAGTCACGAACGAAACAAGTTTTCTCACGAAATGCAACTTCTAAATCCCCATCACAAAATTGACCAACTGAAAAGAGGTTGTGACCTAAGCCTTCCACATAATATACACGACTGATTTCAATGTTCCAACTAACATAGTCATCGTATCCCATGATTAGAGCGTAATGATCATTCCCGAATCTGACAGTTCTGATAAACTTTGAAACAAAGTTGACTAACAGTTTGAGATTGCCTGTCATATGATGGGTACATCCGCTATCAACAATCCAGAGAACAATCTGAACCACCTGCATCACAAGAAGACGACAAAGATGGAACAGAAGTAAGGGTGGAACCCAAAGAAAGTGCGGGTTCCGGTTGGTTAGAAGCACACGTATTCAATAATTTAGGAATCCATTTAAAGTCTGGTTTATATTGTAACCAACGTTGCCAATTCCAACTAGTTCTCGCTTTCTTTTTGGTGAATTCACTAGTTTTGGGCTTGTTCCTAGATTTGTTCTGTTCAATTATGGGGGTAACTACAACCTCATTTGAAACCGTAGACTGCGGTTTTCCTAATATAGACTTAGATGCAGTAGTGGGCTTAAAAGGAATACCTGCCCTACATTTCTTATGACGATTTAACAACGAATTAGCAAGACATTTTGTATGATCACTAGATAACACACTTTCACGACAAAACACACAAGATGCATTAGAAGCATTTAGAGGGACATCATTCATTACACTGAGATTTTGTTTACAATTTGCCAGATTACAATCTAATTCAGGTGCAACATGAGTTTTATTCAAATTCCTAAGTTGATCTTCTAATCCTTGGACTTCTAGTGTTCCACTATTACGTTGCCAGATCCTAGTCTTTCTAGTCTTTTTGTTACTTTTTCTCTTGGGTTTGCTAACGCTTTTAGTGGAGACTAATCCTGTATAAGTGGAAGAATTAACGTTAGAACTTTGAGCATGATTTCCCTTATCTGTTTTGTCTAAGTGGTATAGTTCTGGTGCAATCACTGTGGTGTCAACAAACTTTCCTTTCTCAAGTAGCTTAATTTTCTCTTTTAAATCAATGATGATGTGATTTTTATCCTGAATATCAGACTCAAGTTTCCCATTGCAATACGCAATGTCATTGCGGTTTTGTTGCCATTCAGCGTTTTCAATTTTTAATTCCGCAATTTCCTTCTCATATTTGAGACACAGACTTTTAAAAGACTCAGTGTTTTTGCAACTTTGACAAGACTTTGAAATATTTTGACTTTTAAGTTGCAATTCCATTTCCAGACTTTGAGCTTGACACCATTCAAGCCTTTGTTTGAGTTGACAAATTTCTTTTGAAAAACGTTTTGTCACATCATCATTGGTTTTCCTCAACATTTCATTATCATGTTTTAATGCCTCTATTTCCGCGTTCAGCAAATTATTATCAACACAAAGATCATCCACAAGCATAGAAGTACCAGATTTATATAGATCATTCATGATAATAGATAAAATATCAACATTGAGAATTTGTTCCAAGAGTCGATCAGCATCATCTTTCAAAACTTTGTTTCTTTGCTTTTGAACCAAAATCGCATTTTCATTTGAATGGAAAACGTTTATCATTGATTTGACTTCTTTTTTAAGTTCCTGTTCCCAACGTGTAGCACAGTGACGGAGGTGTTGAACGATTGGCAACATTTGTTTTTGAAAAATATCTCTTTTTTCTCGCTCGTAAGTAGATTGAAAACTTTCAATTTTTATTTCTGAATTTCGTTCAATTGTTTCTTCCAAAATTTCGATGTCTTCCATAAAAGTTTTGAAATAATTTAAAACACGACAACTTTTTAGTAAAGGTGTAACTTCACCAGAAGATGGTAAAGGACCATTTACTTGTGCCACAGTTTGGACAGGAGCCGCATTAGAAGATGAAACATATGACTCAGTGAAAAACCAAGATTTCTCAGGTATTTCCTTTTGAGGAACAAAAGATTGAGAAATGTGAGGAGCTTTTGAATAGTCATATGGTTTCCAATATTCAACTTGACTCATTTTTTATCAACTCTCTTCTTCAAGTTCTTCAAGTTCTTCCTCTTTATTGTAATATTCTTGAAAAGCTTTTTCAAAACTTTTTTCATGTTTAACCTTGTGTTCCAAATTAGAAAGTTGAATTTTATAATACTGAATATCTCTAGCAAGTGATGTGTTTGTTTCTTTTAAAATTTTATTTTGATCGTTCTTTTGCTTGATTAGTAAAATTTGATCCTGTAGTTGTTTGGCCATCAACATGATCTGGTCAGTAGGATCAGAGTAAGGTTCATTTTGTTCATCCTGATCATGTTTTTCATTCTCAATAAGATCATCAAATGAAACAACTGTGTCATCATCAAATATGACAACTGTGCTTATTTGCTCATCTATTTGAGAAGATAAAGATGAGTCAAGTGGAACAACTTGCGCCTTATCTGTTTCAGAAGCAGAGGGTGATACTATATCATGTATTAAGCAAGCATTAAGATCATGTACCTGAGACAAACCTTCAGTGTCATACACTGGGCCTGAATCATTAATACGAAGTTCCTGCATGTTTGCCATAAGCATCACAGCTGCATTAGCTTCCAAATCTTCCATGTCATCATCATTGTATGCATTTGCCATGAAGCTATTCTCCTGCTCAGTTAAATGTCCTTCCTTTTCATCTTGAAGAGCCATAAGTAATGCCTGCTTGTGAAACTTACTGCCCCGAGTTCTCGGTTTTGGACATGCAGTAGCAATATGACCTTTTTCATTACAGTTGTAACACCACACTGCATTCCCAGAGTTTGAGTTCCCAGTTTCAACATTTTCCGACCTTTACTGAGAAGCACCTGAATTGTTTCTGAACCCTCCATTGTAATTAACCCTCTGACCATTCCAAAAATTTCCTGAATAAACTCCTGAACCTGATCGACCAAAGTTACGATTCTATATTTCAACCCTGCCATCTTGCACAACAGCTTGATTCCTTGTATTAGAAGAAGAACGTTGACGGTTGTTAGTTTTGTTGGAGAATTTGCTGAAAGCTCGAGCAATGAGAGCGAGTCCCTGATTCAGCGTTTTAAGTTCCTCATCGTCATCTTCATTGGAATTCGAGTAGTACACTACATCACTGTTGGTGTATGGAACAAGTTGAGTGGAAGTATGCTGTGGGAATAAATCATAAGAAACCATTGGATTTGAGGTAGAAGGTTGTGGATAACTGAAGTAACTTTGTTCTTGAGCATAAGCATGATTTGTCATTGGAGGTGGAGCATGATGAGATTGAGCTACGAGTGCCAATGAATTTGGTGTTGGTGGTGGTGAATAACCTCCTCGAAGAGCTCGATCTTTTTCCACTTCAGGTTCATGGTGTTTAAGAAAATCATACAACAAGCCATATGGTGCATCATGAAGATTCTTCGTTTGTCGAACGAATGTCACATACTTTTGCCAATCCGGACCAAGACTACCGACGAATTTGGAGTTCACTGCGATCCTTGGTATTGTAATTTTGTGACGTTCCAAATCATTAACCACATTAGTGAAACGGTGATAATATGATTCAAGTGACTCTCCTGGTTCAATTGTGATGTTTGTGTATTCCATGTAGAGTTTTGATTCCATATCATCTTTGTTCAACTGAGTGCCTTCCATTAGGAGATGAACATGTTCCCACATAGCTTTAGCAGTTTTATGAGCATCAACACTTCGATAGATAGGATTTGGTATTCCTTGAAGTATATAAGCCATGGCATACTCATCAGCTTCACGATGTAGTTTCTGTTCTTCTGTGAGTTGAGATTCTAGAACAGGTTTCTCTACAGGAGCACGTGGAGGATCAGCAGTTGGATCACCACTGTCTAGTTTAGTTGGCCACTGAAATGGTCCTTCAAGTGTCACTTGTTTCAATAATTTTCCATGGGGTTTCTTAAGTTCAAGAAATCGTAAGAATCGACTTGACCATTGAACATAATTCCCAGGTGTGAGCATTGGGGGTGTTTCAAGTGAACCTGCCTCATGTCTGGATTGTTGAGTTGTAATAACTTCACACATTCGATCAAACCAGTGAGGTTGTTTGGACGAATATTGATTCTGTTGTTGTGACATTGAATATGATTGTTGTTGAGGAATGAGTTGATGTTGTTGCATCATGAGATATTGTTGTTGTGGACAGAACGGTTGTTGATACAATTGTTGTGGATGTTGATACGATTGTTGCTGTTGATATTGCTGTTGCTGATACTGCGGATACTGATGTTGCGGAGGATGAGAAAAAAAGTAATTAGGAGGTTGAGACATCTTTCGTCATTATGGTAAACTTTGATCGTTAAAGATAAATAAGGTTTAAATTTTAATTTGATTTGATAACTTGATAAGTTAGGTTTTCTAACTCGATATGTTTAGAGTGAGACTTAACTCGATATGTATTTATGATCTGTCTTAACTCGGTAAGTCAAATCCTTAACTCGGTATGTTCAATTAGAGATCCAAACTCGATAAAGCAAATCAAGTCTTTAACTCGGTAAAGATCTAACTCGGTAAGTAGAATCAACTTGGGCAGAGTTTCCCCTAGGTAGTAGCCACAAAGAACCTTACTCGATATACGATAAGGTGAAGGCTAACTCGCCAAATTATACTTAACTCACTGAAACTGATCTTAACTTGAAGTACAAGTTCAAACTCGCAAAAGCTGAAAGTTCTAACTCGCTAGAATATTTCAAACTCGCTAAGTTAAAACCCAAACTCGCAAGAATCACGATGAACAGTAACCGAGAACTAAGTAATTCACTTTTAAACCTATTTTTTCTACCAAATCAAACCTAAATCAACCTATATTATCCCTTGGCGAATGATACCACTTGTTAGGTCACCATTTTACAACATAACCACTAAGATTTCTAGAGAGAGAAAGTAAGTAGAGAGAGAAAGTGGAAGGAACCCTTAATATGAAATGAAAGACAAATTATATTACTAAGTGAACCAACACCCTCTAATGAGGGGCTACAAGGCTATTTATAGGTGTAGTCTAGGGCTTCACCAAACTATGCAAATATTACAAACTAGGCCCTTAGACTTTTACCAAACCTATAAACTTAGCATAAAACTTTATAAAACATATAAAATCACTAACGTGTTAACTTAATAACGCAACCTATTACAAAATTCAATGACCGACACTTGAAATAATAAAGTCTATTCCCAACACCCCTCCTCTTGCAAAGGGCAGCATGGCTTTGATTTTCTCGTCTGAAGTAGCAATGTACATGTGTAGAACCTCGTTTCTTATTGGGGTGATTAACGTTCGCAGTATTTGAAGGAACCTTACTGTTTCTTCTAGCTCCCTGTTTATTTCTGCCTCGTTTTCTAGGGGTATCCTGCCCATTGATTCTCTAGGTGCGAGAGATGATGCCAGGTACATGGTTACATGGTCCATCCAATGGTTTCTCAGGATTTCCATCTTCTCGTTGAGGTTGTGCGGACCTCCTATACGCTTCGGGAGATGTGCTCCTATTGTTGAGGATAAATTGTTTCCCCTTCTTTGTAAGGCAAAGAGATTTTTTAAACCCTTCCAGTCTTCTATGCCAAATAAACATCCTGATGGGTTGGCTCTTTCTCTTTTGATTCTTAATTTGTGAAATATACTTCGGATGTCTTGACATAGATCTTCTCCATTGTTTGCTTTCCTCCTAGGGGTATCCTTTGGTTTGAGTACTTCCTTTACTTCTATTGGGTTGTTGGGCTTCTATCTTCTGTTGGTTACCATTTTTATGTCGTAACTGGAGTATATTGTCCCTATTCCTTTTGGGGAATGGAACTTCATTGCCAAATGTATGGTAGACACAACCATTCCCATTTTTTGCATGCCTGTCCTTCCTATTATCATGTTGTAGGGAGCATCTGACCATACAATAGCAAAGGTGAGGGTTTGGTCCTTGTGAACCCTCTGTCTCTGAGAGTTATATTCAACAGAACTTCTCCTACAGGCTATATGTGTTCTCCCGAGAACCCTACCAGAGGTAATTTGGCGTCCACCTGCATTGATCTGATTGAAGGGGCTAGCTTTAGAAAACAATGTTCGTATATAATCTCACAAGGGATCCCAGAGTCCATATATGCCTTGTTGACTTCAATATTCAAAACCAAAACTTTTATCACCACGGGGTCAGCTAAAAGTGCAGTGCCCACAATTGGGTGGAATGTTATTTCCCCTGTCCTGCCTAATTCTGAATCATCTGCATTCTTCTTTAGGCTAGGCATCCCAGTGAATCATGAGTATAGGTTCTTTAGCAGGGGTTGTGTCTTTCTCTACTTTGACATCAAAAGCTTTGTCCTTCCCCTTTTTGATGCCCTTTATCAGAAGCGTTAGTTGTCCAGACCGTACAGCTTCTTCTATTTGCTTCTTCAGTTGCCTGCAGTGGTTCGTATCGTGACCGTAGTCTTCGTAGAAGTGGAAAATTTTAGATGTATCTCTGATTTTGCATTTGTTTGTCATCCTCGAGGGTGCTTCAAAGGCTTCCGCAGCTCTTTATGTTGCAAGTATTGGTGAGTGTTTATTCACTCACCTTTTCTTGTTCAAATTTAGATTAAATAATCCAAAAACTAACCTAAATTGCCAAAGAAAGTGTGTTTTTGTAATTGTGAATGTGCATGTATGGATATTTCATAAAAAGACAAAAATCAAACAAAAACCGGCAAAAACGAGCACGAGAGTGGAATGAAGTCAAAAAGTCAAAGCTGAGATCCAAAAAGTCAAAGTAAAGCTCAGAAAGTCAATGAAAGTCCTTGAGAATGCTTAAAGTTTCAAGAATAGTCCCTGGATGAACTTTGAAGAAATGTTCACTTTCAGTCCCTGAAGTTTCAAAAAATTTTAGAAATAGTCCTTTGAAGATATCTTTGAAAAAGTGACAATATTGGTCCTTAAAGAATCAGAAAATTACAATTAAAGGCCTTGGATCACAAATTTGGGAAATGTCAGCTTTGGTCCTCCATAATTCAGACTGTACACATTTGGTCCTTATTCATTAATATTACAAATTCTGAAAATATAAAGGGTCCAAGTTTAATAGTCCAAGTCCAAATACCAAATAAATCCAAAACCATCTTAAGCCCAACTCCAATAAAAACATGAACCGAACACCTTGGTCAAACCCCATTACCCACGGTCAATAGGTCAATAAAGTCAAAAAATATATAAAAATATTATTTTAACCCTTCCCGCCCTCCAAATTACCCCATACTCAGAATCCTATGAACCGTAATTACCCGTCCTCCATTTTTATAGCAATTAAGGGTAATTCAGTCCAACCAAGTGCTTCTAGAAGTATGTCAGAGGTGTCAGGAGAATGTCAGAAGCAAAGAAGCACAAAAAGGGCCACATGGCAGTCTCTCATTGGCCACAACACGTCACATATCATGATCCAAGGGCTATAATCATTGGGATGGATAAGTACGGTGTAGATGAGCTTAAAAGAAGCACAAGCTCACATGGATTGCCAGCGTGGACATCCTCACTCCCAACTCTCCTCACGACTATAAAAAGGACCCAATCCTCCCTTATTTGCAGTGTAGAATTAGGATAGTGAAGCTCTGTCAATTTGTAGTTTCATTTTAGTTGTAATACATTTCTTTAACTCAGTGTAATTCAACTATAGTTTTACTTAATAAAATTTAGTTTTCATCTTCATTTACTTATTTGTTTTCTTATCTACTTTCCAAGCATTGTTATACATAAGCTCCTCAGAAATTTTTCACAAGTTTTTAGATGATGGCATTTCACTTTTGAGTATTACTTTTATAAAAACATAAAAAAATCAGAAAATCAGAAAAAATATAAAAAATAATGATTTCATTTTCATAAATCAGCTTGCATTCAAGCTTATTTGGAGTTTACACAAGCTCATATTGGCTCATTAGCTTCTGTGAGTGTTACTGTTAGCTTAAACAGTCAGTTACTCTCAAATCCAACAAAAGTCAATGAAAGTCAACTTATATATGAAGATGATGAATCATGGGTAAATTGATAGTTCAAACAGGGTCCTGGAAGTGTTTGGCCTATCCAAAGATAGGCCATGTTCAAATGAATCCTCTGTTAAGCTGAGGACAGAGTTGTAAGATCTCATTTTTATTATTTCAAGCTTAATTCTGCATTTCTGATAAGAGCATAGTGTAGATCTGATTTGATACTTTGATTTTGCTTGTGTTAGTGTAATATTGCTTTGTGAGTTCTTTAGTTGGATAATTAAATGCTATGTTTCATTTTCATGTTACTACTGTTTTGAATTTGTATACCTGCAAGTTTCAGTTATAGATTTTAGTTGTGGTAGTTAACTGTTGAAATTGTTCATATATCAGTAGAGGATAGTATATTGTTGATTTGATTGGGCTAACTCAGTTATAATCTAAGAATCATTGTGTAACTAATGCATAAAGGAGTGTTTGGATCTGTGCTTAACTCATAAATGAGATTGATTGTTGAGCAGAGTTAGTAATAGAATAGATTGCATCAGTGGTAATTAGTATAGAAGTAGCATAAAATAAGTTGTTCAAACAGATAAAAGTCAAAATAGTCTTAGATCTAGCTTAAATTGTTTACTGTTAGGATTTTTTGTAGGTGTGGAAAACTAGAAGGGGGTTGAATAGTTTACCAATTTTTACTATCATATTTAACTTGAATATCTTTTACGTTTGCTTAAAGATATAAACACAACGTTATATGTTTGATTCTTTGAAAAGCTTTTTATGCAAATAACAATTCTAACTTTACTAGTTTCATACATTGAAAAGCTTTGCTTGTGATGATCCTAACTTTGCTTGTTTAGTTATTTGAAAAGCTTTACTTTTGTTTGAAGATACAAACACATCTTTACTTGTTTAGTTCTTTGAAAAGCTTTATATGTAACTAGAAATTCTAACTCAAGAACAACATGTAATAAGAAAAGATAAAGAAAGAAACGATCAAACCACAACACGATTGTTTATCGTGGTTCGGCTACAATGTAACACCCCGCCTTATGGACCACAATATTGTCCGCTTTGCCCGAAGGCTCACGAATTTGTTCTTGTGGCCCTCATGTGAAGACTTCCCGGCAGGTCACCCAAGCCAGTACTACTCTCACATGAGCACGCTTAACCGTATGGCCGATTAACCGTTCCACCACAAAACGCGTTGTGTCATATAAGGCGAATGTTAACATATATGTCCCAGCATCACTCCAAGTCACAGCCAATGTGGGATTTGACTGGGGTATTACATTCACCCCCCGTAGGGATTCATCGTCCCCGATGAAGTTTGCCCCACATCCCGAACGGCTTGGAGTGGCTCTGATACCATCTGTAACACCCCGCCTTATAGACCACAATATTGTCCGCTTTGCCCGAAGGCTCACGGCTTTGTTCTTGTGGCCCTCATGTGAAGACTTCCCGGCAGGTCACCCAAGCCAGTACTACTCTCACATGAGCATGCTTAACCGTATAGCCGATTAACCGTTCCACCACAAAACGCGTTGTGTCATATAAGGCGAATGTTAACATATATGTCCCAGCATCACTCCAAGTCACAGCCAATGTGGGATTTGACTGGGGTATTACATACAAGGACTCTTTTTCCTTGCCCTACATCCACGCCCCGAGTTTCCAACTCGAGAGTTATAATCACTAATCAACAAGCTCCTTTCACCGGCAGAGAAAACCTTTACAACGTTGCTTACACTTTTACCGACACTAAGCTAGATGTCAAGTTCTTTTACACGGGTACAACCACTGCCATCGTCGCTTACACTTTTACTGACACTAAGCTAAATGTCGAGTTCTTTACCAAGGGTACAACCACTCCCGTTAGTTCTTTTACAAGGGTACAACAACTCCCGACATACTACGTATTTTGAGGCCTAAAATACTAACCACTTACTTCTATATACATGACACACATGAAGTATAAACTTCCAAACCTTATACATGACCAAGCTACCAAGACTTGCAACTTTAGAGTTGAAGCTTGTAACTTCTTGAATGATCTTGTGAAGTTCCTTGCTACATAAGAGAATTACACAAGACAAATGTTACTGAGTAAGTTTAGAGAGTATGTGAAAATATGTCCTAAAAGGGTGACTCAAAACTAACAAATAGTTTGGTATTTATAGCAAACCATTCTACAGGTCTGGTGGATACGGTGGACCCCTCAGGAGGGTTCCGCCCGTGTATCCCCAGGGTACCGCCAGGGCTGCAGTTGGTTTTTGCAATAAATCTCCCAAACCAAACAAGGTCACATCTCATTACTCCTTGCAAACCAAACAATGTCACATCACATAATAACAAGTCAAACACTAAACTTGGAAGCAACCACTTAGTAAGTCAAACACACTTTTTACCATAAATGTATATTGACAAAGCTTGCCCTAAATGTGATGTGACCTTACTATATTAAGAAATAAATGTGATGTGACAAGACACTTTCTAGTTTAAGAAATAAAAACAATGTTTTGTTTAAAAGGAAATTCAAACCTTAGTTAAACAAGACTTAAACACTTAAAGTGATGATTTACTTATAGCTAAACTTCATACTTTGTCATTAACAAAACTTAGCAAAGATCGTAAAATATAAATAACGTTTTTAGGCGATATTTGTATTAACAATCTCCCTCTTTTTGTTGATGACAAAACATAAACTTTAATTATAAGTAAGTCACTAGTTTTATTGTTAAGTCTTATAAAGTTAGGTATAAAAACTTGTTTTTGCTAAGATGATGTGATATGCAAAAAAAATAAATTTGAAACAAGTTTATATCTAAATTCTCCCCCTTTTTGTCGAAACAAAAAGAAGAGAAGTGAAGCGGAAGTAAGTACTTGCTCCCCTTTGGACGATACTCCCCCTAAATGGAGTGCCAAGAGAGGAGACATGGATTTTGAACCTATAAGAAAAAGGTTAGTTATTGCACAAGACAAGTCATGAAAGCATTTCATGTTTAAAACACAACTAAGAGTTGTGAAGTGAAATAGTACAACACTCATGCTCCCCCTTGAATATTACTCCCCTAAATGGAGTATCAAGGAAGGAAAACATGGAAAATGATCCTACAAAAAGAAAGGTTAGTTTCAAAAACACAAGATATATGTATGGTACCATACAAGGTATAGTTTACTTATTATACCTAAATGGTCAAAAAACAATGAAAACCTTGTAGTAGAATGAAATTCATTTCATGTAAAATTTTGACTCTTAAAGAGTCAAGGACAAGAAATTTGGATTACACCATCCTACTTCTTAAAGAAAAATTAAAAATAAACTAAGAAGTTAAAAAGCTACAAGGAAATCATCATTTTCCTTAATGAGAAACATTTTCCAAAAACAAGGCTAAGGTTATTTAAGGATAAAAATGTGGGTTACAGAGTTGTATCGGGCTTTATTTTGAAGGTTAAAAGGATGACACGGTTTTGGTTTGTTGGTTGAATTGGGAAACATTTTCCAAAAGAAACGGCTTTGTTTCATTTTGGAGACTCTAAGGTTGAGATGTGTGAGACGAGGATTGTAGAAGATCCAAAATGTGGTTTAGTATAAACCTCATTTCTTCGGATAGCTCACGAATTTCCCTTCGACACCCTTCACTAATGTGAGCGGTTCTTTCGCAATGATTGCAATCATGGCGGGGAAAGTTTGGTGGAAGAGTGGTTTGATATGTTGGTGGTGGATGGTTTGAACTTGAAGGAGCAAAGGTGGATGGTTGAGTAGTGTTTTTGCTTCCTTAATTTGTTGATTGAAGTGTTGTTTGTAAAACCATGATATGGTTGATTTGAGAGTCAACCATACGTTTGAAGGCATGAAGGTGGTTTAAATGAGTGTCAATCTCATTATGAAGGTTTAGAGGTTTTTCCCATATGGATGCTTCTATAGCATGTAGCATAGGCATGTGTTGATGTGATCTCTATTTCTTATGGTACGTATGACGTTAGCCCTAAGAATTTCTTCCCACTTCTTAAATTGTGGTTTAAGCTCATTGAGCTCCATACCAAAAGGATCCTTATCTACAATATTTCCCGAACGATTCACCCTAGTGGTAGAGGTTCTAACAAAGAGGTGTTCCTTAATAGTTTCCTTACTAGCAAGAGGTGTATCGTATGGATAAAAACGATCAATAGAATCAAGACTTGAAATGGGCCACTTATCCGTGTAGAGGCAAGTTCCCTCATTTGGTACACCAAGAATTATAGCTAAGTCTTTTAAATCTATGTCATGTGGTATTTGATTGGTTGTGAAGTTTAATGATATCCTACCACCAGCACATGTGGAAAGGTTTACGGTTGCATAAAATTCCAAGATGAACCTAGGACAAATTGGCTCATCTATATCAAGGAAACAATCAAAGTAAATTGCGGCAAAGTTTTGGCGAATAGATGTTCCTTCTAGAAAGGATGGATCAATGGTTCTACCTTCGTGAACATAGCGTTTTTCTAATGACTTAAAGGTTTCTACTTGAATCGGGTTGAGACCTTTGGTCATATGGTGTTTGGGCATGTACTTAAGGGTTTCCTTGTGATCGGATTTGTTTGCGGGAGGCATGTTGATTCCTAGAAAACATAAAGTTATATGTTAATGACTTTTAACAATGTGGATGTTCTAATGTGTTCCTATATGCAAAACAATGTGAAGACTTGGTTATCTTGACTCATTTTGATTCCCAAATTGTTTTGTTAAGCAAAGTTTGTCTTAAAAACAAAAGATAACCAACACTCTCCTAATTGAATGTGTCTTCGATTGAATGTACCCAAAAATACATATTAGTTATGTATCCCCTTTAGCATTCAAGAGATAGTATGCAAGTGATGTTTAAATGATGTTTTTCATTTGTTTTAACAATGTGGTGATGAATCATGTACTAGTCTTGGATGTGATTTTTGAAAGACAATGCACTTGGTGTGTTTGGCAAATCAAAAAGATACAATTCTTAACTAATGAAATACATAATTGACTAGCCACCAAGTTTTTCATGAATCAAGAATTTTTATGCAAAAACCCTAAGATTCTAGTTAATGATTGTAAGCAAGAATGTTATAATTGAATCAAAAATGCAATTGTGATTAGAATACTTACAAAGTTAGTTGGATTTGAAGAGATTGGATAACAAGCCCTAAAAATCGTGAGGATATGTGTTTTTGAGAGGGTGATGGCTGTATGAAAGTGGATGATTAAGTTAAGAGGATGTTTGGCTTTGAAATTAAAAATAAAATAATCTGAGATTTTGGCGGACCAGGCGGAACCAAAAAATGGGTTCCGCCCGTATGGTCTGAGGGTGTCGTGGGATCTGCAGGGAAAAACTCAAAAGGAATTGTCTTGATTTTTTTGGTTTTATCCTAATGTTCAAAACTAAGGTTTTAAGTCTTCTGAGTTTTTGACTAAGCCTAGGAATTATGAATGCTTCTCATTTAAGAGATTTTGTGAATGCGTTGATGGAATATTTAAAATGGAACACTTTCTTAGTTAAGATGTTCCTCAATGAACAATCTTATCAAGGCGATGATGAGAGATCACAATGTGACTATTAAGAACATAATGGAATGAATTGTCGCCTAAGTCGATGCTTCCTTTGTTGAAGAGATAACAATGTTTATGAGATGAATTCCGTTGTCGATATGAGTTAGCTTACTCAAGTGGAGCTTGTTGATGTGCTTCTCCATCCAAAACTAATTTGAGAACCTTACGTGTTTTAGAGACTCATTGGGTAAGTAAGTATAAAAGTACAAGTACCACTTGTGCTTTTCTTATCAACTTATTACCGTCATAATTCCATATTGCATGTACTATGGTTTCTATTCCCGTTCTTTTGGGATACCATAATCCTAGTTGTGTAGTACCTTATGATGTATCCAAACAAGGCGCAACTAAAGAGTTGTTTGAGGATCTTCTTTAATACGAGCACATAGACAAAAGCTAAACATAATGTTGGATCTAATTGTTATGATAACAAGTAGTCTTCCAAACATTTCTCTACGTTTAGTTTTACCTACGGATTTGCTAATCTCATTCTTGGCAAGTCATCAATAACTTAACTATTGAAAACGAGAGAGTAACTAGGAATGTCTTTAAGTTAAAATCCCTTGCTTATGGGGCTTGCTTTTATATATCAAAAAGTCTTTCAAATATTGACACTATAATCACTTGATTACTTTTGAAAAGTCTATTTTGTTTCACTAGTTGTTTTACTCTAAATTCCAAAAACTGTTTTTGTTGAATTTTTTTAGACACAACTATGATCTATAAATCAAGTTTTATAACATATGTCAATTTTACTTGATTTAATGTTTGACTCAAGGTGAGAAGATGTTATTTTGTACCATTATCCTTATACTTGTCTTGCCATCATTGGACTTTCGACTAAGTTATCATCTACCAAAGATAATATCTTAGAAGGAGGAGATCACTCGTTAAATGTTATATTCGACGACTCCTCGACTCTTTGGGTTTTATTACTTAAGACACTATGAACTCTATTTGTTTAGAAAAAGTCCAAGAGGTACAACATCATGAGACTATGTGTCACATTTAATGTGTAAATCCTAGATGTTGAAAACTCATTTTCATTCACACATCCTAATATATGCTAATGTGATTTATTTCACCTTGTGTGTTTTATGTGAGATTATCATAAAGGAGTGATTGAGGAAAAACACAATTAAAGACTCAAAGTATGGTGTTTGAGAAAATTGTTTAACAAAGGTTTGTTTTGCAAGCATCACAAAAGTGTTAGATATTTTAACATTTAGGAAATTCTTAGTTAGCTCACTTGTAAGCAAGAGTTGAGTGAGACTTACTCAAGAGTTTTTCGTGTTTATCTCTTGATGGTTAAAGAACCAAAACACCTTATATCTCTTACTAGTACTAAAGACTAAATTCCTTGTTGCATAGAATCTAATCTTAGTTATTTACAAATAGCAGGTAAACACTCTAGAGTGTTACAAATAACTCATATTCGAACACATAATGCTAGAAACAAGAGACAATCAAAGTCAAGTTGAAGTAATGCGTACCTTTTAAATTGCATAGAGATGCTATCAAGCGGATAAGCATTACACGTAAAATCTTGGTTTGACGACACGCTTTGAAACTCAATAGCTCATGTATCCAAGAAGGTTAGATAAACATATAAAAGCATAGAGAATAATAATCCTAATCCTTTTATCATGAGTTTCTACTAGAGATTGAATTATTTCTAAATCTCTCTTCTAGGTTTGCAAATTTTACTTGCTTTGTTTTATTAGTTGATGGTGCTTTTGAGTTAAGTCCTAATCCGGTTTTATCTTTAAATAACCTTTGACTCCTCAACAATCTTTCAAGAGATTTTGAGCTTTCATCAAATTTAACTAATAATTTTTCTTTTCTCATTTGCATTTTAATCTCATATTTGTAATCTAGACATAATTTACATTCTAGATCAATTTCAACATTACTCTCAATTCTAGACATTTAATTTTCTAATAAGATTTCCTTTTCAAAGATATTCTTAAAAGATTTTGAAGACTCATTCTTGAAGATAGTTTTTAGGTCCATGTTGCATAAACGTTTAGACTCATTTTCTAGTTTAGAAAACTCTAGGATAAATTAATCAAAGCAAAAGTGTTTGGTTACAAAGTGTACCTTGCTTGATGTTTAACTAGTTAAGAATCACAAACTGGATGATTGACTTCATCTTCACCTTTACTTACACCTTGCTTGTTGTATCAATAAATTGACAATTAACTACTGGATCATTGTCTTCGTCAACATCCATTTCAATCCAAGATACGCAAGCAAGTTCATCAAAACACACGTACTCATCTTCACTTGTACCTTCATTTAAAACATTTAAACTAGTAGCACATGTATTAAATTCTACTAAGTGTCTATCAATTAGTTTTTCTAAAACTTCTAATTCATATGTAAGATCAAATTGATCATCTTTGACTTGACATATTCCTTGATGAAAGTTTATTATATTTTTCCAAATATCATAAGCCGTTTGACAAAACTACATTCTTTTATATTTGGTACTAAAGCTTTATAAATAATTGTTTTAGCTTTAGTATTTTTATCAAGTTTAAGATAGTTATCTTGGTTTTCAAAAACTTGTTTTTCTTTGGTTTGAAATCACCAAAAGAAATAATATGCCAAAGATCTTGATCAATTGATTTCACATAGTTTTCAAAATTACTTTTCCATTCAAGTAAGTTTTCTTTTTCAAATAGCGGTAGGTTTTGGATAGGTTGCCCTTCTTTGAGATTTTCAAAATCCATGGATCAATCCAAGTTTTAAAATACATTCTATTTTAAAGATCTTGAGTAACGTAGCTCCTGATGCCAATTGTGGAAAACGAGAAGGGGGGTTGAATAGTTTATCGCTTTTTACTAAAATATTTAACTTGAATATCTTTTACGTTTGCTTAAAATATAAACACAACGTTATATGTTTGATTCTTTGAAAAGCTTTTTATGCAAATAACAATTCTAACTTTACTAGTTTCATACATTGAAAAGCTTTGCTTGTGATGATCCTAACTTTGCTTGTTTAGTTATTTGAAAAGCTTTACTTTTGTTTGAAGATACAAACACATCTTTACTTGTTTAGTTCTTTGAAAAGTTTTATATGTAACTAGCAATTCTAACTCAAGAACAACATGTAATAAGCAAAGATAAAGAAAGAAACGATCAAACCACAACACGATTGTTTATCGTGGTTCGGCTACAAAGACTCTTTTTCCTTGCCCTACATCCACGCCCCAAGTTTCCAACTCGAGAGTTATAAGCACTAATCAACAAGCTCCTTTCACCGGCGGAGAAAACCTTTACAACGTTGCTTACACTTTTACCGACACTAAGCTAGATGTCGAGTTCTTTTACACGGGTACAACCACTCCCATCGTCGCTTACACGTTTACCGACACTAAGCTAGATGTCGAGTTCTTTACCAAGGGTACAACCACTCCCGTTAGTTCTTTTACAAGGGTACAACAACTCCCGACATACTACGTATTTTGACGCCTAAAATACTAACCACTTACTTCTATATACATGACACACATGAAGTATAAACTTCCAAAGCTTATACATGACCAAGCTACCAAGACTTGCAACTTTAGAGTTGAAGCTTGTAACTTCTTGTATGATCTTGTGAAGTTCCTTTCTACATAAGAGAATTACACAAGACAAATGTTACTGAGTAAGTTTAGAGAGTATGCGAAAATATGTCCTAAAAGGGTGACTCAAAACTAACAAATGGTTTGGTATTTATAGCAAACCATTCTGCAGGTCTGGCGGATACGGCGGACCCCTCAGGAGGGTTCCGCCCGTGTATCCCCAGGGTACCGCCAGGGCTGCAGTTGGTTTTTGCAATAAATCTCCCAAACCAAACAAGGTCACATCTCATTACTCCTTGCAAACCAAACAATGTCACATCACATAATAACAAGTCAAACACTAAACTTGCAAGCAACCACTTAGTAAGTCAAACACACTTCTTACCATAAATGTATATTGACAAAGCTTGCCCTAAATGTGATGTGACCTTACTATATTAAGAAATAAATGTGATGTGACAAGACTGTTAATACAAATATCGCCTAAAAACATTATTTATATTTTACGATTTTCGCTAAGTTTTGTTAACGACAAAATGTAAACTTTAGTTTCTAAGCAAAACATAATCTTACTTTTTAAGACATGCATAAACTAGACTTTTGCTACATTTTACATTTCATAAAACACAACACAAGTTTATTTCTTAAATTAAAAATTGTCACATCACATTTATGGCAAGTTTTGTCATTATGTATTTATAGAAAGAAATGTGTTTGACTAACTTTGTTGTTGCTTGCAAGCTTTGTATTTGACTTGTTTTTAAGTGATGTGACATTGTTTGGTTTCTAGGAGTTATGAGACAAGACCTTGTTTGGTTTGAAGAGTTATTGCAAAAACCTACTGCAGACCCGGCGGTACCCTGGGGGTACACGGGCGGAACCCATCTGAGGGTTCCGCCTGATCCGCCAAGCATGCAGAATGTTGTGCTATAAATACCAAGCCATAACTTGATTTTTGGCTAACCTCTTGAGATCATATTTTACACACACACTCATCTTTTCTTCTAACCTCTTAACATTGTAAATGTGAAGTTTCCTTTTGTAGCAAAATAGCTCACAAGGTCATTAAAAGTTACAAGTTTCCAACACAACGTTGCAAGACTTGTTAGCTTAGTATTGTGTGAACTCTTATTGTTTACACGTCATTTGTTTGTGTATATTCTGTAGTGAGTGGTTAGTATTTTAGTCCTCAAAATACAAAGAGTGTTGGGAGTTGTTGTACCCTAGTAAAAGAACTAACGGGAGTGGTTGTGCCCTTGTAAAAGAACTCGACATTTAGCTTTGTGTCGGTAAAAGTATAAGCGACGTGTAAGGTTTTCTCCGCCGGTGAAAGGAGCTTGTTGACTAGTGAAAGAAACTCTCGAGTTGGATACTCGGGGCGTGGACGTAGGGCAAGGAAAAAGAGTCCTTGTAGCCGAACCACGATAAATACTCGTGTTGTGGTTTGATCGTTTCTTTCATTTACTTGCATGTTATATATTGTGTTTGTGCATATATCTTTGATCAAACGTAAAGTTTCAAAGCTAACTTAACAAGTTAAAAAGATTTTAAACGGTAAACTATTCAACCCCCCTTCTAGTTTTCCACAATTGGCATCAAGAGCTACGTTACTCAAGCTTTTAAAATATATTGTTTTTAAAACTTGAAACGATCCATGGATTTTGAAAATTACAAAGAAGGGCAATCTATGCAAAGACCACCACTCTTTGAAGCAAATGGTTTTATATATTGGAAAAACCGTTTTGAAACCTACGTGAAATCTAAAGATATATATTTGTGGTATATAATTATTGATGGTGATAACGTAGTTACTAACATCAAAGATGATGATCAAAAGAAATTAATAGGTAAAAATAATGAAGCTAAAATGATGCTTTATAATGCTTTGCCTAAGAAAGAATATGAAAGAGTATTTTTGTGTAAAACCGCCAAAGATATTTGGCAATCTTTAATTGTCACTCATCAAGGAAACTCACAAGTTAAAGATAACAAAATTGATCTTCTTGTTCAACAATATGAACAATTTGTTATTTCCGAAGATGAGATTATTGATAATGCCTTTGCTAGGTTTAACACTATTATTACTTCACTTAAAGCACTTGATGAATCTTTTTGTAGTAAGAACTTTGTCAGGAAATTTCTTAGAGCACTCCATCCGAAGTGGAAAGCAAAAGTGACGGCAATTGAAGAATCCAAAGATCTTTCAAGCATGTCACTTGATGAGCTTATTGGAAACCTCAAAGTTCATGAAATGGTAATGGAAAAAGATTCAGAACTAGTTAGAGGCAAGAAAGAAAAAGTTAAGTCCATTTCCTTGAAAGCTAGAGTCCAATCAAGTGTTGATGAAGAATCTACTTCGGATAGTGATGATGAGGAATATGCTATGGCCGTGAGAGATTTCAAGAAGTTCTTTCGTAGGCGAGGAAAGTTTGTAAGGCAACCTAAAGATGACAAGAAAACCTTCCGGAAAGATCGAGATGATCGAAAAGGAAAAGTTGAAAGAAAATGTTATAGGTGTGGAGACACAAGTCATCTTGTAGGAGAATGTCCAAAACCACCCAAGAGCAAACCTCAACAAGCTTTTGTGGGTGGTGCTTGGAGTGACTATGAAGGAGATGATGATGAGCCAAAGAATAATGATATTGCTCTCATGGCTCACAACTCAAATGAGGTACTCTCCAACTCATCTTACTCCTCTATAGATGATGATACTTTACAAAATGAATATAACAAACTTTGTGAGTTAAGCTTAAAAATCATAAACAAAAATAAATTTTTGAAAACTAAAAAGGAGTTTTTAGAAAATGAAGTCTATGAGTTAAAAGAAAAAGCTAAGAGATTAGAAAAGGGTAAAGGTATTGACACCTCATGCAAATCATGTGAAGAACTTAAACTTGAAGTTAAGAAACTTAAAATTACTCAAAATGATCTAATCAAACAAACCACAAAGTTAAAAAAGTTCGATAAGAGCATTTCATGTGCGGATGAAATTATGAAACTTCAAAAGTCACCTTTTGATAAAACAGGTCTAGGTTTCAGGAAAGTAGAAATCATTAAGGGTCAAACGAAACAAGAAAAGAACGCACATGAAACAAACAAAATTGCTACTGCAGCCCGCGGACCAGACGGAACCCAAATTAGGGTTCCGCCCGTTGGCCCCGAGGGTTCCGCCAGGTCTGCTGCAGCAGTAACTCCATCCACAATGGATCGTTCAAAATTTGTTAAAGTTACATATAAAAATGGAACAAAACCTGCCTTTAGAACTGGAGTAGGACTTAGTAAAAATGAATTTAGAGCTAAAACTACTCAACCAAGACCTAAGACTCCAATTCCCAAACGCCCCTTTCCAAAGAGCAACTTCAAAGCTCGACCAAACTACCAACATATTTGGAACCAAAACACTCCTAGACATTACCAAACTCCAAACCACATGCCATGGAACCCTTATGCTCTATTTTCATACTTGGAACAAATTAATGGCATGCTTAACCAAAATGGACCCATGAGAAATTGGGGACCAAATGTTTGAGTATTTTTCATAAAATAGGTGTGCCTCAAAGTTTGTTTGGATCCAGATGAATGGATCAAAGATAGCGGTTGTTCAAGGCACATGACGGGTAATAAAAGCCTCTTCTCAACATATCACAAATGTGATGGAGGTAATGTTACGTTTGGTAGTAATGCTAAGAGCAAAATCATCGGAAAAGGTACAATCTCTCATGACTCCCTTTCTATAGATGATGTTGCTCATGTTGATAACTTAGGATTTAATCTTCTTAGTATTAGTCAACTTTGTCGTAATAAGTATAATGTCCTTTTTAGTGAAAACGGTAGTAAAATACTTAAAGATGGTATAACCGTAGCCAAAGGTGTCCTTAAGAACAACGTATACGTCAGGAAGTTGGATTCAACATCTAGAGACAAACTTTGTCTTACCTCATTAGATGAATCTTCAACTTTATGGCATAGACGTTTAGGACACGCTAACATGAGACTAATCCAAAACCTCTCTTCGAAAGACTTAGTTCGAAACCTACCTAAGTTGAAATATGACCAACACTTTTGTGATGCTTGCAAAGTCGGTAAACAAGTCCATGGTAGCCATAAGGCTTAAAACTTGGTTTCTACATCTAAGTGTCTAGAACTTTTACATATGGATTTATTTGGTCCATCCGCTATACAAAGTTATGGAGGCAACTTCTACACTTTGGTCATAGTTGATGATTACTCAAGATATACTTGGACAAAATTTTTGAAAAGTAAAAATGAAGCTTTTGATAAATTTGAGATTCTAAGTAAGAAAATTCAAAATCAAGTAGGGTCTAATATTGTGTCTATTAGAACGGATCACGGTCGTGAATTTGATAATGAATTTCAATTTGGTAAATTTTGTGATAATAATGGAATAACTCATAACTTTTTGGCTCCACGTACTCCTCAATCTAATGGTGTAGTAGAACGTAAAAACCGGACATTGCAAGAGATGAGTAGAACAATGCTTAATGAACAAAACATTCCACAAAAGTTTTGGTGTAATGCCATCGACACTTCAACGTACATTTTAAATCGAGTCCTAATTAGACCATTTTTGAATAAAACTCCTTATGAACTATATAAAGGTAAAAAACCTACATTAGGATACTTTAGAGTGTTTGGGAGTAAATGTTTCATTCTTAACACCAAGGATTATCTCACCAAATTTGACCCAAAGTCGTATGAAGGTGTATTTCTTGGATATTCACAAAATAGTAAAGCTTACATTGTTTTGAACAAAGAAACCTTAAGAGTCGAGGAATCGTTAAACGTAACATTTGACGAAAGTCCACCTCCCTCTAAGACATCACCTTTGGTAGATGATGACTTAGTTGAAAGCCAAGCAATTGAATGTCAAGAAATCTTAGGTAATGACAAGGAAGATGAACTATTAAACAAAGAACTTGTCAATGTCAAAGAATCTAAAAGTCATCCATTAGACGGTGTCATAGGCAACATTAACGAAAGAACACTTAGATCAAAAGTTCAAAATGAAAGCAGCTACTTTTGTTTCGTGTCAACCATTGAACCGAAAAACATTAATGAAGCCATTAAAGATGAATCTTGGGTAATTGCAATGCAAGAAGAATTAAACCAATTTGTTAGGAATGATGTATGGACATTAGTTCCTCAACCAAAGAGTCAAACAATAATTGGAACAAAATGGGTCTTTCGTAATAAAATGGATGAAAATGGAATTGTGTCTAGAAACAAAGCTAGGCTAGTAGCACAAGGATATAATCAACAAGAAGGCATTGATTACGATGAAACTTTTGCTCCGGTAGCTAGGCTCGAGTCAATTAGAATATTATTTGCTTATGCGTGTGCACATAATTTTAAACTCTTTCAAATGGACGTCAAAAGTGCATTTCTAAACGGAGTCATTAATGAAGAAGTGTATGTTGCTCAACCACCGGGCTTCATCGATTTTGAAAAACCTAATTATGTTTACAAACTTAAAAAGGCTCTTTACGGACTTAAGCAAGCACCAAAAGCATGGTATGATCGACTTAAAACATTCCTAGTTGACCATAAGTATACCATGGGCTTAGTTGATAATACTCTCTTCACTAAGAAGAAAGATTCACATATTATCATAGTCCAAATCTATGTTGATGACATTATATTCGGATCAACTTGTCAAGAATTATGTGTGGATTTCTCAAAAATCATGCATGACGAGTTTGAAATGAGTATGATGGGAGAACTCAACTTTTTCCTAGGACTTCAAATCAAACAACTAGAAGATGGTATCTTCTTTAACCAATCTAAATATATTAAGGATATGCTTAAGAAATTTGGACTAGAAGATTCGAAACCTATCAAAACTCCCATGTCCACGGAAACTAAACTTACCAAGGATGAGGAAAGTGAATCCGTAGATAGTACTAAATATAGAGGTATGATTGGTAGTCTACTTTACCTAACAGCTAGTAGACCCGACATTATGTTTAGTGTTTGTCTATGTGCTCGTTTTCAAGAAGATCCTAAAACTACCCATCTTGAAGCCGTTAAAAGGATATTTAGGTATATTAAGGGCACTACACATTTAGGTTTATGGTATCCCAAAGGAACGGGAATAGACACCATAGTGTATGCCGACTCGGATCATGCCGGTGACTATGTCGATAGAAAAAGCACAAGTGGTATTTGTACTTTTGTTGAACATTGTCTCACCTCATGGTTCTCTAAGAAGCAAACGGCTCTTGCTATCTCAACAACGGAAGCCGAGTACGTTTCGGCCGGAAAGGCATGTCAACAAGCTCTTTGGATGAAGCAAGCTCTTGTCGACTACGGAATTCAACTCAACGATATCACAATTCTTTGTGACAACAAAGGTGCCATTGATCTTAGCAAAAACCCGGTTCAACATGCTCGTACAAAACATATTGAAATCTGTCATCATTTCCTTCGTGACAACGTCCAAAAAGGAAATATTTCAATTGAGAAAGTTTCTTCCGAAGATAACATAGCCGACATTCTCACAAAACCTCTTAAACGTGAACCTTTTAATCTTCTTAGGCTAGGCTTAGGACTCATGGAACCTACATTGTAGTTTTGGACATTAGACAAAAATCACGAAAATCAAAACAAATCCAAAACCATTTTTCTCAGCAGGGTCGGCGGAACCCTCAACCATAACAGACGGAACCCACCTCAGGGTTCCGCCATGTCCGTCGACCTGTAGAATCACATTCTTTGTTTATATTAAACCAAACACCCATTACCTCATACCACCACTTCCATACTGCTACTATTCACTTTACCACTCATCCACACCTACGAATTCTTGGTCCTCCATTCATTTACATTGCTAATCAATCATCATTGTAAGTATTCTAAACATTATTACAATCCTGATCTGAGTCTAGGAATTCTATTTTTTGCACAAAAACAAAAACTTGGGGTTATGCATTAACTTGAAAAACTCATGCATTAGATAAGGTGTTTAATAAAACTAATCATGTTTCCCATAGTTAGGAATTGCATCTTTTATTAGTATAAACATGTTTGCTAAAACACCCCATGTCAAATTCTTCCAAAAATTTCTCACAAGTAGGACAAATATTTTTACGTCTCACATTGAGAATACAAAATCAAAACGTTATATTTAAAACATCACTTGCATAATGTCTCTTGAATGCTAAAGGGAATACATAACCAATATGTATTTTCGGGTACATTCAAACGAAGCTACATTGAACGGGTTATCTTTTGTTTTATAACAAAACTTGCATAAAACGATTTTGAAGCATCAAAATGAGTCAAGATAACCGCACCTCCACATTGTTTTCATATAAGCACACACTAGAAATTCCACATTATAATAGTGGTTTACGTAAACTAAAATGTGAAATTTTGTTGTTCTAGGAATCATCATGCCTCCTCTAACCCATTACGACCACAAGGACACCATTAAGTACCTACCAAAACACTACGAAACCAAAGGCCTTACCGCAAATCAAGTAAACGTTTTCAAAGCCCTAGAAAAACACTATGTCCATGAGGGTAGAACCATTGACCCATCTTTCCTAGAAGGCACAAACCTTTTCGCCAATTTTGCCACAATCAACTTTGAGTGTCTTTTGAATATCGACTAGCCTATTTGTCCTAGGTTCATTCTAGAGTTCTATGCATCCTCCGTCCTCTCCATGGATGACTATGGTCATATGTCTATCAACTTTAGGGTTAGCGGTCATCAATACTCCTTCACTCTTGAGGAGTTTGCTCAAATCCTAGGTGTCCCAAACCGTGGTACTTGCCTCTATTCCGACTTGCACTCCCTCTCAACTCTTGACAACTGTCACAACTCGTAATTTCCGGTCATTTTCCAAACCTCGACAATTTACTATTCACATATCACTATTCATCAGTTACTATTCATCGATCACTATTCATCGTTTTTGAGGTCCATTTGATATTCTGAGAAGCGTTTAAAAATTTTACTATTCACTTGACACTATTCATTTCCGGAAGAAATTTCACTATTCACGTGCATTACTCATTTCATCGTAAATTTAGTTTACGAGTGTTCAAATTCGCGTAACCGTATTGGTTCAAGTGTGAATTCATGCATTATCCTTTGGGACATCTCATACAGACTAGAAATAGTCTACGTATCATCATTATGTCACTTGCATACTATTCCACTCGTAGGATAATTAAATTTATACTTTTGGTACAATTAACGATTTACGTACGTTTATTTTGAATAAATGCTAATACGCGAACTATAAATGTGTCTAACATGTCCGACACTCCCGACTATGATCCTAATACATTTTTATACTCATTTCTATAATATAAAAACTATAATATTAATTTACCCGGTATTTTGGAAATTTAACTATTACGTATCGTACGTTTAACTTAATAACGACGGTTTTCACCAAAATTAAACGATAATCACCCTAACTCTCCGTACTTGTACCCGACTTATTTTTACAATCTTTATAACTTTATTATGACCCGAATAACTTCGACAAAATTTATTTCTAACAAACCCGGTATCCGATTAAACCTTAAACCTAAACCTAACCTAACTACACTTAACTACTAATACTAATTTTCCTAATTAATCACAAAACATATCCCCCATTTTCCTCCTTTAGGACCGGCCACCCCCCCCCCCCTAAGGTCTTCAAACTTTAATTTCACACCAACCAAATTTAATGTCACCAAACTTTTGTCTCCAAGTATATAAGAAACTTTTCATCCATTTTTTAGTTACAAAATCATTTTTACAAAGCAAGTAAACTTTTCTCTTCATTTTCTCTTGAGTGTGGATCGAACTAAGGTGTTCAAGGAGCAAGGAGTATAAATTTTACAAGATCTTGATATAAACTAGTTTGTATAATCATCCTTGTTAGAGTTTTGAAATAAAAACTCAAGGATTAGTAGGCTTTTTATCATCTAAACTCTCTAAACCATCAAGTAAGTAAACAAACTCATTTTTATGATTTTTACAAGTTATTATTATGTTCATATAATTTTCTTACAAGATCTTATACATGCATCATCTTGTACCACTCCATTTTTGTATATATTAACTTTGAAGCCCTAGAAATGGAAACATATGAAACTCTTGTTAGACCTAGTGGATTGATGATGTTTAAGGACCCATGACACCCTAAGAAGGTGTATGGTAGGGTTAGACTAGTTTTGTGGTGATTGAAAGTGGTTTGGATGAAATTTGAAACTAGGAAAATGATTTTGGAAAATATACATATACCTACTGTTACTATTTTGAAAACGTGGGAGACTCAGGAACTCAAGGTTAACTTTTGACCAAAGATTTAGAAAATACTCTCCGATACGAAACTATAGCCGAAAACGGGGATAAAAACGAGTTAATAACGAAGGAGATATGATTTTCCGAATATTAAGAACGAAAAATACTTTCAAATATAGGTTCTGTCCCAAATCGCCAATTTCAGAAAACTCAGGGGTTTCCGGGTAACATTGGGTTAGATATTCAGAAAGTACTTTCAAAAACGAAACCGTGGCCGCTTGAATCACTAAAATCCGAGTTAGGACGAAAAAGATATGCTATTTCCAATATTAACGACGAAAACTATTTCCTGAAAAATTACTTGCTGTTGAACAGTTTTCATGGACTGTTTCGAGGCCTAAAACTTAATCTAGCCGTCCCGACCTATCAAAAATATATTAGTATGCCATCCCACGATTCCGGGGATATAAAGAGCGTAGAAAACGAGCTTATAACGAAAAAGATACAAGCGTTTGGACTTAGACGATTTTTACAAATTTCCATCAGCTTTTCTATTATTATTTTGCCATAAAACTGTCTTTGCGAGACACCACTTTCTCGGCTGTTTTTCTTTATGATCGGATCGGTTTGAGTCCGAGCCGTAGTTTTATGAAATCAAGACCTTCCAGCAAGCTTTTCAAATCAATTGGCTGTTCGTCGAATAGACTTATAACGAATAAACTACGACCTCATCTATATACCCGATAAACTAGATATATTTTGACAGCTTTTACTATAATGAAATTTTCTAAGTGTTGAACATAATACTTTCAAGTAACAACAATAAGAGTCGATTTTCTCATCGATCGAGACCCGTATCGCCAAAGGTTAAATGACGCGACTTCTAGATATTGTTACAAGGTTTTCAAAAACGAGTATTTCCAAGTTACGAGTGGTATAGGCATCATGTGCATGTGCATTCATTTCATTATGTCATGATCTAAGGTAGATCGTTATTACTCATATTAGGTTGCGGTTAGAGATCGTGCCTAAATTCAGTGTATCCACTTTTGTCGTCGTAGCTATCGCTCCAGGTGAGTCATAGCCCCTACTATTTTAACTTGTTTTATAACGGTTTTGGGGGAGAATACATGCTCGTTTCCATCTAAATGTATACTGGATTTAACTGGTTTTTGCTACATGCTTAGTTAAACATTTACTTGCTCCATTTATGAATTTCTTACTCATTCGAATGTAGTGTATATTCAATTGCATCACACTTAATCTTTGTTACCTTTGGACCCAAGCCTTTTCCACTATTATGCACACTTAACCGAATGAACCGGCTTTCCCACTATCTACATACATGACCAAATGAACTAGTCACATAACCGAATGTACGGGTAATACGACCGAATGAATTGGTCACATACCGAATGAATTGGTCACATACCGAATGAATTGGTCACGTAACCAAATGTTTTGGTCAAACTACACTTATCATTGACTATTGGTCCACATATTACTTATGTTCACGTAGACTTTAATACTTTTGGCAGTGGGTTGTAAACATACAGGTTACAAGTCTCTTATGGCGGGACCTGTAACTGAGTGGATTTACAATGCCTTTGCTGGGCGATCATTTCTCTATAGGCATTATTTGTTAAACAAACTCTATGAACTCACCAACCTCGTGTTGACACTTTAGCATGTATTTTCAGGTTTTAAGCTATGGCACGCTACAGGAGGTTTTGGCAGGGCATGGCATGGTCATAGAAGACTCTGATTATTTATATGGGGACCGTTTTAAACTACTTTTAAGGGCCTACTTCCGCACTACTTTTAACAATGTAAATTCAACATTTTGATTTAACGATTTTATTCCAAATGATTAAAGAAGAAAACCATTTTTGTGCTTGTGTTGTGATATCAATTGAGTTACACCCCAGCTGCATGTATGCTTCCGCTGGAACCGATTTTGGGGGTGTGACAGATTGGTATCAGAGCTTTGGCTATAGCGAACTAAGTGTTTTTAAAACCTAGACTATAGCTACTTTTACGAAAACTTAACCCTATGACCGTCACGTGCCTGCCTGCCAAGATGATGCCTCACTTGTGGTTTGTTGCTGACTTAGGTGATGAGATTTGTGTCTCATTATCTGGTATATTATGTTCATTTATTCTAATTGATTTCTATCATTGTCTTTCATATAAGCATGTTCACGTATCATATATGTCACCGCGTTATGTTTTTCCTTGCATAGTTTCATCCTTTGACCTCGAGTTTGGTCACCTGCCTTAGTCTTTCTGAACGTCTTGGTATCTGTGAAGGACATAGTATTAGTATAACTGAGCTGAGTATTTCAAAATTCATGGAACCTCGGTGGAATATAGACTAGTCACCTATATTCAACCCGGGATAGTGGGACATAGGCTGACTACCTATATCCGACTCAGAAATGAATTTTGCAACACTGAGAATGGTTATAATAAAATTTTGTCCGGATTGAATTCTCTACTCAATTTTGAAATGTTTCATTCATGTGTGCGTACTTACTTTCATCACAATCTCATTATGTCGCAGCTGTCACAGTCATTTCCCTTCTCACCATTATTATCATCCTCTTCCCCATATATAAAAGGAATTAGCTTACACTCTATAGATTCCGATGTCACTCATCACTCATTACTCCCAATATTGATAAGTGGATATTATCAATGACCTCCCTAGGAAAGACATTCCATACCATCTATAAGGAGGATCCCTCGGTACAGTAAGACCATTCAAAACTTAGCAGAAATCCTAAGATATCACAAAACCACTTGAGCCACGTCAACTTGTCATACCGCAACATCAACCTTTCATTCTACGATAACCCACTCTCGAACATCTACTACTAGGAAACGTCTTAATTATGTCTCACCCTTCTTTTCTCGTTTTGAAGAGCTATGCCGCCAGGGAAAGCTAAAGCTACTCCAACTATGACACCTGCTGCTATTCGTAAATTGGTTAAGGATAGTATCGCTGAAGCTCTAGAGATCGAGAGAGCCGAGGTAGCTACAAGGGCTGCTGAAACCGCTTTACAGACAGGGACAGATGGACAATCCAATAATAGGCGTGAATGTACTTGGAAAAATTTTAAGATTAGTGATCCCATCAAGTTTAAGGGCACTGAAGGAGCGGTTGCTTTGATTCGCTGGTTCGAAAAGACTGAGAATGTGTTCCTCATGTGCAACTGTCCTGATGTCAGCAAGGTAAAATTCGCTACTGGCATGCTTTTGGATGAAGCTATGTCATGGTGGAACTCTTATGCTCAACCGATAGGTATGGAAAAGGCCTACAAGCTCACCTGGGAGCAATTCAAGAAATTGATGACTGATAAGTTTTGCCCTCGTACTGAGGTGCAGAAGTTGGAAACAGAGTTTTATAAGCTAGTGACAGTAGGTAATGATATCGAGGCATATATCCGAAGGTTTCAGGAGTTGGCTGTGCTATGTCCAACTATGGTTTCAGATAACGAAAAGCTGCTAGAAAATTTCATCGGTGGACTACCCTGCAACATCAGTGGGAACGTAATTGCTTCTAAATCAGACACGCTGGAGGAAGCTATCAGAATGTCTCAAAAGCTTATGGCTCAAGTGATGAAGCAAGAAACTACTGTCAACAACAACAACGAAAACAAGAGGAAAAGGGATGACAACCAAGGAGACGATCAAGTATGGCAGCCAAACAAACAACATGAAGTGGTTAGGGCCTACGTTGCGGAGCCAAGTGAAAAGAAAGGATATGCAGGTACTTTACCTAAGTGCAACAAGTGTCAGTTTCATCACAAAGGACCTTGCCCCACTCAATGTGGAAATTGCCAAAAGGTCGGACACAAAGCCAAGGATTGCAAGACTCCCACCCTCGTAATGCATCAGAAAGTCACGGTAACCTGCCATGAGTGTGGAGTAATTGGACACTTCAAGAGTGAATGCCCAGAGTTGAGGAACCAGAATGGAGGAAGAGTTCGTTGAAATGCGAAGCTCGTCAGGAAAACAACAACGATGTCAATGTTAAAAAGAGAACTCCTACCTTGTATATAAATAAAACCTAAACTCTCTAGTGTTGTACTTCTTTTGTGTTTAATTCTACGTTCTATCGTATAAGTTTCATGTACTATTAACGAATTCCGATCTAATGAATATTCTATCTTTTATCACCGCAAGCTCCTAGCGATTTCATTAAGATCTCTTTGGAACCACACCAACTATCATCGGCAAACCAATGGTCAGGATTAGAGAACGATTCAAGCATAGGGAGATATGCCCAAATTGGGTGTGATTGACTCTAGAAATGGTTGGACTAACCATTTTCCATAAATCAGATTCCTTTATAACCATAGTTACCACACGAGCTTAGAGACTACACCATTTGAAGCACTCTATGGTCGAAGTGCCAACATCCATTGACGGATCGAAATTTGGAAAAAGCCTAACTCACTAGTCCAATAAGCATTCATGAAATAACCAGGAATTTCTTACGAGTCAAGAATCAGTTACAAGTTCAATAAGTTGTAAACCCTTCGAACTTCAAGTTAATGGCATGATTATGTTGAAAGTTCTGCCTAGGAAAGGCATAATACCATTAAGAGAAATTTGGGAAGATAAACCCGGGATTCAGACAGTATGGGTTTAGTGGCCTACAGATTTGAACTCCTATTAGAGCTCAGTAGCTTACACGATAAATATCACCATCTTTTCACCAATACCATTCTAGAGACTTACACAAACTGAACTTCGGGACGAAGTTCCTGTTAGAAGGGAAGACTGTCACAACTCGTAATTTCCGGTCATTTTCCAAATCTCAACAATTTACTATTCACATATCACTATTCATCAGTTACTATTCATCGATCACTATTCATCGTTTTTGAGGTCCATTTGATATTCTGAGAAGCGTTTAAAAATTTTACTATTCACTTGACACTATTCATTTCCGGAAGAAATTTCACTATTCACGTGCATTACTCATTTCATCGTAAATTTAGTTTACGAGTGTTCAAATTCGCGTAACCGTATTGGTTCAAGTGTGAATTCATGCATTATTCTTTGGGACATCTCATACAGACTAGAAATAGTCTACGTATCATCATTGTGTCACTTGCATACTATTCCACTCGTAGGATAATTAAATTTATACTTTTGGTACAATTAACGATTTACGTACGTTTATTTTGAATAAACGCTAATACGCGAACTATAAATGTGTCTAACATGTCCGACACTCCCGACTATGATCCTAATACATTTTTATACTCATTTCTATAATATAAAAACTATAATATTAATTTACCCGGTATTTTGGAAATTTAACTATTACGTATCGTACGTTTAACTTAATAATGACGGTTTTCACCAAAATTAAACGATAATCACCCTAACTCTCCGTACTTGTACCCGACTTATTTTTACAATCTTTATAACTTTATTATGACCCGAATAACTTCGACAAAATTTATTTCTAACAAACCCGGTATCCGATTAAACCTTAAACCTAAACCTAACCTAACTACACTTAACTACTAATACTAATTTTCCTAATTAATCACAAAACATATCCCCCATTTTCCTCCTTTAGGACCGGCCACCCCCCCCCCCCCTTAAGGTCTTCAAACTTTAATTTCACACCAACCAAATTTAATGTCACCAAACTTTTGTCTCCAAGTATATAAGAAACTTTTCATCCATTTTTTAGTTACAAAATCATTTTTACAAAGCAAGTATTTCCTGAAAAATGAGTTAGATATTCAGAAAGTATTTCCTGAAAAATGAGTTAATAACGAAGGAGATATGATTTTCCGAATATTAAGAACGAAAAATACTTTCAAATATAGGTTCTGTCCCAAATCGCCAATTTCAGAAAACACAGGGGTTTCCGGGTAACATTGGGTTAGATATTCAGAAAGTACTTTCAAAAACGAAACCGTGGCCGCTTGAATCACTAAAATCCGAGTTACGACGAAAAAGATATGCTATTTCCAATATTAACGACGAAAACTATTTCCTGAAAAATTACTTGCTGTTGAACAGTTTTCATGGACTGTTTCGAGGCCTAAAACTGAATCTAGCCGTCCCGACCTATCAAAAATATATTAGTATGCCATCCCACGATTCCGGGGATATAAAGAGCGTAGAAAACGAGCTTATAACGAAAAAGATACAAGCGTTTGGACTTAGACGATTTTTACAAATTTCCATCAGCTTTTCTATTATTATTTTGCCATAAAACTGTCTTTGCGAGACACCACTTTCTCGGCTGTTTTTTTTTATGATCGGATCGGTTTGAGTCCGAGCCGTAGTTTTATGAAATCAAGACCTTCCAGCAAGCTTTTCAAATCAATTGGCCATTCGTCGAATAGACTTATAACGAATAAACTACGACCTCATCTATATACCCGATAAACTAGATATATTTTGACAGCTTTTACTATAATGAAATTTTCTAAGTGTTGAACATAATACTTTCAAGTAACAACAATAAGAGTCGATTTTCTCATCGATCGAGACCCGTATCGCCAAAGGTTAAATGACGCGACTTCTAGATATTGTTACAAGGTTTTCAAAAACGAGTATTTCCAAGTTACGAGTGGTATAGGCATCATGTGCATGTGCATTCATTTCATTATGTCATGATCTAAGGTAGATCGTTATTACTCATATTAGGTTGCGGTTAGAGATCGTGCCTAAATTCAGTGTATCCACTTTTGTCGTCGTAGCTATCGCTCCAGGTGAGTCATAGCCCCTACTATTTTAACTTGTTTTATAACGGTTTTGGGGGAGAATACATGCTCGTTTCCATCTAAATGTATACTGGATTTAACTGGTTTTTGCTACATGCTTAGTTAAACATTTACTTGCTCCATTTATGAATTTCTTACTCATTCGAATGTAGTGTATATTCAATTGCATCACACTTAATCTTTGTTACCTTTGGACCCAAGCCTTTTCCACTATTATGCACACTTAACCGAATGAACCGGCTTTCCCACTATGTACATACATGACCAAATGAACTGGTCACATAACCGAATGTACGGGTAATACGACCGAATGAATTGGTCACATACCGAATGAATTGGTCACATACCGAATGAATTGGTCACGTAACCAAATGTTTTGGTCAAACTACACTTATCATTGACTATTGGTCCACATATTACTTATGTTCACGTAGACTTTAATACTTTTGGCAGTGGGTTGTAAACACACAGGTTACAAGTCTCTTATGGCGGGACCTGTAACTGAGTGGATTTACAATGCCTTTGCTGGGCGATCATTTCTCTATAGGCATTATTTGTTAAACAAACTCTATGAACTCACCAACCTCGTGTTGACACTTTAGCATGTATTTTCAGGTTTTAAGCTATGGCACGCTACAGGAGGTTTTGGCAGGGCATGGCATGGTCATAGAAGACTCTGATTATTTATATGGGGACCGTTTTAAACTACTTTTAAGGGCCTACTTCCGCACTACTTTTAACGATGTAAATTCAACATTTTGATTTAACGATTTTATTCCAAATGATTAAAGAAGAAAACCATTTTTGTGCTTGTGTTGTGATATCAATTGAGTTACACCCCAGCTGCATGTATGCTTCCGCTGGAACCGATTTTGGGGGTGTGACAACAACCTCCAAGACCGTATCCACCCTTATGACTCACCCCTTGTCTCAAAAGATGTACTCCGTGACCACCTCTTTGTTAGGACCACCACCACTAGGAGAACCCGTTTGGGGAATGAGGTAGATAAGGACCCATATGGAAGGGAAATGAACGAACTTAAGCCCCAATTCAAGAAATGGGAGGAAGTCCTTAGAGCAAATGTCATTAGCACAATAGGGAACCGTGACCATATCAACCTTTGCCTTTGCTACATGCTCTACTCCTTGTCCGTTAGGCAACCTTTCAACCTTGCCTACTACATGGCCAAGAGAATGGCCGACATTCCCGTGCATGGCACAACGGCTATGCCGTATGGAATGCTCTTGACCCGTCTCTTTAGGTTCGTCTCACCCATTCCACCAACTTCAAATGGTCTTCGTCTTGACTACACTCTCATTCCACACACCTTTGTTCCACTTAGTGATAAGAGAGTTTACAAAGCCCAAGGAAAACGTCCACATCCTCCTACCTCATCTTCGTCTTCCTCAATGAGTGAAGATGACAATTTGCCAAACTCTAGGCTCCCTCCTCTCGAATACCTTTCTCAACTTCCGGATATTCCTAATGAGTCGGAGGAGTTCAAGCAAACAAAGGGGATGTTTAAGAATCTTGGAAGGTTCCTTGGAAAGCTCAAGAACAAGATCGACCGTCAATGAGTGCGGGTGTGTTAGGAGTGTTTGGCACAAGGTGCTATTGAAACAATTTGGTTGTTTAAACAATATTTGTGATGTATTTGTGTGTTAGTACAATGTTTGATACACTTTGGAACATGTTTTAACTAACAATGATGCAGGGAGACAACTTTTGGCAAGTTGTCAAATTTTCAAGTTTATGATATTTTCACTAAGTATAGTGAGATTCTCGACCTCAAGGTCAAAGTCCTATGAAATGCATGTTTACGTGTCCAATTTTTGCATTACCCAACCAGAAATGCCTTATCTCTTTGATTTTAGGAGTTTTCAAAAATTTTGAAAAACGTCTCGCGGGTCAAAAATGTGGACTGCCATTTTTTTCACCCTTGGCGGATCTGGCGGTACCCAAATTTGGGTTCCGCCAGTACAATTTCTGGGAATCCCAGATTTTGCCCAACGGACCAGGCGGCACCCTCAAATGGGTTCCGCCTGTGTATTCTGAGGGTGCCGCCAGCCTCCTGCAGAATTTTAGTTTTTATTTTCACAATTTCAACATCCAAACACCAAAATCCAATCCTTTTAGGTAGAAAACCATTACTTGCAATGTGTTTAGCAAAATAGGATACTCCTTCTTCTATAAACTTAACCAAAACCATTTCCCGCCAAAATTCAAATTTAACCATAACAACCTCAAGGACCCCTCAAACATTAAGGAAGGAACCCTTTTAAGGGATCCTTGAAATCCTTCAGATTTTTACTATCACAAATCCACCAAAACCACTAAGCATTTAGTGCAAAACTTGTCTTCTCACTTCACCATTTTCATTGGATTGACTCCCATGACATGACAACCCATAATTAGTTTTCCAAATCATTAGAAACCTCCATTTTTGTATGGACTAACATCAAATCCAAACACTCCTTTCCATAATTCATCAACACTATAAATTAAGCCATCCTCAACACCATCAAATCACACCTTCCTCAACACAACTTCTCAACCTTATAAACCATGACTAAGTCAACAAACACCTCTCAACCATCAAGACCCATCCGGAAAACCACCCGGATTAGTGTTAAACCACTATGGTCCAATCAACCCATCAACCTAACCTCCTCATCCTCGGATGAATTCACATCACCCATCAAAAATGAACACTTTTTGAACCTTGCATCTCCATCACCATCACCCAATCAACCAAATGAGCTCACTCCACCACCAACTAAATCACCTATTGACCCAACTCCACCAAGTGCTCCAACTCAACCATCCAAAACCTCATCACCATCACCATTACCCAAAATTGAGCCAATGGAACTCTTTGGGTCTCCTCCCACATCACCACACCCATTTGTCCAAGATCTTAATGATCTTCCACCAAGACCTACACAACCACCACTTTTTGCGAATCAATCACCAAGGTCAATTCTAGACCTTGATGAGGATCTTAACCTTAACCAACCATTACAACAAGTGTACCATCCACCCACACCATTGTTGTTTCACCCCATCTACCATGACATCCATGGTCCTCTATATGGAGAACCAAACTTTGAACACCATGATCACCCAAATCCACCACACCCTCAACCTCAAACCTTTGAGTCTTTATTTCCTTCTTATGAGGATATCCAAAACATGGTTGAAAACCATCTCCATCAAGCAATGGAATTTCAAACCACATTGCTTGACTCAATACCAAACCCATCATCCACCCAAGAACCACAAACCAACCAACCCTCAAACCATGAAACCAAAACCAACCCATTTCAACCCACTCATCCCCATGCTTGCTCAAATTGTGAGCAAATGGGTGAAACCATCAAAACATTGCTTAACCAATTCCAAAATGAAACCCTTTTTGCATTTCAACATGTCATTGAATGTTTGGATGCACTTTCCCAACCCAACATATCCTAGGCAACCTATGGAGGCCGTTTGCCCCAATCTAGGAATGTAGGATTTTTTTTTTTCTCTTGGTTAATTTTTTTTTAAGTAGAAGAATAGTTTTCATTTCTTGTCTTTTGACTTTTAAAAGTCAAAATTTTACTCGGAATGATATTTCTTTCTACTAACTTTTGTGCATTGTTGGTTGATCACTCTTTGGTTTGTCAATGTGGTTGCAATGTGTGTGGTAACTACATTCTTGACTATCTATATCACCAACTAACATTTTTTTTGTAGGGTCCAAAATCCATGTTTCCCATCTTGGCACTCCATTTAGGGGGAGTATCAACCAAGGGGGAGCATTAGCATTATTCCACTTCGCCACTCTACTTTTTGTTTCGACAAAAAGGGGGAGAAATATATTGAACTTTCAATACTTAATATGATTTTCATAAATTAAGTAAAACAAGGTTAATATAACTTTTTTTAAGTCTTGAAAACCAAGATTTTGCATGTTACTTAAAAACAAAGTTTATGTTTTGTCATCAACAAAAAGGGGGAGATTGTTAATACAAATATCGCCTAAAAACGTTATTTATATTTTACGATATTCGCTAAGTTTTGTTAACGACAAAATGTAAACTTTAGTTTCTAAGCAAAACATAATCTTACTTTTTAAGACTTGCATAAACTAGACTTTTGCTACATTTTACATTTCATAAAACACAACACAAGTTTATTTCTTAAATTAGAAATTGTCACATCACATTTATGGCAAGTTTTGTCATTATGTATTTATGGAAAGAAATGTGTTTGACTAACTTTGTTGTTGCTTGCAAGCTTTGTATTTGACTTGTTTTTAAGTGATGTGACATTGTTTGGTTGCTAGGAGTTATGAGACAAGACCTTGTTTGGTTTGAAGAGTTATTGCAAAAACCTACTGCAGACCCGGCGGTACCCTGGGGGTACACGGGCGGAACCCACCTGAGGGTTCCGCCTGATCCGCCAAGCATGTAGAATGTTGTGCTATAAATACCAATCCATAACTTGATTTTTGGCTAACCTCTTGAGATCATATTTTACACACACACTCATCTTTTCTTCTAACCTCTTAACATTGTAAATGTGAAGTTTCCTTTTGTAGCAAATAAGCTCACAAGGTCATCAAAAGTTACAAGTTTCCAACACAACGTTGCAAGACTTGTTAGCTTAGTACTGTGTGAACTCTTATTGTTTACACGTCATTTGTTTGTGTATATTCTGTAGTGAGTGGTTAGTATTTTAGTCCTCAAAATACAAAGAGTGTTGGGAGTTGTTGTACCCTAGTAAAAGAACTAACGGGAGTGGTTGTGCCCTTGTAAAAGAACTCGACATTTAGCTTTGTGTCGGTAAAAGTATAAGCGACGTGTAAGGTTTTCTCCGCCGGTGAAAGGAGCTTGTTGACTAGTGAAAGAAACTCTCGAGTTGGATACTTGGGGCGTGGACGTAGGGCAAGGAAAAAGAGTCCTTGTAGCCGAACCACGATAAATACTCGTGTTGTGGTTTGATCGTTTCTTTCATTTACTTGCATGTTATATATTGTGTTTGTGCATATATCTTTGATCAAACGTAAAGTTTCAAAGCTAACTTAACAAGTTAAAAAGATTTTAAACAGTAAACTATTCAACCCCCCTTCTAGTTTTCCACAAAGACACTTTCTAGTTTAAGAAATAAAAATAATGTTTTGTTTAAAAGGAAATTCAAACCTTAGTTAAACAAGACTTAAACACTTAAAGTGATGATTTACTTATAGCTAAACTTCATACTTTGTCATTAACAAAACTTAGCAAAGATCGTAAAATATAAATAACGTTTTTAGGCGATATTTGTATTAACAGTAGGATTTTGCATAAATCTGTGAGAAAAGTAGTTAGTATAGATTAAATGATGAGGCAAAAAATGATCCGTTTTTAGGGGGTCATTTAAGCCCGAATCCTACTTTATTTGATCAAATATTACCCTAAATCGTTCCTTTTGTGATTTTAGGTACTTGGAGAGTGAATTCTGGAAAAGAAGCCATTTTGGACGTTTTTGGAGCATAAAAGTGAAGAAAACGGCAAAGTATCAATTTTCCATGCTGGAAACACTAGGTGACGGCGTCAAGAGTTATACCCTGACGGCGTCAGACATCAAGAATAAAATACCGTAGTTGATGACGGCGTCAAAAGTCATCCTGACGGCGTCAAAAGGCCAAGAATAAAATACCGTGGTTGGTGACGGCGTCACACAGGCCGTCATAAGTAGATCAAGGCCGTTCGAGGAAGTATTTGGCGGCGAGGTGACGACGTCACATGGTTGTCTTGACGCCGTCAGCCCAGTTTTCCTATATATAGTTTTCTAGTTTTTACAAAAAAAGAGAGAAGTTTTGGTGAAACCCTAAAGACGAATTTGGTGCATCTTTTACAGGTTTTTCAAGGGTTCCAAACCCTTGATACCTTGCATTGTAATTGAGATAAGTATTCTTCTAATTCAATCAATATGTCTATGTGTTGGTTGTCTATATCTTGTTCTTGTCTCAATTCCATTATGCTAGGCTAGATCTCCTTTGTGTTTGCTTAGATCTAATGAAACCTAGATGTTGATTATGTGTTGATTACTTGTTTATTCTTGTCTTGGATGAATGATTTTATATGTTAGGCTTAAGAAAACTGGCAGATCTCCAAATGGTAACATGCTTGAACGTCTTAAGAAACATGAACCGAGGCGTACTAGGTCTTTATTGGTTGTATTTAATGCATGAGCCACTGTTTACAATCCCTATAGTTGTGATGGGTCATGGTGTAGGAGGAGATAAGAGCTCATAGAATTTGGGAGTTATGTATGCCACCCCATGAATGGTATTAAGGAATACGATCCGTCATCCATTCAATTATAACAAGTAATTAACGTGTAAAAGATATCTAGGGAATAGTGAAGTCTAAGTAAACACAATTTCTCCAATTACTGCTCACAACCTTTGTAATATTTAGTTTAATTTCATTTTCAGTATTTTATTTTGAATATATATTAGTTTTGGGTTAGTTGAATAGCAACTAATTCTGCCCACTCTTTCAAAACCCGAGATTTTACTTGCTTTCATAAAAACATAAAAAGACAAAAATAATCATCCCTCACCTTTAGAACTAGTAAATTAGGCTTTCTAATCCTAGCGACACTATTCCCAAGCTGAACGATCAATCCCCCGGTACTTGTCACTATACTATACTACAACGATCAGGTACACTGCCTGGTGGGGGTTGTAAGCTTCTCGAGATCCCTCGAGAGGTAAAGCCTGTTGCGATTCCCACGCATCAAGTTTTTGGCGCCGCAGCCTGGGGAATAGTTATTGTCTAGGTTAGGATTTCTTTTTATTAGGTCTACTTGCTAGATTCCTTTCTAGTAAGATTTTATTTTTATTTTTAGGTCTTCTTTAGTCTATCTTATTTCTTCGTGCCTTTGTTCGTAACTCTTTACCATCCGACATCATGGAAGGTGGTAACATCTTTGAACCCGTCATCCCACCACAACAAAACCCACCATTAGAACCCCTTAGGACCCGAACCTTAGGAGAGTACTCCCGACCTAGCCACCAAGGCTACCGAAACACCATTGAGCTCACAGGAGCCAATGTGACCCCCTTGCGATCCGACACCATCCGGTTGGTGCAAAGCGGATGTGCATTCCATGGACTTCGTTCCGAAGATCCAAACCAACATCTTAAGGACTTTCTCAAAATCGTAGATTCCATAGACCTAGGTGTTGAAACTAGAGAGACTACCCGTTTACGCCTATTCCAATTCTCTCTACGGGATCAAGCTAGTCAATGGCTTGAGCGTTTACCCGCGGGATCCATCACCACATGGGATGATCTCACCACTCATTTCCTTGCTCAATTTTTCCCACCGGGGAGAACTACTAAGCTTAGGAATGACATCTTGATGTTTCAACAACGTCAAAATGAATCTCTTTATGAAGCATGGACTCGTTTCAAGGACTTACTCCAAAAAGTCCCTCATCATGGCATAGATCTTTGGCTCCAAGTCCAAATTTTTTATGACCATATCGACATCTCCACGAGGCGAACCATTGACCAATCGGCCGGTGGTAAGCTACGTGATCTTAGTGCGGAACAATCATGGGAACTCATAGAAGATCTTGCTCTCTATGACAACGAAAGTTGGAACGATCCCCGTGATTTGAACAAAACGGTCAAGGCAATATCTTTGCCTTCGAACAATTCTAGCACTCCCGACCGTAGGATCATGGAACTTGAGGACCAAGTTAAGTTTCTCATGAAATCTTACGAAGCTCCGAAGCATTCAAGCCAAGTGAACAAAATCACTTCTTCATGCGAATTATGTAGTGGTCCCCATGACACTCGTGATTGTGTGGAACTCCCCGGAACAGCTTTTGCGGATTACGCATCCACGCGTACCGACGAAGCGGGAGATAAGTGGTACACTTTCAAGCCCGAGCCAAACACTTACGGTGATTCATACAACCCCTCATGGAAAAATCACCCAAACCTTAGGTGGAAACAAAATCAACCCAATGCATCCAACCCACCTAATCGTTACCAACCAAACGGTCCACCATCCAACCGTACTTTCAACAACAATCCTTCTAACAACTATGGTAGTACCAACAATCTTGAAGGATTGATGTCAAAGTTCATGGCATCTCAAGAAGCTCGCATATCTAAGTTTGAAGCCGATTTCAAACAAAAGCAAAGCGAGATGACCACTAGAATTGATGCATTGTTGAAAGTTCTCAATGACCGAGAAATGGGAGCACTCCCAAGCGACACAATCAAGAATCCGAAACTAAACGTTAATGCCATATCTTCAGTTTCGTCACCCACTTCGTGTCCACAATACTACTCGGTTAAATCAACGAGCACGTGTTTCAAACAAAACCAAGTTCCCCAAAAGGACCAATCAAATAAAACACCCACTATAGAGCCGGTCAAAAGCATAGTTGAAACACCTCTTACGCAAGACCTTGACGATGAATTCAAAGAACTTCACCTTGAACGCCCCGTCATTGATGTCTTAGCGCGTGCTCCTTACTATAGTGCCCTCCTAGAAAAATATGAGAAGTATAAGCTAGGTAAAAATGGGACCGCCTTCGTTCAAAACAAGTTGCCTAAAAAGCTTGATGATCCGGGTATATTTGTTTTGCCTTGTAAGATAGGAAGATCCGAAGCTTTCGACACACTAGCCGATTTAGGGTCAAGCCTCAACTTAATTCCCTTATCCTTATTCACCGCTCTTAAGCTGGGAAAGTTAGAGGAAACGGAGGTATTGATAGGGCTAGCGGATGGGAGTATTGCCCACCCGGTTGGAATGATTAAGGATGTAGTTGTTCACGTAGGAAGGTTAACTATATTAGCGGATTTTCACGTCCTAGACATGGTTAGTGACACTACATGCCCATTATTGGTAGGAAGAGGATTTTTAGCAACCGCTAGTGCCATGATAGATTGCAAGGAATCCAAGATAGCGGTAGGAGAAGGCGATACTTGGTCGGTGTATGATGTTAAGAAGCATAGTTATGATTGTCATGATGAACCAACACCGCATTGGGTAGAGATGAATAGGAGACCATCTAGATATGGACCTTGGATAGAAAGGAACTTTATAGGACCTCAATGCCCATTCTATCTAGAAAAAGACTTTGTTGAAAAGACACATTCGGTAGAACAACTCATAGCTAGAGATGAAGAGCTAGATCCCATTGAGGACCCCTTAGTCTTTAGGAAGATGACTGAGTTATTAAGCGTGATGCCCATTAACATAGAAAGGAATAAATGGAAAAGAGAGGGGGATAAGTGTAAATGGAGGTGGGACAAGCCACCTAAAGAAGGTGACGGGTCATGGCATATTAGAATGACCTTGTATGATCCGGATGGAGAGAAGTTTGAAAGGTCATACCATACTAAGGAAACCGATAGGAAGTTGAAACCTAAGTTCGATCCCAAAGATGTCCTTAACGAGGAACTCACCCGAATCACGTAGTAACCCATGACTTTGAGTCTAGCTACAAGACTCGTAAATAAAGAAAAGCGCTTCTTGGGAGGCAACCCATGTTTTGTGTGATTTTATTTGTTTGATTGTTATTTGCTTCCGTATGCATGCTTTGTTTTTATTGTTGGTTGATCATGTTTCTAAACTAAAATGTGGAAATACTTTACTATGTTGTTTGGCCTAGTCTTAACTTCAACCTAAAAGTATTTTTGCAAAAGATAAGTGTAAGGGGAAACCCCAAATATGTTTTCAAGAAACAAACCGATCATGATTCTCCACAATATTAAATGAACATGTATATTCGTATTTGTTAGAGTCAAATGCTTGTATTGAGTCATAATGAAGTTTTGCAGGATTTTCCAGGAAGTAGGACGAAGTTTTTCCAGAAACTTAACATAAGAATTTCTGCAGGTCCATTCTGACGGCGTCAGAGTTTTACTCTTGACGGCGTCAGGAGTTAAAAATCTGGAAATTTTACCGGTTTTGTTTTTCTAACGGAGTCTTATGGTTTTTGTGAATTATTAAGTTTTATAATCTCCAGGAAATCTGCAAACTTCATTCCACAAGCATTATATCTTACTTTGTTTTCTAGGATTTAGTAACTTATATAGGATGCCGCCGATTTTACGCGAGGTTGTCTTGTCTATTTTGTCAGGATTTACAGGTTATGTTTGACAAGGAGATGATTTATATTCTGGAAGGGAAGCTTTGATTGTTCGTTTTCTTGGAAGAAGATTTAACCTGGCCACCTATAATCCATACCGAGCGAATCAGGGGAGTATTTGATTTCATTCTCTTTACTTTCTCACTTTTACATTCTTTACTTGAACATTGGGGACAATGTTCATCTTAAGTGTAAGGGGAGGGTAAAAAGATGATACCTTACATATGCACTTTCGCTTGAGTTTGTTTTGTTTAATGGTAGATGTGTAATAAAACTACGAGAAATACTTGTTAGTGCAATTTTAGCGCCAAATTTAAAATTTTTTACAACATTTAGGAGTGAAACTTTAGCCATAGCAAGCGTCTCATGGATAGGAGATTGTATGACTAGCACATAACCGTATATTCAGAAAAATTTTCCACCCAAAAATGTGAGGTTCGCCTTTAGATTTGATAGGAAAAGCATTTACTATTAGTGCTTATGAGTGTACCGGTAGCATTTAGATTCTAGAACTTGCGTTAGTGATGCATCCCGAGACCGCTAGTGAGACTACATTCGTGTGGTAGGATTTACTACATGATAAGAGGCATTAGGATCACCCTTGTGTTAAACCCGTATTATAATTACTTGACCATTTATGTCATATTACTTGGCTAGTTAAGTCAACTAATTTTTCCCACACCCTTAGCGTTGTACTCATTTTTAGTACACGATACCCCTAGTACACCCCTCCGAGCCTATCTTTTCGTTTCTAACTTTAAGCATCTTACTTAAAGGAAGAATTTGTTACACCCCACTTAAATGTACAACCAAATCGTCTTAGCCTTCCGTGTATGCGCTCATTTTTAGTGCATTATTGTTATTTGTTAAACCCTAAGTTAACTTTCTAATTGATTACATGGTTGCTAAGTCGAGTCATATCCTTGTACATATTGTTTTGGGACGATTGGGACTCATGGGTAAGTACTTATTTTATAGAGTAATAGGGAAGAACATCATTTATTACCCCCATATGTACGTTAATCTTAAAAGTGCTCCAAGTGTTTTAATTTTCTTAATTCGAGTCATTAGATTAGTTAATTGTAAAGTATGTAAAGATTCAAGTGTAAGGGGAATTCTCATCCCCTATGATGTATTATTTTGGATGGTAGTGTAACAGTGTATGCCAAAAAAAAAAAAAAAAAAAAAAAAAAAAAAAAAAAAAAAAAAACGAAAAAACAAGAAAAAGAAAAAAGAAATAGAAAAAAGAAAAAGAGAAAAAACATACGGACTACCATCCCATTTCATTCTGTGTTTATTTTATGTTTTTGTTATTTTTCATTTATTAGCTTAAGTCGAGTCTAGTCTTGGCTTAGCAACGCCATATTGTACATGTAATTAACCAAGATTGTTAACTCGCCACCAGTAAAACTTCCTTTATCCAACAAAACCGTGTAATTCATATCCCTATACCTAACGTTACAACCCTTTAAAAGACCTCTTTGATAGTTTATCCTAGGTGCTTACGCCATGTGGTGGAGGTTTGATCCTTTCCCAAGCCTATGGTAATCTATTTTGCTATGACAGGTAGTGAGAGATATCTTCCATTTCCATAATGTTATATTACTTTATTACACCCGAGAGATGTGAGTATCTAAACACTATTTGTGAGGTGCTTGTGTATGATCTCCGTGCTTGTCTATTGGTCTTTAGTGGAACGATTATTTGTTGTAATTACTTTTATATTAGTGTTAAATGACCCCTAACTTGTCTTTTGAGTAGAATAAAAGCGCATTTGCTTGAGGACAAGCAAATCTCAAGTGTAAGGGTATATGATGAGGCGAAAAATGATCCATTTTTAGGGGGTCATTTAAGCCCGAATTCGACTATATTTGATCAAATATTTCCCTAAATCGTTCCTTTTGTGATTTTAGGTACTTGGAGAGTGAATTCTGGAAAAGAAGCCATTTTGGACGTTTTTGGAGCATAAAAGTGAAGAAAACGGCAAAGTATCAATTTTCCATGCTGGAAACACTAGGTGACGGCGTCAAGAGTTATACCCTGACGGCGTCAGACATCAAGAATAAAATACCGTAGTTGATGACAGCGTCAAAAGTCATCCTGACGGCGTCAAAAGGCCAAGAATAAAATACCGTGGTTGGTGACGGCGTCACACAGGCCGTCATAAGTAGATCAAGGCCTTCCGAGGAAGTATTTGGCGGCGAGGTGACGGCGTCACATGGTTGTCTTGACGCCGTCAGCCCAGTTTTCCTATATATAGTTTTCTAGTTTTTACATAAAAAGAGAGAAGTTTTGGTGAAACCCTAAAGACGAATTTGGTGCATCTTTTACAGGTTTTTCAAGGGTTCCAAACCCTTGATACCTTGCATTGTAATTGAGATAAGTATTTTTCTAATTCAATCAATATGTCTATGTGTTGGTTGTCTATATCTTGTTCTTGTCTCAATTCCATTATGCTAGGCTAGATCTCCTTTGTGTTTGCTTAGATCTAATGAAACCTAGATGTTGATTATGTGTTGATTACTTGTTTATTCTTGTCTTGGATGAATGATTTTATATGTTAGGCTTAAGAAAACTGGCAGATCTCCAAATGGTAACATGCTTGAACGTCTTAAGAAACATGAACCGAGGCGTACTAGGTCTTTATTGGTTGTATTTAATGCATGAGCCACTATTTACAATCCCTATAGTTGTGATGGGTCATGGTGTAGGAGGAGATAAGAGCTCATAGAATTGGGGAGTTATGTATGCCACCCCATGAATGGTATTAAGGAATACGATCCGTCATCCATACAATTATAACAAGTAATTAACGTGTAAAAGATATCTAGAGAGTAGTGAAGTCTAAGTAAACACAATTTCTCCAATTACTGCTCACAACCTTTGTAATATTTAGTTTAATTTCATTTTCAGTATTTTATTTTGAATATATATTAGTTTTAGGTTAGTTGAATAGCAACTAATTCCGCCCACTCTTTCAAAACCCGAGATTTTACTTGCTTTCATAAAAACATAAAAAGACAAAAATAATCATCCCTCACCTTTAGAACTAGTAAATTAGGCTTTCTAATCCTAGCGACACTATTCCCAAGCTGAACGATCAATCCCCCGGTACTTGTCACTATACTATACTACAACGATCAGGTACACTGCCTGGTGGGGGTTGTAAGCTTCTCGAGATCCCTCGAGAGGTAAAGCCTGTTGCGATTCCCACGCATCATTAAACTAGTTTAACTATAGCTTTTTCAACATTTTAGGATTAGAATTAAGCAATTGAATTTGGATTTGGTCATATTGGAATTGCACAATAACAAGTCAACTATTACAGCTTAAGTTGTCTCAATAGCAGCTGAACTAGGCTTCAATTAGATTAGCAATTAATTGTTTCTTATGGGGCTTCTAGGATTTATAGGCTCTCAGCAGTACTAGCTTGCTTTTGCCCCATTAATAATCTATTTTTGAGCTTATTAGATCAGCTTAATTGAGCCTGCAAGTTAAGTTATTGAAACCTAAAAGCTGTTTCATTCTAGAACCTGGATTTGTGCGTATTTGACTTGTATTCTGGTAACTTTGCATCATTCGAGTTTATTTGAGTATATTCAAGTGTTTTACACTGTCCTTGATCATCTGGCTTGTTCTTATTTGCAACCGCTTATTAAGTAGCTTATTAGAAATTGCTTTTTGATCCAAATTTGTGATTCTATGAAACTTTTAATCTTATTTGAGTTTGTATAAGTTTTTCTCAGTATTAGAAACCTTCTGAGTGAGTTTCATAAAGTTTGGGTGCAAGTGCTTATTAATAAGCACTTGTAATAAGTTGTTCTAAGCTCATAGGCACTTTTTCCAGCTTATTTTTCACTTTTCTTATTTTTCTTAGATTTCAATTAATATTTTAGAATTTTCCTAAAAATTTCTTATTTTTTTGAGTTAGTTTGCTATTTTTTTGATTTTATTTTAGGTTTTAATCATTTTTAATCCTTTTTAAATATAAAAATCAATAAAAAATCTAGAAAAAGCTTAAAAAATACAAAAATATTTTCGAAAATCCTTTTTAGTCATTTTAAATTTTTTAAAAATTTATTTTGTATTTTTCCAAATTACTTTTACATTCTCTTTTATTTTTAATTCTATTTAATAATTCAAAAATAGAAAATAAATCATAGAAAGTAAATAAAAAGTCAAAAAAATATTTTCTTTTTCTCAAATTTATTTTTAGTTGTTTAAGATTTTTAAAAATTTATTTTACATTTTTAGGATCCTTTTTCATTAAATCACACTTTTTAAATTCATACGTTACATTTTAAATTCGCGTTTGATAATTGTTTTACAATTTGGATTAGTTGTGCTTTATTAACTTGTACATTTAGCATTGTAGTTTGTTTCTCATCATTCTTTTAGATTTAAAATCATAAAATTCCACTTTTTCACTTTTCACGACACGATTTCACGAATCGATTATCACGATTCCATTCAACCTTCACACGGGAAACGAACACGGGATTTGTATCTCTTGCAAATCTTTTGGAGAATATTATAAATATATATAAATGATTTTTCACTTTTCACGACACGATTTCACGAATCGATTATCACGATTCCATTCAACCTTCACACGGGAAACGAACTCGGGATTTGTATCTCTTGCAAATCTTTTGGAGAATATTATAAATATATATAAATGATTTTTGACACAAATCAATTTTTGGCGCCGCTGCCGAGGAAGGTTTGAAGTGAATTTTGGTTTTCGTTTTTTAAAATCGTGTTTTGAAAAACCTTCCTCAAAATTGTGAATATTTTCTTATAAAAATATAAAAAATCAAAAAATCAAAAACACTTTTCCTAAAGTGTTTTCAAAAATACAAAAATAAAATAACATCCTCACTCTTGAGAGAGTGTTGTAAACCATTCCCGAATAAACAACAAAAGAAACCGTGAAATTAAACGTTATCGGATTACTCTATTACTACAACCAAATAAACGGGGAATATGGAGGTCTTGACATTAAATTGCAAACCGAAGAGAGATCCATTCTACTCTCCTGCTCCATTGCACGTACTTTTAGGAGAAACGGTTACGGATAATGAAACGGTTACGGATAATGTAATGGTTACAAAAAGAAAATATTTTTCTTTTCTAATTTTCATTTTCATTTTTATTTTCTTTTTGGTGTATGATCACCCGCTCATCTTCTCAAAATCTCATTTCTCCACTTTCTAATCCCGAAAGGGTAATTTGTCACACACACCGTGTTTATTTCCCAACTGTTGAGGAAATGGACAAAAATAATCAACACCCTCCGGTGGGTGATAATCACCAACACATGCCAGCTCCCGATCTCCAAACGATGGAGAAGCTTTGCCAACCGACAATGCACGGAAGAGGTGGCCCGATTGCCCCTCTTAATATTGAGGCTACGGATTTTGGACTCAAGCATCATATGATCCAACAAGTCTAAAATTCATGTCAATTTCACGGTTTACCGGGTCAAAATGCTAACAAGCATCTTGACAAATTTTTGACCGTCACCCAAAGCATGAAACAAAATGGGGTCTCCGATGACGCCCTTCGTCTTTCTCTCTTCCCCTATTCTCTGACGCATCATGCTACCGCTTGGTTTGATCGTTTTTCCAAGAACTCGATTCATACTTTTGAATAGATAGTCTCGAAGTTCTTGGCAAAATATTTTCCACCATCGATGGTGACAAAGCTAAGAAACAATATTAGCAATTTCCAGCAACTTCCCGATGAGTCTTTATTCGAGGCTTGGGAACGTTATAAGCTTGCTATTGATCGGTGTCCAAATCATAATATGCTTCTTGTTACGATAATCGATACGTTTTACAATGGTTTGACCCTCCGACATCGTGACACGATCAATGCAGCAGCCGGTGGTACTTTTATGAAACGACGTCCTGAAGATTGTTACGAACTAATTGAGAATATGACAGCCCTTTACAATTATTGGGATTCCTCAGCCAAGAGGAATGAGCCAACAAGATCGACCACGGCTCATAAATCTTCTTCTTATAATTCTGAGCTGGCCATTACTAAGAAACTCGATGATTTGTCTACGGCTATGTTACGAATGCATCAAACGACTCAGAATCAAGTCAAGAACCATCAAGTCAATATGGTTAACCATAGTTGTGAGACTTGTGGTGGTCCTCATTCGTATCTTGAGTGCCTAGCCTCCAGTGGCTTCACTCACGAGAATGTGTATGTTACTACGGGAACCTAAAACATGGGTGGTGATGGTTACCAACCACAAGGTGACCGTAATCTTCTTAGCTACCGTTCCACCAATTATCTTGGACCACCCAGTTTCAATCAACCGAACCAAGTGAATCAAGTGAATCATAATGCGCAAAACCGGAACCATCAATTCAATCAAAATCAAAATCAAAACCGGGTGAACAATGGTTTTCATAATCAAAATCAAGGTTTTCATCAAAATCAAAATAGGGGGAATTACAATCAAGGCCCGAATCAAGGGAATGCGTTTCAAAACCATGGGAACTATAATCATGGGAATTTTCAAAATGTAAATCATGGAAATCAAAATCAAGGCTTTAATCAAAACAACCGAGGACAAAGTTTTCAAAATCAAAATCAAGTTGTGAATCAAAATCAGTCGTCCTCGGAAGAGTTAATCAAGCAATTCATGAAAAGTCAAGAGGAAATGAATAAAATGATGATTAACCAAATGAACGAATTGAATAAGCGTTTAAATGATCGACCCTCGGGCTCGGGAACTCTTCCAAGCAACATGATCGCTAACCCGAGGGGCGATGTTAAAGCAATCACAACTCGAAGTGGTGTTTCATACAAGGGACCAACGGCTCCGACTACCTCCTCGTCTCTTCCTCCTAAGGTAGTCGACTATGAAACCGAGGCTACAAAGGATACGGAAATTCCTATTAATAATGGAAGGACCGAAGACATCCAACCTCTGGTTGTCCAAACGTCAAAAGGAAATGAAAAAGTTGTTTACGAAGCTGAGAAAGAAATCCCCATCAAGACCAAATTGCCTTATCCGTTACGATTAAACGATCAAAAGCACCATGAGAAAGTTAATAATCAGATGGAAAATTTTTATCAGATCTTTCAAGAATTGCATTTTGATATTAGCCTCGCGGATGCTTTATTTTTTATGCCAAAATTTGCATCTATGATAAAAAAAATCTTTTGAATAACAAAGAAAAATTGTTTGAGATAGCTAGAACCCCATTGAGTGAGAACTACTCAGCGGTTCTCCTAAAAACGCTTCCCGAAAAGCTTGGACATCCTGGCAAGTTTCTTATTCCGTGCAATTTTCCGGGGATGGTTCAGTGCTTCGCCTTGGCCGATCTTGGTGCTAGCAATAACCTCATGCCATTATCGATTTGGAAAAAGTTATCTCTTTCCGATTTGACTCCGACTTGTATGAACCTCGAGCTTGCTGACCGTACTACTTCCCGACCAATGGGAATAGCCGAGGATATTTTCGTCAATGTGGGAAAATTCAATTTCCCTGCCGATTTTGTGGTTGTCAATTTTGATGCCAATCCACGGGTTCCTCTCATTCTCGGGAGAGGATTCCTAAGGACTGGTGGTGATTTGATTGATGTTTACGACGAGGAGATTACCTTACGTGTCAGAAGTGAAGCTGTTACGTTCAATCTTGACCAAACCGTGAGATACTGGTCCAATTATAATCATATCTCTGTTAACCGAATCGATGTAATTAATGCTGCTACGGAGGAGTATTCTCAAGAGCTTCTCAGTTTCAAAAATAATGCTTCGAGTGGCAATCCCACTCCTTCTTCAGAACCAATCGTCTCTGACTCTTCTCCTTCCCTCACTTCGTTTGAGGGAAGTGACTTTCTCTTGGAAGATGTCGATGAATTTCTTGCTGTTGAAACACCCTCTTCATCGAAAGTTGATGATTTATATTGTGATCCGGAGGGGGACATTCTTTTACTTGAACAACTTTTAAATGAAGACCTGACCCCTTCTTCCCCTCCGATGGACCTTAAAATGGGAGACATAAAAGAAGTAAAGCCGTCTATTGAGAATCCTACGGAGCTCAAGCTCAAGGATTTACCTCCTCATCTCGAATACGCTTACCTGGAAGAGACTAATAAATTGCCCATTATCATTTCGAAAGACCTTAAAGATGAGGAGAAGACCCGTCTTTTAGATGTGCTTAAGAAGCATAAGCGTGCCATCGCTTGGAAAATCTCCGACATTAAGCACATTGACCCTTGATTCTGCACGCATAAGATTCTGCTTGAAGATAACCATAAGGCATCCGTCCAACAACAACGACGGGTTAATCCACAAATCCATGAAGTGATTGTTATGACCAAGAAACACGTTCTGGAGGACGAGGTTGATCAAAGTATGCCATTATTCTAGAGAGAGAAAGTAGAGAGAAGGTGAGATGAAACAAAGATATTTTCTTATGATAAATTATGTTGCAAACCCACACCCCTCAAGTGAAGCCTTGAGGGGTATTTATAGGCCTTACAAAAGACAACTTTTACAATATTACATTAGTAGTCCCTGCACTTAATGCATTCTAGTTGTCAACTCCAATTCACGTAAATATCGCTCAGCTTTAATTCTAACAATCTCCCTCCAGCTGGAGATATACGTGAATTGGTTACAATGATTCCTAACAAGTAAAATAAACAATCAAAGTAAGCGCAGCAATGCTGAGGAAGACTTCATAGCTCTTTTCTTCATAAATATCCCCAGCAATCTTTCTTTACTTGTAGACGAATCACTTGCTTAATCTAATTGGGTTATTACTTCCTCCCAATTAGTAAGCCATTTTCTTTTACATGCTCCCTCCCAAATAGACAACCCGTTTGATATAACCTTGATGCTTGTTGAAGAAGTATCTTTGAATTCTGCCCAGATAATCTTCAGTCTCATGCACAGCGAAAAATGAATCTTAGACTGATAATATGTAACTTCTTCACAGGTTTGTTTGGGGAGCATCATATTGTCATCTTCAACTCACTTAGAATGCTTCAAGTTCCTCAATAAAAGCCCCGATGTACACATTTCGCCCTCCTGGATGATGACGATCTATCGGAATCATCATAAATATGTGTACATAAACATATCAACTTGAAGCAACATAAATGAGTGAAATGGCAATAACTATTCTCTCTACAATTCATCTCATATCAACCTCTCTTCCATTGGCTAATAGTAAGTGACCACGTGTGGAGACAACCCGATATGACAAACTTGAGTGTGAAGTAAAATTCCCCAGACTTGTGACTTATGCTTGTACTATCCTGATTAAGAACCTATATGAGCACAACAACGTAACTCCTTACAATATAGGTAGTGGCATATACCCAACCATCCATCCTTTATTGTATATCCGTCTCTTGAACATCCGCAACCATTTGTGACACTGAGCACTACAACGTAACTCCTTAAAGTGATAGCAATTGTGAGCATTAAGAACCAACTTATGTGTTTATAGATCTCACACATTAACTAGATGTCCAAGTCTTAATCACTATCCCATGAATGTTCAAACAAGGATCTTCAAAAGTCTTCATCCAACCAACCCCTAGACCTTGAGATACTAAGTACGCGCACCCGTGAAACGTCACTTCAAACTCAAATAAGTAATAAACAAATTATCCCCGTAGTCACCTTTTGATAACATTCAAAAATTTAGCCATTGATCTTTGGTGAATCTTGATCAGGATCGTTTAAGCAATTCATGGTGTGTTTTTGGTGTTTGATATATTGGTATTTAGATAATAAAATGAATCATGTTCTATAAAATGTTTACCAATAATATCATATGTGTTTTTGGTGAAGGTAAGGGTTTAGGGTATATAGACATTAGGTTATTGATGAGGTTAGGGTTTTGTTTATGTAATAATCTTTTGATATTTCCGTACTCAAAATCCCATCTCGTTACTCGATATCCTAAGTCAATTTCGGCAGAGTTTCGTTTAGATTAGTCCAAAAGAAATCCTTACTCGATAAACGATAAGGTTGGACCAGCCTAACTCGGCAAAATTCAATACCAAACTCGGCAAAATTAGAAGAAAAAAAACTTAACTCGGCAGGATTTTCTAACTCGGCAAGTTTTATAACTCGGCAAGTTTTCCTAACTCGGCAAGTTTTCCTAACTCGGCAACTTACCTAACTCGGCAACTTACCTAACTCGGCAAGTTTTCCTAACTCGGCAACTTACCTAACTCGGCAACTTACCTAACTCGGCAAGATCCTAACTCTGCAAGATCCTAACTCGGCAAGATCAGCCTAACTCGGCAAGATCCTAACTCGGCAAGATCAGCCTAACTCGGCAAGATCAGCCTAACTCGGCAAGATCAGCCTAACTCGGCAAGATCCTAACTCGGCAAGATCAGCCTAACTCGGCAAGATCGCTAAAAAACGTAATTTTACCGAGAAAAACACCCAAAAAACACGATTTTTCACCACAAAACACCACGATTCGCCCCCGGTTAGCTCTGATACCAATTGTTATGACCAAGAAACACGTTCTGGAGGACGAGGTTGATCAAAGTATGCCATTATTCTAGAGAGAGAAAGTAGAGAGAAGGTGAGATGAAACAAAGATATTTTCTTATGATAAATTATGTTGCAAACCCACACCCCTCAAGTGAAGCCTTGAGGGGTATTTATAGGCCTTACAAAAGACAACTTTTACAATATTACATTAGTAGTCCCTGCACTTAATGCATTCTAGTTGTCAACTCCAATTCACGTAAATATCGCTCAGCTTTAATTCTAACAATCTCCCTCCAGCTGGAGATATACGTGAATTGGTTACAATGATTCCTAACAAGTAAAATAAACAATCAAAGTAAGCGCAGCAATGCTGAGGAAGACTTCATAGCTCTTTTCTTCATAAATATCCCCAGCAATCTTTCTTTACTTGTAGACGAATCACTTGCTTAATCTAATTGGGTTATTACTTCCTCCCAATTAGTAAGCCATTTTCTTTTACATGCTCCCTCCCAAATAGACAACCCGTTTGATATAACCTTGATGCTTGTTGAAGAAGTATCTTTGAATTCTGCCCAGATAATCTTCAGTCTCATGCACAGCGGAAAATGAATCTTAGACTGATAATATGTAACTTCTTCACAGGTTTGTTTGGGGAGCATCATATTGTCATCTTCAACTCACTTAGAATGCTTCAAGTTCCTCAATAAAAGCCCCGATGTACACATTTTAATTGTTATGACCAAGAAACACCTTCCGGAGGTCGAGGTTGATCAAAATATGCCATTATTCTAGAGAGAGAAAGTAGAGAGAAGGTGAGATGAAACAAAGATATTTTCTTATGATAAATTATGTTGCAAACCCACACCCCTCAAGTGAAGCCTTGAGGGGTATTTATAGGCCTTACAAAAGACAACTTTTACAATATTACATTAGTAGTCCCTGCACTTAATGCATTCTAGTTGTCAACTCCAATTCACGTAAATATCGCTCAGCTTTAATTCTAACAGTGATCAAAAAGGAGGTCATCAAACTCCTTGACGCTGGAAGGATTTATCCAATCTCGGATAGTTCATGGGTTAGCCTGGTTCATTGTGTTCCTAAAAAGGGCGGTATGACCATTGTGACTAATGAAGATGATGAAGCGAAAAGTGTACCGCTTTTGGGGGGTCATTTAAGGCTAAAGTCGAGATTATTTGATTAAATATTGCCCTAAATCGTTCATTTCGTCATTTTAGGTACTTTTGAGAGGAATTTTACAAAAGGAAGCATTTTGGACGTTTTTGGAGCGAAAAAGTGAAGTAAATGACAAAGTCTCAAAAGCATGCTGGAAATAGCACTTGACGGCGTCACAAGGTGTTAGTGACGGCGTCATGAGTTGACAAAGGGGTGGATAAATCAAATACACATGACGCGCCAGAATGTTTTGTGAAGGGGATCTGACGGCGTCACGTACAAAATTTCCAAGGCCATCAAGAGTTATTGCAAAGAGTGACGGCCCAGAACCCATATAGAGTGACGGCGTCAGAAATGGATCTAGGCAATACGGTTTAATTTGGCGGCGAGTTGATGGCGTCACACCTTGATCTTGACGCCGTCAGATTACCAAATCTATATATAGTTTTCTAGTTTTCATTCATTGTGTGCAACTTTGAGGGAATAAACCCTAGACGAATTTTACAACTTTTTCAAGGGTTTCAACCCCTTGTTTCTTCCATGCTTAATTAAAGATAAGTACTTTACCAAATCATTCAATATGTCTATCTGTTGTTTGATTATATCTTACACTTGTCTTCTCTTTAACATGCTAGGCTAGGTTTTATTCATGTTTGCTTAGATGTAATGAAACTTAGATATTGATTATGGGTTGGTTGTTTGTTTATAATTGTTGTGGATGAATGATTTCGATGTTAGGCTTAAGAAAACTAGCAGACTTTCAATTGGTAACTTGGTTGAACGTCTTAAGAAACATGATCGGATGTGTACTACGATTATTTGGTTATATTTAATGCATAAGTAACTTCCAAGGATGCCATGTTAGGAGCTTTTAGTCGGCTCGACATAGGATTGAGGTAAAAGCTTATAGAGTTAGGAAAGATCGTACACGGCCCTACGAATGGTATTAAGGAATATAACCAGTCATCCATGCAATTGTAATAAACTAATCAACCTATAAAACATAGCTAAGGAGTAGTGAAATCTAAGTAAACACAATTTTCTCATTATTGTTTACACCACAAATTAGTTTAAGTTTAGTTTATTTTATTTTGATTACATCTTTAGTTTATTGGGTTAGTTGACTAGCAACTAATTCCGCCCACTCCTTCCAAAACCGAGATTTTTACTTGCTTTCCTTAAAATATAAAAATACAAAAAGAATCATCCCTCACCTCTAGACCTATTTTTAGTGAGTTTTAACCCTAGCGAACACTATTCTTTGAGTTGAACGATCAATCCCCCGGTACTTGTCACTATACTATACTACAACGAACAGGTACACTGCCTGGTGGGGATTGCAAGCTTCTCAAGATCCCTTGAGAGGTAAAACCTATTGCGAGGGCGCAATTCCACGCATCAGAAGATAATGAGCTGATACCAACACGACTTGTAACCGGATGGAGAATTTGTATAGATGATGAGTGCTCAAACACTCATCATTTTTGGTCTAATCTGAACTGCAAAACATACAAAAACACTCAAAAATGCATCAAAATACTGAAAATATTTCAAAATTGTGTTTTATATGTTTTAGATGCAAAATGAGTAAAAACAAATGAAAAACGTACAAAGTTTGCATAATTGGCAGTTTCATTCCCCCAATTTTCATAAAATGTCAAAACTAGTCCCTGGTCATTCAAAATATGGAAAATTATCACCAAAGGTCCTTTTAAAATCATAAGTTGTCATATTTAGTCCTTTGGTGAAAAATCTCAAAAGTTTTGGAAATTTACATGTTTAATCCCTAGAGTTTCAGAAAGTGACAGAATTGGTCCTTGGTGAAATATTTTTGGATAAAAAGTCATTTTTGGTCCTTGGGAAATCACAGGTTGGCAACATTGGTCCTTGGAATGGAAGTTTGAAGAAATTACACTTTGGTCCCTCAAGTTTTCAAAATAGCAGAAATACCCCCGGAGGTGTAAAATTGGAAAATATTCATTTATGACCCCTGGATTATTGGAACTTGCCAAATATTACCCTTGGAATAACTTCAAACATTTGGCAGAAGTGGCCCTTTGATTTTCAAAATTTGCATTAATGGTCCTTGTGATACTTAAGCATACCAAATGGACCCTTTTGTTAATTATCCCAATCCACCCACAACCAAAGCCCAACCTGATCCAGAAATATTACCAGGCCCATTCCCCTTGGCCCAAACAAACCACCCCATTTTAAATATTACCCCAGTCAAACACCCCGGTCAACTCCACTGTTCATCCACCCCTAACCTCCCTGATTGATGCTAAACCACCAACTTATATTTACCAAAGAATAGTCAACAAAGTCAAATAGCCTAGGTCAATGCTCCGAGTAATATAAGGTATCACCAGGTCGTTAAATCCCGACAAGGTGTGAATTGTGACTGAGCGTGCTTTGTGATCGGGTGTTTATTCACAGAAAAGGTTTGTATTGAGAATTATTTGGAAATTATTAAACAAAATAGCTTAGGAAAGCTATGTGATGATTACGGGAATTGAGATTGAGAGGAAATCACCTAAAACTCAAAAACCGTACGTTTGCTGAAAACGCGAACAAACGTACGAGGAATAAAAGTGAACGAGGTGATCTGAAAAGGCTACTGGTATGAAAATTGACTTTTTACAAACCTAATGATGAGAGAAAATTTTTGGAAATTTAAAACTAATTTTCACACTAATTTTATAATTACTATTAATTAAATACTACTTTTCTAATTATTTTTAATTAACTAAATTAACCTAAATTATAAATAAATATGAAATTAACTTGGAAAAACAAAAATTAAACTTAGAAAAATCTAAAATATTATAAAACTAATTTTAGAAATGGAAACATATTTTTAAGACTATTTAATTGATTATTACTAATTATTAACTAATTATTAATTACTTTTTAATTATTTAAATTAACCTAAATTCTAATTAATTATTAAATTATACTAGAAAATTGAAAATAAAATTTGGAAAAATTAAAAATAACTAAAAACTAATTTTAAAATTTAATTTATATTTTTCTGATTTTCTAATTAATTATTATAAATTATTAACTATTTAATAATTACTAAAAACTATTATAGATTAAGAAAAATACTAAATGATGCAAGAAAAATCTGAAAAATTTACAAAAATTATTTTTACACACCAGAAGCCTAGGAAAATTATAAAAATGGAAATTGCTTAATAATAAGCTGAAGAATAAGCCAACTGGCTTAAATAGAAGCTATCACTTCTATTAAGTTGGGCTTATTTGAGATTTTCTTTTTCAAAACTGCTTATTAAGTGTTTTTAAGCAACTTTTGTGAAATGAGTTTGACTGTGGTCAAGTGAATAAGCACTTCAAGTGCTTAAATCTTTGACAGTTGACTTTCTTTGACCAAGAGTGGAAATAAGCTCAAATGAGCTAATGTGGGGTCCACCTTGGTAAAAACTGATGCAAGTGAGTACAATGAACAAGTTTAAGCAAGTATCACACAAATAAGCTAACAGAATAAGCCACAAACCCAAAATAAGCACTTTGGCTTGGTTCTGAGACAGAAAAGGGACAGCCTTTTGATGCAAAACTAAGTGGGGTCCACAGGTCAATTGGTCAAACCAATGGTCAAAACACCAACCCTGGTAGGAGGGGGTTGAATGGTACCAAGTTGGAGGTGTGGGACCCACTGGGTTAGCCACAAACTACCACCCAAGGTGGTGGGTGAGATGGGTCTGCTGAGTGCACAGGGCAATGGGTTGCCCTGCAGGTCAGTTCAAAGGGTATTTTGGTCCACTAAAAAAATCACAAAAATATGACCACAATGGAAATCACAAGTTCAGCTGGTATATTAAGCACACAACAAGTTTCAAAGCTTGAAACCACTAACAAAAATCAAATTAATTCATGCCATATTTAAAAAAACCTGAGATTTGTGTTTTTGACTTTTAGAAAAACTTTGATACTTTGACTTTTATGAAACTCATATGCTTTTTGTTGCTTGGATGTGTTATGTTAAGCTAAAATTTGATCAGCTTAAGCAAGAATACACACTTATGGATAGGTGTGATTGGTTTTGGACTTGAAAATCCCACACAGTTGACTGTGTGGGTGATATTACTTATGATTTTGACTTTTGGGTTAATAGCTACTAAAAAGGGACTTAATTAGGTGTATTTGGACCTAGAGTGAGCTGAGTAAACAAGCAATGACAACTGAGACCAACCACAATGGCCTAGACAGCTCAATCCAAACACCCCTTAACAGAATAGATTATGATGAAACTTGGTTTAAATGAGTCTAATCTACAAACTATTGATCATAATTATTCTAATGAACAACAAATTGAGCATTTTAAACAATAATAAGCAGCTCAGGCAACTAAAAGAGTAAAGATTAAAAAAGTGAGGCTTACACAAGCCTTCCAAGCTAGGCTGCCAAGTACCCAAGGACCACAATCACCAATCCTATATGACTTCCACAAGTCTCTATTACCCTTTGCAATCCAGAAATCAACCAAATCCAAAGCTGCTTCCACCTTTGTCCATTTTTTTATTTTATTTTTATTTTTCTTAAATTTTTTAGTAATTATGGAAACTGAGTTTAGGAAGTAAGCATAAGCTTGAAAAACTCATAAAAACTTGTTTTCTGGGATTATATAAGATTAGGAATAGCTTAAACATACATTAGAGCCTTAACTTAGCACTTGAGAAATTTAAATTGAACTTGAAAAAGTGAAACAGAAAAGGAATTTAGAACATTGCTTTCATTAATTAAAACTGAGTTACAAAAGAACACTACAACATTTCTAAAAACTAAAAATTACAAGATTACACACTTAGGCTCATATATGAGCTACAATATATATATATATATGACATACAAATTAATGGCTAAGTCTTCCCACATGGCTCCCATTTGAATTCTGAGAGTCCCCATAGCTTTTTGTTAACCCCTTGACCAAATCCTCACCATTTAATTAAGATAGGATCAATCCAAACCCTTGATTAAGATTTTGGCGCCAAAATGTATACGGGGTAATCTGAGTGGGTTAGGCGAGGGTTGTTGTGGGAATTTATTGTGGTGGGAGAGTTTGGTGAGGAGTATTAATTGTGGTGGCTAAAGGTTGGAAAAAGGTGAGAGGAGGGGGGAAAGTTTCCCTGGTTTTGCGCTGGGTGTTGGGGGAAGAAGGAGGGTCAAAGGGTCGTTTGACCCTTTGTTGACCGTTTGACCCTGCGTGGTTTTATTAAAAGGGGAATGGGCTGGATCTTGTGGTGGGCTGGGATTTCTTTGGGCTTGGGGTTTGGTTTTGATGGGTTTGGTTAAATAATAAGGGTCCGGTTGGTTTGTAATTTAACAAGGACCATTTTTGTAATTGTACCAAACTTTAAGGACTGATTTTGTAATTTTCCACATTGCTTCCAAGGACCAAATATGTTACAAATCCAAAGTTCAAAAACCATTTTTTTCCATTTTCCAATTTTCAAAATTTCCCAGGGACTTATTTGGCCATTTTTGAAAACTCAGGGACTAAACATGTAATTTTTGAAAGTTCATGACCCAAGTGTAATATTTTGTGAAATTTGACTTTCAAAACCTTGGGTTGACTTTTCCTTTCAAAATAAAATCATAGGGACTAATTTTGACAAGTTTTGAAACTTGGGGGACTGAAACTGCCAATATTGCAAACTTTGTACGTTTTTTTCTTTGTTTTTGCACATTTTGCATTTAAAACACATAAAACACAATCCCTGGGATAATTTAAGTATTTTGATATCTTTTTGATTGTTTTTGTATGTTTTTGGCAGTTTAAATACGTCAAAAATGATGAGTGTTTGAGCACTCATCAATCCCCCACACTAAACTATTGCTAGTCCCTAGCAATCTTTTTAGAAAACTTGATGGATTTTAAACTCTTTACCAAAAGCCATCACTTCTGGAGTAGCCAGGTGTAAGAACTGTGGCACTCCTGATAGCCGTGTGATTTTGAGCAAACCACCAGCTGTCAACGGATTTGATTCGTCTTTACCAGAAGCCGTTTGCTTCTGGACTAGCCAACTCTTGATGGACCTAGTCAACATCTTGGTGAGCTGATTACCAATTATGGATTTTCCACGGCCTTTACCACAAGCTATAATCTTGTGGGCTAGCCAACTCATTCGCTTTATGGGTTATGGGGAGTTGATGAACCATACAATTTTGGGCAAATTGCAAGCCGTAAACGGATTTAAGTTATCTTTACCAAGAGCCGTTTGCTCCTGGATTAGCCAATCCCTTTGTCGGTTAGACCTGGCGGACTGATTACCACAACAATTTTGAAATAAAGTAAAAAAAATTTGAAAATTTTGGCCAAAAATGGGGGTACTAGAAGATATATTTTGATAAAATTCGCTAGAATTCTCCCCCCCCCCCCCCCACACACACACACACACACTTAGAAATGAATATTGTTCTCAATATTCAAAGTCCCGGCTATTATGCCGACTCTTTGAACGTAAAAAGCCAAGATTCGAATCTAACTGTGGAAATACCAATTTTCACTTTATTTCTATATATACACTTTTTTTTTTAACTTATATACATATATACATTTTTCAAATAGCGGGAGGTTGGCCATTCCCCCACACTAGGTGGTAGAAAATAGAAAGAATCATAGATACGCGTGAAAACCCGTATTGTGCTATTGTTTTTGTTCATCGAGTCGCTAGCTTGACTCGATCCCCGAATTCAATTGTTCTTGGGGAAAGTTTGGAGATCCGGGAAAATGATGGATGGTATGTCCTCTCCAAAGTAGTGCTTTAAACGATGTCCATTCACTTTGAAATTTGGACCGTCCTTTTGAGATAATTCGACGGTACCATAAGGATAAACTTTTGCGATAGTGAATGGACCAGTCCATCGGGTTTTGAGCTTTCCCGAGAAGATCTTGAGTCTAGAGTTGAAAAGAAGGACTCGATCACCAACGTTGAAAACGCGGTTTTTGATTTTTGAGCCATGAATCTTCTTTGTCTTTTCTTTATAGATCAAAGAGTTCTCGTAAGCTTGATCACGAAGTTCATTTAATTCATTTAGTTGAACTTTTCTATGATCACCCGCCGTTTTGAGGTCAAAATTGGCATGCTTGAGAGCCCAATAGGCTTTGTGCTCAAGCTCGATCGGAAGATGGCACGCTTTCCCGTACACAAGTTTATAAGGCGTACACCCAATGGGTGTTTTGTAAGCCGTACGGAAAGCCCAAAGTGCATCATCTAATTTATCCGACCACGATGCACGATTTTCACCTACGGTTCTTTCTAAAATTCTTTTAATGCCCCGATTGGAAACCTCGACTTGTCCACTTGTTTGAGGGTGATACGCAGTGGAAAGATGGTGAGTTACACCGTACTTTTGCATGACTTTGTCGAATTTGTCATTACAGAAGTGCATACCATGATCACTAATAATAGCACGTGGAGTTCCGAATCGGGCAAAAAGAGCTTTTAGGAATTTCACAACTACTCGGGCATCATTTGTGGGTAAAGCTTTCGCTTCAACCCATTTTGACAAGTAGTCACCTGCCACGAGTATGTATTTGTTTTCGTGAGATGATGGAAATGGCCCCATAAAGTTGATGCCCCAAATATCAAAAATTTCACAAACTTGAATTGCATTCTGAGGCATTTCATTCTTTTGTGAAATATTCCCGTGACGTTGACAAGCGTCACAGGACTTGACCAATTCTTGGGGATCCTTGTAGATCGAGGGCCAATAAAAGCCGGAATCAAACACCTTTTTGGCGGTGTAGTTGGGATTGTAGTGGCCCCCGTGGGACCAGCATGGCAAGCCTTTAAAATTTCAGCGGCTTCCTGACCATACACACACCGCCGGATGACTTGATCCGCACATATCTTGAACAAGTAGGGGTCGTCCCAGAAGTAATGTTTTACATCTTTGAAAAAATTATTTTTTTGTTGGGACGACATCCCTTTCACAACAAAGTTACCCGCAAGATAGTTTGCAAAGTCGGTAAACCATGGGGTAATCGAGTCTCCACGAAATGAAACCGCGTTGAGGGTTTCGAGAGGAAATGTTTCATTTATTTCCTTTTTCTCGAAAGCATCTTGGTGAGGGTTTTCAAGACGGGAGAGATGATCAGCAGCTAGGTTCTCAGCTCCTTTTTTATCACGAATAATGATATCAAATTCCTGAAGGAGGAGAACCCAACGGAGGAGTCTCGGCTTTGCATCTTGTTTTGCAAAAATATACTTCAAAGCCGAGTGATCCGTATACACTATGCTTTTAGTCAGTATCAAGTATGGCCGGAATTTTTCAAAAGCATACACCACAGCTAATAATTCTTTTTCAGTGGTGGTGTAATGGCTTTGAGCCTCGGTCATAGTTTTGCTGGCATAGTGTTTCGGCTGAAAATGTTTTGTTTTGCATTGCACCAAGACTGCCCCTATAGTATAATCACTAGCATCACACATGAGCTCGAAGGGCAAGTCCCAATCAGGGGCAACAAGAATTGGTGCCTCGGTAAGCCTTTTCTTTAATGTTTCAAAGGCTTCGATGCACTCAGGGGAGAAGATAAAAGGAGCATCCTTCTCGAGGAGATGGGTCATAGGTCGGGCGATTTTAGAAAAATCTTGAATAAACCTACAATAGAAACCGGCATGACCCAAAAAGCTCCTTACACCTTTTACGGTTGTGGGATGAGGTAATTTTGCAATGACGTCCACTTTGGCTCTGTCAACCTCAATCCCGTTTTTTGAAATTTTATGGCCGAGGACAATGCCCTCTTTGACCATAAAGTGACTCTTCTCCCAATTTAGACATAACTTTATGTCTTCACAATGTTTTAGCATGCTGTCTAAATGGGAGAGACATGATTGGAACGAATCCCCAATGACCGAAAAATCGTCCATAAAGACCTCCATAGTTTTCCCGATCATGTCGGAAAAAATGGCCATCATACATCTTTGAAACGTGCCCGGAGCATTACATAAGCCAAATGGCATACGTTTATATGCAAAAGTTCCATAGGGGCACGTAAAAGTGGTCTTTTCCTGATCTTGCGGATCAATGGGAATCTGAAAGTAACCCGAGAAACCATCGAGGAAGCAATAGTACTCATTCCCCGCTAAAATCTCGAGCATCTGATCCATAAAGGGCAGAGGAAAATGATCTTTACGGGTGGTGTCATTTAACTTACGATAATCAATGCAGACGCGCCAACCCGTAACCAAATGAGTTGGAATTAACTCATTCTCCTCGTTTGTGACAACAGTAATGCCACCCTTTTTTGGAACACAATGAATTGGGCTGACCCAAGGACTGTCCGAGATAGGGTAAATCAATCCGGCATCAAGAAGTTTTAAAACCTCTTGTTTGATAACCTCGTGAATTTTTGGATTTACCCTTCTTTGTTGTTGGACTGCAGGTTTGAAGTCGTCCTCCATTAAAATCTTGTGAGTACAAAATTCAGGGTCAATGCCCTTGATGTCGAAGAGTCGCCAAGCAATTGCTTGTTTATGAGACTTCAAAACCTTTATAAGAGCAGCCTTTTCCTCAACACTTAAGTCTTTAGCAATTATGACGGGCAATTTATCGTCACCCTCCAGAAATGCATATTCAAGATGAGGCGGCAAGTCCTTAAGTTCAACCTCGGGGAAGTCATCAGTTTTCTCAACATTTTTGACTTCCTCCTTATGAAGTGTTTGTGGTAGAACAGGAAGAGGAGAGGGATCTTCGTTTAATAACTTCTCAAGTAGGAGAATATCCCTCTCGGGGTCAATCTCTTGGTTATCGATTCCATCGGGAATCGAGTCACTTTTGAGAAAGGCCTCAATTTCTTCTAAGATGAAGTCACTTCCCTCAAACGAAGTGAGGGAAGGAGAAGAATTAGATATGATGGGATGAGAAGATTAAGTGAGATTTTCACTCGAAGAATCATCAATGAAACCTAAAATCTCTTGAGCATACTCCTCAGCAGCCACATCGATGACATCAATTTGATTCACCGATTCACAGTCATAATCAGAGGAGTATCTCGAAGTTTGATTTAGGTTGAAGGTAATAGCTTCCGTTCCAACACGTAATGTGATCTCATGCTCAAATACATCGATAAGAGCGCGCCCAGTCCTAAGGAATCCCCTTCCAAGAATGAGAGGGACCCTAGAATCGGCATCAAAGTCAACAATCACAAAATCTGCCGGAAAATGGAACTTTCCCACTTTAACGAATACGTCCTCGGCAATGCCAAGAGAACGAGAAATCGAGCGATTGTCAACCTCTAAAGTCATGCATGTGGGAGTGAGTTCGGGAAGAGAGAGTTTCTTCCACATAGAATATGGCATCAGGTTAATGCTAGCACCTAAATCAGCTAAGGCGAAGCATTCAACCATACCCGGGAAAGTACAAGGAATGAGAAATTTCCCGGGGTCTCCAAGCTTTTCAGGAAGCTTTTTCAAGAGAACTGCTGAGCAGTGCTCATTCAGAGGAGTTCTTGCCATCTCAAAGAGTTTTTCTTTATTACTCAACAGATTTTTGATTGTCGATGCAAACTTGGGCATCAAGAGAATAGCATCCGCGAAGCTAATATCAAAGTGCAAATCTTGGAAGATTTGGAAAATTTTATCCATTTGGTGATTAGCTTTTTCACGGAGCTTTTGTTCATTGAGACGTGATGGATAAGGAATAGAAGTTTTGGATTTTGGGTTGTCCCCTGGAGTTTCTGGTGGTTCAAAGACAACTCCAGGCCTACATCTGGTTTCAGGATTAACCTGAGGTTGGACGTGTGCTGTACTTCGTGGGCTAGGAGTTTGCACCTTGTCCTTTGTAACCTCAGGCTCACGATCCACTACCTTTGGAGGAGGAGGAGAAGAGGTAGTAAGAATCGCGGGTTCATCATATGAAGCACCACTTCGTGTTGTGATCGCCTTAGCATCGCCCCTCGGGTTAGCGATCGTGTTGCTCGGTAAAGTAGTACCTGAGCCCGAGGGTCGATCATTTAAAGACTTCTTGTTGTCAGAAATCTGGCTGACCAGCAACTTGTTCTTGGGACTTCATGAATTGCTTTAACAACTCATCAGATGAAGGCCCGGTTGGAACAATGGCTTGATTCGGATTAGGAAGATTTTGAGCTCGATTGTTCGGATTGGGGCCTTGATTGAAATTTCCTTGGTTTTGATGATGGCAATTCCCTTGATTCTGGTGATTGTTTCCATGAAAGTTCCCGGGGTTGAAATTACCCTGACCTTGGTTCCGGTTAAAGTTTCCTTGATTTTGGTGTTGGAAACCTTGATTTTGGAAACCTTGGTTTTGATTTTGGAAACCGTGACCCTGACTGAAGTTACCTTGGTTTTGATAACCTTGGTTCACTCTATTTTGATTTTGGCCACGGTTTTGGACATTTTGGTTTTGATTAAAACCGGGAGGTCCAGGATAATGGTGAGGAGATAGTTCGGGTCCATAGGAGGGCGGTATTGATTGCCTCCTTGATTTTGGGACCCGACAACAGCATTAGCTTCATATGGAGCACCATCAGTAGCTGTGCAATTGTAGTAGGCATGCGGCCCACCACAAGTCACACAGACTTCCACTTTTTTAACCTCAGCAGGGGGAGGATGTTGTGGAAATGAAACTTTCTTTGTTTGGGCGAGAACCAAAGCTTGGATCGCTTTAGTGAGCTTGTCAAGCTTAGCATCCGTGCTAGATTGACCCACAGAAGATGAAGAAGAAGGACCCGCGTTAATTTGAGAAACAATCGGTTTGCTTCATGTAGAGCGGACCTTAGGCTTGTTTTCTATGATCTGTAAAGCTTCTTTTGTGGTTCTACTCAAGAAATTACCTCCCGCGGAGGCATTGAGAGAATCTTGATTAGCTTGGCTTACGCCATTGTAGAAAGTATCGAGTTGCATCAACTCAGAGAAACCATGATGTGGACACTTGCGAAGTAATTCTTTGAAACGGTCCCACACTTCACCAAAATATTCATCGTATTTTTTAGTGAACTTGGTGATTTCGTTTTTAAGACTCGTGGTCTTGGAAGGTGGGAAGAATTCATTAACAAATTTTTTCACAAGATCTTCCCATGTCTCAATAGATCGTGGAGGTTGTTTTTCAAGCCAAATCCGGGCTTGTCCCTCCAGGGAGAATGGGAAGAGAAGAAGTTTGATTGCTTCACACGGGACATTTTTGTATTTGATGGTCGAAGTGATTTTATTGAACCATCGAATGTGAGCATGAGGGTCGTCCCTCTCAAAACCGTAGAATTGACTTGAGGTTACAAGATTGAGTAACCCGGTTTTGAGCTCAAAATTATCAGCCACGATGGCTGGAACAACAATGGCATCTCCGTAACCCTCGATGGGTGCTTGGAGAAGCTCACACATGGGGCCGTCTTCCGCCATGGTGACAGTAGGTGTGACAACAGTACGGATCTCAGATCCGACTGTTGGTGCAGAACGTCTACGAGGTCTTCGAGGTTTCCGGACAAGCTCACGTAATGGGCTAGTGGACCTTGAAGAACGAGTGCGCATGCACTAGGGATAAAAACTTTTTGGACAATATTTTTGGTATCGTCCCGTAATCTAAAATCGTTTTTCTTTAAGAATCACCTTAAAAGAAAACCGAATCAGAAAACGTTACGATATGTTTTGTTGTTTTTAATTTTTTTTTTTTTTTTTTTTTGGTGTTTTAACACTTTAGGAAAAGTGTTAATGACTTTTTTGTGTTTTGATTTTGAAAATATACACAAGTGGTGGTTTTTGTACAGTCAGTGAGGTGAGATAACACAAATCTCATAAGACGCTGCAGAAACGCACACACCTCCCCGGCAGCGGCGCCAAAAATTGATTGATGCTAAACCACCAACTTATATTGACCAAAGAATAGTCAACAAAGTCAAATAGCCTAGGTCAATGCTCCGGGTAATATAAGGTATCACAAGGTCGTTAAATCCCGACAAGGTGTGAATTGTGACTGAGTGTGCTTTGTGATCGGGTGTTTATTCAAAGAAAAGGTTTGTATTGAGAAATATTTGGAAATTATTAAACAAAATAACTTAGGAAAGCTATGTGAATGATTACGGGAATTGAGATTGAGAGGAAATCACCTAAAACTCAAAAACCGTACGTTTGCTGAAAACGCGAACAAACGTACGAGGAATAAAAGTGAACGAGGTGATCTGAAAAGGCTACTGGTATGAAAATTGATTTTTTACAAACCTAATGATGAGAGAAAATTTTTGGAAATTTAAAACTAATTTTTACACTAATTTTATAATTACTATTAATTAAATACTACTTTTCTAATTATTTTTAATTAACTAAATTAACCTAAATTAAAAATAAATATGAAATTAACTTGGAAAAATAAAAATTAAACTTAGAAAAATCTAAAATATTATAAAACTAATTTTAGAAATGGAAATGTATTTTTAAGACTATTTAATTAATTATTAACTAATTATTAATTACTTTTTAATTAATTAAATTAACCTAAATTCTAATTAATTATTAAATTATACTAGAAAATTGAAAATAAAATTTGGAAAAATCAAAAATAAATAAAAACTAATTTTAAAATTTAATTTATATTTTTCTGATTTTCTAATTAATTATTATAAATTATTAACTATTTAATAATTACTAAAAACTATTTTAGATTAAGAAAAATACTAAATGATGCAAGAAAAATCTGAAAAAATTACAAAAATTATTTTTACACACCAGAAGCCTAGGAAAATTATAAAAATGGAAATTGCTTAATAATAAGCTGAAGAATAAGGCAACTGGCTTAAATAGAAGCTATCACTTCTATTAAGTTGGGCTTATTTGAGATTTTCTTTTTCAAAACTGCTTATTAAGTTTTTTTAATAAACTTTTGTGAAATGAGTTTGACTGTGGTCAAGCGAATAAGCACTTCAAGTGCTTAAACCTTTGACAGTTGACTTTCTTTGACCAAGAGTGGAAATAAGCTCAAATGAGCTAATGTGGGGTCCACCTTGATAAAAAAATTATGCAAGTGAGTACAATGAACAAGTTTAAGCAAGTATCACACAAATAAGCTAACAGAATAAGCCACAAACCCAGAATAAGCACTTTGGTTGCTTGGTTCTGAGATAGAAAAGGGACAGCCTTTTGATGCAAAACTAAGTGGGGTCCACAGGTCAATTGGTCAAACCAATGGTCAAAACACCAACCCTGGTAGGAGGGGGGTTGAATGGTACCTAGTTGGGGGTGTGGGACCCACTGGGTTAGCCACAAACTACCACCCAAGGTGGTAGGTGAGATGGGTCTGCTGAGTGCACAGGGCAATGGGTTGCCCTGCAGGTCAGTTCAAAGGGTATTTTGGTCCACTAAAAAAATCACAAAAATATGACCACAATGGAAATCACAAGTTCAGCTGGTATATTAAGCACACAACAAGTTTCAAAGCTTGAAACCACTCACAAAAATCAAATTAATTCATGACATATTTGGAAAAACCTAAGATTTGTGTTTCTGACTTTTTGAAAAACTTTGATACTTTGACTTTTATGAAACTCATATGCTTTTTGTTGCTTGGATGTGTTATGTTAAGCTAAAATTTGATTAACTTAAGCAAGAATACACACATATGGATAGGTGTGATTGGTTTTGGACTTGAAAATCCCACACAGTTGACAGTGTGGGTGATATTACTTATGATTTTGACTTTTGGGTTAATAGCTACTAAAAAGGGACTTAATTAGGTGTATTTGGACCTAGAGTGAGCTGAGTAAACAAGCAATGACAACTGAGACCAACCACAATGGCCTAGACAGCTCAATCCAAACACCCCTTAACAGAATAGATTATGATGAAACTTGGTTTAAATGAGTCTAATCGACAAACTATTGATCATAACTATTCTAATGAACAACAAATTGAGCATTTTAAACAATAATAAGCAGCTCAAACAACTAAAAGAGTAAAGATTAAAAAAGTGAGGCTTACACAAGCCTTCCAAGCTAGGCTGCCAAGTACCCAAGGACCACAATCACCAATCCTATATGACTTCCACAAGTCTCTATTACCCTTTGCAATCCAGAAATCAACCAAATCCAAAGCTGCTTCCACCTTTGTCCATTTTTTATTTTATTTTTATTTTTCTTAAATTTTTTAGTAATTATGGAAACTGAGTTTAGGAAGTTAGCATAAGCTTGAAAAACTCATAAAAACTTGTTTTCTGAGATTATATGAGATTAGGAATAGCTTAAACATACATTAGAGCCTTAACTTAGCACTTGAGAAATTTAAATTGAACTTGAAAAAGTGAAACAGAAAAGGAATTTAGAACATTGCTTTCATTAATTAAAACTGAGTTACAAAAGAACACTAGAACATTTCTAAAAACTAAAAATTACAAGATTACACACTTAGGCTCATATATGAGCTACAATATATATACGACATACAAATTAATGGCTAAGTCTTCCCACATGGCTCCCATTTGAATTCTGAGAGTCCCCATAGCTTTTTGTTGACCCCTTGACCAAATCCTCGCCATTTAATTAAGATAGGATCAATCCAAACCCTTGATTAAGATTTTGGCTCCAAAATGTATACGGGGTAATCTGAGTGGGTTAGGCGAGGGTTGTTGTGGGAATTTATTGTGGTGGGAGAGTTTGGTGAGGAGTATTAATTGTGATGGCTAAAGGTTGGAAAAAGGTGAGAGGAGGGGGGAAAGTTTCCCTGGTTTTGCGCTGGGTGTTGGGGGAAGAAGGAGGGTCAAAGGGTCGTTTGACCCTTTGTTGACCGTTTGACCCTGCGTGGTTTTATTAAAAGGGGAATGGGCTAGATCTTGTGGTGGGCTGGGATTTCTTTGGGCTTGGGGTTTGGTTTGGATGGGTTTGGTTAAATAATAAGGGTCCGGTTGGTTTGTAATTTAACAAGGACCAATTTTGTAATTGTACCAAACTTTAAGGACTGATTTTGTAATTTTCCACATTGCTTCCAAGGACCAAATATGTTACAAATCCAAAGTTCAAAAACCATTTTTTGCCATTTTCCAATTTTCAAAATTTCCTAGGGACTTATTTTGCCATTTTTGAAAACTCAGGGACTAAACATGTAATTTTTGAAAGTTTATGACCCAAGTGTAATATTTTGTGAAATTTGACTTTCAAAACCTTGGGTTGACTTTTCCTTTCAAAATAAATGCATAGGGACTAATTTTGACAAGTTTTGAAACTTAGGGGACTGAAACTGCCAATATTGCAAACTTTGTATGTTTTTTTCTTTGTTTTTGCACATTTTGCATTTAAAACACATAAAACACAATCCCTAGGATAATTTAAGTATTTTGATATATTTTTTATTGTTTTTGTATGTTTTGGCAATTTAAATACGTCAAAAATGATGAGTGTTTGAGCACTCATCACTCCCCATTTCCCGCTTCTATGTCTCCCCCCTCCTCTCCATTTTCTCACCAACTCCACCAATCTCAATTAATACCCTCACCAATCTCCCCCCTCCTCATTAATACCCACAACCTCCTCACCAAACCCCACTCAATCTGCCAAATCCCTTTTCCCGCCAAAACATGCTTGAACGGCCAAGATAAAAAGGAAGCTATCCAATGGCTCAGAGGTGGGTGGGAAAGTCAATGAAACTCCCCAGGGCTTATATAAAACAAAAAGGAAGAGAAAAGATGTATTAGTTAGGGTAGAATAGAAGTAGTATAGTTTAGCTCAAGAATTAGCTTAATTCTAAAATCTTATTGTAATTTTTAACTTAAAATCTTTTTAATCATCATTCTTAGTGTATTAAAAACTCATTTCCATCATTACTTTCAAGTTTTCAGATTTTAATTTCAAAGTTGTAATTTCAAGTAAAAACTTCAAATTATTGTTTAGATGCTAAAAGTTGTTGTTTCTGGTTTGTTTAAGCTCACTCTGACTCATTCACAAGCTATATATATACTCCTAAACATCTGAAACAGTTGTAGCTAATAAACACAAAAATACAAAAAAAATAGAGAAAAATAAGTAAAAAAATCAAAAATCATTCCCAATGGAGATTTAAGCAGTGGAGCATGGTACATTCTGGATTTTCTTGGTTTAGAACTCCAAAGGGGAGTGTAGGTTTGTGATTTGAGTCCCTGTGCACCTGTGTTATTAGTTTTGGATGATATGTAAGTTTTTTTTATACTTTTTGCATAATCTATGATCATGAGTTGTGGTTGTTAATTATAGTTTGGTCTTGCTTAATTATGTTCATTGTATTCTAATATCAGTTGGTGTATCAACTTTTTGAATTGAATCAATCATTTGCTTCCTAAAACTTCAAATCAGGTTCATTAGGGGTGTTTGGTTTAACACTGTGCTAGGTAGTCTTGTGCTTATTTTGTTGTCAATTTAGTATTGTTAGATTGCATTAGGTTATTTAAGGGCAATTGAAGGTTCAAAACCTGTCTTAGTTGACAGAAAGTCAAAAACACATATCATGTCCCTTAACTGTTAACTGTGTGGGTATCAAGTCCCATAATACCTCATTATTAGTTCATAAGTTGTAGGATTAGATAAAATTAGCTTTATTATAACTTATTGCATCCACATCAGTAGCCTAGGTTCATCAAAATCTCACCAGAGTCAAAGTTTCACAAAATTCAAAAAAGTCACAAATTCTAGTTTTCAGAAAAGTCAAAACTTGCAATAATTTTAGGGATTTGTGTGATTTGATTCAAGCCTTAAGCTTTTCAGGAAAGGTAGTCCCTCAGCTGAACTATTGAATCCCATACTCACTTAATTTTTGTGATTTTTTATGTGGGCCCCACCTACACCCAAACACACCTGCAGGGGAAGAACATCCCCTGCTGCAGCATCTCAGTCCCAAAACCCCTACTTTAGAGGTTCTCCCTGGCCACCACAGTGGGTCCCACAGGCCCCCATTGGTACCTTTAAACTCCCAAGCTGGCCCCCAGTCCATAGAAACTAAGCTAGACCCCTTAAACCCTGTGGACCCCACTTAGTTTGAGCCTTGAACCCTGTCCCATTTCTGTGTGGACTGTGGTTGACTTGGGTTTGCTTATCAGCTTATTGGCTGATGTTGTGCCAATTCCTTGATTGCTTCAGCTTCATTATAAGCCATCTCACCTGTTCTCACCTTAATCCATCCCTGGTTCCATCTTGGCAGCTTATTTTGAGCTTTTCAAGCTTAGTTTGAGCAAAAGTCAACTGATAAGCTTTTAAGTACTCATAGTGCTTGTTTTTGATATATAAAATAGTTGTTTTTACAAAAGTTTCATGTTTTTAGGTATAAAATAGTTTTGTAAAAGAAAAAGCCAGAAAAACCAATTTTAATTATAAGTGATAGTTTCTATTAATTTTATTTATCTTTTTAATTTTCATTTTTAGATTTTTATTAAGTAATTTGCATTTTTATATTTTTCTTAATTTCCTTTTATGTTAAAGTAACTTTAGTAATTTTCTCAGATTTTTATATTATCAATTGGTGATTATTAGATTTAATATTAGTTTAATTAATAATTAATTAATAATTAAATTTTAAATAGCAAAAATTAGTTTTTATAAAGTAAACCCTAATTTTTATATTTTTTTCTAGCTTTTATAAGTTATAAAAGATTTTTAGGAATTTTCTTGTAATTTCTACTATTCATTTTATAGTTTTTATAATTTAAATAGTTTAATTAGTAATTAATTAATATTTAATATAATAATTTGTAAAATAGTGTAAAAACTTATAAAACAAACTTTTTATAATTTATTAGGATTCCTATGATGGTTAATTAGCTTTATAAATTTTTTTTTAATTTTCTAAGTCTTTTTAGTATTTTTAATAATTTTGTTTAGTTTAATTAGGTAATTAAATATAATTAGTAATTAATTAATATAAAAACCACAAAAAGACATATTTTTAGTTTTAAAATTAGTTTTTAGTTATTTTATAATTTTAGAAATTTAATTTTCATTTTTCTAGTATTAAACTAATATTATATTGTATTTAAGTATTTTAAATATTAATAATTAGTATTAAATAGTATTTAATTAATAATAAATAATTAATTAGTGTAAAAATTTATTTTCTTATTCTAAAAAATTTCTTTTACCCTTAAAGTTTGTAAAAAAGTCATTTTCACCCCCTGTGGGTTTTCAGATTTCAGTTTTCACTTTTTATTTTGTACGTTCGCGTAAATTTAATCTGAACGTACACGTTTTTAGTTATTAAACGTTTTTAGGTATCTAACTTTCCAGCCTTGTTCATATAGCTTATTTAATCTATTTCCTTGTAGATTCCTTAGTTCAGATCAATTACAAACCCTTTTCTGTCCAAATTCACCCTATCACAAACCCGTTTGAATACAATCCACACCTCGTCGGGACATAACGACCCGGGGAAACCCTATATTCCGCGAAGCATTGAGCCTAAGGAGTTTGACTATATTGACCACATTCGTGGTTGACTTTAGTTGACTACTTTTGCCTCAATCAAAATTTGGCGCCGCTGCCGGGGAGGTTGTGTGCGTATCCAAACGTATTTGAAGATTAGTGATCTTTGGATATTCATTCCTTTGTATATTTACCATCCTTGTTCATATTTTCATAAAAACAAAACAGTTCCCGAAAATTTTTTAAAATTAGTTTTCAACGAACACAAAAAGATTTTCTTTCTCATTTTTATAAAATGTTTATCAAAAATCACAAAAATATCCATCTTTACCCTCCTACCTTTTTGATTCTACGTTTCTTACCCTCCAAAACCATTTGATTCTTTCTATGTCTCATCCACACCTTCTTGATTGTCAATGGTGTGGTGGTCTTTATAATGGTGGTAATTGCCCCAGTTGTGTCATGGTAGAATCGGGAAACGGGTCTGTCTATAACCAGAATCCATATTCCTACCATGACACGACTGATTCATTCCATCAGCTACCACATCATGAGACTCAGCAGTTTTACTGTTGTGAGTATTATGGTGGTTCACACTACGGTGATGATTGTCAATCGGGAAACACGCTTGTCTATGAGCAGTTTCCTGATAATAATTATGACTCTAGCACATACAACCCACAGCCACATCAGTTTTACTGTTGTGATTAATGTGGAGGTCCACACTCTAGCTCGGATTGTCAAACAAGGAATCTATTTCCTTGTAACAATTACGACTATTCGTTTTCAGACCCACCTCCACAGTACCAAATGATCCAATCAACTCCTCATGATACTGAGCAAGACCTTTTACTAAAGGCTCTTGATATATTGAAAGAACTTAAGGAGGAGTTGGTTACTACATCGTTTCAAGACTCTCATGAGAAATCTATGGCAGAATTACTTGCTGAAGAACGAGAGGCTAGAAACAAAAAGAGTATGGAGGAATTACTTGTCGAAGAACAAGCAGCTATAACACGTGCCAAATTTCGTAAAGCTGCTCTTCTCGACTATGATGATGATAGTGATAATGAAGACACCATTGATATCCTTCAATTTTATAAGGGTTCGTCAGATTCATCGTTTGTGATTCCTCCCATTGAAAATCAGGGAGAAAATAATGAGATGGAGAAATTACTAGCAGAAGATCAAATGGAACTCGTAAAATCCATGAATGCTAGCTCCTCTCCACTCCCTCAGTCTATTGATATCACACCCGAAGTTTACACTCACACTCTTAACATGGGGGATGAGCATCTTAGCACTGTTCCTGATAAGGAATCGAACGAATTAATAAAGTCTAGTGTTGAGATCCTTGTCCCAATCCCAGGAGAGTCACAGGGAACTTTTGATCATATGTGTGATTTACCTTCCCCTCTTGAATGTTCAAACGATCATTTTGAGACTTTCTCAGATTTTAATGATGATTGTACATCTCATGGAGACATTGAGTATATTAAGGCATCACTCCCACAGTCTGATGTTGATCCTCTTCTTGAGGAGTTCGCCGATAAACTTACTCACATCAATCCACTTTCATTGGAAAGTGATGATGGTCTCCTCGACTTTGAAGCCGATCTTGGAGAAATTGAAAGTCTCCTATATCATGATCCGTTACTCACTTCTGATCCTAACAGTCCAATAGAGAATAATAATCACTTTGTTCCCGAATCATTCAATACTACTCTCACCAATCCTCTATTTGAATTCGAATCTGAATTCACTTTGATTTCTGATAATCCAATCTTTGGTCTTCGGAATGAGGATTGTGATGAGTCTATTCCGGAACATGAATCCTCTATTCGGAATAATTATCTTCATGAGGAGTTCTCGGGTGAACTCACTCATCATATCATGACTCCTCCGGAGTTTGATACCCCGGGGGGATATGCACTCAATCATGACGATTTGCAAATTCCCACCCACCCTCCGGGATGTTTTTGAGCTTAACTCTTGAAATCCAAATTCAGGCTAATGAGCCTGATCTCGAGGAAGAAGATCAAATCATGATTTTCATCATGGTTTTCTTCCTTTTCTTCACCTATAAGGTGACTTCTTCTCTTCTTCACTCCTTCGGGAATGAAGATACCATCTTTGATCCCGGCATTTTCATTTACCATTATCTTGAGCCGGGATTATATCTCATTGGTGTGGAACTTTCACGTGCTTCAAATGTTTATCCAAACATCTTGAATGAAAGTCCGATGGAGATTTCTTCTTCCACATCATGCTTCCCCAAGAACCAATGAATTCGGGGTCGAATCAAGCTAGCGACTCGGTAAACAAAAACAGTAGCATGTACTTAGGGTTTTCACCCTAAGTGTGGGGGAGTTACCCCTGCTTTGGTTACTTATAAAGTGAAAATACAAACTGGTGTATCCACATTTAGCTTGTAATGCTGCCCTTTTACGTTCAAAGAGTCGGCATAATAGCCGGGACTTTGAATATTTAGGACAATATTCATTCTAAGTGTGGGGGGTATTCTAGCGAATTTTATCACATTTTACTATCTAGTATCCCCGTTTTTTGCCAAAATCTCAAAAATTTTAAAAATTTTTCACTTGAGCTTCAAAATTTTTTTGGTTATCAGTCCGCCATGTCTAACCGACAAAAGGATTGGCTAATCCAGGAGCAAACGGCTCTTGGTAAAGATATATCAAATCCGTTGATGGCTTGCAATTTGCCCAAAGTTGTATGGTAAATCAACTCGCCATATCCTAAAAAGTCAATGAGTTGGCTAGCCCGCAAGATTATGGCTTGTGGTAAAGGCAGTGGAAAAACCATAATTGGTAATCAGCTCACCAAGATGTTGACTATTCCATCAAGAGTTGGCTAGCCCAGGAGCAAACGGCTCTTGGTAAAGACAAATCAAATCCGTTGACAGCTGGTGGTTTGCTCAAAATCACATTGTTATCAAGTGGACCATAGTTCTTACTTGAACTGATACATTTGGCTACTCCAGAAGTAATGGCTTTTGGTAAAGAGATTAAAATCCATTAAGTTTTCAAAATAGTTTATTGCTAGGGACTAGCAATATTTTAGTGTGGGGGATTGATGAGTGCTTAAACACTCATCATTTTTGATCTAATCTGAACTGCAAAACATACAAAAACACTCAAAAATGTATCAAAATACTGAAAATATTTCAAAATTGTGTTTTATATGTTTTAGATGCAAAATGAGTAAAAACAAATGAAAAACGTGCAAAGTTTGCATAATTGGCAGTTTCAGTCCCCCAACTTTCATAAAATGTCAAAACTAGTTCCTGGTAATTCAAAATATGGAAAATTATCACCAAATGTCCTTTTAAAATCATAAGTTGTCATATTTAGTCCTTTGGTGAAAAATCTCAGAAGTTTTGGAAATTTACAAGTTTAGTCCCTGGAGTTTCAGAAAGTGACAGAATTGGTCCTTGGTGAAATATTTTTGGATAAAAAGTCATTTTTTGTCCTTGGGAAATCACAGGTTGGCAACATTGGTCCTTGGAATGGAAGTTTGAAGAAATTACACTTTGGTCCCTCAAGTTTTCAAAATAGCAGAAAATACCCCCGGAGGTGTAAAATTGGAAAATATTCATTTATGACCCCTGGATTATTGGAACTTGCCAAATATTACCCTGGGAATAACTTCAAACATTTGGCAGAAGTGGCCCTTTGATTTTCAGAATTTGCATTAATGGTCCTTGTGATACTTAAGCATACCAAATGGACCCTTTTGTTAATTATCCCAATCCACCCACAACCAAAGCCCAACCTGATCCAGAAATATTACCAGGCCCATTCCCCTTGGCCCAAACAAACCGCCACGTTTTAAATATTACCCCAGTCAAACACCCCGGTCAACTCCACTGTTCATCCACCCCTAACCTCCCTATTTCCCGCTTCTATGTCTCCCCCCCTCCTCTCCATTTTCTCACCAACTCCACCAATCTCAATTAATACCCTCACCAATCTCCCCCTCCTCATTAATACCCCCAACCTCCTCACCAAACCCCACTCAATCTGCCAAATCCCATTTCCCGCCAAAACATGCTTGAACGGCCAAGATAAAAAGGAAGCTATCCAATGGCTCAAAGGTGGGTGGGAAAGTCAATGAAACTCCCCAGGGCTTATATAAATCAAAAAGGAAGAGAAAAGATGTATTAATTAGGGTAGAATAGAAGTAGTATAGTTTAGCTCAAGAATTAGCTTAATTCTAAAATCTTATTGTAATTTTTAACTTAAAATCTTTGTAATCATCATTCTCAATGTATTAAAAACTCATTTCCATCATTACTTTCAAGTTTTCAGATTTTAATTTCAAAGTAGCAATTTCAAGTAAAAACTTCAAATTATTGTTTAGATGCTCAAAGTTGTTGTTTCTGGTTTGTTTAAGCTTACTCTGACTCATTCACAAGCTATATATATACTCCTAAAGATCTGAAACAGTTGTAGCTCATAAACACAAAAATACAAAAAAAATAGAGAAAAATAAGTAAAAAAAACAAAAATCATTCCCAATGGAGATTTAAGCAGTGGAGCATGGTACATTTTGGATTTTCTTGGTTTAGAAGTCCAAAGGGGAGTGTAGGTTTGTGATTTGAGTCCCTGTGCACCTGTGTTATTAGTTTTGGATGATATGTAAGTTTTTTTATACTTTTTGCATAATCTGTGATCATGAGTTGTGGTTGTTAATTATTGTTTGGTCTTGCTTAATTATGTTCATTGTATTCTAATATCAGTTGGTGTATCAACTTTTTGAATTGAATCAATCATTTGCTTCCTGAAACTTCAAATCAGGTTCATTAGGGGTGTTTGGTTTAACACTGTGCTAGGTAGTCTTGTGCTTATTTTGTTGTCAATTTAGTGTTGTTAGATTGCATTAGGTTATTTAAGGGCAATTGAAGGTTCAAAACCTGTCTTAGTTGACAGAAAGTCAAAAACACATATCATGTCCCTTAATTGTTAACTGTGTGGGTATCAAGTTCCATAATACCTCATTATTAGTTCATAAGTTGTAGGATTAGATAAAATTAGCTTTATTATAACTTATTGCATCCACATCAGTAGCCTAGGTTCATCAAAATCTCACCAGAGTCAAAGTTTCACAAAATTCGAAAAAGTCAAAAATTCTAGTTTTCAGAAAAGTCAAAACTTGCAATTTTAGGGATTTGTGTGATTTGATTCAAGCCTTAAGCTTTTCAGGAAAGGTAGTCCCTCAGCTGAACTATTGAATCCCATACTCAATTAATTTTTGTGATTTTTTCTGTGGGCCCCACCTACACCCAAACACACCTGCAGGGGAAGAACATCCCCTGCTGCAGCATCTCAGTCCCAACACCCCTACTTTAGAGGTTCTCCCCGGCCACCACAGTGGGTCCCACAGGCCCCCATTGGCACCTTTGAACTCCCAAGCTGGCCCCCAGTCCATAGCAACTAAGCTAGACCCCTTAGACCCTGTGGACCCCACTTAGTTTGAGCCTTGAACCCTGTCCCATTTCTGTGTGGACTGTGGTTGACTTGGGTTTGCTTATCAGCTTATTGGCTGATCTTGTGTCAATTCCTTGATTGCTTCAGCTTCATTATAAGACATCTCACCTGTTCTCACCTTAATCCATCCCTGGTTCCATCTTGGCAGCTTATTTTGAGCTTTTTCAAGCTTAGTTTGACCAAAAGTCAACTGATAAGCTTTTAAGTACCCATAGTGCTTATTTTTTATATATAAAATAGTTGTTTTACAAAAATTTAATGTTTTTAGGTACAAAATAGTTTTGTAAAAGAAAAATCCAGAAAAACCAATTTTAATTATAAGTGATAGTTTCTATTTAATTTTATTTATCTTTTTAATTTTCATTTTTAGATTTTTATTAAGTAATTTGCATTTTTAAATTTTTCTTAATTTCCTTTTATGTTAAAGTAACTTTAGTAATTTTCTCAGATTTTTATATTATCAATTGGTGATTATTAGATTTAATATTATTTTAATTTATAATTAATTAATAATTAAGTTTTAAATAGAAAAATTAGGTTTTATAAAGTAAACCCTAGTTTTTATATTTTTTCTAGCTTTTATAAGTTATAAAACATTTTTAGGAATTTTCTTGTAATTTCTACTGTTCATTTTATAGTTTTTATAATTTAAATAGTTTAATTAGTAATTAATTAATATTTAATATAATAATTAGTAAAATAGTGTAAAAACTTATAAAACAAACTTTTTATAATTTTTTAGGATTCCTGTGATGGTTAATTAGTTTTATAAAATTTTCTTAATTTTCTAAGTCCATTTAGTATTTTTAATAATTTTGTTTAGCTTAATTAGGTAATTAAATATAATTAGTAATTAATTAATATAAAAACCACAAAAAGACAAAAAGACATATTTTTAGTTTTAAAATTAGTTTTTAGTTATTTTATAATTTTAGAAATTTAATTTTCATTTTTCTAGTATTAAACTAATATTATATTGTATTTAAGTATTTTAAATATTAATAATTAGTATTAAATAGTATTTAATTAATAATAAATAATTAATTAGTGTAAAAATTTATTTTCTTTTTCTAAAAATTTTCTTTTACCCTTAAAGTTTGTAAAAAAGTCATTTTCACCCCCTGTGGGTTTTCAGATTTCAGTTTTAACTTTTTATTTTGTACGTTCGCGTAAATTTAATCTGAACGTACACGTTTTTAGTTATTAAACGTTTTTAGGTATCTAACTTTCCAGTCCTGTTCATATAGTTTATTTAAGCTATTTCCTTGTAGATTCCTTAGTTCAGATCAATCACAAACCCTTTTCTGTCCAAATTCACCCGATCACAAACCCGTTTGAATACAATCCACACCTCGTCGGGAAATAACGACCCGGGGAAACCCTATATTCCGCGGAGCATTGGGCCTAATGAGTTTGACTATATTGACCACATCCGTGGTTGACTTTAGTTGACTGCTTTTGCCTCAATCAATAGACTACCGCAAGTTGAACGATGCGACTCGTAAAGACCATTTCCCGCTCCCTTTTATGGATCAAATGCTGGAACGTCTAGCGGGAAATGAGTTCTATTGTTTTCTCAATGGCTTTTCCGGGTATTTCCAAATTCCCATTGATCCGCAGGATCAAGAAAAGACCACTTTCACTTGCCCTTATGGAACATTTGCTTACCGACGTATGCCCTTTGGCTTATGTAATGCTCCGGTCACGTTCCAAAGGTGCATGATGGCCATTTTCTCCGACATGATTGAAAAAACCATGGAAGTATTCATGGAATTCTCGGTCTATGGAAATTCTCACTTCTTGCCTCTCCCATTTAGAAAGAATGCTGAAACAGTGTGAAGACACTAATTTGGTTCTAAATTGGGAGAAGTGCCACTTCATGGTTAAAGAGAGCATTGTCCTCGGCCACAACATTTCAAAATCTGGGATCGAGGTAGATCGTGCCAAAGTCGATGTAATTGCTAAGCTACCTCATCCTACCACCGTTAAAGGAATTCGAAGTTTCCTTGGTCATGTTGGTTTTTACCGACACTTTATACAAGATTTCTCTAAGATAGCCCGGCCTCTGACCCATCTCTTAGAAAAAGATGCTCCGTTTAACTTGACAAATGAATGCATCGATGCATTTAATTTCTTGAAGAGGAAGTTAACGGAGGCACCGATCTTAGTTGCCCCCGATTGGGACTTGCATTTTGAGCTAATGTGCGATGCAAGCGATTATGCCATTGGTGCAGTCTTGGGGCAACAAAAAACTAAGTATTTTCATCTGATACACTATGCAAGTAAAACAATGAACAACGCTCAATCTCATTATACGACTACTGAAAGAGATGTTAGTCGTTGTTTATGCTTTTGAAAAGTTCCGACCTAATCTAGTTTTGAAAAAGTGCATAGTGTATATGGATCATTCTGCTCTTAAGTATCTTATGGCAAAGCAAGATGCTAAGCCAAGATTACTTTGGTGGGTTCTACTCCTTCAATATATTCGATGTCGAAATTCGAGATAAAAAAGGAGCTGAGAACCTTGCCACTGATCATCTTTCACGATTAGAAAATCCCCATCAAAGTGCTCTCGAGAATAACTATTTCTGGGACGACCCCAACTTGTTCAAAGTGTGTGTGGATCAAGTGATCCGGCGGTGCGTTCATGGCAAAGAAGCCAATGAAATTCTATTGGCATGCCACAGTGGACCCACGGGGGGACACCATGGTGCCAATTACACCGTAAAGAAAGTTTTTGACTCCGGATTTTATTGGCCAACAATATACCGAGATGCACATGACTTGGTGAAGTCATGTGACTCTTGCCAACTTCAAGGGAAAATCTCTTAGAAAGATGAAATACCTCAAAATGCTATTCAAGTCTGTGAGATCTTTGATGTTTGGGGTATAGACTTTATGGGTCCATTCCCGTCTTCACGGGGGAATAAATACATACTCGTGGCGGTCGATTACTTGTCAAAATGGGTTGAAGCGAAGGTGCTCCCTACCAATGATGCCCGAGTTGTTGTGAAATTTCTTAAGAACCTATTTGCTAGATTTGGTACACCTCGTGCTATAATCAGTGATCGCGGTACTCATTTATGTAATGATCAATTTGAAAAAGTGATGCTTAAGTATGGTGTTACACATCGACTTAGTACCGCGTATCACCCGCAAACAAGCGGACAAGTTGAGGTGTCCAATCGTGGACTTAAACGAATTTTAGAAAGGACCGTAGGAGAACACCGTTCCTCATGGGCTGACAAATTAGATGATGCACTCTAGGCTTTCCGCACTGCTTATAAGACACCCATTGGGTGCACTCCTTATAAGCTGGTGTATGGAAAGGCGTGCCATCTCCCCATCGAGCTTAAACACAAGGCCTACTAGGCCTTGAAACATGCAAATTTTGACCTTAAGACCGCGGGTGATCACCGAAAAGTTCAATTGAATGAATTAACTGAGCTTCGTGATCAAGCCTACGAGAATTCTTTAATCTACAAAGAGAAAACTAAGAGGATTCATGACTCTTAGATTAAGGACCGCATTTTCAACGTTGGTGATCAAGTCCTTCTTTTCAATTTTCGATTGAAGATTTTCTCGGGTAAGCTTAAAACCCATTGGTCTGGACCATTCACCATTACACAAGTATTCCCTTATGGCACCATTGAGTTAGCTCAACCCGATGGTCCCAACTTCAAGGTGAATGGTCATCCTCTAAAACATTACTTCGGAGGGGACTTACCACCCAAGGTAGTCCCGGATCTCCAAACTTTCCCCAGGGACAACTGAATTCGGGGATCGAGTCAAGCTACGTGACTCGATGACCAAAAACAAAGCGCTTCGTGGGAGGCAACCCATGCTTATCAAATTCATCTTCTTAAAATTCTTATTTCTAACAAATAACGTGAGGAGGTGGTGACCTCTTCCATTTTCTCGTGTTTTGTTGTTGTTTGTGAATGTCCAGGATTTGTCCGAATAATGAAGACTCTCGTGTTCGTTGTTTTGTCTCCACTCGAGTTTCATCATTTGTTGCTCATCCATATATCCGAAAATCTTATCGACTAACATTATCTTTGGCATAATTAATAAACGACCTTAGATTTGTTAGGATTACCTTTACCCATAAAACATTGAGAACAATGTTCCATTCTAGTCTGGGTGATCTTTCGATCTGATTTTTACCTTGCACTTTGCTGTGAACTCTCGCAATTCTGATTTTCCTAAAAAATTGAAAATTTTGAAGAAAAATCAATGAAAATGTTGTAAAAAAGCACAAAAAAATGAGAAAAATTGAAAAAATTTGTGCAAAAATAAAATAAGTTTTGAATAAGTTTTGCTATCTTGTTGACTTTCCAGCTTGCGAGAGTGGGAATAAATGTTTTGACTTGACCGGGCGTGTTGAACCATAGCTTGTTCCCTTAACCAATGATAATCATATAAGCTTGTGCTAGTCTTGCACACCAGCAGCTATAAATGCGAATTCTTTCTTTAGAATTTCCAAGTTCCCGTACTTGACTTTATACATGCGCAGCTTAAAAGCTTTCGCTAGTCATTTACATAAGGAGCTAGAAAACGCGAATTCTTTTCCTAGAATTTGCAAGTTTCCGTATCTGACTTTATATATGCATGGCTGATTATTAGCTAAGCATTCGCGGGTTTCATTACTTGAGATCTTAAATTGCGAAGAGCGAGAAATGATAGTGTTTATTTAGAAGTTAGATGCTAAACATGGAGTAATTGGTTCTCTTTAGAGCTCATGGAAGGTACTTGTGGCTTTTTGCTCCCATCAGATTGTTTCACCCAATAATAATAGATGTTCTAGGTTAATTAGAGGTATTTAGGTTTGGGCAATATTTAGTTCTTTATCTTCTTAAAAAAATCTTTGCTTTAGAAGTTGGGTACATATCAAGGACACATCAAAAGTAAAAATAAATAAAAAAATGATGAAAAGTCAAAAGTAAAGAAGTTATTATGTATGAGGTTTTGGAGCTACCCGATAAGTTCCATTGTTATTGTTGAAAGAAAAATGAAAAAACGAAAGAAAGAAAAATATATCAAAGTGAAAAGTGAAAGTTTGTATTGAATAAGAGCTTAAGTGTTATAAAAGTTGTTGGCACGTGAGGTGCAGGTGGATGATTCTGAATTAGTCACATGAGGTGCACGTGTAGTACTCCACAACTTATATATGATATTCTATGTACCTAATTCCTTGATGTGGACCGAATTTCTAAAGCAGTGGTTCTTGAGAGAAGATGAAAAACTACTTAGCGTTTAAACTTAGTATCTCTATCGGATAAAATCATATTGAAACAAGAAAATATGAAGCAATTCATCTCTCAACAAAAATTAAAAAATCTAGACACATTTAAGAAAATTGGAGCAAGAGGTTTTCACAAGTAACTTTTATGAGTAGTGTTAGCATTTAACTTGTAGATAAGTTGTGATCTCGTTTTTACGCTTAGTTTGGGGGCTTGTTAAAAATCAAGGATGACGATTTTTATCCGTACGGTCACTTTTCCATGAGAAGTGTTTCTACTCTTTGACCTTAAAAATTATTGCAAAATAATGAAAGTTCAACAAACCGTCACAAGTATAAAGTGAAAAATACAAAAATAGTAGTATAAAGTTAGTATATGAATAAATTGGAAAACGGGGCATTTTCGGGAATAAATGATTTCGTTACTTCTTTTGAACCTCTTTGCTACATTACAAAGTCAGTAGGAAGAGTTATGAAATTATTTATCTCAAAAGCATGAATTGATCACATTGCGTGAGGACACGACAATACTTTAGTCCGGGGGATTTTGGTGAGTGCTTATTCAGTCACCTTTTCTTGTCCAAATTTAGATTAAATAAACTAAAAACTAACCTAAATTGCCAAAGAAAGTGTGTTTTGTGATTGTGAATGTGCAGGTACGGATATTTCATAAAAAGACAAAAATCAAACGAAAACCGGAAAAAACGAGCACGAGAGTGGAATGAAGTCAAAAGGTCAAAGCTGAGATCCAAAAACTCAAAGTAAAGCTCAGAAAGTAAATGAAAGTCCTTGGGAATGCTTAAAGTTTCTAGAATAGTCCCTGGATGAAACTTGAAGAAATGTTCACTTTCAGTCCCTAAAGTTTCAAAAATTGTCAGAAATAGTCCTTTGAAGAAGTGAAAATATTGGTCCTTAAAGAATCAAAAAATTACAATTAAAGCCCTTGGATCACAAATTTGGGAAATGTCAGCTTTGGTCCTCCATAATTCAGATTGTACACATTCGGTCCTTATTCATTAATATTACAAATTCTGAAAATATAAAGGGTCCAAGTTTAATAGTCCAAGTCCAAATACCAAATAAATACAAAACCATCTTAAACCCAACTCCAATAAAAACCTGAACCCAAAACCTTGGTCAAACCCCATTACCAACGGTCAATAGGTCAATAAAGTCAAAAAAGATATAAAAATATTATTTTAACCCTTCTCGTCCCCTAAATTACCCCATACTTAGAATCCTATGAACCCTAATTACCCGTCCCCCATTTTTACAATAATTAAGGGTAATTCAGTCCAACCAAGTGCTTCTAGAAGCATGTCAGAGGTGTCAGGAGAATGTTAGAAGCAAAGAAGCACAAAAAGGGCCACATGACAGTCTCTCATTGGCCACAACACGTCACATATCATGATCCAAGGGCTATAATCATTGGGATGGATAAGTATGGTGTAGATGATCTCAAAAGAAGCATAAGCTCACACGGATTGCCAGCGTGGACATCCTCACTCCCAACTCTCCTCACTGCTATAAAAAGGACCCAATCCTCCCTCATTTGTAGTGTAGAATTAGGATAGTGAAGCTCTATCAATTTGTAGTTTCATTTTAGTTGTAATACATTTCTTTAACTCAGTGTAATTCAACTTTAGTTTTACTTAATAAAATTTAGTTTTCATCTTCATTTACTTACTTGTTTTCTTATCTACTTTCCAAGCATTGTTATACATAAGCTCCTCAGAAGTTTTTCACAAGTTTTTAGATGATGTCATTTCACTTTTGAGTATTACTTTTATAAAAACATAAAAAATGATAAAATCAGAAAAAATATAAAAAATAATGATTTCATTTTCATAAATCAACTTCCATTCAAGCTTATTTGGAGTTTACACAAGCTCATATTGGCTCTTTAGCTTCTGTGAGTGTTATTGTTAGCTTAAAAAGTCAATTACTCTCAAATCCAACAAAATTCAATGAAATTCAACTTATATATGAAGATGATGAATCTTGGGTAAATTGATAGTTCAAACAGAGTCCTGGAAGTGTTTGGCTTATCCAAATATAGGCCTTGCTCAAATGAATCCTCTGTTAAGCTGAGGACAGAGTTGTAAGATCTCATTTTTATTATTTCAAGCTTAATTCTGCATGTCTGATAAGAGCTTAGTGTAGATCTGATATGATACTTTGATTTTGCTTGTGTTAGTGTAATATTGCTTTATGAGTTCTTTAGTTGGATAATTAAATGCTATGTTTCATTTTCATGTTACTACTGTTTTGAATTTGTATACCTGCAAGTTTCAGTTATAGATTTTAGTTGTGGTAGTTAACTGTTGAAATTGTTCATATATCAGTAGAGGATAGTATATTGTTGATTTGATTGGGTTAACTGAGTTATAATCTGTTAGGAATACAAATATTCCTATTAAAGACTCGGTCACAATAAGAATGTAATAGCATTAATATAGCTCGTAGTTACGTTAATATTTAGTTAGACTTTAGTTTAGTTAAGTAACACCGTGGAGGACGGATGGGTCTTTACCCACTGTACACCCGATCCACAGCCCGTAGGTGGGCGTTTTATGTAAGACTATAAATACCCTTTCCCACCCATGGGAAAGGCTTGGAGCTTTTCATTCTAATCTAACATTCCCATATTTTCTCTCATCTCTTTCTCTCTCTAGGAAATCCTCCCAACTTTCTTTCTCTCTCTAACTTCTAATACAATTCGAACCATAATCAAAATCACCATACTAGTTAATATTATGAGAATCATACAATTGGTATCAAGAGCTAAGGTTTCCTCTTAAGGACTTGATATATCACAGATTTGTGTTTGGTTTTGTATTTATTCTTTTGGTTTGTAGGGCTTTATTTGAAAACATCTTGACTTGATTTTTCTTGTGGTTAGATATGTTTTACAGTGGTACTTTTTAGGCTTAGGTGTGACTGATAAACTTACTTTGGTGTTTGGATTGGCTGATTCACGTGGTATGTGGTAGATTAGGTGAAATTCGTGGGTCATTCTTCATAGCGATTAGCTTTTCTGCTCATTATTCTTCATTGCGTCTAGCTGAGTTATCTTTGTGGCATTTTGTGATGTTTCTACTAGTGATGTGTCGTTTTTAGCCAAATAGGGAAAAGACAAAATAAACAAGATAGTGACTGTCTTGTCCTATTCCTTGTAGCGACTGGTTTTTTAAAAAATTGTGGTAGCGATTAACTCATTTGCTCTATCTAGCGTTTACATCACACCAACGATTAACTTTTGGTCCAGCGTTTAGCACATAATAGCGTTTAGCTCAAGTTAGCGATTAGTTTATCTAACGTTTAGTTTTTCTAGTGATTAGTTTACATCCTTACTTTGATTCGACCTGAACAACAAAGAAAGAACTTAAAGGTTTCATTCGCTAATCAACATTAACAAAAACAATAACAAAAGGTTTCATTCTCACTTTGCTTCTGTCATGTTATAAGAAAAGGATACAAAAGATCTCAGATTATCTCTTGGGTTACACACCAATTCATTCAAAGAACTAATGCATTCTTCGAATCTTTGACCAGTGGATGTGAAAACAAGAAGAGAGTTTCATCATTGATATTATGCTAATCTTCGAATCCTAAAAGAAAAAGAACTAAACATTGTGAGTGTTTAACTTTTCCTTCATTTCGGGTCAAACAAACAATCAACAACAAAAAGAATACAACTCATAACCAAGATCTCAGTTCTTTTTCGTGTATCATATGATTATCTCATGATCGTTTCAGATCCAAAAAAACACGAAAAAAAATCATCATTGATCTTACTTTTGACTATCCGAATCTTGCAAAGAAATAACAAATAGATTTTTCATTATTCCTCTCTTTCGGTTCATTTACAATACAACAAAATACCATCAAACCTACCTTACTTTCATTTGTAAAGGATCTTAAGCCTCAACTTTTTGACCTTGCATCTCGAAGCTGAAACAACCCAAGGAATGTGTGTGAGCTTCGATTTCAATTGAAAATATAAAGGGTTTAATTTTGTGAGGTAAAAAGATGCCTGCTTTCAGTTAATTGAAGAGATAAGAAAGAGGCGCTTGTTTAGTGAGAGAATATATGGTGACTGCGTGTGTGTTTAAGATTAGGGTTGTGAATTATTAGTGCAAAAGTAAGTTTAGTGGCTGGTTTATATTCACGAAAATTAGGGCATGGATTAAGTATTATTGAACCTGGGTTACGTGTAATATCAAAGAATTTGGGCCTGCACTTAGTTTTTTTTCCTGTTGGGCTGATAAGTAGAACCAAAAACGGATGAGTTTGTTTTTTTTTAATTTTCGTTGGGTGATTAAGTGTGGTTATATTTTCGTGTATAACTTTGGACTATGGTTTTGATTAAGCTTCAAGAATTCGCGTTTGTGAATTATAGTGGGTTGAGATGTTTTTGGGTTAATTGGATATGTCTGAGACTCATGTGGAGTTAATTTTTGTGCTAGTTACTGTGAAAGCATCAACGATTTTCAAGGACTCATTTGAAAAACTCTATCTCACTCCTTTTATTACCTACAAGATCTCATTCTTCTTCGCGTCATCAACAATCATCCTTTACCACGTTCAATTGATCACTGTCTCACGGTTTCTTCTTGATTTTGTAAAATCCTGCGAAAGAATTTATTTCTCGGTTTAAATCATAGAATTGTAAAATCCCGTGCACACTCACATCATGTCAAATTCTTCAGATTCTGTTATATCTGAGATACTCAAATTGTACGACGTGATCAATGAAAATAAGATTTCCAACAAAGTACAACAGACTACCGGTTTCGAGTCTGAAACTACTATTATGGAATCTTTGTGCTCAATTTCACAAGACAACGAGCTTCTTCAGCCACTTAAATTGCTCGATAATGCAAAGGATTGCTACATAGAATGTTTTCAACAACTTCATTCACACCTCTCGGTACTTTTAGAGGGAACTGGATTCAAGATGGGATTTGGACGTGCATTTGCAACACTCTTTGGTCAAGATGTTCAGACTTTCACAGACACAATGATTCTTAACTTAGATCAATTACAACAACAACTTGACAAAGGGGAATCTTCCAAAATTGGATCCATAGCTGCTCTTTGTGTACTCAACAAACAACTTCAAGTGTTCATCAATTCGAAATTCACTATGGATTATGACTACGAGAGTCTGATGTCGCAACAGTGTTTTGCTGATCACACTGGAATCGAGGTTGACACATTCAGAGATACACTCATCCAACTCATGGGTAATGTCAAGGAGGTCATTGAGGAAAGAGCACATCACAAAATTATGTATGATGACAAGGTGAAGGCATGTCGGGTGAAATCATGTGATGGTATTGTTGATTCGGGTAAAGCATCGGATGTTGGGTCAGTTGTCACTAAATGCACAGGATAAGAGACTGATAAGCTTGACACTACCAACAGTTCAGTGATTCTTGTTACACATGATATGGATGCAGACTTCAAACTGGTAAAAGAACAGGTGTCATGTGCTGAGGTACCCTTAACTGATCAACATAATGTGCTTGATAATGAACGACAGCATACTGATCAAATTAAGCCCACTTATGACACAAATTTGTTGGAAAAGATTGATAGCAATACCATTTCTAATTCAACAAATATGAGTCATAAAGGGGGAGAAAGTGATCAGGATGCTGAACATGATGATGAGTCAAGTTCTTTGTTTACGGCTGAGTTGTTTAAATCAAATGATATGGTTGACAAAGAAGTAGAAGTCTTTAATGAACTTTCTAACAGATTTTTAAAACTTGAAAACATTGTATTTCTCTTGAAATTGCAATGCAACAAAAGGAAGAAAGTTTGCAAACTAACCAATCATGTAAAAATCCGGAACTTCCTGATTTCCGTGAATTCTTTATGATAAATGATTTAAAAGCTCAGCTTCAAGCCAAAAACTTGACAATCACCAACTTGAAGAAACACATCTCTGCTATGAATGTGAAAAGTAGTTTAGTCGGAACTAACATGAACATTGATGCAACTAAGTCTAGAATTAGTAAACTGTCAATCTATGTGGCTGAATTACTTAAGGAAAATGAGTCTTTGAAAAGGCATCAAAAGGATCTAGGTGACTCAATCAAAGAAATTAGGACTAAAAATGTAGAACAAACAATATCTTTGATGGCCAAAAATGATGAATTCAAAGCTCAACTTCAGGATACTATTACAGCACTAAAGAACGAGCTAAGAAAAGCAACAAGGACTAGTGTGAACACTAAGTTTGCAAAACCATCAATATTGGGGAAACCATTTTTACAATCAAATAGAAACCAATCAGTTGTTAGACAACCGAATGCGTTTAGATCTGAACGAACAAAATTTTCAAAAACACGGTTTGCCTCCCAAGCTGATGCGGAACAAGTTTTGACAAAACCAGTCATTCCACATTATTTGCCTAAGTTAATTGTTTCTAGTTCTGTTAAACCTCAACAAGTAGCTACTCCAACTCCCAGTTCCCCTAGGATCAGTTTGCGAACAGAGTCGAAACCAAGCATTAAGATTCAAAATTCTTATTATATAAACGACTTGTACAAGAACTATGATCTAGAAAATGCTAGGAAAAGAGCACTACTTCATAAGGATGGTATCTTAGGCTCACAACCTTGTAGGATGCCTTCTAGTATGTTGAGGAACAGTGCTAAGGTTCAACCTGCTAAGTCTAGGGTTTATAGTAAGTCATTTACAATGCATAAGAAGCAAAACAAACCTAAAACTTCTCCTAGATGGATACGAAATGCTAAATCTTTGGAGACTAGGAATAACGATAAGCCTTCCACTATGCATAAGAAGCTTGACAATCCTAGACCTTGCCATAAGTGGATTCCAACTGGTAGAACTTTTAAGGATGCTGGTCTTAGGTGGATACCTACAGGAAAGCTGCTTACCGATGGCAAATCCATGGTTGACCGTGAAACCCCCAAGGGTTTGGATACTTATGTCACTAACCCATATATATGCAATCAAGTGTGTAATGTTAGTGTAGGTAGTCCTTACTCAGTTTCAGGTACATCGAAGATTCACCGCATGAGAAGGCACAAAGTCTGGAGGCCTAAAGCAAGCATATCTCCCGCTTCAGGAGGTCTGGAAAGGCAATGTTGATTTATGCATGCAGATGACGTTTGAACAAGTCAGTTCAAGCCTCGGTCTTCAACTTCATCATTATGACGCCTGTTCGCATCAGTTCAGGCCTCGTTCTTCATCAATTATGATGTTTGAACAATTCAGTTCAAGCCTCGGTCCTCATTGTCATCATTATGGCGTCTGCTGACAACACTTCAGGCCCCGTTCATCAAAGAAAAGAAATGTGTACGATTCACAGCGCCTTATCTTTGGAAGAAGAGAAATCTTCTTAGTTTTGACCATTCTCAACAACATGCTTCATGCTTCCTCCATGTTCGTTCAGTCATCAAGTGGATCTACTCATCTTTGATCGAATTCGTATTCACTTGCTCATACAAAAATGGCAAACTTCATACGCAATTTTTAAGGGGGAGAAGGGTGAATAAATGATGCGTAGGGATTGCACCAGGCTTTACCTCTCAAGGGACCTCGAGAAGCATACAACCCCCACTAGGCAGTGTACCTGATCGATGTAGTATAGTATAATGACAAGTACCGGGGGATTGATCGTTCAGCTAGGAATAGTGTCGCTAGGATTAGAAAACCTAAAGACTAGGTCTAGAGATGAGGGATGATTCTTTTTGTATTTTTATATTTTTATGAAAGCAAGTAAAAATCTCGGGTTTGAAGGAGTTGGGCGGAATTAGTTGCTAGTCAACTAACCCAATACTAAGATGCAATCAAAATAAAATACTAAAAATGAAAATAAACTATATTAAACTAAAGTTGTGAGCAATATGTGGGAGAATTGTGTTGACTTAGATTTCACTACTCCATAGATATCTTTTACACGTTAATTACTTGTTATAGTTGCATGGATGACGGATTGTATTCCTTAATACCATTCATGGGGTGGCGTACTTACTTCCCCAATGATATGAGCACCTACTTCACTCCTATGTCGAGCCGGCTAAGAAGCTCCTAACATGGGATCATTAGAATTTACTCATGCATTAAATACAACCAATAAAACCTAGTACTCATCGGTTCATGTTTCCTAAGACGTTCAAGCATGTTACACAATGGAGATCTACCAGTTTTCTTAAGCCTAACATTGAAATCATTCATCCAATACAACCATAAACAAGTAATCAACACATAATTAACATCTAGGTTTCATTAGATCTAAGCAAACACAAGATAGATCTAGCCTAGCATGTTGAAATCAAGACAAGCAAATGATATAATCAACCAACACATAGACATATTGATTGAATTAAGAGAAGACTTATCTCAATTGAACATGAAAGGATTCAAGGGGTGAAAACCCTTGAAAACACTGTAAAATATGACCTAGGGTTTACAAAGTTCGGCCCTAGTTTTCTCCACACAAGTTCCTCTCTAATGAATGAAAAATAGAAAACTATATATAGAGTTTGATAGGTGACGGCGTCAAGAACAAATTTCTGACGCCGTCATCTCGCCGCCAAATAGTTTCTCGGACTGCCTAGATCTGGGTCTGACGCCGTCATGTATTCACCTTATGCAGGTCGTCACAAATTTAACTCTTGACGCCCTTGTTGTGACGCCGTCAGGTTTGCACTGGGTCGTCATGGAATTTACTCTTGACGCCGTCATGGTTTTCTTCTTGACGCCGTCAGGTACTGTTCTCAGCATGGAAAATTAAGTCTTTGGCGTTTTCTTCACTTTTATGCT